>CM039089.1:67993286-69250368 GCA_022113865.1 Chimonanthus praecox | reverse complement strand
TTTTGCTCTAAGAATAGAGGACTGTGTAGATTGTAAGAGATGTGAATTTGCTTGTCCAACGGATAATTGATGCCATTTGCATTAATCTGGGTTATCAGACAATTTGTTCTAATCACCAAATGTTTCATCTCTATCTTTTCCACATACATTTAGTAAATATGTTTAATCAAAAAAATATGTTTGTAGTGAAAAGGAGAAAAATGCTAAGGGGTGCTTTGGAAATTTCCCCAAAAATGGATCCTTCTCTCATAAAAAGCAAAAGGACTGGTTTGCAGGGTGAAAATAAGAGACGAATAGAGAAGAACGGAGAAGAGGAAGATGAGAA
Source organism: Chimonanthus praecox (assembly GCA_022113865.1). Classification (NCBI taxonomy): domain Eukaryota; kingdom Viridiplantae; phylum Streptophyta; class Magnoliopsida; order Laurales; family Calycanthaceae; genus Chimonanthus; species Chimonanthus praecox. Next base: position 69,250,043 of record CM039089.1, on the reverse strand, counting down.
ATTAGGGTGGTTGAGTCTTTGTACCAATTGTTTGGCAACCCATTGTTGAGACTTCACTATTGCTCTTAAGAAAATAAGAAAGACAAAACTACCATTAACATTTTGTTCATTTGACATCTTAAGATGTGATGCGGCCATTTCAAGCCAAATTAAATCAAGTGAAAATGAAGAAGACCCATTAGTGGATGGTGAGACCCATGCGTGTTCAATTGAAGAATTTCCAACCCAAATTCAAGAAAGAATTGATTAAGGCATGAGAGGGCCTTGTAAGCTTTCTAATGGACCCACTTGCACTCGATTTCGAGCCCATATGGATATTTTATGGGTCTAGACCTGCTATGAGGTATTTTAGGCCTTAAAAGCCCATGTTTTGAAGCTCATTTGCTGCATACAAGTTTAAGTGGCAAATTTTCCATGTCATATGACATGTCATTGCCTAATTGGAAGCCATATCATCATCCCTACAAGTAGTTGTGGAATCTCACAATTTTAGCGGTCTTTTGGGCATGCATATCAGTAAAGAATTATTGTGTAATTTTATTTTTAGATAGGATCTGTTTCTCAAGGATTTGGCAGAAAAGTAAGGTTTGACTTTGTAAGCAAATTTGAAGTATCAATCGATATCAGATTTTCATAAAATAGGATTCATTGGAAAGCTTATTTAATTACCTTGTCAACACCTAAATTTGCGCAATGCCGATATACGTAGACAAATAGGTGTCAAAGAATGACGGTAAATTGTAATTTTTAAAGATCTTTCTATTTTTCAACCATGAACTATTAATTGGAGGCATGAACTAGAAAAAAAATTCATTGACAAAAAACCTATGTGGAATGAGCTCATCTCTCCCCTCTCTCAACCCTCCCCTCCTCCCATCCATCCCTCCCCTCCTCTCCCTGTTGAACATACTTCAACTCATATCCTTCAGAGAAATATTTCCTCTATCCATAACCCTCAACTTGTTGGGAGGATAGGAGGAAAAATTCTCTCTCTCTTTTAAGTGTTTTCTAGCCTAGAGATTTTTTCTCTATTCAACAAATCTAGGAAAATAGTGGATAGTTTCATACCTTTGACCAGAGACTCAAAACCAACCGTGGTTTTGCTTTCGTCCGCTTTGGCTCTAAAGTGGAGGCTCTGAGAGGAATCATTGACATCAATAGCAAACTGTTTAATGGGAAGAAGCTTGTTGTCCAGATGACGAAACCCCCCAAAACGTCATCCAAGAACCCGCCTTCTTAACCTCGACATCCGTCATTTCCTCTGCTTTTGTCGATCCTTGGAAGCCTTTTGCTGCCCAAGTGGTGGCTTCCTCAGTCTGGACTATTATTTCAGATAGTGGGAAGTCTATCATTCTCAGTATCAATCCATCAATCAACAGTCAAAGACTTTGAAACGACACCTTGTTGCTTCTCTGTCCACTCCTGGAGTGCTCTCTTCAGACATTCAATCCTGGATTCAAGATTGGGGTTGTATTGATCTGTTTTTGTGGGCTGGATTGATGCTTAACTTGTGCCTCTTTCTTTTGAGGTGGTGGAGGAAGCCATCAGACTCCTTTCCGAATTCCTTGTTATTTGTGACTCTCCTTTCTCTAATCTATGCTTATGGTCAGAAGAATGGGACCTCAAAAAATGTTTTTTTTTTTTTAAAGATAACTTCATTAAAAATAAGAAAAGAAAACACGCGCAAAAGAAGGCCAAAAAAGCCCCCCCAAAACACAACTACAAGAAGTGAGAAAGTACTTCAGAATATAAAGATAACCCCTGACGAGCCAATTCATCGGCAACCGAGTTAGAAGAACGAGGAACCCATGTGATTTTGAAATGAAAAGAATCGATAATGCTCTGAATCCTTTCAATTTTATCCAAAAATCTCAACGGGCAAATAGGACCCAAAGCCCAGCTCACTATAACTTGAGAATCACCCTTCGACCAAGGGGATCAGTATATTTCTCCTATATTGTACCTTTCTTTATTAATGAAACGTACACATTTTTTGTTTCCCCAAGAAGGGTATTGGACCTATTTATTTGTGAAAATCTATTCATTTGATTTTTTTAGTACATCACTTGGTCTATGAATACACCAACTGTAGAGGAAGTTTGGAGGTTTGTTTTCATACTTGTCGTACTTTTGGGCAACTTGAAGGATGAATTGATGTTTCAACATCCATATCTTAATGTCAATGTTGCTACAATTCCTATTTAATTGCATCGACCTAGTATCCCCACAAATCCAATGTGATGGAAGCTTTAATTGCATGCTTGTCTTCTAATCATTCTCCTCATCATTATTTCCACCATTTTCATCTTGCTGGATGCTATTAAAAGCATGCATCTGATTGGCTACTCCTTGTGTAGGTTGGGTAGTTTGCAAATTGCCTAATTGAGGCAAGAAAAGAGTTACAGCACAAGTATGCATTTTCTTGTTCAGTAATATAACTTGGATAGCTCCATATGGATCTTAATTGAAACCAATTACTCTACAAGTTCCTAACAGCAAATACATTGAATTTTTTCCTAAATTTTTTCCCATTTTTTCTACAGATCTAAGATCATCCAACGCAAGTTTACAATAACAAAGGCACTACTATTCAAAGCAGACAGATCATCCTTTGACCGTCTTTATCAACAGGTTAGTGCTTTTACCTTGATGGGGCAATTGGTTTTTAATTATGCTTTTTTTAGCACATTACCATTGATTTGAATATTACTTGCTTCAGATATACAAGATAGAGGCTGAACAGAAGAGATTAGAAGAGGATGCATCTGTTTACAATAGACTACAAGAGTAGCTAAAGCTTTCGCCAGCATATAAGAAGGTAGTCACATGTGATGTCATTTAAATGCTTTAGCTTTTCTATGATTGATAATCTCACGACAGATTTTGTTGTGTATTGACATTTTTCTCTTTTTATAGATCTTGAAATAGGAACTCACGAGAGTTGCAAGGAAGAACTGGTGAATTTGTTGAAAGTCCAGATCCTGAATTTCCTGATATATCATTCGAGGAGTTACTTGCCCAAGAAAAGAAAGATTCCTTTTGGTAGGTGGATGATCTTAAACTACAATGTCATATTTATAGTTTGTGCTGTTATAAACCTCTATAGTATAATTATAGGGTTATTTACTATATCAAGTAAATGCCTTTGCATTCTAGTCCTGTTCTTTGAGACCGATGGGAGATCCTCCATCCATAGTGGCATCGTCAACTCAACAGTTGGGTTTGTTGAATCAATAAAAGTGTTTGGTTCACCAAAAGAATGACCCTGAACCTCTTGTATACTATATATTACCATTATCTATATCATCAAAACCATTTTCCCATCTACCTAGGATTGGCCTTTTGATGTCTATATTTTCCACTCTAACCTATCAAAAATCATATTTCTATCAATTTTTAGTCTATCATGTCCTTTCCTAGCCTATCGATCTAAGGGTGTATTTGGATAAGGGAAACGTTTTGTATGGGATTCCCTTTAACAGGGATTCTCCTCATATTGTTTGGTAATTAAGGAAAGAGGTATGAGGAAAAACAACTTTCCCTAAGGAAAAATTCAGAAATTTCAATAAAAAAATTTAGCTAATAATTTTAGCAAAAAAATTCTGAAATTTTAAAACTTTCAGAAATTTCAGTTGAAATTTTAGCCCAAAATGTCCTAACTGTTCATCATCTTCTTCTTTAAAACAACCCTTCTTAAATGTAAAAGATCCATTTTCAAACCCTAACAACTTAAGGGTTTGAAATCTGGCTCTAATTGGCTGAAAATCCAAAATTAATGAAAAGAAAATGCAATCGAATAAGAAGAAGAACCCTTGCTGTATTTTTCTTTTCTTTTTTTGCAACAAAAAATAGAAAAAAAAAATGGTCCTAAAAAATGAAAAACATACTTCTTGTTGAAATTGCCGGTGGATTAACGGTTGAAAAGACGGGAGAATGGCGGAAAAAGGAATGGCGAATTACATTCTTCAAGTGGGAAAGAGAGGGAAAAGAAGGAACATGGAAACTATTGTTTCCCCTCTCAAGATAGGAAAACAAAAACGGACTGGCAAGATGAAAGCAAAGGAAAAGTGGGCGAGCAGCAAAGAGGAAAACCCTTGCTTTCCCTCCCTTTCCCTCATCCAAACACGACCAAATCTTAAAGGCCTCCCTTTTCTCCTATTACTTTCCATTTGTAACCCTTAATTTTGTTCTTTTATTATCATCATTATCTTCAAAGCCATTTATATCATCTTTTTGTATCGTTTTTTTAAATTCTTTTCTTCCATTCTATCCTAAAAAAAAACCCATATCCTTTATAACCTTACAATCTATCATATCTTTCTTTACCCTTTCTAACCAAGTTTTTAACCATCTTCCTCGCTTATTCCTTCTACTTGTATCCTTTCAAATTTCCGAACAAGAGCCATTTTATCTCTTGTTCCCTCATCTTCTCATCTATTGGGCTTTTAGGGTCTAGGGTTTATTGTTCCTAAACCCTAAGGACATGTTTGTGCAGTTTACCCCAACGAATGAGCGCAAGAGGACCACCGAAGAAGATGAGCAAAAAACAAGGAAACTCAGCTCTTTCTTTCTTCTTTTTCTTTTATTTCTACATGTTAAAAACGAATCTCCACCAATTTAGTTCCTTTCTTTTATTGTCCTTTCTTTTTTAGTGATTTCCATTTTAAATTTTGTTTATATAAAATCCCAATTATAATCGAGAACACAGATTTAATAATGAATTGAAAATTGGAACTTCTCCAAAATCTCTCTCCTCTTCTTGGGTGGATTCATGGCTTTTTGATCTTCCCTTCTAATCTTCTCTTCTTCTAATCTTCTCGTTTTTCCCTGATTTCAGTTTGATTTGGGTGGACTCCCAGTCGCCTGTTGCAATCGACATTGAACAGGCTTTTCCCGTTCACCCAGATCCATAGTGGAGCCAGTGTTGCTCCCTACTCCATCGCCGCCCATGCTGCCCACCACCATGCAAGCCTTCCCTACTCGTCGTGTCTGCTGCTGGCGCCGTCCGTCACTTCACTATCGCCCATCCCCTGTTTCGCTCTACTCCCTGTTTCTGACCTTGTTGTATTGCCTCTATTGTGCCTTTTGTTTCTCTATTCCTTTCTTTCCATCTCATCCTTAGATCCAACACCTCCTTACCCAACCTGCTGCTTCCAGCCTTTCTTCTCTCTCCATCTCTCTCTTCTCATCATCCTCTCTTCTCTCGCATCTTTCACGTACCTAGCTTCGTCTACCCTCTCCATCTCTCCCAACGCTTTGACCATTGACCCCCTCTTTCCCTGTTTCCCTTCTTTTATTTATTAATTCCTTTTGACCCATTTAAACTGATTGTACCCAACTCTCTTTGATCCATTAAACCCCATTACCCATTTAATATCTATCTCTCGTTAAATTTCCATTAATTTCATGTAATAATCTCATTTAGCGCCAATGATTTATTGATTTGACCAACCCACATTCAAATCCTTTAAACCGATCCTATTCGCTGCATCACTTATAATAATATAATATTTTAATTAAGCTTTAACACGAGGAAGGTGTTGTAATATTTTAGTCATGTTGAAAAACAATGTTAAAAGCCATGAAAATGGTTGCGAGTGTCTACTGTCTATGGTCATCACCTTATTCTAAAAAATGAAGGGATTCCGGATCTTGCACACTTCAGACCTTTCAACTTTGTAGAGTGCATCTATGAAGTCAGCGAAGCATTTATCAAATAAATTGCGAGTTATGCTAGGAAAGTTTTTGGAAGACTCAAGGGACTTTTGTGGAGGATAAAAAATACTTGATGAGGTCTCCTCCGGCGTTTGGTCTTCTCAAACTTAACTTTGATGGAAGTTGTGTATGTGAGGCTGTTTTAGCAGGTTATGGGGGAGTTATCAGGAACGATTCAATCTACTGTTTTATCCGTTGTTGGGCGAATTCCAAATGGCTCAGTCATTGAGGTGGAATTATATGCCTTGTGGAGAGGCATTTTGGAGTTCGAAAAACTAGGGGTTACGGGGAGTATGGTCGAACCTATCTGACTCTAAAACTGATGCCTTTTCGGATCTTCTCAATTCAATTTCTTCCTACAGGATTTGTCCTTCTGTTGATGACAGTCTAGTTTGGTGGCCTGATCCCTCCGGTTTATTCTCGGTCAAGTCTTTCTGCACGTGGACTGCTTTGCCAGCTGAAACTGCTATTGTTAATCCCAAAATTTGGTCCTCCAAAGCCCCTCCGAGGACAACTAGTTTATTTTGGACGGTCGAATTGGGAATTTTTTTGACCCAAGACAATCTTCGAAAAAGAGGAAGAATCATTGTTAGCGCTTGCCCTCTGTTTGCATTCCTCTGAAGAGGCGAATCATCTTCTTCTACACTGCCCCTTCTCATCTAAAGTTTGGGCATTGGTTTTTGATCAGTTTGGGGTGGCTTGGGTGATGCCATCGTTGATCACTAAGTCGCCCTTTGCGTGGGACATTGCTTCTGCCTTGCCTAAATGCTCTTCTTTGTGGCAGTTATCTTTATTTGCTACAGTTTGGAGCCTTTTGTGGGAACGAAATAATAGGTTGTTCAGAGATACAAGTGAGACCAGTGCAGCGGGTGGAAGACGTGCTCTTGCTAAGTGTGCTTCTTGGGCCGTGTCGTTACAGGTTTTCAGGAACATCTCTATGTCCGACATTCTGCGTGCCTAGAAAGAATGTGTTGATCTTCCTTGAAGCCTCTTTGTTTCATTTGTTTTTTTCCAGTACTTACTTTTTTCTGTTTTTTCTCTTTGCATTTGCACCTTTGGTGCCTCTTTAACTATTTATATATGAACCATTTCAAAAAAAAAAAAAAACAGGAGTATGGTCGAAGGTGACTCTAAGGTTGTTGTGGGGTAGGCATTAGGTCATCCACGTCCATGGACTTTTTTGGACAAGATAGAGAAAAATTGACATACAATTTCTCTCCATTTTCAGATTACCTAGGCTCCTCGGTCAGTAAACACTTTGGCAGATGATATGGCTCGTCAGGGGGTGTTTCTATCTATGGAACTTGTAAACATATTTTTATAATCTGAGGGGGTTTTAATTGTATTTTTGTTTGGGTGGTCTTTTGACCATCTCTCATCTTGTATATTCTTTTCTCTTAATAGATACCGTTACCTTTCGGAAAAAAAAAACCAAATACTTGATGAGGTATTGATAGCAAATGAAATGATTCATTCGAGAGGAAAGAAAGATGAAATTTGATGATGAGTGATATCGAAAGGATGTACAGTCATGACCTCTGGACATCTCTTTTGCACCTCTCCCCCCATTATTCTCAACGGATCTTCGTTTCGCTTCACAGGTATCGCCATTTAGATGTAGACTCCTCAGCAGTTCTCTTTCAGTGCTGATCTTCGACATTCGATCTGTACCTTCAATTTCAGCTTGCACTCTCACCAAAGACTCGCATTTTCCTCACTCGGCTCCGTTACTTAGGATTTCTTCACCTCTTCCTCACTCGTACATATTTTCATTCTTGTTTGCTCACTTGGACAAGGTAATATCTGCCATGTATCCTTCTTCTCTTAATCATTGTTATTTCTTTCATGGTTGGTTTTCTTCCCCCTTACATCATTCTAGTTTGCATTTACTGAATCTCATTCGAGATCGTCCCTTCCCGGGAATCCTTTAGCCATCCCTCCCCTTTTTCTAGACTTGGCTTAGCCTCTTTGAGTGGGGGAAGAGCAGGCCGCTCTGTAATGGATGGTATTCAATTTAGAAAGATTAGTAAGGGAAAAGTGAAGTGGTTGGAGAAGGATTTCACAGAAAAGGAAATTAAAGCAGCCCTAGATAGTATTGAGGGAGACAAGGCACCTGGCCCATATGATTTTAACTTCAAATTCATCAAAGCTTGTCGGGGAGTGGTGGGCCTGGATTTTCTTAAGGTCTTTAAGGAATTCTATAATTGTGGCATTATAAAAAAAGGGTTTAGCATGGAGGAACATGGCTCCACCGAGAGTACAGACCTTTGTGTGGAGAGTGCTTCAAGGAAAGATACTTATTAGAGTGGCCTTAAGAAGGAGGGGTTTACTCAACTCGCAAAATGACCTCTAGTGTACCTTATGTGGTCAAACGGAGGCAGAGCAAATGATCTTTTTTTAAGGTGCCCTGTTGCAGATTGATTGTGGATGAATTTCATTAATCTAATAGCAATACCATGGGTACTTGACAAGACTTGCTAAGGTGTTATGCGATCATGGTCCATTTCACGCCTCAACCCCAAGAGGAAGATGACCTGGTATACAATTCTTGCAGCGATCCTTTGGACTATTTGGAAGGAGATGAATGCAAGAATTTTTCAATCAAAGGAGTCAGAGGCTATGGAGATTTTCCAGAAGACCAAATTGAGATTGTGCACTTGGCTTTTATCAGTGAAAGACATCACAAGGTCCAAAATAATGGATTTCTATCAGTCATGGGAGGGTTCTTTGTCCAGAGTCTCTTTAAAAAACTAAGAAATTGATCACTTGGTCCACCTCTCCCCTCTCCTTGGGCCCCGCATCAAGGTCTTTTCAAGTTCAATGTGGATGAAGTGGCTAGGGGAAAACCGTGCTGGAATTGGAGGTGTCCTGTGTGACCACATTGGGAAGCCAACAATCATTTTTTTAGAATCGATGGTAGGAGAGAATCCAACGAGGCAGAACTCTTGAGCATTAAGAGAGCTTTGACTATCTGGATTTCCCTATGGTTAGGCAATTTTGTTGTCAAAAGTGACTCACAAATGCAGTCAAATGGGTCACGAGAGTAAAAAAAAACCCTTGGAAACTAATAACAATGGTTAGGGAGATTAAGGCTCTACTCATTGGCCGAGAAATATCTTTCTCTCAAGTTAGTAGATCGGCCAATGGAGTTGTAGAATTCTTCACGAAGCAGGGAGTTGATTCAACAGTCCAGGGTGTCTTCCACTTGTAAGTCATAGGCTAGAGTTTTTGGGGATGGGGGGCCTATTTTTTTACTTTTGGGATGGGATACCTTGTATTTTATTTGTTTTTCTCTTCTTTTGGGTTCACACCATCTGAACCTATTTTTTTCTCTTATACCTTATGTATCTTTATGTTTTTAGTGAAATTCCTTTTTGCTACCGTTCAAAAAAAAAAAAGATGTACAATCATGTGGAATGGAGTATGTAGATAGCTTTTCATGTGAATGGTCCCTGGGAAAAGATGGAGGAGATGGTTGCAGTAACCTAGTGGTCTTTGATTCACTTTCTGAAGTCATTCTCCTGTAGAGTTTTAACTTGTTCATTCTCCCTAGGTTGCTCCTTTGAAAATGGGATCCTTCAGGTAATTGGGTATTCAGACATCTATGAGCAGCCTTAGCCATTATGGGCCTCGTAGGCAGGAACGATGGTTTTATTTGCATCACATTGCCTACATCATTTCCTACTATAAGTTATTTGTCATGGGTTTGTGTTCCTCTGTATCTTTTGTAACAGTGGTAACCTCTTGCAGGCAAAGAAATGGGAAGCTGAGATCCTGCATGAGCTAGTTAGAGGGTTATCATGTATGCGTGATGATTCATGCTCATCCTGCATTTCTGTCGCGTGGCATGAAAATATTTGCGTCTTTTGTATTTTGCATATATGCAGGAGTTTTTGGGCTGCACGCCTTCAGGTCTTCTGCCTTACTGGTGCTCTTTTTTTCAGCAAGAAGCCAATCTTTTGTAATGGTAATGCTAATATCCAGCTTTTTTATAATGTAGAATGATAAAACGTTGGGAGATCCCTCTAATCTGAGTTCCAAATATTATTTTTGACCAAGAAAGACAGACATCACCTTAATTTTCATCTTAGCCTAAATTGTGTTTGCCAAATAAAACTCCAGCGCATTGTGAGTGAAGAATTCATTAGAAAAATTAGAAACATACCCTGCCCCAAAAGCAAATGAAAATGTGCATTGCGTCAGTACTTATATATAACTTGACGCTACAAGAACACACGCATATGGAGAATTAAAATCTTGAAGAACGAGGAACCATGTGATTTGAAATGAAAAGAATCGATAATGCTCTGAATCCTTTCAATTTTATCCAAAAATCTCAACGGGCAAATAGGACCCAAAGCCCAGCTCACTATAACTTGAGAATCACCCTTCGACCAAGGGGATCAGTATATTTCTCCTATATTGTACCTTTCTTTATTAATGAAACGTACACATTTTTTGTTTCCCCAAGAAGGGTATTGGACCTATTTATTTGTGAAAATCTATTCATTTGATTTTTTTAGTACATCACTTGGTCTATGAATACACCAACTGTAGAGGAAGTTTGGAGGTTTGTTTTCATACTTGTCGTACTTTTGGGCAACTTGAAGGATGAATTGATGTTTCAACATCCATATCTTAATGTCAATGTTGCTACAATTCCTATTTAATTGCATCGACCTAGTATCCCACACAAATCCAATCTGATGGAAGCTTTAATTGCATGCTTGTCTTCTAATCATTCTCCTCATCATTATTTCCACCATTTTCATCTTGCTGGATGCTATTAAAAGCATGCATCTGATTGGCTACTCCTTGTGTAGGTTGGGTAGTTTGCAAATTGCCTAATTGAGGCAAGAAAAGAGTTACAGCACAAGTATGCATTTTCTTGTTCAGTAATATAACTTGGATAGCTCCATATGGATCTTAATTGAAACCAATTACTCTACAAGTTCCTAAACAGCAAATACATTGAATTTTTTCCTAAATTTTTTCCCATTTTTTCTACAGATCTAAGATCATCCAACGCAAAGTTTACAATAACAAAGGCACTACTATTCAAAGCAGACAGATCATCCTTGACCGTCTTTATCAACAGGTTAGTGCTTTTACCTTGATGGGGCAATTGGTTTTTAATTATGCTTTTTTTAGCACATTACCATTGATTTGAATATTACTTGCTTCAGATATACAAGATAGAGGCTGAACAGAAGAGATTAGAAGAGGATGCATCTGTTTACAATAGACTACAAGAGTAGCTAAAGCTTTCGCCAGCATATAAGAAGGTAGTCACATGTGATGTCATTTAAATGCTTTAGCTTTTCTATGATTGATAATCTCACGACAGATTTTGTTGTGTATTGACATTTTTCTCTTTTTATAGATGCTTGAAATAGGAACTCACATAGAGTTGCAAGGAAGAACTGGTGAATTTGTTGAAAGTCCAGATCCTGAATTTCCTGATATATCATTCGAGGAGTTACTTGCCCAAGAAAAGAAAGATTCCTTTTGGTAGGTGGATGATCTTAAACTACAATGTCATATTTATAGTTTGTGCTGTTATAAACCTCTATAGTATAATTATAGGGTTATTTACTATATCAAGTAAATGCCTTTGCATTCTAGTCCTGTTCTTTGAGACCGATGGGAGATCCTCCATCCATAGTGGCATCGTCAACTCAACAGTTGGGTTTGTTGAATCAATAAAAGTGTTTGGTTCACTAAAAGAATGACCCTGAACCTCTTGTATACTATATATTACCATTATCTATATCATCAAAACCATTTTCCCATCTACCTAGGATTGGCCTTTTGATGTCTATATTTCCACTCTAACCTATCAAAAATCATATTTTCTATCAATTTTTAGTCTATCATGTCCTTTCCTAGCCTATCGATCTAAGGGTGTATTTGGATAAGGGAAACGTTTTGTATGGGATTCCCTTTAACAGGGGATTCTCCTCATATTGTTTGGTAATTATAAGGAAAGAGGTATGAGGAGAAAACAACTTTCCCTAAGGAAAAATTCAGAAATTTCAATAAAAAAATTTAGCTAATAATTTTAGCAAAAAAATTCTGAAATTTTAAAACTTTCAGAAATTTCAGTTGAAATTTTAGCCCAAAATGTCCTAACTGTTCATCATCTTCTTCTTTAAAACAACCCTTCTTAAATGTAAAAGATCCATTTTCAAACCCTAACAACTTAAGGGTTTGAAATCTGGCTCTAATTGGCTGAAAATCCAAAATTAATGAAAAGAAAATGCAATCGAATAAGAAGAAGAACCCTTGCTGTATTTTTCTTTTCTTTTTTTGCAACAAAAAATAGAAAAAAAAAATGGTCCTAAAAAATGAAAAACATACTTCTTGTTGAAATTGCCGGTGGATTAACGGTTGAAAAGACGGGAGAATGGCGGAAAAAGGAATGGCGAATTACATTCTTCAAGTGGGAAAGAGAGGGAAAAGAAGGAACATGGAAACTATTGTTTCCCCTCTCAAGATAGGAAACAAAAACGGACTGGCAAGATGAAAGCAAAGGAAAAGTGGCGAGCAGCAAAGAGAGGAACCTTGCTTTCCCTCCCTTTCCCCTCATCCAAACACGACCAAATCTTAAAGGCCTCCCTTTTCTCCTATTACTTTCCATTTGTAACCCTTAATTTTGTTCTTTTATTATCATCATTATCTTCAAAGCCATTTTATATCTTTTGTGTCGTTTTTTTAAATTCTTTTCTTCCATTCTATCCTAAAAAAAAACCCATATCCTTTATAACCTTACAATCTATCATATCTTTCTTTACCCTTTCTAACCAAGTTTTTAACCATCTTCCTCGCTTATTCCTTCTACTTGTATCCTTTCAAATTTCCGAACAAGAGCCATTTTATCTCTTGTTCCCTCATCTTCTCATCTATTGGGCTTTTAGGGTCTAGGGTTTATTGTTCCTAAACCCTAAGGACATGTTTGTGCAGTTTACCCCAACGAATGAGCGCAAGAGGACCACCGAAGAAGATGAGCAAAAAACAAGGAAACTCAGCTCTTTCTTTCTTCTTTTCTTTTATTTCTACATGTTAAAAACGAATCCACCAATTTAGTTCCTTTCTTTTATTGTCCTTTCTTTTTTAGTGATTTCCATTTTAAATTTTGTTTATATAAAATCCCAATTATAATCGAGAACACAGATTTAATAATGAATTGAAAATTGGAACTTCTCCAAAATCTCTCTCCTCTTCTTGGGTGGATTCATGGCTTTTTGATCTTCCCTTCTAATCTTCTCTTCTTCTAATCTTCTCGTTTTTCCCTGATTTCAGTTTGATTTGGGTGGACTCCCAGTCGCCTGTTGCAATCGACATTGAACAGGCTTTTCCCGTTCACCCAGATCCATAGTGGAGCCAGTGTTGCTCCCTACTCCATCGCCGCCCATGCTGCCCACCACCATGCAAGCCTTCCCTACTCGTCGTGTCTGCTGCTGGCGCCGTCCGTCACTTCACTATCGCCCATCCCTGTTTCGCTCTACTCCCTGTTTCTGACCTTGTTGTATTGCCTCTATTGTGCCTTTTGTTTCTCTATTCCTTTCTTTCCATCTCATCCTTAGATCCAACACCTCCTTACCCAACCTGCTGCTTCCAGCCTTTCTTCTCTCTCCATCTCTCTCTTCTCATCATCCTCTCTTCTCTCGCATCTTTCACGTACCTAGCTTCGTCTACCCTCTCCATCTCTCCCAACGCTTTGACCATTGACCCCCTCTTTCCCTGTTTCCCTTCTTTTATTTATTAATTCCTTTTGACCCATTTAAACTGATTGTACCCAACTCTCTTTGATCCATTAAACCCCATTACCCATTTAATATCTATCTCTCGTTAAATTTCCATTAATTTCATGTAATAATCTCATTTAGCGCCAATGATTTATTGATTTGACCAACCCACATTCAAATCCTTTTAAACCGATCCTATTCGCTGCATCACTTATAATAATATAATATTTTAATTAAGCTTTAACACGAGGAAGGTGTTGTAATATTTTAGTCATGTTGAAAAACAATGTTAAAAGCCATGAAAAATGGTTGCGAGTGTCTACTGTCTATGGTCATCACCTTATTCTAAAAAATGAAGGGATTCCGGATCTTGCACACTTCAGACCTTTCAACTTTGTAGAGTGCATCTATGAAGTCATAGCGAAGCATTTATCAAATAAATTGCGAGTTATGCTAGGAAAGTTTTTGGGAAGACTCAAGGGACTTTTGTGGAGGATAAAAAATACTTGATGAGGTCTCCTCCGGCGTTTGGTCTTCTCAAACTTAACTTTGATGGAAGTTGTGTATGTGAGGCTGTTTTAGCAGGTTATGGGGGAGTTATCAGGAACGATTCAAAATCTACTGTTTTATCCGTTGTTGGGCGAATTCCAAATGGCTCAGTCATTGAGGTGGAATTATATGCCTTGTGGAGAGGCATTTTGGAGTTCGAAAAACTAGGGGTTACGGGGAGTATGGTCGAACCTATCTGACTCTAAAACTGATGCCTTTTCGGATCTTCTCAATTCAATTTCTTCCTACAGGATTTGTCCTTCTGTTGATGACAGTCTAGTTTGGTGGCCTGATCCCTCCGGTTTATTCTCGGTCAAGTCTTTCTGCACGTGGACTGCTTTGCCAGCTGAAACTGCTATTGTTAATCCCAAAATTTGGTCCTCCAAAGCCCCTCCGAGGACAACTAGTTTATTTTGGACGGTCGAATTGGGAATTTTTTTGACCCAAGACAATCTTCGAAAAAGAGGAAGAATCATTGTTAGCGCTTGCCCTCTGTTTGCATTCCTCTGAAGAGGCGAATCATCTTCTTCTACACTGCCCCTTCTCATCTAAAGTTTGGGCATTGGTTTTTGATCAGTTTGGGGTGGCTTGGGTGATGCCATCGTTGATCACTAAGTCGCCCTTTGCGTGGGACATTGCTTCTGCCTTGCCTAAATGCTCTTCTTTGTGGCAGTTATCTTTATTTGCTACAGTTTGGAGCCTTTTGTGGGAACGAAATAATAGGTTGTTCAGAGATACAAGTGAGACCAGTGCAGCGGGTGGAAGACGTGCTCTTGCTAAGTGTGCTTCTTGGGCCGTGTCGTTACAGGTTTTCAGGAACATCTCTATGTCCGACATTCTGCGTGCCTAGAAAGAATGTGTTGATCTTCCTTGAAGCCTCTTTGTTTCATTTGTTTTTTTCCAGTACTTACTTTTTTCTGTTTTTTCTCTTTGCATTTGCACCTTTGGTGCCTCTTTAACTATTTATATATGAACCATTTCAAAAAAAAAAAAAAAACAGGAGTATGGTCGAAGGTGACTCTAAGGTTGTTGTGGGGTAGGCATTAGGTCATCCACGTCCATGGACTTTTTTGGACAAGATAGAGAAAAATTGACATACAATTTCTCTCCATGATTTTCAGATTACCTAGGCTCCTCGGTCAGTAAACACTTTGGCAGATGATATGGCTCGTCAGGGGGGTGTTTCTATCTATGGAACTTGTAAACATATTTTTATAATCTGAGGGGGGTTTTAATTGTATTTTTGTTTGGGT
The DNA here is from genome assembly GCA_022113865.1 of Chimonanthus praecox. Classification (NCBI taxonomy): domain Eukaryota; kingdom Viridiplantae; phylum Streptophyta; class Magnoliopsida; order Laurales; family Calycanthaceae; genus Chimonanthus; species Chimonanthus praecox. Next base: position 69,234,778 of record CM039089.1, on the reverse strand, counting down.
GGTCTTTTGACCATCTCTCATCTTGTATATTCTTTTCTCTTAATAGATACCGTTACCTTTCGGAAAAAAAAAACCAAATACTTGATGAGGTATTGATAGCAAATGAAATGATTCATTCGAGAGGAAAGAAAGATGAAATTTGATGAAGTGATATCGAAAGGATGTACAGTCATGACCTCTGGACATCTCTTTTGCACCTCTCCCCCCATTATTCTCAACGGATCTTCGTTTCGCTTCACAGGTATCGCCATTTAGATGTAGACTCCTCAGCAGCTTCTCTTTCAGTGCTGATCTTCGACATTCGATCTGTACCTTCAATTTCAGCTTGCACTCTCACCAAAGACTCGCATTTTCCTCACTCGGCTCCGTTACTTAGGATTTCTTCACCTCTTCCTCACTCGTACATATTTTCATTCTTGTTTGCTCACTTGGACAAGGTAATATCTGCCATGTATCCTTCTTCTCTTAATCATTGTTATTTCTTTCATGGTTGGTTTTCTTCCCCCTTACATCATTCTAGTTTGCATTTACTGAATCTCATTCGAGATCGTCCCTTCCCGGGGGAATCCTTTAGCCATCCCTCCCCTTTTTCTAGACTTGGCTTAGCCTCTTTGAGTGGGGAAGAGCAGGCCGCTCTGTAATGGATGGTATTCAATTTAGAAAGATTAGTAAGGAAAAGTGAAGTGGTTGGAGAAGGATTTCACAGAAAAGGAAATTAAAGCAGCCCTAGATAGTATTGAGGGAGACAAGGCACCTGGCCCATATGATTTTAACTTCAAATTCATCAAAGCTTGTCGGGAGTGGTGGGCCTGGATTTTTCTTAAGGTCTTTAAGGAATTCTATAATTGTGGCATTATAAGAAAAGGGTTTAGCATGGAGGAACATGGCTCCACCGAGAGTACAGACCTTTGTGTGGAGAGTGCTTCAAGGAAAGATACTTATTAGAGTGGCCTTAAGAAGGAGGGTTTACTCAACTCGCAAAATGACCTCTAGTGTACCTTATGTGGTCAAACGGAGGCAGAGCAAATGATCTTTTTTTAAGGTGCCCTGTTGCAGATTGATTGTGGATGAATTTCATTAATCTAATAGCAATACCATGGGTACTTGACAAGACTTGCTAAGGTGTTATGCGATCATGGTCCATTTCACGCCTCAACCCCAAGAGGAAGATGACCTGGTATACAATTCTTGCAGCGATCCTTTGGACTATTTGGAAGGAGATGAATGCAAGAATTTTTCAATCAAAGGAGTCAGAGGCTATGGAGATTTTCCAGAAGACCAAATTGAGATTGTGCACTTGGCTTTTATCAGTGAAAGACATCACAAGGTCCAAAATAATGGATTTCTATCAGTCATGGGAGGGTTCTTTGTCCAGAGTCTCTTTAAAAAACTAAGAAATTGATCACTTGGTCCACCTCTCCCCCTCTCCTTGGGCCCCGCATCAAGGTCTTTTCAAGTTCAATGTGGATGAAGTGGCTAGGGGAAAACCGTGCTGGAATTGGAGGTGTCCTGTGTGACCACATTGGGAAGCCAACAATCATTTTTTTAGAATCGATGGTAGGAGAGAATCCAACGAGGCAGAACTCTTGAGCATTAAGAGAGCTTTGACTATCTGGATTTCCCTATGGTTAGGCAATTTTGTTGTCAAAAGTGACTCACAAATGCAGTCAAATGGGTCACGAGAGTAAAAAAAAACCCTTGGAAACTAATAACAATGGTTAGGGAGATTAAGGCTCTACTCATTGGCCGAGAAATATCTTTCTCTCAAGTTAGTAGATCGGCCAATGGAGTTGTAGAATTCTTCACGAAGCAGGGAGTTGATTCAACAGTCCAGGGTGTCTTCCACTTGTAAGTCATAGGCTAGAGTTTTTGGGGATGGGGGGCCTATTTTTTTACTTTTGGGATGGGATACCTTGTATTTTATTTGTTTTTCTCTTCTTTTGGGTTCACACCATCTGAACCTATTTTTTTCTCTTATACCTTATGTATCTTTATGTTTTTAGTGAAATTCCTTTTTGCTACCGTTCAAAAAAAAAAAAAGATGTACAATCATGTGGAATGGAGTATGTAGATAGCTTTTCATGTGAATGGTCCCTGGGAAAAGATGGAGGAGATGGTTGCAGTAACCTAGTGGTCTTTGATTCACTTTCTGAAGTCATTCTCCTGTAGAGTTTTAACTTGTTCATTCTCCCTAGGTTGCTCCTTTGAAAATGGGATCCTTCAGGTAATTGGGTATTCAGACATCTATGAGCAGCCTTAGCCATTATGGGCCTCGTAGGCAGGAACGATGGTTTTATTTGCATCACATTGCCTACATCATTTCCTACTATAAGTTATTTGTCATGGGTTTGTGTTCCTCTGTATCTTTTGTAACAGTGGTAACCTCTTGCAGGCAAAGAAATGGGAAGCTGAGATCCTGCATGAGCTAGTTAGAGGGTTATCATGTATGCGTGATGATTCATGCTCATCCTGCATTTCTGTCGCGTGGCATGAAAATATTTGCGTCTTTTGTATTTTGCATATATGCAGGAGTTTTTGGGCTGCACGCCTTCAGGTCTTCTGCCTTACTGGTGCTCTTTTTTTCAGCAAGAAACCAATCTTTTGTAATGGTAATGCTAATATCCAGCTTTTTTATAATGTAGAATGATAAAACGTTGGGAGATCCCTCTAATCTGAGTTCCAAATATTATTTTTGACCAAGAAAGACAGACATCACCTTAATTTTCATCTTAGCCTAAATTGTGTTTGCCAAATAAAACTCCAGCGCATTGTGAGTGAAGAATTCATTAGAAAAATTAGAAACATACCCTGCCCCAAAAGCAAATGAAAATGTGCATTGCGTCAGTACTTATATATAACTTGACGCTACAAGAACACACGCATATGGAGAATTAAAATCTTGAAGAACGAGGAACCCATGTGATTTTGAAATGAAAAGAATCGATAATGCTCTGAATCCTTTCAATTTTATCCAAAAATCTCAACGGGCAAATAGGACCCAAAGCCCAGCTCACTATAACTTGAGAATCACCCTTCGACCAAGGGGATCAGTATATTTCTCCTATATTGTACCTTTCTTTATTAATGAAACGTACACATTTTTTGTTTCCCCAAGAAGGGTATTGGACCTATTTATTTGTGAAAATCTATTCATTTGATTTTTTTAGTACATCACTTGGTCTATGAATACACCAACTGTAGAGGAAGTTTGGAGGTTTGTTTTCATACTTGTCGTACTTTTGGGCAACTTGAAGGATGAATTGATGTTTCAACATCCATATCTTAATGTCAATGTTGCTACAATTCCTATTTAATTGCATCGACCTAGTATCCCACACAAATCCAATCTGATGGAAGCTTTAATTGCATGCTTGTCTTCTAATCATTCTCCTCATCATTATTTCCACCATTTTCATCTTGCTGGATGCTATTAAAAGCATGCATCTGATTGGCTACTCCTTGTGTAGGTTGGGTAGTTTGCAAATTGCCTAATTGAGGCAAGAAAAGAGTTACAGCACAAGTATGCATTTTCTTGTTCAGTAATATAACTTGGATAGCTCCATATGGATCTTAATTGAAACCAATTACTCTACAAGTTCCTAACAGCAAATACATTGAATTTTTTCCTAAATTTTTTCCCATTTTTTCTACAGATCTAAGATCATCCAACGCAAGTTTACAATAACAAAGGCACTACTATTCAAAGCAGACAGATCATCCTTTGACCGTCTTTATCAACAGGTTAGTGCTTTTACCTTGATGGGGCAATTGGTTTTTAATTATGCTTTTTTTAGCACATTACCATTGATTTGAATATTACTTGCTTCAGATATACAAGATAGAGGCTGAACAGAAGAGATTAGAAGAGGATGCATCTATTTATTTACAATAGACTACAAGAGCAGCTAAAGCTTTCGCCAGCATATAAGAAGGTAGTCACATGTGATGTCATTTAAATGCTTTAGCTTTTCTATGATTGATAATCTCACGACAGATTTTGTTGTGTATTGACATTTTTCTCTTTTTATAGATGCTTGAAATAGGAACTCACATAGAGTTGCAAGGAAGAACTGGTGAATTTGTTGAAAGTCCAGATCCTGAATTTCCTGATATATCATTCGAGGAGTTACTTGCCCAAGAAAAGAAAGATTCCTTTTGGTAGGTGGATGATCTTAAACTACAATGTCATATTTATAGTTTGTGCTGTTATAAACCTCTATAATAATTATAGGGTTATTTACTATATCAAGTAAATGCCTTTGCATTCTAGTCCTGTTCTTTGAGACCGATGGGAGATCCTCCATCCATAGTGGCATCGTCAACTCAACAGTTGGGTTTGTTGAATCAATAAAAGTGTTTGGTTCACTAAAAGAATGACCCTGAACCTCTTGTATACTATATTACCATTATCTATATCATCAAAACCATTTTCCCATCTACCTAGGATTGGCCTTTTGATGTCTATATTTCCACTCTAACCTATCAAAAATCATATTTTCTATCAATTTTTAGTCTATCATGTCCTTTCCTAGCCTATCGATCTAAGGGTGTATTTGGATAAGGGAAACGTTTTGTATGGGATTCCCTTTAACAGGGGATTCTCCTCATATTGTTTGGTAATTATAAGGAAAGAGGTATGAGGAGAAAACAACTTTCCCTAAGGAAAAATTCAGAAATTTCAATAAAAAAATTTAGCTAATAATTTTAGCAAAAAAATTCTGAAATTTTAAAACTTTCAGAAATTTCAGTTGAAATTTTAGCCCAAAATGTCCTAACTGTTCATCATCTTCTTCTTTAAAACAACCCTTCTTAAATGTAAAAGATCCATTTTCAAACCCTAACAACTTAAGGGTTTGAAATCTGGCTCTAATTGGCTGAAAATCCAAAATTAATGAAAAGAAAATGCAATCGAATAAGAAGAAGAACCCTTGCTGTATTTCTTTTTTTTTTGCAACAAAAATAGAAAAAAAAATGGTCCTAAAAAATGAAAAACATACTTCTTGTTGAAATTGCCGGTGGATTAACGGTTGAAAAGACGGGAGAATGGCGGAAAAAGGAATGGCGAATTACATTCTTCAAGTGGGAAAGAGAGGGAAAAGAAGGAACATGGAAACTATTGTTTCCCCTCTCAAGATAGGAAAACAAAAACGGACTGGCAAGATGAAAGCAAAGGAAAAGTGGGCGAGCAGCAAAGAGAGGAAACCCTTGCTTTCCCTCCCTTTCCCCTCATCCAAACACGACCAAATCTTAAAGGCCTCCCTTTTCTCCTATTACTTTCCATTTGTAACCCTTAATTTTGTTCTTTTATTATCATCATTATCTTCAAAGCCATTTATATCATCTTTTTGTGTCGTTTTTTTAAATTCTTTTCTTCCATTCTATCCTAAAAAAAAACCCATATCCTTTATAACCTTACAATCTATCATATCTTTCTTTACCCTTTCTAACCAAGTTTTTAACCATCTTCCTCGCTTATTCCTTCTACTTGTATCCTTTCAAATTTCCGAACAAGAGCCATTTTATCTCTTGTTCCCTCATCTTCTCATCTATTGGGCTTTTAGGTCTAGGTTTATTGTTCCTAAACCCTAAGGACATGTTTGTGCAGTTTACCCCAACGAATGAGCGCAAGAGACCACCGAAGAAGATGAGCAAAAAACAAGGAAACTCAGCTCTTTCTTTCTTCTTTTTCTTTTATTTCTACATGTTAAAAACGAATCTCCACCAATTTAGTTCCTTTCTTTTATTGTCCTTTCTTTTTTAGTGATTTCCATTTTAAATTTTGTTTATATAAAATCCCAATTATAATCGAGAACACAGATTTAATAATGAATTGAAAATTGGAACTTCTCCAAAATCTCTCTCCTCTTCTTGGGTGGATTCATGGCTTTTTGATCTTCCCTTCTAATCTTCTCTTCTTCTAATCTTCTCGTTTTTCCCTGATTTCAGTTTGATTTGGGTGGACTCCCAGTCGCCTGTTGCAATCGACATTGAACAGGCTTTTCCCGTTCACCCAGATCCATAGTGGAGCCAGTGTTGCTCCCTACTCCATCGCCGCCCATGCCCACCACCATGCAAGCCTTCCCTACTCGTCGTGTCTGCTGCTGGCGCCGTCCGTCACTTCACTATCGCCCATCCCCTGTTTCGCTCTACTCTCCTGTTTCTGACCTTGTTGTATTGCCTCTATTGTGCCTTTTGTTTCTCTATTCCTTTCTTTCCATCTCATCCTTAGATCCAACACCTCCTTACCCAACCTGCTGCTTCCAGCCTTTCTTCTCTCTCCATCTCTCTCTTCTCATCATCCTCTCTTCTCTCGCATCTTTCACGTACCTAGCTTCGTCTACCCTCTCCATCTCTCCCAACGCTTTGACCATTGACCCCCTCTTTCCCTGTTTCCCTTCTTTTATTTATTAATTCCTTTTGACCCATTTAAACTGATTGTACCCAACTCTCTTTGATCCATTAAACCCCATTACCCATTTAATATCTATCTCTCGTTAAATTTCCATTAATTTCATGTAATAATCTCATTTAGCGCCAATGATTTATTGATTTGACCAACCCACATTCAAATCCTTTTAAACCGATCCTATTCGCTGCATCACTTATAATAATATAATATTTTAATTAAGCTTTAACACGAGGAAGGTGTTGTAATATTTTAGTCATGTTGAAAAACAATGTTAAAAGCCATGAAAAATGGTTGCGAGTGTCTACTGTCTATGGTCATCACCTTATTCTAAAAAATGAAGGGATTCCGGATCTTGCACACTTCAGACCTTTCAACTTTGTAGAGTGCATCTATGAAGTCATAGCGAAGCATTTATCAAATAAATTGCGAGTTATGCTAGGAAAGTTTTGGGAAGACTCAAGGGACTTTGTGGAGGATAAAAAATACTTGATGAGGTCTCCTCCGGCGTTTGGTCTTCTCAAACTTAACTTTGATGGAAGTTGTGTATGTGAGGCTGTTTTAGCAGGTTATGGGGGAGTTATCAGGAACGATTCAAAATCTACTGTTTTATCCGTTGTTGGGCGAATTCCAAATGGCTCAGTCATTGAGGTGGAATTATATGCCTTGTGGAGAGGCATTTTGGAGTTCGAAAAACTAGGGGTTACGGGAGTATGGTCGAACCTATCTGACTCTAAAACTGATGCCTTTTCGGATCTTCTCAATTCAATTTCTTCTACAGGATTTGTCCTTCTGTTGATGACAGTCTAGTTTGGTGGCCTGATCCCTCCGGTTTATTCTCGGTCAAGTCTTTCTGCACGTGGACTGCTTTGCCAGCTGAAACTGCTATTGTTAATCCCAAAATTTGGTCCTCCAAAGCCCCTCCGAGGACAACTAGTTTATTTTGGACGGTCGAATTGGGAATTTTGACCCAAGACAATCTTCGAAAAAGAGGAAGATCATTGTTAGCGCTTGCCCTCTGTTTGCATTCCTCTGAAGAGGCGAATCATCTTCTTCTACACTGCCCCTTCTCATCTAAAGTTTGGGCATTGGTTTTTGATCAGTTTGGGGTGGCTTGGGTGATGCCATCGTTGATCACTAAGTCGCCCTTTGCGTGGGACATTGCTTCTGCCTTGCCTAAATGCTCTTCTTTGTGGCAGTTATCTTTATTGCTACAGTTTGGAGCCTTTTGTGGGGAACGAAATAATAGGTTGTTCAGAGATACAAGTGAGACCAGTGCAGCGGGTGGAAGACGTGCTCTTGCTAAGTGTGCTTCTTGGGCCGTGTCGTTACAGGTTTTCAGGAACATCTCTATGTCCGACATTCTGCGTGCCTAGAAAGAATGTGTTGATCTTCCTTGAAGCCTCTTTGTTTCATTTGTTTTTTTCCAGTACTTACTTTTTTCTGTTTTTTCTCTTTACATTTGCACCTTTGGTGCCTCTTTAACTATTTATATATGAACCATTTCAAAAAAAAAAAAAACAGGAGTATGGTCGAAGGTGACTCTAAGGTTGTTGTGGGGTAGGCATTAGGTCATCCACGTCCATGGACTTTTTTGGACAAGATAGAGAAAAATTGACATACAATTTCTCTCCATGATTTTCAGATTACCTAGGCTCCTCGGTCAGTAAACACTTTGGCAGATGATATGGCTCGTCAGGGGGTGTTTCTATCTATGGAACTTGTAAACATATTTTTATAATCTGAGGGGGTTTTAATTGTATTTTTGTTTGGGTGGTCTTTTGACCATCTCTCATCTTGTATATTCTTTTCTCTTAATAGATACCGTTACCTTTCGGAAAAAAAAAACCAAATACTTGATGAGGTATTGATAGCAAATGAAATGATTCATTCGAGAGGAAAGAAAGATGAAATTTGATGAAGTGATATCGAAAGGATGTACAGTCATGACCTCTGGACATCTCTTTTGCACCTCTCCCCCCATTATTCTCAACGGATCTTCGTTTCGCTTCACAGGTATCGCCATTTAGATGTAGACTCCTCAGCAGCTTCTCTTTCAGTGCTGATCTTCGACATTCGATCTGTACCTTCAATTTCAGCTTGCACTCTCACCAAAGACTCGCATTTTCCTCACTCGGCTCCGTTACTTAGGATTTCTTCACCTCTTCCTCACTCGTACATATTTTCATTCTTGTTTGCTCACTTGGACAAGGTAATATCTGCCATGTATCCTTCTTCTCTTAATCATTGTTATTTCTTTCATGGTTGGTTTTCTTCCCCCTTACATCATTCTAGTTTGCATTTACTGAATCTCATTCGAGATCGTCCCTTCCCGGGGGAATCCTTTAGCCATCCCTCCCCTTTTTCTAGACTTGGCTTAGCCTCTTTGAGTGGGGGAAGAGCAGGCCGCTCTGTAATGGATGGTATTCAATTTAGAAAGATTAGTAAGGGAAAAGTGAAGTGGTTGGAGAAGGATTTCACAGAAAAGGAAATTAAAGCAGCCCTAGATAGTATTGAGGGAGACAAGGCACCTGGCCCATATGATTTTAACTTCAAATTCATCAAAGCTTGTCGGGGAGTGGTGGGCCTGGATTTTCTTAAGGTCTTTAAGGAATTCTATAATTGTGGCATTATAAAAAAAGGGTTTAGCATGGAGGAACATGGCTCCACCGAGAGTACAGACCTTTGTGTGGAGAGTGCTTCAAGGAAAGATACTTATTAGAGTGGCCTTAAGAAGGAGGGGTTTACTCAACTCGCAAAATGACCTCTAGTGTACCTTATGTGGTCAAACGGAGGCAGAGCAAATGATCTTTTTTTAAGGTGCCCTGTTGCAGATTGATTGTGGATGAATTTCATTAATCTAATAGCAATACCATGGGTACTTGACAAGACTTGCTAAGGTGTTATGCGATCATGGTCCATTTCACGCCTCAACCCCAAGAGGAAGATGACCTGGTATACAATTCTTGCAGCGATCCTTTGGACTATTTGGAAGGAGATGAATGCAAGAATTTTTCAATCAAAGGAGTCAGAGGCTATGGAGATTTTCCAGAAGACCAAATTGAGATTGTGCACTTGGCTTTTATCAGTGAAAGACATCACAAGGTCCAAAATAATGGATTTCTATCAGTCATGGGAGGGTTCTTTGTCCAGAGTCTCTTTAAAAAACTAAGAAATTGATCACTTGGTCCACCTCTCCCCTCTCCTTGGGCCCCGCATCAAGGTCTTTTCAAGTTCAATGTGGATGAAGTGGCTAGGGGAAAACCGTGCTGGAATTGGAGGTGTCCTGTGTGACCACATTGGGAAGCCAACAATCATTTTTTTAGAATCGATGGTAGGAGAGAATCCAACGAGGCAGAACTCTTGAGCATTAAGAGAGCTTTGACTATCTGGATTTCCCTATGGTTAGGCAATTTTGTTGTCAAAAGTGACTCACAAATGCAGTCAAATGGGTCACGAGAGTAAAAAAAAACCCTTGGAAACTAATAACAATGGTTAGGGAGATTAAGGCTCTACTCATTGGCCGAGAAATATCTTTCTCTCAAGTTAGTAGATCGGCCAATGGAGTTGTAGAATTCTTCACGAAGCAGGAGTTGATTCAACAGTCCAGGGTGTCTTCCACTTGTAAGTCATAGGCTAGAGTTTTGGGATGGGGGGCCTATTTTTTTACTTTTGGGATGGGATACCTTGTATTTTATTTGTTTTTCTCTTCTTTTGGGTTCACACCATCTGAACCTATTTTTCTCTTATACCTTATGTATCTTTATGTTTTTTAGTGAAATTCCTTTTTGCTACCGTTCAAAAAAAAAAAAGATGTACAATCATGTGGAATGGAGTATGTAGATAGCTTTTCATGTGAATGGTCCCTGGGAAAAGATGGAGGAGATGGTTGCAGTAACCTAGTGGTCTTTGATTCACTTTCTGAAGTCATTCTCCTGTAGAGTTTTAACTTGTTCATTCTCCCTAGGTTGCTCCTTTGAAAATGGGATCCTTCAGGTAATTGGGTATTCAGACATCTATGAGCAGCCTTAGCCATTATGGCCTCGTAGGCAGGAACGATGGTTTTATTGCATCACATTGCCTACATCATTTCCTACTATAAGTTATTTGTCATGGGTTTGTGTTCCTCTGTATCTTTTGTAACAGTGGTAACCTCTTGCAGGCAAAGAAATGGGAAGCTGAGATCCTGCATGAGCTAGTTAGAGGGTTATCATGTATGCGTGATGATTCATGCTCATCCTGCATTTCTGTCGCGTGGCATGAAAATATTTGCGTCTTTTGTATTTTGCATATATGCAGGAGTTTTTGGGCTGCACGCCTTCAGGTCTTCTGCCTTACTGGTGCTCTTTTTTTCAGCAAGAAGCCAATCTTTTGTAATGGTAATGCTAATATCCAGCTTTTTTATAATGTAGAATGATAAAACGTTGGGAGATCCCTCTAATCTGAGTTCCAAATATTATTTTTGACCAAGAAAGACAGACATCACCTTAATTTTCATCTTAGCCTAAATTGTGTTTGCCAAATAAAACTCCAGCGCATTGTGAGTGAAGAATTCATTAGAAAAATTAGAAACATACCCTGCCCCAAAAGCAAATGAAAATGTGCATTGCGTCAGTACTTATATAGAACTTGACGCTACAAGAACACACGCATATGGAGAATTAAAATCTTGATGGGATGGGCACTGTTGATAATATGCATCTCCATCACTCTCAGAAGCAGTGCATCATTTAAGTCTTTCTTGGATGTGGGAAAACTATTTTCCAGAGTCAGGAAGAAGAATGTCAAACAAAGTTGAGATTGTGCAAGATGCCTGCTACATTCTAAGGAGCAAATGGGTCTAGGAGCTCAAGGTACAAAGGCAAAACTTCTAGGAGTGAGCTTTCCTACTTTAGGCACTTTTTTTTTCTGTTTAAATATATGTATATTATTTCATTTATACGTATAAATTTAATATAATTATCTATAATTATTTTTAAGATATTAATGACAAATGCATCACTTTTTAGACTCCATATATAATATAAAGAGAATGTATCAATTGTAAATGAATTAGTGTCATAAAAGTAAAGAACAAAGGCTTAAAATATAAAATCAAGTAAAAAAGTCAAAATCATAAATTTAAGGCATAATATAATTAGGGTAAAAAACAAGATGTAGACTTGTAGTCAAGCAAACAAGCAAAACAAGTATGGATGAATTCTAGATGAAAAACAAAAAAACAAGCATACCAAGCAATCTTATTTGAGACTCAAATAAGCTTTTTTTTTTGGAAGGTAATTATTACAGTTTTGAAAGTGTAAATATATGTGCAGATAGTAAAGTACTCGGTGAGATTGAGGTTGAACCACAGGGATTGATGGAAATAAAACCACTAATGAAGGAGAGAGAAGTATTTCTCCTATCCCAAATTAGTTGTCCTTTATGGATTTTAAAATTGTCTCAAAATAGTTGTCTTATTTGTATTGGAATAGTATAAAATGTGTTGAAAATGGATGAGATCACATGAGTGTTAGTCTTATATAAAGAGTTCTTTAAAAAATATAAATATTTTAAATGAGATAATTAAAATGGGACGGAGGGAGTAATAATTATTTTTTACATAAAAGTATGGAGCAAAAATATTATGATAAATTGAAATAGCAATAAGAAGATACTAAGGTTTCAAGAATTTATTTAATAATTTATAATGTTATTTTTTATCATCTTGTCTCGGTTAGATTCAAATTATGATTCTATCTAACTGGAATATTAGAAATTAAACCAATGATTCAAGTTTTTATTAAATAATTAAGGGCTAACAAAATTCAATAGGTCCCATTTTTTATAGTAGGATAGCCCCTGTTATAATCGATTCATCCATGTAATTTTTATGATCACGTGGGGCCCACCATTTGACATGGCATCGTTAACCCATCATTCAATTACTAAATCCAATCCTAAGATCTTTTAAAACATTTTTTAAGAAATTTACTTAAATATAAAAAGGAAAGACAAATTAGAAAGTTCACATTTTCTGCCGACAAAAATGGTGCCATGAATTTTTTTAGCAAATTGCAATGGCTTGATTAAGAGTAGCGCTTTACTTTAATACTTGAGAGTTGAGAATAAAAAAAATCATGTCATGTCATCCAATTTGGCATGAAGTGTTGAGGAAAGAAAAAAGAAAAAATAGGTAAAATTCTGAACAGATTAACAACGTCTTCTAATTGTTTTTGCCAATTACCATGTACTTTCTTCTCGTATATAACTTTCACATCAGCTGATTCTAAAGCTGTCTCAGTTTGGGTGCTTGGCTAGATATTCTTGAATAAATTCAAAAGTGCATATTTTAAAAGAAATCTTTCAAGAAATAGAGGAACCATAAAAATTACTCAGTAGGTTTTGCCATATGGACCTAATTCGAACATAAGTTTTATATTAGCAAAAAAATAAAACATTAGGGTAGTCAATCATTAACTGCATATATGGAGGTCCTTCAGTTGTTGGACATGGAAAATTAAATGTGTCCATGATTTGGTTTTCAAAATAGAAGATGTGTACTTTTTCTTGTTTGTTCTACCGGATTATAATTATCCATCTCCATTCCAAATAGTGAAATTCACCTTCATGTGAAAAAGCACTGTTGATCAGATTCAGTGGCAAATGTTTCACTCCAAGTAACATTAATTATTTGTATCAAGCATATAAGAACATTGTGTTTAACTGCAACAAAGTCATTAATTGATGAATTAATGCTCTATACCATTACATCCGTGTTGCGTGCAATCAGAGGAAAACATGCCAACAAAATACTCTGTATGGGTGTCAGAGGGACCCATAGAAAAAAAAACTGACAAAATCAAATTGCAAATGTCAATGATAAATGGTTTTGATGATAATAATTTTGATGATGATAACACAATAATTGTATATATAATGTTGAAGAGATGTTATAAAGCCAAATGCATGAAGAAATAAGAATTACTCGAATAACCCAGAAAACAATTTGAATGAGAGAGAGAGAGAGAGAGAGAGAGAATGAAAACTGAAAAGCATTACAAGAGAGCGTTGATTGGCCTCTGTAGACAAACTTATCTTGACTAGTTTTGTATAATCCATGCAGCAAACGTATACCCAAGAAATCCTAGCTGCAGCATCGTACTCAACCACTACATGTTATTCTATATTCTACAGAATTGGTAGAGATTGCAACAGTTACAAACCCTTTTCGAAGTTAGATTTGGACATGGTTATTGTCAAGATTGTTAAAATGATTTAGGACTTCAATAAATTGAGGATCATTCGTTAAATAAATCACAACTGTTGAAAGAATGTTCAGTTAAAATTTATTTAACCGTCTTATAAAAGTCCCTTTATATTAAACAAAGATAAAGGATATTGTATTCAATACGTCCCATAAAATAGATCTAATAGATGTAAGACTTTTACAAAGAAGATCATAACTTCTTTATTAGGTGTGAGAATTGTAAAACACTTACGACTCATTAGATAAGCACTTAAATGAGTTATGAATGGAAAAACTACAATAAATCCGAGTGTAGTCCTACCCTATCCTCAGGTTCCTCAAGTCATTTTAAGTTAATTATTATTATATCTATATAAATATGAAAATATATTTTCTGTAGTATATGGCTTCTCTTTGAGAAAGGCCTGAGTCATGACCCCATCGGATACCATAAGGGACCACCACTTAGAGAAGCAAAAGAAAATGGAAAGCAACTTGTGCTAAAATATCTGATATCAAATGCTCGCGATTGTTTATGCTGTGCTATACTCGTATGAAATGACAACATTAAAACATGACTGCAACCACAATTTTTCTTTTCATTTTAAAATTAACAGCATTTATAGTTGGATTGAGCACCATAATTTGCATTATGAAATATATCCAATATCAACTTGAGTTAAAGGTCTACTTTACAACAATTAAACAAACAGCTCAAACTAAATGAGCATATGAAAGCAATCAAAGCAACTACTTGCCGAGAAGTGTTATTTGCATGAAAGCAAATACCTTGCTCTCTAAAGCTAAAAATGCATGGACTCTGCTGTTCCATGTGCTGCACTCAAACTTCTATTTCCATGGTAGTACAAGCTTTGGTATATATGCTGCCAATTTCTGTATATACATGAAAGCTTCCCTACTTATCTTGTATCATCGACGGTAAGGCTTTTGACAGAGCAGTGAGCTGCAGTTTACACAACTTTGCCCATATGCAAAACCTAACAGCATCGGTCTTAGACATGTACAACTAGAGAACCTGAAAACCTGTATTGAAGGATAGAATTATATATGAAGAATAATATTTATTGGACTTATCCCACTCATCAGTTGCAGACGGCCTTAACCACAAGAATAAGAATAAAATTTATTGGACTTATCCCACTCATCAGTTGCAGACGGCCTCAACCACAAGCTTCTTCATCATACTAGGGCAGGGATCTCCTCCAAAAACTTCAGGAGATACAATTATGGAGCACCATTGCTGCCCAACACAGTTCTGCAACAAGTCACCATGTTAAATTCTCGAAAGCATTGGAAGAAAGGATGCAACTAAACTGCAAAGTCCATAACCAAACTTGAATGACTGAGGTTGGGGGAAGTGAGATTTGAATCCTCGTTGAACTGGTTCACATGGTTCCCCTGTGCAAACTACAATGGCAAGGCTCTGAATCACTCTCAGGGAGTGGTGTCTTAGTCATTTGGAACAAAAAGTTAATCCTTTTTCACAATTCAAAAGATGAAAATATGTAGGCGATTTTCCATTGAAGTTCAGAAGGAACTGTAGCACCAAGTTTGCAAAAGGATTTGGTGGGTGTGGGTGGTGTGTGTGTGTGTGTGTGTGTGGGGGGGGCGCAGAGAGAGAGAGAGACCTTTTCAAAAATGTCATATGATTTATGAGCATGACAGCCTCCCTCCTGGAAGCTTCCGCAAACTCCTTGTGGAGTTCCAAAGCTGGCAAACTTAATGGAGGACATTTTTTGTCCAGGGTCACACATTAGACGAGCTTTGGGCCTTTGTGGCATTTCAAGCCTGCCATAGTTTTTGATATTCTCCATCACTGGTTGCCACTCATTAACATCAGCACAAACACTCCCTACCTTCCTTCTTACCAATGAAATTCCACTTGGGTCACCACCCCATTCTTCAAACACAACTAATAGATTCCCAGTTGGGTATAGCCAAGAACGAGGGACGTGATACCTGAGATACATAATCATCTTTCAGTTCATTGAAGTGTAAGAATATGGATCATTGAATTTTATAGAAGAAACTGTTGAAGTTACCATCTTTGGGAGGACTCCCCACAATTCGTTTGGCATTTTTTCTCATTGTAACTTCCAGTGTAACTACACTCACCACAGCTCCCGTATGCTTTATAAGCAGGCCAGTAGCGTCCAATGCTCTGCCCATTTATCCATACCTGACCTTTACCCATGCTACCCATATCTAAAGCCAAAGGTTCCCGCCCTGCTGGTCCATTGAAGATTGTCTGGAAGTAGTACAAAATAGATACAGAATAGATGTAATAATTTTTTTAAACTTATGAGACTCAAGGTTTTAAGATACAGAATAGTTGTCCATTGAAGGTTGCCCCAAGGTTGTCCATTTAGTACTACGAGACTAGGTTTGAAACTTCAGGATCTTCCCATAAATTTTTTAAGAAATAATAAAGTTCACTTCTGACTATTAAGGTTGTCATACCAAACCCCTCAAATCTTTTGGACTAAAGATTGTTCATGCTGAGTATGGTTATGCACACAATAGATATGGCTCAGCCATACCCATGTATCATATAAAATTATAAATCTACTTAAAACCAAGAAAATGAATTTAAAGCATTTAATTATTGGAATATTAAATTATTAAAGACACAAAAGTGCACACTGAGAAGGATGGCAGACAAATGAGTTACCTACCTAAATCCATAATGCATGATGTGATTCTCAAACCAGAGTTGTAGTTTTTTTTCTCTAAAAAAGGAAAATAAATAAATAAAAGCCCTTAATGATCACTATCCAATCACACCTTGTACCATGTTAAGGGCCGTTTCTGAGCCATCCATGCTGCCCACTCAACAGAAGAACTTCCACTGAGGGAATGAAGTTGCAAAGCTTCACCTTTCAAACCAATCTGGATAAGAACATCCAAGTTACTCATCCTCAAAGGTGCTTAGATGATGATGACGAAAATGAAATTACTTGGTTGCAACATTTTAAGGAAATACAGCATATGAAAGTAATCCTAACCTTGTATGACCATTTCTGCCATGACAGGTCTCTTCTCCCCTCATTGAGACCACTCAACACTACAGGACCAAGAACACCAGCATTCCATGTCTCAAAATGAGGTCCTACATTCTATACACAACAAAATGAAGTGCTCACTAGAGTGAATCCACTGCTGACAAAATGCAGATTGACCATGAAACATATCCAACAAGAAATAAAACAAACCGGTAAGCCAACAGCTATGCTTAGAAGGGATATCTTATTACTGCCAGCTCTCAGCTTCACATTTCCAGTAAATGTTAGTTTTGGGTTCTCCAAACTTCCATACACAGTCCCTATCGACAATGGACACTAAATGCTTATTCATAAACCCATGTAGGGGAAAAGTCACTCGAAAAATTCTTTGTTCAATTCTAGTTTCTGAGACAAGCGTACCTGCTGGTTCACCATTGATAAAAACATGCAAAACATGTCCTGCTGATAATACAGAAAGGACAGGATATTGGCCATTCTTCAAAAATCTCTCATTTGGATGTATGGTGACACTGCAGAGAAAGAGAGAAAGAACAGTGTTAGGTAACAGTTGCCATAACTACAGATATGAATGCCATAAACCGGTACAGAGCGTCAGATGCAGTGAACCCCCAAAAATGATTTGTGGATGCAGTAATTGTTGGGTGTGTTCAGTTGACAGGAGCCCCAAACCACAGCGTTGCAAATACTAAATCTATAAGCTAAGTTTACAACAGTTTCAATATATGGACATATGTGACTGTGCAGGTAATATATTCTTTTCAAAAAAAAATTATATTGGATAAGGCATAACAAAAACTCCTCGTGAATGCAATTTTTTCTCTGGCATTCTCAAAATTTATATCTTCCCTTCTTAAAATTGCCATATCAGTATCTAATCATATCCTGCACAGGTATTCAGCCAAGTAGAACACTGCTTCAACATAGTTTTGTCAATCTGTTCATAGAAGAGTCCAGGAAGTTAGCTACTCACTCAGTCATGTACCACAAATAGTCACTGGAATCTCTCGTGATATTTATCTGCTCCAACATCCCAACCAGAGTCATCAAATTATCATCGTAAGAGGCAGTTTCTTCATTGTAAGTCACCCAATAAAACCTCTTAGTATTCACAGGTGTCATTATCATCAGCGCAGTCTGAAAACTAACCTGTATAGCACGATAAGGCATTTCATAAGAACCAATTGATTCAAATAAGCAGATAACAACACATTAATCCACTTGAAATTTTCTCACCCTTGCCGTGTTAAAAACAGTGTTCTTGCAATCAGGAAGGATGCTGATGGACCAAGGAGGGAGATTATAGTGCATTCCCTGAAATGCAACTTTAGCAAAGGATCTCGGGTTATAGTTTGCAAGGAATGCAGCACAAACTCCTGACTTTGACTTGAAAACATGGGCCTGAAGTGAATGAAGAAGGGTCAGGTCCAAACTACCCAGGGCTCAGATATTTGCTAAATACGGAGTGCTGTCGCCATACCTCTTCATAGTTCCCAAGTGACATCACAACAGGATCTCCAGATACTAAAGCTGGTTCACACATCTTGATGGCTTTATGTAGATCTTTTAGATGGCCCCATTTGGGTTGCCTCATTAGTCCTAGAAAATGAAAAGATAGTCATTTGGACACCCAACGTGTGCAGAAACTCAATAATGGGATATTAGCAAGTTCTCCTCTAGCATATATCTAATGTAATGCCCTGAAACTTCTTTGACAACAATAAATAAAATGGTTGCAGGCTGCCCATTTCAGTGCATGCAGGTCCATGGTTCAGTGATTGAGAATATTGGTTTAATGGGAGTATGGGACCCTCAATGGACTGAAGATGCTCTCACATCTTCCCAGAGCGAAAGATCTCAACCCTTCACTCTTTGACCATGGACCATTATTTTCTCCTAGCTATCTGTTTGGAGGTCACCAATTGAAAGATCATGAAAATCATCATTACTACAGCTATTTATCCCGTCAAAGGAATCATGACGTCATTACAGATAAAAGAAAGCAGCACCATACACATTTACCTTGACACAGTACCCCATTGCTCATCTTAACATGGAACTATATTACAGATATATGGCAAGAAATTTTCTCAAACAGTGTTTTAGGTTGACATACCATATTCATCAATAGGAGCATCATAGTCGTAGCTTGTGGCAATAAATGGACCACCAGCTGTTCGGCCAAAATTCGTTCCTCCATGGTACTAGAGTACACGTGGAAAAATAAACCTGGTTATGAGTCTGAGTTCAAAGATGTAGGAACTTATTTTGCAGTTGAATTGATCAAAGTATCACGACTCACTGATGAGATCCACTTAATGACCAGACAAAAGACTGACCATGTAGTAATTAATAAATGAGCCTCCTTTCTGTATAAACCTCGCCACAGAAAACGCTAAATCTTCAACAGGTCGGTGTGGAACTGGACCGCCAAACTCAGTGAACCTGCAATGACCAGATGATGCAAAGACTTAGCTGCCTTAGCCTGATCAGCTGCTAGTGTACCAGAAATGGAATTAATCTTATATTTGGATAAAAAAACACATTACTCAAGGCTTACAGTTACAACAAAGAGATTGTGGTTTAAGTCCCATACGTGTTAGATAGACAGTCGATCCATGGAAACAATTTGTCATATCCAAATATAAAACCCAACCCCAGATTGATTGGGATAAATGACTTAGATGATAATGATTTAGACAAAAAGCAGATTTAACTAACAAGAAGCATAATGTACCAGCCAGTCCAGGCTTCTGTCCACATCTTAGGCTTGTAATTCTTGTTGGGAGAAAAGTAGTCACAGTAAAAACCATTGCAGGTGTTTATCTGTTGCAAGATTGATAGGAAATCCAAATCAAGAAACAGTCTAAAGAAACACCAAATTTAGAAGAGCAATCAATTCACTCAAGATGCAAAGGTCATAATCATACAAACTTTAATCGATGTCACTAATGAATTTACTAAAAGCTCCCAATTGATTTAAGGACTTTTGTCTTTGGAACCAGAACAAGATCCCCCAATAAGTTAAGGCTATCAAAAAGTAAAGGGAAAAAATGCCGATGGTATATTTTATGTGCAAGTCATGTTCGATCAAAATGATACAAAGTTACAGGTAAAGATTGGGTTACTCATTCTACTACGCATTTAGGTTAAAACAGAAAAGGGAAACAGAGTGAGGCACCCAAAAGCACTTTCTCCATTAAAGTGCTGGTCATTGATATTCATTTGTGGTGGAAAGAAGAAAAACTGAAACCAATCAAATGTGCATTTCCACACCATAAAATACGAAATAATCCATTATGCATCGAAACCCAATGTTAAACGCCAACAGTGCTGACTAATTCATTCTTAGGCCTTTCTTTTTCTTTTTCTTCTTAGGAATGATGATTTTTATTTATCTATATAGATACAAGAAATGTAATGTATAAAGAAAACCAAGAGGCTATAATGCGAGACAATTGGATTGAGCCTGTGAGGAAACTCTGTGTTTCAATGTTGCATTCCTAACCCAATGGGGTTGGAGTGATGGCCAAAAATCCACCTCTACAAGCAGGAGGTCTTGAGTTCAATTTCCACTCTCCCAAAAGGTCATTCTCCATAGTTTTACCCGGTGTGTGTGGATAGAGAGATTTGCACGTGCCCCAAGGATTAGTCACATGCTCTAAGAGGCCTCGACACCTCAGTCTTCAAAAAAAAAAAATTGTTGCATTGATAGATAACATAATGTATAGCCAATAAAATGCGACTGGAAGAAAAAGGTGATGATCTCAAAAGAGTGTGAGAAATACTAAGCCATGTTAAATATGATCGCCAACTTGTGCTTCGACCTATTATTGGAACATATGCATCATTGCAGTAGGACCTCCATAAGAAAGACCCAGTAGGAAAGGGAGAACCACTGCAAGAGAACTACCAACAAACTCTAGAAGAGAAAAAGATCAAAGAGGCAGAAACACTTACAATTGGATCTGGGGCATCATCTTGCTTGCACATGACCCATGGGACACCTGTTCCAAGACTGACTGCCATGTTTGCGGCCCATTCTGTGTAAGCTCTACCTAGAGTGCCAAGCTCATACTCCATAGGTCCATATTCGTTCTCGATCTGCAACCGCCACAATAAGAAGGAATAACAGCGTCAGTTCCTCAGTATTCCAAAGCAAATTTATGGGAGAGGTATGCAAATCCAAACCAATTGTCCATTAACATGGATGCTTTGCAAGACCAACAAGGTCACACAAACCATCTCCTCAAGGCAAAGAGATGACTGCTAAATTTAATGTACTCAGTTGACTAAATCAACAGATGCCCATCTCTGAAATGTCAAGACAGGAGTAAAAAAATTTATTTGAATAATCAGTCTTTTCACCTGGGATAAAATGATCGGACCACCTTGCGATTCAAAAAACCCTTCAGCCTTCATCATCTCCACAATCTTCTTAGTAAATCCCGCCATTGCCGCCTATGTAATATTTTGAGCATAAGAAAATCAATAATAAGGAAAAATATGAGGAAAAGAAGTCAAAAAAATGGGAGAGAAAATTTTCACCTTGAAAGGCCCATTGCTGGTTCTGAAACTGATACCTGGCACATATTTTAGCCAAACAGGGAATCCTCTGGATAATAAACAAATAGGATGTCTTATTTTTTTAATTAAAAAAGGAACTAACAGATTAAACACTCGAACCTCTTGCATTTGTAAATAAAATAAATAAATAAAACAACTCTCGTAATTAGAACAATCTCTAATCACCCAAAATTCCATTCAGCGCAAACATAAGGACCAATCCTGAGATGAACATAAAGTCCAGCCTGCTTCACCAGCTTGATGAATTTAACCAAATCATACCTTCCCTCAAAATAATACTGCAAATGAAATGTACAAATTTTCTTTAGTTTAGGAAGCAAAATAAAAAAAGAAAATTTATTGGAAAAATAGAATAATCTCCATACCTTGCCGGGAGAAGGCTCGTGGCCATTCCAAAAGACATAGGTCTGAATAACATCCAAACCTCCAGCTTTGGCCTTCTGAATAAGATCCGGCCACATCTAAAAACAAGCCAAAACCCAGCAAAAAAATAAGAAAACAATAAAAGTACAGAAATGTGAAAAACTGGAGGTACCCATTATCCACATTTCCATGATAACCACAACTGTATACCTCAGGAGTGCTTCTTGGGTAGTGTATGGAGCCGGAGATGAGAATCCTCCTCTGCCCGTTTACGATTATCGCCTTCCGGTCATACGTAACAGAAGAAGTGACTGAGGGAAAACGGGTAAATAAAAGCAACGCGATGGCGTTCAAAAGAAACAAGAGTTTGCAGCAGCCTGTGCTGCTGCACATTTCTACTTCCATGCCCACGAGCAGTTCTTGAAGGCAATGAGCTTCCCCCCTCCCCCCCCCCCCCCCCCCTGAGGAGAAACAGAAGATAGAGAAAATGTATATGAAACAGCTTTTGTTTGTTCCTCTTTACTTTTCTTCGATGAGGTAGAGAAATATATAAAAAAAAAACGGAGAAGAAAAAGAGAGGAGGATGAGAGTGACGAGCGTTTAAATGCCAACTGCTATTGCTATGTTGGGGACTGGAGGATGGATGGAGCGTACGTCGTCTTTTAAACACCATCCAGAGAATTTGAAAGGGATCCCGGGCCCCTTTAACACAGAGGGGGAGAGGAAGAGGGAGAGGGGGAGAGAGGGATAGAAAAGGGACGCAGGTGTGCCCCGCTAATCTTGCGTGGATCCTCATCCAGTTGGATATTTCTCTTTAATTTTCGCTTTGCACTTTCCCGTGATGAAGACGCTGGCCATTTTATCTTCGTTAAGCTTTATGCTTGACTAAATGAATATCCTACTAGTGAAGGGG
The DNA here is from genome assembly GCA_022113865.1 of Chimonanthus praecox. Classification (NCBI taxonomy): domain Eukaryota; kingdom Viridiplantae; phylum Streptophyta; class Magnoliopsida; order Laurales; family Calycanthaceae; genus Chimonanthus; species Chimonanthus praecox. The sequence goes on along the minus strand of CM039089.1, from coordinate 69,212,240 downwards.
ATCAAGTGAATAAAAAGAGAATTTGATTTTCATGTAAAAAAATTCCACTCAATTATAGCAGAGTAGGTCTACAGAGGAAGAGAGAGAAAATTATTTTAAAATTAAATTCTTCACACATAATGGCTGCGTTTGGATGGGGGTTAAGGAGGTGCTCTTGTTTGGTAACTCAGTAATTACCCTATACAGTAAAAGTTCAAAAAATCATCGCTCTCATCACCTTCTTTGAATACCCCATTGAAGCTTGGGGTATTCAAGGATTATCCCAAGCTTAAAGGTGACCCCGGGGTGACCTCTGTAAAATTACCCTCCATCCAAACTCAGCCAATATGTGTAAACTTCATTTCAGTTCTATCTGTTTTGGCTCAATAGAAATTTTGAAAAAAAAAAAAAAAAAGAGCTTGGGTCCAATTTTAGAGTTGATCTATGCCCTTGCATTTTAAGAACTTGACCTCACCAACTTTTAGATCAAGCTCAGTTTAACTCCAAAGCCCGTCATTTCTTTTATGTACTTAAATGGGTAGTGATATGTATATCATCAAAATTAGTTAGCGTACACCAAATGAAATAATTTTTTCAAAATTTCATTTTACCCTCAACTTCATTGCCAAGAAATCTAAGAAAATGTTGAGGAAGTAATGAAGATGAGGGTAAAATAGAATTAAAAAAAAAAAAATTGTTCCATTTAATATACACTGACTAATTTTGATAGTGTAAGGATCACTTTCCATTTATATATCAATACTATGTTGAATAATATATTATGAAAATTTAATTAAAATTACCAAACCTTTAACTTTAATTTAAATTCAAATTATCTAACTCTAAACTCAACCACAATCCAAAGGATTTCATTCATTGAACAATTGTATTTGCACAAACAAAATTCTTTTAAAATTAGTAAATAATTTTGTATAGTTTAAAAATTAGAAAAAATTATCAAAATGGATATAGATAGAAAAGAAAAGAATTTAAGATTATTTGAATTTGAAAGATTCAGTGCATCAATATTATGTTATTGCTAAAAATTAAAAAAAAAATGACTAAAAATAGGAAAAGGGATTTTAGGATTAAATTTGTTTAATTCTAAGGACTTGGCATACCCTATAATTATATAGTCTGAAAAATAATAAAAAATCAGCCATGACTAAAAATAGAAAAAGGAATTTTTAAGAATTGATATAGTGAGTTTGAAAGATTTAACTCATCTATGTCATGTTAGTATTAAAAAAAGTCATTAAAGATGATCCAAAATAGGAAAAGGGATTTTGGCATTAGATTTGATGAGTCGAAAGAATTTGATTCAGTTTTGTGATGTTAATATCCCAAAATAATGGAAATTCCTACAAAATTATTAAAAATAGAAAAAAAAATATTTTTTAGTAATTTTGAAGGATATAGCCTACTTAATTCATGTTAGTATCTAAAAGTAGGAAATTTTTATATGAAAATTTTTAAAGTGTAGGAGGAGTTATCTATGACAAATTTTCACCAATGTCAATGGCTTGAAGTGCATGCTTCTCATTAGAAGCATATAATTTTTTTATAAATATCTAGTTGTATGGAAATACTGTTTTGTCTCAAATATGAAGTTCACTTGCATAAGGCTAACCAAAGTTTTGTTATCATTATTGCCACTATCTTATTTATTTAAGGTTAACTTGATTTTCTTGAGTTATAATACACCTTATGTTTATGTTTATAACTTTCTAACTAATCCATCTCCACGAGCAGAAGTGCCGATGGAGATGTGCATTTCATTTATATTCGTTAAGACGATTCTCATTTTTACCATTTGTATCAGTCAATAACAAATGAAATTTCATGTCAGATTGAAATGTTTAGCAACCCCATCAAAAAGTCGGAATCAAACAATTTGATGAAAAAATAGGAGTATTTTTAAATTTAGCTACGAAATTAAATTATGATGAAACTCTACATTACTTAATGAAATGAATAAGGATCATGCTAGGTAAATAATGTAACGACTCGTCTTCAACTAGCACCAATACTATTCACTTTGAGCATGACATGCTCTCACAGTTTAAGAATCTACATTCATACACCCACTCCCAAAGCTTTAATGCTAATTGAAGGAAAGTAGTCACTTATATACTCAAGACTAGACAACAGTCTAAGTAATATAGGATTGCATTCCCCTTAGAGGGCAGCCTGTGGGGTCCTCCTCCTCCTAAAGGTGGTCCTTTTTTAACTTGATACGCCCTCATGGCTTTGCTTCGGAATGTGGGCTCATACATACACTCCAAAAGGCTTTGATGCTAGTTGAAGGAGAGCAATCACTTATATATCTAAGACTAGACAACAGTCTAAGCAATATGGGATTGTATTCCCCTCCCAGTATTTCACGCCAATCCTGACTATTTTTTAAGAACACATGTGAGGTCCTCCTCCTTCTCCCACATGTGGTCAATCCACATTGTTTCGGATATCATATCTCTTGTCACTATGTCTCTTGAATTTTGGGAACCGAGTACACCGATCCAAACCAATCTGAGGTGAGTCACAATACATATAAACATCTTATCATTCTAACTTTATAGTTAATCCTCATAAAATTTAACATTAAAAATCATTAATATTTTAGGAACACAAATAAATAAGTCAAGGGGGAGCCTCTCTGTTAAAATAACAGACTATTTAAAAAAGTAAAAGATCATAGACATAATAAATAATTTATTATGAATTGATTTACAAAAATTCATGTGGAATCATTAAATAAATTTAAAAAGTACAAAAGTGATAGCTTCTTATTTATTCAGAAGTTGTAATTAAAATTTTAAATTAATTTATTGTGAATCAGTTGAAGACGAATATTTCTCAGTACAAGAAAATAAGAAATACTAAAAAGCAAAGAACAGGTAGTTTTGTCATTTTCAGTAATATTACTCACTTTTTGAAAGTAGGTGGTGACTAGTCTTACAGCCCAGCCATTCTACCATGCGATTACAAGTTCTTAACCCTTGTCACAAAACCAACTCAAGATCTAATACCGGCCACAGAACCACTGATAAAGGGCGAAACAGTTGAAAAAATAATTTTACAAGGATTTTAAAGAAAAAGGTTATAAGGATTTAGGGGTTTGGGTCATGGCAATCAAGGGAAGAGAGGTAAAAAGAAAACGTGCTGATTTGCTCTCTTTCTATTTATTTTTTCCTGTTTTCATCATTGTTCCTCGAGAAGAACTTAGGATCTCTCCTCCATCTTTTAATATCAATTTTTATGACTTTTTTTATTTCAAAATAGATTGAATAAATTTTAGACCTAACACTAACGTAAATTAAAAGGTTATCAATTGAAATACAATTAATTTATATATTATTGAGACACTGTATTTTAAAATATTAAAATATTATTTTTATATAATAATTATTGTAGTTTTCTCCTTTCTATAAATGTAATTTGAATTTAAGTAAAAAAACATCATTCTTTTTTTTATATATTTTAAAATACAGTATCGTAAACCAATAATATCTCAATTATGACAAAGTTGAAATTTCTCTATTTTATCTCATTTTATTTTTACTGTTAGAGAAAATACGTGTCTTAAACTCCAAGCCAAATAATGGATGAGAATTCATTACAATTGAACTGATAAATGAGAACTGGATTGACGTTAGCTGCTGTGCATATCGTTATTTTAGAAATTAGGTGGTTAGCGTGGTAGGCCCCAGGCAAGAAAGGAATCTCACATCATTGTAGCACCGACGCTTCTTGTTTGGCTCCTCGTGACTACAGCAAAGCGTGTCTTCTTCTATCAAATGGTTTGGAATTAATAACAACTGAATGTAATTAATAATTATAGAGCAAAAACGAATTATCTTATTCTTAGCTTAATCAGATACCACAGACGTCTACACTGCACTATTCCGTCGAAGACTGAGCCAAGTGATACCTAAAACCTTCCATGTCTTCTTCGCTTCCACGCACCCACGTAGGCTTTGCTGTTTACTATTATAATTAATTATAATAATATTATGATGATTGCAGTAATAACAATCCAATCCAATCCAATCAAGATAAGAAAAAAAAAAATGAAATTCTAATATATGTGGACAGAAGGAGACAAAGAGTTCAACTATGATGTAAAAGATATATAATGATACAAGAATATGATTCGTATCATTAAATAACCGCTGCCGCTTCTTAATCACAGAGAATTTGGTGTGATGGTCTTTGCAAAGGGAAAAGGACATGAGTTAATTAATTCCCCTTCTCTGTTAGGAATTTAGGAGTTTGGAGGTGGAATCAACTACTCCACGTTAAAGTAAAATACTTTGTTCCCAACGTTCATTTGATTCATTATTTTATTATTTTACGTTTTGGGATTACATTGGCCACTTGCCAATTTCAATTCTCAAATCAGGCGATTTAAGTTTGGTAATTAGAAAGTAAAGATAAAAGATTTAAATTTAGATGCGTATTCTAAGACGGACAATTTTTTTTTATGAAATACGGGATAGAGTGAAATTTCCATTTTACCTCTATCGGTTTACTGTTCATCAAATAACAGTGAACTGATAACACGCTGCTCTATATGTATATATTCTACATATCGGTTCGTCGATACTTGATGAGTAATACACCGATAGAGATAAAAAGAGAATTCTACTCTATCTCATATCTCGTAAGAGATTTTGTTCGTGTTAAGATGACCGGCCTTTAGACTTTACTCTTTCAATCTTACATCTGAAAACTATTTTATAGCAGAAGATATTCATAAGAATAACCTTGTCAGTTGTAAGACTTGATCAAAGATAATCCCTTCAAATTTACCCCTCATCCACGCAACGACACCAAACCAATTCACAATTTATTCAATTAATTTCTAATCCCATTTCTGAGGCAAAATCCATTCGAATTCCTGTAAACAGCCAGCAGGCTAGCACCACCTAATAATAGTCTAGGTCTAATACAATTCACACAGACAAGCGAGCGATATCAGGTGTTCCATCTTATTCGGAAAGAAATAGCACGTTCGTTTCATAGTGTTTGCCTGTACTGCTATACAATAGAGGTGACATTCTTTTTATCTGCTATGTTAACCGGCTCAATTCAATTTAACTTGAAATAAATTCGAATTAGACTGGGTAGGGCATTCCAAATCCGAACCTAGCCTAAATTGAATAAAATTAAAACCTAAATAATTTATTTATTGTTTACCTATTAAATAATTTATTTATTGTTTAGCTTATGTACTCCACCAAGTTAAAGAATCTTAGCATATAACCTTAATCTTTTCATATCCTCATATGCTCACGTGAAAGAGAATTTTTACTTTTTAATTTAAAATAATTTTCTCTCATTTTCTAATCTTTTTAGGTTTTTATATAAATTTTGGTTGGTTGAATTGAATAAAACCTAGGTTGAGTCAGGTCACTAGTTAAAAAATCGAAATATCAAGGCAAATTAAAAATCTATTATTATCTATAATCAACTTACTCGAACCTAGGCTGACTTGACCCATTACTACCCATACTATATACTCACTCATAGTAGGGCTAGGGGTGCAAGTTGAGCAGGTCGTGTTGCACCCTAAGTAAAATCGGATAAGGACCCAAATTACAAATATAGGGCCAAACTTAGATCTGGCCTATTCATGCTTTAATTATTTGAACTTGGGTTTAGGGTGGGATCCTAACAAAGCAAGTAGGGCACACTGTGGGACTTTCTGACACGTACTCAATTTAGTTAAAAGTCAATTACTACTATTCATACAAGCCCTAATTATTCAAACTCGGACTTAGATCTTAACAAAAAAAAAAAAGGGTCCATACAAGTTATTGGGCATTTAGGCCTTTTAATTTAGTTGAAAATCAATTACTAGTCGTCATAATCAAGCCAAGAATTCATTAATTACATTTTTAATGATATAAATGGTCATCATTTTCATAGCTACAAATCCCATCATAGCTATTATGTAAATAACGTTGCAAGTCATTATCCCATTCATATAAAAGTCGAACCAAATAATCATTTTTCCAACAATAAAGTTATTTATTTAATAATGTAACTAAGTTAAGATTTTGTAGTTACTTATTACATCAATATTATATTTAATATAATGTAATTACAATATATAATAAGGGCATAAAGTCAATCCTAGGGATTTTTCCCTTCTTTATTTAATTTTTATTTGTCAAATGAATAAAAAGGATGGAGATATTGAAATTAAACTTGAAGATATACAAATGAATAAAATTTCATTCCAACACTCAATGTATAGCTAAGGACACTAGACCCGGTACTGACCCAATTTAAATTTGGGCCCGAGTAGGTCCGAATGTCATTTTCCTTTAGCCAGCTTGTCCCAACCTCATCTTACATTCTCATAGAGGCATAGAGCTAGATAAAATAATGCTAACAACTAACTCTCCTCTGTTCCACATCTTTACTCTACTTGATCATTAATTAGTCCTAAATCTTTGAACTTAAAGTCGATGATACATACAGCAAGGATGAGGGCGACACCTCATCGACTGGCTCCACACTCTACAGTCCATACCATTGCGGGCCTCATTGTTTTTATTTTCCATCAAAAGCGAGGGTAGGGTAGGCCCAATGATTCCCTGTCAGCGTCACCTCACTCAGTCCAGTCCCAGTGTATGCAACTTATCCTTATCAATTTCTATTGTGAATTTATGATGAGATGAGTGATGAGCGACTGAGAAGGGGTGGGGTGGAGTCTACAACGACAGCGCCGATGACGACAATAATAGAAAAAAAATAAAGAACTAGATAGAAATGAAATGGGCTGACACATCTCACATGCATGAATTCTAAATTGTCCACAAGAAAGAAGTGGAGGAAAAAATAAAAAAGAAGCTAAGATTGTTTTCCTCGACCGAGAACAAATGTCTGCGGGGCGGACGGTTTGCAAGCAATATCCAAATTCTTTGTTATTCTATAGTCTGTACTAGTTGCCTGCTATATTTATACTCATGCGATCCCCTCGTCCTTAAAAGGGAGGACAGTGGAGACAGTGTTTCTTCATTTTTCACTTCCGTGCAAGATTTGTAGAGAATGAATGGGATGTGTGGGACGAGCACCAGTGTCCAACAGCAATATGAGACCCAACTCGGGCAAATGCTTGTGCAACACTGACTTCGTATCTGTTAGATTCTCTTTTGTTCCCACATCACTACATCCATTTTCGTCTCTCATCTGCACCATTCATTCGGTGGGTCCACTGGAATGGAGTAAGATCTGCTGAACATCGCCCCCGTCCAAATTCCAAGGAACAAATGGACCGAGATGATTGATAGAGAATTACTTTCACAATTATCAGAGGGTGTGTGCGCTTGGGGAAGAAGGGTTGAGACGGATTTTAGACTGAGTTTCATGGGTGAGACTATTTAATTGATAGTGATTATATAAATATTACTAATTTATACCATATAATTTTAACTTTTAAATAATAATAAGCACGAGTCATTGATTTTTATCAAAAATAAAATGATTAGATGAAAGTAAAATTTTATACACAACTTATTTGCATTGTTCTTTTTATATCACATCCAACTACGTAGACTCCAAGATCCATTTGAATAAAAATATTCTTAGAGCATTTTAATTGCAAACGTCTCGATAGTGTTTTCTCTCTCTTCTTATAGCCACTTACTTAAATCAAACAATCCATTTTCCAGAGCCCATCCACAATGAGGCCTAAAAGATGAGCGACAAACTGAACTCCGTGACATTATGGCTTTTGATAACCTCAAGAACTCAAATTTTTTTCACAGATATGCTCATGTCTGGAAAGTTATTAATACCATAAGGTCTATTGTGGTGGATGGTTGTTTGGACTTAGTTCATACGCACATGGGCTTGGCCAGTTAAGGGTTGGACTTTAGAAGTCCGAACTTAACTCGCGTCGTGACACTCCGCCCCGATCACTTGTTTATATTATTTAAAAAAAAATAAACTCTATAAGGAAAGCAGTTAGAGACCATTTCGTGGCTATTTTTCAATCTCAGTCTCCGCAACTGTTGCCTCCTCCTTCTTCGCCCGCCTTCTCTCCTGCCTCTCCTTCTGCTGCATTACCCTCGCTGTCGCCGACCCCTGGTATCTTCTCTCCTTTCTCATTTTATTATTGTCATAATCCTTTTCTGTATCGTCCACAGGGTCTGTTCTCGTGATTTGCATGTTTGAGTCAGAGCTTCTCCGGCCGTCCGATGTCAGTCCTTGCTATAATGGCGATGAAGCAACAACCATCCCTATCTTTGATGTTAGGGGCATTGGTGGTTTTCTTCAGGATGGTCGTGCTCTTGTAGGTGGTTGTGCTCTTGATGTTAGTGGCGCTTATGCACTGGTAGCGACTACCCATTCCTCCTTGCGGATCTTCTCTTCCACTTCGGAGCAGTTTACAACATTCTTCATCTTCTCTTGGGCACAGTCTCAGGTGTCTATATCCTCCCAATTGAGCGGATTAGTGGATGCTCAGATTCCCTAGTTGCGAGTAGTATGGATTCTTGGGAGCCGAGGGGGGCTATGCTAAACTATATGCAGTCGTCCCAACATATCTTCATTGAATCAGCTGGCTCTTCGCCCTTCTTCAGCTTAGATCGGGTATTCTCGCTCCTATCCTTCTCTCTTCTCCCTCACTACTTTTCTTTCTCTGTTGAGTGCTCTCCCACCTATGCTCCATGTGTATTGCATTTGCCGATCCCTGAAGACAGTGATATTAGGTCTCAAGCGTCCAATAACTTTAGCTCTCCTTTTGATAGGTTGTTTTCTGCTTCTCTGAATCCTTCTAGTAACCCTAAACCCACTCCGAATGGTATTCATTTCATGCAAATTGGTTCGGATAAAACACTTTGGTTGGAAAAGGAATTCTCAAGAGAAGAAATTAAAGAGGCTTTGGATGGTTTGGCAGGAGATAAAGCCCCAGGACCAGATGATTTTAATTTCTCATTCTTTAAGGTGTGTTGGAAGGTACTCAGTTCAAATATTCTTAGACTCTTTAAAGAGTTTTATCATAGTGGAATCATTAATAAGAATTTGAAGAATTCTTTCATTACCCTTATTCCTAATAGAGAGAGCCCGGATAACCTATCTCATTTCCGTCTGATTAGCCTGTTGGGTAGTATTTATAAGCTCGTAGCAAAAGTGTTAGCAGAGAGACTAAAAAAAGTTTTGCCGGAGATAATCGGAGAATCACAGGGTGCGTTTGTAGAAGATAGACAAATCTTGGATGAGTTCCTATCGCCAATGAATTGGTTCATATGAGGAAGAGAGATAGAAAGCCTTGTATTCTTTTCAAAATTGATCTAGAAAAGGCATATGATTTTGTGGATTGGTCGTTCGTGAGTTATCTGTTTGAGAGGATGGGTTTTGGGCATGTGTGGTGTAATTGGTTGAAAGCATGTATTGAAGACACATCTTACTCCATCCTAGTGAATGGCTCCCTTACTACTCCAATACATGCAAATAGAGGGTTAAGACAGGGAGATCCCTTTATCTCCCTTCATTTTCACTCTAGTGGGGGAATGTTTGAATAAGTTGGTGGATATAGCGAGGGAGTTGGGAATTGTTAAAGGTTTTGAGGTGGTAGCCAGTCCTATAATCACACATTTACAGTTTCCCGATGACACACTTTTCTTCTGCGAACTAACTAGACATGAGCTTTTGGGGTTTAAAGCTATCCTTCGATGTTTTGAATTGGTGTCGGGTCACAGGATTAATTTAGGTAAAAGCTCTCTCATAGGAATAAATTTGGAGGAGGAGTGTTTGAAAGAACTCGCACAAAACATTGGTTGCGGTACTGGAAATCTGCCTTTCATTTATCTCGGCTTACCAGTAGGAGGGAACCGTAGGCTTCAGAGTTTTTGGAACCCAGTTATTGAAAGAGTGGAAAAAAGGTTGTCAAGTTGGGGAAGGAAGTTCTTATCAGCAGGAGGGCGGGTTACTCTAATCAAAGCAGTTCTTCTTAATTTGCCAACCTATTATCTATCATTGTTCTTGCTTCCAAAAGGTGTTGAAAGTAAACTTGAGCAGTTATTTCGAAAGTTTTTGTGGGGTAACAAGGAGTCGAAAAGAAAGTTCACTTAGTGGCCTGGTCGGAAGTTGTGAAACCCAAAATCAAGGGTGGACTGGGCCTTATGCCCATTCATCTTAAGAATCAGACACTACTTTGTAAATGAGCTTGGAGGTTCGGTAAGGAGAAGGATTCCCTTTGGGTTAAGGTCTTATCAGCTAGATATGGGGTTGCTGGTGCTGGTGATTAGTTTCTTGATGAGAAAATAGAAAATCTAGGATCCTCGGTAGTCAAAGCTTGGTGGAGTTTGGAATCGGGTAAGGGGGTGGTTGGTAATCTTTTTAAACAAAACATCAGATTCTTAGTTGGAAAAGGTAATAAAACACTGTTTTGGAAAGACCTATGGTTAGGAGAGAGCCCTTTAAAAGATTGTTTCCCAAGACTTTTTAGAATCGCGAGGAACACAAATGCTTTGATCCAAGATTTGGTCAGTTGGGACAATGGGGTAGTTGTCTGGCACTTGGATTTTCGGAGGAACCTAAGGTCTTTTGAAGAGGAGAGTCGTTCCCGACTACTGACACTTTTGGAGGAATTTCCTTTCTTGCCTTCGGATGACGACGAAATGATTTGGTCAGGTGAGTCCTCGGGCATGTTCTCAGTTAAGGCTTTGATTCATTTGGCCCAAAGTCAAGTACTTAATGATGAGAAGATTTCGAAATCTATCTGGGCGAGTGCTATACCACCAAGGGTACAGATTTTTCTATGATGTACCCTTAAGGAGATGATTTTGACTAGGGTAGAATTGAATAGAAGAGGTCTGCTTAAGGGTGAGGGTGTTCTAAATTGTGTTCTGTGTAAGTCCTTTGTGGAAGATGTCAATCACTTGTTTGTTAATTGTGATGTGGCCAAAGGTTTGTGGATGAATTTCATTAAGTTCTTAGGGATTCTGTAATACCCCAATCCAAATTAGGAGTTAATTTTCGTTAATTAGGATTAATTAAGCAATTTTTAGCCATTGATTGTGATTTTTGTTCCTCCAATCGTGAAGATTACGGAATGAGATTTCCAACGAAACTGAGTTTGATCAGATCCGAGTCCAATAGCTCTTTTAATTAAGTTTTAAAGGTATAAAGGTAATTTACGAATATAATAATATTATTTTAGGTTTAAAACTTGGGTGCTTTGAAAACTCAGTCATTTCATTTCAATATCAAATTGTAGATCTTACACTATTTTTAAAATCTGGACTTATCGGAATGCCAATCTCGACCTAATTCTACCTATTTTCACTACCTAAAATTTTATAGGTGGCAAAACCCCACTTGATAGGGAAGATAAAATCCTAAAAATATACAAGTTACTATTCAATCTGTAAAATAAGTAAGCCATTTGTATCTTCAGATTTCCAAAATATTGTTTTTAATAATTATTTTACATGGAAAAATGTGAGCCGTCGAATACTCTGTCATTTAGATGGAGTGGTTTTTTACTACAAAACACTTTACAACTTTAGAATGTTTTTATCAGATTAATTTAATCTACCTAATTATAAAATTAAATTTTCTCCAGGAGATTCTTTAAAATTAAGAAATTTTATCAAATCAGTGTTTTTTTATTAAAACACTGAGTTGTTGACCGAAATTTTTATCCAAAATTTAATACTATGTTAATAATTTAATATTTGACCTAGTGAACTATTTAGATTAAATTAGAGGGACCTTGAAATACTCAGATTTAACAAAGGAAAATAGTAATAAAATAATAAGAATATGAAGATAAGAATCAAGCTTCCTACCTTTAGGCAGGGCTGGATGAATCTCATTCGTTAGCTGCCTACAAACAGTCTTATACTTTGTCTCTCTCTCTTCTCCTTCCTTCGCCCGTCAGCCTCTTCTCTGTCCCTTTCTCTTCCTTTATTTTCATTTTTTTTTCCTTTCTGCGGTCGGTGCAACAAGCGGCAGTAACAATCGAACTCCAAAGGTTCTCGTATCAATGTCGGGTTTTCGAAACTTCGTAAAAAATCGACGGATTTTCACGTGTGAGGTACCAAAATAGTTTTATTTTTAATTTTAATAATTTTAATAGTTTATTATTGGGTTTTAAAATTAATTTTTTCAAAATGAAGGGAGGGTAGGTTTTTCTCTCAAATTTTAAATTATACCTTTAAAATCATTTTATTTTAAGTTCAAAGCTTGTTTTCAGCCTTTAATTAAAAGAGGGGAAAAGATTAACCCCATTTAACAATTGTGTGTTTATTTTTACGCATTATATGCTTAAATTCAATATCATAACCTTTGGGCCACACTATCATCCGTAGTGGCGCTAGTCACTAGATGATACCATTTGAGGTGGTGCTTAGTCACACGGTGGTTCATCAGTAGTGGCGCTTAGTCGCTCGGTGATACTATTTGAGATGGCGCTTAGTCACCCGGTGGTTCATCAGTAGTGACGCTTAGTCACTCGATGATACCATCTGAGGGGGCATTTAATCACCCGATGGTCTTAAAGTGGGGCACTGAGTACTTTTTATATTACTTGCATTGTACTCTCTGGGCAGAAAATCTCCACCTATAGCGTAGCGGAAACGCCGCTCAGTGGCCATCTGAGACGGCCTTGGTCGCCCGGTGGTAAAAAGATTTGGGCACTGAGTACTTTATATTTTTATCTTGATATGATGTTTTGATTGGCCGACAACTAACTGTTGACTTAATGGAGTAGAAAGAATTAAGGGAACTCACTACATTTATCATGTTTTCTTGGAAATGCACGGGCGATGGGAAGTAGTTCGTAAATACTTTATCGACTTGAAATTTATATTATTATTTTATCTTAAAGATTGTGTGATAATCTCTGCGGATAGAGGTGAGGAGGCTCGAACCAACACTTGTATTGTGTTATATGTTAAACCCACTAACACCAGACTGAAATGGGACCCATGGTCACTTAAAGATGGAAAATGCTATATAGGTCCAGAATACGAGGCCTGACACTACCTACATGTAAGGGATGTAAATGTTCTAACTGTTTAGAACGTAGGCGTTAAAATGGTGTCGGCAAGTTAAGGATTTGTAGCCTATAACGCAGTATGGGCCCATGGAGTGTCTGGGAATTGTCGGGTAAAAACTGGTGAAGGCATTCGTGTTATTAAATCCAATTTTATATGTTTGTGTGACATTGATTATTTAATTGATTTATTGTATTGGTAGTAGATACATCAAAGGGTAAAGCTGGAATTTGGTGATTCTCTCAGAATAAGTCCCTGTGTAAGGAGGGCAATGGAAATCATGCATTATCATGCATTTGACATTTATATGTGAGAATCATGTTTATAAGTTAAATCTGTGAAAGATAATAAATTTGGAAATCTGATATTAGCCGTTGGGCTATAATTGCTGAGATCAGCCGAGCACCGTTTGCGAACCGTTGGGTTGGACTTGTTAGTAGGCTGAAGTCGACCGCCATCAACCGCTGGTGTTGGATGGGCTAGTAGACCGGGTCGTAGAGACCTTATGATGTTAGGTTGAACACCGTTTGTGAACCGTTGAGTTGGACGTGTTACTAAGCCGTGGTCGACCGCCATCAACCGTTGGTGTTGGATGGGCTAGTAGACTGGGTCGCGGAGACCTTATGCACTTGCAAGTTGCTAAATGAGGGCTAACCCCGGTAAAAATTTATAAAACACCTTAGAAAATGATCGTAGGGTGAAAATGGGTTAAGTGGATTAACCGCATTGCATTCATAAAACATGCATTATTTATGATTTCACGTATTATGTTGGATTATGGTAAACATGAGTTAAGTAGATTAACTGCATTTCATTGATGGAACATGCATTGTTATTAATTTCACGAATATTGTATGTTGGATTTTATGGTGAGCTCTCCCCACTAGGCTATTGCTCATGTCCCTTACATTGTAGGATATGAACTAGAAGGAGGAATGGAGGAACCATGGTACTTCGCTGATAATCAAACTCGGATGTTTCTCGTAGTTTCCCGCTCGAGGAAACAAAATGAGTCTATGAACTACTCTATGTATACTAATAATAAATATGCCTCTTGTGGCATAAAAACCTATGTCTATAAGTTTGGTGTTTCCATGTAATATATTTGTGTATTGGTGTGCTCAATATATTGCTTCCATGTGTTTGAGTGAAAATTGTTCGGATTATTTGGCTGAATAATTTAGGAATATATAAGATATGGATATTTCATGTAGTTATTAGACTCACATGGGTAATATGTTAAGGAGTTAATGACTCATTGGGTTAAGGTAAAAAAAAAAATTAGTTGCGTCCTGGGCCCACGTACAGGATCGAGTCGTGACAGATTCCTTAGGTCTTTTCAAACTCCTTCTCCTAGTTATTAGGAGCTTGGAACATTGCATGTCTAAAACCTAGACTGAAATGTGCTTGGCAATCCCTACCGACAGTGATTGTTTGGTCTCTATGAAAGGAAAGGAACTCTAGACTTTTTGAAGGTATTTCATCTACAGATTCTGACCTTTTTCATAGAACCAAATGGAGTTGGTTTTCTTGGTTGTTAGCGGACCCAATTTTCAAAGGGCTTAAAATGAACGATCTTTTGCTATCTTGGGAGGGTTGCATTAGGGTTCAAACTCAGAAAATTAGGAAACAAGACAAGTGGGAGCCCCCCCATCAGGGGATTTGGAAGTTTAATTTTGATGGATCCTCCAGTGGAAATCCGGGTCAAACAGGGATCGGATGAGTGCTTAGAAATCATAAGGGAGAATCATCCGTTATGTTGAATGAGTCGGTGGGTTCTAATGACTCAAATGAAGCAGAAATTCTTAGCATTAGAAGAGCTCTAGTTATTTGGAAGGCTTTTGGTCAATGTCAGTTTATTATTGAAGGGGATTCGGCAAATGCTTTCAAATGGGCTTCGGGTCTACGGCGCCCACCTTGGAGATTGACAAACGTGGTTAGGGAGGTGAGAGACTTGGCTGAAGGAATGGAAGTATCTTTTTCTAATGTTGGAAGATCAGCCAATGGCGTGGCGGATTACTTTGCAAAATTGGGAGTGGATAACCTTTGGGCTGGTGTTTTCTTATTGTTGTGATATTATTTGCTAGCTCATTTTCTTGTTTATTTTCCAGCATCTTATCCTTCTTTTGTGTTTTTTTTTTTGGTCTATCCCTTTTAGACCCTCTCTATAGCTTTGTATTTTCCCCTCTCTTTTAATGAAATTCTTCTTATGACTGCTAAAAAAAAAAAAAAACCTCAAGAACAACTCTTCCGACACATGCATATGCATTTTAATGGAGAGACTGTATGTTTGTTATAAAGGTGGGATGAATAGAGGATTTTGTAAATGACATAATTCAAAGAAAACTTCTCAATCTACTCATCAAACATTATAAGATGGCAAGAAAGAAGTCACAAATCACTTAACAAGATAGACTACTAAAAATATTGAGGGAATGAATAAAGAAGAAATGATAGATGATAAAGTGACTGAATAGTAATTCATAGAATTAAATAGAGAAATAGAATATGAAAAAATAATTTCAAATAAATAAAATTTTGACATTTAATAAAAATGATGATTATAAAAATAACAATGAAGAGAGAGAATCGAATGTATTCAAGATTGAATAATCCCGGTAAAGGAAAGAGTGACATACAAATGTTGTCCATAGACTCACCCCCACCGGCGGCATTATGGCCACTCAAAAAAAATGTTATCAACATATCTAACTCTTCCATGTTATGAACATAAGTTTAGATAATTGTAGGGTGCAACCTAGACAAACAAGTGCGATTGAAAGTCTAAGCCAATCTAGATCGATTTATATTAAATTTAGATTACTATTCCCCTCCTTTTAATTTGTTCATAATTTAATCTATTTTTAAAACTTCAATTCATATTTAATTTGAGCCAATCGAGATAAATCAGGTGATCTAATGAACATTTACACTTATCTGATATACATTGTACTGGCCTGATATTAAATAAACATTCATAAACCACGCACTATTAAAATATATATATTTTACTTGAAATATACAATTTGAAAGCATTAATACAGACCATTAATTTTTTCACTTGTAAGTACCCTGTAAAACAAGGATCCCCTAAGAATTTAGCCATAAAAAACAGAAACTTCTTGCATATATATATAACAAGGATCAAAATTTCTCATGAAACTTGGCCAAATGTGTGGATTTCTAAGGCTTTAATTTGTATATGGTGCCTATAAAATTTTATCTTAACTAGATAAGAGAAATAATTTGTATATGAAGCATATAAAATTTTATCTTAACCAGACAAGATTTTAGATGTGTCAAATTTAATGAGTACATATTGATCTATTAAATGTATTGTGGGCCTCACAAACCAAAACCAAAGTTCTTATAAAAGTCTCATGAAAATTGCTCCATATATATGGGTAATCTAAGGAAATGCCTAGGCATATTTGGCACCTTGGCACAAGGGCCCCATATGGGACCCATAACAACCCTCGACCCATGACTCGAGAAAAACATTTATAAAAAATTTATCTTATTATCACGGGACAATCCAAAAGGCTGGCCCACCAATAAAAGCCCATAAAGGCCTAGATTAGTACGAGGGTACTTGCATAGGAACCTTAGAAGTGAAACGTGTACCAAATACATTCCGATGTGAAAACCGTGGAAGTTACTTAGAACCCACTCACCTGTAAATGGAAGTGGGACTTAAGAATTTCATTATTACAAAAAGATTTCAGGGTTATAATATATATGGAAAATTCAATATTTTAAAATCTTTTGTCTTTTGAAAAGATGAAAGTGTGCTGATTCCAAGACATCACAATTTAATTTATATTTTATGTATAATAATTTAATTTATTAAACTTCTTCTTGGATAATTTAATACTTTTACAGTAATCTATCTAATTATTTAGATATTCGAAGTTCACCATCTAACATAGCCCATTGTGCAACCACTAAACTTTTTGTTTCCAAACTATCAAATGTGAAATGAAATATCGTGGTGATATTATAATTTTTTAATTTAAATTTAAATATTAGATGTATGAGATCATAGATTATGAAATATTTTTGTTTAGGATGATATTGGAACATAGAAGTTGGGTTATTAATTTTTTGTATTTATAATTGTTTTTGTGGGAAGAAGAATATTTTTTATGAAAATATTATCTTGTCTTTTATTATGTGTATTGTATTTTATATTTTATTTTTTATAGTTATTTATACTTTATTATCTTATTTAATAGTTAATAGTTTAATATTATTTATCTATATTATATTGATTGGTACATATTTGATTGAGTTTATTTAGCCAAACTTTCCTATGAAATGATTCGATAGACAGGTCGGTTTTAAAACATTGCTCTTAACCACTGAAATATATATTGACAAAATATTATATTGATAAAATAAGTTTTTACATAAAATTTTATTTCAAATCATTAATTAAACCTTAGTTAATAATTTAATATTATTTATAATATTATATTAATAATATGGGTTTGACTGAGTTTGACTACGGGTCAACCCGATTGAACCTTATTTAACCCATCCTTCCTCTAAGACGGGTCGCTCCACGGCCGGATTTTAAAACATACTATAATATGTCAAAATAATTATTCAATGGTTCATTTTAATCTTTTTAATTATTCAATGATTCATTTTAATCTTAAAAGATCAATGGCTAACCTGATTCAAAGGGTCTGATTTTTTATAATATAATAATACTCATGCTAACGTATCCATCCTTTTATGGTGCGCTATGACATGGTCCATCAGAACATCAACTTTTCAACTCAAATATATATATATATATATACAAACTTATTTGCATGAACTATATATATATATATATATATATATATATATATATATTTTGTTCACCTACAAACTTATTTGCATGAACTTTTGATTATAGGGCACATAGTCAATGAAATGGATTCCTTCACTATAAATATACCTATGAAAATAGTTCTCATAAGACTTTTCTGAGAATACCCAACAGCCACCACCTGTGCCCACATAGCTGATTGGGTTTGAAAAACCTGAACTTGTATATGGTATTTATAAAATTTATTCTTCCTTTGATAAGAGAAGTTATATTTTTTAAGGGTCTCAAAATTTTACATTTATATAATAGTGAAAATTTATTGAGTTAAATCAATGAGTTTAAAAGTCAAATTTGCATCAAGATGGGTACGGGTACAATTCAAGAGGGAATGAGGGATAGGTGGGTGTGAAGAGAGATTTGGATCCATAAAGTTTATTTTGGGCCCTACAAACTAAAGTTCTTACAAAGTCTCGTGAGAATTGTATGTAGGAGAAACTTTTTTTCTATATATACATTGCACCAAGTTTGGTGCAAATGACCAACAGATGTCACTTGGGCCCACATGATTGATGAGTTTGAGAGCGTTCGATTTTTATATTATGCCTTTAAAATTTCATTTTGATTGAATAAGAGAAGCCACTTTTTTAATCTTTCAAAATTTTACATTTATCCAACGGTTAAAGTTCATTGTATAAGATCAATGGGATTTAAAAGTCTAATTGGTCTCAAATTGAATATGTGTGCAATTAATAAGGATAGGTAGGTGTGAGGGGGTATGATCCATTAGGTTTATGCGGCCTACAGTAAACCAATGGATCAAATTCCTCCTCACCTGGCTACCCTCTATGAATTGCACATATATCCAAATTTTCATCAATTTGTCTTTTAAAACAAATTTGATATAACTCGATAAATTTTTATCATTTCATAAATGTGAAAATTTGAAGCCAATAAAAAAAATTACTTCTCTTATTCAATCAAGATAAATTTTTATACACATCATATACAAGTCAAAACCTTTCCAACCTACTCATTTAAATGAAATTTGATGTCATCCTTTCGCTGTTTTCACAAAAACCTCACAAGAACTAACTCTTAAGATATATATAATCTAGTTTGGATCAAGTTTCTACTAACTTTGGTTTATACAATTGGGTCCATTCTCCCTCTTGCATCCATCTACTTCTCGTGAATTACAAGCACTCAATTTAATTTTTAAAGTTTATTAATTTAATACAATGAACTTTCACTATTAAATATATGTAAAAATATAATTTCTCTTATTCAATAAAAAGAAATTTTATAAATATTATATACAAATCAAAGACTTTCAAACTCCGTTATCCATGTAAACTCAGCTACAACTACCAAGCCATTTACACTATGTACATCTAGATTATACAAATCCCACTCTACCATGATTAAAAGTGCCTCTTAATTGTGCCACGTAATCTGAAATTGAAAATTTAACTTCTACAAATCACTCATTTTTACATTATACATGATATGTATCGACCGTATCAGCCAATGCATTATGGGCAGTATTTGTCTATCCTGCATAACATCCGTCAATACAATTCTTCTATTTTCTTAAAGAAATCATTTCAGTTCTTTTTTCAAGTTAAATCTTCCATTAGAAATTATTTTAGTAAATTTTAAAAATCATTAAGTGTAAAAAGTATTTGTCCAATTCCATATTTTTCCTTATTTTAAGTTATTTTCATCAATTTTTTAAAATTTTGACTCTAAAATAATCTTAAATTAGAGATTTTTTGTAAAAATAATTTAATTAAATAATATTCAGTGCTTATGAAATTCAATAAAGATGTTTTAATGTGATAAA
Organism: Chimonanthus praecox; assembly: GCA_022113865.1. Taxonomy (NCBI): domain Eukaryota; kingdom Viridiplantae; phylum Streptophyta; class Magnoliopsida; order Laurales; family Calycanthaceae; genus Chimonanthus; species Chimonanthus praecox. The sequence goes on along the minus strand of CM039089.1, from coordinate 69,192,583 downwards.
GTGTCTTTGTGTTTTCCAAGTCCTTTTGAAAAGTTAATGAAAGCCAAATTTTCTAAGACAACTCTCATTTTATAGTTTCTTGTGAAAAAAAATTAATGTGATTGATATAATTTTTAAAGTGCTTTTGTGAATTTTTCTAATATTTCAACATTTTTATAAAATTCATAATTTTTTACTAAAAAAATTACAAATTATAATACAAGATACATGTCACTACAGAATACTTCATATTAATAGCTTCCTCATATTGATCTCCTATCTTTTAAATTTTTTATATATTTTCAAAATTTTAAAACATACTTTATTCTTATCAATATTTCGACTCTAAAAGGTTTAATACTCCAAAAAAAACCTTTTTTAATAAAAATATACTCACTAATTTTCCATTTTCCCTATTTTTTTTTTTAAGAAAAAGGAGAAAAAATTCATATCAATGATATGTGTCTGTGAATACGTATCTACCAAATTTCGAATCCCTGCAATCAAGTAACTCAACGAGTCAACCAAATTATCTGATTTAATTTTATACAACTATGTTATTGAATCTAATATAAATTTATCTTTAAAAATAATAAAATAGTTGAAATTTTATTTAGTTAACAAATCACTAAAATAAAACCAATCTTCATAAATAATAGTAAAGCCTCTAATCAAATTATCAAAATAAATACAATCCAATATCATTTATTATCTATAAATTCATAATCATTACTCAAAATTATAAACATCCATGTTTCTCAACATACAGTGGAAAACTATAAACATCCATTCATGCAAATATTAAATTCTAACCAATAAAATCTATTGTTTTATTTTGAAGACCTATGCTAATAAATGAAATGATTCAATCACAATCAGCTAACTTAACCCAATAAGACCACTAATAGCATGGCTTAATTGGATTAAAAACAAAATTCCACCTAATTTGACCCTATCCAGTATCGGGGTATATGATCGGGTTAGATCAACTTAATAAATCAACCAACTCAGCCTAGTTACTTCAAAACTCAGTTCACCTAGTTTAACCCCTACCCAGTGACCAGTTCTTTTACCGGTCCAGTCGGAAGACTGTTGCAGGTTGTTACATTCATCTGAGGTGTTAGTTTCAGAGGGGTTCGATCAAGCACACAGACTTCAGTTTGTTTGGTTTACAGAAAGCGGGGGCTATAGGCTGATGGTCCATGTTTCCAATTAGGAAATCTGTTGGGAATTTTTTCTTTCTTACGTGAAGGATTGGAATGAATATTCTCTCCCTAAATCCATGATTCATCTGTGTACTGTTTGGATTAAGCAAAATTATATTGACGGAAAAAAAAACAGCAGCAGTGGGGCTTGAGGAGGGAAAAGGGGAGAGGAATTTCAGGATACATCAGGCTCAAACTTCTACACATCCTCAAACTTTTTTTTTGAATGATGGTTAGTAGTTTCACTGAAAGAGGGAATGCCCCAAAATGTAAAGTAAAGTGTGCCAGGCACAAAAAGTCAAATTAGACAAAACAAACAATGACGGCCCAAACAAATAGGCCAACAAAGCCAAAAACAAAAGGCCCAAAGTGCAGGGCAAATTACAGCTCACCCGAAACAAAATTATAGGAGGCGCCATAAAGGATCCCAGAAGCCATGGGATGGGAGCTCTGCACACAATCGAGGAGTGTGTCATGAGCAATAGTATGCAGAATCAGAGGAGAAGAATCAATCAGCTTAATGTTCCTTTGCATCCTGGCAAGCAAAAGGTAAATAGCATTGGTGTGGATAGTATGTCGCCACCCCAATCTCTGGTGCTTCAGCAAGATGGCGATGTTGTGATCGATGAAGAGGAGACTGTCCAGAACAAAATGTGCATTGATCAAGGTATGAAGACAATCAGCCACAAAGAGCAGCGAATCCAAAGGCCCAGAGTTGGAGTTGCAGGTCCGTTGGACAAAGGTACCAAGAACCTCATTTACAGGCCCAAAGCAAATGGCCCCAAGCCAAGAATTACCAGAGTGCATAAACCGATGAATCAACAGAGCAGAGGATCTACTAGAGGTGGAGCTTGACGGGTCAGGTGGCCTGGGTGGGTGCGGCTGATAGGGAGGAAGATCCCAGGAGGCAGAGAAAAGCCAGGAACCTGCCTCAGATCCTGGTTGGACAGTAGGAAAAGTAGACGAGAGCGAATGTCCGATGCCACAATCAAACAAATTTGGTCCGGGCTGCGAGATTTTTGGGAGAAAATTCTGGTATTCCTTTCACACCAGCACATCCAGATCATTGCTGGGACAGAAAGAGCGGCAGCCAGCGATTCAAGAGAAGAAAGAGAGGCACATGCCAGTCCGGACAGGTGATCAGGCACATGAATGTCTCTGAAAGGCTGGCTGAATTTCTGCAATAGGAGGATCCAGGCATCAGTGACAAAAGGGCAACGAAGAAGATGATGATGCGTCTCGACACCGACCAAGTAGAGAGGACATCGAAGATCAGAAGCCGAACCACGGTCAGCTAAAAGCTCTTTAGTTTTGAGGCCTTTGCGGAAGTATAACCAAGCAAAGATCGAATGCTTGTTGATACACCCCGGGAACCAAACCAACAGAAGCCAATTTGGGGAGGGAATAGCAGACTACTTGACACTTGATCATATGTATTAAGCACGGGCTCAAGTTCTCCTATGTACGTACTGTCATGCTAAGGCTTAATACAATATAGGGACATTTCGATAGGTGAACATAAGCCAACCAAATCCTGAGGCTTTAAGTATGAAGTCTCGGAATATAGCACAACATAGTAAGGAGACACAAATACCAATGGGCAGTAGCATTTCAGTACCAATCAAGACTGCAAGTTCAACATAGTGCATAACTTCACCATGACTGCAAATAAAATATGTTAGTACATGCAGTAGATAAACATGAAAAGAAAGGAAAATAGAAATGATCCATCAACCTCCCCACATTAATGAAAGAGCTTACCATATGTTCTACAAATTCACACTTATGCAAGTCCAATCAATGCCCCCAACTAAGGTGTCCGCATGTTCTTAAGAGTTTTAATATGTCCATATTTAAGAAGCAAGTGACTTTTAGGCAGTGGCAACAGGTGCAACCATCATGTATTTCTAAATGAGCTTCTGTAGTTCGTCCTTCCTCGCTCCCACAAGCTTATCAACAACTTTCCCTTCCTTGAAGAACAAGAAAGTGGGCATGGCCTCTACCTCCCATTCCGTGGCAACAGTCTGTCATGACCTTTCTTTACTTCCATATAATGAAACACTAATCAACTGAAATGTTGGTTCCAAGCCATGAATGAGTGGATGGAAGATAAAAAATCACCCATCAAGCATCCATGTTTTCACTCTTGTGCATGTGTGCACCTGTGAGAGAGTTCCAAATACCATAAACCACCAATAAGCTGGCCTTCCAGTAAGCCAATATATTCTGTTCATTGTCAGTTTATCTGCCAATGTCACAAGTGTGTACATGTATACAAGGATGTATAGTATAATGAAAAAGAAATCACCACCCAGCCACCGATAATTTTTTGAAAGGTTATAAGATAATAACACCCTTCATCAGCCCATGAGGAGCCACCAATGGAAGGAGCAAAGTTTGAACATGACTCATAAAAAATCACCTTGAGTGGATTAATCAAATTCTTATTTTAAAGGCCATAAAGTTTATGGAGTAAAAAGTTTATGTGAAAGGCCATAAAAGTATAGAGGCATCAATTATTCTATGATAATGACTGGCCAAATCAAATACCAATTTGCCAGCCCAGTAATACTTTTTTTCCCTTTTTTTTTGTTGGAAAATGACCCAATCATCATATAACACCTCCACATTCTACAGAGCAAAGAAGCAAAAACTAAAAAAAATATTATCTTCAATTCATCAACATCAACCTTCAAAAATATGACATCATGCAGCTTCTTAGCCAGCTCTCCAAGCACAGGAGCAATGAAACGGCATGGTCCACGCCAAGATGCAGTGAAATCAACCACCACCTGACATAGACTTCAAATCAGACCATAAACCTTGCTGAACCCAAGGACAAGCTTTAAGTAACATCACAAAGCTAGGGGAAGCTGTAATCTCAATAATCTCATTTCAAACAAACATGTTCCTTTAAAAGCAACAGATATGGTGATTGAAAAGGAAAAGTTCCACATTAGGCATTGACGATGATAGATCAAATTTGTGGTCAATGACCTAAGATTGCAGATTTGAAAATCAAAAACATCAATGACAATGACGACATCAACAACGGAAAAAAGTTATGACTAAAAGTCAAATGAATTGTCTTTTTCTTTTTTTTTCTTTTTTTGGGGTGGGGTGGGGTGGGGTGGGGTGGGAGAGGGGGGGGGAGGGGTTGGAAAATACTGAATAATCTATGGAATCGTCGGTTCTAGGAGCGACTTCAGCATAAGTGTTGATTGACAACGTGGGTTAAGTTCACAAATTTCTATGAAGAATCTTTTGATGAAAAGACATTGGGTGGCCAAATATGGTTGGGGTTTATTTTGTACACCACAAAGAATCCTTGAAACAGATCTCTGTAGCCTACCAAGTCTCAGACAACCTGTACCTGGATACCACGCAGATGAGCCAATCATGAAAAGGTCAAAAAATAAAGGAAAGGGAAAGGGAAAAGAGGTATCAATGGGAACATGCTGTTGAAGGGGGGTAAACCGAGAGGAGAGGGATTCCATAGCGCTAGCAGCAAGAGAGGATGGAAAAGATGGAGGAGAGCGTGAACGCTGGAAAATCTAAGAAATGAACTGACATATTGCCGCCCTCATGCCCTTCTTATCTGTGACCCTTCCGCCTTCTACCACCAAAGACTCGACATTATTTTCCATCCTTCTTGCATTGACCAGTGTATGGAAGAAGAACTTTGTGTTTTTTCTGCCTTCCTTGATCCACGAAGCCCAAGACTTTTGCCTCCAATCCACTTCTTCCATCTCATACATTCCCAAACTTCTGATTTGCAACTCGCTTTGCTTAGGATTTCCTCCTCATCTAACTCCTGATCTTCCTCTACCCTTTCCCAACCTTCTAGCTCCCTTAAGGTCGTCTCCTTTCTTTCCCTAACCATTCCCCCGTTGTTCTTAACACAATACTTTATTTTTTATTTCAAAAGTATAAGCTTTGTCGAGATTACGTAGCCTGCCCAACCTTGTACCGAGAAATTACTCCATCATTCTACAATTCTGTCTTTCAATACCTTAATTAGTAGTGAGTTAATAGTTTCCCTTCAATTAGTCATTCATAAAGATTGGCTTATTGAAGGGGTAAAAAAATATTTTACAAAAAAAAAAACCATAACTGCCGTACATACAAGGATCCTCAAATTCTTTAATGAGCACACTGTGATAAGTTTAGATATTTAGGATCGAACAATCTCAAAATGCAGATAAGCTAAAGGAGTTGTGTGATAAGAGTTCCTCGCTTAAAGGGGTGATTTTGTAAAATAACTATCAAACCTACAATGCTTTGTGGAGCAGTCTTTGGTATTAAAGAAAAGACTAAATGACGCTGGATGGATCAAATCCGACAATCCTACATGCTAGGACAGCGGAATACTCTGCAAGATCTTGTACATAAAAATATGCTAAAATAGAAAAGTAAATGTGTAGAAGCAATAAATTAAAAAAAAATAACCCAAATCTGACCCTAGATTCTAACTTAGGGTTTAAACACCCTTGACGTGGTAAAAACTAGTAAAATCAAGGATTTAAATTCCTGAGAAGGGGTTAAACAAGGTCTGTCGATTAAATGAATGAGTTCTCCACTAGAAATGAGGAAACGCGTGGCAGGAGTGTTATATATGTTAGGAAAGGAAATCTATATATATATATATTTTGTAATTGCATTTGCATATGATGAAAGGAAAATAGAGAGAAAAAAAAAACACTCGTAGATGGAAGTGATTCATAGAAAGAAGCATACGAGTTTCTTGGAATCGGAACCATCCTGGAAAATCTTCTTCCATTCGTCGACGGTGTGGCAAGAGATCACAGCGCCTGAGCCCTCCGAAGATGCCATATATCCAACGCACACAATCTTCTTCCGTCGCCGTGCTTTTCTACTTACTTTTTTATCGGCTCTCAAACCCGCGCAGGTAGATATATTCGGATTTGCTAAAAATGAAAGTTGATTTTAATTTTAGGGGAGGAGAATGAGAGATGATACGGGGATAAAAGTGGACCAAATATGGATTTTTGTGTAATTAGAAGAGGAATGATTGGATTTTCTACTTTATCCTTCATTTCTGAATTATTTTTCTTAATTCTTTAGTATGATTTTTGAATCATAAAATTAAACTATTTTCACTTAAAATCAATTTTGAAATTTATCAAATTTAGATTAGATGAATTTTGATACCTTATTTATAAAAATCGGTAGAGAAACGATCTCGTTTGAAAATCTGAGTCGATGAACGAACCGGAACGGCTCTCCGTTTTGGAGTGATCGACTCGTCGGCGTAGATTTTTTACTTTTTTTAAATTATCTGTACGGCAGGAGTAAAGGATAAAGTGAGAAATCCACTCTTTCTCGTGTCTCTTTATATAAAAATCACATGTAAAGATCGCTCCTCAATATGAAATGTAAAATTTTAGAGATTTAAAAGTAATTTTAAGTTACTAAAATTTGAAGAGTGTAAATATATATATTCATCTATTTAATTAAAGTATTTTTATGGATACTATGTTTTAGATTTTTTTTTTTTAAATGAGTCAATCATTGGGTGTAGTTCACCGTTCGGTTCAGACAAAAATCTTACATAATATTAAGCCGTACAAAACCATGGTGAAAAGAGGTTCATCACGGTTTTATGTTAAAAACTCTCAACCGTGAGCCACGGTTTGCACAAAACAAATTTTTTTTTTTTTTTTCAATCTCTCAAGTCTATAGGTAGAAATTTAAGAGACTTTGAATTGTACACCTCACAAGCCATATTTATAGGTTACCCACTAATCCACTACCCCTAGGCCATAACGTGTAGCTGAGAGTGGCTTTAATAATAAAGAGAATTTAGGGTATATAACATATGTAAAAACCAATATTTCAAAACTTCATCCCAGAATATATTTATTTTATTTTGCATATTTTTATACTCTAAAAAAATATATTTCTTTTTATATAGAAATAGCTATCTTCTAAGAACGAAAATCTCAAGTAATTTTCCAAATATTGATCTATATTTTTTATCCTTCAAGTGAAATAAATTATTCGTTTATTACAAATTATTTATATTAAACTCCAATACCATTAAATTTTTACAAAAAATTGGAGTGCTTGCTTCTTGAATATGGTGAAGTAAAAAAAAAACCTTGTTTAAGATTATTTTCCAATTGATAGCAATATTTTGACTTTCTTATTTTTACCAAATTTTTAGTCATAACAATCTAAAAAAGTAAAATGTGTCTAAATTTGTGAAATGGGCTAAAACTTTAGGCAAATTTTTTGACTTGCTAGTTTCATTTTAACAATTCTAAGGTTTCTTTATATATGTTTTTTAAATGAAGCTATAATTTTAATTTATTTATCATCTCATTAACCTTATTAAATTAAATCATAATTTGTCTATATGTAGAATATAATAAATAATTTTTATTTAAATAATGTTTATTTATTTTTTTAACAATTGAAATTGATATTTGATAGAGAACTATATTTTTTGTTTAAAATTTTGTTTGAACTCATCAATTAAATCTTAATTAATAATTCAATATTATTTATAATTCTATTAATAGCAAGGGTTTGACCGAGTTTGACCGCAGTTGAAACTTATTTAACCCAACCTTCTTTGGAGATGGTTTGGTATACGGTCTGGTTTTGATAACATTAGATAGGAGTACAAAACGTAAGGATTGAAATAATAAATTAAAGTTATTTTTTTTAATGATTACTATATTGATAGAAAAAGAGGTACGAGGTGTACAAATACAAAAACACCCAAGAGCGATACTAACCGGGATAAAACACAAAAAGAAAAGTCAATGCCTAGTCAAAACATTATTTCGAGGTTCGCAAAATGTCATCCATCAACGTGTTCTTGAATTATGCAAAAGAATAAGCCCATTAGGCACACTTGACAAACACTCTTATCAAAATTGCTTCGTTTGACTCATAATGATTTTTAAAGATTCTATTATTTGTTCCCACTATAAGCTCCACAAAATGGCAAAGAGAGCTATAGTGGTGAAAACTTTGTGGAGACCGACTACAATATCCCAAGCATAAGATAACTCGACCACTATAAAAGGCATGACGCCACACCAAACTTATCCAACATAGAATTCCATACAGCATAAAAGAAAAGGGGATAAGAATTTGATTCGTCCGCTTTGAGGCTTGGAAACAAGGAGGCATGCACTTGGCAATAAATTAAAGTTATTTAATCCCACAAGGTAATCCAGTTGGTCTAAGCTTTCTAGGATTAGACTAAAGGTCTTGGGCTCAACTTCTCTGGCCTTACCTGATCCACGAGGTTTGTAGGTGGTTACATGTATCCGTGGGATTAATCTCACCTCTAATACGGGTGGGGATATTCATCTATCCAAAAAAAAAAAAAACAATTAAAGTTATTTAAATTTGAAGATCTTAAAAGATATATTTTCATTGATGTTAGCAAGTTGATTTTAGTGGATCTCATATTCAAGTATTACCTTAAAAAACACACATTAGATGGACAAAAGTTGGCCTCATTTAAAGGTGAAAAATAGAAGATTAAAAAAAAAAAATTGTCAAAACTTTGAGAGCTTGATGTCACGGAATTAGCGAATACTTCATCGATTCAGTCTATGTGGCACTCAATCGATCAGCCCGTCATCAAGCGAGTCATCCTTATAACTAATTTGATTACTCTTTAGACCAGGGTGATGAAACCAAACCAAGCACACACTTGAACACAAGTTGAAGGAGAGATGGGAGTGCCAAGAAGGCACCTACTTAAATTGAACATAGAGAATACAAGGCTTTTGAGACTCAAAATCTCAACACTTAAGGAGTTCAACTGTTTCTCAAGTTCACCTCTCCTCTCTAGCTTGACTCTTCTCTCGAGCATATGAGGTCTTACGGAGGTTGTTTACAAATGAGCTCCTCACCTCCTTATATAGGTGATGCCATGGGCTAAGTGTGGCCAGGATTGTGCCAAGTGGCATCATCCTACACCCAGGGCCGGCCCTGGGATTTCAGAGGCCCTAGGTGAACTTTTAAAATGAGGCATTTTGCCCTTATATGCACTAAAAAAAAATTATATTTTTTTTTATAAAGTGTAAAATATCCAAATAAAATATAAAAATCAAATTTATAATAAAGTATTATTTAAAATTTATTCTTCTCGGATTTTGACATGCAAAATTACTAATTAAATTATTATATTCAAGTTCTTTTAACATATCCTTTTCAATAGACAAGATAGCTAATCCATTTAATCTTTCTTGTGACATTTTAGACCGAAGATAAGATTTTATTAGTTTTAACTTTGAAAAACTTCTCTTTGCAGAGGCAACTATAACTGGTATAGTTAACATTATTCTATAAGCAATACATGCATTTAGAAAACAATAATTCATTTTTTTTATATAATTTAACACTACAATTGTTTGTTTTACTTCTTTTGGTAGTCCATCTTTCAAACTTTATAATTCTGAAAATAAGTCACTTCCATCAATATCAGAAATCATGTCATGTCTTAGAAAAATCTTCAAGCTTATTAAAAGAACTTTTCAAACTATCATCATCTAAAGAATTTAACTTTTCCAAATCAAACAAAAATCCAAAAGTATCTTCATATCTTTGAAATTGTTCAAATCTAGTCTTAAGTGACATAAGAGCTTGATCAATTATATGTAATAAGTAATTTACTCTAAAAGATTCTTTCAAGTGATTGTGTTATCTCGTGACTAGAATTTTCATCAAAATATTTTTCCTACGAATGATACGTTTTCCATCAAAGTATTTAAAGTTACGTCAATATTCATGTCTTTTGCTTATAAAATTTTGCTAGTATTATTAACTGCAAACAATATATTATACTAAATAACCATGCCAAATAAGAATTCAAAACTTTCAATTTTTAATGTTGTTAAGTCTTCAGCATCACTCTTTGTCTTAGGATCTTCATAAGTGTTTGCTAAGTCAATTAAAACATCTCTAATTTGTGGACCTTAGAATGTAATTGCTTTTACACTTTCAATGTGACACGTATTTATGATAATGGCTTAACCGTGATACATTTAATATAATCTTTAAAAACTTTCCACTGCTTTGTAGAAAATGAAAATACATTATATATACGTTGTATAATTTCAAAAAATGTTTTACCTTGAGAACAAGAATTTACCATATCACAAAGCGCTAAGTTAAGACTATGACAACCACATGGCGTATAGAATGCTCTACGGTTTATTTGTATTACTCTATTTTGTACTCCTTTATTTTTTTTCCTTTCATGTTAGAACCATTATCATATCCTTCTCCACTCATATTATCAATATTAAGTTCAAGAGTTTTTAGAATATTTATAAGTTCATTAAAAAGTCATTGTCCCGATGTATCGTCCACCTTTAAAGATCCTAAGAAAAACTTTTCTACTTTTATTGGACTTATTAAAATATCCACATAACGTACCATGATAGGCATTTGTTCTTCATGACTTATGTCTGGAGTACAATCAAGTATAATCGAAAAGTATTTTGATTCTTTGATCCTTTTAATTATTTCATTCTTTATCTCATCCGCTAATAAAAGTATTAATTCATTTTGAATTTTATGACCAAGATAGTGGTATTGAATTTCTTTATTTTGAATACGTCCAACGTGTTATTGCATTATAGGGTCATATTCGGCAATTATTTCAATAAAAGATAAAAAAATTCCATTACTTTTTCATAAATCTTTTCATTGTCTCCACGAAATGTTAAATTGTTTTTAGCAAGAGTTTTCACAACACCAATTATTCTTAATAGTACTTGTCTCCAATGTTCCCTATCTTTATTTATTTTATCTTGTCTAATTTTATCAATTGTTTCATTTTTTTGTAATCTTATTTTCAATTCCATCAATTTTCTCAGATTAGTAATATGGTCGTTACTAGTTTCATGGCTTTTAAGTCTATTACTAACATTTTTTCAATCATTAATTCCTTCATTTGCCAATTGATAATTGAGTCCATCTTGCTTAAACAACTTACAAAAAAAAACAAAATATATTATCCAAAGCAATTGAGTAAACTAGCCATATTCTATCCTATTTTTCTTCATTTGGTAAATATCGAATATATTGTGTGATAGTAAAATGTCTATTATTTGAATTTTTAGGAAATTTAATATCATTATCTCTTATGGGACCTCTTTTTACCAATATGTCTCTCAAATTTTGGTCAATATTTATATTTTTCCAATTACGGGGATCATAAATGTCTAAATAAACATGTTCATTGAAATTTTTATTTTCTTCACTCTCATTCTTATTTTCATTATCACTCTTATCTATATCTTCTTCATTCACCAAGTTAATATCATTATGTTCATTAATAGTTTTTTCGTTATTATTATGTTTATCATTAACTAAATGTTCAACTGAAATTTCATTTTGTTTATTTTTGCTAAAATATCTATTAAAAGATCCCGCTTGAGATTGAATCAATTCTTGAACTTGTTTTTGTCTTTTTCTTTTTTCATGTCCAGAAGGATGTTTTCTAGTAGACATAATGATAGTGATAACTAATAAAAAATTAACAGATAAATAATCAAAATTAAAGAACAATAAAACCTGATTTGTTTTGCGAATAACTAGAACCAGTTGGAAATGGTCACACATACGCCGCCTCGCCCCGCTCACAAGATTAATCAGAGTAACGGAATCAATTTCATTGGCTCACTGCAAATATAAATTCAAATGTAAATTACGGGATAAAAAATATGCCATTGAATGGTTTAATTAAATCAAAGAACAATCCACACAATCAAAGAACAATCACAGAAACAATTGCTGGAGATGGTCCCGTTCAATTTTACAGATCAATAAATGCTGGGGGGTTCAGCTCTAATGGAAGTTGGAGATTAAGAAGAGTACTATTGGGCTCTAGACCCTATCGGATTGTCTGTTTTTAAGTGTCGGTTGATTTAATGAGATTAAGCTTTTCGGGTGCTATTTTTCTCAATAAGAATTTAACTAACTTCTAAAATCGGTATGTGACCCTGAAAAGGATGGAAATAGTAACTGCTTCTTTCCATGAAAGCTCCAAAATCCAATTGATAACTGGCTCACAAGTCATCTATGGAAAACTTAGGAATTAGTTGATTCTTCCTCTTGGAGCTTCCCACAATGGCAGTGATTATGAATCATCAAATCAGCTGCTACAAAAGCTAGAAAAATTAAATTGAATGTGTTCAACCACAGAACAAGAACTATGAACTTGATGCATCATTACAGATTTACAGCAAACAAACTGAAACAAAATGCCACGGCTCTCGGATCAGGCGAACAATTTGGTTCATGAAAACCCATGACTCTAATGAAGAGATTAAATATGAATACATCATTAAGTGACAAGAGGCAATCTTAATCAAAACATCTGTCCTAAATATAGAACTTGAAATCTGGCAACCATCTGTACATAACTATGATTGTTAGACATTTAAGCATAAGATTCACTTAAAAAGACCTTAAATTTTAATTATTAATTACAGTTTATCAGTTTTCCTTCAGTTGAAAGGGACAAAACATTTTTATTTTGACCTATTTCTGCTCTAGACATTATCCTCTAATGATTTCATCTTTCTTTTTTAATTTTTTTTCAAATTCATCTAAAATATTAAAAATAAACTTGATGAGCCACAAACAAACCAAATTTTAGTTCAAAATTCAATTTATACAGTTGATTTTTTTATAAATATGACAAAAAATTGAAAAAAAAGTAGTTTGAGTTTTGACATGTGATTTAAAACAAAATATTTAAATTTATTTCTTGAATTTTCTTGTCAAGTTAGATTTTTATCGTATTTATATGAGAATAATTCAAACTTGTAAATTAGCATTTGATAATCACACCCATCACAATTTGAGATTGATGTTTTTATTTATGTATATTAATGTGAAATGAGGAAAATAATTTCTTTATCACAATATTTTTTTATAAATTTATAGTTTTTCATATTTTATTATCTTTTTTAAAATAAAACACTAAACACCCAAAACAGATCCCAAACACCCATTAAGAATTCAAAATGACGGGATCGAAAAATACCTGCAAATCTGAAGTCTGCAACTTAGCAAGCTGAAGGCGAGAGAGAACAGAGACAGAGAACATGGAGAGAGTCAGAGAGAGATCAGAGGAGAGCGAGAGAGAGAGAGTGAGAGATCAGTGAGAGAGAAGGAGATGAGAGGAGAGGAAAGGCTGCTGGTATTTTCGGGTTTAAAAAAGGGTGTACATTTTGACCGTTTTAAAGAGGAATACGAACAGATAGAAAACGTGGAATGGAAGACAAATGGGCGGAAGAAAACGTGGAAATCAAATCCGCAACAGAACGCAAAACGCACGGACAATTCGCGTCCGCAAGCGGAAACGCAGAACCGCGTTCCGCACGTGGAATCGCGGAACGCGTTGGTGCACATTTGTAAACACGGAACCGCATTCCGCATGCGGACGTGGAACGCGGTCTGCGAAAATGAATGGGTATTGGGCGGGATATTGGGTTGGGGCCCGAGGCCCTTTACGGGTTATATATATCTTTGGAGGCCCTGCCTACTTGGAGGCCTTAGGCTCGAGCCTACTTCGCCTATAGGCAGGGCCGGACCTGCCTATACCACATGAAAGTTCTAGACCTTATTTTAGGATACTCAATACAAAATATCCTATATATTTCCTACAATGCTCTACACACTCCCAGGACGTTCTACACACTTCCACACAACACTACAAGACTCCAAACACTTCTAGCACATTCCATAGTGTTCTAGACTATTCTACAAAACACTACACATTTCTACACATTTCTATATTACTCTAGAAAATTCTACATTATTCTAGAATTTTTTAGAGAACTCTATAATTCTCTGACATATTGTAGAGTCTTCTTGAATCACCCAGAAACTTCTGCATTGTTTTGAACTCTTCTCGTGCGTTCCAAGCCATTCTCGAGCGATTCTAATTTAATGAATGATTTTTTATACATAGTTTAATGTAAGTCTATTTTTAATTTGTATAGTTGATTCTTTATACAGTGTTTTAAAAAAATTAAAAAATAAATGGACTATGGGTTATAATTTCTGTATATACAAGTATATACATCAATTTCTTAATGCATGAATGGATGGAAAAAAACATTCGTACTTTTATAATAGTATAGATAGAGAAATGGATAGAAATATAAGATTTATAATTTTATAACATTAGAGTACTTTCGCATGAGCACACGCAAAGGAAAGTGGAGAGGAGATTCCTCACACCCGATATTCCAACTGGCAAAAGATTTTCACCCATTCACCCATCCAACCCATCCATGCATTCTTGGACAATACACCTTTAAGTTTATAAAAAATGCTTAACGAATAACTTTAATAAAATTTGTTTTAATGAAATTATAAATTTAAATGTTAAAATTCTAAAATTTAAAAAAGGTAATTAAAGTTATCAAAGGAAACGTTTAAATTCTATAATATGATGGATGTAATCAAAATAATTTTTAATAAAACAATTATTGAAAAAATATTTACATTAAACCAATATAATGGACCAAAGCAAATCTATACAAAAATACAAACAACTATTAAATAAAACGTACTACATAATAAAAAAAAGTGTCTTAATAAGACTTTTCTATTAATGTTTAACTACTAAAATTTCTAATTAAATAGATAATAAGACCCATCATAAAAAGGATTGTGTAGATAGAGAGCAGATAAATTTTACTTATATGTGAAAAGCATTTAGTCTTTGAAATTTAATTAGTACTAATTATTGATATTACTTGAATTAGAAGTGGGTAGATTAGATGATATGATCAGCGGTTCAACGTCTGTTATTTATTCACACGATGATGCCCAGCTTTTCAAAATCAAGTTTCCATTTTCCAATCTCCACGTTGAGAGAGTAGAGTGGAGGAGAAAGGCAGGCAGATAGAGAAAGCAAGTAATCTGGGAATTGGCATAGGCGGAGAGTTTCTCATCAGTTCTCTCCTTCCTCAGGTCCCCAGAGTCAGACAAAAGATAAAAGATCTTGATTCAACCCATTAATACGTAAAAGGTTTTAAGGTAACGACATTCATTCTATTGAATTGAATTGAATTGAATTGAATTGAATTGCTATCATCCATCCGAAATCCAAAAAGCCAAAAATCCATTTTCCAGTTTCTAATGTGCTCCCAATCTTGATCGTCTAAAACTCTTAAAGAATTGATTCTCAAGTGTCAGTGGCAGCTGTCATGGCCGGAAGTCAGCGGTTCGTGATCGAAGCGCCTGAGGCGGAGAGGATGGCTCGTGAGTCAGGGGTATCTGTAGTCCAACTGCTGCCCTCCCTTGTCGGATCCGCTCAGGCCATGGCACGGCCCCCCATCTCCAACTACTCGGTAGGAGCCGTCGGATTGGCATCCGACGGTCGGATCTTCATGGGTGTCAATCTGGAGTTCCCCGGCCTTCCCCTCAACCAGTCCGTCCACGCCGAGCAGTTCTTGCTGACCAACGCCTCCCTTAACGCTGCCTCCCGCATCGACTACATCGCCGTCTCCGCCGCCCCTTGTGGCCACTGCCGCCAGTTCTTCCAGGAGATGAGGGGCGCTCCCGAGATGAAGATCCTCGTTGCGGAAGACAACCAAGAGGAGGAGAAGGCCGAATTTCGGCCCCTATCGTATTTCCTCCCCAAGAGATTCGGCCCCCACGATCTGCTCCCTGACAACGTCCCTCTCCTCCTCGAGCCTCACTGCAACGGCCTCTCCTTGGGATCTAGATCCAACGGCAGATCCGAAGGCTTCTGGGACGATCTGAGCCTAGCAGCACTGGAGGCCGCAAACCTGGCCCACGCCCCCTACAGCGGCTGCCCCTCGGGCGTCGCCCTCTTGGATTCCGAGGGCCGTGTCTTCGTCGGATCCTACGTGGAGTCAGCGGCATACAATCCCAGCCTGGCCCCCCTGCAGGCGGCGCTCGTAGCTTACGTGGCAGGAGCCGGGCGCGAGTACGGAGCCATCTTGGCTGGCGCGCTGGTGGAGAAGGAGGGGGCCGTGGTCGGGCAGGAGAATATAGCACAGATGCTGCTGCTCTCCATTGCGCCTCGCTGCGATTTTCGGGTCTTTCATTGCTTCTATTTGGAATCGGACGCCAACAAATCCAACAAGTAGAGATCAATCCATTTGCCCTTCCAATCGATCGTTCGATCAATTACTTGTCAGAAGTGTGGAAGTATCGATTATTTGGATGGATTTCTACTTTGATTGCTCTAATGCTTACTCTGTTTCTTTCTCATGTTCGACTCCACAAGCGGAGGTTGTTTGGTTAAATGTCAGTGGGGATTGTAATATGTCGATTTTCATTATTTACTGCACTTCAGATTTTCTTTTTGCCCCTTTTTTTATAATCATTATCTTAATCATCACCATTTAGAACATCATAACATCATTACATTATTTTAAAAATATTAAAACATTTTATATGTATAAAAATATCTTCATTTAATTTTGAATTAAATGATAAAAATACTTCTAATAAAATATTAATATCATAAATAATTATATTTTTCATGATGAATAATTTATTAAAAAATAAAATCTTCATTATCATCATTATTTAATTGTTAATTATATTTAGAAGTTGAATTTTTCAGATGAGAAGGATAGGGTTAACGCCCTCTTACTACTATTGTTATAATAAGAATTCTTATTGTCAATATATATGGTATACTAAGAAATATATATAATATTTATTGTTACTTGACACCTGTTGTTTTGTCTGGCATCGATGACTCTTTTCACCTAACTTCAACTTTGATTTCATAAAATAACAGCAGCACAACGACAATACAAAGTGGAAAATGATTTGGTTTTAGTTAATTTATTAATTTTACATTTTTAATAAGTACCTAGACGATGAGCCCTTGGATCATATCCGAGCTTAATAGAGTGGATGTTTAAGGGCAAGACCTACTTTATCATAATTTTTTTTAAGCATAGATAATTAATTGCGGTGCGCATCACAGAGAAATTGTTTCAATTTTGATTGTGATAAAGGTGGGGCTAAATTAGTCACTTTGGACTTCAAATAGGGGTGTTTAGTGCATATGGACCCCACCCATGTGATGAAGGTAAGATCGAGTTTAACGCCTCTCCATGTCTTCAACATAGAAAATAAAGATTTTACAATATCTCGTTTGAATTTGAAAAAAAATCCAATAAAATTCAAACTTAATGAATCTCATTGTCTAAGAGAGATCATCGAATCAACTTAGATGGAATAACGCCTTCCGATAATTCACTTGGATTTACAACACGTAGAGCTTCGAAGAAGATGAGCTAAAACCCAATATTCTTAAAGGAATAATTGTGATGACCCACCCCAGATGGCTCTTGATTGGTGTACTTAGTTCCCAAAATCCAAAAGGCAGCAATGGATGGGGATGTAATTTCCAAAACACAATGGCCCGACCACCTGTTGAAGGATGAGGAGGACCCCACATGAGTTCCTAAAAAATAACTAGGATTGGCCTCAGGAGTGGGAAGACAATCCCACATTGCTTAGATAGTTGTCCGATTTTGATGAGCTAAAACCCAAAATTTGAACAAGAATAATTGTGATGGCCCCCCAGATGGCCCTAGATCGGTGTACTCGATTCCCAAAATCAAAGATGCAGCAGTGGCAAGGGATACAATTTTCGAAGCACTGTGGTTCGACCACCTGTGGAAGGAGGAGGATAACTCGACATGTGTTCTTAAAAATAGTCAGGATTAGCGCTAGGAGTAAAATACAATATACTTTGCTTAGATAGTTGTTCGGTCTTGGGGATATAAGTATTTGCTCTCCTTCAACTAGCATAAAGCCTTTTGAGGTTTGTGTATGGGTGCACATCCCTAAGCAAAGTTGTGAGGGTGTATCAGACCCCAAAGAGGACAATATTGATGCTGGTTGAGGGCGGATCGTTATAAATGGTATTAGAGCTGAGGACGACTCTCATCTAGGGTGAGGGAATTGTGATGACCCACCCCAGATGGCTCTGGATCGGTGTATTCGGTTCCTAAAATTCGAGACACAATAGTTGTCGGGTTTGCAATTTCTAAAACACTGCAGTTCGACACCTATGGGAGGATGAGGACCCCACAGGTGTTCCCAAAAAATAGTCAGGATTGGTGCTGGGCGTTGGGAGTGGGAAGGCAATCCCACATTGCGTAGATAGTTGTCTGGTCTTGGGATATAAGTGACTGGTCTCCTTCAACTAAAATCAAGGCCCTCCCGAATCACAATCGTGATAGCGTGTCATGTCCAAAGGAGACAATATTGGTATTGGTTGAGGGCACGTCGTTACAATAATGGAATAAGATCGATACTTTCTTATGTAAAATTTGAGACTACGCAAATTTACTAAAGAAAATAAAGAATTCTAGAATTCAAGAAAACTAGAAGATCCAAGAAACTCAACAACCTTGAAAGAAGGAGAGAACTTGCTCAATGCAAATAGAAATTCGATTGCTTGTTGTGTGTTTGTACAATGATCAAAGGCCTCTATTTATATACAAAACTTGAAAAAAATTAAAAGGATTGCCACCCGTCTTGGTCGTACATTGCACCCACTTAAGCTAGATTAAATATACACCACATATTGATACTTGCTAAAATACTTCATGGCCAACTTTGGCCACTTTCCTTGGCCTTGTATGCCACCTACTTTCCAATTTTCGTACTTCCATGTAAGAATCTTCTTTACACTTCGATGAAATTGACATATTAAATGAACTTTTGTTTAAAGTGGACCCAAATCAAAGATGTGGCTAATAACCATCCTTTGTGACACTAGATTCTAAAGAAATTCAATTTAAGTTTAATTGAAGAAATTGAAAAGAATGCAATTCCAACGATAATTGAAATGTAATCAATCTTGAAAGGAAGCTAAATTGTAAAGTGGAAATTGAAAAGAATGCAAACCATAAATTAATTCAATCGACTTTTGAAACTAGAATTGAAAGAAAAAACTTAAAATCCACTCTTGGATCTTCTTGATTCAAAATACAACTTCAATACTTGATGATCCCAATGCCCATACACGACCACTATTTATACTGCCAGGAGTGGCCCTCAGCCAAGGATAAACCAAGGGTCAACCAACCATCTTTGGCATGTTTTAGGGGAATGGTTGGGTTGGTTATGCAAACTAAGGTCTGACTTAATCCAAGTCACATCATCTAGACCAATGAAAAAAATAGAAATAAAAAATATAATCAGTTTGGTGTGTTCTATGGGTAGTGGGCTCACATGTGGGGGTTTTACGCTGGGTATCTTGCGCTTTCCCATACGTAAATTCAAAAAAAAATCCACCTAAATGGTGTGCATTGAATTGAAGACACCAATCATGTTGGAGATGCTTCCTGTTACTTCCATGTGCACAAAAAAGAGAGATAAAACAACCAATGGAAGAATGTCATGTAGGATGGTGGGAGTGTTTCCAACCAATGAGAGGCCTCCATGTGTATGCCTCTAGATAAAAAATTCGGCCGATATTATCCGTATAAGTCGATATATATCGGGATTTCCAACGCCGATATATCTCAGCCGATACGTATAGTATTGGCCAAAGAGAGAAAAGTTCGACCGATTTTTATTTTTTATTAAAAAAAATAAATATCGGTGTGGGCCCAGTCGATATCTCGACCGATATTTGAAATATTGGCCGATATTTATATTTTTTAATTTTATTTTAAAAACAGCCTTTTTTATTTTTTTTAAATAATTTTTTCTAAAAAAAAAGAGGAGAGAGAAAAGGTGTCTCTCAGCCAAATTTTCGGCCCCCGCTCTAGATGAGTGTCTCATGCTACTTGAACATCACATATCCAAGAAAGGTGGTACCCCAAGGAGACTTTATTGACATATTTAAGTGTTCTCCCAAATTGGAGAGGCTTAAAGGAGATACATTTACCCATCATTGATGCCATCCACTCCATGTAGCACTTGCTAGTCCTTTGGACGTCCCCACCTCATGTGGCTTTTGCATGGGACTTCCAAGCTTAGGCTTAGACATTAGACACTCTCAACCGGCCCATCTTCCACTTGAGTTTTCCTAGGTCCATGTGTAAGGCCCATTTGAGCAGGCTTAGGTAATAAGCGAGGCCCACATGCGCCAAACCACCAATTTGGAGCCAATATTAGACGGTTTAACTGTCACGCCCCAATCCGAAGGGTGGGCTCGGAACGCAAATGATTTTTTTTTTTCTAATCAACTCAAGCATTCTAACTGGGCCGGATCAACAGTTAGGGCCCAAAGGTCACACATGATCCCAACATGTGGATTCAAACATATATCATAAGTCTACCAAACAATTAGACATAAACAACAACATCAATACACGTAATATGATCATATAAATCCAACATTGATTTATCATTCAAAACATCATCTCAAAGTCACTATAGAGGCATAATAGATTAATACATGACATTTAAACAAGTCAAGTACCACACCCGGTACTTTATAAAAGTAAATGGTTCCAAGAACCAACAAGTAAAGATAAGGGTATTCCCCTCAGGGGGAATCCAGAAACACCGCTGCAACTTATCCACCCTAAGCTTGAAAAAGAGGGTTCTCCTCCTCGGGTTTATCTCCTAAAAGGTGAGTGGGGTGAGCTAACTAACCCAGTGAAGAAAATATAATAGTGCAGTTTAAGTAAATAACAGGTTAGCAATAATCAACAGTTGCTATAATATCTCATGCTTGATAATAAAATTCGCAATATCAAGTAAAGTCTCAACATCATTTCCATCATTCCATTAGTTTTCTATTTCTGCTATCATCCAACGTAACGCCTACCGACTACGCTGAGACCATTGTATTAAGTCCTGACACGGTCAAAATACATCCTTACAAGTACATCTCCGGCTCTCCCATAGCCGATACTGACATCCCTCAAGTCAGCAACTGTCGACCCCATGGTCCAGTAGACGTAAACCATCTCTCATATGGCCGATATTGTTCAATAGTCAAGGCACGTGGAGCAGTCTTACACATTTCATCTGATCAACCTCATAAGCACTCTTACCATAGTGCGTCAAGTCTAGGCACATAAGTGGGTTCATCAAATCTGAAACCACTCATTGCTCAAAATCCATATCAATTTAAACCTGTTTACATCAAGCTGCAAAGTTAAGTTCACTCACCATATATGTGTGGTTTCGCGGTCTCTGTTCAAACAACACATAAGTGTACAATTAATATCATGTCAATATACATAGCATCACACAAGTAGTATTTTCAAAATCATACTTGTTTTTCCCAAAAAAATGTCCAAGGTACTTGGAATTGAGTCTCCTACTTGGTTTCTATCCTTTTTAAATTATAATAATCCACAAGATAGAATAATAAGGTGCTCAGTTCAAAACTCATATTGTCTCCTAGGCATTGACCAGATTGACTTATTGAGTTAGGTCTAGATCCTCGGGTCACTTCTCGGTTGTCTTCTGGATAGGACTAGATCTGACATTTTGAGTTAGGCCTCGAGGTCACTCAGTGCCCGACAAATATAGCGTCGGCCTGGAAGTGAAATCACTCAGTGCCCGACAATAGGGTCGGCCTGGAAGTGAATACAATAGTATTTACACTATAGTAATAAGAGAAGAGGGTTAGTACAATTTTTAATTAACAATGGGGTATTAACATCACATTACATGCAATCAAATAACAATCATAGCATATAATCAAATCATCAAACAAGAACATTTTATCTTTCAAAAAATGGGTCCCTCGGAACATGCCTCAGAACCAGGTACTGTGGCTTCGGATCATCCGAACCATACCTAAACTAGTCACTGACCTCGGATCTTGGGTCTGACTTCGGATCCTCCGAAGATCGGGTCTCGGACCTTCCGAAGTCCTTCCGAACCGATAAGAAATCCGAAAACAAGTCTCGGTGGGTCTGTAAGCCTCAGAACATCCGAAGTGGGTCTCGGAACGTCCGAGTGGGTTCGGTCCTTCCGAGCTCTGCTCGGATCGTCTGAAAGGGTCAGGCTAGCCTCAGGCGTAACTGGGCTTCGGTGAAGCTCGGAACCGTTTGAGGGTTAGCTCTCGGACCGTCCGAAAGTTCGGACCGCCCGAAGATTGACTTTAGGACCGTCCGAGAGTCGTCTTCCTCCACTGTTTGCAATAGCAGACAGTGATGGTAGACAACAGTGAAATACGAATCCAGAAATAGAGGGTTTTCCGACCTCGATTTTCACATCTAGCCGGTCTGATGGACTCCTTTGGGAGTCCTCTTTCCATAGGGAATGATTTGGAACTTTGAACCTCACTGGGCCATTCGATTTTAGCACTGAAAGCTTACTGGTACACTTAAAATCGGGTTTTTCTTAAAACTTCAAACTGGTTTTTCTCATTGAAAACAGGGCCGAAACTGATTTTTCTTGATTCTAAACTGATTGGTATCGAAAGGGGAACATAGTGATTACCTTCACTGGAGTTCCTACGTTGAGAAAACCGGTCTTTGAAAAGCTTCCTCTCTAAGGTTCGGGTAACTGAACTGGGAAGAAAAACAGTGAAGCAGAGGGTCGGCTGGGTTTTCAAACAGCAGCTGAGAGCAGAGAGGATGAAGAGAAGGATAGGAAATCGGGAGTTTGAAAGCTGGTGAGGGGACTGAATATATAGAACTTCAGCCGGGAAAGGGGGCCGGATGGCTAGTGAATGTCGCTGCATGCAGCGGTAAGGGGATGTCGAAACAGTGAAACCACTGTTCACCGGTCTGGTTGCAAATAAGTCCTCTGGGATTTCTGTTTTTGCAAAAAGACCCCCGGTTTTAATAAAAACCGATTTTAAACTGGAAGCATGATTTTAAAAACTAAAAATCTTAATCCAACTTTACAATAGGTTGGGTTTTGAAAACCTTAATCACCATAAAAAATTTGGGATTTAAATCTCAATGAAAATCATTGATTTAAATAAAAACCACTATTTAACAGTATTTACTTAATTAAACAAATGTTAAATAAAACAATTTAGTGACCTCATTTTGGGGTGCCAAAGAATAACTAGACCATTCTTAAAATGGTCTAACACAAAATACTGATTTTGGATTTTATCTCATTTTCAATCACTTAAAATAATTATTTCTCCCTTTCGGGGTTTTGACGGGCGGATTTTAAATACTATTTTCTGAAAATAAATTCATTTTAAAATCAGACATACGAATCCTTTATTAAGGAGAACATTATCAACCAATAATAATCACATATCAATATAATTTATGAAATAATCACAATAAGCGGTAAATTACCAAAATGCCCCTCCAACTGGATGAGCTGGATCACTGAGCTCACGAGCTCGGATTGGACCACACCTGGGTTTTCCTCAAGCCCTAACCGTAATCTCCGAGATTAACCGGTTAAACAAGATTATTAAGCTAAATTACACCTAATCTGGGTTAGGGTATTACATTAACCCTATACTTTCCGTGGTAAAGAAGGAAATTGTCTTCTCTCTCATTTTATTTTCATAATAAGTTTTCAAAAACAAAAAGTTTCTAGAAATAGCAAGCATCCCTGATTATTAGACTTGTTGAAAATGACCACTTTCTAAAAGTAGAAAGTTCCAACTATAATAGGTTTCTGAAATAACATGTGCTAAATTTAGAACTCAAATTCAATGTACCCGGAATGTAGTGTGTCCGCCCCACAAATATAGATCTAAGCCTTCAAAATAGAAAATAAAGAATTATGCAATATCTAATTTGAATTCGAAAGAAATCAAAGAAAAATCGAACTCAAAGAATCTCGTTGTTTAAGGAGATCCTCGGATCAAATTTGACGGAATAATGCCTCTTGATAACTCATCTGGATTTACGGCAAATGGAGCTTCAAAGAGAATGAGCCAAAACTCCAAAATTCTTACCGTGGTAACGGAATGAGGTCGATAACTTCCTTAAGCAAATTTGACACCATTCAAATCTACTAAAAAAAAAATAAGAATCCTAAAATTCTAGCCTTGATTCTTGAATAAATTAAAGAACTAGAAACCCAAAGTTTGTCCAAATCTTGGACGAAGTTGAGAGCTAAAACTAGGACTAGGAATAAGAATTCAACTAGAAGAACTAGAAGAATGCTAGAAAACTAAGAACACTCAAAGAGAGAAACAAAATTCACTTAAAGCAAAATAGAACTCAAATTCACTTAAAGCAAAATAGAACTCAATTGAATTATTTTATGCTTTGTACAATGACCCAAAGCCTCTATTTATACACAAAACTTGAAAAATAATTATAAAGAATGCCATCTATCTTAGTCATTCATTCCATCCACTTCAACTAAGACTAAATCGACACAACACAATGAAACATGCTAAAAACACCGGCCAACTTTGTGCAAGTGCCACCTACTTACTTTTGTTTGTTTTCTTTTGAAGTTAATTCACCTTCCTTTGTTG
The DNA here is from genome assembly GCA_022113865.1 of Chimonanthus praecox. Lineage (NCBI taxonomy): Eukaryota > Viridiplantae > Streptophyta > Magnoliopsida > Laurales > Calycanthaceae > Chimonanthus > Chimonanthus praecox. The sequence continues at coordinate 69,168,004 of CM039089.1, read as the reverse complement.
CTTTGCACCACTCTCATGCATATGAGAGGGAGCAAATTTGTGTACAACTTTAAAGACATGGATTTCGGCTGCTAAAAGGGTCAATTGGGCATGATTTTATGGAATTTGGACCATTGGTCCCAAATGCCACAACCTTAGACTAATTTTAGGGTAACTTAGGTGATTTTTTATATTATAAATGTGGGTCTTTGGCACCATTAATTTTTTTCATATTCAATTAAGTCTAATTGAGAAATCTCATGAGTTAATTTAACTTGGTGGTCCTTCAATTGGTCAAAATCCGCCTCAATTTTATATACTCATCAATGTGTTAATGATTGAACATATGTGCTAGCGATTGAGTTAATCCACTAGCACATAGGAGAAAATGCACTAACAATCGAGTGTATGCGCTAGCACATTTGAGATAATGCACTAGCTATGGGAGGTGAAGCAATGCGCTATTGGTCAAATATGGTGACCCACCCAAGATTGCCCTGGATCGGTATACTCAGTTGTGTAAATCCGAGAGGTGGGCCGAGTAGGCAACTTCTGAAACACTGTGAATCGACCACCTGTGGGAGCAGGAGGGGATCTCATAGGCATCTCTAAAAAAATAGCTAGGATTGGCGTTGGGAGTTGGGAGGCAATCCCATATTGCTGTCTGGATTTTGAGATATAAGTGACTGCTCTCCTTCATCTGCATCAAGGACTTTTGAGTTGTGTGTATGGACGCATATCTCGAAATAAAGTCGTGAGGGCGTGTTAGGCCCAAAACGGACAATATTAGTGTTTGTTGGGGGTGGATCGTTACATATGAATTTGGATTTTAAATCCATCTCCAACCTTTTAACATTAAAAGCCATTGAATTTTTTTTAGTTTGAATTTTCTTGAATCTACTTCGGATTTAACCCATATATTTATAGAATTCTATATTTTTTACATTGAATGCATAGATAGTCATTAAACTCGATTCTACCTTCCATCAAATTATATTTTGATTTGCCTGTTTGAATCATTCACCAATGGAATGAGATGAATTATATTCATATAAATATAAATATTTATATTATTAAAATTAAGGATAAAGAAAATTTATGAGTGTACACTTTGCAGTTCATGGAGAGGGCGGCGGCCCCAAACTCTTGCCTAGAAATATTTTTATGTTTTATGATTGTGATGGGCAATATGACAAAAGCACAAAGCAACAAGTCATTCCATTTTCTTCTACAATTTCCACCATATGCATGACGTTTCATTCCTTTCATCTTATCATTTGTTATCACTCAGAAGCAATGGAAGTCGTCATAGTATTTTATTTTATCTTTTTTTAAGCACAATGCTAAATTTTAAATTTAAATGGTTGTCTTCGTAGTATTACTTAGAAATAGAAATAGGAATAGGAATAGAATAGACGGTCGATAGGGATGTGCCACTCAAGGACTCAAGTAGTCGATAGGGAATCTGGAGTTTGACCCATGCAAGGAAGGCATCATCCACGAATAAGAATTTTCAAGAAAAGGAGAGTAAATATGGTCGGTCCATTTGCAGGAGAATAAGTGCATTTATGAACGTGTAATTGTACAACTGTTAAAATACCAAGAAATTAAGAACAAGACCAGTTAGGCCTATTTTAAATCAAATAACTATAGATCACTAATTTATTAAATGTGATTAGTCTTTTTGCAAAGATCTTTAAGTAACTATGGGACTTAAATAAAATAATTTTGATCTAATTATAAAAGACATGTTTTCTAATCTCGTTAACTTTTCATGATTTCAGATTATTTCATAATCACTATATTTTTGCATCTTATGTGAAATCCAACTTTGCTCCTATATAATGAGTTCAATTCTTTTCATCCATGAAAATGACAAAATAAACATGTAAATTCAATAATATAAGTGATCCTTTTTAGGCTTCTTGAATTTTAATTGCTTTAAATTATTTTAAATCCTAACAATATATGTCCTCTATAAGATCCATTTTCACTCTTTTAGATGATCCATTGAAAGATCGTTCAATAAATAACAAAACTTCATAAAAGTCACGAGATCCAATTTCAAAAGCCATGTTTTTAACCTCTTACATTTTTTGATGGCTTTAAATTATTTTTTTGAATATCTAATACTTTAGAAATTTTTTAATAGTCACAGGTTGGCCAATATTTACACTTTGCATGAGATCTACTTTGGTTCGACCTTGATTTATAGATAATATATACATATAACTATAATTTAAATATATGTATAAATTTAAATAAAATTATTTTTTGGTACATGTTTGTTAAAATTGTATATTTTTTCATAAGATTATAGGGTGTATAATTTAATTTTAGTATATCATTTAATTCAATGAAATACTTATCATTTATCTTGACAATATTTTTATGGAGCTAGTCCCACAACTTAATAAAATTATAACTCTATATGTTTATATTAAAAATTTAAGACCAAAGCAACTAAGAACAAGGTGGAGGATTCCAAAAAATGAAGTGTCAACACCTAAATGGAAATAGGCATAAACTTTTAAAAAGAGAATATTGTGAAGCAACGAGTGAACCCTCATTACTTAAAGAATAAAATGAGAAGGTGTATTAAACGAGTAGTTGAAAACCTTTGAAGAAAATGTAAACAAAATAAGTCACATGTTAAAAAAAAAAATCCCAATGATAGATTATAGAGGTAAAGATGTTCATAAAATAGTGGAAAACAGATTTAAGAAATGACAAATAAAGGCCCATAAGAAAATGATGATCCTACTCTCAGGGAATAAAGAGGTATTCAGGAGACTGCAAATTGTCTGAGGTATTAGAGTAGTTATAATAAAATTTTGGGAGAGAGTAATCAAGTAACCTCTAAGAAAATAATTAAATACTTTAAAGAATTAGATAGAATTTATATTAGAAAGCTAAAAAACTGAAGTTATTTTTTATTTTTAAAACAATTCATATAGAAGCTTAGAGATAAAAAAAAGATAATTTGCAAATACCTATTATCATTTGCTTTAATTGTAAAAGCTAACCCTATAGTTTCTATAATTGCAAAAGCTATATTTATCTAAAATTTGTAATAACAAAATCCCTTTAGTAAGATATACGTTTTAATACTTCATAAAAATAAATAAATGGACTAAAAGGCTTGGATGAAATGTGTGGAAGACCATATGGATGAAAAATGGATGACCTTTCACTTACCTCAAATCATGCTAACTATGTTATTTTAGTTATTGAAAATTTGACTTAATAAATCTTTTTTTTTTTTTTATGGTATGTATCGTAGAGATATCCTAACTCGGGCGTGAAATTTTACTCATTTTTTATTCATATAAATTTTTAACATTTAATGCAATTATATGGGCATGTATATTTTTTATAAGTTATCATAATAGATTATCTTTCTAAAAATATTTTATTGTTGTAATTCTTTAAACATTTAAAAGCATTCTAGACATGATTGATGTAAAAATAGGAGTAGTTTTTGTAATTGTTGAAATTATAGGACTAACTTTTACAATTAAAACAAAAGATGAGAGGATATTTACAAATTAACCTAAAAAGGAAAAAAATCTAAAGACTTTTACCTACTTAAAAAAGATATGTGATACAGTGGGGAAAATGATATGAATGAAAAGTAAAATGCATCACTAATAATTAGTTGGCAAGGGCGAGTTTGTTATTGACATATGACCAAGACATGATCTAAATATCACACTGCCTTATATTTAAATAATAAATACTTAGGTTCGATTGTCGGATAAAAGGAACGAGGGTTTTAGACATTATCAATAGGCTTAGGCTGATTCATGTAGAAAATAGTAACAACTCAAAAAATATACATGGAAATAGATGGAAAACTAAAATGATGGAAAAGTTGTACGTTGCTAAGTTTTATACTTGACTTAAGCGATCTATTTAAAACTTAGATTCTTTTGATCTATATGATGTTTAATCCAACTCAATATTATTTTATAAAGGTAAGTGGATCAAATATATTAAGAAGAATAGAAAGTAATACAGACAACTTAAAGCAACTATAATATATAAATTTTTCATATATAACTCATGAAAAGACACGAAAAATAGTAACATGTCATAGTCTTATGAATCACGGGTGGTAGACACCATTCAATGTATTTACTCCTAGCTTTGTGTATAGGTCCATGACGTGTTGACTATTCATTTGACTTGCTGAAAGACACCTCTAAGATTATTTATGAGTTCTTAATTTTGCTTACAAGTGTTATGAGTCTCCATGTGGCCCTTTTTCCCCTTAACCCATTTTATGAAATTCGAGTCCCATTGAATAATAAGTTTCTAATACAAGAACCCTTCACAGTACAAGAACCCTTCTAATAACTAAGAGTTATATGCTCCATTTGAATCTCTTACACTCTAAAATTTTGAAAACATGAAGAAGCGACATTAATTTAAAATGCCCAAGCTTTTAATCATAGATATTAATTTTAAATTTTTAAAAAATTAGTCCACAATCGTTTATTAGAGAAATAGACAATTGTAACATATTAGTAATTTAAAATCTATCTTGAGAGAAAAAAGGTTTGTTGCTTTTATTGTGGTTTGAGAAAAAATGATCTGGATTGAAAAGTAGACTGCATGTAAATTGTAAAGTGGATTGACTCAATTGGGATGGGTTAGGGGTCGAAAAATCGGCCTGGCTGAGATATCGGCTGAGGTATTTTCTCTATTCTCAATTTTTTTTTTGAAAATCTTGGTGGCTTTTTTTTTTTGAAAAAATTCATTTCAAAAAATAAAAGTTTTTTTAAAAAATAAAAGCTACTGAGATTTTCAAAATAAAAGCCATCGACCTTTAGAAGAGACAAAGCAGTTCGTACGATATGAGCAAATATTGGCTGGGCTCACAACCGATATTCTTTTTTTTAAAAAAAAAAAGAGAAATCGGCCGAATTATTTTATCTCCGTATCGGCCGAGATATCTCGATCCCTAAAAGCTTAAGATATATCAGTCAATATGTACAGTATAAGCCATATTTATACCCCTCGATAGGTACTTAGTTTTCTTTACAATGTTCAGGACTTCAGGTCTCTTGAAACGTCCACCTAATTATATCTTCAGGGCTCTCTACTCAAAGGCCTTTGGGTTGGGACTGTTACTTATTTGAAACTTGAAAGTGAAAGAGCCTGCGGTGATGGGCCCGATTGGATTCAGAATTGAAAGTTTGAAACTCAAGTGGTACATACTGGTATTAGAAAAAGAAAAACTAAAAACTTGGCCTCGAGTGGCCTGACTTGTACCTGTGATGGGGAGAAGAATTAAAAGGACGTGGACAAGCAGCAGCCAGGCTTCCCAAGAAAATAAATCGATTTGGATTTTGGAACGAGAAATGAGAAATTGGGTGCCGCTGCTGATAACCATAACATTAGCGCATCCAATTTGGTGCGAATTCGATGATGGCTCGTCTTGTGGGAATTGGATTGGCGACGCCGCAGAGGCATCCGATTCCCATGCTGTCTACCGTTTTCCCCTCTTCTAAAGCTGCTATCTCGGTCTCAACCTCCATCATAACCAGTAGGTGGAGAAGGAGGAGGAGGACAACTGCTTTGCCTCGTCGCTTGATAGTGGGGCTGGGTGCCTCCTTTCTTGACCAGATTGCGAGGATGGCATCTGGGCTCTTCCCATCTTCTTCTTCTTCTTTCTCCTCCGCTTATGCCCGCACCAGTTCTTCTGTCGAACAGGTACCGTCATTTACTTTCCACAGATTTATTTCATTTTTTTATTTCCACGTATTACAGCTTATACATTTACCATTCAAATTGGACAACTTGGGGATCCTGGCTGTAGTCTTTCGTTTCTCCTCGTCTATGATTCCTTTCCTCTCGCATCCGACTTCTTCTTGTATTCTCCAGTGTGTAGACTATAGTAGTAGCCAAGGCTAAATTTAGGCATCTGCAATTCACTCGTGTGGTGATGACGCATGGATGCTTTGGTCTTCGCAGGTACTGAACAATGTGGAATGGCCAGACAAGTTTCCTTTAAAGGACGAGGACTTCCAGCGTTTTGATCAGTGAGTGTTCCTTACGGACTTTGCTCTGTTAAGTTGTTAAAGTTTTTAGTTGTTAAGAGTTTGGTTTGACGTAAACTACTTAGCCAATAATCCCTATTGTTAAGGGAAGAGTTGTTTGTTTTTGATCTATTCTTTAGCCAGTCACCACGTAAGTAGGGATAGTGTTGCGTGGGTTGCTCTTTTCTGTTTTTCAGTTCTGTGTAAGGTTATTTACAGCCAAGTCTGTTGTTGAATTGGATAAGATCATTCTTCCAATTTCAGTGTTCAAAGACACTGCAAATTGTTCCTAACATCTGGTATTCAGAGTAAGGTTGCAGGGGCCTGATCAAAACTCGAAAAGCAGTAGTCTTTTCAATGTGTGGTAGTAAGAATATGGCGAGAGAGCAGCTTTGTGCAACCTGCGATTCCGAAGTTTGATGGACACTATGATCATTGGGCGATGCTCATGGAGAATTTCTTGCGTTCCAAAGAATATTGGAGCTTGGTTGAAAATGGGATCCCTGCAGCAGCAGAAGGAGTTGATCTCACTAAAGGGCAAAGGAAGGCTATTGAGGATCAACAACTGAAGGATTTGAAGGCTAAGAACTATCTTTTCCAAGCAATTAATCGATCAATCCTAGAGACCATCTTGAACAAAGATACATCAAAGAATATTTGGGATTCTTTGAAGCAAAAGTACCAAGGGATGGCATGAGTCAAATGAGCACATTTACAAGCACTTTGAAGGGATTTCGAAATTCTGCAAATGAAGGAAGGTGAGTACTTTGCTCGAACCCTCACTATAGCCAACAAGATGAGGATTCATGGTGAGACCATGGGAGATGTTGTTGTCATTGAAAAGATCTTGCGATCCATGACTCCCAAATTTAATTATGTTGTCTGCTCTATTGAGGAGTCGAATGACGTCGACACCTTATCCATTGATCAGTTGTAAAGTAGTCTTTTGGTACATGAACAACGTATGAATGGTCTTGTGGTTGAAGAACAAGCATTGAAGGTTACTTATGAAGATCGATCAGGAGGAGGAAGAGGACGAGGTCGTGGTGGTTTTCGAGGACGAGGACGAGGACGAGGAAGAGGAAGAGCCACACAAAGCTTTGACAAGTCCACTGTAGAGTGCTATAACTGCCATAAGCGAGGACATTATTCATATGAATGTCCAAGCAAGGAGAAGGAGGCTAACTATGCAGAAGCTCAGGAGGAGATGCTGCTGATGGCATATGTGGATGACAATAAAGCTAAAAGAGAAGATGTGTGGTGTCTTGACTCAAGTTGTAGCAATCATGTGTGGAAAGAAGGAGTTTTTCTCTGACCTTGATGAAAGCTTCAGAGAATTTGTGAAGTTGGGAAACAACTCAAGTATGGATGTGAAGGGAAAAGGCAACGTAAGGTTCCAAGTAAAATGAATTTCTCAGATCATCACTGGGGTGTTTTATGTACCTGAGCTGAAGAACAACTTACTGAGCATTGGGCAGCTACAAGAGAAGGGACTTGCAATTCTATTTCAACATTGAAAGTGCAAAATTTATCATTCTGAGAGGGGCTTAACATGGAGACTGCAATGTCCTCAAACAAAATATTTATTTTGCTTGCTACATCTCTGCCGAGTGCATCTACTTGTTTCAACATAACCACAGAAGATCCAACTCAACTGTGGCACTGTAGATATGGACACTTGAGCTTCAAAGGTTTGAAAACTCTTGATCAGAAGAAGATGGTGAGTGGCCTGCCACAACTCAAGGCACCTTCAAAGCTATGTAAAGATTGCTTGGTGGGGAAGCAACAGAGAGATCCATTCCCAAAGGAGAGCACATGGAGGGCTTCTCAAATCCTTCAACTAGTTCATGCTGATATCTATGGACTGTCTCAAACAGCAAGAAAAGATACTTGATCACCTTCATTGATGATTATAGTCGCAAAACTTGGGTTTATTTCTTGGTAGAGAAGTCAGAAGCCTTTGTTACTTTCAAAAGCTATAAGAATCGTGTTGAGAAAGAAACAGGTTCATGCATAAGAGGTCTACATACTGATCGTGGCGGTGAATTTTCATTACAAGAGTTCAATGATTTTTGTAATGAGAATGGTATACTTAGACAACTGACAGCTGCGTACACTCCACAACAGAACGGGGTTGCAGAAAGAAAGAATAGAACCATTATGAATATGGTTCGTAGCATGCTTTCAGAGAAGAAGATCCCAAAAACTTTCTAGCCTGAAGCAGTCAATTGGACTGTACATGTCTTGAGTCGAAGTCCAACACTTGCAGTGAGAAAGAGGACTCCAGAAGAAGCTTGGAGCGGAGTTAAACCATTAGTTGAATACTTTAAGGTTTTTGGATGTGTTTCTCATGTTCATGTACCTGACAGCAAAAGAACAAAGCTTGATGACAAAAGTGTGAGTTGTGTCTTACTTGGAGTCAATGAGGAGTCAAAAGCATATAAATTATATGATCCAGTCTCTCAGAAGATCATTGTGAGCAGAGATGTTGTGTTTGAAGAAGATAAGAATTGGGATTGGGACAAGAGACATGAAGAATCAATTGTAGCTGATCTGGAATGGGGTGACAGTAATGAAGAAGCAGCCATTTTTTATAACAATGAAGGAGAAAATGAAGCTGACCTCAATGAGAATACAGACGAAGAAGAAGAGAATTCTACTGAAGAGAGTTCACCTAGTTCCAATGAAGGAAGAACCAGAAGATCACCTGTCTGGGTGAGAGATTATGAAAGTGGAGAAGGTCTCTCTGAAGAAGAAGAAGATGTAGCTAATTTAGTCATGTTTGCAGCTGCTGATCCAATCTCTTTTGAAGATGCTGTGAAAAGTGAAAAATGGAGAAAAGCTATGGATTTGGAAATAGAGGCAATAAAGAAGAATGATACATGGGTGTTGACAGAGTTACCTGCTGGAGGAAAGAAGTTTGGAGTAAAATGGGTGTAGAAAACAAAACTCAATGAGAATGGAGAAGTAGATAAATACAAGGCACGGCTGGTAGCAAAGGGGTATGTTCAACAACATGGGGTAGATTATACTGAAGTGTTTGCACCTGTGGCACGATTAGATACAATTCGTTTGGTGATGGCACTTGCAGCTCAAAAAAGGGTGGACCATCTATCAGTTAGATGTGAAATCTGCTTTCCTGCATGGTGAACTGAGTGAAGAAGTCTTTGTTGAGCAGCCTTGTGGTTATGAACATAAAGGTAATGAGCAGAAAGTTTACAAGCTGAAAAAGGCCCTATATGGACTTAAGCAAGCTCCACGAGCTTGGTATAGTCGTATAGAGTCCTATTTTGTGAATGAAGGGTTTGAAAGGTGCCATCATGAGCCTACCTTGTTTATCAAGACAAAAACAGGAGGTAAAACTCTGATTGTAAGTCTTTATGTTGATGATCTTATATTCACTGGCAATGATGAGTCAATGTTTGCTGAGTTGAAAAGATCTATGATGCTTGAGTTTGACATGACTGATCTTGGGAAGATGAGATATTTTCTTGGTATTGAAGTAATGCAAAGGTCTGATGGTATCTTCATCAGTCAGAAAAAATACGTGCTAGAAGTGTTGGAAAGGTTTGGAATGGACAAAAGTAAATACCCTATTGTCCCTGGAGAAAAGCTTCAGAAAGATGAAGATGGAGTAAAGGTAGACAATACCTATTATAAGCAAGTTGTAGGAAGCCTTATGTATTTAACTGCTACTCGACCGGATGTCATGTTTGTTGTAAGTCTTATCAGCAGATACATGGGGAATCCTACCAAGCTTCACTTGCAAGCAGCAAGAAAGATCCTAAGGTATTTAAAAGGTACAATTGATTTGGAGTGTTCTATAAGAAGGGAGGAAATGAGGAATTAATTGCTTACACAGATAGTGATTATGCTGGGGATTTGGATGATAGAAAGTGCACTTCAGGTTATGTGTTCTTATTAAGTTCAGGGGCAGTGTCTTGGTCATCTAAGAAGCAGCCAGTAGTCTCATTATCCACAACTGAGGCAGAGTTCATTGCTGCAGCTTCCTATGCTTGTCAAGCAGTGTGGTTAAGAAGGGTTTTGGAGAAGCTTGGTCACTCTCAAAGTGAGTCTACAATTGTTCATTGTGATAATAGTTCAACAATCAAGCTCGCCAAGAATCCAGTGATGCATGGATGCAACAAACACATAGATGTTCGTTTTCATTTTCTTCATGAACTCACAAAGGATGGGACTGTGAAACTGATTTAGTGCAATACTTAGGAGCAAGTAGCAGATGTGATGACTAAGCCTCTAAAGCTTGATGCATTTTTGAAATTGTGAAATTTGTTGGGTGTGTGTTTACTTTCAGATGTAAACTGATTGCTTGTAGGCATTCAGTTTAAGGGATGATGTTAAGTTGTTAAAGTTTTTAGTTGTTAGAGTTTGGTTTGACTTAAACTACTTAGCCAATAATCCCTATTGTTAAGGGAAGAGTTGTTTGTTTTTGACCTATTCTTTAGCCAGTCACCACGTAAGTAGAGATAGTGTTGCGTGGGTTGCTCTTTTCTGTTTTTCAGTTCTGTGTAAGGTTATTTACAGCCAAGTCTGTTGTTGAATTGGATAAGATCATTCTTCTAATTTCAGTTTTCAAAGTTACTGCAAATTGTTCCTAACATGCTCTAAAAAGTCTATGCTCTTACCTGCCTTCTTTTGCGCTCATATATTAAGTAGCTCAACTCCTTGATTTATTCTAGTTATTTCACTCTGCAATCTGTTTTTCTTTCCTTGGGCGCATTTGCACGTTATAATAATTTTCATTATAATCACCATCTATTGGGTCGTTCTATATTGTGGGTGGACCAAAGCAAAATATACGCAATTTCTAAAGAGGAAGGGGAAAATTGTCCCTTAAATGGGAATGCGTAAATATTTTTTTAGCAGAGACGATGGATAAGATTCATTAAAGAAGACACATGTACAACTATAATCTATTGACTTTTATAAGAGGATTATACAAGACCATAACAAACCATAAGCAAAAGAAACAAATAAGAATGCCCTAACCCAAACACCAATATGAAGAAACCATACATTTCCAACCCACTCTTACCCTCCCACTATAGTATCACACAAAAAACTCCACCTCCAGCATATTCTTATGTATTTCAACTTTTGCCAAGAAGTCTGCAACATTATTTATTGTCCTTTCTCTCGTGGCGACAAATGCCTGATCTCCCTCACAATGTTAATCATTTTCTAAAGGGGTTTCTTTTTACGGCTTGCCTAATTGATAGTATTGACAGAGTCAACTTCAATAATAAGGTCCATTTCCTTTCCTTGACCAAAGAAAGATTGCTCTTCTAATAGCTGGTAACTCTGCTTCATTAGATTCTAGACTTAGAAAAGGCTAATAACAATCTTCCATCATGAATTACCCCCCTATTCCTGCTGGATCCGGTTTCCCCCTGTCAATACCATCCATGTTAAACTTATGGGAACCGGATTCCAGCTTTGTCCAATTAACTTTCACCCTATCCCTCTTCTATTTTGAAGTTAACTGAGACAAATCACGAGAATACAATAACCTGCCAAAGTCTCTTCCATTTCAAGGGTGCTTCCGTCTGCCCCGTTTCCTTGATAAATACAATTAATGTAGTTTCTGGCTGAATAGTTGATGTTGCTTTTCCTTATGTTTTGACTTCCAGGTTCTGTATTTCTAACACACTGTTGATTCATTTGGCAGATCACCAGATCCCTTGTTCTATTCGGAACCACGCCTTGTCACACATATTGATGATCCAGCAATTCGTGCCCTTACAAACTACTATTCACAAGTTTTTCCTGCAAGCAATACTCCAGGAGCATGTCTGCTGGATTTATGTAGCAGCTGGGTAAGCCGTTTCTAACTTTCATGTGTCTGCTTCTTTCTTTTTGTACGTGCATTTCCTCAGTTCTGATGATATTTTGTTACGTAACTAGGTGAGCCATTTCCCAGCAGGATACAAGCAAGATAGGATTGTAGGCTTGGGCATGAATGAAGCAGAGCTAAAGCGGAATCCGGTATCTTCACTTAGTTTCTATAGATGGGTAGTTTTGTATTCCACTGGGTGAACCTTTGTGCTTAGCTGTAGTATCAATCATTAGGAAGCTAGTCTAGTTTTGCACTTTGAGATGCAAAGTGCTTATGGTGAAAAGCTATAGGGGCTAAATTCTTCAGAAATCAATTGTGTATGCTTCTTGAGTGAAGTCCAAATCTGGTCAGTTCGAACTCTTTTTTTAACTTGTGCATGGCTTTTTATCCCATATATTTCAAATAAACATATACCTATCCACCTATATATATATATCTTGAAAAAGGAGGGCATTTCTCATCGTTGCCATCATTAACGTTATCATGGCTGTTGTCCCATCTATTTAGGGTTGGCTTTAAGAGTTCTACTTTTTCATTCAGCCATATGAGCTATCATGTTTTCTCTCACCCTCATTTCTTAAATTTTCCTTGGTGAAAAAGAAGGCTTTATTCAAGCCATGTCTGCAAGCGGGATTCTTGTAAGCCATAGTTGATGTAATATAACAATTACTAAGCTCCATTTGCTCTTCTTTTGACAGTGTTCATTGTTTATTTCAGGTTTTGACTGAGTATATAATACAAGATTTAAATGATAACCCCAAACTTCCATTTGAAGACAATGCCTTTGATGTTATAACCAATGCGGTGGGTGGTGTTCTCTCTCTCTCTTTTTTTTTTTACCTCACATTCTATTCAACTCTCATATATTCCCCATCTCCATACTTTGCAACTTTAGAGTTTTCTTATTGCTTATTTTGTGGCCTCATAAATTAATGAACTTGGGGTACATAGCACAGGTATAACTTCAAAGTGGATGTATGATTTCTAGAAAGATCGTTGACAATGGTGTTGGCTGTTATTCATAATTATGTCAGATAATGTAGGGCCTTCAGCATCATTTCAAATAAAATCAGACATGTTAAACTAGACAATTTCCCTCCAGTATCTTCAATTGAGGGTTGAGTGAATTTTCACCTACCCTCTCATTTGTATTTATATGAAGTTAGATATGCTTTCCTAACCATATGGATTTTGAAAATCTCCTGTACAATTTCATGAACATTGCAGGTTAGTGTTGATTACTTGACCAAACCAATTGAAGTCTTCAAGGAGATGCAGCGAATTCTCAAGCCAGGAGGCTTAGCAATAATGAGGTAAGCTTTTATAGCTTCTCATAATTGGATAGAGTTTTACAAAATTCTTTCAACCATCCATGTTAAACAATGGAACAATAATTAGTTATTCCCAGAAGCATTTCATTAGTTCAATTTTGATTCCTTGCAATTTTGAGTGCAAAGAAAATTTTTCTCCTAATTTGGTCCACTACCCATAAAATAGGGAGAACTTTTTTTTGTTCTTCCACAAATGATAAAATAGCTTAATGCAGCTGAATGTTTGTGATTCTCAGCATTTCATTATGTCTTCTAAATATCTGTTTTTTATGGATATGTTTGATTGCATCTTTTTTTCTTGCCAAGAAGGGTCATTTGATCCTTGTGGGGCCTGTCTTCTGTAAATCCAAACCCATCAATCAATTATGTTTACACTGAGGTAGGAAAAATCAGGACATGGACTAGACTCTAGTTATCTTAAATATTTGACTTGGGGGTGGGGGGGTTGGGGGGGGGTCACCATGACAACTCAGATGGGTCATATTCTTAATTTTGTTATTGAAGATTTAAAATTATGCCTAAGTGTTGAATAAATGTACTTGTTTATATAATTTATAAAAAAGTTCAGTCAAGACGAAAAAGCATTTTGGAGTATTGAGGAATGAGATGATATAGATTTTGATTTCCTCCTTGGTTATATGTTTGAATCCTCTTTTCAATAGTTAAGTATTCTTTTACATTACCTTAGGAATGGACTCCTCTTGCCTCTTGATTTGGCTACTTGAACACGAGTCACCAAATCATTCAAAACTCAGAAAATCTTGCTCGAGTCATGTCATGTTTTTGCAATACAGGGAGAACCTTGTGTTTTTGACCTATTGATCCCTAAAATGGGTCAACTTGGGCGAGTCTTGAGTTGACTCATTCTCTAACCTTGATTCGCACTTAAACTATTTGGCACTAAAGCAAAAGCGATCGTCATCTAGCAGGTTTTATTTATAGCCCTTGCCTAATCACAATCCATGTTGTAACCTTCCCTTCTTAACCACTTTTATGATTAATGGAGTGTTCCCAAATGTGCCACCTCGATTTTGGTGCAGGAACATACTACATTCTTTTTTCGATGACCTTTTATTTAGGTTTTTCCTTGAAATAATCTTTATACTCCTTGATACGTTGTTCAATAACATGCTTCGGAGATTCCTTCATGGTTAATTTACTAGAACCAACGCATCTCCTTCCAACTATGCTACCTACTCTTGCCAAATGAACTTTCCTAAATTAAATTCTAATTTAAGGAAGTGTTTCACACACTGCTTTTCTATTTTTGGAACTTAGAGAAGTCTTTCATTATTTCGAGACCTTTATGTAGAAATCCCAATAACAAGAAAAAGTCTCTCTCAGCCAAACACAGTTTCCAAATTTAAATACCATGTAGTATTTTACTAATATAGAATTTCTTCTGACTCTGAAACATTGATGAAGTGGTCCATTTAGGTGGAGCATGTCATCTAAAATTTTATCTATTAATTCCTGAATGTAAATAATTTAGATCCTGACTTTAGTTTTAAATAATAATAATATCCCCTATGAAACATGTCTGCAGCTAAGTACAGACTGTCCAAAGGGGAGGGGGGACCATGAACTCGACCAGTCAATCCACTTAAATTCAGGAGAGCAATGAGAGACACAATTAGAAATTGCTATTGCTAATTAATCTCACCCTCTTGTCAGCAATGCTTAACTGTTTTCACTATGGTTTTTTTTTTCAGTTTCTCCAATCGTTGCTTCTGGACGAAAGCTATCTCTATATGGACATCAACTGGTGATGCTGATCATGTATGGATTGTTGGGTCTTATTTCCATTATGCGGGAGGTTTTGAACCCCCTCAGGTATTTGAATGATATTTGTTTATTTTCCTTTCTATTGACATGCCTATTTCCTCTATAGTTTTGTTGTTTCTTTAGCATTCTTTTAAAAAAACGTATTCTATGATTCAGCAGTCCTCTCCAGAGAGTTCTGCTTGTTGGCAGTACTTTGGAGCTGGTATAGATTGCATTGAATGTTATGGTGCATTTCATGCAACAATGGCGCCCAAGGTTGTCGTAAGTGCTAGTGTGCTTTTTGTGGCAATCAGGAATCTGAAGAGTCATGATACACTTTTATATGCTATTTCTGCCTGTCATTATCAGCCCCAGTCGTTAATATTGATTACCAATTCCTATGCCACCTGTGAGCACAGTGCAATTTATAACCACAATTCAGAATTTCAGCCAAAATAAAACCTTATTGTATGATTTGGTATTTTGGTTACATTGATTGCACTTGGAACAACTTACTGATTTGTGAACGTCCATTGTTTGGTATCACCTTTCCTTTCTATTTTGGCATTTCTTTGAGGCTATTTGGGATCCCTAATAATCTGAATAAGAGTGGAATTGCCATGTAGTGATTCCATGATATTGGGTGTGTTTGGTAGGGCCGTAATCACTAGAATGGCAAATCCTGAGGCCATTTCAACTTCCTTGTATTATGATAACTGGGTGGAAGGGGAGGTAGAGAGGGAAGGGGTGGGTTTGGGTCCATGCAATGCTCAGGGACCTTGACACCAAACATTGTTGCATTTCCCACTCTTTGATAGCTATAAATAACACTAGACATTTGCAGGCTTGAAGAAATGAACCTTTTTCTGACTTTATCCTGTTCTCAAAGCTACAAATCCTCTGCATCTGTGAAGTTATCCTTTTGCATCACAAGCGACTCAGATCTTGCCCCTGCAGCAAGCATCTGAGCTCCACTCTCTTTCTTTTAGGTTCTCTTATCCTCTTAAACTTCCTCCCATTTGTGTTTTGCTAGATCCTCAGTATGTACGACTCTCCTTTACTGCCTTTCCTTTTCAAATCTGATCATTGAGAAAAGGATCTAATGCCTCCAAGAAGGGACAGCCTTCCCCTTTCCCTCCTAAGGTGATAACATCATTACGACCTGATGCTTTGTCACATGAACTCGTGAAAGAAGGAAATCATTTTGTGCTTTGCTGGAAGCTGGATCTCTTATGTCCATCTCATTTTGGAACCATTGCTACTAACAGGACCATCTCTAATTCTATTTGAGAGATCATTCCAAACACCGCTAGTAGATGAGCAGATAAAGGAATCTCAATTGAGATGGCTTGGGCAGTTATGTAGAAGACTGGAAATGTCCCCAAGACAGAATTGGAAGGTTCAGCTGGAAAGTACTAGAAGTTGGGGAAGACCCAATATTTTAAAAACCGACCCATCTAAATAAAATGTAATTATTCAAATTTAATTAAATAATAAAATTATTTTTAGAATATTATCTCTCTAAAGTGAAAACAGAAAATTTTAAATTAAAATATTGAATGTTAAATTTAACTTTTTATTCTCATTAATTTATATCAAATAATAAAATATTTTTTTGAAAGGTAAATAAATAAAAAAATTATAAATAAATTTTAGCAATCCCATCGAAATGCCACTGTTCAAGTTTGAGACTCTCAGGAAACACTAAGAAGTAAGGAGTGTTTACGGTTGGGACATGGGAGTCACTCTCAGCAAGGGAGTAATGGATAAAGGAGTGTTTACTCCCTTTGTCCCACATCGACAATTACAGAGAGGATGACACATGCGATAGGCTATAAAAGGTGGAATGTGAAAATGGAAATCACGCCCTACTTGGCCTTTTGGGACTGGGATGTTGTGGCCCATTGGGTCATATGAATAAAATTAATTTTTTGAAGGGAAGCCCTTTTTAAATTTTTTAAAATAGATTTTTGAATTTTTAAAAATTCTTTCTCACGGGTCACAGTTCGAGGTTTTTTACGATTTTTTAAGTTGCAAGGTTTTATTAGGGAATTGACCCGTGACTGAGCTGATTACGGTTGAACCGTCGGTTCAACGATGGGCCGGTTTGGTTTTAAAAACATTGGGAAGACCTTTAAATACTTAGATTGATAGTGTAATGGACTTGAGAGATTGTAGGATAATAGAAGATGTGATTTTTGATAGGTTAAAGTAGAGGCATCGAACTTAGAAACCTGATTCTGGATAGATAGGAAGATAGCTATTGTTATTCAGTAGTTACTGTTGTTGTTTTATTGTTATGATTGTTATTATTATTCTAGAATGGAATGGGCTGCATGACATGACTGTTTGTATACCAGGCATGAATTGCTATTGATCTTGGGAAGTTGGACTTTTTAAAATCATTAACTGCCTTATGCTGTTTTGGGAATGATCTCCACATTTTATGTGCTCATGTATCTATTTTAAATTTTGGTGCATGCATGCATGTTAATGCAAGCAACTCCAGATGAGATGACTTTGATGATGATGATATCTTTGTAAGTGCAATTTGGCAAATCCTGTGTGTCCACAATTGACAACTTTTATCATGAGTTTCTTTTGTTTTTTTTTTTAAGAAGTCGTGAGTTGCTTTTGTTGATGGGCATGTTTGGTTGTACCCCAAATTGCAAGTGGAATAAACTATACTTTGTAGCATGGATGTTTTATGTGGTAGTATTGAAAACAGGAATCATATCATGTGGAACAGCATTTTTCAGTCCTTTTTTAAATTAAAATTAATAGCCACTGTGTTTGAGGCCTATCTGGTATGTCATCATCATTATTGAACCCTCATCCCATCTTTCTAGGGTTGCCTTTACTTTCCTACTCATCTTTGGTTAGGGGAAGATTTTTTTTGACTTTGCAACATTACATGTTGCTTCTAACTTTTTAGTCCTCACTTTAATAGATCTGTTCTTTCTCCCAATACCTTTTTACCGGCAACTCCTCGGTTTTCTAGTGTATGCCCAAACAATGTTTTTTTTTTTTGAATAGTGGTATGCCCAAACAATGTTAAGATGCCCTTCCTTCATTTTGTCTTCTATTTTCAGATGCTGATAGAATTATGGAGGTACTCTGGCCCCAGTTTTGTAAATGCTCCATGCCCCAGCTCAACATACCCATCTTGGTCCCATATTTTTTGTGCATTTCATACCATATAAAAATTGCTGGTACAGCTGCAGTGTTGTAGAAAGTACCCTTAACCAAGTGGCTCTTGACCATCACATAAGCGTTGCTTGTTTGTCTCCACTTTTCACTCCCTACACTCGTCTATCTTTGATATCCTCATCAAGCCCTCAATATTGTTCCATGGTTGCACCAAGAAAATGGATCCTTTCAGATTGTGGCACTAAGTTGCCTGAATTTTGACTGATTCCTCCTTGCCACTCTCAATGCCAATGCTCTTGGTCAATCCAACTGCAACGCAGTTGTACCTAGTGATGGCGAAAACATCACCAGCATAATAACTAAAGCAACTTTATGTACACTGTGTTTCAGTTTATGTTAACTCATTACTCTAAATTGCGTGTATACCATTTAGTGACTTCAGATTTAATTGAAAATTTTGTATTTTCACTTGCAGGCTGTAGATATATCTCCAAATCTTGGGCGCTCAGATCCAATGTACATTGTGCAATCTAGAAAGGTAGCTATTGCCTAGGAATATAACTTAGAAATATCCATTTCTCAGATTCCTAAAATATCGATTTCTATATTTCATGTAATGTTTTATGTAAACGTATAACATTACAGGTTACAAAGCAACCCTGCTTTGGCCTTGAAACGTGAATCCTGGAAATTCTGAGATTCAAAATTTTCAATTTATGAAAGCTAATATTATTCAAATATAGTAAATTGGTAATACAAACTCTATTGAGGATTAATTCTTTAGAAATGTATTTCCTGTTTTGTTCTCTCTTAATACTATGTATGATTCTCTCTCTAAAGATGGGATGTAAAACGGTAGAAGATCTCAAGATTTGAAAACCATACGTGAAGCCTTCAATCGGCCACTTCAAGTATTTATGTGGAACTATGTTAAGGTAATATAATTGGGTTAATGAGTCGTCAATTTAAGTTAGATGACATTTCGCAATGAGGTGTGGGTTCAATGGCTCTACAAAATCAAAGAAATAGTTGCCAATGTGATAATTTAAATAAATTAATTTTCTTTAAGTACAATAGACGGCTAAAGTAGAGTTTTTTTTTGTGAACGGTCAATTTATTTGCTTTAAGTCAAATGAATAAAGATGTTTAAGTGAAACTTGTTCTTCTAAACAACATATCAGCAATTACTTTCTTTTGCTGATCTGTGTTTGGAATTAATTGTTTTTTTGAAAGATGTGTTTAGAATCAACATTGAGTCATAAGGACATTGAGTCATAAGGATTTGCTAGGCTAGTGTTTTTGTTTATGAAGTAAGAAAATCTCACACAGATTTTTGAGAATTTTACTGTTATTTGCCGAGGCTTGAATATTGGAACAACTTTTCTTGGCGAGGAAAGAAATGCTGAAATTACATGAAAGCCTCATTATTGAATCATACGTCCTAAGACGTGCTTGGGAAGGATAGTGAATTTGGACGTCAGTTTTTTACTTTTTTAATTAGACAGATCAGGGGTTGAAATATCGGCCGATACGTACGTATCGGCCGATATATATCGGTTTTGGAGATGTAAATATCGTTGATATGTATCGTATCGGCCAATATTCACAATATCGGCCGATATTTAAAAAAAACAAGGAAGAAAGAGAAAAATATCGGTCGATATCGATTTTTAAACTCCTGAGACAGATCACTATTTCTTTTAGGCTAACAATGCAGTAAAATTGACTCATCAACCCTTTGCATGAACAGTAAATTCGTTTAGCCGAAATTCGCATGAACAGTAAATCGGCTCGCTGAGAATTTACTATTCATGTAAAGGGTCCAATTCTACTGTTCATGTGAAGAGTAAAATTGATAATACACTAAAACCTTTATCGAGTTACACAAAATGTCTGTGGGATGATCGCTACCCTTTCTTTTATATGCTAAAAAACCTTTAAACTACTCATCAAATTCCATGTTTGTTCATACGTATGAAACAACTGAAGATGTATTACTTTCCACTTCACACACTAGAAAAATGTAAAAAATGGTATTTTATAAATCTAACTAGGCTCATAAGATGAAAAGAAGGGTATTTGACATTTAGAATACCCAAGTGTACCAACGATAAGATATGATAGTATTGTAGTGGCTGAACTTAATACCTCTACTTTTGGGTTTTAGACTATGCATACGAATGGGGTGATGACAAAAGGCCAAAACAAGGCATACAAATGGGCTCATTGTAGTAATCAAAAGAAAAACGTAAGTTCATTATTGTATTCAAAAGTAAAATGCAATCCTAAATAAGATTTGTCATATAATAAGCTCATTATTGTAAATAAAAAAAGTAAAATGCTAAGAATATAAAACAAGTTGGAAAGAAAGGACTTAGACAGAAATCATGAAAATATCACGTCTATTGTGTTCAACGAGTTTATGGATACTAAAGATTCCAATAAGGCAGAAATTCTTAGCATTAAGAGAACTTTGCATATCTAAAAATCGTATGGTAAAAAAAAACTCATTGTTGAAGGAGATTCGACAAATTCAATTAACTGGATAATGGATCAAAGAAGACCACTCTAGAGATTTATTACTGTGATTAGGAAGATTAAGTTGGTTGCTAAAGGGATAGAAGTTTCCTTTCACAAGATTGAGGCAAATTATTTTACTAAATTTGTTTGGATCTAATACTGTTAGACCATCTTCTCTTATCTTTGTATCCTTCTCTTATTTTTAATATATTTCTCTTTTAAAAAAAAAAAAGTTGGAAAGAAAGGGAAGGACAGAATATCGGTATTTGTGAACGTTCAATGACGTCACAATTGTTTCCTCGTGAATTTGAACAAGCATAAGGGTGGTTCTTGTCTACCCAATCTTTTCTTGTAGCTTGTAAAGTACAATGGTAAGGAAGTACTACTGCTGGCATGAACATGTAAAGTAATCAGATTCTTGTTCAACCAATATAAGAGGGATTCTCTCTCTCTCTCTATCTCAATCAATAAATAACTAGTAATAAGAAAATATAATACAAAGAAAAAAGTAAAAGCACCAGCAGCCAACGGCAGAATGATGTACAGGTCACGCCGTGCATTACACAAAATCGGGTTGTCCTTAGCTACTCAGTTCAGCCCATATCATTGCTTCCTTCATGTCCATCTTGAATGGGCCTTTCGACATTAGTGTTATTGCACTGAAGGAGAGGTGGGGCAGCTCCCAAATTTCCAAGTGTGCCACTAGGAAGGGGCATGGCTTGGACAGACAAAACTTTATTTGCTTCACAAGTAGAAGAAATCATGCTTGAGGCTTGCACATGATCCTCATGCGTGGAAGCACATCCAACGAGAATAGAGGGGTTTTCCTCAGCTTCACCAGATTCATCATGACTAGCTCTCTCTTTCCCACCACCACCACCACCAGTGACTGCCACTGTACTCCATTCATGTTAGTATATGTGTGCAAGTGTAAACAAGGCAATCAATCACAAGGAAATCACATGACAATCAATAGGTATACAGGATAGATGGGTACAGCTCAAGTACCTGTATGAGGAGAACAAGTAGGTATGTTCGTGTGTAAGAGAGTGGATGATGCCAGAGTCCCCTTTTTCATCCTTGACTGTATTTACAAATACCACATCCAGTACTTACGAGTTAGATTTATCCCCTACAAACTCTATGAATATTAATATTGTACCACAAGGATACCAAGAGATACCGGCCAATGCATGAATAATTGTAATATAAAATTTCAACAGCATCCAATGAAAGGATCTTCATCATCCAGAAACACCTAGCAAGTTTATTATGGTAAAAAGTAACTGATGGTAAACCCAAATCCCAGATTTTTGAGAGGGGTATTAATCACATCCTGCATATCTGCCAATCATAGATAAAGTATCTCCAAATAACAGGATTACAAACCTTTGCATTTTCTTCACAGTGCTTTACAACAGCCAGGATGTTTGAGTAATGTCCATGCACTAATGTGTATGCCCAAAGAAGCAGCTTTCGTGGAATGCTCAAATCAATCATGTCAATAACTTCTGTTCCAGGTGGACATGGTCTTTCTGTTGTTAACCGGGATGGCACCGTGTACAGGTTGATTCCAGATGGAAATGTTCCACAAGAACTCTCCCTATAGAAGTTGTAGGCACATTTCAGTAAAGCAGAGGCAGATTCCATATTTTCTTCAGATGATTGCTTGACATGGACATTTCTGATTCTAGATAACAACTGGCTCCACTTCATTTCCAGAGCCTTCAATTGGGTTGGATCTTCAAATGTTGGACTCCATAGTTCACCAACTTGTAGATCAGCATAGAGGAGGTGGAGGTTTTCTAAATTGCCAACTACAGAAGTAAGAACCTGAGGATTTTGATGTTCAGTTTGTAATGGTGTGATCAAGGCCAAACTAATAAGAATAGAGCGGCACCAAGCCACAGAAGCATGCTTGCATATTTTGGCACAGTTGCTATTTGACAATTTTGGATTCTTGAAACGCTTCCGGATCTTCTCATTCATTCCTTCAATTGTATCTAATCTGGCTTCTTGCTCCAAAGACCAGATATATTGATGGATGTAACTGTCCAAGGACATAATGTCAAAGTACATACAGAAATGAAATACATGAAGAATTGTATGAAAATTAACTTAACGATGAGCATAGTGATTGCAGTCCTTGAGTAGGTACCAAGAAGGCCCATGGTTTAGTGATCACAATAGCTGATTCATGAGCCCTACCATGAACACTATACGGACTGTAAACCAGTTATGATACTGGAATATTGGATGTGTTCAGTATGCCATCTTGAATTTCAATAGAAATGTAAGAGGGGAGTGGGCCAGATTAATCTCAATTTTGGTGGCCTACCACTGGCTGGGATGGATTGAAAATGGACATGGGAACTAGGCATACAAAATTGTCTCTCCTCTTGGTTTGTGAGCTGTTTTCTTATGGGGCCTGCTCATGCCAGTAGCAACAATAGCTTATCCAATTGACAGCTTAGATATAAGAGTTCCAATTTGATCTTTCAACAAAGGAAGTGGAGGGGGGAACAAGTGCAAATAGAGGAAGTAGCTGAGCATGCAATGCAAGAAGTTGGATGATGCTATTTCAGCTAAAGAGAAAAAGGGATCACAGGAAGTTGCTAACCAGCACTAATATGCCAATCCAGTATCTGTTTGGCCCAAGATCAAAATCTTTCAGTAGATCAAGGGGTGTATGTCAGTGTTTAGCAGACGTTTTTCTGTTTTCTCCATAAGATGGCTAATGCAAAAGGGGTTGTTATAAAGGAGGTCTACAGATACGGATGGGCAGCCGGGGAGATATCAGGCCAGCTCTGTGGACGAGAGCATAGGAAAGTCTTAACCAAGAAGTGGCGATAAGAGGGTGAGTGGAGGCAGCCAACACTCAAGCCAGTAGCTGGCAGCATATCAGTTTTGAGTTCCCCTCCAATAGAGAGGTATAGAAAAATAGATTTGCCTTCTTGCGTGGACTAGCTAGCTTTCTTTCCCAGTATGCTTGTCTTTGGAGGGCACTTTAACAAGAATAGACTGGACTGGACAAGAGTTGAATAGACTAGCTGCCTTCCTTGATTTCGGCAAGTAAAGCATACAGCTAAAGCCCTTTCGCCCCTACTAATAATGGAGAATGGGCCCAGGATTGATTTGGGATAGATAAGGTAGTATTTTGTGTCCTTGCATTGTGGTTTCTTTGTACATGGAGGGATGTTCTACAATGTCATGTGGTGATACTGGAAAACATGTTCCTTTCAATCCTTTTCACTAATATATAAGAGAACAATAGAGGAAAAAAAAAGGTTACCTGAAAAAATATCTTTGACCATCTTAAATCTAGAATTGAACACTCCAAATATATTTTCCCTTTTGTTGGCCAGTGAAGAATAAATTGATCATTTATTTTTGCACTGAACTTTGGCGTTCCCCATTTCACAGAGCTGTGGAAAACAATACTGCTTGTGATAGCATGGCTGATTTGGAAGGACAGACAGTTAGGCTTTCCATGATATAAGAACAGGCATGCCCTCCCTAATTGCATCAAGTACATCCTTAATGATTCAATGGAGTCCCCTATCAAAGGATTTGAAGAGGCAAGCTGGGCATCTGATCTTTATAAAGAGTGTCAGAGTGGTGAGCAGTTCTCTCCAATGGCACAGACATGTAGCAAACTACGAAATTAGACGTGACCTTTTTCCCTTCCCATTCAAATGAAATGTTTCCAGTGACTCTATTTGCCAACTTACTCCCATAGACAGCTAAAGTTTGAAAGTTTTGCATCTTTTCTTTCCAATAAGATTTAGTATCTTTAAAAAAAAGAAAAAAAAAACACACACACAGAGACCATTGGAATCATCATTTTTTTTTTATGACCGACGGTGTCCAAGCGTCTCACCCGACTAGTCATTCGGGGCATGTGAAAACCTCTCAATCCGCACACACCATTGGATCATCAATTGCAAATGCCAGTGTAAAAAACAGGAAGTAATAAAGAACGTGCCTTCCCATCTTGGATCATCTATAGCGGTGAGGCCCATCAGATCAATAGTGTATAACAAAATTGTGTTTTCACATAGACTCAAAGCCTTAGCATAATACTATGCATAAACATGGGTATGAACTCAGGTTGATGATCTCATCATTCATGACTATAACAGTTACCATGACATACGAATGAATGCATTTGGCTTACCTGTACAGATTGCTTTCTGATAACTCTGGGCCCTTCAATTCAGGTATAGTGCTTATATCCATCCACAAGTTTGTGTTATCAATGAATATGTTGAACAACTTCTCTAGAAGATGCTCAACAGTGCCAATGGCATCAGCGGCAAGAGTCTCAGCTTGGAGGATAGATGCAATTAAGGCTTGAATGTACCTTCCAAGAGCCACTGGAACAATGTCTTCCAGACACAATGAAAACTTCAAAAAGAAGGAAGCTTGTCAGTAGGTTTGTTAAAAAAAAAGTAAAATATTCTGCACTTTTTATTAAGAATATGTTAATGAAGGCTTCCTACAGCATTAGTCAGAATTGGAAAATTAGAGGTCTAACAGATCAATTACCCTCTTATCTGTTCGAATTGACATGTATGCCCGTTCAAGGGTAGAGAAATCTGCAGTCTTCTCTAATAGGTCCAAATAGAGCAGCATGTACTTTCGAATGCAAGTAATAAATTTTCGAGAACTTTCTGGTAAGGTGACCTCTAGGCCCTTTTTGTGTCCACTGAGACCTGGAGCTTTTCGTCTGTAAATAGGAACAAGTGAACTGATAGAAACATAGAATGTCCAATCAAACCATTTGCTGAGACATACAAGCTGTTTATGCAGAACCCACCTTCTGATGATCCACAAGGTTTCATGATATGTACCACGGACTATAGCACATATGGATAAGAGGCACTAAAAACTTCTATAATAGATGACAATAACCAACTGAATACGCACTCAATGAATCTTATATCATTGACTGCAATCTGAGTTTGAAATATTGTCCCCTACCAGAATGTAAGCCTTCAAGAAACCAGCATAAGCCAGGCTGATATATTGAGATATTTCAGTCCATACAGTGTCCTGTATTTTATCCTAACCAATGTATGGTTGATAAAATGAAAGGCATATTAGTATATGGGGAATTAGACAAACATTAGTTGATATGACTGCAATTGTCAAGTTTGCCGTAATAAAATGGTAACAATCACCGAAAGAGAGCTAGCAGGGCATGACCATGCAAGTAGCAGGCACTAAGTGAAATAGTTCAGATAACAAGACAGTAGACTAATGTACCATAAATGCTCAAAATAGAAAAAAGGTCCTCTCTCATTCAAGCATCATTTATACATATAGTGTGATTCTTTTTTACATGATCAATTTTATAACATTTTCTAAATTTTTATTTTATAAAATATGAACTCTAAGATGAGGGGCTCCATCTAGCCTATATATGTTTTCTACTCAATCTGAGTATATGCAATGGTTGGATAGTGTCTAGCAGAAATACATGACGATACATGATAGAGTATGATGCCAAAAGAATTTTAAATTTCAAAACTTTTAATCATTTTTAGTATCATTTGAGTCATTTCTTTACTTTTTAAACTCTTTTATTAGCTACCAAATTTATTTCTTTATTTTTTTTAAATTTTTATAAATTGCTATTAGGAAATTCCCTACCTTCTTTCAATTAAATTCACTTTTGCTTTATTCATTTAAGCTGTTACAATCTCAGTTATATTTCAAAAAATATATATTTTCATTATTTTAGTTTATCAATTAATTTTTTGAAATGGAAAATTTTAATTGATATTTTATATACTTTAATTTAATTGATATCAATTACATTTTAATTATCAATTAAATTTCACCTTTTTTACCATATATGCTTTAGTTACCATTTTTTATATATGTCTTCTCTTGCCATTGGATTTTGAATTAAATTTTGTTTAAATTAGCTTATTTTTTGTAACTTTAAATAGTTATATTCTAATAAACTTAGTTTATCTATTATTAGAATTTATACCTTTTCTATGTTATTTCTTATTTGCAAATCTTAGTTTTTAAATTAATTTAATGTTTATTTTCAAATCAACAGAATATATTTCAAATAAAAAATAATTACATCATTAAGTTGCTAAAATGTAACTTTATTACGGTGTATTAAAATTTTCATTTACCATTTCAAAATTTTCAAGATTTTCATTTTCATCGTCAAGTGTTTTTGGTAGGCATTTTCATCATCATGTTTAATTGTCATTTTTTGTTTTTCATTTTTACTGACCCTACGCATTGCTCAGATCTCAATACTATTATGTATTCATGTATATGTTTGTAATTTATGTATAAATGTATTACATTGTACAAGTAACCTGGCTTTTGGGCTTATTCTTGGGCTCAGGCTCAAAATCGACCTGGCTGGCCCAAAGCCAAACCAGCCCAACATTTACAAGTTGAACTCCTACAGGTGTATATGACAATCTACTTACATAATCGCTAAATGCAAAAACAAAAAACTTCTATACCTTCCCTTCTTTACAATCCCATCAATTTCCCACATGTTGATTGTGAAGACCGAGATGACTTGAAGCAAAATGAGAGTTCATCCTTCGCCTTCTCCAAGTCCCCACCCTCGCCTCTCTTGTGCAGCCCTTGAGCAAGCCTGTACCTAGCCTTGTGGAAATGCTTCAGCTCTCCTTCAACGCAGACATCAAGGGCTGAAAGACAATCCCCATAAAGTTTGTTCCAAGCAGCTTCCAATTGATGAATTTCTTGATGCATTTTCCCATTCTCGGAATCTTCTCGAATGTTTCCATCCCGAACATCCACAGGCAACTGACTAAACATGTTCAGGACAGTCTCTTTTGTTGCTTCACTAAAGGAATATCGCGACCTGAAAATAGTATCAATCAATGGTAGATTCTATGAATTACAAGTGACAACCGAAAATCAGAGAAACTTTAAGAGGCCTGAGATTCAGCAGAAATATTAGACTTGCTTCAAATGATAAAAAATGTAAAAATTATATGCCCAAGGTTCACTCCAAGATTTAGAGACTTGCTCAATTGCGCAGAATGAGGTTGTTTTCAGACACGTTAGGCAATCAGCTAATGGGGTGGCTGACTTTGGCCAAAGCAAGGGGGGAAGAGATCCAATTTTTTTGTCAGATCCTTTTTAAGGCATTGCGTATTATTGTTTCAATAATCTGCTTTGTAGCCTTCTTGATTTGAAGCAATAAATCTTTTTGTTGCCCTTGCAAAAGAAAAAAGAAGGCATAAATAAAGCAATGGACATTAACAAGGTAAAATCATAGAACATACCCCACACACACACACAAATTCAGGATCCTCTAGGCACTAGTTAATCAAGGAGAGACCCCATGATTTATATTCATAGGGAAAACATAATACAAATAAGGAAGGTAAAATTAAATAAAGGAGAAAGTCCTAAACTTAGTAAATACAATATTGGTAAGCACCAATTAAGGAAAGGCCTAAATTGGAAAATACAATAGTAACTGATAAATTAGGGAAAACTGCTAAAAATATATCTCAACACCCTTCTCTCTCTCCTCCCCCCCCCCCCCACCCCCACACACACACACACATATGTAGGAACCCTAGTAACCAGTTTTGTACTGCTGCCGATGCTCATATGAGGGCCCACTACAGCTGCATTTGCATCTCACCATTTGCACCCCTCTATCGCTCATGAATTGAATCCTCAGCCACTTTGACCCCATTCTACAAACACTCATTGTTAAATTGAAGCTTACCTATCACTCAAAGGAATTGAAGCTAACCCAACTTTGGATTGAAAAATATCCAATCTTTAGGTTGTAAAAAACATGGCTTCACATATCTAATCAAAGCAATTTTTGGTAGGCACCTGATTCAAGCAAAGACCTATCCAAGTCGAAACAAGGCTAGATTTCATAGTACTTGTGATATAAATGGATAGAACACTAAAATAATTTTTTTCCACAAAATTGCTTTCCTCAAGGAAATAGACAACTCTTAAGGTATCAACCCTAAGCCTTGGTATGTTGCTCTCTTAAATGCCCTGAAGTAGTGGCCCCAAGCCACGCTACGAAATAAATAAAATGAGGAGAAGAAGAAGAGAAGGAGAGTTTTTTTTTGAAAGATAACTTCATTAATAAAAGAAAAGAATACAAGCACAAAAGAAGGCCAAAAAGGCCCCCCAAAACATAGCTACAAGTAGTTAGAAACTACTTTAGATTCTAAAGCTAACCACTGACGATCAAACTCATCGGCAGTCGAGTTAGCAGAACGAGGGACCCAAGTTCTACAACATTTTTTTTTAAGTTTTCTCAAGATTCCGTAGGAATTCTCCAGTTTTCCTTGAAATTCCAATTGAATGATCCTCCAAGTTCCTCACCCAAAGTGCTCTCAAAATGTCCCCAACTAGAAAAGATCCCCAAAGAGGCCTTTTTATAGGACTAAGGAAGCCCTCAAAATGGCAAGTAAAAGGGTCTGGCCAGCCTCATCAAGCTGGCTATACAATGCTAGCTCTATAGGGTAGCCTGCCCTAGGAGTGGGGGATGACATACATATTTTTTTCCACATCTCCTTCCAACCTTTGTAATTTTTCCATCCAGACTTCTATTTGACTTCTGTTTTTTTTGCATTGGAGAGCTGACTTAATTTCCAATACAATGGTACCAAATTGTAGTACTTTAGATCAAGAGGGGGGTCCCACATGATCATGAAGTGCACAAATGTGCATTTGTACGGTTATGGTATTTTAACCATAAGTTTTTTGTCCAAACTCGATTGAGGTCTGTTAGTTGCATCAGGAACCAAACAAAAGGAACTGCTAATTTATTAGATTAAATGTTTCTTAGACTACTGACCTGGAGAGTTTTTAGATCATGCTTTCCGCATACATGAAGTAACTTTAAACGTGATGCATGCATCCTGTATACAGGATCTACAGCAGATGGGTTCAAAGTGATGGCTTTGCTATAGTATGAAAAAGCCTCCTCATACGAATATGCCAACTTTTCAGAAAGTTTCCCCAAGTAGAAGGCATGAGACCACTCTGGCCTACAACGTAAAAAGAACATTAACTGCATGCAAGTGAGATTAATATCAGATAACTTCAGAATGGAACAAATGGTAATCAAGAAGAGTTGAGAACTACTTGTAATGAAAGGCCTTCTCAAAATGTTTCATGGAATTCTGGCAAAGGATCTTCCAGGCAGCATCCTTTGTCGGTACAACAGCCCTCTGATCATAAATTGGTACAACATTCTGAAGGCTATCATAATACACAAGCGCCAATAACTCATGTATCTGACTCTGGAAGGAAAAAAAATCATTAAAATGACAAATAAGGTAGACATCACAACAATTAGAAGAATATATGATTGGAATAAAACCTTCTGAGTAGGAGTACTTGCTAGCACCAAACTCATCAATAAACAACGTCTACTTCTCCTTCTACTGGTCTCAACTCTCTGAGGTAGAGAAGCATGTTTTCTCCATTCCACAGTATTTTTGTGCTTACTACCATCATTTAGCAGCAAGTCCACCTCCTGTGTTGAAATTTAAGGATGAGAATTAATCATTGAAAATAATGATAATTACACCAACATCAAGTTCAACTTTACTCTGGAGGAAATATACAAGATTCAGCTGAGAGACTTGCTAGGCTACAAGCTACGTATAAATGGAGACCGCAGTTGGCATTTTAAAGAGTGTTTAGCCATAGATGTGAGACCTTTTTTTTGGAAAAAAAAAAAAAAGTGTAATCCTAACCGTCTTAATTTGCCCTCACCAAACACCATCAGCTCAAGTGTTCAATTTACATGCTACCAAGTGGATGACTAGAATCATCATCAGGGCATTGCTTAATACAACCATCCCTGACAGATGAACGGCATAGTTTATCAAAGCAAGCCCAACACGAAGTGTTGTTGATTAGGGAAACCACAATTTATCACATCAGGCATCATAAATACACCCTTCAAATTTTAGGCATCTACATCAATGTATTAAAACAAAGTCAATAAATCTGACCTCGTCATAAATGTTTGCAAGGCGCTGCCAACTCTCAAAGCGTAACGGATTATAGAGTAAATCGTATTTAAAAAGGTTTGCATTTTGCTCAACAAATTCTTCACCTTCCTCTGTAAGTACAAAACCAGGCCATTTATCTGTGGCACTCATCTCTTCAGCCTGGGCTAGAAGATAATACAAGTTTCCATAAACTTCTACGTATGGCTCAGAGCTGCAATTAATAATAATAAACATGTCAAGCAGATAATTTGCCATTCTAAATCCAGAAAGTCTAGACCATCCTGACAAGTTAACAAATGAATTTGACGGAGTGCATGTAAGGGATTATGTCTTGCATACCTCCCTGTCGGTAACACCTTGCAATTTTTGAAGCCATGCCAATTGGAAAAAACTATGTTCAAGAAAACATCAGGGCTTCCATCAGAAATTGCCACTTCAAAGAGTTTCTCTTCACATAAGTCAATGTCATCTAGGAACTCATCTATTGGATTTTCCTTTAACATCTCTTCTGGTGGTTGTGGAAAGTGTCTACGTATAGCTCTTAATACCCTTCGAAGTTTAACCAAACCAGCTCTCTGATAATGCAAAGGTACGTCGCAAATAAATATCAAGAGAAAGGAAGAACAATGAGATGTTTGACTGGTAGATGTTTGTAATTATGTAGAAATGAACTTCTCAGCTAATAGTACTCACAGATGATGCCTTCGCATAAGGTAAAATATACTGAAAGACATCAGCACATTGCTCCTTAGTTTGATAATCTCCACGACTAGTGTTTTTGTGTGTGGCTAGATCTTCTTCAGATGAATCTGGACCACATTTAAGATTTAAACCATATAAGCAGAAAAAACTCTGATCCAAAGCATTGTCTATTCCCAACTCCACTTTCTCCCTTTCAACATCAATATGCTGACTTCCACTTTCATCAACTTCATTGGTTACATTTTGTCGCTTCATATGATGCAACTTTCCATCAGAGTCATCCTTCTCAGCTTCTAACGGTTCATGAGCTTCATGAGCAAAGGGGGCCTCAGGAGTTGTTTCTTCTGGAGCATCCTTGTCAAGAACCATAGTCTCCTCTTTTTCAACTGCAGTAGCATCTACGTCCAAAGCAGACCTCGACTTCAAACCAGTTACAGATGTTTTTGCATGGTTATCATAAGAATATGAAATGTCAGTTTGCTTTATCTCAATGTTTCTATTTGAAGGGTGAGACCCAGACTTCAGTTTCATATCTAAGGCCAGAAGATGTTTTATTGCAAGCTTGAGAAACGTCCCTTCTTCACCTTCACTATCTTTACCAGCACAGCAGAGCCCATGTTCAGCAAGCAATTCATGGATGGCCACAATTAGCTCAACCTGAGATGGCAACCACAATAAACTTATCATCAAGGCTAAGTTCAGGTGCAAAGTTGAATATTACATGGTTTCCACCATTCACACATTCCTTTAAGAAGAAGAAGAAGAAGAAACCACATGATTCACAGGGCTACATATAAAGTGAAAATGTAGAAAATGAGAAGTTACCCTATTGATAGTGATAATTGTAATTTCAAGTTCAAGACCAATAAAAAGTAACATAACACAACAAAAAAAATTGAAATGTAAAAACAAAAAAAAAGAGATGAAATCGTTGTTTAAATTTCAAATACGATCAACAAAAGGCTAAATGCTAAAAGCATAGTAAAAACCTAATGCTTGTATAAGTCCTATCAGAGGAATATAGGTATGCAATATACGGCCTTGAATGAACAGTTGAAATTGAAAATTCATAGATAGTTAAGAAAGAAAATAGAAAAAACTTTGATGGTTAGAATTTAGAAATCGTCTATTTAAACAGCCTTACATTAAATGTTTCGAAACCCCAGAAGCCACTCTTTAAAAAAAAAGCAGCAGCGAAGAGATGGGTCCCTTGGCCAACAGGTGGTAGCTTGGGAGTTAGACTTGTGGCAGCACTGGGCTCTCCACCTCTTTGTGTAATAGCAATTGGAAATCAACTGAGGCCTTATGGTAACAGGCTGAGGCATTAATTATTCAAGAGGTAATAAGAATATTTAGAGAGTTTACATCAAATCCAGGAAAAAACAAATAAGGCCTCAGATATTAGCACTAAAAGAAGTTTCTTTTGATCATGTAAACAAGGACAAATAACAATGAAGGGGCACAAGCAAAGGAAACATTATTAAAAAAAAACCAGCAAACAAAGGGAAACAGGTTTTTTTTCTTGGGAAATGCAGGTTCATTTATGTAGGTTTCAGTAGAGGTGGGTGTTCACTTATCACATACTTCTCCTATACTTTATGGTCTTTTCCTTTTCAGCTTTCTATTTCATTACCAACCAAAAGTTAAATATTTAGTGTAAGTCAATGCCCCAGAAAAAAAAATATTCCACATTTGTAATAGGGACCAACACAGCAACAATAAATTATTGTTATGTTGAAACCTGGCAAAAGTTTGGTCGTTTGAAGAACAAAAAACTGACAAAACAAAATAAAATGCAGATGAAAATATCAGGTCTTACTTCAGTTCTAATGTGGTCTTTTTTCTCTTTTGAGTATGATTTTATGGAAAATGAAAAGAAACTTACGTAACAAAACAAAAACGAAATGAAAGGAGCAAGACTGACTTGAATTTTGATGGGAATTGATGGACTGAGGTGTTGAAGCTTGCAGAAAGCAATAGCTGCATCCACAAAGCATCGGCTTTCTGGTTGCTCAGTTTGATTTCCCATTCCTAAACCAGAAGATTTCTGGCAGAGGAATATGCCCACAATATTATACATAACTGTCAAGATGAGAGATTGAATATCACCAATAATGCTATGTGGAACAATGGAACCATCCTGCATGCACAAAAACACATTGGCACATTTCAAAATATGATCGAAACCTTTGGAAAATAAGGAAAAAAAAAAAAAAAAGAATAAGAAAAAAGGGAATGGAAAACGAATCCATCTAAACACACACACACACATCATCATCATCGTCATTGTCATCATCACCATTGCTATCATCATCAACTTCTCCATCTACTCGGGTCAGGCTTTTTAGGTCTACACTTACATTCTACCTTATCAAAGATAATACTATCCATAGCTCAAAACCCATCATTTTC
The DNA here is from genome assembly GCA_022113865.1 of Chimonanthus praecox. Lineage (NCBI taxonomy): Eukaryota > Viridiplantae > Streptophyta > Magnoliopsida > Laurales > Calycanthaceae > Chimonanthus > Chimonanthus praecox. The sequence goes on along the minus strand of CM039089.1, from coordinate 69,134,229 downwards.
TTCGCTTATCCCCTACTCCTAAGTCTATATACACCACCTAGATACCCATAGAAAGCTCTGGAAATCCTCTAAGATAGACATAAAAACTATATAGACTAGAAAAGGCCAACAATTTGATATTTATCAGAATGCAGCATAACCAGAATCGGCTTTGACTACTATCGTGCAGGTACAAGAAATGAGAACCAATGCCACCATTTTGTTGTTGCGTCATTTGCATCTCTAACAAAATTTCCTTTGATTCATAAATAAATGCAATAAACGAATGAAACCTGAGCAAGGTAAACTTACAGAATTGACGCTTTGATCAATGAAATACTTCACTAGTGATGCACTTCGAGATATTGCCTTAACTTCTTCTGCTACCAAATTATTCCAATGCTTACATATATTCTGAAAAGACTCAATTTCAGAAGCACCTCCTGTTTTTGGCATTGACATCTTGTGGGAAGCTTTATGCGAGAAAGCAGGTTCTACCATACCAGCTGCAACAGTAAGTAATTGTAGTTTCCGACGGTGACAACTTAAAAAGACTTCTATCTCCATTGGCTTCACTTTTTCACAAGCAGAGATAAGAACATCCAAGGCCAATAATTCAACTGAATTAATTCCTTCACCTTCTTTATGAGAATCAGCAGACAAATCAAAGTAAATTTCTCTAGTGTAGAGAAGAAGGGGAGCAAGCAAGTTTATACACTCTGAATACATTCCTTTCTCAATCATTTCGGTAGTCTGTCTCAATAAGGTATCAACTTTTAGTAAATGAATTTCATGTATAACTCTTTCTGCAGTTAAACCTTTAATAAGCTTACAATGAGGCAGAGGAATAATGCAGGGAGGGTCATCAGCATTATTCCCATTTTCAAGAAGTGATAAAGAAAGACAAAATTCTTTATAAGCTTTTTCTTTGTAACCAGAGGATATTGACAAGCGGCCACTCAACCAAAAAAATCTGGCCCAAAAGTGGTTTTCATTGGTTAAACAAGGGCCTAGAAAAGCATGTTCTTTGTAAGTGGGTTCCTTGGCTGCTAGTATGCTAGGATTCTGAGAATTGCCACATTCAGTCATGTTTTCATCCCCTGCATTGGATTCAGATTGTACAGTAAATCTAATCGGGTTTATCTCCATGTTAACTTTTAAATCACGATTAAGATTATATGCAGCTGTCAAGTATGCTGGCGAATCCAAAGCTACCATCTCAATTACTTTACAAAGATGATAAGATGCCTCTGAAAAGAACTGCAAACTCTTAGACCTATCAGGGGAACAAAATCCAAAATCATAGCACAACTCAGCGAGAAAAAGACTACACATGATAGTCCTATCCCAGCCACAGTGTCTTGTCAATTTCTCTAACTCTGTGAATTTAACAAAGCTCTCCTGATACGAAAGATTTCTGCGTGCAACTTCTTCTAAAAGCATATGGCCAACATGATAAGCACCACAATTGTTTGAAGATTCTGCAATGAATCTTGCAGCATCATTGTATTCAACATCTGAACCAGGAACAGAACAACTTCCATTATAACCAGAATCCTTAATTACTGACCGGTCAACAATAAATGGTTCTAAAAACTTGAGAACAACTTTGGCCATATCCTTGCCGCTTGCAAAATCTGATCTTCTTTCCCTGGTTTGCGACTCCGAAGCCTTTCAAGACGAGTACTTCGTCTTTCCTGGGGATGTTCTTCATCTACACATGCTTCCTTTTCTTTCACAACATTTGTCCTTTCAGAGCCATAATCACAGAAAGGCATGCTCTCACCTGCTGGAACATTACTCATTCGTTTCCCTTCGAAAGAGTCAATGAATTCTTTTGGAGGCAAGCGTATGCTTATTTTCAGGTCACGATACCTATCTGAGCTTTCAGAACTATGAGCAGTTTCTGATGAGGAGGTTCCAACATCATCTCCATGAGTGGATGTGTTTCTGATCAGAACCTTAGCGCGCCTACAACCTAGCTTTTCATTGTCATCTTGATTGGATCCCACCCTATGTTCAAAACCCCTTCCAGTTAAGATGTTCATGATTGCATCTGCAAGTGCTGCCCAGGATAATTCCGGAAGATGCAATTCTATGTTCTGATTACACCTTTTCATTGCAATGTTTTGATCTATAGTATCATCTCTTGATCTTCTCTTTTCAGGAAATTTTAGCCTGATATGTTTTGGTTCCAGTTTATCTATACCACGTGGTGCAAATGGGATAGGATCTGATTCCTCAATGGTTCTTTTGACATGCAAGGCACGAGAATGTGATGGCCAATGCCTCAGTATTAACTCTGCAACAGAAAGGCAAGCAACCTCATCACCGATAGCAATGAGTACCTCTAGGAGTTTCTCCATGCAGTTCCCTGTGCAAATGACCAAAAACAGAAAATCATGGCGCATATCAAAATCCATGTTAAACCACAAACAAATGCATATTCATTCAATAGATAGATTGACTTAAAGAACACACTAAAATGCATATGCACAATTCAGAATCACTATATTAACAAAGTATGATGACTTGTACAAGTCCTTACAATTGTTAGGGCTGCAGAAGAGTCCTTGCTCAAAAGCCCATCGTGACATACTAAACAAGCCCATGCTACATGCCAATGTTCCCAACTGATTCCACACAACCGAGTCTTTGGCATCAATTTCTACAGCTTGGAGATAGCAAGTAAGAGCACTTTCATAATGCATAGAACCTTGTTGAAGGAAAACAGAAGCAAGATTCTTCAATGCCAAAAACCTGTAGCAAAAACATAACACTATCATCGAAAAAATAAACAAATGATTTAACCAATCCCAATCATAAAGCTCTACATTAAATGTTGCCTATGGCTATGATGTCCACATACAAAAATATGGTTTATACTTTATACAGGGAAAGCAGATACAACAATACATTTTCCAAAATGATGCACTGGTCCCAATACAAACATCCCATTTGACACTTTAAGAGCATTTGGAGTTGCATATGTTGGTAAAATGCAAGTCATAACTTTCGACAAAATAACAAAAAGTATAATACAAATCATGCCATAGGCAATATTAACCAAAGGCAGTCGACAACAAGAGTAAAATATGTAGAAGACATTATATTCTGCAAAAGCAACTTTTATTATTAAAAGTACAAAAAAATAAAATGAATGAGCAAAATAAATCAAAAAGGGGAAAAAGTTTATGTGTATAAATAGAAATAAAAATAAATAAAAGACAATGGCAAAAATACCACACCTGAGCTGCAGTAGATGACCATCACTAGCATTGTTATCAACCTAAATTAAACACAAGCATCAATAAAAATAAAAAAAGTCAGGAATTGAAATGATGGCTTTTCCTCCCAAACTATCTTAGAACAAATAGCACCTGTGCGCTTGATATAAGAGGATCTTTTAAGACAGATTCTAAAAGCTGGCGGGCTTTTGTGAATTCTTTAGCTTGTAACTGAATGAGTCCCTCATGGTATGTTTGAGAAACATGAAATTCCTGAACTTAGAAAGACAAATAATGTTAAACGAAGTGTGTGTGTATATATATATATATATATATATAATGTTGAAGTCACAGAACAATATGAAAATATCATAAAAGCAAAGATTCCACACTTCATAATCAGAACCAATGCATAGACAATGAATAACAACACTAGAAGCAATCATTGCAAATAAGTTAGAAGAGAAAGTACAGCAGGAAAAAAAACAGTAAATTACCATTATTTTTTTCTGCCATTATAACCCTTTCATGTGACAAAAGATATAATGATTTATTATAATAAATTGACATTATTCTCAGAATACCAGTTAATTTTTGTCCAGGAATGACTCTAACCTTCTCTTTAGGAAATGTCAACTAGGTGGTCGGCAGTCTAGTCACAAAAATGTGCTCTTTCAAGGTTTATAGGTTTTGGTTTCATTGTTGACACAGACTCATATGATATTCCAAGCAAGTCCAAAAAAGTTGCTGAAGCAAAGCGGGGGAGACAACCTGTCGCCCCTTACACTCGCCAGGATTTCGGGTTCAAAACTCTTGCTGATTTTGAAAGCCTTAGTTGATTGGATTTTACGCAATCAAACTACTTCTCTTAGTATGATTAAAAAATCCATCTAAGAGGCCTAGTTCCCATGAATGTTTTAGGCTTGAGTTTAGATTTATTGTATTATCTTAATCAGATTTTAATGAGTTAATCATAAAAAGAGAAATTCGAAATTTCATGCATAAATCAAAACTCAAGTCTCAAACAATGTAGAAATTCAATCCATGGTACTAACCTAGGTTTTAGATCCGAAGATTTGAAGCACAAACGACCGAAGCCCCGAGTTCACAGACTCTGATAAATTCCACCAAAATTCGAATTTGGAGAAGGAATATTTGTTCCAAAAATAATTATTTTATTCCATGAAAAATCGGGCCATGGTAATGGTTTTTATGAGTTTTACAAGCACCAAAAATTCCTAATTTATCAGATTAAATAAGATTGTAGATATGGATCATCTCCAAATAAGTTAGGATTAAGATAGGGTTATCTTTGAGTTTATATCTCATCTTTGTGCATGTATAAATACATTGATCATTAATGACTATTAGTCAAGTTTTATGGAAATCTTCCATCTCACCCGGAGTAGTTTAACAAAATCATAATATCGTCAAAAATGTTTAACAAATGGAGGAAGAACACTATGATTTATTGGTTCCCATTTACAAGAATAGATTGTACCTTTGTGCCAACTTTGAAAAAATTAATAGAATGACACTTAAATTTCAAGGTAACTTTGGCAAGAAAAAAGGAAACATGCAAGAAAGGAAAAGAAAGACAATCTTCACCATTAGTTGGAGGTAACTTTGCACTGTACCCAAGAGTTTTATGTTTCTCTTGATGTATCTGTACCTCACCCAACCTCCTGTAGGCCATAGTAGTTTGGTAACAAAATCCCATAAACTATTTGATCTACTGGAAGAAATTGGAGCATGACCCGAGGTCTCTCACTTAAAGTTGAAGGTTCTCCATGTAAAAAGATCGGTGTCTCTGTTGTGGTGATCTGATCATCGCATCTTTGCATTTCTCTTTTAATTGTTTTAGCTTTTATCCACACATAAAATTAAAAAATAATCAAAGTTCCGCAACAGAAAAAAAATACAGGAAACGTTGAAGACGTCCCAAGTTTAGGAAGGGCGAATAACGCAAATGAGAGAAGGAAGCAAGAGGAAACATACCTGAGCTTCTTTGGTAGGCGCAAGGGGCTCCCACTGGCCCTTGGAATCAGTGTCATTGATCGCTGCAATGGAGAACTGAAAGACGAAGTTCCAATCAAATCAATCAATCATGAGAAATTCGTACTCACTATTGGCGATGGTATGGATTTGGACAGAGAGAGTAGTTTGTAATGTAAAATTGAGAAACGGGTAAGAAGCATTCGTACTGACCATTGCTGTCTGGGGAGCTCTAAGGTTTCCCTCCTGTGATGCGAGCGAACAAAAAAAGAACCTTGCGACAAGAGTAGACAATTGAAATAACTGGCGTCTGATTTCTAAGTGTTCTCCCACCGCCTTAGTGCCTCGCCGGATTTTAATCTCTCCTTCGCTTCCTCTGCGGGCAAGGCTTTTTCCGGTTTGACGAAAATAACCTTAGTTTTGAGTTAGGCCGGGCTTATGAAATACCCAGTCTGGCCCCTAAGAGCCCCATGAATAGTAATTAGCTAATTCCTTCTACTTTGAAGTAATTAAGTAAATTAGTTTTTTCTATTAAAAAAGAGCGAGGAGTTAGGGAAATTTGTGCACAAGTATTTTCTATAAAAATTAATTTTTTGATGTTTCATTTGTTTATAGAAAATGAAATCTATAGATTTTATTTAAAGATTATTAATTTCTATTGTATAGTGCAATAAAAAAATTCCACAATGATTTATTAATTAAAAAATTCAGTAATGATATACCATTTAGGTTGAACCATGGGTCATCATAAATAATAGATATTGTGTTTGATTAGGTTGAACCATGAGCCATGAGCAAGTCATGAATTGGAACTTGATCATAAGTTTAGTTAAGTTGATTATGGGTCATGAGTTGAGTTTGTTGAGTCATAAAATAGGTAACATATCGGGTTGATTGGGTCACGAATCTGATCATAGGTCATAGGGGATCATGAATTGTGCTTAGGTAGAATCTTCGATTAAGGGTTGGGTTAAGCCATGGATAAGGGTGTTCATTCGTTCGAATTCGATCCGTGACCTACCCAAACTCAACTTCAATAAACGGAGTTGAACAAACATTTTTATCCGATAAGCTGGGCTCAGACTTTTCGTAAAGCCCGTTTATGTAAATGTACACTATCGAACTTTTACTTAAATCTCATTAAGGCCCGTCGCACTATATATCTACCTCACCCTCCACCCCATGTTTTCATGACCAAGGTGTCCAGGTCTCTTAGAGCATCCGACTAATTCTCAGGATATATGTATATGTTCCTATTCACACACACCCAGTAACCCTCCACTCTACTTTATTTAAGCTCATGCACCAAAAAGGTCTAAATTATTAAGTTTTTATTAAAAAAAATTGAGTTACAAAATAGACGGCATTAAACAAGCAGACTTAGATTTTATACGTTTCAATCAGATGGGTTTGTGGCCTTTGAAAGCCAACGAACTTCAGTTAGACTCGGGTTTTGCATATATAAATGGATTTGGGCTTTTTTTGGCAAAGCTGAATCCATGAACGGGCCCAGTCATAACCTTGAAATCCAGAAGTGGTGGAAATTGTTTTCAGATTTTTTTTCCCTTGGAATTTCATTTTTCACAAAAACTATAGAAAATGAAAAAGTTACATAAACTATTTTATATTGAAAATATTTGTCCAAATAATGAAAATTAATTTTCATGTAGAAATATTTTCCATTCGATAAATCTGAAGTTTCAAATTACAAAATTTTTCTGTAGATAAGTTTTTTCAAATTACAAAAATTGTCAAAATTTTGAAATTTCAAATTCTCTTTGAAAGTTGTTCTCTCTCTAATTCTAAAACTTGTCAATTTGTATCATGATATTTTTAGATGTTTTTTCGTGCATGGTGTTGAATTTCCAAAAACACCTATATAGATGGCCCACCATAATGCTAGACATGGTTTTAATTTATTATGCTTAAATTTCTAATTTACTTAAAAATAACGTTGATCAGAATAATTAAACCATTTTAAAAGATAATAAAATTTTATGATTAAAAACAATTTAAAATGATGAAAATGTGAATAATTAAAAAAACACACCATTGAAAGGAGTTCATTAATTTTTATTGTAGTTGCAGGTATTAAATTTTGATTATTTTTGCTTTTTCTTCTTTTTTATATATTTTGTTAAATGATAAATGGTATTTTTCCTTTTATAATTTTTTAATTTTTTTTTACATAATGGTGTTATTAGGTGGGTCTATAAAATGTTAATTTATCTATTATTCTTTTCAATTTAGTACTTATATTTTTAGTCATTTTTTATTTAAATAAATAATTGGAGCCTTTTAGGGCCAAATGATATTTTAATAGTGCGGCCATGTACAAATCATATGAACTTTACCATGCCATGAACATGTTATGAAGTGTTGTCAAACAATTTTTGGTGTAATTTATGTTCTTAAAAAATAATATAATTTTTAAATTCTAAAATGATTAGAATTTTAAATTTCTAATGTCAAATTTTAAGACGACTCAAATAGAGAATTTTAATAATTGGAAATCCTTTAATCTAAAATTTGTCAGAATTCAAAATTCAAAATTCAAAAAAAAAAAAAAAAAAAAGAATTGTAAGAAACGAGTCTTAAAGTCCACTTTGCATTGGTTTACCATGCTACTTTTGATGGGAGCACATCATTGCAAAATTTTGCAAGCGCTTGGCTTCTTGGAAGGGGAAGTTTTTATCTTTTGGCAAACAGATCATCTTGTTGAAGTACTTACTCTCAGCTTTATTTGACTTCTTCCTTTCAACTTTCAAAGAAAGTAATCATGAAGAGTCCTTTAGAATGATCAAGAGCAAAGGAAAAGGTATTGATTATTGACTCGATTTGTGAAGGTAACAATGTCTTTATAACAGAAACAATAGTTGAAGAAGAAAGTGTTACAATGTTTTGGTATAGATGAAAATGTAATACTCTGATTCAGATTAGGCGTAGATTAGCTTAATAATCTTGTTTAACCGGTTAATCTCGAAGATTATGGTTAGGGCTTTGAGGAGAGCCCAAGCGTGACCCAATCCGAACTCGTGAGCTCAGTGATCCAGCTCGCCGAGCTGGAGGGGCATTTTGGTAATTTTACCGCTTGTATTTGTTATTTTATAAATTATGCTGTTATGTGATTATTATTAGTTGATAATGTTCTCCTTAATAAAGGATTTGTATTTCTGATTTTAAAATGAATTTATTTTAAGAGAATAATATTTAAAATCCGTCCGTCAAAAACCTGAAAGGGAGTAATAATTATTTTAAGTGATTTTGAAAATGAGATAGATTTCAAAACTAGTATTTTGTGTTAGACCATTTTAAGAATAGTCTAGTTATTCTTTGGCACCCCAAAATGAGATTTCTAAATTGTTTATTTTAACTTTTGTTTATTTAAGTAAATAGTATTATTTTATAGTTTTTATTTAAATCAATGGTTTTTAGTGAGAGTTAAATTCCAAAATTTTTATGGTGATTAAGGTTTTCAAAACCCAACCTACTTGTAAGGTTGGATTAAGATTTTTAGTTCTTAAAATCATGTTTTTAGTTAAAAATCAGGTTTTTATTAAAACAAGGACTAAAATGATAGAGGACTTATTTGCAATCACCCAGCGATACAGTGTTTTTACTGTATCAACGTCCGCACCCCGCTGCATGCAGTGGCCGAAGACCCCCTCCATCTAGCCAAAGCTCTATAAATTGAGCTCTTCAGGCCAGCTTTCAAGCTCCCAGATAATTACCTATCTTTCTCTTCTCCCTCTCTGTCTCAGTCTTACTTGGAACCAGACCAGCCGACCTCTGTTCTTCTCTGTTCTTGCCAACCGTAGCCTTAGAGGAAGATTTTCCAAAATCGGTTTTCTCAGCCCAGGAACCCAAGTGAAGCTATCTAATGCATTCCTTTTCAAAAACCCGGTCTTAAGTGTACCAGTGAGGTTCCAGTGTTAAAATCAGATGGCCCAGTGAGCTTCAAGGCTTCAAACCATTCCCTATGGAAAGAGGACTCCCAAAAGAGTTCATCGGACCGACTAGATGTGTAAACCGAATCCGGGAAATCCTCTGTTTCCGGATTCGTATTTCACTGGTTGTCTATCATCACTGTCTGCTGTTGCAGACAGTGGAGGAAGACGACTCTTGGACGGTCCGAGAGCTAACCCTCGGACGTTCCGATCTTTATCCGAAACCCAGTTACGCCCGACGCTAGCTAGACCTCTTTGGACGATCCGAGCAGAGGTCGGAAGGACCGAACCCACTCGGACGTTCCGAGACCTACTTTGGACGTTCCGAGGCACCCAGACCCACCGAGACTTGTTTTCAAATTTTTAATTGGTTCGGATGGACTTCGGAAGGTCGGAGACCCGATCTTCTGACGATCCGAAGTCAGACCCATGTTCCGAGGTCAGTGACTAGTTTAGGTGTAGTTCGGATGATCCGAAGCCACTATACCTGGTTCCGAGGCATGTTTCGAGGGACCCAGTTTTTAAGTATAAATCTTGGTTGATTATATGTTTGATGTATGTGATGTTGTCACGCCCCGACCCGAAGGATGGGCCCGGAACGCTACTCATTTTTTTTTTTAAAGATCACTAAACCAACTCACAAGCATTCTCACTGGGCTGGATCAACGGTTAGGCCCAGATGTCACACATGATTCCAACATGTGGACTCAAACACATACCATAAGTCTACCCCACAAGAATAGATAACAATATCAATAACATCAACACATAACATGAGAAAATGATTGATTTCAACATTCGAACATCAACATAAGCCACTACAGAGGCAACGGTTTAATACATCACATTGAAATAAATTAAGTACCACATCCGGTACTTAATAAAAGCAAATGTTTCCAAGAACCAACAAGAAAAGATAAGGGCATTCCCCTCAAGGGGAATCCCGAAACACCGCTTCAGCTTATCCATCCTAAGCCTGATAAAAAGGGTCCTCCTCCTCGGATTCATCGGCTGAAAGGTGAGTGGGGTGAGCTAAATAGACCAGTGAAGGAAATATAACAATGCAGTTCAAGTAAAGATATAACAGGTTAGCAACAGTTCAATAATATCACATGCTTGATAACAATAAGCATAATCTTAAGTAATACATCAACATCATCAAATACTGCCATTATCCACCGTAAAGCCTGCCGACTACGCTGAGACCAGTATTAAGTCTCGACACGGTCAAAATACATTCTTGCAAGTACATCTCCGTCTCTGACTTAGTCGATACTGACATCCTCACGTCAGCAACTGACGACAGCATGGTCCGCCTATGGTCCAGTAGACATAAACGATCTCTCATATGGCCGATATTGGTTCAATAGCCCAGGTACGTGGAAGCAGTCTTACGTACTCATACGATCAACATCGTAATATCACAATTATCAACAACACTCTTACCATAGTGCATCATGTATAGGCACATGAGTGGGCTCATCAAAACTGAAACCATTCATTGCTTAATACTCATCTCCTTATAAAACCTATTTACAAATTCTGCAGAGTTAAGTTCCCTCACCGTGATTGTGTGGTTACGCGGTCTCTGTTCAAACAACACACAAGTGCACAATCAATATACATAACAAATACGTATACATACATAGTATTTGGAAATCATACGTTTTCCCACAAAATATCCAGGGTTCATGGAATTAAGTCTCATACTTGATTTCTATCCCTTTTAAGTTATAATCATCCACAAGATAATAATATAATAAAAAGGGGCTCAGTCCAAAACTCATATTGTCTTCTGGGCATTGACCAGACTGACTTATTGAGTTAGGTCTAGATCCTCGGGTCACTTCTCGGTTATCTTTTGGATAGGACCAGACCTGACATTTTGAGTTAGACCTCAAGGTCGCCTAGTACCCGACTATAGTCTCGGCCTGAAAGTGAATCACTCAGTGCCCGACCAATAGGGTTGGCATGGAAGCGGATACAATAGTATTTACACTATAAATAATAAGAGAAAAGGGGTTCGTACAATTTTAATTAACAAGGGGGGGTATAAATCATCACATCATTAAATCACATCAAATATTTAGACAAAAACAACAATCAAATAATATTTTATCACTTAAAAACGGGTCCCTCGGAACCGGGTACAGCGGCTTCGGATCATCCGAACCACACTAAACTAAGTCACTGGCCCCGGAACATGGGCCTGACTTCGGATCGTCCGAAGGTTCGGACCTTCCGAAGTCCCTCCAAACCGGAAAAAAATAGAGAAAACAGTCTCGGTGGGTCTGCATGCTTCGGAACGCCCGAAGTCTGGGCTCGGAACGTCCGAGTGGGTTCGGTCCTTCCGAGCTCAGCTCGGTGCGTCTGAAAGGGTCTGGCTCGCCTTGGGCGTAACTGGGCTTCGAGTGAAGCTCGGAACGTCCGAGGGTTAGGCTCTCGGATCGTCCGAAGGTTAGGACCTTCTGAAGATCGACTCTCGGACCTTCCGAGAGTCGTCTTTCTCACTGTCTACAACAGCAGACAGTGACAGCAGTCGGGCATTGAAATGCGATCTCAGGAATGGAGGGTCTCCCGGACTCGGTTTTCACATCTGTCTGGTCTGATGGAGTCCTCTTTCCATAGGGAATGATTTGGAGCCTTGAAACTCACTGGGCCAGCCGATTTTAATGGTAAATCCTCACGGGTACATGAAACCCATGTTTTTTTCTTAAATTTGAAAATGGTTTTTCTTACTCCATACTAAACCAAAATCGGTTTTATTTGATTCAAAACCGATTGAAATTTGAAAAGGAATGCATTGGATACCTTGGCTCGGGCTCTTGGGCTAAGAATTTGATTTTTAGAAAATCTTCCTTCAAAGTTACGGTCACTGGAAAAAAAAAAAACAGAAGCAACAGGAGCTAAGGCAGGGGGGTCTCGGCCGGGTTTAACAGAGAGTAGAGAGAAGAGAAGAAGTTTTGGGAGTTTAGACAGCTGAACTGAGGGCCGGATATATAGATTTCAGGCCGGGATTTGGGGTTGGCTGGCTAGTGCATGCCGCTGCATTGCAGCGGGTGCAGACGTTGATACAATGTTTTCACTGTTTAAAGGTCCGGTTGCAGATCAACCCCCACAGGTTTAGGTTTTGCAAATTAGTCCCCGATTTTAATAAAGATCGATTTTAAAACTAGAAGTATTAATTTAAGAACTCAAAAATCTGATCCAACCTTACAGATGGGTTGGGCTTTGAAAATCTTGATTACCATAAAAATTTTAGATTTTAACTCTCACTAAAAACCATTTATTTAAATAAAAACCATAATTTCTCAATATTTACTTAAATAAAAAAATGCTAAAGTAATAGATTTAGAAATCTCATTTTGAAGTGAAATGAAAAATCTAGACCATTCTTAAAATGGTCTATCACCAAATACTATTTTCAAAATTTATCTCTTTTCTGAAATTATTTAAAATAATTAAAATTCCCTTTCGGGGTTTTGACGGGCCGATTTTAAATGCCATTTTTTAAAAAATAAATTCATTTTAAAACCATAAATGTAAATCCTTTATTAAGGAAAATATTATCAATCAATAGTAATCACATCATAAAATTTATAAAATAAACACAGCAAGGGGTTAAATTACCAAAATGCCCCTCTAGCTGAACGAGCTGGGTCACTGAGCTCACGAGTCGGATCGGGCTACAACTGGGACTTCCCTCGAAGCCCTACCGTAATCTCGAGATTAACGGTTAAACAAGATTATTAAGCTAAAACACGCTTAATCTGGGGAGGGTATTACAGATATGATGATAGTACCCCTTTTTGTTAATTAAAATTTTACTAACCCCTCTTCTTACTACTATAGTGTAAATATTATTGTATTCACTTCCAGGCTGACCCTATGGTAGGGCACTGAGTGATTTCACTTCCAGGCCGACGCTATATTATCCGGCACTGAGTGACTTCGAAGCCTAACTCAAAATGTCAGATTTGGTCCTATCCAGAAGACAACCGAGAAGTGACCCGAGGATCTAGACCTAACTCAATAAGTCAATCTGGTCAATGCCCAGAAGACAATATGAGTTTGGACTGAGTACCTTATTATTCTATCTTGTGGATTATTATTTGAAAGGTAAAAACCAAATACGAGACTAAATTCCATATACCTTGGATATTTTTTGGAAAACAAGTGTGATTTGAAAATATTGCTTGTATGTGTAGTTACTATGTATATTGATTGTGCACTTGTGTGTTGTTTGAATAGAGACCGCGAAACCACACAGATACGGTGAGGGAACTTAACTTTGCAGCTTGATGTAAACATGTTTATATGGATATTTGAGCAATGGGTGGTATCAGATTGATGAACCCACTCATGTGCCTAGACTTGAAGCACTATACTAAGTGTGCCTATGATGTTGATCATATGAAAATGTATAAGACTGCTTCCACGTACTTTGACTATTGAACCAATATCGGCCATATGGGAGATGGTTTACGTCTGGACCACGGGTGTCGACAGTTGCTGGCTTAAGGGTGTCAGTATCGGCTATGGGAGTGTCAGATGTACTTGCAACGATATATTTGACTGTGTCGGGACTTATACAATGGTCTCAGTGTATTGGCAGGCGTTATGTTAGATGATAGCAGTATTGGAAAAGAATGATGAATTATGGGAATGATGATAAATTATGCGTATTTGTGATCAAGCATGAAATATTTATTGCAATTGTTATTTATTACTAACCTGTTGTTTAGTTAACTGCACTGTTATATTTCCTTCACTGGGCTAATTAGCTCACCCACTCACCTTTCAGGAGATGAATCGAGGAGGAGAACCCTCTTTTTCAAGCTTAGGATGGATAAGCTGCGGCGGTGTTTCGAGATTCCCCTGAGGGGAATACCCTTATCTTTCTTGTTAGTTCTTGGAATCATTTACTTTTGTAAAGTAACGGGTGTGGTACTTGATTTGTTTAACGTGATGTATTAAACTATTGTGCTTCTGTAGTTACTGATGATGATGCTTTAATGCTAAATCGATGTTTTGGATTTATGTGTTATGTTGCCGTTGTGTTTTTGTTGGTATCAGATTTATGGTACATGTTTGAGTCCACATGTTGGATCATGTGTGACCTCTGGGCCCAACTGTTGATCCGGCCCAGTTAGAATGCTTGAGTTAGTTTATCTTCAAAAAAAAAATCAGTCGCGTTTCCGGCCCACCCTTCGAGTTTGGGCGTGACAGAAAATGCAAAACCTTAAAGTACACCTTTAGCCCTCACCTTTGAGCTTGGTGCTTTGATGTCTCCTCGTACAGAGCATGAGTACATAGCTCAGTTTCGTATGCGTGTGTAGTTGGTAGCTTGATGTATGCTATGGCTGTACTAGCACATCAACGTCCGTTTCCATTTGTACGAGAAATTGTGAATGAGGGTGTCATTGTGATACCTCATCCCTCCTCTCTTGAAGTCCCACATCGGTGGGAGAGAAAGGAGGGAGTGAGTTTATTAGAAAGCCACCCATGTGTCTTAGTGTGAGGCCTTTTGGGCCAGGCTAGGTGGGCCTGGCCCAAATGCAAAATGCAGGTTCGAGCTTGTGTACGAGGCCCAAAGGACAATACACTGATCAAGCCCTAAGCCCTGTGTGTTCGGGTCGGGTCGTTACAAATGGTATCAGAGCCGAGGTTCAACACTCAGACTGTGTGAGCTTCCTCCTTCCCTATAGTTGTTGAGCTGGACCGGATCGAACCGGGGACGACTCGAGACTTTAGGGGGGTGATTGTGATACCCCATCCTTCCCTCTCTTGAAGTCCCACATCGGTGGGGAGAAATGAGAGAGTGGGTTTATTAGAAAGCCACCCATGTATAACTTAGTGTGAGGCCTTTTGGAGCAGGTCAGGTGGGCCTGACCCAAATGCAAAACCGTGCAGGTTCGAGCTTGTGTGCGAGGCCCAAAGCGGAATAATATCACACTGAATCAAGCCCTAAGCCCTGTATTCGGGTTGAGTCGTTACAAATTGGTATCAGAGCCGAATTCAACACTCGAACTGGGTAAGCTTTCCTCTTTTCCCTGGAGTTGTTGAGCTGGACGGCTTTAAGGGGTGATTGTGAAACCCTGCCCACCGATTTGGGAAGTCCCACATCGGTAGTGGAGGCAAAAGGAGGAGGGGTTATAAGTGGCAGCCCCTCTTGACCAAGTGTGAAGCCTTTTGGGCGGGCCAGGGCCCAAGAACAAAACTGTGCGGGTTTGAGCTGTGTGCGATGCCCAAAGTGGCAATATCACACTGAGTCATGCCCTAAGTCCTGTATTCGGGTCGGATCGTTACAAAAGGAGCACTAGTTAGTTGGCAAAAAGTTTGTCTCCCCATTGAGGCAAGAGGTCTTGGCATCTATCCCATCAAGGATGTCAATTTGCTCTTTGTCTAAATGGTTGTGGGGGATTGGTTATGACATTGTTACTCCTTAGAGGTCTCTGCTCATTGCTAAATACAAAATCAACAATATTGGACATTAATCCCTCTCCTTATAGGTTTTGGGTATGTGGCAAGATATTTGTGCTTTGTGTGGAAAAGTTTAAGCAATGCATTAGGTTTAAGTGGGGAGCGGTGACCGTATCAGATTCTGGATGATCCTTAGCATGCTTCCCCTCCCTACTTCTCAATTCCCTCCTATTTCGCATTGCCCTAATGGTTTTACCCTGGGTACAACTCTTTTTTAGGTGATCAGGTCATGTGGGATATTCAGTTTCAGCAGAATCTGTTAGAGTTGGAGGTTGTCGACTTCTCATATCTCCTTTTACATCTCTCTTTCACCTGCATTTGGGCCATTGATGACTCCCTGATATAGTGGCTTGATTCTTCCGGTTCTTTCACGGTGAAGTCTTTACAAGCGGTTAAGCAGAAATGGGTCGATTTTAGTTATGCACCCTTCCATTTGGACTTCAAGCACACATAGAGCCTAAGGTCGAAATATCGACCGATACATATCATATTGGCCGTACATAATATTATCGGTCGATATGGCCAATATTCGGCCAATATCGGATCGGCCAATATTTAAATATTTATTTATTAATTTTTATAAAAAAAATATAATTTTTTCCACGATTTTTCCACGGTTTCCATTTTTTTGCGGTTTTTTGTTTTGGCGGTTCCTTCACAGATTTTTAACGGTTTCTTGGATATGGCTTTCATTGGTTTTCATGGTTTTTGCGGTTTTTTTCACGGTTCTTTGCGGTTTTTTCACGATTCCGATATCGGATGAGAGAAATGCCTATATCAAGGAGAGAGAAAATTATCGCCGGGAAGTTTTTTTTAAACCCTGCATAGAGCTATCAATTTTGTGTGGACTGCTGAGCTTAGGAAGATCCTCAATCAAGACAACTTGCCCAAAAGAGTAAGGTGTAATAGTTAGAGTTTACCCATTTTCATGCATGCTTCTAAAGGTGTTGACCATCATCTCATCCATTGTTCTTTTTTTGGTTTTGTGGTTGCCATGTTTGCCACCATTTGGAGTTTCTGATGGAAGCAGAACAATGAGATTTTTAGAAATTGTGTCGAAATTCTCCAAAGCGTAAGCAACTGAATCCTTGCCAAATGTGCATCATGGGCCTCCTCCTTATCGGGCTTCGAGCACGTGTCCATATTTGCCTTTTACAAGCTTGAAAAGTGTGGGGCTTCCCTAATCTCTTTCATTTAGTACGATTTTCTTTTCTCTAGGAGCTTTGTTTCTTGAGGGTTGTAGAGGTTTATAGGGTCCCTTTTGTTCTCTGTTCTGATTATAATTATTTGCGCCTCTAGTGCTTTCTTATTATCTCAGCAACATTAAAAAAATAGCCTTAAGCATATATAGGATAAATCCAGTCCACTTAGCCTAGCCTTTACTTCTGGGTTGAAGTTTAAACCTTTCAGTATTGAGATTGAAAATTGATGCTCAATACTTTTCTTTTATAATCGAACATTTCAAGCAGGGATTTAATTCTCGGCCGATAACTAAGAATATCTCAGCCAATACGATATCTATCGGCCGATATTCGATATAAATAGGCGATATATATCACCAATTCGGCTAATATTTCAGGTTTTAATTAAAAAAAAATTAGGTGAGAGAAATTTTCTCGGCCGAGATCGGCTGATATCAAAATGATGCAATGTTTTTAGGCTAAGGAGGAATAACACACTTGTTGGTTAGACTCAGTACCCAAAATTTATTTTATTTTAATAATAAAAATATCTATTAAAATTATACCAACAACAGAGTTGTGATCATCTAAATTTTACTTGGAGCTGGACGCCTGGACTGGTTAGATGCTTTCTTAGCCATCCATTTGGTGATAGAAAATGGACTACAAGAAGGTCTTTCGAATTATTATGCATTTTATTTTTTTTATGAAAAGTCAAAATTGGGGCTATAAAATAATGGAAGGACATAAATCATCCCAAATCAAAGCAAAGATTATCCTTATCTCTATAGAAGGAATGGCATGTTATATACACACCGGCTGAGTGAAGAGAGAGAAAGAAAATCGATGTATTTTTGTGACACTAAAAAACAATATTAATATTACAAGTTTCGACAAACATGAAATAGGCTTATTAAATGTTTAGATTTCAGATATTAGTTCCATTTTCTTTGAATTGCCATTGGGTGCGGGCTGTAGATATTCTTAAGTAAGAATGGTGTGGAGGGCATCCTCCATATTGTCTCAGTTCTAAACATTAGCCACTTTAATGAGAAAGAAATGCAACGATCCAATGTGTCATGACTAAGAGGAGAAAAATATAGAGCACTCTTTCTTGAAAGTACTTCCATGAGTTATATATCCGCTTCATTCCAGTTTGGACCATAGCTACTCGTTCAATTTCATTCATCATCCACTTTGGAAAATAATAGAAACTACAGATCTCTAATCTACAATGGACATCAAAATGAAGCAAGGGATGTTGATCTGGGGTGATGCTTTGGGTTGTCATGACTCATGAGTACCCTTTAGAGGCTTGGACAAACCTGATCAACGCCATTTCTCAGGGTTGTTGTGATGGTCTTCTTAGTTTGATGATTGTCATTGGCGTCTTCCATGGTACCAACCTGATCAAAATCATTACCTGTTATCTTGCTCCGTTGTTCATCAGTTTTGAATTCTTTTTTTCTTATTTGTTTGAACCACACAAATCATAAAAGGATTTTGTTTGACGTTGGTAGAATGGTCATCTGAAAGAAGATTCCTTAATAAGAAAACATGGTTTGAAGGATACATGTAATTCAGATGAATTTTTGATACCTATTTGTAAAATCGGTTGAGAAACAGTATTTTGAAAATCTCCATAAGCCCATTCATTCAGATGTTGTGATCGTCTGAATGAATGCAAAATGGACTATCTATTCATTCTGACGAATAAAGATGGGAATGATAATTTACACTATTTTTGAAATCAGGTGTGTAGAGAAAGAAAAGTCGGGTGTCTATATGACTGGCCTAAATTTATAACCAAGATCAAAATGCATTTAATTATTGCAGGTAACTCTAGAGAGAAAAAAGGGGAATTTGAAATTATTGTAGCCACATGCATATGAATTGAAGTGATTGGAGCAGGAGCAGCAGCAGAAGTGCAGCACAGCAGTAGGGCAATATAATACCAGGAAACCCGCGAAGGAAATTTAGAATTTACAGACAGGATCCTTCCCTTGAAGGCAAAACAAGATCTCAATTCAGTATTTCAGTTGGTCGATAGTGGATAGCATAGGTTTTAAATCAGATCTGTTGACTTTATGTTAATTCATTTAAGAAGATTTAATATTTGAATTAAACTCATCTTTAAGACAGACAGAAATTCTGAGACTCCACTCAAGAGCTGGGTGGAAAACCCGATATTTTTAAAAATAGAAAAATGTAATATATAAAATTAAAGGAAAATAAAATTTTCTAGGAGATTAAATAAAAAATATCGTATATAATTGTTGAAGAGACCATTAAAAATTATTGTTATAAAATCAGCTCACACAAACACAATCACAAATCACACGATCAAATACAAGCAATTATACATAAGAAGAAAAAAACTGAGAAATACGTGGTTTGACAAAATTGACTACATTTACTGAGCGTGCAATAGATTTCACTATGATAATTACAAATGACTCCCTTTCTCTACACTCTCACACTCTTTCCTCTCTGGTTTCTGTCAGATTCAGCAAGTTTTTTTTCTATAATCTCTGTTTTCACTGTAACCGTTGCTACTGTTCACGCACTACAAGAAACTGCCACACAAAAAAGTATAAAAAGATAACTAAGCTCCCTTTTGAGGGGGAAAAAACAACAATCATTAATATTTGTATATAGGTATATTAAAATATTATTGAGTTCGACTTAACCTTTTTTCGCGTTATTCTTAAAACTACTCAGCCCAATGCTAAACCTGATCGATCATGTTTGACCATCCAGTAGTGAGATAAGATTTTTATCCGACCCGCTGGAAAGACCCGACTTGCGTATCTAATTTAATTCGTCGTCTTCATCTTTTTCAAGTCAAATTCAATATTACCCTGCGGAAGCTAATACTCTTCCTCTTCATCATAATAAGTCAACCCACCCATCGACGACGACAATAGGCAGGCGGCCATTCCCTAACCACAACAGCCAACAAGAATAATTCTTGCTGCACAAGACTCTCTCTCTCTCTCTCCTCTCTCTCTCTCTCTAAATTATATTATTTATATATTTGAATGATCCGTAAGTAATACATTCAAAGAAGAAAGAACGGTAAAAGGAAACCCCAATAAATTATTTCTTTTTCACTTTCTCTTCGTTTCCGAAGCCAAACTCCCTCCCCCATTCTATTTTTTCCTCTCACCCTCATAAATCTTTGCACACGCAACAACTGCTGCTGCTGCGCTACTGCTGAGAAACAAGAAGCCATCGCGCAGCGAAATAGATGGGAGCTGAGAGCGACATGGAGACTTTGGGGAAGGAGGAGGAAAAGAAGGGGGAGTCTATGTGGATTTAGACACAGAGGGCGTAGATTTAGATTTAGATGCGGGGAGGGGATACTGGGGATATTTGGAGACAAAAAGTTGGTGGTGGAAGCGCTGACGCATCCGTCTTTTATTATCCGAAGGGCGAGCGTGTCGTACGAGAGGCTGGAGTTCGAGACGCCGTTCTCAATGCTTGATGGCAAAGGAGCTCTTCTCTTCTTACCCTGACCTTTTCCGGCCCCCTCACACCGTCTCCGTGCAGCCAACGTCGACACGGAGAAGCTCGCACGTGTGGCCGTCACCACGGCCTTCATCGCTACATCCGTCACAAGGCTCCTCTCGTCTACAAACAGGTATTTCCATCGCTGCCTCTCAATCAATCCCACCGCCCACGCCTCCTCGCCTTTCCGCACGTGCTAACATCTGACACTCAGAGGACATCACCTTGGTTATTCTCATGAATATGCCAAGTGCCAAAAAATTAATGGTGATTCATTGGATTTTATGGACCACCCCGTGATATACTGTTTTTCTTTCTTTATATTCATTATTATTAAACCATTTCAACGCAAATTCTTTTAATAATCCAAATAAGAAAAACTTACATTCATGATGGAATGTCGATCCATCTCTTATTATTAAAAAACTAAGACATTTTATCGTTCTTTTTAAATTTCTAATTTTTAGTTTTGTCAGGGTGGCAAATGAGTCCCATATCAATTGGAAAATGAGAAATAGGGAATTATAAGAGGCTGAGCATCTCCACCTATTACACTAATCTTTGATGCGGGAATCTAAGGCCCAACAACTCTTCATCTTCATCACAAATTATATTTCAACATCTATATTTGAAATTTGAATCCTTGGCCATAGCCATAGGCTGCTGTAAAATGTAAATTTCGTATCGGTGAGTTGGTGATACAAGTTGATTACATTGAGTAGGGCTGCAACTCGGGTCGGGTTTTGGCCCGACCCGCATGACCCGACCCGAGAAATCATACGGGTCGGGTTAAAATAGTCGGGCTATAAGGTCGGATCGGGTTGAGAAAAGAAAAACCCGACCGAAATTCGGATCGGGTTGGGTTGAGGCCTTTAAATTTCAACCCGACCCGACCCGACGAGAAAATCTCACCTGAAACCCGACCTGACCCGACCCAACCCGACTCTCATAACTTAGTAAAAGGGTACCTTATCTCACAGTCAAACCTAGCCGAAGAAAGAAACGGGTGAGGAAGGAAAAGGGAAAAAAAAGCAGAAGAGAGAGAGCTTAGAATGGGTGAGGAAGGAAAAGAGAAAACAAGCAGAAAGAGAGAGAGCTTAGAAATGGGTGAGGAAGGAAAAGGGAAAAACAGTAGAAAGGAGAGAGAGGAACGTTGGTGGAGCTCCTCAACGGGTAGGTGGAATGCCATTCTCTTCTTAGTGGGTCTCGGCCCTGTTTATAAATAGGGCATTTCCTCAAGCAGAGAGAAGGACAGTGGGAAGGATCGACGAATTACCGGAGGACGGAATGGTGAAGATAGCATTGGGGAACAGGGAGGAGGCGACTCAGCCCGACTGCCTCCGCGCCTTGGTGGCTGAGTTCGTCTGCACCTTCTTGTTTGTATTCATCGGCGTCGGTACCGCCATGGCTGCCGGTAATTTCTAATCTTTTGGATCAAACCATTCCATGTATCTAAATATTTCATGCACTTTAGTAAAAGCTTCCATGGGTAGGCCTTTTTCCACACTATCCTATCCATAGAGATTATGGAAGCAGCAGCATCCATTTCTGAAAGAAGGACCGTCATCCAGAAACATATAAAATTAGTGAAACAATAGGGCTGCAACTCGGGTCGGGTTTGTCGGGTTAAGAGTCGGGTCGGGTTGGGTTAAGGGTATTACAATCTCGGGTCGGGTTGGGTTCACTATCTCGGGTTTTTTTTCGGTCGGGTCGGGTTGGGTTCAATATGGGTGAGGGTTAGGGTTGGGTTTATTAAAACCCGACCCGTCGACCCGAGTTGCAGCCCTAAAAGAACGGAGCCTTTTTTTTTTTCAAGAGGTATTGGCAACTCAGTCAATACATGTTTGACTTGGCCAACTTATCATATAATTTAATTTTTAAGAATTTATTTCCTAAGATGTCAGTTGATACTTTTTTTTAATAACTATTGGTTCAGCGTCTTGTTAAAATCTGAAAAAAAGAAAAAGAAAAAAACTATCGGATTCACTATGGATCAAAATATAATTGATTAGACTCATTCAACCAAACATATTTAACAAGCCGATAGGCATGAAGAGACATGCTTTGTTTCAGTCATTGCTTAACACTTATGTTTATCTTCAAATTTTAAACTTTTACAAATAGAATATGTTTAGTTTTTTTTATTATTAAAAGAGAACGTATAAAAGCCACGATAGTCCATTAAATATGTCAATGGGATAAAATGCTTATATAACGACGATGATATCATGGTAATATATTTTAGATACAAGTTAATGGACTAATGGTATGAATGACTTCAAAGAATACAATTTAAAAAAGAAAACTTATTACAATTCTCGCAGTTGACCTAACAGCGGGTCCTACAGTTCCATTAAAAAAAAATAAAAATACACAGGTATTTTGGCATTTAAAAATAATGAATAATTTGTTGTTTTTAGAGGTGAACTCCTAATAACAGCGTACGAAGCTATCTTTAACATCACGTGATCATTCAGACGACCCGATTCCCCTGCTTTTGTTTGACCCTGCATCACAATTCACTAATAAAAAAATAAACTTCAATTACTGTGCGTAATTATCTTCCTTGTTTTAAGGTTGATTGTTTTGAATGAAAAATTAGGTGTTCGTTTATTTATTGCCTTGGGATATTTCAAGAGTGTTGGTTGTGAAATTTGTTATTAGAGTAATGCACGATCAAGAGGGGGTGAATAGGTCGGTTTTTCAATTTTAATTCCCTTTTAAAATATCCTTAACCGAATTGTACTTTAAATATATAAAATATGCAATGAGTTCTTTTTACCTTTTAAATTAACCACTGTTAATTAAAATGACCGTACCAATATGTGTGTATATGTGACACAATATTCAATCAAAGCAATCAAGTTAAAACATCAACTACATATAAATATATTTTATAGTGGTTCAGTTTCAACAAACCTACGTCCACTGTCAGACTTCCCAACTCTAGGGTCGTCCCAAATATACTATGTATGGGTCTCACATCCAAATAGTACAACCTAGTTTTTTATTGAGGTTCAACCCAAATGGTCTAATCCTCTACACCTATTTTTTTGAGTGGTTCGAACACACTGTTCTAATCCACTTTATAATGATTAAAATAAAGAAAAGGAGAAACACTTGCTTTAGGCCTTATCCAATATTTTTTAAGTGCTTTCTTCTTTACTCGATCTGTGTGCTCCTTCCATCAGATTCGATCCATCAGAGTGATTATCGGCACAACAGTATATGACAGATAAATGATTGATTTTAAGGTCCTAAGAGAACACCTTAAGCTTCATCAGAACTGGAGTATTGATTACCCAAACATCTCTATAAGAAGATGATGAAGAAGGTGTAAGAGGAGGTGGCTAACCTCTTTGGTTATACTGTTATTTTTCCAAAGGTTCTATGTACTTAATTTCATTCAGCTCTCAGATATAAATAAGATTGTCTGTTTTTGTGGCCAGTCACGTCCACGAGGCCTCGAGGATTCCTATGAGGCTTTGTGATGGTAAAAAGAAAGACAGCACAGATTAATTGAAATTGAAATTATTATGTTTATCAATTAGTTAATGACCATCCAATTAACATACCACCTGTGCATGATTGATCATCAAATTATTTCAATCATCAACCATGGATTTACATAGAGAGAGCTTGATGATTGTCAATCACATTTAGTCACATGGAGGAGCCTTTCCAAATTAGTCAAAGACAACCATCTATGATGAGGCTGCCCAACGGATCTATTCAAATTTGTGTGAGGTGACACTTGGAGTTTTAAAATGAGGATATTCCTTATTTTCATAATAAACTCCCAATTAAGGATTACATATAATTACCTAAATTTGTAAGAGACTCGGTCAAAAGACATAAGACATGTTGAGTTACAACTGTCCCTAATATGACTCAGCAAAAGACTGTCTGCGAGGCCTTGAAACTGTATGAGGCCTCGAGGTTGAAAGTTAATTATTATGATTTTACAGTTGATGAACAATTGACTTTTAAAGTATTTGGCTTAGCCTAAGGTCTGCTAAGGTTCACTTACCTGTGTGCTATTAACATGTTCGGTGTAGATTCTTCAATGCATATTAGATCTTCATATTCTTCCAAAACAAGGTCCAATCGAGTCACGTAATTGACAATATAGGTGACTCGGACGAACCAAGGCACTTATATGTTGTACTAAGCAAGGCTAACTTAGCATTTTAAAGATTTATTAGTATAGAGTGATGTTGATATTATTTTTCGTTTTTGATGGGGATGGGAGCATAGCAACAGATAGAAGATTTCATGAAGGCCATCATAGATTATCCCATCCACTCCAATGGTCTCGTGGAAGCTCCGAAGTTCCTTGCCGACGTCGTCGAAGCTCTTCTTGGCGCCGTCTTCATTGACAGCTGCAGCAACCTTGACACTGTTTGGAAGGTACTTCCTCTATCTTGATCATTAATCAATTATGTGCCTGTGCAAAGAGCTGAAGATGGCTGGCCCATCAGATCAGGATGGGTGGAGCTAAGCCCAGCGCCCCAGCTGTTTGAGTTAAAAAGAGGCTTGTGTTTTTGCTGAATGTAGGTGTTTAGGTGTTTGTTGGAGCCTGTAATTGGGCCGGAGATGTTGAAGCAGCATCCAGTGAGCGAGCTGTATGAACTGTGCCAGAAGAAGGGTTTGAGACTGAGGTTTGTGAGAGACACTTGGAAGGAGAACACCACTGTTGACGTTTTTGTGGAAGACTGTTTAGTCGGAAGTGGCTCATATGGGCACAAAAAGGAGATTGCCCAAAACCGAGCTGCCAAGGCCGCGTTAGATAAGCTCAAGAGCACTTTGTTGGAAAAAGATTTGGACGACTCCATTGCACCCATCTCATCTCACTTTCATACCTTTTCTATTAATAACACATGAATCCTTTATTTCTTCTTCATCTAATTATTCCTCTTTCCTCTGTATATAGGCCATTAAATTTCCTATATCAATTACGATTTAAGAGTTGTTTAGATTGAAATTTGTAAACTGTCGCAGTCTCATATGACTGTTGGACATTTTTCATTTTCTTCAATTACGAGTCCTTTCACATTTGTGAAGTAGATCTTCTTTCCGAGAGAGAGAGAGTGTTAGAATGTTGTGGACTCATCTCGAACCAACTTGAATGTTTTGCCTATGATGATAAGTTTAGAATCAACCAATCATAGTCACTATCATTATTAAAACTATGTATCCCTATCCCATCTCATGGATGTGAGATGTGAGTTGGCATGTCATGTCCTCAAAATCATCATCATCATTATCAAAGTCAAAATTTCATTTAGAAGTGAGATGTTGTAAGTTCGAGCCTCCATAGCCTAACATTGGTGTGTCTTAGGGGTAGTGGGCTCACCCGTGGGAGTGTCTCCACATGTAAATTCAAAAAAAAAAAAAAAAATTGGCTGTGAATTTTATTTTTCTATTATACCTCTATCAAAAAGAAGTAAAACTTTAAAGAATTTAACAAATAAGTGTACACTACACACAAACCAACTGCATTGTCTGATGTCCCACTTTTGCACTAATTTTTTCAGGAATCCAAATTATTTTTACGGGCCAGTGAATTATTGAATGCACCTTCTAAGTTGTAACTTGACAAACATTTGGAGATCCATTTGACATGTTTGGTCATGGGCCTAACTTGCGAGTGACATGGACCGCCCCAGATTCATAATGCACGATATTCACAACAACAACTTGCCAATCACATTGTCTCAGAAAACGTCGTAGCAATCGCATTCTATCCAAATCCAACCGAGAGCATTTAGTGCATTAATGGCGCCAGTTGGTCATGTCCAACTTGAGTTTGCGAAAATCAAGCCCAATATACATATTATGGCCTTAGATTGGACTTTTTCTTGGCCGTAAATCAGAGGACCCAAATTCAAAGACCAAGACTCCCATTGCATTAAATTCCAAGTTCAACCCAAAAGTTCGGCCTTGATCCCAATTATGAGAAAATTCAAAGGCTTAATTTTGTCTATATTCTTCCTCAAATAGTATATATAATATCAGATTTAACCAATATGTGATCAATATATTTACAAAATCTAATAACTTATGAAAATTCAATCGAAGCCCTGTGTGGATTTATGGACCCAAGCCTTGTTGTGCCTGGATAAGCTTGAATAAGCAATCTGAGTTTAAAATGAGGCCCATGCCTTACTGATATGTATATATATATATGATCAATTCAAGCCAACTCAGTCTCAAGTCTCAAGCTTGGTAATAAAAAATCAGGCCCAATCCAGGACAACGACAAAGCAGAAACTCGGTCCACCTAAGTTGTGGTGTTAGCTTTAATGGTTCATATATTTACCTTGTAATTCGAGAAATGATTCATTGTCAATTAGTTCACAAAAATTCGTATCAACTTTCAATTTAAGCCTTTGAATAAGTAAAAGGTTGTGAGCTTTCGTTTTTTTTTTATTTTTAAAATCAACTAATAATTCAATTTTAGATTTGTGATTAAAATTTCACACTAATTTGTTTTGAACTTATCCAAAATTGATAATTTCTCATTCTACCAATACTCCTCATCTTGTAACGAGACAACTCAAAGGAAATGACCTTCTTCTCTACTGTTATGAAATCATGATTTTTGCTTTGCCTTTGGGAAAGAGAAAGAAAGGAGAAGAGAGAGGTAACAGTAAATTTGAAATTCTTTTCCCAGAGGTAGAAAGGACGCCCATCCAACCACAAATAAAATCTTTTAGGAGACATGTGATGGAGTAAAATTTTGATTTTATTTGTACCGGTGTACCGTTCGTCAAATATCGGTGAACCGATAACACGTCGCTCTGCATGTATATATTCTGTATATTGGTTTACCGGTACTTGATGAGCGGTACACCATCAGAGATAAAATGAAATTTCATTCTATCCCGTATATCTTAAAAGATTTTACCCATATTAGAACGACCGATCCAAAAAAAAATGAGACTACAAAAATCATTACCCCTATTCTTATTGTCTTAATTACATGTCCCTATCTTTCATTTTGCTTACCTCTTTCCCTTTTAACCTCACAACACTTCCACATTCCGCTCCCAACTTCCACATTCCTCTCCCAGGGGAAAAATTCTTAATCTCCCATAACAACACGTAAACAGCGTATGATTGATTACTTATATTATTTACTATCTAGCATTTATAATTAACAATAAAAATAATAAAATTAGTAATATAAACATTTTCATTTTCTTCTTCAGAAACATTTTCTATTTAGAATGATAAAAGATAAATATAATTTAATTGAAAGGTGCTATTTGAGTTAGAAAAGATCTCTCTTAATTCAATAACAATGATATATAAAGATAATAAAAAACTACTCAAAAATATTGTTTATAAAAAATTCACGTAGTCATAAATTCTTAATTGCGACATTAAAAAAATATCAAGAATAATGAATAAGTAAAATTTGAATTTTATTCAATTATTTGAACATTATAATTTTAAATTTTAAACATTTGATTTCTATATGCTCTTTAATTTTTTATAATTTACCTCATAAAATTATTATAATTAAATGGAAACATTTCTTTTAGTTTATAAAATCTATAACCTCTTTTCTTTATGATAATTTCTTTTATACATCTTAAAATGTCACATCATTGTATATTTTTACAAATTATATTTTATAAAGAGTTATTTAATAAATTCTTTTCTCAGATAATAGTCTGTAAAAATTTAAGATTCACTTTATTAGATAAGAAGTAAAGAGAATTATTTGAATATTTTTTGTATTAAGATTCACATCTATCTTATTATTTTATTTATTGATTTTAAATTTAAAAATGAAAAATTTATATTCATTAAAATTTAAAGATCAAAATTATATAATTTATTATTTAACAATGAGATTTTATATTTTCGTCTGTTAAATAAATTTGAATTTATATTAACTTTCTAAAAAAATGCGAGTGAACGATTCCACTCTCTCGATTACACCCTCTGATCCGAAATTCCCATCCCATCCCTGGGTAGGTGAGATTGAGAGATCCTCTGCTCTTCCTTCCTCCCGAGTCCCGACCCGATCCGATCCGATCTTCTTTCTCTGTCTCGCCCACCAACTGTTTGCTCTTTTATCTCACTCAGTGCTTTCTTCCTCTCTTCTTCCTCCCTCCCCTCCCTTCTCTTTTGATTTCTAATTAATCAATTTATAGATTCATATCCTCCATCCTCCGCTCTGCCTTTGTTCTCCTTATATGCTCTTATGTGTGGGAGTGGGAGAGGAATTACGTTAGAAGAAGAAAAAGAAGACCAAGATCAAGAAGAAGGAGAAGAAGAAGAGCATGGGGCATAAGAAGCGAAACCCCCCCCAGCGCGCTCCCCGCCAATCGTCCCTTCCCCCTCCTCCTCCCCCTCCTCCTCCGCCCCCTCCCCCATCCTCTGCCAATGCACCATCCGATGCCGCCGTCGATGACGATCGCTCCAACCTCTCTCCGTCCAACGACTCGCATAATCCATCGCCCGCGACAGCAGCTGCCGATTCCGTCAAGCTCGACTGCGAGCGCGCCCTCACTGCTCTCCGCCGGGGCAACCACACCAGAGCCCTTCGCCTCATGAAAGAGTCGTCCCTCCGCTACGAGGGCTCTGCTCTCCTCCACCGCGTCCATGGCACCATCTGCGTCAAGGTCGCATCCCTCATTGAAGATCCTAATGCGAAGCAGCGTCATCTCAAGAATGCCATCGATTCTGCCAAGAAGGCCGTTGCCCTCTCTCCCTAACTCCCTTGAATTCGCGCACTTCTATGCAAACCTCCTCTATGAAGCTGCCACCGATGGCAAGGGCTACGAGGAGGTCGTCCAGGAATGCGACCGCGCCCTCTCCATTTCTGACCCCGTGGACCCTGCCAAGGAGAGTCTGCAGGACGAGAGTGAGCAGAAGCTGCCAACGCCTGAGGCGCGGATAGCCCACCTCCAGCAGGAGCTCCGATCCCTCATTCAGAAGTCCAACATTGCCCATTTCTACCTGGATGAAGACTCTTGGGAATGGGAACAGTGACGAGAACTTCAGGCTGATTCCGATGCGCCGTATCTCTGAGGATCCCATGGAAGTCAGACTTGTCCCAGCTCGCCGCCCCAATGAGATCAAGAAGGCTACCAAGACGCCCGAGGAGCGCCGTAAGGAGATTGAGGTCCGTGTAGCCGCTGCAAGGCTCCTCCAGCAGAATTCTAATTCCCCACAGCCCCAGCAAGATGACGGTGACAGGACCACCGAGTCCTCTTCTGGGCTGCCCCACTCCCACCGGTTGGGCGAGAGGCGGAAACTTGCCAACCTTCGCAAGATCTCGGGGTCAGCTGACAGGATGCATCAAGTCCGTGGGTATTGGAATTCAATGAACATGGACAAGAAACAGAGTTTGCTGGAAGTGAACATTCCAGATCTCAGAGCCCACTGTGCATCGGCCAAGGACGGATTGGCAATGGACGTGTTGTTGGAAGCACTGTCATTTGCAGAAAGCAACAAGACTTGGAAGTTCTGGGTGTGCTGCCGGTGCTGCGAGAAATTCAGAGACTGTGAATCCCACATACAGCATGTTGTGCGGGAACACTTGGGGAACCTCTCTATGAAACTGCAGTCGGTCTTGCCACAAGAGTTGGATGGTGAATGGGTTGAGATGCTTCTCAATGGGTGTTGGAAACCAGTTGATGTTTACACAGCGGTGAAAATGCTTGAAGATCAATCCAAATGTGATACCCTCATGCAAGTTGACTGTGGTATTGGGGGCCATTTGGAGCAGGAAGATGAAGAGTCTTTATCCAATGATTGTTATTCGAAAGATGCATGGGAAGCTCAAGTAGTGGGTGATGGGGAATCTAAAGCAGTAGAGGCTTACTATGGTGGTTCTACTGAGAGCGGAAACAGTGAAAAGTTGGTAAAAATGTATTCTATCTCGCCACGATGGCCCTTGTCAGATGATTCTGAGCGTGCCAAACTCCTAGAAAGAATTCATGCTACTTTTCAGTTTCTTTTAAGGCATAAATGTCTGGCTGCCAGTCATCTTAACAAGGTTATACAGTATGCTATGGATGAAATCCAGGGCCTTGCTTCTGGATTGCATCTAGTGGATCATGGGCTAGATCAAACACCTGTCTGCATTTGTTTCTTGGGAACTTCAGAGCTCCGTAAGGTTCTCAAGTTTTTGCAGGAGCTTTCACATTCTTGTGGGTTAAGCCGGTATTCTGAGAAGAATCCCTCGACAGATGATTCTCAAAGTTTGGCTTCAGGTAGTGAGATCTTCGAGAGGATTTCTCTCAGTGGAGATTCATCGTGTCTGATTTTGGATGAGCATTTGTTGAGGAGCAGGATCTTTTCTAGTGAAGCTGATAATGCTGGCATGTCAACTGTTCTCAGTGACCGTGAAGATACCAGTCTGGATAGTGATGCTTTCTTGTCATGGATATTTACTGGTTCTTCAAGTGTTGAACAGCTGGTATCATGGACTCGTCTCAGGGAAGAGAGAATGCAGCAAGGGATGGAAATTCTTCAGATGCTAGAGAAGGAGTTTTATCTCTTGCAGAGCTTGTGTGAAAGGAAATGTGAACATCTGAGTTATGAGGAGGCACTGCATGCTATTGAAAATCTCTGTCTTGAAGAACTTAAAAAGCAGGATCAATCAGTTAAATTTGTTTCTCGTAGTTATGACTCTGTTCTAAGGAAGCGGCAAGAAGAGCTAGTTGAGACGGAAAATGATGCCACATTTGTCAATAGCAGGTTCGAGATGGATGTCATATCAAATGTTCTTAAAGATGCTCAAGCTTTAAATGTTACTCAATTTGGATACGATGAAACTTTATCTGGTGTCACTTCTCGCCTATGTGACTTGGAATGTGGAGATGATGAAGATTGGAAAATGCAGGACTACTTGCATCAAGCGGACACTTGCATAGAAGTAGCAATCCAGAAGCAAAAGGAGCAGCTATCCGTGGAGGTTTGTCTGTTCTAATTTCATCCCTGAAAGAAAAATCCCTTCCGATGGAACTTCCCCTTTTTTGGGCTATGTTCTTGAACACTCATAGGGTATTCTTCTGCAGCTCAGTAAAATTGATGCGAGGATCATGCGGAATGTCACTGGCATGCAGCAGCTGGAGCTTAAGCTTGGACCCATGTCTGCATTTGATTACCGAGCAATTGTTTTGTGTCTTGTGAAATCATTCTTGCGGGTTTGGATTGATTCTCTAACCATTTTGTGTAAAATGCATTTCATCTTGAGCATGTGCTATTTGGTTGGAAGTTTAAACTTTCTCTATGGTGATCTTCCTTTGGCAGGCAAACTTGGAGGATCTGGCGAGCAAAGATGCAATGGAGAAGTCTGATGCTGCAAGAGAAGCCTTTTTAGCAGAGCTTGCACTTGATGCCCAAAAGAATGTCAACAGAGGAGTGGATCATTCTAAACAGATACCAGAAAAGCCAAAGGATAAGAAAAAGAACAAGGATTACAGGAAAGCTAAAGATTTAAAGGTTTTAACTATGATGGATCTGGTCAGTTTTTTTTTTTTTCCAATTTTAAGGATTACTGCTACGAGATTCATGCCTTGGATATGGTGCTATTGTTTGTATTCTTTTTTCAGGGTGTTGGTTACCATGATCAACCTCTCGTTCATCAGGAAACTACAGAGCAAGTGTACGTTTTTATATGTTTACATTGATTGCTACCTAATTTATGAGCAGAGAGACACTTTTACATTGATCATTACCTAATTTATGAGCATGAAGACACATACTTCCTCAGAATTAACCTTAAGTACTTCCAATTCGTACTTGTGTATATATGTATAAACTAGAGAAAGCTTGAGTTCACTTCCTGCCCATGTCTATGGGCCCATATTCAGGGCCCACCTTTATCAATCTCAACTATTCATCCTATTTGCCCTGATGAATTCACATTGGTGCGGACACTGATTTACATGAGAGTTATCCTAGGAAAGACCCTTAAACAGATAACAACATTAACTACATCATAGTTACAATGGGTCAATAAATTGATTAGATCTCTCAATTCCCACTTCAGCTAGATAATTCACCCTCAAAAGAATCCATACAATGTCCATGGGGTTTTTTTCCTACCTCTTACATGAGCAATTGCATTAGTTGAATGTCCCTCAATAATATGCTTTCCTTCTCCATAGTCATTCCACAACTTTAAAGCTTTCTTAATATCCCAATAATTTTGCCCAATTTAACTTCATAGATTCTAATGGCATTGATAAAACATCATGAGCTCCCCCCTTCTATCATGCAGAACTCCCTGAATACTCACTAGACCTGGGTTCCCTCTCACCACCCCATCCACATTAAATTTTGATGAACCCAACAGAGGAGGAACCTACCTCTCTTTGACAACCACTCTCTGTGCTCTCCTTGAGATGCATTCTATACACTCTCATAAAGTCTTACATCAAGTATCCCTCAAGCTCTTTATATACTATCAACCTCCAATGATTCTCAATCTCGTTGACTCAAGCACCTCCTCCACTGAATACTATTTTCCCTAAGAAATTCTTGCATTTCTCTCCTTGTATAGAAACCAAAAAAATGCTCTTGAAATAAACCTCAACTCCACCATCCCTACCCTTAAAAGGGTCACCTTCTTAACTATTTGTCACTCTCTCTAGTGTGTCCTAACTCACGTAGGAGCACCCCATTAACGATACAATTCTATCCATGACTTCTTTTGGCAAATGCACACTTGCGAAAGGGGTGATCCACCTGCATAGCACAGAAGATAGATTTGCCCCCTCTGGAATGATTTTCCTACTCCTAAAATTTCACTTTATTTGTATCTTTTCCTGATCACACCGACTAAACACCTGCACCTCATGTGGAGCGCCTGCACCTTATGTGGAGCCTTCTCCACCTTCCGCCCGTACACAAGTCAATTGTATTTTACTGCTCCCTTCTACCTTCTAATGCAAAATTTGCCTGTATAGACACCATACTTGTCCCCCACATAGATATGTTTATTCCTTCTCTCCATGAATATCCACTGCATATTAGATCTGCAGAAGATTCTCATAATGCCTCAATGCTCTTTTGAACTGAATTGACCATGCAATATTCTCTCCAGACAACTCATAACATTCCTATATAGTAGCTGACTCCCTTGTCCACTGTATGCAACCTAGGTTAGACTTTCTTAAGGGGATGTTTGTTCAAGAAAGTAAATCCATGAATCTTCAGTGATTTCTAATTCCAAGATACTATTTTAAGGATTTGATATCTTGGATTCTTAAAAATTCCATGTTTGGTGTGGCAACACTTAGTGACAAACATGTCTTCTTTTGCGAGTAAGCAATAAAAAAAAAATGATAGTAGATAATTCTTTCTCTACCTCACAAAATCTTACACAATTTTTTCTATTTATATATACAAACATATAAAATTGGGTCAGGTCTTTTAAGCAAACAAATTTAATCATAAGTTTTTTTAGTCATTTTTCATGAATTTCCTAATTTTTAAGATAATAATATGAAAAACTTAGACCAAATCCTTCAAACTATGATAAGCTTAGACCAAATCCTTTAGACTTACTAAATCCAATCTTAAAATCCTCTTTCCTCTTTATTCTTTTTATATATTTTTAAACTCACACAAATGAAATTCAATTTTTCGATTTTTATCTATTTAGACAATTTTTTTTTGCTGTTTTTCTTGTCAACATGGAAGCAAATGACAACTGTTTAATAAGTGAATTGTCAAGATTTATTTGGCGGTCACATAAAATTGTCTCTTTTATTAAATAAAGTAAAGAAAATTTTAATTATTAATATGAAATTTTATGTTTACTAAAACAACCTATTAAAGTTTTATTTTTTATATTTTTTAATTTTTAAACTTATTTGTCAATGGAATAGAGTTTGAGTTATTACATGTCACCCATTTAATTAAAATTTACCATGAATGACCACTTGAGAGAGAGACACTGCTTGGATGGATGCCCACACGAGAGACGTTGATGAGGGCATCACAAGCTTAATTAAAGACAAGATGAAGATTGAAAATGAAAACTACGGGCATCACAAGCTTAATTAAAGACAAGATGAAGATTGAAAATGAAAACTACATTCCTCTAGCATACAAGACCTTTGATCCAGGAATTGAATACATCAAACATGACATGCATAAAAATTGATGGCAAATTTGGTCCATTAGATGACCTCCAAGCCATGAAATTGCTCAATTAGCATAATTGAGTATGAGAGATTATTGGTGCCAAAGAACTGCATTTCCAACACCAAAAGCCACCTAAATTGACCCAAAATCAGCCCAAGTTTATGTCATATGGGTGCAATACTCCTAATACATCAAAACCGTTCAAAAAAAAAAAAACTCTGAATCCATCAAATTGAGCCCCAATTGACCCTTTTAGCAACCCAAATCCAAACAATTATGGTTTTACACGAACTTTCTCCAACATGCATGGAGGAAGGTTGGAAAGAAGAAAGATGGGAAATAGAAGGTGAATGGCATGGAGATCTTATCCAAGCAAGCCAAAGTCAGCCATGTGGAATTTTACAACTTAGATTGTATGGCTAGGATTCATCCTCATGTGGGGAGGTGGAATGGACGGTTTTGATGGACGTTAGTTCTTGTAAATATTTTTTGAGTTTTTGTTTATAAATAGAGGCTGTTGGGCATGGTACAAAAGACACAAGCAATAGAATCCAATTTCGAGTTTGAGATTGAAGTCTCCTCCCTCTCTTTGGGTTCTTGTTTCTTTGATTTTTCTAAGTTCTAGTTTCATTTTCTAGTTTCATTTTTGTCCAAATCCCTTGGATGAATTTTGCAATTAATTCTAGGAATTGATTCAATGAATCAATTCTAGAATTCCATATTTTCTTTGGTGATCTTTGCATGGTTTCAATTTTCGCCCAATGAAGTTTCGGCCCTATCTCACTATTCCGTTAAGAATTTGAGGTTTTGGCTCATCCTCTTTGAAGCTCTGTTTGTTATAGATCCAATTGAGCTATCAAGAGGCTTTATTTCGTCGACGTTGGTCCGAGGATCTTTCGAGACATCGGAATTCTTTGAGTCTGAGTTCTCTTTGAATTCAATCAAATTTCCAAGCTGAGTCTTGAAGAATTTCACAATTCTTTGATGGAGGCATAGGTAAGCTTTACACCCGACCCTACCCTTCATCATACACATATATTTCTTTCCCACGGCTTGAACGTGGATCATACTTTTGACGGAATGCCTATTGTGCGTGTCGGTTTCTCAGCCAAAGTTTGATGTGAATTATGAATTACAGATTTTCAAATCGGATGGGGAGGTATGAGACTTGATATCCTTGGACTATTAATGATGTTTCTCTAATCCATAGATTTTATTACACCAAACTAAAGAAATCAGATCGTTAGAGATTTTAAATTCCAAATTCATGGATTTGTGTATGCACAAACATGCCCTAAGTTTTCAATCCCTGACACATAAACATTCCAAGAAGAAGCTTATTGCATTTCCTGACTAGGACTCTTTTATCATCTCTAAAAAGATTACCCCATCTTACCTTGTCCAAAACCCAATCCTATTGAAAGCTCTCATTTCCCCTAATGTGCCCCTTTTTTACTTTTCTCCCTAAGATTCAACACCCAACCCCATTTATTGCAATCTTGGCCCACCAAAATCTTACACTGCAATGCATTAGTCTCTTTCCCAAATCTCCACAACCACTAACATAAGAACGCTTGGATTCTTTCTGGATTAGGAGAAAATAGAAGGTTGTGTATTTTTCCAAAGAATTTGTTTTGTAATTTTTTGATAGGAGAAATAGTATATGAGTGACATCATGTCACATCATTATTTTTCTCCCTTTTCATTTTAATGGAATTAAGTCGTTAATGCTTCAAAAAAAAATGCCACATGATTATTTTCTCTTATTTGGGAGAAAGATGGTTTCTACCATCACCGTAATAGAAAACTTTTTAGTACTTTCTACTAAATCTTTTTCTACTACTATGAATAGTAGAATCCTCTATGCTTCCTCCTAAAAACTTTCTCCAAGTCCAAATGCAGTCTTTTTTTCTAGTTAGAAAACTAGCTACGCCCACCATCATGGCTCTTTGAATTCAAAACCACCTCCCATTTAACTAAATGAACTTTCTTCTTGAATCGCCAACCCTCCATTCTCTCAAGCTTTTGTGCAACTCCCTTTTACAATTCAAAGAGGGAGAAATGATAAATAGGTAGGTTTTTGAAAGTCTCTTTGATTAAAGTGAGCCTTCCTCCCAATGATAAATAATTTTTTTCCACCTTGTTGAATGTTTTTCCACCTTCTCAACAATTGGATTTCAAAACATCTTTGATTTTGTATTTGCTCCTATAAAAATACCTAAGTAAGACATGGCAAGTTTCCCTGTTACATCTTATCTCACTAACTCTTTTACCTAGCATTCTCATCTCCAACCCGCCACCTCGATACTTTTTCCCAGGTTTAATCTTTAAACCCAAAACCAACTTAAAACACCTAAAATGTTACTTTTACTCCATCAACTTTTTTTTTTTTCAAACCTCAAAGGACTTAATAGTATCACCTGCAAATTGAAGATTGAGATATGATAGGACCTCCTCCATCTGCTTTGAAGCCTCTCACGAAGCCATTTCTCTAGTTTTCTCATCGTTACCTTTGTAAAAGTGAAGGCCAAAATAAATGGTGAGGATGTTTGATAGAACCTACTTTCAAGACTGACACTCAAAATGATTTGGCACCCAACTGTCTCATTTTCCATATGAGAGGTTGGGGTCTCTCTAATTTTGCTTGTTAGAAAGCCTGTACTTAAAACTTGGGCTTTTTCCTTGACCATGTTTTTTTTATCCAGACATGTTCGGCATTGTAGGTGGGGCTACCAACGAACTAGTCTTCATTCTGAACCCCTTTCATCAAGGTTAGTGTCCATTAGATCAATAGGTGGTTCAACCCCACACAATAAGAAAATCGCTATAAAATTATGGCTTGACCTACCCACAGAAGAGAAATAAATAGGGTTAGACTGACTTGCTAATGTCCCAATAATAATCAAGGTAGTTGTGGGAAGATCGAAACTCTTTCGAATGGAATGTGGTATGACATGTCCATGACACGTGTACAAACAATGATTACACTCAGTTTAAGGGTGGGTAGATCCCTAGAGGGAATGATGGTGTCCTAGACATGACCTTGTGATGTTGTTTTATCCCACTTATAATTTTCAAATGTTGAAGCTAGTCATTGAGTATGTATGAAGAAAATGAAGTCCATAAAACATGAGGACAGACGCCTCTAGCACAATTAGTAAGTGCTCATTATTGCAACATCAAGGTTTCATGTTAGAGTACATAGACGTCAAATTGACAGACCATGGCCAGTTGGCTTATCGAAATAATTTGCCAAACCCAATTGCAAGTGCCGACCCCAAATAAGTGCGATAAATGGTTATGATGATGATAGCAATAATGATTTCTAGGGCTGCAACTCGGGTCGGGCGGGCCGGTTTTAGTAAACCCAACCCTAACCCGACTCACTCCATATTGAACCCGACCCGACCCGACCCGAATAAAAAACTCGAGATAGTGAACCCGACCCGACCTGAGATTGTAATACCTTTGACCCGACCCGACCCGACCCGACCTGAATTGCAGCCCTAGTGCTTAGTTTTTCATTTTCGTCTCACCCGTCACCGATGTTGCGCTCTTTCTGCAGAAGTCTGTTCCATCTCAATGGAAAACACCCAACCCTTGCCTTTCTCCTTCAAAATCCACATCTTAGATCCTTTTCTTACAGCTCTGGTTCCGCATCTTTCACACTCTCCTACCTCATAGACTCATGTGGGTTGTCTCTAGAATCAACTCTTCCAGCATCCAAACGAATCAATTTCAAAAGCACACAGGTACCAGATTCTGTCCTTGAATTCTTCAAAGCCCAAGGCTTCTCTAACACCCAAATCACAAATCTCATCTCTGCCAGACCCCGTCTCCTCCTCGTCGATGGAGACACAACCCTCAAACCAGTACTTAAATATTTCCAAGATTTGGGCCTCTCTGATTCTGAAATCACCTACCTGATTTCTTCGAATCCGCGTCTTCTACTCAGAGGCCTAAACACCTAAACACCCAGATCATACCATCCATTGAATTTCTCCCCAATCTTCGGGTCGGGTTTTCTCGGGTCGGTCGGGTCGGGTCGGGTTGAAATTTAAAGGCCTCAGCCCAACCCGACCCGAATTTCGTCGGGTTTTTCTTTTCTCAACCCGACCCGACCCTATAGCCCAACCATTGTAACCCGACCCGCATGATTTCTCGGGTCGGGTCATGCGGGTCGGGCCAAAACCCAACCCGAGTTGCAGCCCTAATGATTTCTTGCTCATCCCCTTTCATTGTCATATTGATTTGGGGATTTTGTATTTGGGTAGGAGTGGTGGGTCGGCCAAGCTCGATCCCCCCTGACTAGAGTCTAACCCATTAAAATTTTTGGGCCTTAAAAATGTGGCTGGTCCCAGTCCTAAATGCCACATGACTTACCCATTTACCAACTTATCAAGCCAGTTCAAAGTTGGACTTGAGCAGCCCTAGCTGTGAGCTCACTCAGGACCTTGGAAGAGTGGGGTCTATGTGGAATCATGTAAGTAAAAGGCTTGTCAAATTTCATAATTTTTTAATGATTTACCTTTAGTTGAGAAGACAACCTTTTTTGTTTGTCCAGTGGTTGGCGTCACCTAATGGACAAGTCATTATTTGGATGTTCTTTGGTTTTGATTTTACTTTGTGGTGAAAGTTCAAAGAGGGTACCTTCTTTTTGGCGAAGGCCAAAAGGGTACTTTAAGCAATACCAACAGGGAGAAAAACACTGAGCTGGAGTTGATACCTTGTTTGTAGTATCCATTTGCAGTCCAAACTTTTTCTAAGAATTAGAAATGATTGCTTTAAAAAAAGCTGAAATTTTACTCCAATAGAAGAAAATATGAAGTTATGTTGTCTAAGATCGGTTGGGAATACAAAAGATAGCCTCAATACGAAGACCTGAAGGATTATAAGTAGAAGGTACTAGGAAAAGGGAGAGGCAGCTGAAGACTTTGAATGATGAGGTGGTAAGGAAGGACATGATGGTATGTGGGATGATAAAGAACATGTCGGCCAGTTGGGTCGAGTGGAGAAGTAGAACTGCAAAAGTCAACCCCAATAGATGGACGAAGGATTTGATGATGATGAGAAGGGCTTCTTGTTTATATACATTATATCATCATCATCATCATTTAAGCCATTTATCCCAACAATATAAGGTGACCTTAATTTGGATTCGACAAACTGTTTCCATTGGCCGACTGCCTATTTGATGCCCATGGGATTTGAATCTACAATCACTAGGCTGTAACAACAAGGCTTTACAAGTTGTGCTATAGGTTATTGTCTTGTTTATGTACATGATATATCTTCCTTTATTTGTTGGTGATGTGTATCCTTAACACGTTTTCTTCATCATTAACATCATGAAATCCATTTTACCATCTATTTGGTCAGCTTTTTGAGTTATACATTTCCATTCTACCTTATCAAAAACTATATTTTCTGTCATTTTACGATCTAACAAGCATTTTATTACAAGTCTTTAAAGGCCTCTTTATTCCCCTTGCAATAAAAGTATTCAAGAATTGAAATATTGCAGGTAGAAGGTACTTGTTACTTCAATACAAGCTCATCAGTCAAAGAAGGAGATAAAAGATATCCCAGCGAGCTATTGCATACTATATAGTTGGATAGTTTAAAATGGGAACTAATCCACATTGTATCTTTTCTAATAGCTAAATACTTGGATACTTAAACATGGGAAATAATTCATGTTAAATCTCTTCCAAACTTTGTTTTTACATGCAGAATTCATGTCTTTTTCATATCCATTACCTGTCACGGTTGCATCAATTTGATAGGTGAGATTCATAGGTTAGTTCATTAAAGCATACTCTGAAGATCAAATTTGTTGTCCCTACATCTTTTATGATTCCCGAGGAACATTTTTATGTACAGAGATGTGATTGAATGCTCAAGCTAAGGCTTTTCCTTTTTCCTCCTAGCAATCTTATAAATTTTGTATTTGACTTTTTGGGTTATGTACCTTGCTACAGTATGTTACTTGCTGTTGATGACAATCAGAAGGAATCTATGACTGTTGTTAGTGACAGTGGTGATGACTTAAAACAACGAGAAGAGGAATTTAGACGCAAGATTGAGCTTGAAGCAGAGGAAAGAAAGCTTGAGGAAACTTTGGAATATCAAAGGC
The DNA here is from genome assembly GCA_022113865.1 of Chimonanthus praecox. Lineage (NCBI taxonomy): Eukaryota > Viridiplantae > Streptophyta > Magnoliopsida > Laurales > Calycanthaceae > Chimonanthus > Chimonanthus praecox. Next base: position 69,093,650 of record CM039089.1, on the reverse strand, counting down.
GAATAGAAAATGAAGCTAAGCAGAAGCACTTAGCAGAGCAATTTAAGAAGGTTGGTGGACTATTCTTGGAGAATGTGACAGAGCAGTCACATGCTGATCCATGCTCAGTTCATTGTCCAGATACATTACAGCAATTGAGTAATTGTAAGGACCATTACCTTGGTGGTAGTTCTCCAAGTGGTTGGGTAGGGTTTGATCGTGGTGGTTCCCATTCCTCACAACCTTCATTTCTTACAGATAATTCAAACAATGAACTGGATCAATCTAGAAAGGATGCTGGTAGCCATGATGCACAACTGAATTCAGAAGTGGAGAGAGTCACGTTAATGAACCATGAGGACCCCTATCGTACTTATCCAGATGATGGCTCATCTTTAAGTTGTAACAATGAGCTGCGGAAGGATACAACAGTTTGGCATGCAAAAACTGAGCGAACTTTTCCCGGTAAATCTTCTAGTAGTGCCTGCAAGCAAAGGTTTAAAAGGACAAATAATAACTCTACCCTGAAGTTTAAGCAAGGTAGAACTACACTTTAAGGCAGAGACTTGTATTTGGTTGTTCATGCTTTAAATCAAAATGTCAATGAGCCAAACTGGGCTGAGGAAAGCCATTTTTGGAAGTGGGCCCAGACCAAACAGTTATACTTGGTCTCAAATCATACCAGTTCTAGCCCTTTTGAAAGCCCTTTGTTTGATAATCCTTAGTAAAAAAATGCATGGGCTTCAAACAGTTTCTGAAGTCTTCACTTTTGTTTGCAGGTCAGGCAAACCGAGGTGTTCAGGAAGATGGTGCAGTTACTTCTGACAAAAGGACAGGAAGGCATACAAGGGGTCAGGATTCTTCACATGTCGGTCAATGTGAGTATCACCATGTTATTCAGCACTGCTTGGTTCTTTACACTCTATAGCTACTCCTCCCTCAAGAAAGAGAAAAAAGGGAAAAATGTTTTTACGTACTAGGTATATCATTGATTCTCTTGTGAATTACCTGTTCTAACAAGGCACACTATTGCACAGCACAACTAAATTCCAGCAAAGACCTGAAGCAGACTGATAATTCAAGTGAATATTCTGAAGCTGCATCAGGTACACACTTTAATTTTCAATATTATTTGACTACTCACCAACGCTGAAAAACTAGATCTTTGGACTGCTATGAATCATTTGGTACCATAGACCTTGATTTTATGAAACAATGATATTAAGTGTATCCTTTATTATAATGTTTATGAGCCTGAGGCCCAAATTGGATCTATTGATGTGTATGGTTTGGTAGTATAGGAATGTGGATTTGAATGGATTTAATGGTGGAAGGGTAATTGATGGATTATTAGAAGTGTTAAATACAGGTTTTGATTAGGTTGTAGAAGTCTTGAGAAGTCCAAAATACAGATTGAACTCTGCCGAAATTTTGGTAGAATTTCCCATATTTGGAAAACGATTAGTTAGAAGAAATAAAAAAAAAAATTAGTCATTTCCCCCTCAAGTCATGTCTCGAAATTCAGGATGTGGCAGAATGGTACCAGAGCTAAGTCATGTCTCGGAAGGGGTTCGGGGCGTGACATTTTAATCTGTAATTTTTCTTTCATCACAACTTTTGTGTTTTGCTATCCATCACCACAATTTCAAAATGAGCTTGATTCTGGCAAGCCTTGCGAAAGTGAGGATCCAAAGAGGATGGGAAGGGATGCCAATGGATTAGCAAATAAAAGCCAATGGTTACATGAGTCATTTCTAAAAAGGATTTTTAACTGAAAGGCACTAATCAAATGCATTTTGCATTTTCACAATTTTGAGGGGTTTCATAGGTGGCCTTCCTATATTGCCAAACTGAGGATGTGTATAGGATTACGAAATAAAAGCCAAAGGATGCAGAAGTCATTTCTAAAAAGGATTTTTAATTGTATGGCACTAACCAAAATGCCCTCGTACTTGGGGAGATGTAGGAGTCTTGGGGGTTCCTTATCATCATTAAAATAAAAATTGTATGGCACTAATCAAAATGCATTTCACATTTTTTGCATATTTAAGGGGTTTCGCAAGGTAGCCTTACAGATAGATTTTTTTTTTTTGAAATGGTACTGAAATTATATTAAAATAACTAGAGGTGCGAAGAAGTACAAAGCAGTATAGAGAAGAAAAGGACCCAAAACCTTTTACACCCTCAAGCCCCCAAAATAAAATAAAACAAAAAAAAAAGGGCTTAGGAGAGCCCAATAACCTATTTCCAGGTACACATGATATCAGACAAAGACAAGTGCTAGAATTCGGGTAAGGAGGAGGCCCAAGCTGGACGTGTGGCAAAGATTTGGTTGCTGACACTTTGAGGACTTTCAACACAATTTCTAAAAACCTTGTTGTTTCGCTCCTACCAAAAGCTCCAAAAAGTGGCAAACAAGACTATCCGCTACAAAATCGAGCACCTAGGGGAAACATTGAAAATTTTCCATGCAAAGAAAAGTTGGGCCATCAAAGAAGAAGGCGTGGACCAATGGATGCTGAACTGATTAAGAAAGGGTAGTGGAAGATGGTCAACGTCCTCTTATGCTTGGAGGCACAACGGGTAAGCACTAACTAAACATCTGCCCCTCTTGTGCAAATTATCTTGAGTGAGAATCTTTTCTAACCTGGTTGTCCAAAGGAAGCTGGTAGCTCTAAGAGGGGCTTTGGAGGCCCAAATAGAAGTATCTACCTTCGGAGACAACCTAATCCTACTGAACCACTCAAAGAATGACTTCATTGAGAAAGATCCGGAAGAATCAGAACACCAAAGCATGGAGTCGTCTCCGGGCAGAAGAGAGTTGGAGAAGGAGATTTGAAAAATCATCAATCTTGGTATTTGAGAAGTTTTGGCGAAACCGAACATCCCACTCAACCTAACTGCCCAACACTAAGTAGAATCCATAAACAAAACCATCAGGCAGGAGGGCGATACGAAAAAGGGAGGGGAACCAAGCAGCGAGGGGTGAAATCAAAAGCCAAGGATCAGTTCAAAATCTGATACGATCTCCCCGCCCCACATTAAATTGAATATCTTGCTTGAACTTTTCCATACAAGCACATATTGCTCTCCACATACCCAAAGCCATATGCGGAGTAGGGTTAATGTCCCAACCGTGATTATAGATAGATATATAGTATCTTGCATCTCTCTTAGACCAAAAGAGGAATCTCACAAGCCCATTAAAGTTCTTGAAGATGCAGCTTTGGAAGACAGATGACTAAAGGCAAAAATAGCCAAATTTCTACATTACATGTTTCTTTTAGGAAGAGGCCAATGTTCTTGTGTGTTGTCGGTATCTTTGTGTCGATTTTTTCACAAATTGCTATCAATTCTTCTACTATTAGCTTAACGTTTCTTGCATGGTGACAATATATAACTGCTCTTAACCTCACGTAGAGTAACTCAACTTGCAGACACTTTGGCTTAGGAACCAAAAGTCTCAGGTTCGAGTCCTGTAGTCACTCGATGCACGTGGGGGGGGGGCTGCGTGCATCCGGGTCTTTGGATTTCTCTGTCATAAAAATAAAATAAAATATAACTCCTCTTATCTCTTGTAATTCAATAAAAATTTTGAGATGTTTAGTACTTGATCATTTGGAGTGACATTTGTGCATTGATTTTTATTATGAAATTGAGGCCATACTAGGACTGAGACACTGCGTTGCAAAGGGAACCTAAAAAAAAACAATTCTTTTGCATATTGTCTGTGAGTCATTTTTTTTTTTATGATTTTATTATGTATTACTCTTCTAGCTTGTGTATGTTCTTCCTTTTTCTTATGTTATTCACTAGTTTAATGAAGTAGTTTGCGGCTTTTGCCTGCTTTTGAATTAATGGCATAAATTACAGGAAAGAGAGGAGTGATATCATTTTATAGTGGTTTAGATTGATCATTAAATAGGCCCCACTTAGAGGCTGTGCTTGGGCAGAATCCCAACCCTAGTGTTTTCTAGATTCCCTCTACCCTCTATCTGGCATCAATTTTTTGAGTTTCACTTGGCATCATACTTTTTTGTTTTTATTATCTCTTCCACAATCGTATGGCGCCTCCTTATTACTTTTATATATTTGTAATGAAACTCTTCTACCATTTTTTATTCCTTCAGTGAGCATCATCTATATGTTATGCACTATATATATGTAGATTCCTCTCCTATCGAGACAATGCTGTTTCAAAATTTTGTTTCATTTTTGAAGTTTGCACTTTAGAACATATGCAATCATTATTTATTTGCTTTGGAAATTGGCTGTTTCACATGTAGGAGAGAATGGAACAAAGTCACTGAGACAACTACGTGCAGAGCAGGACGACGAGGAGAGGTTTCAAGCTGACCTTAAACAAGCTGTACAGCAGAGCCTTGGTCGGTAACAATTGCTAATTCATCCTTCATTATTCTTCTGCTGCTAGATTAACAGTATTTTGGATGAATTCATTTTTCTTCTAAAATTTATTTCTTGAATCCTTTATATAGGCTTGTCTATTATTGAATTTTCTTTTGGCTTGGCCAAACATCAGCAGATAATCATCATCCAATCATGTTATTGGGGGAGGGATCATTCTGGTTGGTTGGTTGGGTGGGGTGATGTAGTCTGGGTTTATGTCAGGTTTTATGGCCAAGTTCCATTGCCTTCAGTTGTGTTAATGTATTAACTAAATACATAGCTATGGTAGTTCAAAGGGTAAGAAAAAGAATGCTGCTCTGCATAAATGTTATTTGGGCTTTGACTTTCCATGGATTGCGAAAATTTACTGGATCTGGGATACATCTGTTCCAGCAACTATTAAGAGGATGCATTTGGAGCCAGTGGGCAGATGCAATCCTCTTGACTACATTTTTTATTTGAACTTTCTATTGGTGATGATTGAGCATAACTCCATTGAACTATCTATCACCTGTATCACTGTTTCATGTTTACCATACTAAGAAGTTTTTCCTATCTGACGGGGTGTTTTCGACATTGCTTTTCATTTCTTCAGATATATTTCAAGCACAGCAAAATGTTACAGTGGTTTCAGAGTCTAGACTGTCAAAACAAGTTTCTCCAGAGAGAGATGGTGATCAGACTTCATCTGACACAGTCACAGTTGATGTTGGAAGTGAGAGAGTATTGGGGACTGGCCTGAAAAATGAAGTTGGTGAATACAATTGCTTTTTGAATGTAATTATACAGGTTGGCTTTTCAAAGTGTTTTACAGCAAGTAATTTAGTTTTATAGATCTTTTGAGTGAAATGTCAATCTTTTCTATATTAGAATCTGATGGAATTATTTCCAATGAAAAATCAGTCCTTATGGCATTTAAGAAGGTTTCGAGTTGAGTTCCTGAGGACATCACAGTTACTGCATGTGCATGTCGGAGATCCTTGTGTTGTATGTGCATTGTTTGATATTTTCACTGCACTGAGCATGGCAACTGCAGACACACGGAGAGAACCTGTTGCTCCTACTTCTCTGAGGATTGCATTAAGCAACTTGTATCCTGATAGTAATTTCTTTCAGGAGGTAATTGCCAATATCTCTAATTTCATATTTAGTTTGTATAGCTATTCTCTCTCTTTGTTACAACTATAGGTTGAACACGATGCAGACCATAAAGCCACTCTTTTCACTTTAGTAGACCTGATACACCTAAAGTTACTCACAGGGCCAAATGAATGATGCTTCAGAAGTACTAGCTGTGATATTTGACTGCTTACATCGGTCCTACACTTCTGCATTTGAAGTTGATGATAGTGAATCAGAAGAGAGTAATTGCGTTGGCTCTTGGGATTGTACAAGCAATGCTTGCATAGCACATACTCTTTTTGGAATGGATATCTATGAACAAATGAACTGTTACAGCTGTGGCGTGGAGTCCCGACATCTCAAGTACACGTCATTTTTCCATAACATCAACGCTAATGCACTTAGAACGATGAAGGTATGTGTCTCACAAACTGTTGTTTGTGTAGAAGTCATTGAGATTCAATCCTGCTATGCTTTTGGGAACTCTTTGAATCGAATACTAATTCATAACCCTCCTACCAAACCATCTCTCCATCTCAGATTACATGTACAAATAGTTCTCTTGATGAACTCCTGAAGCTTGTGGAGATGAATCACCAGTTAGCTTGTGATCCAGAGATGGGTGGCTGTGGAAAGCTAAACTATATCCATCATATTCTTTCAGCACCCCCACATGTTTTCACAACAGGTTTATTACTAATTGTCAAGTTGAAATTGAGCTTTCCTTCCAAAAAAAGAGTTGGAATTAAGATCTTTGCTAATTGTTCGGCATGATTTCTTTATGCACATAATAAGTCGTTTGCATTTTGCAGTTTTGGGTTGGCAGAATACTTGTGAAAGTGAGGATGACATTTCAGCAACATTGGCAGCCATTACCGCTGAGATAGATATTGGTATCCTGTATCGCGGTATTGACCAGGGGAACATACGTCGCGTAGTTTCTGTGGTATGCTTAAATGAATATCATAAGCAATTGACAATTTGCTTCTATTTCAGGCTTATCTTGTATTGCCCTTTAAAACAAAGAGGCAACTCCATTTTTCTGTTATTTGGCTTGTATTCAGCTCCACTGTTCATATTTAAGCAAAACTCAATTGGTATCAGCTTGGATAATTCAGAGCTTAATAACGTAGGGTTCTTTGTGGTCCCTCAATGTCTTGAAAATAGAAATCGTTTCGTAAATTTCTCTGTTTCATGAAGTTGTACTGAATCACACATTTTATCGTAAATTGTAAGATTTTTTTCAACTAAGGGCAAAAAGTTCTAAAAAGTAAGAAATTTGTTTTTCATATTCTATGCATTTGGTGTTGAAAATATTATTGGCAACATGGCAAATAAAATGATGATTGTATCATGTATAGAACTTTAATTATTATTTATGCAAACATTGTTCCAGATTACAAAAGAAAAGTCGTGTATATGGCATGCTAGTTACATGTGATCATGGATGGCTTATAAGGCTAATATTTTGAAAATTAGCATTGATCATAAAGGTTACTATAAATTGGAAAAACTGACAGCTAAATGAGAAAAAACTATAAGGTTCTTAATTTTATTGTATATTCCAAGTAATTTTGTTGCTTTTATTAAGGTACTTTTGCCCTTGTCCAATTCCATTCTGATTTTTCCATCTTTTTTTTCATCCTTTTAGAGGTAGCTCAATTTGATTATTTCTTTGACTTCTTTTAGCCTGTGTTAGAGTTTCTTGGAACTCAGGAACCCTTAGTTCTAGAGAAGAACGCTAGCATATATAAATTTCTAAGCTCTACAATTGTAGCCTGAGGCTCCATTGCACAAAGCAAAGTAGTTTACTTAGAACTCTCAACTTCTAAAATTCAAGTTATAGGGAGACAAATAGGTACTTAGCTAGGTTGTGAAAAATTCGATGATTACTAGGTATAACTGTCTATAAGTGTGATATAAAGGGAAGCATTGAATTTTCATTTGTACAGGTACTAACCATTATGTCTGATTTTAAAGGAATTAGTGCCTACTAAAAGGACATCATATTAGGTGGTGAGGACTGGAAGGGATAGACCTTTAGAAACTTGGATTGAGGGGATAAAGGGAATGGTAAAATGTAGAATTATAGAAGATTAAAAAATTCTAAAGAGACATACTGTGTCTCAGTAGATAGTGAGATATCCCCTAAAAATTGATTTTAGGCCCCACGTTGTTGGGTATGATGTAAAGATGACCATACGAATAGTTATTGTATGAAGTTTAATCTCCATCTAATGATCTTATCTCTTGATTTTAAATTTTTAAAAATCAATGGCCTATACTCATCAAAATTTGAAGACTAAGATTGTATGGCTTGAATCATCAATTGATAGTGAAACTTTATATACTCCATATCCATATAATCATCTATCAAATGAACCTAAATTTGTGGGACCCATGATCTATCTAATGACATGTCTCATTAGTGTGTCTCGCTAACCTAACTCATTGACCTTTGATAGGACAGAATGAAAATGTAGGACTTGACTCCAAATGGATGGGAAAATAGCTAATGATAATAATTCTTTTTCTTGTTTTTTTTTGGGACACAATGTTATCATCCAAAGTGACAAGTATTCATCTTAATTTCTTATAAATTAAAAATCAGCCTAGGTGTGATTATGGAGCCTTTATACTAGGGCCCTAGAGTCTGGGCATGAAGAGTCCTACACTGTGCCTTTGATTGCTTCCTTTGGTAGCTTTTTAAGTGGGTGTGGGGTTGAAGGATTAGGCATCTGCAAAATCAGCTTTGTCGAGTGTTTCTGGCTGTGTAATCTAAGTTGAATGAACAATCAAAGTAAAAAAATACTGAAGTGCTCACAACTTCTGTCATTGATTAGCTAGCAACCATTCATTTGACTGCTTTCTAGTAGATGTCAAGTCAAATTTTCAGAAAAAAAGTAGATGTCAAATCAACAAAACCTTCCATCATTTGGCATGTTATCTACATTATAAGAACATCCATAATGACTCTTGGAAGCAACTATTGTTTGTGCTATTGAATTTTATTTTTATGCTCTGCCCTCTGGTTTGCATCTTTTCAAAGGCCTCATCTTCTAGAAGGAATTCCAAGTCTCTCTCTCTCTCTCTCTGAAATAATCAGTAAGACTCGACTAATTTGCAATCACTTCCATATCTCTAATAATCTTGTCTTTCTTTTCTTCTACCAGTCATTAACTAGGTCTCATTATATGCTTTAAATTCTTGCACCTTCATGTTAGTCCCTGGTGGTTAACAAGGCAAAGAGAGCCTCACTGCAAATGTTGGGGAAGACATGAAAATGAATTTTAATTATAGATCCATGTTTTTGCTGATCCAGGCCGTTGTAGTGCCAACATTGGATGATGTTCACCCTTGTTGGGCTCATTGCATCATTTATGCGGATTGCAAATCCCTTTTTTTAGGGAGATTCTGCAGTGTTCCTTGACACAGGACCTTATAACTTATTTGTTTTTGTATGCTTTCTTTCTGAGCCAATGGAATCAAATGAGGCTTGTTTGATTGTATTCATATTCTTTGGCCAGAGGTTTCGTTTCACTGGATGCAAAGATTAAGCTAAACAATAATTTCAGATTAAGATAAAGTGAATTGATGAAAAAGAAAGCTAAGCGTGTCATAGTATTTATGATTTCTACCCGGAGTACTGTGTTTCAGATGATATCATTATAGTTACCTTCATGTCAAAAGATGTCCAGTATCTTTTCTGATATTTGATAAAATATGGACAATGTGCATCAAGGTTTTATGTTGATTGAACTATGGTTGACTTGCTACTGTTACTTGACAATACATTTCATTCCCTAATTACCTACCTTCTATTTTGCAGGTTTGTTATTACGGCCAACACTATCACTGCTTTGCATATAGTCACGACTGTGAGCAATGGATCATGTATGATGACAAAACTGTGAAGGTAATGAGATAGCAGCAGCATCATCATCAAGGTCTTAAGACTTTTTTTTCTCTAGGGTCAGCTTTCTGAGTTCTACTTTTCTGCTCAACTCCATCAGAAACCATGTTATCTTACAATCTAGCATATCATTTCTCTCCTTTTCATTGAATCGTTCGCTAGTCTCCCCGAACACTTAGAACCGTATTTAGCAGCATTCGTTTTCTTCTATTGGAACAATTTTTTTCATTTCCACATTCAAATACAACGTTAATTGTTTTTTACCTGTTACTTCACGTATTAACCACAACATAGATGTAAAATCATTCTCCCATGCATCTCTTATGTTGCACACTGTGTACACCTTGGGATGGAGCCAACAAATTATGGTGTTGATGGGTCCATTGGAGAAACCTATTTTTGAATCTAGCCCACAACAAATTCAGAAATTTAGGGACAGAAAATTAATTTTATGTAATCAAAATTTGGAGGTTTAAAATATGTTCTTTGATTGAAATGCAAACCTTTCCAACAGAGTCATCACTATTAGTGGGCCCCAAGTAGTTTGTACGGTCATGAGGTCATCTCCATCTCTCTATTTTCTTCTTTTCTCTATTGCCAAACATTCAGCTCTTTATGTCGGTGCTGTCTTATTAAAGTACCCCTTCAATCGATGTCTCACTCGATGCTGGCACAGCATTGTACTAACTTGTCTGGACTTTGCGCCTACATTTATCCTACTTGCTCTGCTTGCTACTCATTATTTGTGCTAGATCATGAACAAATACTATCTGTTTCATTGTCTGGTAATTCTCTTTTATGTTTTTTGTTCTACCATTTTCACATGGCAGGTAATTGGTGGCTGGGGTGATGTGCTTTCCATGTGTGAAAGAGGACATTTACAACCCCAGGTTCTTTTTTTTGAAGCTGTAAATTAGATTTTGGTGTGAAAAAGAGGTCAGATTTTGGATTAACTCACTTTGAGTCTAAGCTGTTCGTCACATGGACTCACTCAATATGTTACCTGGTGCTGAAAGTCTATCATGAATATACATGTCCATTCAATCATGGGTTGCCAGTTGGGACAGATTCGGCAATTGTAAGACGCAATTTTTTTTCCTGATGCATGTGAAGTACTGAGCATTGGTAGTGAATTTTCTTGGGGTGATTGGCCTGCTCAACATATATATCAAAAAGGTAATCAGTTTTTCAACGTAAGAGGTTAGACGATTGAAGAGAGGGAGAGAGATGTTGGCATCACCTTCTTTGAGCCCGACTCCACATCAAACATGGTGGGCTTCTTTTTGTTCAAATAATATCGTAAGGACCAGGAGTAATCTGTATTTAACCTACAAAGGAGTGTGAAGATGTTTTTTGTGCCATAAAGCACAGCAGTAATGATGTGTTGAATGTCAGGTAGATTCTTTGTCAGTAGTCATCTGACCAAGTTGAGTTTATGTGCAGGCGGCAATTCATTTTTCACTGCAAGTCAGGAAGGCCTTGTACATAAACCTTTGTTGCCTATAGATGGCTCTAGAATAACCTCTTACGGTTATTTGCCTTTTCACCATGAAAATGCCTACAATATATGTATCTTTTGTTTTTTCTGCTGAGATTCTTAATGTGAAAGGTGCAAAATTTGAGGAGCTGGGTTGTTTCCTTTTGTAAGTCGGGCACAATTTGAGTTCGGTTGATTTCATTTTTGACCTGTTCATTGCAACCCTCAAACAATAAACTTGGACAATAGAAATATAAACAGGAAAAAAAATGATGATATACACAGTTGTTGGGAACCAGTGGTTTGTTGATTCTGTTTTCTCTGCCTTTTTATTGCATTTGCTTCACTGGTATTGTTTAGTTCTTGGCAATTGTATATATATATATATATATAGAGAGAGAGAGAGAGAGAGGTTGATTCTCTCTTATGAAAATCAGTGAAATGTGAAAATGAGAAAGGAGAGCCAATTTGCTGTGAGAACTTCCATGACAAAAATGAGAATGACTTCCGTGTACTTTGTATCCCCACTTTGACTTTGCCTCTACGCCTCTTCCACCTTGTAGAAGAAGGTTCCTCCTTCCAAAGGAATTAAGTCTGTACCCTTCGATGAAATTTCATGTCCTCTTCTTCACGTTGCTTTCTTCTTTATCCCGTATTCCTACTCGACTTCAGAACTTTGACCCTCTCTGAGTAATTCTCTCCATTTTTTATGTCCATATTTTCCTTCATTTGTATGCCTCTATTTCCTTTTATTTAAAACATTAAAAATGTGGAGAGACAGAGAGAGAGAGGGAATATAAATAAATTCTGGCATATTAGTGCTTCAATCTTGCTCACAGCTCCGGTTTTTACAACTAATCCAAAACCTGGGAATTGGTCCTTAGAATTACCAGTCAAAATAGAACTAGCGTTTCAGAATGACTGCAAAATTTCTCACACATTGCTTCTGCATCTCGATGTGCATAACATAATTGACGTGTCTCTTTTGATTTTCGTTTCTTTCCTGTGGTCAGTTGGGGATTCTCTTCCACTGAAACGCCGAGGCTGCATTTGGATGAGGGGAAAGCAGGGAATGCATAGGTTTTTCATCATTTTTCTGTTTCGTATTTACTAATCAAGAGAAAAGTGGATTTCTTTTCTCCTCGAGTCTAAATTTTGTGATTGAACTGCCAGCCAACTAGAGAATATCATTGATGGATGATGCTCTCACAGGGATAGGAGCATCAGTATGACCACTGTCAAGAATCTGACTACAAATAATAAATCGGATTGTCATTTCCAATGATGTATGCCGATTCAACTAGACATGGCAATGGATCAGGTTGGGTCTAGCTGGTCCTACTCCATTTGAGTCTATTCCGGTTTTGGTCTATTTGAGTCTTGTTAAACAGGTGTAGTAATTCGAGCCTGTTTCAGGTTTGATTTGAATTGGGTTTGAATTGGATTTATCCATTTATCTAGTTAAGGAGTTGTTTTTAGCGAGACACACATCAAGATTGTTTTTTAAATGGATATATACCTCACACAGTTGTATGTGTGGCAATAATCACGTCAGTCGAGTCTACTCATTTATAAACGGAACTGGTTGAGATCGGGTTTGCTATTAAAGGGGTTGAGTCGGTATAAGTCATTTATCATAATGGGTCGATTTCAGATTGGGTCAATTTTTGCCACGACTAATTCCAACATAAAAACTTAGAATTAAGTCAAAGGTTAGATTGACATCCAATTTCAATGCAGGCGATCTAGGGTAATCTGGCTTCTGGGTCCAGGTTCAGTCAACGATGAATGGTGGTGAGGAACCCATCCACTAGGAGGTGGGGGAGCTGACGAGCATGCTCTCACAAATCATCATCTTCTCCATATAGGGCTTCGTAACAGTTCCTTTCCTTATCGAGAGAAGGAATGGAAGAGTGTCATTGAATAAAAAATGCGATATACATTGGTAGGATTGTGTCTAAGTTTCCTCTCACGTTAATTCGAAAAAAAACTAATGTATATATTAATATAGAGAAATATGCTCTAAGATGGCTCATACAATAGATTACCTTTTTTTAGTAATGTAGAAAGTGATAAAGTGTCAAAAGTTTATTTTTTCAACCTTTTAGATGAAATGAAAAAAAATGCGATAATACCCAGGGGGGGCCCACATGAGTGGAAAGCCAAGGGTGAGATAAAGTGGATTCTAATAAAAAACCATGTCTCCTGAATTTCAAAAGCTATGATTTAGAGTCCAAAAATCAATAGTAAAACTAAGAATTTTTAAAGAATGAGATATGAGGGAGATTTGGGTGTAAGTAGAGAAGTGGTTCCCAAAATATCTTTGTCATTCAACAAGCATTCAAATCAAATGTCAACTTTGGGCCACTCACAGATTGATCAATTTCATAATACTAACTAATTATTCAGCAATCACTGCTCTTGATCATTACAGAACAGAAAGCCTACTGATTGTATTGGTATTGTATCTGGTGGCTGTTTGATAGTCGGGAATTCCATAATAGAATTGTAATATATAATATTGATGGGTAAATGATGACGATGATATATAAAATAATACCACAGTGATATCTAAAGAACAATTATTATGAGACTTTTATCAAACTTTGATTTGTGGAACCCACAATAGAACAATTGGATTCAATTCTAGATTGATGGAATAAATGATGATTGATATATAAAACAATACTATAGTGATATCTTAAAAACAGTTCTCATGAAACTTTTATGAGAACTTCTATTTGTAGAACTAGAATTAATGGATCAGGTTCTCCTCCTTCTCCCTTCCACACCCATCTATCTCTTATGAATTGTGTATCCATACTAATTTGACTTTTAAAGCTAATTGATTTAACCAGATAAATTCCACTAAAACGGTTAACCGGCATTTGTAAAACATACATCCCAATTTCTACAAAAAGGTAAAATTTTCTCTAACAAAGTCGACTGTACTTATGATAGACCTATACTCTTGAAGAAAATTGTTCAAGACTATGATGACCTGCAGACTCAACATGAGCAGCAGCATTTCCTTGAGCTGCCATTTCATGGTGGTTGTACATCTAATAGTCGAGTGTTTACTTTTGTCACTTCAATTCTCATCCAAACAACAACAGGTTTGAACTTCAAGAATACATACTAGCTGGACAAAATCAACAATTGCAACCCTGTGGCCTTGACTATGAGCACCTTCCAACAATGCATGATCAGTTGTCTAACAAAATTAACCCTCCACATTAAAAAGCATTTGAAGAACATAATCAGAAAAAAGAAGAAGATAATGTCATTTATACTTATACTGCTGCAACAGTACATTCTCTCTTATATCAACAAGCAAGCTAATGTTGAAAAAGTTAGAGAAGTTGGGAGAAAAGAGAATGGTTTTAAAAACTTGATTGAAGGTACAAATGACCTGATGGAATGTAGTGTGATGAAGAATATGACTTCTGATAGGATAAAGTGGAGAGGTAAAACTTAAATAGCCAACCCTATATAAATGGAATTAGAGCTATTATGACAATAATTGATGACAAAGGTGAGTCAAGTCAATGTAACATAAAAGTAACAAAACTACAAAGAAGGAATGTCAAAAGGACTTGTATGAATCAACAAAATTTCAACCATATCTGAAGTGATATTGACTAGTTTGATGCATTGCAGACGGAACAGGAAGAAATTCGTGCAAAATGCTCAATTTCTTGCAGACATGGCTTTGGACGGAGAGGATAGAAATTGGTATTTGCAGAACAAACTGAACATTAATCCATTCCTCAAATGAGAAGGATGAAAGAGTAGGATACAAAAGGAGAGAAAATCCGTAGTAGTTTGTGTCTACTAATAACAACTGTCACAATGATGACAACCATGGTAATGGTGGTGCACATGAACTTGAGAGAACAGTGATCCACTACAAGCACATATCTATTTGCCTTAGTAGTGGACAATTCACTTCGAAAATATAGGATTTTTTTTTAAATGACAAAGAACCCCATGATCCTATACTCAGAGGCATTCGGTAAATTCTGAATGCATGCAATCCCCCACAAATCACGGGCACTGAATAGCTACATGACTCAGATGATGTGGCACATCTGGCTCTTGAGCCAAAACATCTGCCAATTGAGAGAACATAAAAAGAATTATCACGGCGTATGCTACAAATGACTACAGAAACAAGAAATCAATTAAATATTAAGTTGGAATTATAGAGGATATCTTTTAAGAGGAGGGGATTAAAAGTAATAGAACAAAGATGTTGAGGATGTTAATCAAATACTCCAATTTAATTTGGAATGAAATCCCAATTTCTTTAGCTTTTTTGGTGCAAGTGCACGAACCAGTTGATAGTGTAGTGTACAAGTGCGATGTCGTACCCAAGTGAAATCAACAAAATATATATACGAAATAAAAATGGCACTATTAAAATAATGTGATTTAATAAAATAATTTTCTAAAACATAGAGTTATAATATTAATTTATCAAATTTCTAGATTTAAATAACCAATAATTAATTTAAGTTTTATCATTAATTTGTAAATTTTGATTAAAATGGTTGAGTAAATTTAAATGACCTCAATCTAATTTAAAATGTAAATTTAAAAAACAAATAAAATATTTCTAACCTAGTTAAATCATTTTGAGGATTTATGAAAGAATAAAATAAAATAATAATAATAAATTATTTACATATTTTACAATGGAATCGAGACAAGTATCGAAGGCGGCATGTTATCCTATTTAAAAATAAAATCATGGCCTAAACTATGAAATATTCTAGAATTATAGAATATAATTCAAGTTTATTACTTATTAAAATTCTAATTAGAATAATTACGTCGTCCATTAAATCAGAATTTTTCAATTAAAGCTTTAGGCTTGAGCGGGGCATTTCCCAAATCTAAAACAAACTGTTCTTGATAAAAACCTTAGATTAGAAAAATGGTCAAGTCCCACTGATCCTAAGAGGGGTTCTACTTTTCTTGAAAAAATTCTAAAAATAATTTGTTTCATAATGTTCATAAAAAGAATTAAAATAAAATAAAAAACAATCACTATTAAATATTTAATAATTGGGAACACCATAAATCTAAATAAACTGCCATGAATTTCATTTAAAAATTAGAATATAATGAAATACAATCCTTTGGACATTACATAAAAATAAAATAAAATAACTTACAAGAAATTAATTATTTTTCTCTGTCCTTAGCAGTCCAACTTCAGTCCCTTCAATGCCTTACCCAGTTCAACCTTCAATGGACCCACATCCATCAATTTATAGGAGTCAGAAGAGATGAGATAATGGACCCTTCAAATTTAGCCAAGATAAGAGACCTATTTAAATTCAGCCTATTTTATCCCTTTTTCTCTCTTGTGTAATCGGCTAACTCTTTATCTCTTTTATTTCTGTTCCTCCTTATCCCTCTTTTTATCTTTCTTTCTTATCTCTCCTTCGATTCAAATATTTCTTTATCCTTATCCTCTCTATCTTCTTCTAGCTGAGTTTCAAAAACTAAGGGAACTAGATAGTTAGTTGGGTTGCTCGGCCTTCCTCTCTTTTATCCAAATCCACTGTTTTTTTTAAACCATGGTCGAATTTTGCAGATAAGGCACCATCTACAAACGGAATTCACTAGTCCCACTTGGTCTTTTGAACTTGGATCCCATACTTGGACTTTTATCTGGCCCGGAATACTGGTGGACTTTGGCTTATAGGCTTTAGACTTGAATAGTGGGTTCATTTGTCTGTTTATAATTTCTACTACCTTTACAATTTAACATAGTCTAAAAAATATTATTATAATTCAAACTCTCGTATCCGGATTTGAATTATAATAATTTACAATAATTCCAAATCAAATTAGGCGATAAAAATTATAAACTTTTCAAAAATAGAACTATAGCCCACTTTTCTGTATTTTAATTCCTTTTTTCTTGTATTCTCACAAATATACTGGAAAACTTGAAAACTCCATTAAACGCATCTAATCTTCATAAATCAAAAGCTAACTAATCCAAAATTAAAGGGTAAAATGGTAATTTTCAGTGCTCAATACCTACATAAAAAAACCAACAATTACAACTAGCACTTTGATGCCTCACTCTGTTTGCAATGTTTTGGGTGAAATTTATTTTGAATCCCAATTTTCAACCGGAAAAAGTTTAAATAAAGGGTGCAAGCAGGGTGGGCGAGGATGAGCCCTCAAATCAATTCAAGATAGAGCTTGCATTGCAATTATTAATCAGTTAATTGCTTTTGTAGGATTTTCAGTTATCAAGTTTAACATCGGAGAACGTGCATTAATTTGATTTATCATGTGTTCAGAGCTTTCATGATTTGCTCCTTATGTTTTGGAGAAGATTATTCTTGATTTGTCATTGCTTATAATTTGATCAGCCTCTAATTGTGTAGGACCTCTTCAGTTGCTAAAGTCAATTTAAAATTTGGGTCATCTACAAATGATAATTAATAAGTTAAATTTTATTCCGCTCTAAATGATAACATTTACACCAAGATTTTTATTTTGAATTGGACAATTTAGTGGAATCTTTGGAAGATACAATAATGATCGTGAGTTTTATAATGAACTGTATTGTTAAAAATAGGAAGAAAAGTGCCTCATTTATGAATGAAATGAATATCTCCATCATTTAAAAAAAAGATGTTATAAAAAACACACGGGTGAGTTAAGAGGTAAAAGCAAAGAGTTAAAAGAGGCCATAACCATAGTGTTTGACGACATCATTATCATTACTTATTAATCAGAGAAAGTAAGTACAATTTCACGTACATGTAATAGTAATATCTTCCTCCATTCCAGTACTAGTAGTAGTCTCTGTTTGGGTCACACACGAATATCGGCAGGAAATTGCAAATCTATTGACAAAACAAGTGGGTGAGGCTCACCCTTTTCAAAAGGGCCCGATTGATCAAACTGGACAATTCTTTCTTTCCCAACTCAATGAACAAACCACACCATTTCATTCTGTTATTATATTTTATTTTTTGAATCAAATTTATTGATTCTGTGTATAATAACACATTATTAGCCCATGCATCTACGGAGGATGGATAGAGATTTCCAACACAAAGTTGTTGGGTTGGGGGATTGTTAATCAAAATGTGAAAGATGAAAGTTGGCGTCCTATTCCAGTTGCAGTTCGAGCTCCACTCCTAGTTGCAGTATAATGGGTTGTAAACGCTGGAGGAGCAATCCTGTGCTTTTCGATCTTGTTGTGCAGCTCTTCCTTGTTGGCGCCCACAACCCTGTCCACTTCCAATCCTCTCTTCAACAGCAGGAACGTCGGCAACGTCTCCACACCCCACGCCAGCGCCACCTCCTGCACATTGTCATTTGCCACCATATACAAACATCAAACAAGAATATCTTACCAAACTAAAACGAGCTCCTGGGTTTTAAGTTTTATGGGCGTCAGACTGTTGGTGTACCGAGTAACAGTTTGTACAATCTAACAAAAACGCCTATCAAGATTAATAAAAGAGATTATGGGTATTTATTTTCCAGGGAAGGTACATACCCTCAGCTCATCCACGTCGATCTTGAGGAACACCACGTCCGTCAAATTGTCAGCCAACTCGTTTAGGACCTGATCCATAATCCGGCAGGGCCCACACCAAATCCCGGTGAAGTCGACCACGGTCTTTAGGTGGAATCGATCAGATGTACATGTAAGAATAGATATTGTTTAGTTAAATTTACCAACATGTTGCCAATCAATCAACACAACTTGATGGGATGGGTGGAATGGGCAAGTGAAAAAAATTACATCATTCTTACCAAATGAGAGGAGTCCTTGGAAGCATCCAGATAGGATTTCCAACGTTCCATGGAGTGAAATGCCTGAACATGGGGCGACATGGTCGTATTTCCGGCGGGGTAGGAGGCGTTGGCACCCATTGTTTCTTTTCTAACTGAGCTGCTGCTGTGGACCCTTGACGACCATAAAATGTTCTATATGGAAGGAAGAATTTATAGATGGATGTTTAGTGTTTGGCAGGTTGGAAAGGAGAGAAGCGGATGCCCTGTGGACCCTTGATGTTACATCTAGGGTCACTCTCTCTTCTTTGTGAGGACGGGGGGAAAAAGAAGAAGGGAATTTTGCCTTTCGTTATTCAACGGCGAATCTCAATTTACGGCCAGTTTATAGCTTGGCTCTCGCTGTTACACTTTTATACTTCTACTTTACCATTGTATTTGGTTCCACAGAATCGATGCATTCAATTGCATTTAATATTTGATTACCTTTTATCCTAAACATGCTTCAATCTATGGGCAGAAGCGAGGGACAGAGTTTGCTGGACTTGGATTTACTGACCATCGTTTATAAATGATAAGGCTTGGATTTACTGACCATGGTTGAAATCGTAAGTTAGAAAAGTAAGAATTCAGTTCACAGGGCAAATTCAGAGGTCAGAGCAGACCTTGGGTTGGCGCCCCTCTGGTAGGTAAATCAAGTTTAAAAACTTTGGAGTTGACACTAATCTGAGAATTGTGAGGTCTCGCTTGCCATATACTCAAATATGGCGTACAACTTAATATATTTTTGGACTCCATAAG
The DNA here is from genome assembly GCA_022113865.1 of Chimonanthus praecox. Classification (NCBI taxonomy): domain Eukaryota; kingdom Viridiplantae; phylum Streptophyta; class Magnoliopsida; order Laurales; family Calycanthaceae; genus Chimonanthus; species Chimonanthus praecox. Next base: position 69,074,172 of record CM039089.1, on the reverse strand, counting down.
TATTGTGAATCTTAATTGTGGAATTGATAGATGATTACAATCAGGTGAGAAAACCAAGTCCCTCTTGAGTGGCAGGCAATTTGATGCTTCCAACTATGTCAAATTTGCGTATCTAATTCAAACACTAAGCATAGTTGTAGAGAGCTCAATGTGTCAGTCATCATGGCCCAACAAGATTATTAGATGGTCAAGATGTAAGTTTCTTAGATCAAAGAGTGATGAATGTTTATAAAAGGGTGGCTCAGATTTGGAAGCCTAGATGGTGGGGCAAGGTTGATGGAAGGGAAATGAGTTGGGCTGCAGCACATCATGTAACGGGTCTTTCTCTTGTATGTGTTAGGAGGACTTGGGACTTGCGTCTTTGCTTTGTTTTGTTTCCTTTCCCCTCTTTCATATTTTTCTCATGCATCTGATACTGAATTTAGGTAAATTCCATTAGTAGAGAAGTCTATTTCTTGGGTTTTGTTTGTTGCTTGGGACTTGCGTCTTTGTTTTGAGTTTGTTGTCTTGGGTTGTAAGAGTGGGTTCATAGTCTGAACTTCAGACCAGACTATATGAAGTTTAAACCTCATCTAAAAGATCATCTTTTTGTAAAACTTGGATAGTAAAGCTCAAAAAAAAAAAAGTTTCATCTTCTTAAAGTCTAAAATATTTTAATTAGTATGATGAATAAGATTAAATATGTTTATTAAAGTAGAAAGATGAACTATATATGAACTAGAAAAGATATAAAAAAAAACCCCCTTGAAACTTGAAAGTGCACAATCCATCGTTCTCTTTCCTAAAATTATGTGTGCCGCCCAAAAGAGAGAAAACTGAGAAAAGAGGCCTTACCTTTTGGGAGAAGGTGCATGTAAATAATAATTAATAATAATAAATGCTAGCCCATGTCCATTTGCCATGGACTACTTGACTCACTCTTATCATGTAATAGGGACACATGTTTTACGTTTTCAAATCTTTATGTTGTTGTTTGATTAATTATGTGTTGCAAATTATTATTTTTAATATAAATTTGATAATTAATTTTTATTGAGTTTGTAGTGTACCATTTCTCTCTCTTATTACCATTATTGATTAAGCTCCAGTCACATACATGGTGAAAATCTTAGATAATGACCGAATACCCTTTTTATGCTGGAGAAGTTTAGTGAATGCAGGCAGTCTAGACTGTAGAGATATTCGTAAGAGCATACTCAAATGATAAAAAAGAAGAAACATATATCACACTTGTTGAACCCGTTATCCTATTAGAAGAATTACGGTAGATTTTTTCACAATTTATTATTGCTAATCTTTTTATCAAGGTTATAAAATAGATATTTGATTTAAAACTGATGGAAGGCTTTAAAAAAAAAATTGGATTTTATTGAAAATATATATATTTTTTTAAAAAAAAATAGGTTCAAAAGTTGGCAGGTATGGTGGTTATAATAGAAATGACTGAAATAGATCATAATATGGCCGATATCATCAAATATTGGTCAAAATTGGTGATCAGCATAAAGACTCAGTTACTGACTATTGTACAGTAGTAAAATTAGATGACAGGTAGTGAGATATCCATAACCATTAATTTAACTAGTGAGTTCATGAAGTTTATTAGTACTTAAATCGTTTGTTTTCATACTACGAGATTTTCCAAAGATTTGCACAATCATTTGGTACCGAGTAAGACTCAATCTAGATTTAATTCTGAGAATGTGATGGTTGTTTGCAGCAAGAAGGACCTCATTAGTGAATTCTCTACCCTTTTGCTCGTTGGTAACAATAGTAGTATATTCTCTTTTGTGGATAACACACCAACCAACTCTTGACTTTGTGTTTGTGCCTAGCCTGGGATGCGGGCTTCCTTTGTGCTATTTCTCGCACTTTTTGTTTTCTTGTTTGGCGTTGGGCTTTTCTATTGGTGAGTCTGTTCATTTTGTTTCTTGTCTAGCTCAGGCTGTGGGTTTTTTGTATATTTTTTGGCTCCTCTTTGAATGAATAACTAACCTCACATTCAAAAAAAAATAAACTCAATTAGTTAAATGAGTAATTTCTATTCAATCAAAACAATTTTTATTTAGGTACTCATTCAAAAAAAAAAAAAAATTGTACTCAAAATATTAATGGAAAGCATTTCTAAATATTATGAAAAAAATATTATCCCCTTGAATTATATGAATTCGAATCAATCTGCACCAATCTCTATAACATAGGTTGTTTTAAAATTAAATTTTACACTCTTAATGGAAAAGGAAGTTTAAAAGTCTACCATCTAAAATGAACATTTGAAGATGAAATTAAAAAAAAAAAAAAAAATTATCTGAAAAGAGATTCAAAATATACTATTCACTCGATGCCTTTGTATTAAATAAATAATAAATAATAACCTTGATTAAAAGTAAAATTTAGTAGTTGTATTATTTTTGAGAGAATTTTTTTACCAATACTTTTAATTTGAGTCGAAATTTGTACCTGAGCTGAGGAATGAAGAGGAAGCCATTCGTGGAGACAAACATATTAATAAATCCAATATTGAAGAGAATTCATGTTGTGGTCATTTTTTAAAGTTTAAATCGGTGGAAAGCTCTGAAGAAGCAACCATAAGTCTCATTCAATTAATTTTTAGCAGAGTAAGACGTTCCTGTCAGCAATTCATTGTCATTATCTCCAAATGGCGACGGACATGGTGAGCTCTTCATGGCTGGCGCTGGCCAAGAGACTTGTCGAGAGTATCTAGTACGGGGAATCGCCGTCTACAAAGAAACCAAAACAAGCCACATGTTTATCTATCAGCTACCTACAGTGTGGGAACGGGAACGAACCCCTGACAGAGAGAGAAGAGTATTGAGGGAGGCTCAGGCTGAAGCTCAAGCTCAGGCTCTTGCTCTTGTTTGTTGGGACATGAGGAGTGAGAATGATGGGAATGCTGGGTTGTCGAATTGCATGGGATTAATTAGAGGAATCGTCTTAAGGAATCAAGAGAGAGAGAGAGAGAGATATGGAGGAGTTCACGAGACTTGCCTTGATAGTGGGGGCATTGCCTTTGCTTGTTTGGCTTCTTTGGTCATGGAACGAGATTAGGTTCTTGATTCCATTAAAAGTGCACTCCAATGGTGGACCTAATCTTCCCCCTGGCCACATGGGCTTACCCTTCTTAGGCGAGATGCTCAGCTTCCTTTGGTACTTCAAGATCATTTGCCGCCCAGATGATTTTATCCATTCCAAGAGAAACAAGTGCGAATCCACCACAATCTACAAGTCTATGGACTTTCTTCCAGAGAGCATCCTCTTTCATTGGTCCAATGGAGAGGATCCTCTCTCATGTCCTGTATCAGGGGAGAGAGAGAGAGAGAGAGAGAGAGAGAGAGTCCATAGGATGATTCTCTACCTCTCTCTCTCTCTCTCTCTCTCTCTTCTCTCGGTAGACTTCACATAAACTTTTAGTTACATTCAGAAGTGAGTAATGAATCAGTTAATCGGTTGATTGAATGTTGGACAAAGAACAGATATAGAGATGGAGTTGGAATGTACAGGAGCCGCCTCTTCGGTTTTCCATCAATCATAGCATGCAGCCCAACTGCCAACAAATTCATCTTGCAATCACCTGAGCTATTCCCCATCAGATGGCCGACGATCGACCTGGTGGGCCGCTACTCTCTGGTATCAATGACCGGGGAATCTCATTCAAGGGTCCGGCCCTTTGTTGTGAATGCCATAAGTAGGCCAGTGGCGCTCAAAAATATCACTATCCTAGTGCAATCACGTGTTATCTCGTCCCCTCGTTGTTGGGCAGCGACGGGAAAGATCAAAGCATCTGACGAGGCCAAGAAGGTAAGTTAAAGATATAATTACAAATTTATCTCTTATTATATATGTTCACATGGCAACTGGTCACATATGGCATTATAAATTGTCCGATGTTAAAGCACGGAGCACCTCATTCCCCACTAAAACTTTCCATGTGCGACGACAAATTTCCAACAACACCCTTGCTTCGTTTTTAATGATCCACACGGGTTGTTTCCAGTAATTGTCCAATCCAACTCTAGTATGACCGTCAGCGCTTGGCAAGGGCACAACTAGAAAATTCTCTTTAATAAGAAAAGAGAATGGCAACTTGTTAAAGTAGCCAATGTATATAAAAAAATGAAAGGGCTTTCTATTCTGAATATGAAATTATGAATATCCTTCACAAGCTAGCTGAGGAGTTGTGTTTGGATGAAATGGTGGGGTGGCAAGCCCTTGGCGATCTCAATCAATTAATAAAATGCTAATAAAGTGGGTCACTGATGACCGCGGATTATCATGCATGCATTTCAGGTCACATTCCGAAATATATGCCAGATGTTCGCGAGTGTGGAGGGCGGGCCACTCGTAGATGAGCTTGAAAAGCATGTTAGAGGCGTGGTAGCAGGACTGAGAGCGCTGCCAGCCAAACTTCCCGGCACTGCACATCACCGTGCCCTAAAGGTGAGGTGAAACTCAGTGTTTTCTTTTGAATGTATATTGTCTATGAGTCTATTGACTGAATGTTTTTTCTTTGGCGTGTCGAGAGAAGCTCGGTGCAGCATTCAGGACAATTTTGGAGGCGAGGAAGCAACACGGAAATCCTATGGACGGGGAGCCCAATGATCTGATGGATGGATTGATGCAAGTTAGAGATGAGGAAGGGAAGCAAATGGATGATGAAGAGGTGATTGACAACATCAGTCATCGCAGGCTACGAATCCACAGCCACTGCAATAATGTGGTCCCTTTATTACCTCTGCAAATTCCCAGATGTGCTTCGACGCCTTCAGGTAATTAATTCTCTCAAATGCATTTCCTTTGATAATTTGGAACAGACAAACATTTACCATTCACGTCTGCAGGAAGAGAACATGGAAATGAGCAAGCGAAGGGAAGGAGATTTCATCACCATGGACTACATTTCACAAATGCAATATACAAAAACAGTATGAGTTCCATCTACTTGCATTTGGTGACCATTTTACGTGCGATCAAAACAATTTTGCTAATTTTTTTTTAAAAAAAAAACCCTACTACTTTGAGCTTGGACCAGTTGCTGTAGTGTAGAGACAGAAAAAAAAAAGGTTTTTACTGTATTGGATGATTCTAACTCAACACTGATCGCCAACCCATTCATGAGAAATTCCAGCATTGATGCACCAACAGATTTTTTCTTTTTTGCTGGCCCTTGAAGCAGGTGGTAGAAGAGATAATAAGAATGACAAACATCGCGCCTACAATATTCCTGAAGGGCCAGCGAAGACGTTGATTACAAAGGTAAATAATTAAAAAAAAAAAAAAAACTTTTTGGATTTTGGAAACGATGAAAGGAATGGTTGTATTTTGGATGTACAGATTACAGAATACCCAAAGGTTGGCAGGTGGTTGTTTGGATTCGACACCTTCACACCGATCCAAATAACTTCGAGGATCCCCTCCAGTTCAACCCAGATAGGTGGAAAGTGAGTTGATTTTCTAATCGATTTACTTATCAAGTTTAAATATCTGCAATGAAAATACATAGGCATAGGCAGTAAGAATTGTTGATTTTTGTCCTATCAGACATCTCCGAAGCCTGGCACGTTTCAAGTGTTTCTGTCCCGGAAACATGCTCGCACGAATTCAGCCCTTTATTTTCCTTCATCATCTCACCACTGGCAATAGGTAATAAATAATAACTCACGTCAACACCTCCTTTCATTTCCATGCTGTCTCACCCACTCGGCCCATTATATTAACTCGTTACTCTTTTGATTGGTGTGTTAAAGGTGGGAACTCATGAATCCCGACGCAAAGATAACCTACCTTCCACATCCGAAGCCGGTAGATGGAGCTGAGATGACCTTCCATGCATTATGAGAGAGAGAGAGAGAGAGAGAGACAGAATCTCTGATCGTTGCACTCTTCTTGGCATGCTATATGATTCTAGACAAAGCACACTGTCTAAGATGCAAGTGCATATTCTTTCCAGAATACATATATTAATTGATAATTGCATTCATCTTATATTTTGTGCTATAAAAATGGTGAAGTGCTTCGCTGAGTTCTCACTCTTAGTGTTAGTCCAATGAATGAATAGACAATTTATCTTTGAATGAAATGTGAGGTAAAATAATAAACTCATGCATTTTGTATTTGGACCCTTGCTTCTTTTGCATTTCATCTATTTCTATTTAGATCGTATTGCACATATAAGCTTTGTTTTTTTCTCTTCATCTTTTGGGCCCTGTAATTTTTCTCGTGTGGAATAAATTCTAACCTCATTCAGAAAAAAAAACTTTTCACAAAAAATCATACCAGTCATTTGGTCAAATCTTAGTAAATTAAATTTGATAACTGATATGGTCATTTGTAAATGTAAAAATTTAAATGAAAAATTAAAATTAATAAAATAAACTATTTAAAAGATGACAAGGTAATGATAATAAAAATCAGAAAAATGAATTTTCACCAAAGATTTTCCAATTCGATAAAACTTAAAGTAGCAACTAGTGACGAATCGTGAAGAGAGCTGTTTGCAGTTTTGCATACATACGGTGACGGCTCCATCCAATTCGGTGAATCCGATCTGGCTCAGTAGTCTTTGTAACAAGTTACTTGTTGCCAACATCGCATTTCATTGGATTTGTCACTTAGCTTGAAAATTAGGAGATTTTTAAATGAAATATTGACTGTTATAGAGTACTATCATCTGCGTTCAGAAGCAATCATGCTTATCAAATAATCAAATGAAATCGTGATGGAATTAATCAAATTATATTTTTAAAGTTTTCAAATTTTTATTAGAAAATTAATTTTTAACTGGTAATTTCCCAGTGGACATCACATTTGAGGGTTATACACTGGATTTCCCGCGATTTGATTTCCCATATGTAAAATTAATTTTTACACCGTAAATTGTATACCTATTTTTCAAAATCTCCATTTTACACATCCGTTTCAATGATAGCCACTCTCTCGGCGATCCAGTCATTGCCGGACGCATCCGACAGAGAATCTTCTTTTCTCCATCCAGATTCGTCAAGGTGCTGGAGTACCAGAACGGCACTGAGTGCCCGGTGTCATGCGTGGAGAAGTAAAAGAAAGAACAAAAGGCCCAGGCAAGAGTTAGAGAGGAAGAAAAGGAAGGAAGAAAAAAAAAAAGAGAGGAGTAGAACGAAGAAGAGGCGCCCAGCAGAAAAGAAAGAAAGAGAGATGAACGTGAGCAAGATAAAGAAAGAAAGGAGACTGAGACGAAGAATAAAAAGAGAAACATAGAAAAACTTTTGTGCGAAAAGAAGAAGAACAAAGATAAAAAGAACAGAGACAGTAAGGAAGAAGAAGTTCGTAAAATACGAGTTAGGATATTTTTATTTAGTTGAAAAAGTCTTATAAATTCTAGGGTATGCTAAGGTTGTAACAGGTCTGGTTGAGTGGGTTTATTTAAAGTTTCAGACTTTATTTGAATATCTTTAGTTAGGTGAGTTCTATTTGGATTCTTTGAATTTTAACTTGGATTTGGTATTTGTGAAAATAAACGCATATAAATTCATGTCTAGACCAAGCATCGTAGTAGGTCCAATTGAATGAGTTTATTTGAAGCTTTAGGTTTTATTTAAGTCTCCCACTGAGATGAGTCCTATTTGAGTTCTTTAAATTTTACTTTGACCTCACTGGACTGAACCTTCAACTTCAAATAAACTCACTCACGCTTCGTCATCACTCAGTAACCAACCCAGGTTTCAGTTTCTCTGTTGTTTGATCAGAGGGTGGATGCGCATAATATAGGATGCCCTATATCCCACCCAGAGGAGATAGAGGACATCTTCACTCCTTTTTTTGGTAAAAGAAATTGCTTGAAAGCCATAAAATACAGGTCCAATTAATAAAGTACAAAAATAAACATAAGATTTTACATCTAAATATCCAACAATAGTTCTTTTTTGTTTTTGAGACCATGAAAACGTATCTTTCTGTCACGAGAACTAGATTTCAACTCACAAAAGCCAAAATATCCAACAATAGTTCTTTTTTTTTTGAGACAATGAAAACATATCTTTCTGTCACGAGAACTAGATTTCCACTCACAAAAGCCAAAATATCCAACAAAAGTTCTTTTTGTTTTTGAGAAAATTAAAACATACCTTTCTGTCACTACAACTAGATTTCCACTCACAAAAGGACGCCAAGTCAAACAAAGTTTAAAGACTATCGGAGAAATAGTATCTGCCATGGGGCCTCCACCAGACTAAAAAAGAGCTTTGTCAATGTCTTGGCATGACATTACCTCTTTCGTTGCAGTAGAAGTTCGATTGGATAGAGGGAAAGCAGTAAGCGTGAACGATGGCAGCTCCTATATGATGATTGCTCCAACAGGATCTCAGGAATGTTGTCCGAAGTAGAAAGGGGTGGGCTCTGAAGGCAGAAAAAGTACAACATTTGTAATATGTATCATACTAGTGCACTTTGGGATGCTCTTCAACTGCCCATAAAACTCATTTTAAGCAGGATAAACTGGATTTGCAAATCCTTTTGCCACTGATGAGAAGAGAACAAAACAAAAAGTTGTCAGAATGAGAGCAAAGAAGCAATCCTTGAACACAAATGAAAACCTCAGCAACAAAATGCCTCACAAGGTGCGTCAAAAGACTAAGTGCACTTCAACTATAAATGCAATCCTTTTGCCCAAGGTGCAATAAATGCATGAACTGAACCAGAAACTTATCCAAACTGGGTTCATTCAGTTTAAATGGAGAAAAACTGAGGCACCTTCACAAAATGAGTATGTTTTGATAGTCACAGCTTGACTTGTGGGTGCATCAGCTGAAAATGATGATAGAACAGTGGTTGGAGTGCTCAAGTACAAGCGACTTACAATTAAATCTAAATTTGGAAGTGTGAAGAAAGAGAAGCTGGAACCACAAGATCTCTCTTGCGTAATAGAAGTTAAACACCTGTTGCATGATCCATTGTCGAATGTTATATGGAAGGAGATAGTCCCTTCCCCTGTTAACTTCTTGTGGTTCTTGTTGGTTGTTATGCTCCAAGAGGGCATTCTTTTACACGTGATACATGCCTGGTACTAACAGGTTTCTTTGCCTTATTTGCTTATAGTGTCATTTCATTTTGAGTTGTACGGCCATGACTCATGATGCAGGTTTGTTGACATTTTTCATGCCATCATATTTTAATCCAGACTTGAGATTCTTCTCAACTTTAACTAGGTTCCATATTCTTCAGACCTCCCAAGAAATGATTGATCTATTCCATCTAGATTTCTGGGTTCTGCTAATTAGCCAAAATAAATGTGATCTTTGGTGAATGCCATCTAATATGCATTCACTCTTAGTTAATGTCTTCCAACATCAACCACCTTGCAGGAAGATAACTGCGAGGGCATATGATGCAAATTATGCGAGTTTCTAAATCATCATCATCAGTAAAGAGATACCCATCAAACTGGAATCACCTATATAAAGTTCTATTTCACTCATCAATGTTTAGGGCTGAACTCTCAGCAATATAACATGTTGCTTCTAACTACTTCATCAATTGAAGTTCTCACCAACCTTACCTGCCTTCTCCTAGTACTTGAACTAACAACAGCTCTGTTTATTATATCAGAGTTTTTACCCGTGCTCTACAAACATACCAAGACCATCTTATAAGATATTCCTCCATTTTCTATCCTACAGGACCCACCTGTTACTTACTCCTAATCAAATTCTTTCTAGTTAGGCCACTGCTGGGGGCATCCCCTATTTTGGAGCACCTCCTGCCCAAAATGGCAAATGATAAAAGATAGATTTGTCTATTACAAATCAAATGTAGATTGCTATTTTGGGCAGGGTGCTACCAACAGTAAAACTGGGTGCCTCCATCATTAGCCTTCTAGTTAGTATATCCATTTTAGTTGCATTTCTCAGACACATTTACCTCTTTTTATATTTCTTTCCTTTTCTTTTGGATGGTGACATGACTAGAATCCACAACCTCTATGGTTATTGTAACAATGAGAACTTGCCAACTGAGGTTTAAGCGATTATCATCTACTTGTTCTTTTGTTGCCCAACACCTGGCTCCCCCTATCACAACACAAATTAACTGCTGCCTTGTAAAAAGTCTCCTCAATCAAGGTGATACTTGATCACATGAGACTCCCCTAGCATGTCTTTACTTTTCCCCAATTTGCACTAATCATTTCTACACCACTCCTCCTCATTAAGTCCTCCCTTTTATTCAATAGTTGGAGACAGACAACTGATCCTATCACATAAAAGTATGCACCCTAGATCACATAACATGGCTAACTCTGCAAATTGAAGTTCCCGTATCTTCAATTGGCAAGCTATTAAAAAATGGCTAGCAAAGTTACTTTGTACAAGAAATTGTAGTCACAAGTGCTCAAACAAGCTTAACATAGCTGAAATGTATGTCCAAGCATATCCATAACATTTCTGCAAAGTTTTAGGATTTTTTTGCAACAATTAAAAACAGATGACTGTTCTGTATCAATATTGAAACCCAAAAGCAGCTATCCAACATCAGTTGAATGAGCAACAGAATAACCATATAAATAACTATCAGCAAAGGGAAAATTCAAGGCACTCATAGTATGAACAATATGCCTTTTTAATACATGGAAATTATGTTGAGTGTTGGACAATGAAGAAAAGACAAGGTAATTAATACTAACAAAGATGTGTTTAAGATGGAAGAAGGGAATAACATTAGAAGGTCGAACTAGAAACGATCACATCAGGGAGACTTAGTAAATGGCGTCCGTGGATAAGAAAATAAAGGAAAGTCCTTTAAGGTGGTTGGGAATATGTAGGAGGCTTCAAACAACTACATTTCAAAAATTGAAAGGTCACAAATAGAAGAAAAAAATGAAGAATGGAGGCCACTAAAAACTGGTTGAAAGGTTAGAAAAGGATGAGATAGATTTTGGGGTTTGTCAGAGTTCGAGGACCAGCCCATCGACCCATGGGTGCGGGCTGGCAGTGGTTCGATTCTCTCTTAGGAAAAGATCCTCTCTCTCTCTCCCAATTTTTTTTAGAAATTGCAAATTTTAAAGATCCTTTATGTAGGATTTTTCTCTTTATTTTTGAGGGTCTTTTGGTGGGGGGTGGGGTGGGGGGGTGGGGTGGGGCGGGGGCGTGGGGGTGATGGTCTACACAAGTTGGCCCCATTTGCTTACAAAATATAAAGTATTTTCTCTCTTTAGAAAAAAAAAACCATATTTTTTTAATTCCCTAAAAATGGCAAGAAAGTAAAAAGAGATGATCACCGGCACACACTGGTATGCAACATATTACACTAAGCACCTAGCTGCAGAGCCCATCAAATAGGGTGGTGGTCAGTGCGTTAGAAAAGACATCCCTTGAATATTTAGCCACCAAAACTCACATTGATTGAATCAATCAAAGTCACACTTTTTAAGCTCTTTAAATTTTAACAAGTTTAAATTATTTTTTATGCTTCAAACTTTACGGTCTTTAAAAGCATGGGTTTATTATTCAATCAAGGTTATTTTTGGTGGACTGCATATTCAAAGAATGACCTTTCTGACACACCCATGACCACTTCATTTAGTGGGCCCTATACTTGGGTGTTTGGTGTAATACACCGACACAACAATGAATGGGTGATGATTTCACCAATGGGAAATGGTAATGCTTGAAAAAGGTGATTGCACCCATGTGATGTGAATGACATGAACACACACCAGTGGTCTAAAAAATGGGTTGTAGATTTTTCTACTACACCCGAGTTTCTTGGATTGTGCCCTTTCTTAAAAGGAGAAGACATTTAATAATATCAACAAGAGAAATACAAGTAGGACCAGTTAGATCATGCCAGAGATGATGGTAATAGTAACGAATGGTCCTATACCTTCTCCAAATGAAATGAATCCAAGCATGTGACAAATTGTGTGTGGAAAATAATACTTAAGAAATGATACACAATTAGCAAAGATGGATTATCCAATTTACAAGGAGAAAAGGGTGCTACACGCAAGGTTAAAGTGACGTAGATTTGAAGGGCCTAAACGTTCATAAAAAGATATCTAAAATTGACGTGGGCTCCACATCTCAACCTTGGGACCCACCATTATAGTTGGTCCTTGTGAAAGATATCTAGTGTAGTGAAATTTGACTTCAAAAACCACAATAAATTTTGAATTCAAATTTCAATTGGGGCAATTAGGTGGTTTACTTAGTTTAGTTTGAATACAAATTTGAATTGTGGTGCATTTACTTTCTTGTTTTTAATTAGCCCAAATAAATGTCAATGTATTTCAGTTATATATACATGACTTGTACTCAAACTTTAGATGGTTGGAAATGAAATTTTATTTGAAGCTTGAGCTCTCTAATGGCTGGAAATGACTTAGCCTCATTAGAAGGTGCTGACTCCATCTAGTCCTTGGTGATGACTCCAAGGAAAGCCTAGGTGCTGACCCCTAAGAATGTTATGACCCCACTCTCTTGTCCTCAACATTTCCCATAACCAGTCCACATAGACCAGTAAACAGTCCCTGATCTGTCTACAATTTATGGTTCCCTCTAAGCCTTAACCCTTGACCCAACCCCCTGTACAAAACCCAAACTGCTCGCTGTTTGAACCTGTTTTTCCACATTTTGTAGGCATCTTGCATCATAAAGCCTCCTCAGATTTAAACATTGTTTCTATACTTAGTGTCACAAGTAAACAAGCTCTCTAGAAAAGCCATCTGCTATAGAGATTTTTTTCCCCCACACACTGCCACAAAGATATGGTTGTTGCTCCATCGATCAAGTTTTCTCTCCAACACCAACCATTGGTTCATTTCCAGCTACTTCTTCACTTGCATGCTTGTTCTTAGGCTTTCTAGAAATCAGCATCAGAATACCCTAAACTTGCAATTGGTTGAGTATTTTAGCAGAAGAAATTGCCATTCATAATGGTGTATCATTTTGAATATATGTGCAGAACAGCTTCTGGGAGTAAAAATAGGAAATCACATTAGGCAACTAACTTTTGAACCCTGCCTTACCACCCTCAATAAATTTCTTTGACCACCATCACCATCATAACTATTTTCCCATCTATTTCTGGTTGGCTTTTTGAGTTCCATGCTTCCACTGCAGTGTATCAAGTCAATATCATTGACCAGTAATGATAATACTTTGGGATAGTGATAGCAGGAAAAAAAATTGCATTTTTAGAACTTTCTGCAGTAAATATTTAGACCAAAAAATTTGGAGCATGTTGATCATCAACTAAGCATTTCAAACTTTAACATTTTTTATAGCAACCATTTCCTTGCTTCAGTTTCAACCCCTAGGAAGAATAACTAGAAACTTGTCTGCCAATATCTCAGCAAAGAAATCAAGAAATTAACTCCACAAGTGCAGCAATAAGAGAGGTAACTTTAAAAAGGGGTTCAATTGCACTGGTTTCCTCCTAAAACATTTTTAAAAAGAACTGTAATTAAGAAAATACTTGCACAAAGAAAATAGACAAACGCCCTCAAAGCCAGAGGAATGTTATGGCAAATTATCAGTGATTACATTGTGCACTTGCAGATGAACAGAAAACCAGAACGTTGTTGGATGAGACACCATTTCTCAACTTCTCAGAATTACCATCCACTGGTTTCTGAACTAAATATGAAGCCTAAAGGATGTTGTTAATGCATCTGAAGTGACTCACTTAAAAAAGGAGTATCATAAGCACACCCTAACCCATATGTTAGGAGACTAAGCGACTTCCTTTGCAAGAATTGGAATCATGCAATTAGACGACCTAGAGTTTACAATGATGTACTTTCTATCACCTCCTGTTAAAAGATACTTGCACTCATGAAATTTCTTTTTTGATTTTTTTATTTATATTTTTTTGAACTAACTAATCAAATCTGTAAAGTTGCACAGTAGAAAGCACCATGGCACAGTGGTGACGCAAGAAAAAACAGAAGGTTATGAAACGTACAATATATGGAAAGTAAAAAATTATAAAAGCAAACATTAATAATCATCAAGCATCATGCAAATGGTAAGACAAACGAGGAACACATAAATACGAGCCGAGTAATATATGAGAGCTTAAAACTCAGAAATAAACTAAAATTGGTGAGAAACCAGCTAGTGTAACTGGTAGAGGACTTAGAAGTGTAAAGAAAGGTAAAGAACAAACCTTTGGATGATGACTTGACTACTACAACATGCATAGTCGTGTTGTTGGGAGGAAGATGCAGTCGAAGGGGATAGAGATTTCCATTCAAAGGATTACGAGAACACACAATGATATCATTGAGCTCAGTTTCTTCCTCTAACTTATGAGTCAATTCATCAACACTTGTCCCCTTGAAATTGAAACAAAGCTCCTCAACAGAATCATCAACATTGCCTTTGTCATCTGCAATCATGAAGTAGATGGTCCGTCCATCGGGCTTGCGTGGTGAAGTAACAGTAGAAGAATCAGATGACTGCAACACAAGGAAATATTGAAAAACAGCAGCACCATCAGCAAACAGGACCAACTTTTTCGAACTGCAAGTTCATCAAAGAAACACTGGTGTACCCCCAGTTACAAATTCTGGCCGAAATCCAAAATATCAGCGGAAATTTTTCAGTCAAACTCAGATCAAAATATGCATTTTTGGGACTGGTAGGCACTCTTGCTCAGGAGCTAGAAGCCCTAAGTTCGAGTCCCATAGTAACTCAATGCCCATGACTTGCTAGGGACTGCGTGCATCTGGAGTTTATCCAATGCCCTTATACTCATAGAGGTGGGGAGTCCTTGGGCTCTTCGGCAATAAAAAATACATCTTTTTGAGACATTGGCCAATATTTCTAAAAGGTAGACAAACCCTTTTTTTATCCAGGTAGAGACCGAAAAACTTCTGGTAACTGGAATTGGTAACATTTTCCCATCTATTTGGAGGTTTTTTTAGTTCTGAATTTGAATTCTACCCTATCAAAAAATGAAAAGTCCTTAACCTAGTTGATTCCCAGCACATGTGCAGTGGCTTGGGAGGCAGAAAACACCTCCCTGCTGCTCTAAATAAGCCATTTCGCTGAAATGTTCAAACTGCTGGTGGTTGAGGCACATCGAAAAACACTTTAAAAAGATCAGTTGGAATAGATGAAGCTAACCTCCAATCTAGATAGTCTTGGTGACATTTCTGATGAAATAGATCCAGAGGTGCCTTCAGAAGCCTGTGCACCAATTGAGGAGCCAGTCTGCTTTAGCGGTCGGGCAGGTGAATCTACTTGTATTTCAATGATATCAACTTCCCACAGGATCCAATCCTGCGTTGCGGTTCTATGAGGGATATCGTGCGTCACAGAGTTCCGCCAAGGTGGTAGACCACCATTTGCACGCAGAAAATTGCCATACTGGGTTTTAAGCTTAACGTGAAAACCTTCTCTGATGGGTTCCCATCCAACAGAGGAATCCAACCTCCTGGGAAGAGTCTGCAGGACTTTCCTACCCGTCATTCCAAGAAGGAATGGAATGTTAGATGCAGTAAGATATTTGCCATAGCAGCTCTTAAGGTGCAGGACATTACTGTGCTCGACGAATTCCACAATCCACCTTCCTCTTCGGGAAGAGCCGCTGCGATCTTGGCAAACCGTTTCTTCATCTTCTTCTGCAAGGAGATACTTGTCATGGTGACTTCGGAGCCTGACTGACTTTGCTCTGTCAAAAAGTTCCATTTTGCGCAGAATTATACACACCGGATGCCGAAACTGATGGAAACAAGAGAGGATATGAACACAAATAGTAAGACCAAATTAAGTACACCAAGTTGTAAGAGATCCGAGGTGGGAAAGAGATATCAAAGATGTCTACTAAATGAGAGGAATTTCACAGTCATAGAAATGGCAATGGAAAAAATAAAACAACCCAGCATTTAAATTCCTAGAGCGACAAGGGAGTCAGTTTTACCATAATCACCATGCTGTTTAAATCTTAAACGTCAGTGTGGAAATATAAAAAAAAAAACCCGACAATAATAATAATTAGGAATTAGATTTTCTTACGTGGAACAATTTCTTTGAAATCAAACATTGCCATTGCTCAAAACAATAAACACAAAAGAAAAGGGCCCAAAAATGGAATCAGAAGTAAAAACTTGTCGAACAGAAGATAAAGATGTAGAAATATGCAGTAGTAAGAAGTTGTCGAATAGAAGATAAAGATGTAGAAATATGCAGTAGTAAGAACTTGTCAAACAGAAGATAAAGATGTAGAAATATGCAGTAGTTTTTATGAGCATCAGCAAATCGAAAAAGGCGAATTCAACAGCTTTCAATAAAAATAAGAATAATAATAATAAGAATGAGAATAAGGAAGAAGAAAAGAGAATGGAAATTGGTCACATACCTGATAGCTGAAAAATGGATAAAATGTTGATTTGTTGTTTATTTATATAGGTTGGGTACTTGGGAAGAATTATTAGGAATTAGGAAATGACAAATGGCAGCGATTGGGAAGCCGAGTAAGAGACGCGTGCGGTGGTAGAGAAGGAAAGAAAGAGGATGCTGCAGGGTTTCGTGTGGAAACGAAATGAAGAAAGAAAACCAAAGGGAAGCCAAGGGAAGGGATTCCTCTTTGTCTGTCTCTGTCCTCAGTAAATATTTTGTCTTTTATCGGAGGCTCTATCGCCGTCGTCGTCTTCTCTCTTCTTCTTTTGTCTCTCTCCCTCGTCTTCATCAATCTTTCTACTAATCCCCAGCCCAACTCTTTACCTGGAACGACGACAGCTCTCAGCTTTCACCCGTAACTGAGTCACGGTTATCGTCATTTAAAATTAATTATGTAATAATAGTATTTAACAGCAATATAGATTCTATTCATTTCATAAAATAAAATAAATAGTTTTATTTAAAAATAAATAAATGATTAAAGTAGAATCTTTATTACGAAATAAGTAAAATAGAAATATAATAAAGATGTTTGAATGAAATATATATTTATAACCATTTTTAATTTAATTCAATGTAATGAATTAAAAGAGAATTTAGTTATCGGAACTTTAACTGAATAAAGGGAGTTGGTTAATTAGTTTCGTGCGGTTGAATTTGAAAATGATATATCCCTTGGTTGCTTTTACATATTTTCTTTAATTAAAGAAAATATTTTGATTGGCACATGGTTTTGGTTGGCCAAGTTCAATCTGCCACACAAATTGTGGGATTTTGATTTTATTAAATAAATAATAAAAGAAACTAATATTAAAAATCCCAATTAAAGTCCTTCAAAAATCTCCAAAATTACCACCCCTGCTTCACACGTTAAGGGAAGAGGAGATCTAAAAAATTTAGGCTTATATTTAGATACCTAAATCCTCTTCATAGCCACACGCTGTGAAGATATTGTAGTTATATTAACACGTTATTTCCTTGCTCATCACACGCCAATGAGGTGGAAGTCTTACAACTTTTAGGATTGTGGGGTGTGATGGGATAATAAGAAATATTAATTAAGGTCTTGCATGGGGGCATTTTACTACATATACGTTGCATATTCATGGGTGGGTTTTGGATTGATTCATTGCCGGTTGACTTGGGTTTGGATTATGGATAGGAGTTATATGGACATTTATTTGGGTTCAATTAGAGTAAACAAACAGAGTCAATGGTGTCCATGAAATCTACTAGGATTTTGTGTTGGGCATCAGATAGAATGGTCGATCTTCGTTGATTCAAATTTCAAGCTGGGTGTGAATGGAATGGATACAGAACTCCATCATTTTGTTCAACAAAACTTGCTGTAAATCTCAACATCAAATTAAATGTGGTAAAAGTGATTAGTCTGCCAAGGCAATAGTTGGGTTGGCAGTATTTTTAGAGCACGAAAAAGGTAAGCAGTATAATACGAAAATGTGTAAATTCTTAAATATCCCTTTGCTGGGAAATCAAACTGGCCGCAAAGGCAAAGCACCCTTCCCTTCAACTCACCAAGTTATTCAAGCAAACCACGAGGAATTTTTATTGAAAAAATTAATTACTTTAAGCTTCCAAGGCATCCACATCTAACGAAGCAATGCAAGAATGTGTGAGTGGATCAGAGTGTCTATGAACAACCAACTGCCCAACAGGAATACGAATCATAAGATAGATTCATCTTCTTTTTCTTCTTCTTCCTAAATTATAGTGTAGTAAAATTAAAGATAATACAGAAATTTCTTGGTCATCATCCTCCCTCTAAAATCAAAATAGAACTTTGTCCCTTGTACTACTCATTTTCTATCTATCAAATTTACAACCAAAAGTATCCGTTACCATATATAAGGTGACCGTAGTAGATTTCTCCCATTGAGGCAACTTGCGGCTGCAGGGCTAAATCTCCACCAATCCCAGCCACCATCCCTTCCCTTCTGCTCGGTTGATCGAGAGCAGAGGGTATTTAAATATCCGACTCACCTGTGACTCAGTAGATATCGACTATGACATGTGTAGGCAGAGAAGCCGAGAAATGACTGGAAGAAACTGAGTATGAAGATTTCAACCGAGTCTAAAGTCTTATCAACCCGATTGACTTACTCACTGACTCAGCCAACTTTTAAAGCTTCGGTGGGAAAGCTCATTCATTCTTCCTGATCCATCCATGCCTATGGAAGTATGGAAATATCTAATGTCAACTTTATAGAAATCTATTCCTTCTTGAGTCTAATCTGAGCCGTCAATCCCTCCTCTCATTATGGCAGCATCAGGTGAAATTCGGCCTTCAAAATTTTAAAAAGAAATGGCCGGTAAATATCGACCGAAATTTGGAAGTGAGTAGAGTGGAGTAATGAATGATTGATTGTATCCAACAATCAATCAACAGAGAGAGAGATATAAGATAATTAACCGGGAAAGAAAATATCCGGAAATTGCAACCAATAGAGATTAGAGAGAGATGATGGAAGCAATTCAATTCAATAAACCAAGGTCATCTACCGCTCTTGCAAGAGTCAGCAGCAGACTGTGATGCCGACGTCGACCCATGTAGGTTGCCCCAAATCCGTCTGAGCTCAGCCACAACCTCCCTTGAATTGGGCCTGTCATCCTTGTCGACAGCAACACACCTGAAGCCCAGCTCTGCCACTGCATTCACCGTTGCCATTACTTCATCTCCTTCCACTTGCAGAACCGGGTCGAGCACCTGGCGTAGCTGCCCAGCCTGTATCTTTCCGACCACAAGGTCAGCCAGAGCAACGTCCCTCTTATCTCTCTTCAAATCCACTGCCTTCATCCCCGATATTAGCTCCAAGAGCACCACCCCAAAGCTGTAGATGTCGCTCTTCTCAGTCAGCTGAAAGGACCTGTGGTAATCCGGGTCCAGGTACCCTGGCGTCCCCTGTGGACCCGTCCACACGTATGTTGCAGAGGGCTCTGCAAACACCAGCAGCCGAGACAGACCGAAGTCGCCCAACTTCACCCTCATGTCCCTCTCCACAAATATGTTGGATGACGTGATGTCTCGGTGGACGATTGCCGGATCCACTCCAAAATGTAGGTACTCCATTGCCATTGCTGTCTGCAGAGCCACCTCCAGGCGCACCCCCCACGTCAGAAATTTCTTCTCGCCATGGAGGTGGTGGGCGAGGGTGCCGTTGGGGACGTAGTCATAGACGAGGATGAGGCCGCGATGGTCACTGCAGTAGCCGTGGAGCCGCACCAGATTGGGGTGGCTTATCGACGAGAGGATCAGCACCTCATTGCAGAACGATTTGGACGCCACGGCCGCCATCGCGTGGTGCCTCCTGCGCATGGAGAAATGGATGTTCACAAGTATGAAAATCTGATTGAAAAATTAAAAGACATGGCTTTGAATGTAAATTTCAAGTCTATTAAAAAAATTAATCTAAATCCACATTTAAATTTTAATATCTGATTATTTTTATGTAAATTTGAATATGATTGGATCCACTCATTAAGATCATCAATATAAATAGAGAGAATATAATTGGTACATAACTAACATGCTATATTAACTCGGGACAAAATCGGAATTTGATTCGAATTTCGAGTTGGAGTCCGAATGCAAAATGGGGATGTTAATATCCGTGCGCGGCGGATTAAGATTCAGATCCTATACAAAAAAAATTACATCGGATTGGGATTCGAATTTTGATCTGAACCCAGGATTCGGATTTTATTTGAATCTCATTCACATTCCTACCTGTGCAGTCTTTTCACTGCCAAGATCTGGCCGTCCGGCAGCTGGGCAAGGTAGACCGACCCGAAGCCCCCGTCGCCGATCTTCCGCTTTGGATCGAAGCGGTTGGTGGCGGACTCGAGCTCCTCGTACGTAAAAACAGGAGGAAGCAAATGGGAGGAGCGGTGGCGGTGGAGGAAGAGGGCCGTCGGATCCTCTTCCGCCGCCGCTCCCCAAGTCCAACCCCTGCAGCGGAAGATCGTGACAGCAACGGCGGAGAGCAGGGAGGCGCAGGCGACCGCGAACAGTGCGCTGAAGACACCGACCCGGTCGTGGTCCGCCTCTTGCGAGTTGATAAAGCAAACGAAAGGCTTGCCGGGTTCGGAATCGTTGTAGCCGCAGAGACCGCTTTTGGCTTTTCGACACCTATCGCATAGGAAGAAGTAGGGATCGTTTGTCAGATTCCACTGCATTTCGATTCCCTGTCTCAGGAACTGGACGACTGAGTTGAGTAACAGGGACGAGTTGGGGTCACAAGCGAGAGCATCCGTAGCGCCGCTGACGCAGTCGGGCAGCAGGGTAAGAGGTTTTTGGAGGAGGCGAGAGTGAGAGTGAGCGAGCGTGCAGTGTGAGGCGGTGAGATTGGAAGTGGGGCATAAATGGGGAAGGTGGGCGAGCTTGGAGCAGGTGTGATTGGAGATCCGAAATGGGGTGTGGGAGACATCGATTTGCTGAGGTAGGAGCGTGTGAGGACAGTTGATTTTATGATGGGTGGTGTTGAGAGGAAGAGAGAGGAGGAGGGAGTTGGATGTTGTGGCGGCTATGGAGAAAGTGGTGTTGGCGATGGAGATGAAGGAGCGGTTTGAAGAGCAGTGGATCTGGAAAGAGGGATGGCCGCAGCCGACAGAGGCACCGAAAGGAAAGGAGATGGTGGAAAAGAGAGGAGAGCAGGAAATGGGGGAGGAGGGAGAGAAGCATGAAAAACTGGAGTGAGTCGTCTGGGGGGAAGTGGCCACGACAAGGCCATTTTGAAGGCAAAAGAGGAAGAAGAAGACGAAGAAGAAGAAGATGAAGTGCAGCTTGTGGATATCATGAATGACAGTCATTAGGAAGGACTAAGGAGAATGGTGAGGTGAGGCAAAAGTCGAGAATTCTTGTTGTGATTGGGAAGATGCCCGAAGGACCTATCGATAATATGTGAGTTGAGTGGAGTCAGATGAAAAAGAGAGAGTTTCGAATTTGGAGTTTCGAGTTTCGAGTTTCAATAAATAATAAATAATATAAAAAATAAAAGAAAAGAAGATTAAATAAATAAAAGGAGAAGGAAAAGAGGAGAGAGAGAGATTGATTTTTGTTTCGTCCTGGTGGGTGGGGTCGGGAGAAGAGAAGGTCACGTGAAGCAGTGGAGACTGAGGACAAATGGTGGCAGATTTGCCGCAGTCGGGAGGGAAGGCGTGGAAATTCCAAACTCCTGCCCTTTTTATTCTTTCCTCTCTCTTCCCATCTATTTTTTTTAAGACCATTTGTTCAAGAATCTGACAGCCTCATCAATTCTTAAATTATACATCAAATAATATTATAAATAGTAATAATTTTGCGATTTGAATCTAAGATTTTCTTATTTTAGATAAATTTTTGACTTTAAGTAAATACTCTAGAATGACATTTTGGAGTTAGAAATTTGAAAGTGATCCAAGACCTCTTCTATCTCAACAAATTCTTCACCTTCATAAAATTGCTTCTTCAGTTCACTTCAATTTGCTATTTCTCATTAGTCATTTTCGATTGTAGAGTTGCAGAGTTGCAGAGGCAAATTCGATTCGAAGGGAATAGACTAGAATAGAATAGACTCACTCGACTCAATGTAAGGGAAGGGAGAAAGAGTCAACTCAATACTACATTTACGATGGATGGTCTCATCTAAGATTGAAATATCGGCTGATACATATCGTATCGGCCAATATATATCGGTTTTTTTATATCGAGCAATATCGGCTGATACGATATGTATCGGCCGTACAAAACGAATATCGGCCGATATTTGGTCTGCAATATCGGTCACCATATCGGCCGATATGCATAAATATCGGTATTTAAAAGTTATTTTTTTATTTATTTTTTAAAAAATCGATACGGTTTTTTACAGTTTTTCACGGTTTTTTGCAGTTTTTAACAGTTCTTCACGGTTTTTAACGGTTCTTCCAATACGGCTTTCACGATTTTACACGGTTTTTCACAGTTTTTGCAGTTTTTTTACGATTCCGATATCGGAGGAGAGTGAAATTCCGATATCGAAGGAAAGAGAAAATTATCGACCGATATGCATATCGGCTGAAATATCGGTCGGGGCATTTTTGTAACCCCTGGGTCCCATAACAAGAAAAATGGACGGTGAATCAATGTTCCACCTACCTAGACTTACTTACCTATATAATTTACAACTAAATGACATGCCACATGGACCAACTTCTACTCCTACTACTCTCCTAGGGTAGGGTAACAACAAGCACCTTAAATTTGGGATTTAATATACATATCTTCCTCCATTTACCAATTTTTCTAAGTCAACTCTATAAATGAGATGATCAAGTGCAAAATATCAAATTAATAAAGTCATTATATTTCACTATTAAATTTAGATTTTTAATTTAAGTCGAGTCAAATTAGATCACAAATCAAACTCATGTAATTAAGTTAGACAATTAGGTATATATTCATTACAATAATATATAATTTAAGTAAAAAGACATCCTATGAAACAAATATCCAATATTAAAATATAATCATTATAAAGAATTAATTTTAAAAATTACTAGCTAATGATAACAAAAACGAGCATACGTGTATAATTCTATCAAATTGACTTATACAAAATATGACTCTAGTTTAGATCAAATTAAAAATAATCACTTTTTTTAAAACTCAAACCAAATTGATATTTTAAATAAATTAAGATTAATCTACCCATATTTTTCATTGAATCAGTCGATTCTAACCTAAGTTGCACTCTACCCAAGTCATATTTCAATTTATTAATTTGAGACAAAAATTCAGATTTGAGAAATAGAGAATATTTTTGTGAAACATTACTCTCCTCTACTACATACAGTTGTGCTGCACAAGGCACAAGGCTGACGGGTAGTGAGAGAAGTGGAGTCGACCCGACGTTTTTACAGTAGCAAGCAAGCACGTTTTCATCGTTTCTGGCGACCAAAACCAGTGATTAAAAATCAGCCAATTTGGTCTCGTCCTTTATTCAAACTCTCCATTCCATTGCCATCACAAGCGAAGAAAGATCAGATCAGTTGGCTAAATAGTATCGACCAACTTTCGCTGGTTTTGTTTTGATCTGCAACCCATCATCATATGTGGCTGGACCAGTACGTGTACCCATGTTCCACACAGAAGCTCAGGATCCAGATTTTAGGGTGACGGTGAAAACCCATTCCCACTCCCAATGGCTGCTACCAGCATCAACATTAGATATTTACAAAATTTTCTTTTCATGTCTTAAAAATTCAATCTTCTAAACGGTTAAACCCAATTCAATAATAATTTGTACCAAATACAGTTCAATTATCTTGGATGCCTTTACAATTTTTATATTTTCATTTATTAATTAATTAATTGATATTATTGTAAGACAGTGGTCTTCTACATTAGATCCGACTCCATGGAAGAAGATAACTGCTGTTCCAAATTGCAATAGATACATATCACTATAAGAATCACAATACAAGTGATCAAGTGAAGCCCACCAGCAAAAGGGGAAAAGCCCCTTCCAACTTCAACTTCATCTTATTAATTATGGCACCAGAGAGAGTACATAAAGGGGCAGCCCGCCCAGATATCTTACAAATAGAATACCTTGAGATGATTTCTTTTACTTATCCTCACAGCCAATTCCATACCGGCGAACATGCAGACGTCTTTCATCGCCATGAGCAAGTTCCTGATTGAATGGTTATCAGTAGCAGGACAAGTCATCACATCCTCCCAAAAAGACGGGTTACAAATGGTCATACTATTTCTCAAGAAAACGAAACTTGATTAATCCTCCTGGATAATATTGAAAAACTACATGAGTCAGAACTACTTATATACTGCTTTTATTTCCATCAACTCCTCAATTACAGTCAATTAAGCACAAATAACTCCTACTTATTACTCTAATAACACCGACATCCAACAATGAGATCATTACCAGTAAGACATAACTATGAAAATAACCTAACACGCATGAGAACAGTAGATTTCAATACTCAGTGCAAAATGCAGTGTGGGAAAAGATTAGGCGACTCTCTCTCTCTCTCTCTGTGTGCATGCGCGTGCAGGCAAGCTACTAGAGTCTAGAGTGTTGTGTGATAGATGAGTCCTACATCAATCAGAAGTATAATGTAATATGGAACCGAATGTTTGGCCATCAAGAAACAAGAAGTGGAGAAGGCAATGGTGGATATACATATGTTAACATAGATGTGAAGATTAATTAAAAATGAATGCATCAAACATAGAAGGGTTTCCTATTAGAAGAAAAGAACGAGGAATGTTGTTTAAAATGGTTCGGCACTTGCAAAAGATTGAAAAGAGCTGCCAATAGAGAGTACCAAAGGATTACAAGTTAGAGTACAAAGAGAGGAAGACAGTGAAGTGGTTGGACATGGGTTGAAAGAAAGGCCGTGATCGATTGTTTAGAGACAGAACAGTCTTCTCAAGAGTTCTGCTGAAAAGTTGGACTGAAAAAAGAAAAAAGAAAAAAACAAACGCCACAGACAGGGTAATGTCTATGAAGATGGTGCAGGCGCTGATAGTCATTATGATGTGTCTTTGACTAATGGCACGCGGGAAATCCGATTCTCATGTACCCGGAGGATACAATTGAACCATTGAATCATTATATTTGGAAATATTCATTAAGCACAATGCTTATACCGCTCAAAAAAAAGGCACAATACTCATTGAAGATGGCAATTTTGATGACCTCTAGGTTTTCCTTCTTCTCTGGAAGATAGATATCAAGTCTCTAGACAGCAGAATGTTGTCAGGCATGCTTCCTACTTAGATAAAAGGCCAACTGATTGGGGTCAACGCTTGATGACATAAACGGCTTAAGCCTGTGGAAAATGATTTAGCAATAATCTTAAATCCCCTTTTAGCATGTTGGTAATGATTAGCAATAATCTTAAGGACTACCACTACCATGGGCAACACGAGTAAAGATAAAAGTCCAATGTTTACTTAGCAGAAATCCTGCTTCCAAGGAATGGCTATGCAAGTGCTTTTCTCAGCTCAGAGTGAAAAAACCAACTCCACTGCCATACTCCATCCACACTCGAGAGAGAGAGAGAGAGACTGCATACTAAAGTTGGAACACTTAGTAAGATGGACTATCAAAGGTTCATCTTATAGCCTTAAAGGAGAGATTCTAAAAGAAATTTTTAAATAAAAAATAATTAGTGTCACTTTAATAAAATATTATAATATCATAGGAATTTTTGCAACATTTATGTCCCAATATTACAGAAGCAATTACTGATATCTATGGAAATGAAATTTTACGGACCTCCATCATCTCTTGCCATATAATTTAGCTATTTTCAGATCATTGTAGAAAATATGCCACCTCCAAAGCCTTGGCTCTTTCAGCTGCGAAAGAAGCATCCCCCCTACCATCCACAGAATAACCTTTCTCCTGAACCATCATCACATCATGCAAACCAAATAAATAACCTGAAAAACTTGTTCTTATTTTAACAGGCACATCACCACAACATGGTCAACACAAATTCGTAAGTCCATAGTGTCATCTCTACATGATATGGTGGGGCCAAGCTTGAAGATTGCTCAGCTTTTGAAAAGAGGCCACTTATGAAGCTACAAAATGGGAACAGCATATTCAAATATCAACTGCTTCTTTTGATATGCAAAATTCGACAAGAAACCAACTAATCCGATGCACAAAAGCTAAATACATATCTCAAGTTTCATCTATACCAGCAATTGCCACAAGAAAGGAATCCCTTCCCTTTTCTTGACTTGCCTCTCTATCTCTTCAATAGCTGTCACCAAAAACATCAGACCAGCTTTGAAAATAACAAAAACAAAAGCAGCAAACAACAGTTTACATACCCTTGGAAACACGTCCAGTGTTCAACAGAATGATGTACCAAACTTCATTAAAGACATCTATTTGTTCATCAGATGCCCCTATCATCTATTGAAAAACAGAATTTACTTAAGCCTGAGACTAAATAGACTTGCACGTTACATATGGGTAAAGGACAAATTATTTATGTAGTGATTCTGTGACCCCAAAAAGCAAAAAATAAAAAAGTCATGATCATACCTTACACTGATTGGCATCAAAATCTGGTCCAAGCAATTCAAACACCTGTTCATAGTTTTCCCTTCCATATTCATACATTGCTTCTGCAAGCTAGACTAAGAGAAAATTAGAAAATGGATAATGGCCCTAAGATGATTATCCATGTAAGAAGAAATTCTACAAACAAAACCAAAATGGCTATACTTCCAACCTTAGCTGGATATGGATAAATAAACATGTTAAAACTTTATTATGGAAGTAGTTGGTTCGTACACCTGACCAATATAAAACCCTAAGAATTACAGAAGCAGAAAAATAAAATGGAAGCCCTTACAAGTGAAAATAAGCTTCTTTGTTAGGGGAAAAAAGGATACGCAAAATTATCATGGCAGGTACAACTCATATCAGTTAAGCATAAAAAACAAACATCTTTTTGACGGACCACCATTAAACATGAAAACATAATAAACAGAGTAACTTATCAGGCATTGCCTATGAAGCAACAAAACAGAAAATATGTTTCATAAAAAGAAAAATCTCAATGATAATATCATGATGGTGTACTGGTAAAGTGGTAATACAGGAATACAAATCATTGCATATTAATACCAGTTAGGCTCATTCGAAAAAGGATTGAGGTGTAAAGATTTCAGTTTAAAGGACAAGAGGGTAGATGAAGCATACCAGTATTCCTCTTTGCATTGTTTTCTGCTTCTTTTCACTCATTGAAGAAATCCTAAAACGAGTTCAATAGCATTTAAAAAATTATCACATGCAATGTGAACAAAGATAAAAATAAAAGAGCACACCTTGATTTTATGGACTTGAGTAACTCTTCTGCTGTATGTGTTTCTTCAATACAAGATAAGGCCCATAAGGCCAACAGATCAAGTAGCCACTCCTTATGCCAGTTGGACTCGAAAATAAAAACAAGTGAACGTCATTCAAAATTCATTACCATTTATGCAAATGATGCATTAGGAACAATAATGGTAGAGACAAATTTCTGTAGGGAGAAGGAGAAGAGAATCCAAATTAACACAAGGCATAGATCTAGAAGCTAAGTCCTAAATATAACCATTACAGTAGCAATAATGGTTACTCACGAATTATCACTTCTCTTGATAAAATTCTTAATGAATTATAAATTTTCAAGATACATATACTAAAATCAGAAGGTTCAAGTTTGATCAAGCAATTATGACATATCTATTTCTTAATGGGTTGGAAAAGAACTCTTTAACATCCTAAAGTGACAAACGTTTCAATTTTTCAGATTTGCACTTTTTCTTAGTGGAGCAATCTGTGAAAACAGCTCTGGACAAAGGCTCTTGTTTCAAATGGACTGGTAAGTAGCAAATTGAAAACAAAATATATGAAATTGAAGTTTAAATATGACCCAGTAAAAATGAAAACCACCTAATACCATGGTGTAATAGATTCAATATTAGAGAACTATTATAAAACAAAAGAGAGACATTTGAGAACTAGATAAAGTGTGTGTATGTGTGTGTGTGTGTGTGTGTGTGTGTGTGTGTGAGAGAGAGAGAGAGAGAGAGAGAGAGCATAAGAAGGTGATTAAAAATAGTATCAATGCATGGTGAGCAATGTAGAGACAAACTATTGTCATTTCATCATTGGGTTGCACTTAAATTCAAGGGAAATATGATAGCAGATAGACTAGCATTTTTAATTTCGCACATCTTCTTCTCCAATTCTACTCAATTGATTGTTCACCAAATCACCAGTAACCTTTCAAGCTAATGCTAGATTGTTATATTTCAGGATGAGGTTCTGCTTAGTTTTATCTCTAGATTATTTTTTATGACTTTTTGTGCTCAAAGCATTGTCTTTCATGAAAAAAACTAATAGTCTGAAGAATGAGAGTAGCAGGCAATGTATTGCCTTCTCAATCCATTACATTTTTTTAAGCTCGGTGTAAAACCAGCTGACTCAGAAAGGACAATTAAACATTGATGTTAAACTCACCTGATCAGTAAGACAATCAACCAAGATCTTTAGCCGGTTCTCAATGAAACTCATCTTACCACGCACAAAAACACGTAACAACAGTCCTAGAGCATTTAGATACACCTGAATGAAACAGAGTTCTATCACAAAAGAAGAAGAAAGAAAGAGTCATGCTAGCTCCAACCAGAATATTCATGGAGGGGTTATCTATTATTGTACCGCTCCACAATCAGCATCGTTTCTTTGCAACTCATTCCAGATATGGTGGTCATAAACTTTTAAAACCTTTTCAATTGGAGAGTGACCCTCTAAGTAGCAAACAGCAACATGCCACCAATTGTGAGTATACCTGTAAAAATCCTTTGCTAAGTCACCTTAAAATGAAACAAATATACTTTGTAATAGTTAAACTGGAAACTATCACCCAAAAAATGAAAATTCAGTACATGAATGATGAACAAGAATTCCATGAGGCAGAACATGCTTCCATGAAATCTACTGCTTCCTTGAAACGACAATCATACTGAAGGACATGACACAACTGCACAAGAACCAGTAACATCCGTCAAATGAATAAACCTTCCAAAACTGACATAGCAGAATAAACTAGGGGATCAGAAAAGTGACAATATTGCATTGAAATGAATTATGAATTAAATTCAAAAACTAATTTCAAAAGAAACCAGAGCAAACTTTCATGTACTTTCTCTGCAGCTTTCAAGTACTCTAACCTTTTATACAATGGAGGACTTGTGAATATGAAGCACAATAAATTAGAGGGTTCAGAATAAGAGATTTTCGAGTACTGTTAATCTGATCAAGTGTCTAAGGAAAACACTTTCTTGAGAAATACAGTACTTGTACTTCTCAGGAATAAAAGAAAGTCTGCCAAATAACCTTTATGAACTCATCGTCATCATCGAAGGCCAGCAGCCCATCTATATGGGGTTGGCTCATGAGTTTTTCTTCTCTAATCGACCCTTTCATAAACTGTACCAACAGTCACTCTACAATCTAACAAGTCTCCTTTTCCCTTCTCTCCATGCTTTTAGGGTCGGCCTCTCCTCCTAGTGCCTTCAATATGTAGCCTTCAACTCTACATATTGGGGTCATGTCTAGTCTTCTACAAATAGGGCCAAGCCACCTCAAATAATTTGCTCTCTATCACGGTTATTTTTAAATTATCCCTAATGCACTCATTTCTAACTCTATCCTTGAAAGTTAATGCACTCATCCAACATATCATACGCATATTTGTTGTCTTAACTTTGTTTATTTATCTTTTCTTCATTGCCCAGCACTCTACTCCATAGAGCACTGCAAATCTAATTACTACTCTAAAAATCATCTTTTTAGGCAAAGAATGACTCTTTTATCGCACAAAGACATCTTCAAAATACAATAATAAAAATAGTTTGCATTATATAAGCAGATGCTCCAGAAATTGATATGTAGATTTTTCCTTTTCAAGGTTTTGGATAATGGTGCAATTTTTTACTATATCTCAAACATATTTGCATGTAGAATATAAGATTCAGATGATCAATTAAATACAGGAGTGGACGCACTTGAGTTAAATTGTATAACCAACAGGAACATCTCTACGGAATAAAAGTGGAGTTGACTTACGCAATGCTGTGACCATAAATCTTCTTTGTTGATGTCAAGCCCTTTCTTTGCAGCATTCTCTGCATCAGCCATCCTGCCAAGCTCTAATAAAGGAAATGCCAGCATTCCATATATGTAGTTTTCATTTTGGTTTTGTGGCAATACCTATTAAATTATTTCAATAGTCAAAAGTTTGTAAAACCATCAAATACCTACTTAGCAAGAAGGTGAAGAGGTGAAGTACTTTAAGGTTCTCATCACAGGTTGAGAAGGCATATAATTTAAAAAGATATATTGACAATAACAATTGAACACATCATTCAAAAAAAAAGAAAAAAGAATTGAACACCAGACAATATCTTGAATTGAAATTACTCTAAACATGGGCGTGTGTGTGCGAGGGCACCTATGTTGTTGAGGACATGACCAAGTAGGCAACAGCTCTAGAGCATATGGAACGCAGAAAATCTGGCTTTATCCTATTCCATACTAGGTAGGCCCAACTCAACGCCTATATTCTAGACCTCGGCTGGACTCCACTGGCACATGACAAAACATCGAAAAATTTCAACACTCCCCCTCATTGTTGACTCACACACAGAAAGGCCACCACCATGCTTCCTGTCAACCTCCTTTGGTGGCCCACCTTTTTTTTTAAATGGTTAATATATTAGAAGAAAAAGGGGCACCAAAGGTGCAAATACAAAGAAAAGAAAGACAATACAGTGATAAAAAAAGCCCACATTTCAGGATCAACCTCAGTAAAACCACCTTTCCCTAGGTTGCCTTCACTAAAATTTGAACATAGGGTCCGATGCCTGTTGTGATACCAATTGTGAAGGACCTAATCAATACACTTGAATCGATTAAATTTAATAAGCTAATTGGATTATTAAAAGGGATAAGAGTTTTTGTCCTGGTCAGAAACAAACCACAAGTTTACAGAATAATTTTCTCATGTCCCCATCCAATTACATAAGGAATATAAATAGAAAGAGAGGATAGGTATCAGCAGTAATCAACTACCGATACTGTAACAGTAACAGTTTTTTTTTTTTTTTTTAAGACCAAGGTTTCCAGGCATCTCACCTGATTAATCTTTAGGGCATGTGTAAACCTCCCAATCTGCACACACCGGATACAAAACAATGGGGAGTGGCCCTTTTTGTGTTGAGGGGGACTTGATCCCAAGACTTTTAGCAAATATGGGCAAGTTTTGATCATCAAGCCAACCCCTCAGGGTTACAGTAGCAGTAATTGTGCTAGCTTATCCCTGCAGTAACTGCAACTCAACAGTTCCCTGCTTTCCTCACTGCAGCAGTAATTGTTCCAGCTTATCCCTGCAGTAATTGCAACTCAACAGTTCCCTGCTTTCCTCCTTCTGCTGAGTCATGCTCTTCTTGCTAGTCTCCTGCCAAGTCGTAACAATTCCTGCCCCATTCAGGGTCTAGTCACGACTCAGGACTCGCGTGAGTTCAGCTGAGTCATGCTCTTCTTGCTAGTCCCTTGCCGAGTCTTAACAACTCCAAATGCTCTAGGGCTAATGGAACACGGAAAATCTGGCCCTTTATCATATCGCCCAACTCAACACCTATAATCTAGGCCTCTCAGCTAGACCCCACCAAGCACGTGGCAAGTCATCAATAAATCTCAACATGTGTGTGCGTGAGAGGGAGAAAGAGAGAGAGAGAGAGAGAGAGAGAGAGAGAGAGAGAGAGAATAATCATCATCACGAAAGACATTCGTCACAAATATGCACATGATAACAATCATGATCAGGTGTATTAAAAGTTTTTGATAGTAAAGTTCACTCTAGAATGAAGGGAACCTGTTCAACAAGCTGTAGGGATAAATCAGGTCGTCCCATGTAGAAGCATAGCATTTGAGCCCTCTTCAAAGATACCAGATCTCTTGGGAACTCTTTTAGTAGCTTCAAAAATAAACATCAAATGAAAATCACTACATTATTTCTAATCAGTTGGTTACATACCATATATGAAGATACCAATAAATATAGGAAAATTGAATGAACATTAATCAGCTATAATTGCAGTCTCGTATTTTATTTTCATTTATTATTAATCAGAAAAGAGGAGCTCTCATGTACAATGTTCCGTATATAATAGAAAAGGAATGTAGCCAGCTGTTATGCTGGTACATATGGTGTCTTGTCATTCAAATAACATGGGCGTTAAAGTCATGAAAGATAGCTGTAGTGTATTAGATATTATTTGAACAAAAGATAAAAAATAATCAACAAAGCAGTAACTCAACTGAAAAGAGATCAACTTCTGAATAGAATGGGTGAGACAATGATAACCATATATAATGGAGGGGTTAAATAGTTATCCTCAAGGAATAAACTGATAAAAAAATGCCAATATTAGTAAAGGAAGCTAGGAAGGAAGGAAATTTCACCACAAAATCAATAATTACAGCCAATTAGGATAGTCATCATTGAATTTTGATATGAGGTGACAAGGAAGCACACATTACACCATGGAGAGACAGAGGATATGGCTCTTTGATAGCGTAAATTGGAGAGGGAGAAAGTGAATAAAAAAAGAAGAACGCATTTGGGACTAGTGGCAATGATGACGATAATGTAGAATTAGAATAATTACCATTAAACCCTAAAGCAAATTTGGATGCACATATTTCTCAATCCAAACAAATTTGGATTGCTCTATTTCCATCTTGAGCAATTTTACAATTAGATGATTGCTACATTTATTTCCATGTTATCCAAATGATAAAAATCTACTAAAACCAGAGAAGTCCCCAGTTTTAAGGATTCCAACAGAGAACCACAACCCTGCATCCAGATGTATACTATGCTATAAAATTCAAGACATAAAACGATAATAAGTGAAATTGCAGAAGAAACCATACTAGCTAAACTCCATTTTTTCTTGAGACAAACTAGTTAGACTCGATTGACAATAAGGAAGAACTTCATCGATGACAATAAGAAGGCATCTCCATGCCACAGCAACATGGATTAGTGGTTGGTTGCTGAATGTGCAGCACATCACTTTTTTTGAGAACTACGACACCTACTGCTATAAACTTCCTTTTTCAGTAAGGATTTGGATGAGCATGACAGTTGACACTGCAGTACCCTCCATCTGATTCATGTCAAAATTCCAGTAAAAAGCAAGTATATTGAGACATTGACTACATAACTATCATGTGGTTTGGTACTCAGTACAGCATAGAGTGAAGCAAAAGCTTGAGAAATATTGGTAACTCTACCAAAAATAATCAGTTGTAGTTTCCAGTTTGATGGGTTTCATACACCTAAACCTTTGAAGGATTTTTTTCTCTTTAAGTCATGCATTGGGATAAGGTGTTGGTGCACAATGCAATCATGGGAAGGAAACATTGTGCTTCATATGCTCTTAAAAAACTGCTTGTGGAAATACTACTTCCATTGAAGCATGCAGTCTTCATTTAAGCATATAGAGGTTTTCAGGTCGGGGGTGTGAGGGGCATAAAATACCAGGGAACTCCAACCAAATTGAGCAGCTTGAGTGGAAAGAAGCATGTGGAGGAAAATACCCATGTAATGTGATCATATGATTTGTCGGTCAGTGGGTGTTTACAATTACGTTTACACGGTTTTCTGTTTGGAGCTTTATTGTTATTTCATTCTGCTTCATCAATGAAGTGCCTATTGTCTTTAATAAGAATGTTAGAAAAACAATGAGTTCCCAAAATGTTAATTCCAATTCTGTCATTTGGTGAAATCGCCCTTGGCCTCAACAACAACAAGCACAAAACCAAGAATACAAATAGGTTGCATTATAACAATGGTAGAAATTTCAAAACAGACACAAAGTAAAATACCCCAACAGGCAAAGACAGAGAGCAAGTGAATCAGATAACCGTACATTGCAGTGTGACGCGAATGCATCGTGGTCGTCTCTGTTTTCGGCCATCAAGGAAGCAATGGAACCTAACACTGCTTTCTCATAGGATGTGGCATGCTCCTGATAAAAAAGAGTGAAAAATCCAAGGAAAAAGGAAAAAAGAAAGAAAGAAGGGGGTGGGGGAGCAATAATAAGAGAGTTCAAAGAGAAAGGCATACGAGTCGAGCAGTGGCAGAGGCGAGAAAAGAAGAAGCTGTAGAAAGGTCTATGGAGGAGTAGAAAGAAGCAGCTAAAGCGTTGGTAAGGACGCAGTCGGGATCCTCCGCAGCTGCTTCCAGAATCACCCCACGCTCTCTCCCGTACGTCATAACCTTCATTTAATTTTTAACCAAAAAAAAAAATCACCTTTCGTTTCAATTCCAATTTCAAGTAACTTCATTTTATGTTCGATAATTGGATCGCACGAGACAGAAGAAGAAGATGAAAAAGAATGACAGACCTGTTGAAAGTAGGAATTAATGAAGGAGATACACCGATCAGAAATGGTCGTGACTGGATAACCCCATCGCACTACCTTCTCTCCTCCTCCTCGCTCCATCTTCTTCTCCGTCTCTCTCTCTCTCTCTCTCTCTCTCATACACAGTTACATACACACGCACACATTCGAAGGCAGTCCGTCTTCGCAATTTGTACACCTGGCTGCTGATGCATAAGGACGAGTGGGACCCGCTAATCACATCGAATGCCGATGAGGTCGATGAGTCAGCGCAGATTCCAGCTACATGTAAATCAAACCGTCCATATAATCAACCGTGGGTTCTCATATTATACAAAATAGAGAGAAATTTTCCCACATCTTAGGCCATAAAAACTGTATGAACTAAAACTACATACCATAAGTAAATTTCTTCATAAAATTTAATATTATCTTGTATTTTCGTAAAACAGATATAAGATTGTTTTAGAGGATATTAAAAAAGAAAATATTTTAATGGTTGATTTTGTAACTTTAAATCAAAAGATAAAATGTTTTAAAATGCATTGAAATTTTTATTCTTTTAATCTAAAAGTATTTATTGTAATTGTTTGGGTTCATTTTTCTTAAAGTATTCAGTTTTCTATGTTGTGATTGAAGCACAGAAATATGCATAGTTGGACCCACATACGATCCACATTATGCAATCTGCGTTTGTCGCATTGTAAGGCTGTAAGCTGCGGCAGCTTCTGCCCATCTCGATAAATGGATTCAGACAATCTAAGTTGAACTCTACTTTGCCTGTCACTTATATTTTGTAAAATTATTGATCTTAAATAGTAATTTTATTTCAAACTTTATATAGTATATCGTACTTTTCGATAATATTTTAATAAAATCTTCATAAATAAGAATGACATAGACATGTGAATAAAAAATAAAAAATAATTTAAATGTCTAAATTCTAAAACAGGGTGTCAACTACCATTTTTACTATTAGAATAATGAATTAAAAGTATGTAAATATCTCTTTTAAATAATGTCTAAAACTCACTTGATTTATTACACACTAAATAAAGCTTTTCATTTTAATTTATTGTTAATATTTTTCTCAAATGCAATAATTCTGGACTTGAATTTAACTTTTTTTTATAACATAAATATTTCTTTGAACTTAGCATGTTTTATACAAGTATCCACACTCTATATTTAGAAGTGAGACTAACCTATAGACAGGGGTTGAAATATCGGCCGATATATATCGGTTTTAGAGATGTGAATATCGGCCATATCATATCGTATCGGCCGATATTCATATCGGCCTTGATATCAGTCGTATTATATCGGCCGATATTTAAAAAAACGAAGAGGAAAGAGAAAAATATCAGCCGATATGTAACGTCCTGACCCGAAGGTGAGCCCAGAACACTACTAATTTTTTTTTTTTAAATGTCACACATGCTCTTTACATGTGGACTCAAACATGTACTATATGTCTACCCTTTTACAAACATGTATCATACAAATAAATATAAAAAGGATAATATCATTTTTAACAGAGTTACTAGCAGTAACGTAGTGGTTCATACATGATTACAAAAATGGGTACCACATAAGGTACTCTACAAAACATGGTTCCAAGAACCAATAAGCAAAATAGATGAAAATCCCATCCATGGGACTCAAGGAACTGCAACAGCTTATCTATCTTTAAGTTTGAAATGGAGATTCCTCCTCCTCGGGTACATCCCCTGAAATGTGAGTGGTGTGAGCTAACCAGCCTAGTGAAAAGAACATAACAATGCAATGTAATAATTATCAGGTTAGCCAAAATCAACATTTTCATCATAATATAATTGTCATGCTAAATATCAAATCATTCTCAATTGACTGCTGATATCAAACGTAACACCTAGACACTACACTGACTATAAGCATTAAGTCCCGACACGGTCAAAATGCAGAATCTTGCAAGTACATCTCCGACACACTTGGGTCGGTACTGACACACTTGGGCCAGCAAATAACACACCTGGGCCGATAATCGACACACCTGAGCCGATAATAGTTCAGTAGTTAAGGGTACGTGGAAGCAGTGTAATTCATAAGTATTTCATCATCATAATCACAATATATGATAAACATTATAATTATCAATAAGCACTTTTCATAATAGTGCACAAAGTCTAGACATATAAGTGGGTTCATCAAATCTGATCTTTGAAACCACTCATTGCACTAGTTCCTTTAAATCTGATTTACTCCTACTGCAATGTTAAGTCTCCTCACCGTATGTGTGGGGTATAGAGATATCTGTCAAAACATGAAAACAAGAATACAACGAATTGTACAATCATTAATCAACATAATACACATAATCATAGTGTTGCAAATTCTTTTATTTATTTTCCGGCAAAAATTTAAGGATAATGGATATGAGTCTCCTAAAATGGGTTACTATTCATTTTTTAGATTATAATAGTAATATAATAGAATGCTCAGGTCACTACTCGTATAGCAAGTTAGGCCTAGAGATACAAATATAGGGTGCTCAGGCCACTACTCATATAGTGAGTTAGGCCTAGAGATACACTCAGTGCCCGATCCTTTTTTTTCTACCGAGCGGCAAAATTAATTGCTCAGCTACTGATAGCTATCGGGTTGAGTCAGCCATATATAGAGACTATCGGCCTGGAAATGAATACATATGTATATATATATAGTATAATATAATAAACAAGGGTTAGTATCATTTTTAATTGAGAATAGGGGTCTTTAAACAATGCTTAACATAATCAAAATTACAAATCTCAGATTATTTATTTTAGACAAATTTCAAAATTTTACTTATAAAAGTATTTAATTTAAGTATTTCAAGTCTCTAATTTATTAACAAGATTAAATTAAAATTCGTTAAATTACTAACTTTAGATAAAACTAAGATATAGAAAAAAAAAAAACCAACTTAACTACATCTTTAAACAATTATAAATTTTATTTCAAGTCAAATAAACAAATTAAAATAAATCAATTTATACTAATAATTCATAATTAATTCACTACGACAACTCATCCTAAGTTTAAAATAAATAATAATAAAATTGACATTTTATATCCTATTATTAATTCTAAGGCTACATAAAAAAATTATACCTTAAATTGAAAACTTTGTAGACTTTGGAAATAAAGCTTGCTGTAAAGAAGCACTGAGGTGTTGGCAGAACTTTGACTTTGTCAAAAGAAAACTTGCTATAGGGAAGCACTGAGGTATTTGGTGGGAAAAGAAGGAAGAAGAAATTAAGATCGGTTGTTTTGAAATTGACTGGGCTATTACCTTAGGTACTATTTATAGTAGGTTTGTAAAGCCATGCAGTGATAAAAATCCTCTACATGGGCTAGTTTAGTATTCATAGACTAATGAATCATTCATAGGTTATATGAATCATCTGCACATATTGATGATTTACCTACAAGTGGCTTGTAGGAAAGGATAATATATATATATTATTATTTCTTTTAACTTTCTGTCGGTTTATCCAATGACTGTAGTTAAAATTTATTATTCATAATAGTATTATTTTATTATAGTTATAATAATCTTTATTTCATTTTCTTATTAATATTTAACTAATAAAAATTATTTAATTTGATCTATCTGATCCAAAATGTTGAGTTTTTAAAATATTTAAATACCATATAATTTTGGAAAGTTATAACCTATTAAACTTAATTGATTTAAATAAAAATCACTTTTTGACACTATTCCCTTAAACTAAGTTGTAGGGTTTAAAATCTTCATTTTTAGCTCTAGAGAAATAAAATGATAGATTTAAACATAAACTAGACACTAGTTATTTTTTTAGAATTTTCTAACTTGTAGAATTATTTAAAATAATCATTTTCTAGTTTTCGGGCCTTTTTCGGGTAATTTTTTAATAACATTTTAACGAAATAAAGACATTTATAAATTTTTAAAATCTATATTCTTAATAAAGAAATCAATATTACTCAAATAACGATAATTATTCAAACAATAATTATATTGTTAATGGTAAATTACCATTTTGCCCTTTTTTAACTTAAAAGGGTTGGATCAATGAGCTATTGAGCTCTGATTGGCCAAAACTAGATTTTTCACAAATCCCTCACTATAATCTATAAGTTAAATTATATTATTTAAGCCTATTTTAGGTCAGGGTATTACACGATATATCGGTCGACATATCGTATCGGCCGATACCGATTTTTAAACCCCTATCTATAGAGACACAAAACTGCTTGTAAGTCTTGTACATAAAGTAAATCTGAAAAGAGCTAAAGTAAAAAATTCTAACTTAATCTTAAAAGCTTACATTATATTTATCAACAAATATTTTGCTAAACACATGTTCCAAACTCAAGAATCTTTATCTATACATTATTGATCTATACTCTCAACAATATTAAACAAATGAATGCCAAAATACAAATTTAGTATGATTTTCACATTGAGGCTCGTCATTCAAAATGTGTTGCCCTAAATTTTAATAGAATTTTTTTCCCTTTTACCAATTGAAGTCACATTCACAACTCAACTAACATGTTATATCCGGGGGTAAAAAATTCATTGGCTGGGCCAATAACGACCAATATCAGTTATTCAAACATTTTAAAAATGTCACGATATGTATCGACCAATAATACAATTAGTAACGACTATTCAAACTTCTGAAGATGGTATAATATCTTATCATCAACTTATAAAACGACATATGAATCGATATTATATCTATTCTATCAAATAAATAAGAAGAAATTATTTTGCTAAAATAATTGCCTTCCCCATCAAGAAAAAAGAAAACAGGTTGAAGGGAAAAGAATAAGTCGGATACAAGTATACAACAATGACTATAATAGATTCTATCCTCCCATTTTGAGTAAAACTTACTCTACACAAAAACATTTAGATGTCCAATGACTATAACAAAACATTTTTTACAGTTTTTAATAATTACTATTGTTATAAATAAACTTGTAATTTATCTTGTTACCTTTTCTTAATAATGAAAAACAATTTGAGAGAATTGAATTAATTGATCAACCCACCCGAGTTTCAGCCCGATCTTCGGATGCAAATGCCCCTTTAAATGTAATGTTTGGCCACAATGCCCAAAAATTGTAGACAGATCGATTGATAGATGCATAGGTGGAAGAGAGGAAGTAAAAAGTCTCTTAAAAAAAATTAAAGAAAGATTAGATTAAAGAGGGGAGAACGTGCAAAGGAAAGACTTCTGATTTAAGGAAAGATGAGGAAAAATTAAAAAAACAGAAGCACAAAACAAAATACTAAAGCAAATAAGAGCATAGTGATTGATAGGGGCCAACATACAGCCTTCTTGAACAAATCATTAGCTGAACGATGAATCTTCCACACATACAGCCTTCTTGAACAAATCATTAGCTGAACGATGATTATTCCACACATACAGCCTTCTTGAACAAATATTATCTCTCATTTCCGTATGCCAACATGATATACAACCATATAATTATTGAATAAAAAAACAATTCTGCTTATTGAATATACAAACTACACCATTATGCTTATTGTTCAAGTGGTTCCTTTCTACTGCACTGCAGAATGTTGCAATCTTGCGAATATAACCTCCTTATAAAACCTTTTAGTCAAAAAGAACAAAATCAAGGCAACAAAACACCCCGAAAGAGTGACACATGCCATTATAAGAAATGATAACATGAAGCAGTGCTTACCAGTGCATGTACTACTGTGAGCTGATGATGCCTCCATGTCGTATATATATCCCACTATCCTTACTGAAAGTATATAAGATCCAACAGGGCTCGCAACGGCGATGGTGTTGAATATTGTACCCATGTGCCTCACACCAAAGACCTCCGAAGCAATGGTAGGCATCAATGACCATTGAGAACCATAACACACACCCACCAAAATAGAACCCGCATATAGGGCACCAGGTAGACCAGAAGCAATCACCACATGCCCGATGCTCATAGCTGCCAGTGTCATGGCCATGAATAATGGTCGAGGATAGCCTTTCAAGTGTAGGAAGTAGTCAGACACATAACCTGCACCAAAGCGACCCAGGAAATTCCATATGCTCCACAAAGAAATCAAAGTATTTGTTTCAACACTAGTGTAACCAAGGGACCCTCCTATCTGACTGATGTTATTCACCGTTGCGAGACCTGACCCCATACCGCATGCCATTGCCAGAAAGAGCAACCAGAAATCACCCGTTCGCATGGCCTGTAGAAGATTCAAGTTTTCCCCCCTCTGTATTTTGTTCTTGTCCACAGACGACTCCCTACCCTCTTCTGGGAGCATGTGATATGTTCCAGTCAGTGATTCTGGTGGGTCAGGATCCTCCAGCAGTTGCTTCCCTTCAAGATATGATTGGGACACCACTTCACTGTCCTTTAAATTAGCTCTAATTGCAATAGCCAATGGTGATATGAGCATCATGAGAAGTATCAGAAACGTAATTATCCGCAATGACGTTCCTAAATTGTGGACATTTTCCCAAATTATTAAAGCCATAATGTAACAAGCGATGATCAGTGAAACAAGTGAAAAAACATTCAAGTATTTCTTGTCATGTCCTCCAATTGTAGAATATACTCTTACAAAACCCATGAGCAAAAGGGGGGTAAAAGTTGGAAGCAATGCAAGCATCAATAGGAAAGAACTTGGTTTGCCCTTGTATATGGTCTGATATACTTGAATCAATATAGCTCCACTTAGGCCAAGAAAACCCTGAAAAGAGAAAAGGTAGATGGAACTCTCAACATTTGTCCAAACTAATGTCATTTCATTGCACTACATGAAGGAGCAATGTAGGTGATTGAGAAATGACTCTTATAGTGAAAACAGAAAACCATAGAAAATGATACAAAATAAGTGGTCCAATAAGATGACAACCATTTTGAAAGGCATGAGAGCAACATAGAGAATCCCTACAGAATTGTTTGTTTTCAAGTTACTTTACCAGTCAACTATTAGTTCGGACTTCAGAGCAATAGTTTGTTGTAAACAATTAATTTCATGTATGAGCTGCAGACGGTGGACGAAATAATTGCAAAACCAACTGAAATCAAGATACTTTCATCAGAAAGGAAATGAAATAAGCGAAGTCGACAAAGAGAAACTAAATTTCAGATCATGACAAGTAGCACATTAGAAATTGATTAATGGAAAGTAAAGAATCTGCATCCTCACCCAAAGCAAAATGCCTCCAAAGTTTAAAGCAATGTCACAATTTGTTTTCAAATGGACGATTATCCATATTCAGCTGTGAAAGACTATAATAGATCAATTATTTGAATTTATAAGCAGAGAATTTTTTCTTTTTGAAATGATAATTGTATAAAAAGAAAAGGAGGCACCAGAGCTGTAAATACATAAGAAACACAAAACAAAGCAAAAAATAAACAGCCTGACACCCCAATACACCCTAAAAATAGCTCAAAAACTAGAAACAACACTAATACAGATACTTATGTAAGATCTACACATTCTTTCCAAGCTCGTAAGATGTCGATCTATTCATGAATTCCTCAAGAGAGGAAAAGGCCCATGAGGCGCACTTGGCAAAAACACGTCTAGAAACAGACTGGTTCTACTCGGCCAAAGCCTTAAATACCTTATTATTATGTTCACACTATAAGCTCTAAAAGGTGGTAAAAACTGTGCAGCGCCACAACGAGGAACACTTTGGAGACTTTAAATTGATCCAACACCGATTCCAAACGCAGAAGAGAAGGGACAATGAATAAAGAGGTGATTTGTCTCTTCCAAAGATTGAAGGCAAAAAAGGCAAGCATTAACCATGATTCTTCCTCTTTTGTACAAGTTGTACTGAGTTAGGATTTTCCCCAAACCATCAGTCTAGAGGAAGCTAATGGCTTGAGGCGGAGCTTTGGATGTCCAAACATCTGAGTTAACAATGGCAAGGGAGGTCGTCTGATTGCTCCAAGTGTAAAAAGACTTGACAAAGAAACATCCAACAAGGTCAAGCCATCACACGAGGTAGCCCACATCAGAGAGACTTGGATCCGGTAGGAGCTAATGATCTGGATGAGGTCTAAAAACTCTTCTACTTCTAAATCTAAAAGATTACGCCGAAGGAAGAGATCCAAAACAATATGATCACTACATATATAGTAGAAATCTGAAATGACCCCTGGTGTCAGCTGAGAGAGGTGGTAAAGTGATGGAAACCGTGAAGCCAAAGTGGAACTGTCACACCAGGGTTCTGTACAAAACTTAATTATGTCTCCATGTCTCACTTAAACATGATCCCTTCTTTAAATTTGTCGACACAAGCTGCAATGGCTCTCCACATGCCTGATGCTCGGCAGTGGGAAGGATAGACATCCCAACCGTAATTTCCCAAGGGGAGTCATCCTAAGTACCTAACCTCCATAGCCACTTGGGAAGAAGAGCAGTATTGACCTCATTAATAGGGCGGACCCCGAGCCCCCCAGCATCAATAGGAAGACAAACTTGCTCCCAACTCACGAGGTGGTCTTTTCTATTATCCTCTTGATCACCCCAAAGAAAATTCCTCATAATTTTCTCCAATAAGTAGACAACTTTGTTGGGGTATATAAATGCTGAAAGGAAGTAAACATGAAGTGTTGTGAGGACTGACTTAAGAAGTGTGATCCTGCCACCGAAAGATAAATACATTCCTCTCCACGAAGCCAGACGCTTGCTAAACTTGTGAATGATGGGCTCCCACTGGAAGTACCCAGGAAAACCAATGCAAAGAGGAAGTCCTAGGTAAGTAGAGGGAAGAGAAGATGACACACATCCCAATAGCCCTGAGAGTGAACTAACCTTGGTGTCTTCCAAGTTGATGCCGAAGATTTCACTTTTGAGATAGTTAATACGGAGGGAGGGGGAAATTCAAACCATTTGAGCAGAGAATGAAAATTCATTACATAATCCTTGATAGCCTCGCATAAAATGATGGTGTCATCCACAAACTATAAATGATGGAACTGCATTGAAGAGTCACCAATTCTAAATCCGTGAATAAGGGAGAAATCAACAGCCTTGGAAAGAATAAGGCTCAGAGTCTCCACAATCATGATAAAGGGTGCAGGAGAAAGAGGGTCACCTTACTAATACCTCTGGAACTCTTGAAGAAACCTCTAGAAGAGCCATTAATGAGGACAGAGAAATGAGCTGAAGAAATGCACTATGATATCCATACACACCAAGCGAGAGTTTTTTTTCTTAATTAACAAACAATCTATTACCAAAACCTAATTAATTGTAGGAAA
Organism: Chimonanthus praecox; assembly: GCA_022113865.1. Classification (NCBI taxonomy): domain Eukaryota; kingdom Viridiplantae; phylum Streptophyta; class Magnoliopsida; order Laurales; family Calycanthaceae; genus Chimonanthus; species Chimonanthus praecox. The sequence goes on along the minus strand of CM039089.1, from coordinate 69,030,497 downwards.
GGGACAAGATTCCACCTCCTAACGAATTTTCTAAAATCAATAAAAAAATGTGAAGATCCCTTTTGAAATGTCTGATCGAGAATGTAAACTCATCATAAACCTTTCAAAAAAAATGTAAACTCATCATAAAGGAAATTGTAGAAGACCTTGAATTTGTGATTGATCAAAAACAAAAATTGCAGAATGCCTTAGAAAGTAAACTAGTTCAATGCAATAACTGCATTCTAAAACAGAGTACTTGACCCATCCCAATGTAAAATTTCTTGTTGTGATTTAAATGTATCTCAATTTCTGGTGGAACAGAGTCCAGCAACACAACCCCAATACGTAGAGTTGAGAAAGAGAATATTAAGGATAGTTTAAAGATAGCTCCAATAGATGACAAATTGAGTGAAACTCATTTGTAGTGGTTTGGTCATTTTAGTAGATGACCAAACGCAGCCTCAGTGCGTAGAATTGAGAGGCTACGGGTTGAAGGCATTAGGAAAAGAGACCGACCTTTGAAAATATGGAGGGAGGCAAAAAAAAAAGACATGTTAGACTGTAGAGTGATTGATGGTGTAGTTTATGATAGTTGGAAAAGAATTCATAAAGTCGATCCCACACAGATGGGACACTGACTGATGATGGTGAGTCCCCCAATAGCATACAAGGAGTTGATTTATCCTTGATCAGTTCAGCCATAGTTCCTCTAAAATAAAAACCACTGAATGCTTAAAGCTCCAATGATTGCCGTAAAAATCATCCAATTTAAAGAGGAAACACAAGCCTGCACTCATATAACATTCCAGGCAAATTGCAATCTCAATCAAAATTGTTACCAATAAATCTCATACATTACTAAAAACAAAATGCAGTGCCAGTGGTTCAAGTAATACTCCTTTTTCTCAAAAGGAATCTTAGGGGTCATGCTGTCATGTGGATGGAAATCAGATTATAAGCAAATGAGGTTGAAAACTTTGACTATTTTAGAAGATGGGATGCCTACTATTTCACCACATGTGAGAAACGAGGAGTAACATAACAAGGCAGGAGAATTGCACCAATGGATCATCCACTTGCCAGCTTGGCTATAGAATCTAGCCAGTATCGACCATTGTTGATGCCATGGGTGTTGTTCTATCCTTCCATTTACCAAATTCTAGATCATAATAAACCAGTGTCTCAAGAAAGGGGAATAAGCATCTCCAACTTCCTTGCGACTTGGCAGGACAACAATTTATTCTAATATCAAACTACCCAAAGTGCAGCACCCAACACCCGCTGTGCAAATAACCCACCACCAAATCGGATTCTCAATAATTGTCCAATCCAATCCAATGGTGTGCAAAATTAACAAGGATTGTTTACAACAATGAGAAAAACAAATAGAGAAGGATGAAATCATACAACCGGAAACAAAAGCACAAGTCCAAAGAAATCTCAAAAATAATAACACAATGAAAGCCTCAAACAAAGAAACTAAGGAATGCACAAAATTGAAGGATTTAGAAACATGGATAATCATATGTATCCATGTAAAACTAATTCCTCTAAAATACCTGCTGCGATCATGGGCCACATCCATCCAAATTCCAAAAGCAAACTCAATTGAAAAGGAGCGCAATTAAGAAGCAGCAGAAGAGATCAGAGAGAAAGGAAGAGACCAGTTACCTTCATGATGCCGACAGCAGTACCTCGGTGAATTCGGAAGTTCTCGACGGAAGTGACGACATTAGCAGTGTTGAAGAAGGTCTGGGCATGAGCGCCCAGGAACATGAAGAGGCACATGAAGGGTACGGGTGGGCGGGGAAGAGCTCCGGTCACTGAAAGCCACATGAAGAAATAGCCGAGGAAGCACTGGACGGCGCCGACCGCATGAACGATCCAGGGCCCTCCAAAGGAGAGAGAAGCGGAGTAGGAGTAGAGGAGGCCGGAGAGGAGGCCGACGTTGGCGCCGACGTCCTTGAAGAAGGCGACGGAGTCGAGGGTGGATTGGGAGTAGGATTGGGTGGATTTGAGGATTGGAGAGTAGATGCCGAAGCAGTAGGAGGAGCCGCTGGTGCACTGAATCCATATGCCGGCGACGGTGGCCACCCATTTGGTGCGGCAGTGCGAAATTACGGAATGGGAAGTGGTCCTCATCTCCATTAGTGAGGTTGGTTGTACATTAGAAGGGCGAGCAGAAAGAAAAGAGGAAAGGATAGAAGGAGGAGAGAGTGAGTGACGGGAAGATGGAGAGCGAGAGAAGGGAAGGTGGCCCGGCTTTTGCGTTTGTATTCGACTCGTCTGCTCTGCGATGACAGACGAAGTAAGTGAGAAGATAATGATTTTGAGGTTTCGCAAAAGAGGAGTGGTTTAATTAAGTGAGGTGGAGACTCGGGAAGAAGAATTTTCTTTTTTTCCTTTTCATTCCATCTCCACGTTTCCATCCCGATTCACTATTATTATTATTATTACTATTTTCAATGTATATCTTATTAATTATTTTTATGGATAAAAATAATATTTTTAATAGTTTAAATCTGCATAACATGAATTTATAGATCTTATTTAACGAAGAAAATATAAAGGAAAACAGAGGCTGAGGGGAGGGGGAAGAAGGAGGGTGCACATGAAACTTATTTTTTAGCAAATTCTATGATTTTCAGATATTTGTCGTTTACAAAGGTCTTATTATATTCATGTCACTTATTTAATATATAATAAAATCTTTTTAAGTAAAATAATCTAATAATATTACCCTCAAATCACATGAACGAGACAAAATATGGCCCACGGAAGATGATTCTCTTAAAAAATTAGAAGCAATTTGTTCTTAACACCTCTCTCAATTCTCAAAACACTGCAACACATGTAATGTACAGATATAAATATAAATTATAATATTTTCAACCTTCAACATGCAGCGATCATTTATTTATATTATACTTTGGGTTGAAGGGGTAGGATTAGGAAGCATCTTTTCTTTTCAAGCTCTATTATTGAGAGAGAGAGATTGGAGAAAATTAAATTGAATTTTTGTGGGTAATGATCTTCCTACGTACATTTTGTATAATTCAACATGAATTTTACTATATTATTTATTTTACCTTTCAAATCGACTCGTCGAAACTTTCAAATCACTTATAGCAAAATATTTAATGAGTTGATTCAAAAATTTCGGTGAACTGATTCGAAAGATAAAATGAGTAATAGAGTAAAATCTATATCAGTTTACACAAAATATCTCTGAAGAAATCATTGTCCAACTTTTGTCCAGTTTTCATCATGATTTTATCTTCTTTTATTTTTATTTTCTCAAAAAATCACCTTTGGACATCTTTCAAAAAACTAATTATGCATAAGCCTGACCAAATAGGCAGCATACCTTTAGAACTGACTTCCCTAACTTCTTCTCTGTAGTGGATCTCCCCTGTCTAAAACCTTGAATACCTTGGCACCTATTGTTCCTAAATTATGAAATCCGTGAAACAAAATTAATGAATGGGCCCATTACTTTGTCGGCAATCAATTACCAGGTCTGTCACTTGACTCAGTCATCTCGTCTTTCCCAGCGAGTCTACTGAGTCTACTTGTGTATCAAAATTCACAAGCGAGCTACTGCCAGTCATACACCTTATCACAAATATTGGCGGGATTGTGATATCCCGACCCATGAACCAGAGGCCAGGCCCTAGATAGGCTGATCCAAGTGAAACTGGGCCCTATTGGATGGGCCAGCAGAGTGGGCCGGTTGGATCCGACAGCCCAGCAGTGGGTGGGAGTTGTGAAAAGTCCAACATCGGAAGTTGAGGAGTTTGAGAGGGGGTTTATAAGTAACCTTGCTCCCTCAAACCAACAAGACGCATTTTGGACCCGAATTTGGGCCGGGTCCGATCCAAAAACCGTGCGGCCTCGTGCGTGTGCACATGTGTGTGTGTGTGTGCCCAAAGCGGACAATATCTTGTTGGACGATCCCCAAGCCCTTTTTATGGGCCGGGCCATTACAAATAATTGTGAAACTCCTGCCACCGATGTAGGAAGAGTCCCATATCGGTAGTGGAGGCAAAGAGGGGAGTGCTTATATGTGAGGCCAAGCTTCTTAACTCGTGTGACGCATTTTGGGCCGGGCCAGGTGGGCCCGGACCCAAATGCAAAAACCGTGCGGGCTCGCTGGTGTGCGAAGCCTAGAGCGGACAATATCACACTGAGTCAAGCCCTAAGTCCTGTTTTCGGGTCGGGTCGTTACAAATGATATCAGAGTCGAGGTTCTACACTCGGACTGTGTGGGCCTATCATCCTTCCCTGGAGTTGTTGAGTTGGACCGGAATCAAGCCGGGGACGGCTCGAGGCTTTAGGGGGAGTGATTGTGAAACCCCTGCCACCGATGTGGGAAAGAGTCTCACATCGGTAGTGGAGGCAAAGAGGGGAGTGCTTATATGTGAGGCCAAGCTTCTTAACTCGTGTGACGCGTTTTGGGCCGGGCCAGGTGGGCTCGGACCCAAATGCAAAAACCGTGCGGGCTCGCTGGTGTGCGAGGCCCAGAGCGGACAATATCACACTGAGTCAAGCCCTAAGCCCTATTTTCTGGTCAGGTCGTTACAAATGGTATCAGAGCCGAGGTTCTACACTCGGACTGTGTGGGCCTATCATCCTTCCCTGGAGTTGTTGAGTTGGACCGGAGTCGAACCGGGGACGGCTCGAGGCTTTAGGAGGAATGATTGTGAAACCCCTGCCACCGATGTGGGAAGAGTCTCACATCGGTAGTGGAGGCAAAGAGGGGAGTGCTTATATGTGAGGCCAAGCTTCTTAACTCGTGTGACGCGTTTTGGGCAGGGCCAGGTGGGCTCGGGCCCAAATGCAAAAACCGTGCGGGCTCACTGGTGTGCGAGGCCCATAGCGGACAATATCACACTGAGTCAAGCCCTAAGCCCTATTTTCGGGTCGGGTCGTTACAGTATTTTCAAATTTACCGTGTTTTTATCAGCAAAATAGCATTACCGCGTTAAAAACGCATTTTTATCGCCACGGCGATAAATTTTCGATAAATTATCGATAAAATCGCGTTAAAAACGTGATAAATGGTAATATCGCGATAATATCCCGGTAAATTGCCTATAAATTCCCTATAAATTCCTTATTACCATTTTTAGTTTATTATTGTTTTATTTATTCTATTTTTATTATTTTTAAATATTATAATTTCGCGAGATTTTCCCGTTAAATTCCTGGTAAAAATTCGAGAATTTAAAAATATCTCAATATTACCAATTGCCGTTAATATCCCGAGAACGGTATTTGTCACAATAGTCATACATACGATGTATTTGGGATTTCTTTGTTACCATGCAATTTGACTGACACATTCCATTAATTTGTTTATCAAACACAAATGTGTAATTCAGAGTGTAGAATGTGGCTTCGGATTATTGAGTAATAATGGTTTAAATTCTTCAGTGTGTCTTCAGTGTGTTTATTATTATTCAAACGATAATTTGGACACAAACAAGATACAAAGTTAATCATGTCTGTAGCATGTTTCCAATAAAGTGTCTACATTCATCAATTCAACAAGCTAAGCTGACAATTGAATCTCACCCTCACAAGTGACAATTTCTAACTAAAATCATATTTAAAAATTTATATTGTGATTCTTTTTTATTTTTATAAAAAACACATGAAATAGTCATTTTAAAATGATATAAAAAAACTTTATATTCAAATACTCATATTCTAGTTCATAATTTGACACAACGCACCAAAGAAAATCACTTTAGCAAAGTGAGATTATTGACTTGTCATGTTCTATAAATGAAATGAATTTCTATCAAACTATTGTCCTTGATATTTTGCAAGTGATATCCACTTAAAGTTTTTATAGAAAATTTCATCAAATAAAGAGGATTAAACAACTGGAGGTGATCTATTCAATGACAAGTCAGATTCATTTGTTACATTTAGAATCGCTTTAAATCAAATGCATCTTCATCATTGAATTCTATATCAAGGATACAAATATTCAAATTTTATTTTGATTTTAAAAAGTTAAGGATTGCGATGTTCAATGACTTATTATTGAAAAGTTCCATCCTCTGACATCTCGTATTAATGAGCCTGGCCTTGGCCTGTTTAAGCCCAGATGCATGACATTCCAAACGTCGTTTACACATTGCTTTTGTCCAAGTCTAGACCAACTCCCAATCCCAAGCAAGTCCAAGTAGACAAATTTCATTACAGTCTAAGCATACGCAGCGTGATTTTTGCTATCCCATCAATCAGGGGTGAAATTTGAGTTGGGTTTTCGCTCGGCCCTCCAGGCCCTCTACCACCTCTACAACTTATTTAATAAATGAATAAATAAATTAAATCAATTTGACTAATTTATTTCCAAAAGGGACAATAATTTCAATAAAATACAAGCCATATATAGATAAAGCTAAACGATCTTAACCTCCATTTAAGGCCCATTAAGGCCCATTAGATTACAAATTCCAAACAGCTCCACGTCTATGATAATGTCCATTTATCTAATCGTTGCCGTTGTTCATCTAATTGTACAATGTACAGGGCCTACCTTCTGATAATTTACTATCCAATCAGATTGGAGATCCAGTGGACACACTTGCTTAGTGGGCCATCTTAAATTCTGGGATCCATCCAAATGAAGGACCCCACAAGAACACAGATCAAGAATCCTGCTCAAGTCGACCGAAATTCCCTTTTATTACCATACATATATATCTAAGACAGCAGAGAAAGAAAAAGATTTCTTTCAGAAATCAGAGCAACGACTATTACAGAGATAAAGAGGGAGATCCCCAAAATTAAGCTTTCTTCCCCGTCTTTCTTCTCAACTACAAGAAACTGCAGCTCACCCACTCCTCCTCCTCCTCCTCCTCCTCCTCGTCGTCGTACTTTCGACCCCTCTAAATTGAAATTAACCCCCATCCCCTTTCAAAACTTCCTTTTCTCACTCAAACTTCTTTTAGAAAAATTAGAAAGGAAAACATGAAAATGAAGAATCTGAACCCGGTTCTCCATATCCGACCCGCGAGCATAGAACGGAAATGGATCTTACCGTTAGCCATCGGCTCTCTCGTCTCTCTCCTCCTCCTCTTCCTCACCACTCTCTCCTCCCCCGACTCCCTTTCCTTCTTACCTTTCTCCTCTGTTCGATCTGTGGTCTTCGTCGAATCCAAGCTCCACCCCTCCGGCCCTACCGTCTCTTCCCTCCCACCACCACCTCCCCGCCTAGCCTATCTCATCTCCGGTTCCGCCGGCGATGGCAAAATGCTCAAGCGCACCCTCCAGGCCCTGTACCACCCCTACAACTCCTACGTTGCCCACCTCGATCTCGAATCTTCCACCCAAGAACGCCTCGATCTCCACCGTTACATCGTCAACCACCCTGTCTTCGCCAAAGTCGGCAATGTGAAGATGATCACCAAGGCCAATCTCGTCACTTACCGTGGCCCCACCATGGTCGCCAACACCCTCCATGCTGCTGCCATCCTGTTGAGAGAAGGCGGTGATTGGGATTGGTTCATCAATCTCAGCGCGTCTGATTACCCCCTCGTCACTCAGGACGGTGAGACCTGTAAACCCTTTCTCTAAATTTACATGTATTTTCCTCTCTTTTTTATCTTTCTCTGCGAGATTAGATTTAGAAAGTAATGGGTTCTCTTATTTTTATTAGATCTGCTTCATACATTCTCGTATCTGCCACGGGATCTCAATTTCATCGATCACACCAGCAACATTGGATGGAAGGAGTAAGGAAATCCTTGTTTGTTGTATTTTTTAAAGTTAATACCTTTTTTCTTACTGAAGTTATAATCTTTCAGTCTGAATCTGTGGGGATTGAAATTGTATTGGATGTATGTGGTGTCTGTGCAGATTCCAGAGAGCCAAGCCGATTATCATCGATCCGGGGCTTTATATGTCGAACAAAGCAGATGTTTTCTGGGTTTCGCAGAGGAGGAGTGTTCCGACTGCATTCAAGCTCTTTACAGGTAACAGCAGCAATTTTTGCTTTTCATCTTAGATTCTGTTTTCGTTTTCCCCAACATCACTTGGATTCTGAGGTTGGTTGTTTCCTTTGTTTCCCTTTGTGCTGAATTTCAATTGCTGTTCTGTTTGTTTGAAAGCAAGATATGAACTTCAGACAATTTTCTTTGTGACGTCAGCATCATCATCATAATCATCTAATCCATTATCCCATCTATTATCTACCTGGAGTCAGCGACAATATCCCGGAATCTAAGATCTCTATACTAGTTTGCTATTTGAGTATGTCTAAGTGTGCTGTGAAGATGTCTGATGCCTATGTGAACAAATATTTGTCAGACATTGTTGGATAGATGGCATCAGATGTTCTGTTAAGTAAATTATCTTGAACTGAATTTGAGATGGGAGTTCTTTTCATCTTACTAATGGAGTAGTTTAAACCAAGTTCTTGACATGGAAATAAGTACTGGGGTCAATGCAGTATCTGAGTAACAGGAATCCTAACCTCCAGAAGGATATTACCTTTTACCAATTTGTATCCTTAGATTTTCATTTCTTTTAAAGATGTATCTTAAGAAATTTTGAGAATCAACTCTTAAAGTAAACAAGAATTATTACCTGAAACCTTTCAAAACCAGTAACAAATGGGAGAAGATGAAGGAGATGCAATTGAACTTTTGAGCCCATATATAGGAAGAATATAGCATGAAGATGACTTTCCACTTGGCCATGGATATTACATTGGTCATGCTTTTTGAAGTATTTTTGGCATTTGAGGCTTTAGTAAGCAGTAATGGAACTTTAAATCGACAATTTAAGGATATCGCTGGAATTGTAAAAAATCTAGGGTTAATTTGATACTTTGAAGGAGATGAAACTAATTAAGAATTCAATTGGCACGAATATTTCTGAATCTTGTTGCGCAGAATTTGAAAGGCAATTTGGCACATGTTAAATCCTGTAGGCTTCTCAGAAAGTTTAACGTGTTTAAAGGAGAATATTTTGAAGGTCCCTCAAGGCATGACCACATCTAAGTATTTCAGGGGAAAGTTCAACAGACTGACCTTTATGTTTTGTGGATTTTTGTGTTACCAAATAGAGATGATCGTTTATGCATGATCTAAATGCAAGTCATTGTGAAAGCGGTAGGAGTTAGGACAAAGGGAACAAGCACTGATAGTATCCTTTAAGAGATGGAAGTCATGAATCAGGACTAAAGATGTTTTTTTTTCGACATGAAGAGTTAGGCAATTCAAGTGCTTTATAGACCATTTTTACAAATACTTCTTGTGGTGATATTGTGATGAACTGCACAAGTTAAACCTCCTCCTCAAAAAAAAAAAAACAGAGAGAAAACCTTTGAGTGAAAAATCTTACTGAAATCTGGATATTATGATAACAAGGCTTGTTGCACTTGATATTTATCTTGCATATCATGCTTGATCCACATATATTGAAGTCCACTAATGTAAAATAGGCATAATGGTTGCTGTTATAATGCTTAAATAAAAGAGGCTTATTTTGTAACTGGTACTGATAATTTTCTCTGAGATAAGTTTTCATCAAAATGAGGGTGTGTCGAGATATTTGGCCTTTGTGTTTGCGTAATTTGTATTTATGTTGGCTCCACCGTAATGAGTGCGAACCTCAAATAGATGTGATAAATGAATTTGATGATAATGATTATGTTAGTTCTGCTACAACTTGAGGCATAGAGGCTGCAATGTTCATTTCATTATTAGTTATTTTTCACAAAACATTACCTCAGTACAATTCCTTTCAAGTGTTACTTATTTCATTGGCTGCAATTTGTATCCTGAAGGGTAGAAGTGCAAAACTGGAATAGGAATTCACATCATTCACATCATTTTAAGTTGAATTTCTATGCAAGTCCTTGTATTGAGAAAGGTAAGGACGCATTGATGAGATGCCCACTTGTTTGGCATTGCTTCCGTCTCTGAATCGGCTTTTGAATCATATGTGTATGAAGTAGAGACTAGAATGTTGTGAAGGGACTGTAAGCTTCTGGAGTCTTTGGATTTAATTCTGATGCTTTTCCTGAATCGCTGTTGATTGTTGTTCGATGAATTTATCTTATGCGTGATGTCTTACAAATTTCATTCAGGGTCATATCATTGCATTTCATGGTCACACAGTTTACAAAATTCTAAGATTAGCCAATGAAGAGGCTGCCAATTTAGCCGGACTTGAGCTTGCAAATGATTCTATGCAGTTTGCTTTTGCGTTATCTTTTTGCAGCTGGCTTTGGGTTCTTTTTTTCTTTCAGAAAAGTGAGGCCTGCACCTTTGTATTCTTTGCTCTGTTAACCTGATCTTTTTACCATTATGAAAAGGTAAAACTATCTGGGTAAAATTGAAATTGAAATGATATTCATTTTGCGAAAGAGCACATGGTTAACTCAAAAAGAACATAGGTTTGAATGGAAAAGTAGAACTCCAAAAGCTGAGCCTAGATAGATAAGGTTAATGTTAATGATAAAACTCATGGTTAACTCATTTGGAGTCTAGCATGTGGTTTACATGCATTGCATTCGGTGGTGAATATCATTTGTTCGAAGTAACATTTCTCACAAAGGAAAACTGTTTTGATATTAGAGCATGTGACAGAGTAGAAGTGGATGATCCAACAATTTGCCATCACTAACAGGTGAAGCCCGGCAGTATATCTCAAGTAACTTTTTCATGTGCAAGTCCAAAGCATCTCAGAAGTGGTTCTTAAGTTTTGTGAGAACTCCAATAATGCTGCCAGTCACTCTCTCAGAGGTTATTTTTGTCATTTCACGCAATGAAAAAGGAGCCTATCCTTTTTTTTATTTGAATGGCATAAATGACCCTTATTGAGATTGATCAGGCCACTTCTAATTGAAATCATGCTTCAATGAGTTGAACTGGAGGGTACGTTAAAAACTAAAGAATAATTTAAAAGCATCAAACTTTAGGGAACTGGCTTCATGAATCCAATCAAGATGTTTTTTGTAGGCTCCGCATTGAAGGATAGAGCTTCCAAATGGACCCATTACATTGGACCGACGTGAAAAAGATGTGTGGTGGTTTCTTCTTCCAAGTGTATTGAAGATAATTGGAACTATACAAACTACCTTTGCATTAAATTTGAATCATTGTGAGAGAGTAAGAGCAATGAATAAGGTGAGTCTTTTAGGCTTGTGCCAGTTGGGTCTCCTAAAGAAGTGATGTGATGATGAAAGGGTTAGAAAAAAAAAAACTAAATGTTTGCATTTGTTTGGTCTGTTCATCATTTTTTATTAAGAACTGTGAAGACAACTAGGTTGTTTGTCATCGATTCATCAAATGTTACATTCAGCCCCTATTCATTCATTAAAGTTATTCATTTACCTATTAGTTTTTGAAATGGTAACATAACTTGAAGTGATAACCTTTTGATAGCAACAATGAGCACCTACCAACTGTTCTATAGGCTCTTGTCTTTGGTTTATGTGCAATTTAATAGTGGACATATTGGATGAAGTTCCTTAGTTTAAGTTGTTTGTAAATGTTATTCTAACTTGAACAAGAAACCAAATCAATAATAGCTCATACTTTGTAGAAAACCAACAAATGGTTTCAATATTAGTAGATGTGCTGTATGTGTGCGCGACATGCCAGGTATAGTGGATCTGATACTGAGTTTATTAGAGTTGAAAATGATAATAGATTCTATAGATTTAAATTTTAAGTGCAACTATAGAACAAAACATTTAAAATAAATAATGACACAAGCAAGGTGAGCATAGGGTGGCCAGAGTAAAATGAAGCTATTCCTGTGTGACTATTGTGTCTTAATATTTAAAGGGGCATTTATATATGCTAATAGTTAGACTTTTGTTGTTATTTGGGGCTGAATATTGCAATAAAGAATTTGCCAGATAAAACATGTGCAAGTGAATATTTCCTGAATTGCCCTTTGTGCCTCCCATTTGGTGTGTCTTAGTCTCCCTCTTCTCCATTTCTAGGATTCTTCCTTGCTCTTTCTGGCTATCATGTATTAGGTGGTTTAAAGCCCTACCCAAAAGGATGTTGGAAACTCCTGCTCTTGGCAATTGCATGGAATGATTAAAGAGAAAGAAGCAAGAACATTTTTTAGGACAAGGTGCTGTCTTCAGTCTCAACAATTGGCACTACTAGATCATCTTTCATCCAGTGGTAGAAGTTATTTGACATCTCTGAGGAGCAAATTTCAGTTGGGCTTAGTATATTTGTTAAGAGGCGTGAGTGACAACAAACCAGAAACAACTCCAGTATGAAGAATTTGAATGGTTACGAGTTCAGTTCAAAGTAGTATACAATTAGAGAACATGTCCAAACTGCTCCTCTCCCTCCCTTCCCCCACCCCCACCCCCACCCCCTACGCCCCCCCACCCACACACAAAAAAAAAAAACAAAGAAAAAAGAAAAAGATAACCAACATCATCATCATCAAATGACACTTTCCCATCGTTTTGGGGACCATGATACATGGTCATCAGATGAAAATGTTTCCACGGTACATTTACAAAGAGGTTATGTAGTTGCTCATGATTTCTTTTTTCGGTAGTCCCCATTGGATATTCATGCAGCCACAGTAATATGTCTACTTAGTTTTTTTTTCTTTGACATAGGTTGGCTTCTAGTGCAGGTTCTGCTTGGATGGTACTGACTCGGTCTTTCATTGACTACTGCATATGGGGATGGGACAACCTTCCACGAACTGTCTTAATGTACTATTCAAACTTCATTTCGTCACCAGAAGGCTACTTCCACACTGTCATCTGTAATGCCCAAGAATTCCGCAACACCACGGTCAACCATGATCTGCATTTCATATCCTGGGATAATCCCCCAAAACAGCACCCTCACTACCTGACAATCAGTGATATGAGTGGCATGATTGACAGCAATGCACCATTTGCTAGGAAATTCCCTAGAGATGACCCAGTGCTTGACAAAATAGACAAAGAACTATTGTTCCGCAGCCCAGGAATGCTTGTACCAGGTGGCTGGTGCATTGGGCCCAGGGAGAATGGGAGTGACCCATGCTTAGTTGTGGGTAATAAAACAGCCTTGAGGCCAGGTCCTGGTGCCACGCGGCTAGAACGGCTGATTGTATCTCTCTTATCAGAGGAGAATTTCCGTCCAAGTCAATGCAAGTAAAGGGATTTGTTCATTGGGTGAGCACAAATGGAAATAAGAAAGCGTAACATTCAGATAGTTCAGTTCATGTATAAAACAGTCGCTTGGCAACACATTTTCTTTCTCGTGGCAACAGATGAGGGTTCTTTCTTGTATGCATTAAAAAGAAGAAGGTGGGGGGTGGAATTTGGTGCTTTTCAGCCAGGAAGAAGCAAAGATGCGTAAATATCTATCTTCCACTTTGTTGTAATGATATGATAATTTAGCAGGAACCAAATTTAACCATATTGTTTCCCATGCACCAGTACATTTACAGGGAAGAAGAATTTTTTATTTTTTTTGGTCTTTACAGTTCTATGATCGTGGTAGCAGTATCACATGGCTTCAGTGTTCTACATGAAAGAGCAAAGTAAAATATTTAAAAAAGGAATGATGATTGGAAACTTCTGCATTGAGCTTTCAAGTACTGTGATTTACCTTTAATCCAATGCCAGTCACTGCTTCTGCAAAGTCGAACATTTGCCTTCGTACTTCAATTCCCTTGGGATGAACCTTGCTTTGATGCATTTTACATTGGCGCTCTATTCGGACACCTCTTTTTTCTGCCACGGAACACCTCTTTTCAAATTTTACGTGCAAATTATCGTTTTGTCCACTCATTAAAAATACTTCAAAGGATTATACAGTCAAATTTTCACATCCTTCGAACCATAGAATCGTCCGAAGGATTATAAAGATCCTTCGAATGATGCTACAGTAAAAAAAATTGAACAGTAATTTTTTTTATAAAAACTTTAAAGTTATTTTTAAATAACTTTAAAGTTTCAAAAGAGATATCGACAACATAGGCAATTACTTTTTAAATACTGTGTATTTTTAAAATTTCTCAAATTAAATATTCAGACTAATTACGATAATCTGATAAAAATACTTTAAGACTTCAAGGTTTTTTAAAACTCCCAAATGTATTTTCAGCATAGCCGACGGAAATCCTTATTTGTAAAACATGTGTTTTAAGTATTTGAGAGTGTTAAAAGACTTTAAATTCTTAAAGTATTTTTATTAGGCTATCGTAATTAGTCTAGATATTCAATTTGAAAATTTTTGGAAATATACAGTGCTTAAAAAATAATTTTTTAATTTTAAAAAAGGAGATTTTACTGTTTAATAGCATCATCGTCATCCTCCTTCATTCGAAGGATCAATCCTTCGAATGATTCGAGTGTGTATTCGAATCATCCGAAAAATGAACAGAAAAATCGTTCGAATGATAAAATGTAGGAGGGTAAAATAGTAATCTCACTCAAAAATTTGAAATTGAGTGTACAGTGACAGATTTTTTGGATGTGCGAATGGGACGCCCTTATTTTTTATGAAGATGACAAAGGTTTTTATAGAATGATCTTGAAAAAATCACTCTAGATCTCTCGGGGAGGATAGAAAACCAAAATACGTCTCTTTCCCCGAGTGTAAAATTGATTCTCTATCCAATAAATGGTATAAGCACGTGTACTCGAATCAGCTTTCATAGAAATTTTTAAAAAATTATTTTTTAATAAAAGCTTACATTAACGAGCATCATTATCAAAGTCAAATTCATTGACTTTTCAAATTATATTTTCGTTGACCTTATCATAAATTATATAATCAACTTAGAGTCAAGATATCGGCTGATATTGATACATTTTTTAGAAAAAAAATAAGAGAAAAATATCGAAAATGAGATATCGGTCGATATCTCGTATCAACCAATATCAAAATTTTCACCCCTGTACTCAACCACTCCACTATCAATTGTGTCTTTATATATTTTTAGTGGTCCATCATCTTTTTTATCTATAACTTTTGACCTCTCAACTCTATGGATTTGAACTGTCTTCGATCTTTTAGCTCTAACCATTGCAAATTAGTTTTCCTCAAATTTTCATATATTGAAATTACTTTTAATTTTCTCTAGTGCAGTTATAATTTTGTTCTTTAAATTTAATTCACTCATCTAATATAATATGCATATCTTTGTTATTCTAATTTTGTCTACTTATTCATTTTATTATTCAAAACCCTTCTTTGCAGACAAACGTAGATTAATAAACACTCAGAGAATTACTAATAAATCATAAATGGATTTGGAAGTATCGTAATGAAGCAGGGACATATCACTCGCGTAAATGCATGTTAAAATAAGAACGCATTTCCCTGCCATTGCTTCACAGTAGAAAATTAAATAATTTACAAGAGAATCGGGTATAATAAGTACAAGCATTATCTGTTGAGACTCTTGCAAATATAAGAATTGTCTTAATGTAATATGATATAAGTAACTAAATAAAGATACTCAAAGATGTATTCTGCTTATGTCCGATTGCTGTCCACTCCACATTGTTGAGATCGTTGTAATCAATGCTCCACATTATCTTTTATTAATTCTTTTATGTTTAAAGAAAATAATATATGCCCAACAGCAAATCTCTCCATTAAAATTTTCTCATATTTGCACTGTAAATGATAAGTTGTACACTTGTGTATCATCTTATCCTATACATTTAGGTGTATGATTCATCAAATCTTTCACTGAATATGTGTCCATAAAAAATTATCTTAGTAAAAAAATCAAATCATTTTTCAAAATTCTACAAATTTTAATCAGTTTAAAATATTTATTAATTTTTAAAATTTACCACTTTTAAAAATGACTTAATTAATTTCATAAAGATATTCTTTTATAGACCCTTGGAGATTTTACGCTGGGTATCCCGTAGTTTCACACATGTAAATTCAAAAAAAATAATAATAATAAATATATATATATATATATATATATATATATATATATATCGCCCTGACCCGACCGATAGGCTCGGAACGCGACTGTTTTTTTTTTTTTTGAAGATAAATAGAACCACAAGCATTCTTACTGGGCCGAATCAACAGTTAGGCCCAGCGGTTACACATTAGCCCGTTAAGTGGACTCAAACATGTACCATATGCTTTCCAAAGACCAAGATACAACAACATCAATACATAACATGCTTAAATCAAAACCAACATTGATTAATACAACGCAAAATAAAATCACTCATTGATTCATCATTCAAAAGCATTGTCTCCAAAGGCAACATAGCCTATTACATCAAATGGACATAAATTAAGTACCACATCCGGTACAAAAAAAAGGACAATGGTTCCAAGAACCAACAGGGAAAGATCAGGGCATTCCTCTCCGGGGGAATCCCAAAACACTGCTTTAACTTAATCGCCCTAAGCCTAAAAGAGAGGGTCCTCCTCCTCGGGTTCATCGCCTGAAAGGTGAGTGGTGTGAGCTAACTAGCCCAGTGAAGGATAATTAACAATGCAAATTAAGTAAATATAAAACAGGTTAATAACAGTTCAATATCACATGCTTGATAGAAAAATAAGCATAATCTCAAGTAATATATCAACATCATTAAATCACTGCCATTATCCACCGTAGCGCCTGCCGACTACACTGAGACCAGTATTAAGTCCCGACACGGTCAAAATACAACCTTCCAAATACATCTTCGGCTCTTAAACATAGCCGATACTGACACCCTCAAGTCAGCAACTGACGACAGCATGGTCCGCCCATGGTCCAGTAGACATAAACCATCTCTCATATGGCCGATATTGGTTCAATAGCCCAGGTACGTGGAAGCAGTCTTACATACACATACGATCAACATCGTAATACCATGATCATCACAGCACTCTTACGATAGTGCACCATGTATAGGCACATGAATGGGTTCATCAAAACCGAAACCACTCATTGCTCAATATAACACCTGTTTACAAAATCTGCAGAGTTAAGTTCCCTCACCGTGATCGTGTGGTTTCGCGGTCTCTGTCAAACAACATACAAGTGCACAATCAATATACATATCAGATACGTACATATACGTAATATTTGGAAATCACACGTTTTCCCACAAAATATCCAGGGTTCATGGAAATGAGTCTCCTACTTGGTTTCTAACCCTTTTTAAATCATCCACAAGATAATAATATAGTAAAAAGGGGCTCAGTCCAAACTCATATTGTTTTCTGGGCATGGACCAGATTGACTTATTGAGTGAGGTCTAGATCCTCGAGTCACTTCTCGGTTGTCTTATTAATAGGACTAGAGCTGACATTTTGAGTAGGCCTCGAGGTCACCCAGTACCTGACTATAGTGTCATCCTAAAAGTGAATCACTCAGTTTCCGACTATAATGTCGGACTTAAAGTGGATATAATAGTATTTACACTATAAATAATAAGAGAAAAGGGTTAGTACAGTTTTATTTAACAAGGGGGGTATAAATCATCACATCACATAATCTAACAAAATAATAATTTTTTTGAATAAAATAATAATATTTAATTATTTATTCATTTTTTATTTTTTTCAAAAAGGGAACCAGCATTTCAAAACATGAGCAACCATAATCTCAAAAAAAATATTTTTTTTTGAATAAAATAATAATATTTAATTATTTAATTATTTATTCTTTTTTTTTTTCAATGGGAACCAACATTTCAAAACATGAGCAACCATAATATCAAATAAAAATATTTTTTTTTAATAAATTTTTTTTTTCTTCGTCTTCTTCCCCGTTCACTATCTGCAACAGACAGTGAACGACGACTGTGAATAGTAAAATCGAAAATGGAAAAAGGGCTATTTTCTGGACTCGGTTTTTACATCTGACCGGTCCGATGGATTCCTCCGGGAGTCCTCTTTCCATAGGGAGAGGTTTGGAGGTCTGAAACTCAGTGAGTCATCTGATCTTAACACCGGAAGCTCACTGATACGAGGAACCTTAGAATTTTCTTTAAATTTTGAAATCGTTTTTCTTGTCACGCCCCGACCCGACCGGTGGGCCCGGAACGCGACTGATTTTTTTTTTTTTGATAAACTAAACCACGAGCATTCTTACTGGGCCGGATCAACAGTTAGGCCCAGCGGTTACACATCAGCCCGTTAAGTTACTCAAACATGTACCATATGTCTGCCCCAAAGACAAAGCAAAAACAATACAACAATAACATCCTCTCATAATATGATCAAACAGATACCAACATTGATTAATCAATCATAACATTGTCTCAAATGGCAACATAGCCGATTACAACATTTAAACATAAATTAAGTACCACATCCGGTACTTAATACAAAACAACGATTCTTAGAACCAACAGAAAGATCAGGGCATTCCTCTCCGGGGGAATCCCAAAACACTGCTTTAGCTCAAACGCCCTAAGCCCAAAAAAGAGGGTCCTCCTCCTCGGGTTCATCGCCTGAAAGGTGAGTGGTGTGAGCTAACTAGCCCAGTGAAGGATAATTAACAATGCACATTAAGCAATTAGTAAAACAGGTTAACAACAGTTCAATATCACATGCTTGATAACAGTAAGCATAATCTTAAATCAGATAATAACATCATCAACTATCAATCACTGCCATTATCCACCGTAACGCCTGCCGACTACACTGAGACCAGTATTAAGTCCCGACACGGTCAAAATACATCCTTGCAAGTACATCTCCGGCTCTTAAACTTAGCCGATATTGACACCCTCAAGTCAGCAACTAACGACAGCATGGTCCGCCCATTGTCCAGTAGACATAAACCATCTCTCATATGGCCGATATTGGTTCAATAGCCCAGGTACGTGGAAGCAGTCTTACATACACATACGGTCAACACCGTAATATCATAGCACTCTTACCATAGTGCACCATGTATAGGCACATGAGTGGGTTCATCAAAATCGAAACCACTCATTGCTCAATATAACACCTGTTTACAAAATCTGCAGAGTTAAGTTCCCTCACCGTGATCGTGTGGTTTCGCGGTCTCTGTCAAACAACATACAAGTGTACAATCAATATACATATCAGATACGTACATATACGTAGTATTTGGAAATCACACGTTTTCCCACAAAATATCCAGGGTTCATGGAAATGAGTCTCCTACTTGGTTTCTAGCCTTTTTAAATCATCCACAAGATAATAATATATAAAAAAAAAAGGGGCTCAGTCCAAACTCATATTGTCTTCTGGGCATTGACCAGATTGACGTATTGAGTGAGGTCTAGATCCTCGGGTCACTTCTCGGTTGTCTTCTGGATAGGACTAGAGCTGACATTTTGAGTAAGCCTCGAGGTCACCCAGTGCCCGACTATAGTATCGGCCTGAAAGTGAATCACTCAGTTCCCGACTAATGTCGGACTGAAAGCGGATACAATAATATTTACACTATAAATAATAAGAGAAAGGGGTTAGTACATTTTTATTTAACAAGGGGGGGGTATAAATCATCACATCACATAATCTAACGAAATAATTTTTTTTTTTTTTGAATAAAATAATAATATTTAATTATTTAATTATTTATTCATTTTTTTTCTTCGGTGGGAACCACCATTTGAAATCATAAGCAACCATATTCTCAAATATTTTTTTTTTTTTTTGGAATAAAATAATAATATTTAATTATTTAATTATTTATTCATTTTTTTTTTCTTCGGTGGGAACCACCATTTGAAATCATAAGCAACCATATTCTTAAATAAAAATATTTTTTTTTTTTTTATCTTTCTTCTTCCTCTTCTTCTTCCCTGTTCACTGTCTGTAACAGACAGTGAACGGCCGGTGAACAGTAAAATCGAAAATGGAAAATGGGATATTTTCGGAACTCGGTTTTTACATCTGACCGGTCCGATGGATTCCTCCGGGAGTCCTCTTTCCACAGGAAGAGGTTTGGAGCTCTGAAACTCAGTGAGCCATCCGATATTAACACCGGAAGCTCACTGATACGAGGAACCCTAAAATTTTCCCTAAATTTTTGAAATCGATTTTCTCACTGAAATCAGAGCCAAATCCAAAATTTTTTTATTCCAAATCGGTCGAAATTGAAAGGGGAATGCAGTGGTTACCTTTGATTGAATTTCTGGGCTGAAATCCAGATTTTTGAAAATAAATTCCTTTAAGCAACAGTAACTGGAAAAAGAAAACAGAGGCTCGGGTTCTCGGCTGAAACACAAAGCAGAGAGGGAGAAGAGAAGAAAATCAGTGGGAGTTTAAAACCGAAGATTGAACCGGAATTTATAGGGTTTTTCGGCAGGAAAATCCGGCACGCGCGATGGGACGGGACGTCGGAAAATCACCGGAAAATCGGCCGAGCAGCAGCACGCCCGCACGCTGCTTATGCTGCTACAGTAGCCGCAGATTTTTGTTTTTTTTGCAAATCAGCCCTTCAAGTTTTTCTAAATTGCAAAAAGGGCCTAGTTTTCATAAAAACTAATTTTTTTAAACTAAGAGTAATAAATTAAAAACTTAAAAACCTGATCCAACCTTACAGATGGGTTGGGTTTTAAAAATCTTAATCACCATAAAAATTTCAGATTTTATCTCTTATTAAAAATCATTTATTTAAATAAAATTCATATTTTTCCCATAATTACTTAATTAAACAAATGTAAAAATAACTAATTTGTAAATTTTATTTTGAAGTGAAATGAAATAACTAGACCATTCTTAAAATGGTCTACCATAGAATACAAATTTCAAAATTTTATTTCATTCTCAAAACCCTTTAAAATAATTAGTACTCCCTTTCGGGGTTTTGACGGGCGATATTTAAATATCATTTTCTGAAAA
The DNA here is from genome assembly GCA_022113865.1 of Chimonanthus praecox. NCBI lineage: Eukaryota > Viridiplantae > Streptophyta > Magnoliopsida > Laurales > Calycanthaceae > Chimonanthus > Chimonanthus praecox. The sequence goes on along the minus strand of CM039089.1, from coordinate 69,009,714 downwards.
TAATTTTATTTTAAAATAAAAAATGTAAATCCTTCATTAAGGAAAACATTATTCACCAATAATATTCACAAAATCACACAATTTATAAAAATATACACAAGAAGTGGTAAATTACCAAAATGCCCCTCCAGCTCGACGAGCTGAATCACTGAGTTTTCGGGCTCAGATCGGGCCAAACTTGGGCTTTCCTCGAAGCCCTAACCAAAATCTCTGAGATTAACCGGTTAAACAATTTTAACGAGCTAAAACTCGCCTAATCTGGGGTAGGGTATTACATTTCTCACTGAAAACAGAGCCAAATTCAAAAAATTTTGATTCCAAACCGGTCGAAATTGAAAGGGGAATGCAGTGGTTACCTTTGATTGAATTCCTAGGCTGAAAATCTGGATTTTTGAAAAAAATTTCCTTCAAAGCTTCGGTTTGACTGAAACAGAGAGGCACGGCAAGGGGGTATCGGTTGGGTAACAGAGAGCAGAGAGGGAGAAGAGAAGATGCAAAACTTGCTGGGAGTGAAGACTTAAGTTCATGCCGGCTTTTATAGAGAAAAGGCCGGGAAATCCGGCTGCGCATGGAGCGACGATCGGTCGGAACTGCGACGATGGGATGGGACGGGGAAAAAATAATCATCGCCGGCAGCGATGATGGGACGGGACGGGGAAAAATAATCATCGCCGGTAGCGACGATGGGACAGGACCACGGCGAATCGTCAGAAAATCGGGCAGCAGCATCGCCCGCACGCCGCTGACGCTGATACAGTAATTTTTTTTGGGTTTTGCAGATCAGCCCTCCCATAATTTCTAAATTGCAGAAAGGGCCCCATTTTGATAAAAATTGATTTGTAAACTAAAAGTAATAATTTAAAAACTCAAAAATCTGATCCAACCTTACAGATAGGTTGGGTTTTGAAAATCTTAGCTACCATAAAAATTTCAGATTTTATCTCATATTAAAAATCATTTATTGAAATAAAACTCATAAATTTACACTATTTACTTAAATAAAGAATTGTTAAAATAAACAATTTAGAAAAATCATTTTGAAGTGAAATGAAATATCTAGATCATTCTTAAAATGGTCTAACATCAAACACCATTTTCAAAATTTATCTCCTTTCCGAAAATATTTTAAATAATTAAAACTCCTTTTCGGGGTTTTGACGGGCGATATTTAAATATCATTTTCTAAAAATAATTTTATTTTAAAATCAGAAATATAAATCCTTCATTAAGGAGAACATTATTCACTAATAATATTCACAAAATTACACAATTTATAAAATATACATAGCAAGTGGCAAAATACTAAAATGTCCCTCTAGATCGACGAGCTAAATCACTGAATTTTCGGGCTCAGATAGGGTCAAACTTGGGCTTTCCTCGAAACCCTAACCAAAATCTCCGATATTAATCGGTTAAACAAACTTAACGAGTTAAAACACGCCTAATCTGAGACAATGTATTATATATATATATAACCACCTAATTTGATGAGTCTTACACCTAAATGTGCAAGGCAAATGAATAATATGACACAAACTTTTGAGTAAATAATTATCTCCACTATGAATGAGTGAGGCCCACATGGTTTTAATTTTAGCATTCAAACCACCTGCATTGCCGCCAATGAGACAACCTGAGGGAGACACGATGCTTTAATTAAGACGGGACCATATCCAGTTTGTCATTCAATTTATCACGCTAAATTAAATGAAAAAAACAAACTCGGTGTCACCGGGTGCCCAAATCAATTCTCAAAGTTTAATGAATGGAGAACGAAAATACGAAGAATTTTAGCAGGGCCGGCCCTGATTATAGACGAAGTACGAGGTTACCTAGGACCTCTAAATAAATAGAGCCCTAAGTCCATAAGCTCATTTATTATATGTTAAATAGTTAATAACGTATAATTAAATGATAAGGTCAGTCTTGTCCAGTTGGTTTCACTTGTCATTTTGTAAGTTTGGGACCCAGAATCAAATCCAGGTTGCATTATTAATAATAATTTTTTCTATTTTTATCAAATTATTTAATAATAATAATGAAAAATAACAATAATTTGAATTAATACTACTTGAAATCATTTGACTATTTGATAATTTTTGTATTCTATTTAAAACATAAGTTTCTTAAAAAATTAAAATAATGATACTAACAATCATAATAATTATTATTATAATCCTCATTTTATTGAGTTTAATAATAATAATAAAATAATTTTAATTAATAAATAATCTTTTAAAATATATCTATCATCTAAATAAAGAGAAAGAGAAATCTATATTGAGTTGATAATTTTGAATTAAATATAATTTAAAACTTTTGAAATTTGAAGAGATGGAAAAATATAGATTTATTTATTTAATCAATGTAGATTTTATTAGAAGTAATATACAAGTATAAATCATTATAATTTAGATAATTTTTTATTTTTTAAAAAATACAGAAAAATTGAAAAATTGAAATAATAATAATATCTTCATTTCATGTGAGAATTTGCATTAGTGTCACACTCAAATATGATAAAAGATGCTAAAAAAACTTGAATATAGTAATTTAATTAGTAATTTTGCATCTCAAATTAAAAAAAAATTTAAATAATACTTTGTTATAAATATGATTATGATATTTCTTTTAGTTTCACACATTGTAAAAAAAAATTATATGATTTTATTTTTTGTGAGTATATAAGAGGTCCCATCTTAAAAACTCGCCTAGGAACCCTGAAATCTCAGGGCCGGCCCTGCTATCAAGGTGGTAAATCTTTTCATAAGTTGTCTTTTTTAAATTTTGAAAGCTAATTTCATACACATACAATCAAGTTCTCTTCTCTTGAAAAAAGATCAATCAAGTTCTCACTTTTTAACCATCTGTTCTTCATTAAATTGAAGATTTAGGCTGCATTTGTGTGTGTTCCATCCACATGGTTGAAGACCAGTTTATAAAATACTCAATTAATATTCTTCCCCCGTTGAACATTTTCAGCTGCATAATTCCTATTCAGGCTTTTTTGAGCTTTTAATTTTAATGGATTATTGATATCCATTCCGGTAAGGGTATGGCATACATTGTTGTTCTAGAGACTTTTGATCAAACAAGTAAAATTTACCAGAGGCTGCAAAAAGTATAGTTGCTTCAAATTAGGTAACCACCGTCGCCACAGTTACAACTCAACTCAATTGATTCGATCAACATTTAATGAGTTGACAAGCTTTCCTGAGTTTTGCATGAGGGTTCGAGGGGAACACAAATCAGAAAAGATTGCCAACTCACTTGACTCCGACTTCCTCATTTCTACACCATGGGTTGGGGTAATCAGAACCAGAAATTCGAACAAGGTCATCCCATCTCTTCAAAGTTCAAACTCCAATCGCAGAGAGAGAAGATCAATGGAACGACCACAGCTTCTTTTCAATCTAGTGGTTTTCATCTCCATCTATTTATCTATATCGTAAAAGTAAAATACATTACAAAAAATCAAGGGTGGCTGAAATTTTTGAACTTATAAGCCACCATCTTCTCCCCGAGCTCTCCACAAGAAAAAGAAGAGAAACAATAAACGAATTTGAATGGGGCTCCTGTGTAGGCTCACTACAGAAACTATGACGCTGCTACAACCTAACAACTGCAAAATCACCTCATGTCACAATTATCATCCCTTCATCTCATGTTGCAGCACTGGGCCTTGCCCATCTGTAACTTGTTCCACATGCAGATCATCTGTCGTGGCGACTGGTAATGTGCCGTATAGTAATCCTCAATGCAGCCAAATTGACAGAATTTGAAGCTGTGCACATATTCAACGGGAGTTGAGCTATTGAATTGCTCCACCCACATGCCCATGCTTACATCTTCCATCTTGAACAACTGCATTTCAAATAATCGCCAATAATGAAAATATTTTCATTGAGTTAGTAAACAAAAGGTGAAATTTCATCCACCATACCCGCAATGTGTGTTTCTCAAACTCTGTTACAACAAAGTTTGCAATGTCTGAGGATATAACATAGCCAGGGCCATTTGCATAGGGTGGATAATCTTCTTCAGGCCATTCCTGAAACATGGAAAACAGAGTTAAAATGTTAAAGCAACATTTTTCCCCTTCCCCCACCGCACACAATGAGAGTGTTAATGCCATCTAACAAATAACTTTATTATAGTAAAAAGGTTCAAGTGTAGCCTTTCATATACATCAACAGAAAAGGAAACTCAGCTCCACTTTTGGATGGAAAGATGATAAAAGATTGCTTCAAGGAGAACTCATTTCCAATTTCAAAGCTCTGTGAAGCAACAGTCCGGTGGCAACATGAGGCCTCAAAGACAGTTCATGATACACAATGACAACATTACTTGAAGTTCTCATGTAACTGAAAATGGGGAAGCAATCTCAAACTCACTTTTATTTCTGAGAAGTTCAATCAGATGAACCTTTACATTGGCCTTTATCAACCAACGGGGTAAACCACCATTAAAAGGAAGCGGCAACAAGAAATTTAAGACTTTTTAATAGATACAAATATCAGAGGCTTTTAAAATGAATCAATGTAACATGAAAGCGAAGGTCTGTCAGTTTAGGCGGCAACCACAGAAATGCAAAATTTACCTCATATGTCACAGCCCATTTACCGTAGCGCAAGGGCTTGTGATAGTAATTAATGTTTCCAACATATAGGCTTCTGCCAGTTGGAACTTTCTTCACCTCCTTAAGCACTGAATTCACTCTAACAAATGTGTCATCATCACATTTCATAACATATTTTGCAGATGCAGTGTGAACCTGTACCAACGATCAAAACCATCAAAAATTCAAATAATTCTTAACAGTCTCCATCACTGAAGCAAGTCAGTGTGCAGCTCTACTCACCCCATACTCGCTGATGGCTAGAGTCTTCAAAACAACAAGATCGTAGCTATCCATGAAAGGAACTATAACAATGTCATCAAAGAATTCGGCTTCTTTTTTCAATTCTGCATTTATTTCCTTTCTTCCATGCTGTCCTCACCAAAAAAAAGGTAGAATCAGTTATCAGTTGCTACTTTAAACGTTAGTTGTGATGGTCTAAGGAAAGGCCTCTAAGGTAACAGAACAAAGAATTTCCCTCACCAGAGCAACAAAAAATCGAGCCACCACATTTGAAGACTTTACCAATCTAGATTGCATCCAAGATTTCCGCACAGCCATACGCTCTGCAAAATGGTTACCTGCAGAAAGGACACCGATGAAGAGCTCCACAGGACCATCAGAAAGAGGTGGGGCCTTCCATTCACTCGACATCTCAAGAAGCCTCTGTGGAGCAAAACTTGGGTGTGAAGTTGGCAAAGACGCAGCAAATATAGACTGGACATAAAGGTCCCCACTCAGCGATAATCCAGTTGCATCCTCAAGAACAAAACCCTGCAAACATTACCATCGCATTGATAAACAGTCTAATGAAGGAAAGGATTGACAATATCAATCAATCCAGCTCTTGTTTATTATACTCACAGTGCGATAAGGGAAAGAAGTGACATGCCTTCCGTCAACAGTGACATGGTAACCTTCCAACCCAGCACTGAGTGTGAGGACAAACAGCTTATCCTCTGCAAATGGATATGGCCAGTCAACAGAAACTTTCTTTGTTCGACCTATCAGCCGATTTAACCACCATATTGTCTTTGACTCTTCTGACCGTTCGTCATCATCACGGATCCACTTGTCACACTTCACCAATCCATCAACTGCACAAAATTGCAAATATACCAAGGATTCACTAAGAGGGTAATGTGCATGCTCACCAAGAAAAACCACAGCCACCTTGAATGAGCTCTCGCTTTAATTTAGTTCAATCTCTGGCTTCTCAAGATTCCGAGGCAACAGAGGACATTTTCAAACTGGAAGCCTATCATCCCTAAAACACCATTTATTTGGGCACTAGAAATTCCCTATAAAATGTTATCTTCCTGTTGAAATTCTCCTCATAATTATCAATAACAAACACAGTCATCAACACCAATCAAAAAAAAAAAAAAACACATCAAACAAATAAAAACAGTCATCAACTCAAATTAATAAGACATCAAAGTTCTGGAAGCAAATACAGCTTTCCAAATTTGCAGGTTAATTTGCAATTTCGATAAACATAATGAGAAATTTCAGCATCCAACATTTGCAGACAAATTCATGTTTTCCATAGTCAGGTATTTGGTATCAGAGAATTGAAAGCAAAAGAAACTACAAAAAGCAGCCAAAGTTCACAATGTTTTCCTACCCGTTTCTTCATCAGCCCGTGATTTCCAACCCTCGCAACGCTGTGCCGACCCCCACTGCATCCTGTAACAAGTGTTCTGCTCAATCACAGGCTTCCCACTCCAATCGCCCTTCAACCTTGGATTGAAGTGCAGAATCCTCGGTGGGTCCTCTCCATCTACAGTCTTCAATCCCTGCAATTCCATCATGAACTGTGACACCAGGACCGAATCAGTCCCATCCTTCAGTGGTGATATCTTTGAATCATACTCTGCATGAGCAGCATAAGGCTTGCCAACAACTGTAATGTGCGAGCCAAGCGTGAGACCGCATGGGAGGACCATAATCTTCCCACGCTCCAGAAACTCGGTGTCAGTGAGAGATATCGAATGTGGGCACGATTCTCCACCGCCTCTGCCACTCTCATTTTTCTTCTTCTTATCACTCTTCATTTCCGAAGCCGAATTTAACTTAATTTCTTCCCACATTCTCCTCCCGACCATGAATGCGTGACTTGCCGACTTCTGTAGTTCGGAGAAGCCCCAATTGGAGTCGGGAGGGAGGGCGAGTCCTGAGACGGTGACCTCAGATTCTGGAATACGGTGATGGGAGGGCTGAAATGGGCGTTGGGAGACCCTAAAAGGATATTTCCGTGGGCGAGAAGGGGATTCCTTATGAAATGAATCTCCTTCGCTCTGGAGCAGAGGACGGCGCGGTAGACCGCCTGTTAGGGACGCGATTGCGAGGCCGGAGCGGAAAACGAGAGGGAATTCACATGCCATCAGGAGGAGATAGAGGACGGCAACGGCGATCATGAGATAGAAGCAGCGCTTCCGAGTGGGAATGGAAATCGATTCCAGCTTCGTCTTCTTCATCTTCTCCAATGGAAGAGAAGAGGGAAAGCGAGCTCTGGAACCCTAATTCTTAACCGGAATCGAGTCCCTCCCCCGATTTTTTTGGATCTTCCAAGCCCTATCTCTCAAATCCGACTATCAGAACAACAAACAACTTACCATGGAATGGAATGGAATGAAGCGGAAAGGAACACGCATGGAAAATGAAAGAAGTGGAATTAAAAATAAATAAATAAAAGTTTGCAGGTGAATTTTAAAATAGAAGAGAGAGGGGGGAGTGTTGGAGGTTCACACGAGAGAGAAAAGTATTAAAACAGATTTCAATTTTCTCATTGAGATTGGTTTTGGTAGTACACGAGATCACCATATTCTATGTACTTCCATTATCCTCACCCGCTCCCATCACGCTTTCGCTAGTACTGGGAATAGGACTCTAATGCTGTTTCGTTAACAAATCCCACGACGACAACACAACAAGTTGGCAAAATCAACATATTTTAATTAGAGATTGTTTATCATTTTTTAATTAAAAGGTAAAAGATAAAAAATAGAATTTCTTTTTTTACTACAAAATAAGAGCTCTTTGTCAAGAGTATAGAATATGAAATATATTTTTCTTCTTTTAAATAATTGAACTTAAAAGTGGGATCCAATTCAAAAATCCAATTCAAACTTGAATCTTGTCTTCTTAGGGTTGGATCTGACTCGAAGGCTGAGCCAAACTTAATGAATGACCTCTAATGTCTAATATTTTATATTTTATTACATGATTAATCAAAAATCTTAATATCTATATATTATTAAAATATATTCATTTATCATAAATTTAATACTAGCCATCTAAGAATTCTCTATTGACTTTCTAATCTTCATTTCTCAACTTTAATTAGTAAACTTATTACCCGGTTAAAAAAAAATATTTGAGTATTAGTACTTAAAATCTAATCTTACCTAATTTAAAATTAAAAGTTTTGATGCACCAATCAATTGAGCCCACATGAGTCCAAACTTTGCATAGGTCTTATCATAAATTGTCTTAGAGCCCGACCTAAGAAAAAATATTTAAGTATTAGTACTTAAAATCTATATATAGTCTTATCTAATCCAAAATTAAAAGTTTTGATGCACTAATCAATTAAGCTCACATGAATCCAAACTTAACATGAGTCTTGTCCTAAAGTGTCTTGCCCGACCCAGCCTACCAAAGTTGCATTCATGGAGCCATCTAGTTGAATGTATAGGATACAATAATGATTTTTTTTTTTTATTAAATGAGATTTAACTTGAATTTCTACAATGTAATGCATCTTTGTTATTGGATTAAAATTGTTACGCCCCGACTCTAAAGGTGGGCCCGGAACGTGACTGATTTTTTTTTTTAAAACTAAACTCAAGTATTCTAACTGGGCTGGATCGACAATTAGGCTCAAAAGTCACACATGATCTCAATATGTGGAATCAAACACATACCATAAATCTACCCAAAAGAGACACAACAAAAAACACATAATTCCAACAACGAATTATTATTACAACATCATCAGAGTAGCTACGGAACACATGGTAGTCCAAAACATGAAGTCAAAACAAACTAAGTACCACACGCGATACTTTACATAAGCAAGGGGTTTAAGGAACCAAAAAACAAAGATAACGGAATTCCCCTCAGTGGGAATCCCAAGGCAACGCAACAGCTTATCCATCTTAAACTTCATACGAAGGGTTCTCCTCATCGGGCACATCTCCTGAAAGGTGAGTGGTGTGAGCTAACTAGCCCAGTGAAGGAAATATAATAATGCAGTTTAATGAAACATCAGGTTAGTAAATAATCAACATTTGCAATATAATATATCATGCTTGATAATAAATTCTCAACATCAAGTATAATCTCATCATCATTTCCATAACTGTTGTCATCCACCGTAACCCTAGATACTATACTGACACCAATAGTATTAAGTCCCGACACGATCAAAATACTCCTTGCAAGTACATCTCTGGTATACACCTCAAAACCGGTACTGACACACCTTATCAGTCACTGTCGACCCACCTGGTCCAATAGATGTAACAGATACACTCAGCTCGGCGATGATTTAATAGTAAAAGGTACGTGGAAGCAGAATCACATAACTCATATGATCAACATCATAAACATTCACAATTATCATAAGCATTTCTTACAACAGTGCATCATGTCTAGGCACATGGGTGGGTTCATCAAACTTGAAACCACTCATTGCTCAAGATCCATCTCATAAATACACCTATTGCAAAGTTAAGTTCCCTCATCGAAAATGTGTAGTATCGCGGTCTCTGTTCAAACATACAAACAAGTGCACAATCAATAGTTGGTCAATATATATAGCATTCGAATGTATACATACAACTAGTATTTCAAAACCATACTGTTTTCCCAAAAATCTCCAAGGTAAATGAAATTGAGTCTCCTACTTGGTTTCTAATCATTTTAACTTAGAATAATCCGCAATATATAATAACAATAAGGTGCTCAGTCCAAAACTCATATTGTCTTCTGGGCATGACTAGATTGACATATTGAGTTAGGTATAGATACTTAGGTCACTTCTCGTATTGTCTTCTCGATAGAACCAAATTGACATGTTGAGTAAGGCTTCGAGGTCACTCAGTGCCCAACAGATATAGCTTCAGCCTGGAAGTGAAGTCATTCAGTACCCGACAAATATAGTTGGCCTAGAAGTGAATACAATATTATATACACTATAGTATTAAGAGAAGAGGGTTAGTACAATTTTAAATTATTAAGAGGGTATAAACATCACATTAAAACTTCGGTCTAACACATGCATCACCAATCAATCAAGATTTTATATTCAAAAACTGGTTCCTCGGAACAAGTTTCAGAACCAGGTACTGTGGCTTCGGATCGTCCGAACCACTGTCTAAAACTGGTCACAGACTTCGGAACTTGGGTCTGTCTTCGGACCATCCGAAGATCATGTCTCGGATCGTCCGAAGGTCCTTCCGAACCGAAAAAATCAGAAAAACAGGCTTCGGTGGGTCTATGTGTCTCGGATCATGCCGAGTGAAGCTCGGATCGTCCGAGAGAGGTTCGGCCTTTCCGAACAGGACGCGGAACGTCCGGAGTAGAGGCGAGAGAGTGGCTAGCCCCGGACGTTTTGAGACTTCAAACTAAAGTTCGGAACGTCCGAAGTTCCCTCTCGGACCGTCCGAAGGGGGTTACCCTCGGACCGTCAGAAGCACAACTCTCGGACTGTCCGAGAGTCGTCTTCCTCCTCTGTCTGCAACAACAGACAGTGACGTTGAAACAGGGAGTGAAATACGAATTCAGAAACAGTGGGTTTCCTGGATTCGGTTTCCACATCCAACCGGTTAGATGGTCTCCTTAGCGAGTCTTCTTTCCACAGGGAGTGGTTTAACACTTTAAAACTTAATAGGTTAACTGATTCTAACATGAAAACCACACTGATACTGTAATACCCCAATCCAATTTAGAGGTTAATTTGGAGTAATTAGGATTAATTAAATAATTTGTAGCCATTGATTGTGATTTTTGTTCCTCCAATCGTGAAGATTATGGAATGAGATTTCTAGCGGAACTGAGTTTGATCAGATCCGAGTCCAATAGCTCTTTTAATTAAGTTTTAAAGGTATAAAAGTAATTTACGAATATAATAATATTATTTTAGACTTAAAATTTGGCTGCTCTGGAAACTTAGTCATTTGACATAGTTTCAACCCCAAATTTTAGATTATGCATTATTTTTAAATTCCGGACTTAACGAAATGTAAATCTCAACCTAATTCTACCTATTTTTACTACCTATATTTTCATAGGTGGCAAAACCCCCATTTTATAGGGGAGACAAAGTCCTAAAAATATACGAAGAGAATCAATACTCGATCTGTATCATAACGAACCTTTTTGTACTTTTATATTTCCAAAAATATCAAATTCTGATATTTATTTTACAGCGAGAAATTTCGACCGTCGTTTTAACTAAAAATCTTCTTTCACTTAGAAAATATGGTTTTTGACCTCAAAACGCGTTGGACCTTTAGAATATTTTTATTAGATTAATTTACTTTATCTAACTGTAAAGTTAGATCATTTCAAAAAAATTCTTCAAAATTATAAATTTTGATAAAACGATAAATTTTGGCTTAAACACTGGGTTTTTAACATCGGTTTCTCTCCAAATTTTAGTGCTATGTCCAATTTTTAATACCCAACTTAATGGACTGATTGATTTAATTTAGTAAGACTTCTATATTACCACATGTGTAATAGGACATAAAAGTCATTAGAAAAGAAACTATGTAATAAAATAATAATATAATTTTGATGTTTATCTTAAAGCTACACGCTACTGCTTGTAGCTAGGCAAACGTGGTTGCATTGCAACCCATTTGCTCTGCTATAAAAGGGAAGGGAGGTAGAGATAGGAATTAAAAAAAAAAACCAACAACAGAGAGCATCGACTTTCAGTCGCTTTCTCCTCCGTTTTCCTTCATTCTTCTCCTTCTTTCTCTTTCTTTCATTTTCTGTCTCCAGCAGCAGCAGCCGCTTCGTCTCTCTCAGTCGTTGCCTTCTTTTCATTTTTGTATGCTTGTCACGCCCCGACCCGACCGGTGGGCCCGAAACGCGACTGATTTTTTTTTTTTTTCAAAGATAAGTAAACTAAACTACAAGCATTCTTACTGGGCCGGATCAACAGTTAGGTTCAGCGGTTACACATTAGCCCGTTAAGTGGACTCAAACATGTACCATACGCTTGCCCCATAAAAATAGACATAAAAACATCATAACATACTCAAATCAAATCTAACATTGATTAATACAAAGTATAATAAAATCACTCATTGATTCATCATTCAAAAGCATTGTCTCAAAAGGCAACATAGCCTATTACATAAAATGGACATTAAGTACCACATTCGGTACAAAAAGGACAATGGTTCCAAGAACCAACAAGGAAAGATCAGGGCATTCCTCTCCGGGGGAATTCCAAAACACTGCTTTAGCTTAATCGCCCTAAGCCTGAAAGAGAGGGTCATCCTCCTCGGGTTCATCGCCTGAAAGGTGAGTGGTGTGAGCTAACTAGCCCAGTGAAGGATAATTAACAATGCAAATTAAGTAAATATAAAACAGGTTAACAACAGTTCAATATCACATGCTTGATAGAAAAATAAGCATAATCTCAAGTAATATATCAACATCATTAAATCACTGCCATTATCCACCGTAGCGCCTGCCGACTACACTGAGACCAGTATTAAGTCCCGACACGGTCAAAATACAACCTTCCAAATACATCTTCGGCTCTTAAATATAGCCGATACTGACACCCTCAAGTCAGCAACTGACGACAGCATGGTCCGCCCATGGTCCAGTAGACATAAACCATCTCTCATATGGCCGATATTGGTTCAATAGCCCAGGTACGTGGAAGCAGTCTTACATACACATACGATCAACATCGTAATACCATGATCATCACAGCACTCTTACGATAGTGCACCATGTATAGGCACATGAGTGGGTTCATCAAAACCGAAACCACTCATTGCTCAATATAACACCTGTTTACAAAATCTGCAGAGTTAAGTTCCCTCACCGTGATCGTGTGGTTTCGCGGTCTCTGTCAAACAACATACAAGTGCACAATCAATATACATATCAGATACGTACATATACGTAGTATTTGGAAATCACACGTTTTCCCACAAAATATCCAGGGTTCATGGAAATGAGTCTCCTACTTGGTTTCTAGCCCTTTTTAAATCATCCACAAGATAATAATATAATAATAAAAGGGGCTCAGTCCAAACTCATATTGTCTTCTGGGCATTGACCAGATTGACTTATTAAGTGAGGTGTAGATCCTTGGGTCACTTCTCGGTTGTCTTTTGGATAGGACCAGAGCTGACATTTTGAGTAGGCCTCGAGGTCACCCAGTGCCCGACTATAGTGCCGGCCTGAAAGTGAAACACTCAGTTCCCGACTAGTGTCGGACTGAAAGCGGATAAAATAATATTTACAGTATAAATAATAAGAGAAGAGGGTTAGTACAATTTTATTTAACAAAAAGGGGTACTAAACATCACATCACAGAATCTAACAAAATAATATATATATATATATATATATATATTTATTCATTTTTTTTTCTTCGGTGGGAACCAACATTTAAAATCATAAGCAACTATAATCTCAAATAAAAATATTTTTTTTTGAATAAAATAATAATATTTAATTATTTAATTATTTATTCATTTTTTTTTCTTCGGTGGGAACCAACATTTAAAATCATAAGCAACTATAATCTCACATAAAAATATTTTTTTGAATAAAATAATAATATTTAATTATTTAATTATTTATTCATTTTTTTTTCGGTGGGAACCAACATTTGAAAATATGAGCAACCATAATATCAAATAAAAATAAATTTTTTTTTTTAATAAAATAATAATTTTTTTTCCTTCTTCTTCTTCCCCGTTCACTGTCTGCAACAGACAGTGAACGACCGGTGAACAGTAAAACCAAAAATAAGAAATGGGCTATTTTTTGGACTCGTTATTTACATCTGACCGGTCCGATTGATTCCTTCGGGAGTCCTCTTTCCACAGGAAGAGGTTTGGAGCTTTGAAACTCAGTGAATCATCCGATCTTAACACCGGAAGCTCACTGATACGAGGAACCCTAAAAAAATTTCCTAAATTTTTGAAATCGTTTTTCTCACTGAAATCAGAGCCAAATTCAAAAAAAATTTATTCCAAATCGGTCGAAATTGAAAGGGGAATGCAGTGGTTACCTTTGATTGAGTTTCTGGGCTGAAATCCGGTTTTTCTTTTGAAATTTCCCTCTAACTTACTATTTACTAAAAGAGGGTCGGCCGGCTGGTTTTTTTTTTGGAGAACAGAAACAGAGAGAAGGGAGAAGAGAAGATGCAGTTTCTGCTGGGAGTGAAGACTGAAGCTTAGGCCGGCTTTTATAGAGAAAAGGCCGGGAAATCCGACTGCGCATGGAGCGACGATCGACCGGAATCCCGCTGCACATGCCACGACGATGGGACGGGACGGGGAAAAGTAATCATCGCCAGCAGTGACGATGGGACGGGACGGGGAAAAATCATCATCGCCGGCAGCGTCGATGGGACGGGACGACGCCGGAAAATCGGGTCGAGCAGAGACGCTGCACGCCCGCACGCCGCTGATACAGTTTACTGAATTTTTTTTTGTAAATCAGCCCTTCACGTTTTCTAAATTGCAGAAAAGTCCCTAGTTTTAATAAAAACCTGATTTTTTAACTAAAACAATAATTTAAAAAGCTCAAAAATTTAATCTAACCTTACGGATAGGTTGGGTTTTAAAAATCTTAATCACCATAAAATTTTCAGATTTTAACTCTTATTAAAAACCATTTATTTAAATAAAACCATAAATTTACACTATTTACTTAAATAAAGAATTGTTAAAATAAACAATTTAGAAACATCATTTTGAGATGAAATGAAATATCTAGACCATTCTTAAAATGGTCTACCATAAAATACAAATTTCAAATTTTATTTCATTTTCAAAACCCTTTAAAATAATTAATACTCCCTTTTGTGGTTTTGACGGGCGATATTTAAATATCATTTTCTGAAAATAGTTTTATTTTAAAATCAGAAATGTAAATCCTTCATTAAGAAAAACATTATTCACCAATAATATTCACAAAATCACACAATTTATAACAAAAATATACACAACAAGTGGTAAATTACCAAAATGCCCCTTCAGCTCGACGAGCTGAATCACTGAGTTTTCGGGCTCAGATCGGGCTAAACTTGGGCTTTCCTCGAAGCCCTAACCAAAATCTCTGAGATTAACCGGTTAAACGAGCTAAAACTCGCCTAATCTGGGGCAGGGTATTACAATGCTACTTCATCTTCCTTTTGCTTTTCTTCGACCGGTAGCAGAGATATCGGATTCTCTCGTATATACCTTCAGATTTTCAAATTAAGCTTATTTTTAGTAGAATTTTGCATCCAATGTATCGAAACTATCCTTTTCTCATTTATATTAATTATAGAGTAAGTTAGATGTAGAAAGGGGTAATTATGGGATTTAATTAATTTTTTTAAAAGAGAAGGGAAAAAAATAGGCTTCCTTTTGGATTTCAAATTATACCTTTAAAATCATTTTATTTTATGTTCAAAGTTTGTCTTTTAGCCTTTAATTAAAAGAGGGGAAAATATTAACTCCATTTAACAATTGTGTGTTTATTTTTACGCATTGTATGTTTAAATTCAGTATCTTAACCTCTGGGCCACACTATCATCCGTAGTGGCGCTAGTCGCTCGGTGATACCATTTGAGGTGACGCTTAGTCACCCGGTGGTTCATCAGTAGTGGCGCTTAGTCATTCGGTGATACCATTTGAGATGGCGCTTAGTCATCCGGTGGTTCATCAGTAGTGACGCTTAAGTCGCTTGATAATACCATCTGAGGGGGCGCTTAGTCACCCAATGGTCTTGAAATGGGGCACTGAGTACTTTTTATACTATTTGCATTGTATTCTCTTGGCCGAAAATCTCCACCTATAGCGCAGTGAAAACGCCGCTCGATGACCATCTGAGACGACCTTGGTCGCCCGGTGGTAAAAGGATTTGGGTACTGAGTACTTTATATTTTATTTTGATGTGATATTTTGGTTGGCTGACAACTAACTGCTGACTTAATCTAATGGAGTAGAAAGAATTAGGAGACTCACTACACTTATCATATTTTTGTTGGAAAATGCATGGGATCGGGTAGATAATCAATGAATGACGTGAAATTTATATTATTATTTTATTTTTATAGATTTGTGTGATAATCTCTGCGGATAAAGGTGAGGAGACTCGAACCAACCCTTATATTATGTTATATGTTAAACGTACTAACACCAAACTGAAATGGGACCCATGGTCATTAAAATATGGAAAAGGCTATATAGGTCAAGAATACGAGACCTGACACTGCCTACATGTAAATGATGTAAATGTTCTAACTATTTAGAGTGTAGGCGTTAAATTGGTGTCGGGGAGTTGAGGACTTGTAGCCTATAACGCAGTATGGACCCATGGAGTGTCTGAGAATTGTCGGGTAAAAACTGGGTGAAGGCATTCGTGTTATTAAATCCAGTTTTATATGTTTGTGTGATATTGATTATTTTATTGATTTCTTATATTGGTAGTAGATACACCGAATGGTAAGGATGGAATTTGGTGATTCTCTGAGAATAAGTCCCTGTGTAAGGAGGGCAATGGAAATCATGCATTATCATGCATTTGACATTTGCATGAGAGAATCATGTTATTAAGTTAAATCTGTGAAAGATAATAAATTTGAAAATCTGATATTGGCCGTTGGGCTATAATTGCTGAGATTAACCGAACACCATTTGCAAACCATTGGGTTGGACGTGTTAGTAGACTAAAGTCGACCGCCATCAACTGCTGGTGTTGGATGGGCTAGTAGACCGGGTCGTGGAGACCTTGTGATGTTAGGCTGAACACCGTTTGCGAACCGTTGGGTTGGACGTGTTAGTAAGCCGTGGTCGACCGCCATCAACCGCTGGTGTTGGATGGGCTAATAGACCGGGTCGCGGGACCACATACGTAGGATATAGCTTGGTGGGAGATCCTCGTATGAACAATGAGATGTATCTTAGTGATTTCTCGTTGGTTACTGGGATATGACTAGGTGAATGATTACCCCAGTGGATAAATAGGATATGACTAGATGAATGATTATCCTTGTGAAAAAAAAAAAGAGGGATTTGACTTAGTGAATGATAATCCCCAGTTGATTGCCAATGTGTGACTTGGAAAATAATTCATTTAATTGTCTATAACATGATGGTTAACGCATGCATGGCATAATGAGATAGGACTTTATAGTAAATATTAATATAAGACCATAAGGGTAAAACAATGTCCTATAAAAATGATCCTAAGGTAAAAATGGTCATATGATTGTAAGTTACATGTTCATTTGCATTGATACATGCATACCGTGGTTCTAATTTACTTGAGTTCTCTTCACTAGGTTAGTAGCTCACGTCCTTTACATTGCAGGATTAGGACCTGAGGAGGAGGAACCTCCACCGCTGTCTTAGGACGAGGGAGCCTTTACGGTCGATTGTATTTCTTGATGATGAGAAATATGTTTATTATATTTATTTTCTTGCAAGTGGTGTCTTGTTAATTTTAGTACCGCATGTGGTACTGTAAATCTAAGTATGTGTAAACTGCTATATTTTCGTTCGTAACTCTGATAAGATAAACGAAAATATTCGTTGTATGATATGGGTTTGTATATGGGGACATATGGTATATGTTTGAGTCCACGTGTGAAAAACATGTGTGACATTTTCTATGATGTTTTTTTTGGGTGAACTTGAAAATCCAGTCCAGTTATGATGTTGGGTTATTAGAGTTTAGTGGGGGAAAAAAAAAAAATTAATCGCGTTCTGGGCCCACCTCAGGGTTCGGGGCGTGACAGATACAAGAAAAACCAAGATTTTCCTTACACTTGAAATTGGTTTTACACACTCAAAATTTGGCGAAATTTACTTCTACTTGATTCTAAACCAGTTAAAATTTAAAGAGGAACACAGTGGTTACCTTCATTCGAGTTCCTGGGTTGAAAATCCAAGCTTTTGAAAAACTCTCCTCTAAGCTACGGTTAAGAAAAATCTTGGAAAAACAAAGGCAAGGAGGGATCGGCTGGTTTGGTTTCACAGAGAAATTGAGAGATGAAAACTGATGGAGGAAATCAACTGAGCTGAGGGGCAAATTTATAGAAACTTTGATCAATCGATGGAGGCCATCGGGCCACTGCATGCAGTTGCTGCCTACGTCCGGTATAGTAACCGTACTATTCGGTCGTTGGTTGCAAACAATTACTTGCCAATTTCCAGTTTTGCAAATAGGCCCCTAATTTTGATAAAAAAAATCGATTTTTAACTAAAAACAATACTTTTAAAGCTGAACAAATTTAATCCAATCTAACAAAAATGTTGGGTTTTAAAAACTCTAATCACCACCCCATTTCTCCATTTTTTTTTGCTTGGTTATGGAATCACTGTCATGTGCTATTGAGAATGTAGTTGCTAATGGCAATATCCGGTGCCACTTTACTTCGGGAGACTGTACAATTTCTCATTTTCTCTTCGCTGATGATCTCCTAATTTTTTGCTCTGCTGATACAAGGTTGGCTATTCACCTCAAGCAACTTTTGTTGGATTTTAATGTTTTTTCTGGGCTGGCTTTTAATCCATCAAAGAGTCATATTATCTTCTCAGGCTCTGTAAATAACCGTCTTGAAATCATGAACACATTGGGAATGGGTGAAGCTAAGCTGCCTATCACCTATCTTGGATTGCCTCTTTTTTCTGGAAGAATTCGCAGAGCAGACTGTGATGGC
Source organism: Chimonanthus praecox (assembly GCA_022113865.1). Classification (NCBI taxonomy): domain Eukaryota; kingdom Viridiplantae; phylum Streptophyta; class Magnoliopsida; order Laurales; family Calycanthaceae; genus Chimonanthus; species Chimonanthus praecox. Next base: position 68,991,172 of record CM039089.1, on the reverse strand, counting down.
CTCATTTCTAAAATTCGGAGGAAAGTTTGTAGCTGGGCCAGTTCATCTCTATCTTTTGCTGGTAGAACTGAGCTTCTTAGGTCCACTATCAACAACTCTCATATTTATTGGGCGAATGCATTCCTTCTACCCAAATCTTGTATTATGGAAAAGATAATGAGGAATTTCCTATGGGGCTCAGATAGTTCGAAGAAGCTACACACTATTGCTTGGTCGAAAATATATCTCCCCAAGACTAAAGGTGGTCTAGGTTTGCGTAGCATTCTTACTATCAATGAAGCATGTCTGATGAGGCAATTTTGGAACCTTGTGCTTTGCAAAAACAACCTTTGGACTTGTTGGATCAAGCAGAAATATTTGAAGAACTCTAGCATTTGGCATGTTAAGCTGCGACATGATCCATCTTGGGCATGGAGGTCTATCTTATCTGTCTGTGATCTTGTAAAGAGGCATGCTGTTTCAGTGATTGGTAATGGAAAAAGTACTATTTTGGTTCGATCCTTGGATTAGGCCTGGTTTCATCTTGTTTGAACATTTTGGGGGAAGACCTATTCACTCGCTTGGGCTTGGAAAAGATGTTTTGGTCAGTGCTTTCATTAACAATGGCCAATGGGTGTTGCCAGAGGACGTGTCGACCCCTTTTATGACCATCCGGAATATGATCAATGGTATTTCCCTTCCTGCTCTTCCAATTAATGATGAATTCTATTGGACTGCTAGTGATGATGGTCAGTTCACTACGGCCTCTGCTATCCTTTCCACCTGTAGTACCTTGGAAGAACCTGGCTGGGTTAAGAACATCTGGTTCTTGGGGTGTATCAGTCGTCATTCTACCCATACCTGGTTCTTCCTCAACTTTGTTTTGAAGACTAAACTATTGCTATATAATCTGAGCATTATCCATGACCTGACTTGTATTCTTTGTGGCACTTAGGTGGAATCTCATCAGCATTTGGTGCACTGCAGTTTCTCCATTGATGTTTGGAACAATCTGATGAGGAAGTTTCAACTGAGCAACCAGTCGGGCAACATCTTGATTGACTCCTCTATGCTGATTCATAACAGTAATGGCCACCTTGAATCTTTGGCTGCCCACCTTGCTCTACCTGCAACGATCTGGCACCTTTGGCATGAGAGAAATGACAAAATTTTCAAAAACTCTATCAGCAATATTGATCGACTTTGTTACAATATTCGTATGGATATTCGTAATCGTCTCATCTTTCTCCTCTCCAACTCTGATGTTAAGGGGATAAGTGACAGCTTCGCAGCTTCTTGGAATCTGCTCCCTGCATCTGTTGCTTCACAGATACCGCTGGATAGGAATGCTCCCCTTATCTTTGGCCCTTGCTCTCTAATCATTTCTCAGTTTTCTTCTGGTGGGAGGAACTTCCTTGGTGTCATGTACTCTGGTGACGGCATCACTGGCTTCTATTCTACCCCTCTCATTTCCATGGACTCCACCATTCCAATGCTGAATTTTGTACAAAAAATTCTATTAGCTATGCTCAGATTGGACATCCCCCTCCATTGCATTATGTTACCCAATGAGATTGCAAAGTTTATTAAACACTCCCATGTCTCCCAGTGACACTATTTCAACCATATTAGAGCTATTAACTCCCTCCTTGGCAAGTTCTGCTCTGGTATTGTTCAAATTGATTGCTGCAAAAAGGACTCTGCTCGGGTGCTCTCTACTTTTTCGATGACTGGCAACAATGACATATTTTATTCTATGGATGTAGCATCGACTAACAGTTGATCATCGGTTTGCTGGCCTCTTTTATTCTGGCTTACTTTCTTTGTACAGATTGCTGTACATTGTTTTGTTGGTTTTGTTGGGTGTTGACTTTTTTGCCATGTATCTCCTTTCTTTCTCCTTGCCCGGCCCGGGCTGTGGGCAAAACTTTTGTATCTTGGGCTCCTTTTTTGTTTGAATTACTAACCATATCATTCAAAAAAAAAAAAAAACCATAGATTTAATTAAAAATCATAATTTAACACTATTTACTTAATTTAACTTACGTTAAATAAAATGATTTAAAATCCTCAGTTTTGGGTTTTGAAAGAATAAACAAGACCATACTAAAATGGTCTAACATACTATACTTGTTTCAAAAAAATTCTCATTTCCAAAACCATTTAAAAATATTTATTTCTCCCTTTCGAAATTTTGACGGGCGATTTTAAATACTATTTTCTGAAATCAAAATGATTTCAATACAGTTCATTTCGTATAATTTGGGAGACAGTATAATGATCTAAATTTTGTAATTTTAAAATTAGATCTCACTAGTCCCTGGTCTGTTTTATACGAGCACCGAAACTTCTTATTACTCTAGTGGTATACTATACTAGATCTACCTTATTATCTTAAAGTACGGTACAATAGATTATTATATGTTTTATTATTTATTAATCATATTAAATGAGAATAGTCTGAACTTTTTACTTACTCATTTAAAAAATGTGAAAATTAATGATGAATCAATTTAATAAAGAAGATAATTTGGGTACAAATAGTGCGAAGGTATGAAATATTCGCATTTAAGGTGGCTAACCTGTGTATAAAAAGATATTAAAAAAGAGAATAGGGTTCTTGAGTTTAACTTATTTAATACATAAAATTTATAAATGATTCGTATTCGAGACTTTGCCGTTACTTGGCTTTCGTCGTCTCTGTTCAAATGCTTTTCTCTTCATTTAGCACTCTTTGAGTCTTGACTATTGAGAGAGACATTTTCAGCCATCAAACTCAACCTTCAACGAATCTTAGAGTCTCTCAACATTCTCACCCATCATCTCCTGCGTTTGAAAAAATAGTAGCAATCTTTAAAAAAAAAAAAAAAAATGTCCGCTGAGTCAAAGTTAAATTAGGTCAAACCATTCTACATCATCATCATATTAAATTATTAATTCTTAACTAAGTATAATATAAAATTATATTTTTTTATAAAAAAATATTATTCCTACAAAGAGAGTTATAAATAAAAATTAATAATTTCAAATTGGTGCTGGCTTTGTCTTTTCTAAAGGTTTAAATTCAGTATACATACATGAAAATTAAATCCAATACTAATTCGACTCGACACTAATTGAACTTTCAAATAATCAATTTCATTGCAAAATTATAATATAATTAAGAATATGAAAATATAAGATATGAAATTAAATTTACCATGCAAAAATTAAAACTTGAATAATTAAATTCAATTCTAAAACACAATCTATATTAAATACAAATAATCAAAATAGGACTCATCTCATTGAATAGACTCAATCAAACCTTAAAGCTTCAAATAAACTCACTTAATTAGACCTAATACAATATTTGGTCTACCTTGAATTTATAGTGTTATTCTCAAAAAAAAAAAAATCAAACTCGGATTCCTGAGTCTGAGTCCCTGCCTGGGTCTCAGGCCCCCTATTTCTTACTCCTCTCTTATATGTTTACTTCTTTTCTTTCTCCTTCTACGTCTTCCTTTGCATTTTTTATTATCTGTTGCCTCTTTGTTTTTTCAATTATTCTTTGTTTCCATTCTATTTCTTCTTCGTCACTGGTCTTCTTCTTTGATCATCTTCCTTCATCCGCCTCTTGATTTCTTCTCTTTGCTTTCTTTTCTTTCCCACCTCTTGATTTCTTCTGTCTCTGTTCCATTATCAATCGTTTTTCAAAATCAGGTTTTCATTAACGACGAGCACGATCACAATTGAAAAATACGATTCAACTACGTTTTTTCCTTCAAATGAGTTCCTTTTCCATTTGAATTGTGCATGCGGCGGTCGAATTTGAACCGACACTTCAATCACAATCTAGTTCAAGTTTCAAAATATGGGTTGAGAGAAGATGCTCTAACCCTGTTGTAGTTAAAATTCCATTCTAGAGGATTTTGACTCACAGGAAGAAAATCTTAAAAGGAAATAAAAATAAAAATTGTGAATTTTTTAATGAGATTTTCTTTATCAATATTTGTACTAAAATTGTTATTTAATTAAGTTTTAGACTAAATATAATTAAGTATGACATCAAAAGAATTGTAAAAATAAGAGTTATGTCTTGCTTTATCCCTATCTATTTATGATATCTTATTTATGTTTAATCATATTATCTTTTGTTTTTAACTTTTAAAAATCAACTGCTCATATATTTATAACTTCTACTTTGAATCCAACACTACATATTTGAATTTTACTTAAATTCAAACCTAAATCCAATCCATTCACGATGATGATTTTTATTATCCATATTTGTCATTACCCAACTTACTTAATCAAACTTAAATATAAAAAGATTCTTTTATCTCCTCGCCTCCATCCATGGCAAACGATCAACGTCGTGTATGCTGGGGCTCTTGCCACCACGACTTCCATGGCATCAATGTGCAACATGCATGCTCACTCTAGGTCATGTTGACTCCTCTTTTCAATACAATTGTGTTGACCCTTAAATTCACTGAAAAATATTAATCTATCTTTATTTTTATACTAAGAATTAATATTAAAATGTCCCAAAAGATGCTCAGTTCACCCTGTGGTAATTTCTCGGCTCGAAACAGCTTGCCGGACTTGAAATTGGGCCATGATAGGTTCAATTTGTTAAAAACTTATTCTGCCTGAAAGCCCATTTTTTAGCTCAAATTTGAGAATGCTCAATGGCTTTACTTTATTTGTATCGTTTCCTCAAATATAACATCAATAAAAGAGTTACTTCACATGTAATTTACATTTTTATTAAATGCAACAACTTAATCCAAACGAAGCCCAACTTGGGCCTGAGTAAAGCTGAAGACCATAGAAGACCCAAGTATGCCATTTGGGTTCAAAATGGATCGTTTATCATTGAAGTCACATTTCCTCTTCCCGACATTATTTCCATTGCTCAGACTGTACCTTGAGTTAGCCCAGAGAGGTTGAGTTTATTCAAAACAGCACAAAGTTTCTCTCTCTATTCACAATTGAGATGACTATATTGCTTGAGTTGGAGTCAGTCATCTGCAAAATAGTAAGGAAATATTTATAAGCAACCTCAGATATAAAATAAACGAAGATGGCCAGATAAAATAAATAAAATATTCACAAGACTTTATGAAATGATCTTATTTGAAATGATTTGCTCAGTACCAAGAGTTGAGCAACCTAAAGAGAATGGATAGACTATTGAAAATTTGAAGAAAAAAAAATACATTATCTGTAGTGGAGAAACTGATTTTTTTGTTCTTTGAAGTTAAAGGTATCTAGGCCTCTTAGATCATCTACAAACGTCGCTATCTATAGGTAAAATTAAGGGGAGTGACCCTTATGTGTAGAATAATTGATTTTATAATTTATAATAGAATTAAATAAAAAAATAGAACTAAAAAATCAGTAAGGGAGAAAAAAATATGCTTAGAGTATATATTAGTCCTGGAAAAGGACGTAAAAATGTTCCACCAAGCTTCAGAAATGAATGAGTTACCCGATTACTCTCTAGAAATGTACATAAGTAACTTTGTGCAGTAAGTGATAAAGATGGTGGTACTTTTCAAATATACAGTGAAATGCTATCTCTTCAGCTGTGCAAGTGATGGACAAAAAATTTTTCTTGCACATGGCAAAAGTTGATATTAAAATTTTTAAACAAGATTTTAATCCTGGGCGAATTGAATTGCATATAAGTCTTCATGACTTGGACAATGGTGATACCTATTATGTAGTACAAGTGCCTGCACCAGTGCATCACTTGAGATTATTACTTGCAAGAGTAGAAGTCATCTATTGTAATTTCTTTATGTATTTAAATTTTAAAGTGCTTGTCTATATTAGATTTACCTTCATCGCAATGTCAGATTTATATATATGGTAGAATGGAATGTTTAAGATCACATGATAATTTTAGAGGATCAATTTTTATAATAACTGGATGGATGATTTTAACATTATAATCTAATGATAAAAACTAAATGTCTTGAGGTAAAATTCATTCTTCATAGTAAAAAACACTTCACTAGAAAAAAAAAAATTATATTTATTTTTAATGATCCACCGATTCCATGCGTGTTAATGTATCGCACATGTGAGAGAATCTGGTAGGGAGCTCGTCTCAAACATGTCCACGTGGTGCGTCATGCACAGCTACGTAAACAAATGGCTCGTTAAAAATATGGAGCCTACCTATTGCTCGATTTTAAAGCGTAGATCACCATACACGTTGCTCGTATCAGAATGACTCCGAATTTGGTGCTCCTGAGGTGCATCCTTCCACTCCCGGAGAACCCCCTCCAAGCCCTTCAGGACACGGGTTAAAAAGTGTGGTTTTAGAAGGTTGAAAGTGAAAAAAATACCCCTCGTACGCAACTCACCTATAGGGTTAAAAAAAAAGAAAAAAAGAAGAAAGGTAAGGAAATAATAACCTCGGACCAAACAGATAGAACTCCGTCTATACGCTCCACGCTTATTTCCCTTCTTTTTCTATCCTCTCTCTCCTATACATTTAACAATGGGTGTATTCACTTCTTCTCTAAGCCCTTCTTCCCCTTCCAAGGACAACCCCTTTCCCTCCCTCACCTACTCGTCCTCTTTCCCTCTCTCTCCACCCGATACCTCTTTTCCGACTCATACTCCATCACAGCCGTCTGTTTCTCCTTCTGATTCGAGAATCCATATTCTCACCCGTCCGATCCAACCCTATGATGTCCGTACCGCCCTCGACGGCGATCCTCCCCGACGTCCCCTCTTCCGACAGTCCGTTGCGTCCAAACCACCACCTCACCCGCAAAGAGCGCTTCCCTCGTGCCTGCACTTCCCGATCCGCCGCCCGCCTCTACTCCGCCTCCGCCCCCGCCCCCGCTGCCGATCGACGCTCCTCTGCCTCCACCACCAAGGACGAGCAGCTGCAGCAATGCAGCAAAATCGTGACTCCGCTCGTCCGCGACCCTCTGCCGTCGGAGGTGCCGCAGTGGAGCCTGCGTTCCATGTGGGAATTGGCCTCCCTTCTCCACTTCTTACATGTCAGTGCCCGCATCTGTCGATGCCATCATCTTTTTTGCTTCGTATCACTTTTCCCTGACGGATCAGTTTTCTTTTCTTCTCTTCTTCTGTGCAGATTTTTAGACCATTCCTGAATATTGGGATCGAGTTTACTGCAGAAGAGCTCGAGTCTGCATTAATCACTCCCAACGGCATTTTGGACGATATACACATGCCATTGTTAAGGGTAGGTGTTACTTGTTCTTGGATTAAGACTGTTACTTTCTGCTTGCTCTTCGGCTATTCCTTCCACAATTATAAATGATAACTTGTTCTTGGATGTATTGCAAGATTTTAAATTGAGTGCTTCTCAAGACTAAAATTTTGTCTCTGAGTTGGTTGCTTCAACATTCCAAATTCTTCAGAAGGTTCTTTTTGTATTCAAATTACTTTAAATGGTTGTCATGTCGACGATGTTTAAGCTGAAGTATATCCCTCAAATTTTTTGTTTTTGTTTTGAATCTCTAAATTCTTAAGTAACAATCATTATCAAGAGAAGAACAAGTCTTTAGTTATTGCCTTTTCTGATATCTGTGCTGATTCTGAATGGAAGTGAGTTGTTGTCCAATGGTGTTCTGTATTTATTTTGTAATTGGATAATATTATCTACTTTAAGTTATGAACTTTGAGATTTTACTCCAAGGAGTTAGTGGAGAAAGAACTTGGTCATTTATAAGTCTCTAAGTTACTAAGATGATTGCTATTATCTAGAATCAGAAGTAGACCATTTTTTTGAATGATAGATCAATTGAAGTTTTTTTTTCCAGAAATAGAGGTGAACTGGAGAAAAAGGATTGAGTTGGATTATCCTCAATAATTCTCTGGGAAATAAAATTGATTGATATACTCATGAAATCGGTTATTTTTAGACATGTGGTTTGAATGATACATGAATGAAGTTTTCATCAGAGATAAAGGTCAACTAGAGAAAAGGATTGGGTTGTATTATACCTGAGGACTCCCCTGCCTTTTTTTTTTAAAAAAAGGATCTTGTACTGACTTTGTGCTCAGATTTGCTTCTATCTGTAAGACCAAATAAATCATAGAAAATTTTTCAACTTCAACTTTATTGTTTATCTTTAAGCCAGAAGCATCTCAAATTTTCTAAGAACTAGTTTCATACCCTTCATGTCCAATGTTGGTGCATCATAAGTAGGGTATCATTTGCGCATTGGAGATATGAAATAACTGGTCCATCATTTTCCACGTTAGATCCTTCTATCAAATTTAGCCTCGCATTACTCACACGTCTTATATCACTTCAAACCCTTCTATCATAACTGGAGAATTGGAAGTGTGAGCATCTTTTGCCACCAATATGATAACAGGAAAAAGAGGTTCTCCTTGCCTAATATCCTTGAAGCTTGAAAGAGTGGAGTGGGTAAACCATTCTCCAATGCAGAGAACGATGTTATAGTAATACAAGAGCTCATCTATGTTCTTCATTTTCCACCAAAACCCATTTTGCTAAACAAGAAGTCAATATAATCCCAGTTGCCTTCTCCATGCATATATTTTAATAGAAAACCCTTCATATTTATTTTTCTTAGAATCCTTTCTTTTATGACTTTTTCTGTTTAAAAAAAATTGCATCCGTTTCTTTCCTGTTGTGAATCAGGTTATTTGTTATGAGCATACTTTCCAGAACTTGCTTGTTCTATGGATGCCACCTGACACCAATCAAACTTGACAACACCACACTCAACCTGTTAGCAAGCAGGCAAGCAGTTCAACAATTGCCTCGTAGGCATTTTTTATTTTTTTATATTTGGCAAAAAGTTAAAGGACGCATATCATTTTTTTTTCAGATGGTGATAGTACTTGAATGCACAACCATTTGGTTGTAACAATGAGCATTTACCAACTGTAGTAAGACTTTTGTCTAAAGGGGAATTATCATTAAGAAAGAGAAAATAAGAGAAGAAGAAAGAGGCCTTCCTTTTAGGAAATAATAGAAGGGAAAGGAAAAAAACAAGGTTAAAAAGATTTAGGGAAGATTTTGACATCTATGAGTGCACTAAATGGTCTGCTACTTCACTAGCCAAACAATGAATATGTTGAGATTCATCGATGACTTGCCACGTGCCTAGTGGGGCTCATTTCGGGATGTGGGCCACAACGTAGCATGGATTAGGATAAAGGGCTTGATTTTCCGTTTTGATTAGATCTGGAGCTTTTGGCATATTGTTCAGGTCCTTAGCAGAATCTTCCTCATAGTTAAGTTCCTCAACTCCTCTCTAGTTTCAAGAATCATATTTGATAGTGTTCACTTACTTGAGCGGTGCATGCCTCTCTTGGATCATGATATCACTTTCATAAAATTCTTTTAAACGTATCAAACTCTCATTCAAGAATTTAAGTTTGAAACCATCTGGTTTAGGGGATTTATTCGTTTAAACCATCCAACACCTTTAACTCCTCATCATATTCAAATCCTTTGGCCTCTAATGCATCAATTGAGTTAAAAGCAATCTCATCTAGTGTTGGCCTGTCCTTCATATCTGTACAAATAAAATCATCTTCAACTCTTAGTGGCCTATTTTTCTCTAAAAAAAGAATCATGTCGCTTATCCGGTGTGTGCGGATTGGGGGGTTTTCACACATCCCGAGGGACTAGTCGGGTGCGATGCCTGGACACCTCCGGACCTCAAAAAAAAAAAAAAAACACACCAAGCCATTTGCCTATTGAGATCAAAAAGAAAAAAAAATAAAAGAAATTTTGAAGGTGTCTTCCTGGGTACTTGTGTTTCCATGATAAGGTCATTGTTGATTGAGTGGGCTTAGGAATGAGTGGGATTTCTTGTTGTAGATGAGATTGGTTGGCTTTGAAAGATGTCCCTACCATCTTAAAGTCTTGTGTTTACAAGGTACATTCATACTTATTTCTGTATCCATCTCATGTGGAAAACCTATTGAAAGTGTTCTTTAAAGTTTAAATGAAATCTTGATCGGAAGAGGAGACAAGACACTCTTTTGGAAGGATATTTGGTTAGGGGATAGACCTTTAAAGGAAATGTACCTTAGGTCATTCAGAATAGCTAGGAACATACAAACCTTTGTCCAGGATCGTTACAGTGGTGAGGGCGAACACATATCTTGGCACTTTGACTTCATGAGAGAGTTGAGATCCTTTGAGAGTGAGAGCAGGGAGGACTTGTTAACCTAGTTAGGTGAGTTTGTCTTTAGGACGGGACAACCCACTTGTTTGGACTGGTGATTCCTCTGGTACCATCTCAGTTAAGACACTGGTTGATATTGTCCTACATCAACAACACAATGTGGACTCTCTCTCGTCTAGCTTGGAAAAGCCTAGCACCCCCAAGGGTTCAATCTTTCATTTGGTGTGCTTTAAAAGGAAAGGTTCTTACCAGAATGGACCTTAAAAGGAGACGATTGTTGAGCTCGGAGAAGGATCTTAGTTGTTTACTGTGTGGATCACTGAAAGGAGATGTTGATCACCTTTTTGCTAGATGCCTAGTCACTAGGAATTTGTGGATAGACTTAGCTAGCCTTTTGGGGTTTCCGAAAGAACCTATAAAGGAATAATGGGGTCTTGGTTCCTATCTAGACTTAGCCCCAGGATGAGGCTGCTCAGCAGTCCTATGGTCCATCTGGAAGGAGAGGAATTCTAGAGTCTTTGAGGGGAAGTCAATTGAGGTAAGCGAGCATTTTTAGAAAGCCAAATGGAGGCTTTGCGCATAGATTCTTTTCGGTAAATAGTTCAAGGGACTCAAACCAACCAATTTCCTTTGCTTTTGGGAAGGGTGCATGAGCAGATATCATAGAAAGCCAAAAACCTTAGTCAGTTGGTCCCCTCCTAGTAAGGTGTTCAAAAATTCAATGTGGATGGAGTGTCAAATGGAAAACCGGGACCAACAGGGATGTGTATGTCGGGGGGGGGGGGGGGGGGGGGGGGGGGGGCGCGCGTGTGTAAGGTGTTCAAAAATTCAATGTGGATGGAGTGTCAAATGGAAAACCGGGACCAACAGGGATGTGTATGTCGGGGGGGGGGGGTGTGGGGTTCCTTAGAGACCATAATGGCGAAACTTCCCTAGCGTTTACAAAGTCGGTGGAGCTTAGGGACTTGAACAAGGCGGAACTTCTCAGTATTAGGAGAGACTTGTCCATTTGCAAAGTTTTTCAGGCTAGGAAAACTAGTCATATAAGGGGGTTCGACAAATGCAATCAAATGGGCTAAGGGATTGAAGCGATACCCCTGGAGATTGATTACCATGGTTAGGGAGATGAGGCCTCTCGATTCGGGACAAGATGTATCCTTTGCCCTAGTCAGCTGTACAACTAACGTAGTGGCAAAGTTTTCGCCAAGCATGGAGTTGACCAGTCCCTTTCAGACGTCTTCCACCTTGAGATAGGAGGAGTTCGAGCAAGTTGATGTTTAGTCGATCCTAGTTGCTACATTGTTGCATTTTTATGTTTTTCCGCTTTTTCTTATGGTTGTTTTTCAGGGTTTAAACCTTATAGACCCTCTTTTGTTTTGATGTAATTGTATTGTTTCTTTCTCTATTAATATATTTTGTCTTTGTTACCACTAAAAAAAGATTAAATGAAATCTAAGGAGTATGATCATCTCAAAAAAAAAATCTAATGACTGAAACTTATTCTCTCTCTTGTTAAGACGTTTTGTTGGACATCCACATTACAACTATAGTTTCATAAGTTGTAACTTTGTCATTCCTCATTGATGTTTGTTTTGTTGGGGTCTTGAGGAGAGAGTGAGTTTGTAGATCACCTATTGCTACATAGTAGCTCAGCCACTTTGGTATGTGTTCGCATCCAGACCTTAGGCCTTCGTTTGATTCTTTTGGTTCATTATGGGCTGTTGTGTTTTTGGCCGTTGTAAAAGGCATGGCGAAATTATCATCCTATGGACATTTGACATGCACTTGGCCTATTGAAAAAAATTGCCAAATCCAATTATGAGTGCCAATCCCATAAAGATGGGATAGAAGACTATTGATGATGATGAAAAGACCTGGCTGAATATTATGGAAAATGGAAGCAAGTCCATTTGCTCATGGAGATTAAAAAGGGGAAAAAAAAATCAAAGAATTTTTGATGTTTTCTTCATGTGTACTTGTATTGGCAAGAATAAAGCTGTTGATTGAGTGGGATTTCCAACTTCAGATGATCTTGGTTGGGTTTGATAGATGCGGCTACCATATGAAAGTCTTGTGTGCACATCTTGCCTGCCACTTTTTTGGGTGTTTTTAAATGATATTATGGATGGAAATTCGAAACGTAACTTGGGACTATCTAGCATTGGATGTGAAACAAAATTTGCAACTACGCATGGGGAGGGTTATGAACAATGAAAATGGTACAATCATTCTATTATGCACAGGTTTATTTAGTAGCTGCCAATCAGATGCAGTTGAAATTTAAGCCATAGAGAGTTTTAATTTTTTGCCTTTTGAAATGAAAAAGAAGTATTAAAAACTATCACATTAGAGTTGCATGCTCTAGTTGAGAGGGTTTGCTCTCCAAAACCTGAGTTGGCTCGTTAAGGAGTCTTTGAGATTCTTTTACATGCTAAATAAGAAAAATATGAAGTGCCTTGTCTCATCTTGTGCGAAGAGATCTTAATTGCAAGGGGGATGAGTTGGCTATGACATGAGTTTACATTGCGGAGAGATTGCTAATGAACCATGTATGGTTTTATTTGACCTTGCTACATTGAATATTCCATATTACCCATTATTTTAATGGTCTCCTAAGTGCCAATTTAAATGTGTCTTCTTCTAAATTCTAATATTCTATTATTTGTCAAAGGTAAGAGGTGCATGGAATTCTTGAGCTAAGATGTTAAATGTCACATAAGAGTGAAGATTACTTTTTCTAATATTGTAGTGCTTAGGGCTGCTAGTGGATATCCAAACACCCACAAACCCAGAAGATTCAACCAAAAGAAGGGTGTGAATGCATTTTCGTCTAGAAACTTGCTGGACCGACAAAGCTTATCAAGGCAAAAAAGGAATAAACTTGAGTCAGTAAGTTTGTGAACACCGCAGAAGCTACGACGAATCACGATCCCATATTATCAATACAACTGTCTAAAGAAAATGGGTTTCTCTGCATACTTTGATAGTAAGGGTAGAGACCCATTTTTGTGCCTGATGAGTCCTTTCCGCCATAAGGATCTTCTTTTTCTGACTCTCCCTACTCCTTTTTTGGAGATTTTTTTTTTTTTTTAAATTCTTTTCTGGAGAATTTTTCAGCAGCCCCATTTCCACCACTGCTTTGCTTTTGTGTCTGAGTTAGCTGACCTTCAACAGAGGACAACTGGGAAGAGTCTTCCATTATTATTTATATTTTCATTTGGATTTGGTTCTTGCACATTGATTAGGAAATGGGTCGGATTTGGATATTGTACTATCCAAGCTCAATAATTTGATAACTTGAAACAATTATGTAATACATATAAACATTAATAGTATTTTAATAATTACATTGTTGAACTCCTTTGAAACTGTTGATATATGACGACTTCATCCTCCTCTTCATCCATCTTTCTTTCAATTACTTTGTCTTCCTTTTCATCTCTCTCTCTCTCTCTCTCTCCCTCTCTCCCTCCCTCCTCCTGTTGGCCATTTTTGCCTCTCCATTTATGAGGCTCCAAACTCTCAAAAGAAGTATTGTTGCTAGGGTCTCATATTGGCATGTCGAATTGTGCCATCATTAGTTCTGTTGGTACTGGGTACACATCCTCTCTCTCTCTCTCTCTCTATAAATTATGTGTATACATATTTTTATAATGAAATGGTAACAAAAGAATTCACTAAAAGATAAAAAGTTAGAAGGTTTAGTTCACATCATATGAGAAATATACAAAGTACATCTCTACATACTCATTACACCTATCTTGAATGAACATCCTAGAAAAAATTTACAATAAGCCATGAAAATGATCAAATCTTGCCACATCCATTGTAGCAAAAAGAAATCTACTACACCATTGGTCGATCTCCTGACATGCTTGAAGACAATTTCCTTTTACCCAGCCAGCTTGCTGATGTCCCTAATCTTCATCATCATCACTATTATTATTTTTTGAAGTAGTCTGATTTCCCTAATTGTTGAGGTCAACTTCCAAGGAGTGGAGCATCTCCCACTTGCCCACACAATGGCATTCCTAGAATTGCCTTCCACCACCAACTTGCCACTCCCTTCACCTTTACATAGCTCAATAGCTTTCTTAATGGTCCTAATCGCATCCCTTCCCAACTCACACCTACCCATCTATGGTGTATTGAATCCTTATCCAATTTGACCCCAATTTGAGTTTCACATCCCACCTAATCAAGATGATTTTTGATAAACACACTAAGCAAAAACCTTTCCAACCAACCCATTGACATGGGACTTGATCGGGTCTAATCCAGACCCTAGGTGATCTATTATAATACACACATATTATGAAAATAGTTGACAGGGTTAAGGTAGAATACAAACCATTGTTGGCATTGTTGTTGAGTTAGACTGTACGCGTGTTTTGCTTATCCAATAATGCATTGTTCTTTTCATAAATTTTGAGTTTCTTTTGGGAAAAAGATCCTAAATTCAGATTTATAGCATCAAAGAAGTGCAAGTATGCAACAAGGTTGATTTTGGCTGGTTTATTGTTAACCTATTCAATCTTTTAAATTAAAAAAAGGTTTAACCGATTCAACATCACTAGATGCTGCAGTTCTGTTTTAGAATTTCGATTTGAGCATAAGGCCAGTAAAATGAATTCCAGTTAACTAATAATATTTATTTGAATGAAATAGAGATGTAGAAAATGAGCAAAATTTCCCGACAACAAAGTTACTTCAAGTAAATTGGACGGTGGATGAAAGATTCCCTCTTCTGCCATCGAATTAGCCTCAGTATTGGACCACCTTAAAAGCTGTTGAAAAATATGGAGGGTGGCAGCTTTCTTGGTTCACAAACTTCGTTAACAATGTCTGCCAGTTTCTTAGTAAAAGAGCAGCTTGAGACAACATTTAATTGCACTTTGGAGTTACCTTTTATCACAATGGAGTCACAGCATCTGAAATCTGGAGATACAAACAGCTACTGATCAGAGATTGTTGTTTGTGCTCTTGCACCTGGTCTGATTATGTTTTAGTCAATTGGTATTAACAGTTCTGTTATCTTTTAGTTTTTTCAGCAGCAACTTTTGTGTCCTCAACTTCCATGCAGCTTCAGTTTATGCAGTTGTGGTTATGTGAATGCACATGTGTCTCTCTGTATATGTTTATTTTACAGTAGAAATAAAGTTATAGTATTACTGGTTGTGAACACCTATCCCGTTTCTGATGCATTTACAGGCAATCCCTCCTATTACCCGAATGGCTCTGGGGCGTGGTACTTGGGTGACAGTATTGTGCAGAAAGTTGAGGGATTGGTGGCACTGGGTACGTCATTCTGTTTCTTTATGTCTGTGATAACGACATCAAGATTCAAGACTTGGACAAAGCTTGAGGTGTATATAAAATTTTTCTTCTCCTGCAGGTTGCCGATGGGGAGATTCCAATTGTTGCATCACACGGGTGAGTATCTTGCATGCAGAGGGTGCTTCATTAACATTTTAGTTAAATATTTTAATTAACCTGATTGTTATGTTTAACTTGTGAAGAGCGGAGATTGAGACATATAAGATGCTTGATCCTGGAACCCGTGTACGTATCTTGAAAGCATTGTGTGACATCCGTGTAGAGGTATCATCCTTCCTGGAGTTATTCCATTTGCTTTCCTCCAGTCTATAGTTGCTCCTGAATCCTGGCATTAACTGACTGACTACCCTATCCTACTTTCAAATTTAAGTGTTTAGTCTTTGATACAACCTTCTTTAGCAGCTGGGCTTATAGTATTCCATATTTCTTTATATTTGTAGTTTTTGGTTTACCCATGTTTCTGCAGCTTTATTGCATAATATTGTAACGCCCTGACCCCGATGTGGGTTCGAAGCGCTATTAATTTTTTTTATATTATCTTTAAAACTTCTACTGGGCTGGATCAATAGTTAGGCCCAGAAATAAACGTCATACACGCTCTTTATATGTGGATTCAATCATGTACCATATGTCTACCATTTTTTAAGTACATATCATACAAACAAATATTTCCATCACAAAAAGATATTCTCATTCCCATCAAACCAGAGTTGCTAACGGTAACATGGTGATTTCAATACATGATTACAAAACATCATAAGTACCACATGAGGTACTTTTAAACAAAACATGGTTCAACGAAACCAATAGTTAGAATAAAATGAAATCTCCGTCAGTGGGAATCCCAAGTAATTGCAATAGCTTGTCCATCCTAAG
Organism: Chimonanthus praecox; assembly: GCA_022113865.1. Lineage (NCBI taxonomy): Eukaryota > Viridiplantae > Streptophyta > Magnoliopsida > Laurales > Calycanthaceae > Chimonanthus > Chimonanthus praecox. The sequence continues at coordinate 68,974,835 of CM039089.1, read as the reverse complement.
CCTAATATGGAGGTTCCTCCTCCTCAGGTACATCTCCTCAAATATGAGTGGTGTGAGCTAACCAGCCCAGTGAAAAGAACATAACAATACAGTGTAATGAATATCAGGTTAGCCAAAATCAACATTGTCATCATAATAGGTCTATCATGCCAATATATCAAATAATCTTCATAATTGCTGACATCCAACGTAACACCTAGACACTATACTGACTATAAGCATTAAGTCTCGACAAGGTCAAAATGTAGACACTGGGTCGGTACTGACACACCTGGGCCAGCGGACGCAAACCGACACACCTGGGCCGATAATAGTTCAGTAGTTAAGGGTATGTGGAAGCAGTATCAATATCATCATAGTTCATCATAGATAAATATCGTTAGTATCAATAAACACTTTTTACAATAGTGCATTATGTCTAGGCACATAAGTGGGTTCATTTATTATGATCCTTGAAACCACTCATTGCACTAGATCCTCTTAACCTGATTTACTCTTACTGTAATGTTAAGTCTCTTCACTGAAAGTGTGGGGTATCAAAGTATCTGTTAAACACACAAACAAAGATACAAATGAATGATACAATCAATAATCAATCAATATATACAGATACAATACAACACATATTCATAGTATTTCAAGTCCTTCTATCCTATTTTCCAGAAAAAAAGTTCAAGGGAAATGAATCTGAGTTTCCTAAATGGGTTACTATCCATTTTAAAATTACAATAATCAGCAATAAAATAAGGTGCTCAGGTCACGACACGTATTGCCTCCTGGAAATGACTATGGAGACATATTGAGTTAGGCCTAGAGATATAAGATGCTCAGGCCACTACTTATATATTGAGTTAGGCCTAGAGATATATGATGCTCAGACCACTACTCGTATAGCTAGTTAGGCCTAGAGATCACTCAGTGCCTGAACTCTTCTTTTCTACCGAGCGGCGAAGTTAATCTCACAACTACTGATAGTACCGGGCAGCGTTTCCGTTGCGCCACAGATAGAGAGTATCGGCCTGAAAGTTAATATATAATATAAGTTTACATAATAATACCAATGAAAGGGGTTAGTATCATTTTTAATTATTAAATTGGTATAAACATCAAATTAAAACCTAGGATCTAAATTTAATATGGAATCCTAACTTAGACTAAGTCTCAAAACCTATTCTGGGTTCTTCAGAATATGCCTTGGAACCAGGTACTGTTGCTTCGGAACTTCCGAGCCACTGCCTAAAATCTGAGTCTTTACAGAACCTTCGGAATTTGGGTTGTCCTTCGGAATTTCCGAAGTTCAGGGGCTCGAGCCTGCTACCGAACAAAAAACAGAAAATTAAAATCATGAGTCTTGGTCCGCCTCGGAACCTATCGAGGTCTGCTCGGAACTTCCAAGTGGTTCGGAACGTCCGAAAGGGTCTCGGAATGTCCTGTCTGACCCGCTGAGGCAGAGAGTTCAACAATTAGCCTTTGCTCTTTCGGAACCCCGAACTGAAGTTCGGAACTTCCGAAGTATTACCTTCGGAACTTCCGAAGGCCGATTTCTCGGAACTTTCGAGAGTCGTCTTCTTCCTCTGTCACCTGCAACAGAGCAGTGACGGGAGGGGCTGTGTAAAAAATGAATCCAGAAACAGTGGACTTTCTGAATTCGTTTTTCACATCCTTCTGGTCAGATGGACTCTTCAGTGAGTCCTCTTCACTTTATGAATGATCTGAACAGTTAACACTGATTGAAAACATCAGATTTAAAGAGAAAAATCAACAAAACAGATGAAAAATCAAGTTTTTCACGAAACTTTAAATCTGATTTTATGACTCAAATCTTAACCAAATTGACTTCTGTTTGATTCTAAACTGACTGGAATTTGAAAACAAAGACAATGGTTACCTTCACTTTTGTTCACCTTCACTTTTGTTCCTGGGTTGAAATTTAGCAACTGGAAAAATCTTCGACTTAAGCTAACCGTGAAAAACTTTGCAGGAAAACAAGAGAAAAGAGGAGAGATTTGCACAATGGTTTTGAACTGGGATTACAGGGTTTAAATAGACTCAGGGAGGGTAGACCAGTAGGCTTGCCACTGGCTGGAAATTCATCTACGATGCTCTGCAAGCTACGATGGTAGCTTGCCTGAGTCCACCCTTACGTAGCAGCTTCGCTGCATCACCTGCTACGCAGGTGATTAATAATTTTGAAATTTTACAATTTGGTCCTCTAAAACTTATTTGCAATTTAACCCTTCTTCATTAAATTTTCAATATTTAACTATTAGAGGATTTAATTATTTTAATCCATCTTAACCAAAATGCTGGGTTTTAAAATCTAAAATTACTATAAAATTTTGGAGATTTATATTTTGTCAAAATTAATTGATTTAAACAAATTCATGTTTTTAACATAATTTACTTAACTTAATTTGCATTTATTTTAAGAGTTTAAAATATCTATTTTCAAAACCTGAAAATATAAAACAATGAGTTTAAATAAAATCTAACAATACATATTTTTCTTAAAATTCTCTAACTTTTAAAATTATTTAAAATAATCATTTCCTAGCCTTCAGGACCTTTTCGGATAGTTTTTTATAACATTTTTTGAAATTAAGAATATAATAAACACATACTTATAAATTTTAGAATTTAAATCCTTAATAAGGAAATCAATATCACTCAAATAATAATCAAACAATTATTTAAACAATAAAATACATTGTTAATGGTAAATTACCATTTTGCCCCTTTAAATTTAAATGAGTTGGATCAACGAGCTATCGAGCTCCGATTGGGCCAATCCTGGACTTTTTACAAGACTATCACTGTAATCCATATGATTAACAGGTCAAAACATGATTTATTAAAATAAATCATATTAGTTAAGCCTAATTCGGGTCAGGGTATTACAAATATAGTTCGGATTCTCCTAGTATTTTTTAACATTGTTTTCAAACCTTAGTAAAGCATTGATATGTTTGTCATGATTTTTTGGGGGCAAAACTAGTATATTATTTTCTGAAGGTGTTACTTTTGCACCTTATCTTATCATTCAAAATAAATTTTCATGTGAATTTACAAAAGATTATAGTGTACCTGTGAATCTTTTGTTCTCGGATGAGCAATACAGTGTCTTGTACTGTTGTTGGATTTGAACACTTGTACCCATACCATGCAACAATGTAAATCCCTTTTCAAGTGTTCAGGGGCTGTAGTGTGTATTGTCTGTATATTGCTAGCATGCTTTAGGTGCTTTTTATTCTAGATATAATAATATGCATGGCACATTTAAATGTTTATGGTTTACCATGTGCTCAAACATGATTTGACATGAATTTAATGGTTTTTAGAACATTTTTTGTTCATATGCTTCTCATTGAAAATTCATTCTTGTTATTGTTAATCTAATTAAGTCTGGATTCTTCCTTCAAAAACTGAGCCTGGGTTCTTGAGTTATTTTTTGGAAATGGATTTATTCTCACAATTTGTCTGAGCTACATTAGTAATTTGACAAAATATGGAACTGAATGTCAAGCACATCGTGATCGGTCTGATTTCCAGGCAGAGTCTTGTGCTCTGAACTGATACAATGTTCTGCTTTGTTACATTCTTTGTCCACAGTTTGTGCCTTTCACTTGGATCGTATGATTCACTCATGGTTCATTTTGCAGCAAGAAGATATTAGAAGCTATATTGATGATTCTGTTAAACGTGGGGTACCTCTGTCAGCATTTAGGAAAGAACGAATTGGGGGTGATTCTCATGGAACTTCATACTGGTAACTTAAATATAATTGTGAATATGGTGACCCTTTCTTATGAACTTTGTTTAGTTCTATTTTTTATTTTGTGTTGAGCAATTTGTCTCCCCTCAGTAAAAATGAGATCTCATTCTAGCCTAGAAAATGACGCAAAGTGCATCACTTTAATGGCCATTGTTTACCAGTTTCCTGTTGACTGATCACACCACCACCATCATTTTCTTTTGGTCTCAATGGTTTTGACTATAATCCACAAATTTTTCTTCTACTATCATATTCTAAAGTTTTATCCATGACTAGAATGTTCTAGAAACTACTCTTTATGAAGCTCTCTATAAAATTTAGTGGTTTTGTCACACATCTTTGTTTCACTAATTAAAAAATATTATAGTATTGGTGAAAATCTTTGGTGTCCATAATTCTTACAGCAAGTTTTTACATTTTGGACTTTCATCATCGTTATCATCATCAATGCCAAAATCTCATTTATTTGGGCTTGGCTTTTCGAGTTCACTTCTTCATTTGACCCTATCATAATCATACACTCAACAACTCCTCTATCGACCATGCTAGAAGCTGAGTCTGAGTAGAAGTGCAATTCTTTGTGGGCCACCTGTCATTTTAGGGAGGGTGGGAAGAAAACATCTATTCTTGTAAAAGACACATTAAAACAACTTAATTGGATAACTTAAGGTTTGATTTTTAAGCCTCAAATTTTAATGGTAACTGTGCAAGAAATAGATTTCCAATCCGACAATGTGCAACTCAGTATGGGGTCAAATTGGGTAGGAGAAGGTATATATGGGGTCTGTTTAGAAATTCTGTGCAGTATTCTTTCTTGGGAAATCTTTCATGAGTATCTGCCTTACATAACATCTTAACTTGTCTTCATTGCAGGTATGAAGATGATCCCGTTATTGGTCACCGGTTGTACCGGGAAATCAGAAAAATTGAGGTAAAGAAGGTGAAGGCTAGGGGGGCTCAATCACTTCCTATTATATCTTGCCAGTGGGAAACTGTTGCAACAAATTTGGATGAATTCCAAGATGTTTCAGTAAGTTCTGTTGGTATTTGCTGTTTACATTGTGTATCTGGCAAATAATGTATGATACATCACATCAACTTCTATCCATTTAAGTAAATTGAATATTTCTTATTGGTTTCTATCTAGATTTCCATATTATTGGTTTATGAAGCTATCCATATTATTGGTTTCTATCTAGATTTCTATATTATTGGATCTTTCTATCTTTGCTATTATTGCAAATGCCTTTATTTTCACTCATCCTTATTTAATACCTTAGTGCCGTAACATTATATTCTTTTACCCCTTTTGGTCTTCCTCTTTTGATCTTATTCATTTGTTTCCAGGAAAAACTTGTCTCAAGTAAAAATAGGATAGAAGTTGCACTTGGGAAGAGAGTAAAGAATGATCTGCTTCCTGAAATTGAGAAAATTCACAAGGTATTTTAGTGTAGCTTGATTGGTTATATGTATTTTATATGCCGAGGTTGGTTTTGCACTGCAGTTCTTTCCTCCTTTTTTGGGTGGGTGGGGGAAAAAGTTATTTTCTATTGATTACTTTGTAGAAACAAATTTCTTGTAACCTTCAAAAGCTGATCTTGTAAGTCCTTGGACAGAGGAAAGAAAAGTTAATGAAGAAACAACATAGAGAGGCCCTTCTCCTTGACAGCTTTTTGACTGCAGATGGGCTTGCATCAGGACGGTCCCTTCGTGATAGGAAACCAGTTACCTATACTTTTGGTAGGACTATTTAAGTGATTTTTTTTTTTTTGTCATTTTCTAACTCGGAGTTTTTTACATGAAACATTTGCTATTTTCTTTACATGTCAAGTATCTCTCCATTTAGGTGGTTAATTCCTTCATGATTCCATTTCAGCAGATAGTCAAATGAAAATTCACGAGTTTTTTTTTTTGAAAACTCATGAATGTGATTTGAATGGTAAAAGAAATTTAGAGGAAATCTATTATTCTGGATTGCAGTTTCTTACTGTTCTTTTGGATGGACTAAATATTGCATCCTTTATATAAATGTCGACCCAAATGTGAGGAAGAAATATTCCTTATTTTGACAACAATTTCCTCTGAATGTTGCAGTTCAAAGATATTTGTCACAGTGCATTGTGCTATTTGATGTAAAGAAAATTTTTGCATTTTGGCTTTCTTTTCGAATGTAGCCTTGTATTTTTTCTTTATAAAATTATGGTGCTGCTATTGCAGTTCGTTACACACTGCAATTTAGAATCACAGGCATTCTTAATTTCCAGGCTTAGTGCCTGGATAATTTGCAGTTTTAAATATCAGTCACCTTAATTCTTATAAAATGGGATTATGATACGTTTATGCCATTCTTCTGGCTTTCCTTTTTTTATGATTATATTTTATTAAACATCAAGGTAGCCACCTCACCTGTGCCACCCATTGAGGTCCAAATTTCTATAGGGGTACATCCAGTCCTAAGATTTATGGAGCAGTATGTCGGCTTATGAAGAAAAAAGTAAATAAAGCAATAGTAACATAGAAGTGTATGCTAAGTTGCTATGATGGTGGATGTATGACATGACATTAAAAGACCATGTTAGGGAGACCTCCCTGAAAATAGTCCCGATAGAAGAGAAATTGAGGGAGTGATTCTCAAGGTGGTTTGGCCATTCATTTGTAGAAGACAGTATTTGCCCCCAATTGAAGAATTGAAAAGTTGCAACTAGAAGGGATGAGGAGGATAATGAGATTATCAAAGACTTTTAGGGAAGGGATAAAAAAGGACACAATAGATTATGAAGTTATAGAGGGTATAGTTTATGATAGATGGGAAATGGTGTTGATATGATATTAATGATGGTAAGTGATTCTTATTTCTCGGTCCATAATTAACTTTATATGATGGTAATTTTTAATCTTGTGTGACATAGATGTGCATGGTATATATATACAACCCGCCTATGTGGGGCTCACCTATGTTGGTGATGAGTCCGTTGAAAATGTTTAGTCTTGAACTTGTCACTCATAAAAAATCGTTTTAATTTGATACATGAAGCCATTGTTTTTAATAACATAAAAAATATGGTGTTAAAAAAGTGATCAAAATTTTTGAAGGCTTGAAAAACATGGCTTGGTCGACCCAATCAAGGTAAATTTTTTCTGGGCCACAAGTTCAAGCTTAGACCTCTTAAATGGACCCATCGCCAACACCATACATGACTTTTACATAGGTTGGCTCACGAAAAGTGTGGTGTGAGGAGGGGTGTGGAGGATTATTGTCTTATATATATAGGGGTTTGGGGGAGTTGGTTATTTAGGAGTCCCAGTGTAAATGTAATTGTGGTATTATACATTCAATACCCCAACAAACTTGGGTTTAGTCAACACCCTGTTCCGCATCACATAAAAGGACAAATACTTGAAAAGTTACCTTGAAAAGGGTGATATGTGATGTAAATGACATGGACACCTACTATTGGTCCAAAAATTGGGGTGTAGTTTTTTTTTCCCTACTACACTTAACTTTTGACTTTACTGAATTGTGTTTGTGTATGTGTGTCTTCACCCAGAAACTAGCTTGCATGAAGTTTGGTGCAAACTTTGGTTTGTGGGACCTCGAATGGATTCATTCTCACTCATGTACTGGGGACTAATTTGACTTTTAAAGCCAATTGGTCTAATCCAATGAATTTCCACCATTAGATAAATGTGAAGTTTTGAGGGCCTTAAAAAACATAGATTCACTTACTCAATCAAGATGAAATTTTATAGGCATCATATACAAGCTAAGGACTTTCAAACCTATTCATCCATGTGGGCCGAAGTAGGGCCATTGGGCTGTTTCCACCAATACTTATTGGGGCTTTACAACCCATACTTGTGATCATCCCATGGGCAGGGGTTTTTTGGGGGAGAGGGGGTGGGTGTCTGTAATTGGGATATTTTTTCAGTGAACCTGAGTTTTTTTTTTTTTTGAAAGATAACTTCATTTCTCAAAAAAGGAGAATACAACACAAATGAAAACCAAACAAACAAGCAAAGAAGACTGCTAACCGAGCGAAAACAAAAAAAACCCCAAAGATTACATAAACTGATTTATAATTTCCGATGTCAAAGACACACCCTGACGTGTCATATCATATGCTGCAAAATTAGCAGACCAAGGAATCCATGAAACCGAAAAGCCAAAAGATGCAATAGCCTGCCGAATCCTTTCCACTTTATCTAAATAAGTCCAAGGACACAAAGCTCCCGAAACGCAACCAACAATAATCTTAGAATTTCCTTCTAAAATACTCCCTTGGACACCTAACTCTTCCAACTTTAGAACCCTCGCCATAGAGAATAAAGTTCCACTTCCAAAACAGAACCATTTGGGAAAGGACCAGCAAAAGAAATCATACTCTCTCCAGAAATATTCCGAATTACATCGCCATAACCGGCTAGATCAAGCTCTTGAACACAATTGCCATCAAAATTCAACTTCAGGAGACCCAACCTAGGAGGGGACCAAGCGACAAGCATGACGGAGACCAAATGAGGTTGAACAAAATCCACTGACGCCCAATCCCTATAAATATCAGAAATATTAACTCCCCAAAATTTATCAGAGCTCACCATCCACCAAGCAACTTGACATGTAATCACATCAATAGAATGCAATCTAGAGCACTTCTTTCATTGAAAAACCCTTCTATTTCTCTCCAATCAGATGGACCATACAATACACAAAGCAGTAACTGCCCAAAGATTTCTTCGAAAAGAACTGCCAACTAGAAGCAAGTCTTCATTGACCAAATCAACCCAAGTTTTGGGACACAAAAGGCCACCCTTAACTGTTGAAGGAAATGATGCCAAATCTTTTAAGCAAACCTACAATGAAGGAGAAGATGATTCACTGTCTCCGGATCAGATAAACAAAAAGGACAAGCATTAACAATCATCAATCTTCTTAACCGCAGATTATCAATCGTCAAAATTTTCTCCTGGCCTGCAAGCCATCTGAAGACCAGTGAACCTGAGTTTTATTATCCTTTACTTTAATCGGGATTTCCTAATGCAGCTGAATTTTCATTGCTGTTGGAAATACCTTTTCATGTTTCATCTACAAAAAGAAAGGCATGGTATACTGTACCTTTCCTGACGTCAGGGGCTTAATTTTTTTTCTAAAGATGCTGTATTCTTATCTGGTCGTTGGAACCTTCATAGCCATCCCATTGTGTCAGTTAGTGGCATGAGGAAACTGGAAAGAAACACTTGTGGCATGGTTTGACTGCTTTGATATGCTTTGATTTTAACATGCACACGGACACACACATCAGTGCAGAGACATTTTAAACATGCTTGTCCAAATACCTTGATCTTAATTTTCCTCAGACTTGGCTTCTTGAATTTGTATATTCAAGGCCTGCCTTTGATTTCTACAACATTTTGCAGATGATTATGACCGGTCAATCAATGAGGCTATAAAAATAACGAAGTAAGGATCTTGTCTCTTTGGTTTATCATAATCTATCCATATATATATATATATTGGAAAAGAATTGCCCATTTATGTTTTCGCCATTATGCTATTCCACAATTGTATGATGTGGATTTCATATATTTTAGGAAAAGACAGATCTCTCCTGAACCTGCTGTTAGAAGGGAAGTTGTTGCGAAGCCTGAGGCATCTAGTAATGGTGGATGGAATGGTTCTTCAATCGCTCAACTGGTACCCACTGACACACCATCGCCGAAATCAACTGATTATGAAGAAACTGATGGAGAGCATAAAGCTGAACAGCTTGATCGCACGTATGTTTCTAAAGTAGTATTGTACAATCTGTGGTTGAGATAAGTGACGTTTCCAAAATATGGCTATCTGTGGTTCTTTCCTTTCGGTGTCATAAACTTCAGTTTTTTTTAGTGGGTGGCTTTCTTTTCTCTTTGGGTAAGGGAGGGAGGGGGGGGTGGTGTTGGATAATTTAAGTTATCATCTAGTGTGCAATCATGACGTGGTTCAGTAGCTCTACTATTTGATTGATATTACTTTTTCAATGAGACACAAATAGACAGTTGCAGGCAGTCATCCACGTTCAATGAGTTAAATTGTACAGTTACCGTAATGCATGGTCTTGAAGCAAAATGTTATATAGTAGTTTTGCCTGTTGTGTCATGGTTTCCACAGAGATGATTAATGGTTTTTAGGTAGCTATCTGAAACCCTATATTCTACTTTCAACTATATTTTGTATTCCAAGGGCACCTTGAAAGTATGTGATTACATTGTACTGTATTCATCTAATAGGAAGATATACTATCGCTCTAAAAGGGTGACTACTCATATACCTTGAAAGATTTAAGGGAGGGATATACCTTGAAAGATTTAAGGGAGGGAGGGAGGGAGGGAGGGAGGGAGGAGGGGGGGGGGGGGGGGGGGGGGGGGGGGGGGGGGTGTTGTGGTGTTGAGCATATGTTATTGAAACTATGATTATAACCATGGGATTATCTAATAGGAAGATATACTATCGCTCTAAAAGGGGAAAAAAACTGATGGGAAGATATTCAGGTTTATCTTGAGCTCTTTAGTCCCATCCATGATTTGGCCCAATCATTTAATACTTAACAAAAAGGTAATAGGGTAGGCCTTGCATGTAATTTGGGCCTTGGCAAATGGTGATTAGTGTTATTTTTTCTTTTATCTTATGTTTTCTTTTGAACATGTTGTAAACAAAATTTTGATCTGTATGCTGGCTGACTGCTTAAATTAAATGTAGCAACCGGCGGAGGCGGAAGCCTCGAAGGTATTCGGAGAAAGAGTTTGTTGAAGCTATATCAGATAACGAGGCTGACTTCAACAGCGATGATGATATTGTTGGAGAGGCAGTTTATGACGATGAGTATCTAAGAAGCCGTAAACAGAGAAAGGTATCCAGCAGCTCTGAGGGAGATGAGGAATACCGTTGGGAAGAGGAAAATGCTGAAGATGAGGATGAAGAGGAAGATGATTCTTTTAGTGTAAGTGAAGATATAGAAGAGCCTCAGAGATCTAAGAAGCTTCCAAGTCGTAGGAGGGAAATGAAATTGAGATCTGTTGATGAAATTCAGTCGGGTCTCAGACGGAGCAAGAGGGCCACTCGCAATCGTATTGATTACCGACAATATGAGATGTCAGACTCGGAAGGTGTCTCAGCAAAAGCCGGTGAGTCCAATGCATCAGACAGGCATTCAGATGCAAGCAATAATATGGAGGACTCCATGGAGAGCCAAGATTCTCAGGATGATGAAGATGATGAGGAATTGAAGAATCACCAACAAATGAATGACTATGTTGAGACAGTAGATAAAGAGCAAGGCCAAGTTCTTGAAAAAGCAAATAGCCCAAGTCAAGAAGCTGAGGGTGTTAAAAAAAGACGATTTCTAGATCTCAATGAGCTTGCACCAGTTACTGGTTTTGATGATGGTCCAAGCACCACAATCGAAGGTGAAGATGCAGACTAAATTTTGCACATTGCCATGAGGAGAATCTCCCCATCTGACACCTTTTGATTTGCAACATTTTCGAAATTATATCTTGTTTCTGAGGTGGAGGTTGTTTGCTTCTTGCTATGGAAGTGTAATGATAAAATCCTAAATTTTGGTACCTCATGAATGGGGTTATTGAGTTCTTCCGGTTACATGAGAAGCCCATGGGAGCAACCGCCCGGATGTAATCTAAGTTGCCATTTTCAGTCAGGAGCATATAAATACCGAGATTCTGTAGATAGGTAGTCATTGTTTCAGTAATATCTTCTGCCCCATGCAATTTGTGACCAAGTTGTAGGGAGTTCTCTACTGGTTTGGCCCATGTTCAAGTAATGTACACTACCCCTTAGAAGCTGATACAATTAGAGAAATTGTGGGCTTAAAATGCTTCAAATCCACAATGTATTGTTCCACAGGTGCTTTGCACTGGCCTGCTTTTTTTTGGAGCATTTGCTTGGCAGGATGAGATTCTTTTTCTACCTTGTTGTAATGGAAGAATTCTCTGAGGTAAACTACGCTTATTATTCAATATATCAGAAGGATCTCAGATTGTTTAACTCTGGATTTTGAACTTGTCATCATGAAGTTAGACCATGGACATGATTCCTGCATGTCTGAAGATGCAATGCCCCCCCCCAATCCAAAAAAAGAGTAATGTAGCATATTATTGGAAAGACAAGAAGCTGTATCACTTACATAAATACTTGATGCAACATGAAGGTTGTAGGTTCGAATCATTTGTCCATTCGAAGAAGAGAAAAATGATGGAAAAGAAAAAGAGACTCCAACCACAAATGAAAAGGAAAAAATAGATCATGAAGATGTTATCTGCTTGATATTTTCCTGAATTATGTTTCTAAATTGATTTTGGAAGTTCTACTCTTTTCTGCGTCTGATTCTTCCACTTACCACGATCAAGGCCTGTTTGATTATCATTTATTCTTCCTGTGCTTTAAAATTTTCCTGCAAGTCATTCTATAGGCACTTGATAAGTTCCTCTTGCAACTAGAAATTTTCAGATTATATTTCATGCATTTGCCACTTGCTTTCTTGTTTTAGCCTAACTCTTCTATGTGCTATTGTATGATTTGGTTTGATGAGGCAAGCTGAGGATGACCAGGATGTGAAGTTTTTAGCAATCAAAATCTGACTTCTACCTCTAATCAAGTGAATGGTTTCTTGAAGCTGGCATTATGTTAGTCTCCATCAGAGGGCTTATTTATTTATTTATTATTTGTTTTTAGTTTTTTTGTTATTATTATTTTTTTCTACATTTCCAAGAGATACCTACCTTATGGAGCTAGAGTTTAGACCAAGTTATGAAGGTCAGGTGTCCATCGTATATATTGAGAACTTGGATTCAAGTTTGAAGGTTAGTTTTAGTTTTGGACTCTTTCTTCAGGCATGCAGCAATGCATGTTACTTCCTCTGAATATCTTGGCATTACGAGTTAACCCTGTCATTTGCTGAGTTGAAATTTGGACTAGCGTTTAGAATGTCAAAATTCATTGGGATCAGTAAAAGGGGAAACATTGAAGGGCCAAAATGGGTTTATTTTGTTTTACAGATACTCGAGTAATACCCTCGACATTTCACGATTACTTATTTCACCATCCTTGTCCATCAGTGTTGCCTCTCAATTTGTCATCTTTTAAGTGAATTGGTTCTTCCTTTCTCCCTGCACAGAGCAGTGCTCAGGTCATCAAGGCAAATAGTGGCACTTTCTGCAGCTGTGGTGAGAGAGAACTTGGGCATCGGGTTCTTTACCACATCTGCAAGGTTGATAGTGCTCTCTTCCATTAGCTGTTGGGTGCTTTTAGAGTTTGTGAATTGAGATTCAGACCCAAGCCTTGCACCTCCTAGGCAATGTGAGACTTTTCACTCATCCCCTAGTGTGGTACAAGTGGCCCTTTATATATGAGGTTGTGGCGGTTAGTTCCTATGGGCCTAAGGGTAACGATGGCATTGGATGAGACCCCGCTAGCGCTGGATTGCTGGCCCCATAACTAATAGAAACTACTGCATGACACAGCTCAGTGTGCTGCCCGTCCTACCATTCTGTGTCAGAAGGGGATCTAGTTTCTTCACGTGGTTGGTGGTGATGACAATAAGCTGCTCATCTCCACTGGCTGAAAAGAGCTCATTGATGAAATTATGCTCTGAGAGAGTGACTTTGCTACTGTTCTCGTCTGATTGGGCGGAGCATATCCTTTTTTTCTTTCTTCCTCCATTCCTAGGTTTCAATCTTCTGTTTAATGGACATGTTTTAAGAAAAGTATATACCTTCAATAATGATGATTGATTTATTGGTGATCTCTATCAGGGGCTTCAGCAAGCTTCATATTGTCCATCACGGTTGTCAATTCAAGGTCTTAAACATGGTATTGCATGAAGTCAGCCATGTGTTGTGAGATGAGACACTGCGACATGGAATCAACCAAGAATGCCAGCTTTGTGCTAGAAATGTACACAGGGTATGACCAAACTCAAATTATGGAGGTTTCATGGGATTTCTGGGATGACCAAGAATGACCCAGAATGCTCCGGAAGAGAACGAAGAATATAGAAGGTGTTGGATGGTTTGCGAAGACTCTTCAAGCTGCAAAAGTCATGTAGAGTACTCCAGCGGTTTTGTAGAAGAGTGTAGAATTGTGTGGCTTTATTGACATGTGTAGAAGTGTGTAGAAATGTCAGTATTCTAGAATGTTGGAGTTTTGTGGGAGTTTAGAAGGGGTCTTTGAAGAATGGTAAATAGGAATGTCTTATTTACATACTGGATGGAAGGTTTACTCATTTAACGCGAACTGCTTGGAAAAGTGCTGCACAGGCTGATTCAGAAAGGTATTTGCTACGTCTGAGACACATGGATCCTATCATGGTGAACTTCCCAGTGTATGGTGGTGGGCCATAAAGAAGGAAGGCCCTAGTCCTATCTTAGTGGAGCCATCTTTTACCTTTCTGAACGTTGTGAGATGTTCTTCCCGATTGATTGCTTTTGCTACTAACAAAGCATGATGAAGATGGGTAGTCTGTGATGCACTGCTGGTGATGCTTGTGGAATATGAGGCAGTAAGATATCTACCTATATTATTTCCTCTCCTATTCGTGTTGAATACATGTGTGCTGTCCCAACGCTTGAGCCCTCCAGATTGAAATGCTGGTGTTTTCATCTGTGATTGCATCATAGAAAGGGGACCTCCGTAGTTGTGATCGCTGACAGCATAACAAAAATTAGGCCTTACTCGAGTACCAGGACCTTTTCATATATTCTTTTTTTTTTTTTTTGCTTCTGGTCAATGTTACAAGGGAAATCCACAAACACCACCAGGACCCGTTTGATGGCTCAGAATCTTTAAAATTTTGAGCCAACAAGTTATGAAAAGCGACGGTTCAAATCTCAAATACTGTTATACCGACCACAACAGCAAGGTCAACTTAGCTTGCATAGGCGTGTAACTCAGTTGGCTTGAGTTGAGCTTCTAAAAATATATCAGAGGTCTATTCAGAGGTACTTGATATACGATGAGGCTTGTGGGAGGTTTCATGTATCTATAGAAATGGTCTCACGTTCAATGCTGCGGGTTGGATGTAAAAGTGTCACTTGATTAAAACATGGAAGGCCCAAGCCAGCATGGTACCATTTCACATTTTGATTTTGGCAACTAGTGTCTTTTACATTTTGGGGAAAATGAAATTCTGGACTCCTAATTTGAAGACCTGATGATGAATGGTTTTGGGACGCCAAATATTGAGAATAACTTACCTAATGAGTCTGACGAGTAGATCATCCACATTGCCGTTGAATTTTGAATTATCAATGTCACAGATTGTTTATCAGCTAATGGTAATATTAGAATATTTTCAAAATTTGAAGTTTTTACTGAAAAATCTCACAGAAAATAAAATATTTGAAAAAGATTAAAATATAAAAGAATGAGTATGTAAATAAAATGACACCTGAAATTGAAATAACTATTAATAAATTTGAGGAATGAGGAATTTGAGTCATTTGAAAAGGTTCATGAGTTTATTTAGGTATGAGTAAAATAAAATAAAAAATGATTTCATTATTGTGATAAAAAAAAGTGTCAACAAGAATGGTAAAATGTTTATAATTAAAAGCGTCATCAAAAAACAATATTTGCAAGAGAAACGAAAATACTTGAAGTTGTTGTTATAATGTGAATTATGATATAGGGATTACGTATTTAGTGTAGAAACCCTTTTCAAACTTTCGTTACTTTTAAAACAATGCCTTGTTAGTGTCAGCAGTTTTTATGGCAACTGGTAATTCCAGCGTCTGGTTATTATCTCAGACCTGATTGATTAATAATTGGACCTGGTTTAGATTTTTGGATTAAGGACTAAATTTCTCACAAAATCAAAACGGAAGTCCCTCAACCTACCACCTGGGTGCATTCGACAAATCATTTGGCACTCATTTTAAGTTGCATGAATAATGGTTCAAAGTGCCAAACTCGATAAATCAGAAAAAAAAAAAAGACTAAACAATCAGCACCATGTTTAAGTAAAATTTAAATTTTATTTTAAAAAATAATATATTCGCTTTACTCTAAACAATTAAATAATAAATCATATCAATGTTTTGATTAGGTTTGAAGAAGAAAAGAGTGGTAACTTAAAAATACTATTAGAGTAAAAAGAGTAGCAGCAGTGTCTTACACATAGTGCCAGTGTGCTTCATTTCCAATTTGAAGGTAATGTCCAACAAATCCAAGATTAGGATGAATTCAAAGCGCAAGGCAATTAAAGAGAGCCGTTTATTGGCATGAAAAACCCACCCGGTGGCTTGAGTTGTAAGAAAATGGCCAACTTAGAAACAAAGAGTCCAACAACACCTTTCTCTAAACTCCAAACTTGGTTTTGAAATCATGACGTGGAAAGCATCCATCACTCATTTCATTCTAATACCCCATCCCATCATTTAAGTATCTAATCTGTGTCCTAACTAACTATTTAATTCCTACAGTCCTCACTCACTCAAATACATCATCATCTTCCATATCATATGTATCTAAGGATTCCTTCCACATTCACATCTAAGGATCGTTGAGGATATCAGGGAAGTCCCAAGACATCTCGCTATCACGATCTAAGATGGTCTCAACAAAAGAATTAGCAGAAGCAGAGCCGGCGACTCCTCCAAACATGTTGTAACCTTGGTCAGTGTAGCAATAGCCATCACCAGCTGGGACCGCAAACTCATTGCAATAGTAACTTTCATTGTCCGCCGTGACTTCAAGTTCTGGGTTCAGAGAAGAAGAATCTGTGGACGACAGCACATGCGAGTCTTGTTGTTCCAGAGGAAGAAATACATCTTCAAGAAGGAATTCACTCCAGCTGAAGGAAGAAGGTGATGGGATGTCTTGAGGTTGAGATGGCTGGGAAGAAAAAGTCGGCAGTGCCACGGTTTTTTCGATGTTGCCTTGATGATTGGCGGCGATCGAAGGAGCAGTTGAAGATGAGGCCTCATTCAAGAAAAGGGTTTGTTGGTTGGTGCAATTTGAAGCGTCTGTGACCAGTTTGATGGCATGAAGTTGGGCCAAAAGGTCCCATGTAGGGTTATTGTTCAGAATGCCATCTTCCATTTTTGTGTTGGGCATGGAGAAATTTGGAATGTCATTTTGGGTGGTGGTCTGAGCTGGTTTTGATTTTGACATGAAGGCGTTTCTTAGGTCTTTACTGAGACAACTGATTCGAGCATTATTCAATGGTTGAGAACGGAGTAGATCATGTTTGCTGCTGCTGCTGCTGCCTTTGAGTAGACCGATGCTTCTGTAGTCGGCAAGAATCTGAGAGATGGGTTTGTGGGTGACGGGATCGATTCCCATTTCACATAGCTTCTTTCGGAGCTTGGTGTTCCAGTAGTTCTTGACATCATTGTCAGTTCGGCCGGGCAATTGACCAGCTATGAGAGACCACCTACAAAAGGAGAGTTGCTATTATTTAAGACGAATATCCCATCAGATCAAATCTTGTGAGGGGGATTCAAGTTTCACAGCGTGGGACAAGTATCAATGACAAGAAAAAAAAAAAAGTGTAATCAATTTCATTTGTAAGTACCAACTTCAGATTGACAGCATTACAATAGATGAATGAGAGAGAGAGATTTTCCTGATACTTTAATATTATAAAAATCCTATTACACAATATGTTGCTGGTAAAAAATTAAGATAAAATGGTGTGATTAGAAACTATGAAAATCTAAATTCTAAACCATAAAAAGTAGTATGTACTCTGTCGTTGAAGTAGTAGATATTGTAATCTATGTTAAAACATACTCCTTCCGTGTCATTTTAGTTGTCTGATTTGAAACATTTGTATTTTTTAACGAACTCTTTATATAAGGTTAGCACTTCATATGATCTTATCTATTTTCAACACATTTTATACTACTTCAATATAAATGAGACAATTATTTTGGGATAATTTCAAAATCCATATAAGACAAATAATTTGTGAAAGAGGGAGTATGAAAAGTCGACATGAATCATTTGAGACAGAGGGAATTAAGGAAACGAATGATTGGATTATGGTTCTTTTTAAAGTGAGTTAAGGAGGTTAGTAAATAAATTAAAGAGTATGGCGATGTGGGATTACGTAGTTGTTTATTATTTACTTTATTCAAAAAGAGTGGGCAACGGATTGAGTGCCACGTGTCACTTTTGGGCTTTCAATCCATGTTTGTATAATACTCCATCCATCCCATTTTAGTTTTCACATTTCAAAGATTTGTATTTTTTAATGAACTCTCTATATAAGGCTAGCACTCCATATCATCTTATCTATTTTCAACACACTTTATACTACTCCAATGTAAATGAGACAAATATTTTGGGACAATTCCAAAATTCATATAGGACAACTAATTTGGGACAAATGGAGTATAATATGTAAGATTATATATGATTTTTTTTTTATTATTAATCATTGCTTAAGATCATATCAAGTCTATATTCTTCAATAATCAATTGGACTTGTGGAGTTAGCACTCTGTCTCATAATGATTCTAAATTCAAGGCCATATAAATGCAACCCCGTCTGCATTTCTAATTTTGGATGAATTGATTGAATATAATTAAGGTTATTAGAACACCTATTAATCCTCTCACAAATTTAAAAAATACTGAATGGGTTATTCAGCAGTATAATTTCTAGGCGTCTATTTCCGTGCTTTTATTATTTCTTCAAAAATCGTGAATGGGTTAGGAAAATACTCCACTCCACTCCACTCCACTCCACTCCACTCCACTCCTAGAATTGAGAGAATCTCGCAACCGAAGGAGCGAGGGAAGGGAAACAATACAATGGATGGAGACTTGCATGTTATATCACTTAAAAGATGATCAAAGTCCAAAGAAGTAAAACAGAATAGAAAAAGAAGAAGAAGAAATATGCTTTAAAAAGAAATATATGAAGAAGAAAAAGAAAAGAAATATATGACCTGCTTCCTATTGTAGCATGAAGAGTTACGATCAACTCTTCTTCTTGTGGGGTGAAGCTTTCATGCTTCAGATCCGGCCTCAAATAGTTAGTCCATCTCAATCTACAACTCTTTCCACATCTTTTCAATCCTACACAAGGCATACAGAACACTAGATTTTTGTTTGGAAAAGAAAAGAAAAAGTATGAGAAAAAGGAGAAAAAGAAAGCAAATCTGTTTGTAAGAAAGATGTGAACCTGCTTTCTTTGGAACAGAAGTCCAGTTACCCGTTCCATGAGTGGACACGTGAGCCAGTATTTTTGCGTCCTCTTCTGCAGTCCAAAGACCCCTCTTCACGTTGGATTTATCGCAGCACGGAGGCCTCCCCATCCGATGGATCGGATCGATCTACTCCACTCGACGTCAACAACCCAAAGAAGAAGAAGAAGAAGCCAAGAAAGATGAAACAAATTTTCAAGAGAAAAGATCTGGGATCGATTACTTGGTATTGGAGTAATGGTGATGAAACTAGTAATTCCAGTGGAAAAAAGAAGAGAGAATTGGTTAAAAGGTTTAACAAGTAGAGAGGCAAGGAAAGCATGAGATCCACTCCCATTTAACTAAATTGGCATGATTGTTGCCATCTTCACAAAACGGTTTGAGATGGGAATATCAAATTCAAATGCTTTTCTTTCTCTTTTCTCTCTCTCTCTCTCTCTCTCTCTTTCACAACACCCCAAATGCCTGCTTCCAACAGTAAGTATTAAGTCAGGTTCAAGTAGGTAGAATTATTTGGTTTAGTTTAGAGATTATGTTAGTCGTTTATCTATAATTATACCATGCCTTCTTCATGTGAGAGCAGCTAACCTCTTTTCTTCTTTCTTTTTCTTTCTTACGAGAGAGAGAGAATGAATAATGAGAGGGTATAAATTGGTAGAGAAATGATTCCTATGCTTGTACGCGTGCGCATAAGATTGAGTGCATGCCTTTTATTTTTGATGTCCCCAGTCCCAACACTTTCTCCATCACAATTTTTCGTTCGTTTTTCAGTCAAAATTGGAGAAGACGAGTTATTTATCATAAGCGTTGATGTGATTAATGAGTGTCAGAAAACTGGAGAAGACGAGTTACCCATAATATTGGAAGGTGGATTGTGGTGGTATTAACGTCCACCCTTGAAAGCAGTATTAGAAAAAAAATTATGTCGATATATAATTCAAGTGGTAACCTCCCGCCTTAGGGAGATGAGAGTTGTTACGGTCGAGCCCCTATAGCATTACCTGATGTGCCCTAAAGGTAATGGGTATCATCCGTAGGAGTTTTCTACAGTTTTACACCTGTAAAAGTAAAAAGAAAAAGAAAAATTATACATTTAATTTATTATTTTAATAATTTACAAATATCAACAGAAAAAAAGAAAAAGTACTCTCTAAAATTTTCAATCTCCAAAAAATAAAAATAAAAACTCCTCAAATAAATGAAATAAAGTTGAATTCTTAATTAATTTATTCAAACATTACAATTTACAAGCAAACATCTATTAAGTTCACTCAAGACCCTAATTACAATCAAACAATTTTAATTCTCACATAAACTTCTAATGATATTTGCAAACCATCGCGACAATCTTAAGCTTAAAAAAAACTTAAAATGCCTCAAATAAAAAATTATAAAAAATAAACTGTTTTACAAATTATCCATAAAAATGGTGAAAATTGGCAATTAAAAACTAGATCAACGGGTAAGGCTATTTGAAATCTGTGCTCTTCATCTTCCTCATTTATTTATATTAATTAGACAATCTAAACCGTCATATATATATATATATATATATATATATATATATTCCCGTCTCCATTCCCAGTAAATCTATCTGAACTTATTACAAGTAAGCTTAAATATAAATTCCCCAACGTTATCCATCTTCTATTCCAGTCAGTAAAATGGAAGCAACAACAATTGCAGCTGCAGTTGCTTTCCCTTCTTCTTGTCCAATCCTTTTCTTCCCCTCCTCCTTTACCAAACCCTTTCGCCTCTCCTTTGCTTTCTCCCTCACCACTTACCCTCTAACAAACATCCGCCATCCAAAGGTCTCTCTCTCTCTATGTATGTATACCTATCTACGTATACAATGTTGTAATACCCATCTCTTTTATCAGCTGAACAGGGCTTTAGGAGCAGCAAGTGAGGGAATCGAGGGATTGTTCTCGGAAGAAGAAACAGAGATTGAAGAAGAAGAAAATGAAGAAAGCAGCATCGACTTGCTCTTCAGATTCCTTCACAACGTTTTCCGCAACATGTCGAAGCAAGCTAAAAAGGCCACTCGCTCTGTCTTGCCTCCTGCCTTTTCCCTGCAACTGGTATTCTTTTAATTTCTCTTCTTCCTCACTCTTTAATCACTCAAAACCACCCCATTCTCACCATCTCTCCGTGTACCCAATTCGCATCTCCTCGCATACCATCTTCTGCTATTTAGAGGAACCATATCCAATTCACTTCCAAATTTTTACTTATATTCCTTTAATTCTGCTATTTGAATAAGCCTAACAGTACACAGTAGAGCTCTCAGTGAAATATGTTCCCAGATCAATCTCATCAGTTTCTATTGACTCGAGGCTCTTTTTATTTGATTAGTAATTTTCATATGAATTATATACATCTAGTTAAGTACTTATGGCTGAATCAGTATTCCCTCTCTGCTGGCTGCTTCCCACGCAGATTTTTCTTGTGCACACCCGAGAATAACACACCCACAGTAAGATGAAGAAGGCTGCCCCAAAAATCCAGCCATTACCGCTTGAAAAACGCAGAAAATCAGGGCCTTTCCAACAACAAAGAGCCACGCCAACACCAACAGAAAATCTGGCTGTACACGTCCTAACACAAGTTGATTTTCTGAGAGAAAATCACGGTGGTGAATCGAGCCAGATCACAACAGTTAAAAATCAAAATTCATATTGCTTAGTTTCTCTGTCTATGAGTATCAATAGATGCAATATATATTGAATCATTAACACCTCTTTCCGCATGTATTTTCTTGGTATTCCAAGACTTCTTGTAAAATATAAAACCATGACTGAGGAATTTGTCTAAAAGCTCTTATAATTTGTTATAATCAGAGTTGAGTCTAAGTTTGGATGCTTATTTTGTTATTTGAATTTTCAAGATTAGTATCGCAACAACCTTAATATTTCTTCCACGTATATTTAGTTCCTTTGCTTCTAGTATTTTTCTTCCACGTATATTTAGTTCCCAGTTCCAGCATTCTTTTCATGTTTCCTATGCTGTCCAACATTTTCAACATTTTGGGTTCTGTTTCTTACTGCTGCTTTAAAATGAATAGTTTTCATAACATGTATTGCATTGTTAATACTAAAATTACATTAACAAATAAGAAAACAGATTACTTTTGCTTAATTTTATTTCAGTTATTAACCCTTTACTCGTCTAAACAAATACAGGTGTCTTTTGCCGTCGACGGGGTTCTTCTCTTGACCATACTATCTAGTGCTAATTTTATCATAATCCCTACTCTCTCGGTCTCTCTGTTTCTGTTGTTTTATGCTCAGTGGGGCTTAGACTAGCTTAGTATGAGAGGTTTAAAAGGCTTAATGTTTTTTTGCATTCCATCGACTTTGGAATTTTTAATGACTCGAACTTTTAACGGATTAGTCAAGTACCTAATGCTCTCTCTCTCAAATCAGGCATTTCAACTTCAGATGAACATTATCTCGCTCTAGTTTTTTGTCAAGTTTATTCATTATTATGAAATGTGATCTGTTGAAACCATTTAGATTCAATCATGGAATGGCCCCGGTGTCTTCGTCACCATACTCAATTAGATGAAGCCAACTTTGTGGAGCATTATCTAAAGATCTCTATTAGCGCAGCTTTCTTTTTAACTTGACAGTCTCATGGGTAGGGCAACTCGGGTCGGGCGGGTCGGGTTTTAATAAACCAAATCCTAACTCATGGCACATTGAACCTGACCCAACCCGACCCGATCTGAATTAAAAACCCGATTTAGTCAACCCAATCCGACTCGAGTTTGTAATACCCTCAACCCGAGGGTTGGCCCGACTCGACCCGACCCGAGTTCATGAGAGGAGGATTAGTGACTAGCCATCAATACCTGACAATCAAGCATGAGGGTTGCGATACCTTTAACCCACCTATCTCGGTAATGGCTCTTGGGGTGACAGAGGTAGGGGCCGCCAAGTCATATTAATCTGGAGAACTCTTGATGTCGGGCCAGCAAGGCCGGGTCAATCGACTTAAAAGAGCAGTAGTGGGAATGAACTGGTATCAATTGGTTAAAGGGGTAATAGTCATATTGATGAGGGTGGTTGATTGGCTAAAGGTCTAAGACCAATGGAAACAAAGGGGCCTGAGGAAAAATAGAAAGGCTTTAATGGGAAAGACAGGAAGAAAGCAGCTATGGTAATAACGGGGTGATGACTGCTTGGGTGTGGCACGAATGATACAAGGAACAAATCTGGTTGTTTGGTTTATTTACGAGGCTTGAGATAGAGATGGCGCGAGAGGGACTTAGGGTACACATTTTGGGTGATGAAATGAAAGAGGTATTTTTGTTAGGGTTTTCAGGTATTGAGGCTTTATAAGTACCTTGGAGATTAGGGTCTGAGGGCGGTGTTATATTAAGTTAGGAAACTCGGGTCGGGTCGGGTTGAATCAGGTCTTCTCGTGTCGGGTCGGGTCGGGTTGAGATTTTAAAACCTCAGCCCAACCCGACCCGAATTTTGTGCGGATTTCTCTCTTTTCAACCCGACCCGACTCTATGGCCTGACTTTTGTAACCCGACCCGCATGATTTCTTGAGTCGGGTCATGCGGGTCGGGCCAAAACCCGACCCAAGTTGCAGCCCTACTCATAGGTCAAGCTGTAAGAAAGCTATATTATTTGTTGGAGAAAATCACCTTCTTGATCACACAAATAATAATATCGGAAAAATAGAAAAAAGACATCTAACAAAAAGAGACGTAAACTACGATTTACGTGGTTTCCTTTCAGTGCATCTACGGGTTCACACCGATCCACTATACTCAAATGCAAGAAATGAAGGAGAGATGACTCTCGTTACAGATGTTCTACTTTATATCTCTCTCACAAAATAACCATATATACTACCTTAATAAGGGTTTACATATGATGTCATGTGAAATTATAAAACTATCTTCCAATAAAAAATTCGACAAGGGAATCTCGCCCATGTATCTTTGAGTGCCCCCCTTTGATCTCCTGCGAGCTCAGCATGGAGCTCGATCTGCAACGGTGCAAGTCAAATCGACAATACATTTCGAATGATGAGTCTACGCTGAGCCTAACACAACATACCTTTGTGGGACTTTTGACTTAAAAGATCAAGTGTAGTATCTATTCTTGTCAGTGTGAAGAGGTCAAATAACACCATGCCAACCTTTAAAATAACCTTTTGTGAATCTATTTCAGTAAAAATTTCACTTCAGCGCTCCTTAAATTGTAATTTGGTTTTCGCTTAATTCCGTCATACACACAAAATTAAAATGTTGGTCCGGTTGATAAGATCCTACTGCTATAATTTTCATTTTACAAATATATTAAGATTAAAAGTGACAAGATTTGTTGATTCTGTTGTACAGGTGGTTTGTACCCTTGGGGGCACCGTCTTTGCTGTAATCCTACTTCTTCGTCTGATCTGGGCAACAGTTTTGCACTTCCAAACAGGTGGAAACATTTTAAATCCAATGGGATCCTATGACACCACTCAACCTGCAACATGATTAAATGAATGGCTCATTCTGCAGCTTATTTTAGTCTTTGAACTCGGTTCATGATGTGGTCTTTTCATATACATAAATTTCTATCTGGAATGGCTTTTTAAGGTAATTTTTTCATCTTAATGCATCAAAATTGTATCATGTCAGGCAATTTTCTCATCGCAATGCATATGGCAAGAGATTTCTCCTTAAAAATGAAACCATCCTATTATCCGAATTGCAGTTCAGGGTCTTGTTCTAGTGATCAAAGTGGCATTTGCTCTGCCCTAGCACCGTCAAAAACCAGATTAGTTTCTTCATTACAAACATTTGGTGATTGCATCGACTTGTGTTTCTTCTTTTCATTTTAAAAAAATAGACCAGATGTACACACACATAATGGCTAAATGAGCCAAAAAGCCTAACAAATATTCACTAAGCTTTCTTTAAAAGCCCAAGCCCAACTATGCTAAAAAAAAATTAACTCAAGCCCAACCCAATACGTTGGCACATATTTTCAAACTCCTTCATTTATGATGAGTTCGGGCAAGTTTCTAGCATTCACCCCATTTTATAAGAAACTTGTTTCTATAATGATCCTATTTTTTAAAGTTTTTTTGTGAAATAGCCAATAAACTTTATGGTTCAATAAAGTTTTTTTTGTGAAATAGCCAACACGGTTTGACAATTCACTATGGAAAGAGGAGATAATGGTTTTAAAGGGAGAATGGTAGGAAAGGTGGCTTTAATGGGCCCATAAGCTAGATTGTGCGAATTAAGGCAGGATCAAAAGCCCCCCTGCGAGGGTCACCTAGATGCATGGACAATGCACAAGAACAAGAAGAATTTATAAGGTCTACCAATGGACGAAGACCTGGCAATAAGTTAGCATTCTTTTAATTGCTCAAAAAGATCAACGGTGAAAAATGGGTGCAGAAAGCCTTAGTTCGTTTTCAATGAAATGGTGTGTGCAACTGAAATATATGTTGGATTCTCAATAAAAATGAGACTGCAGAAGTTTAGTAAAACCTGGATTCTCTAATTAGTCTTGGAACAATTAACTTGGAAGTAAATTCTATTCCAGTTTACCATCATGCTAGTCAACAGTAAATACTGTTGTGTATGTGGCTCAGATCCACAATGGAGCCTATGTTTAATCTCCTAATACAATAGGCCTCTTAATTAGCAGCTACATCAGAGAGCATCGGGAAAGTGGGAGTCTTAATTGACAAGAATCCTAAATTGAGAATACTTCTAATATGTGAAGGACAATACATATGAACTGCTTGAGAGTCCAACGTAGACTGTAATGCATGGGAATAGAAGTCTACTCTAATCAGATAAGGAAACTACGTGGGTATTCTATTATGGGCATCACATCATCTATATATACAGTCGTGTATTAAGGGCTGGAGGAAGAGAGACTTGCTGTATCGAGAAGAGCAAACAACAAGCGGTGTACTGTTTGTTGATACAGCAGAGGAGGCTTCTCTGGTTTACAGAGTAAAGTAGAGGCTGCCAACGTGACTGACAGGCAGACACAATTTTGGGCAACTTCTTACCACCGAAAGGCAGAGAGGCTGCTTGTTTGAGGAAGGGAGATTCAGCACAGAGGACTGAATCCCATCTCTTTGGCAGATCTGTCTGGTAGAGAGAGTTGCGAGGCAGCAGAGTCACTTACAAGCAGATTGGCGTGATCGGGATTTCATGCGTGTTCGGTTTGGGTTATATTTAACTCAATAAATATATCTCTTATATCTGTATTCTCTTTTATTCTCTTCTCTTAATAAAAGGATTTACTCGCTCCGTGGACGTAGGCCAAAGGTGGCCGAACCACGTAAATACTGTGTTGTGCTTGTGTGATTTTATTCCGATATTTTTAGGTGTGTTTATTATTTCCGCTAATAAACGCTAACAATGCTGTTACATGGCATTTGCAGATAAAGGGATGGATTCACTTGTACCGAAGGAAATGGAGACTGTTCACTGCTTTTAGTCTGAGCTTTGACCATATCAGCAGAAGAACACCAAGTTGGATGGATGTAGAAAGCAATATCAAGGATGGACCATTTTGTAGCCGCACTGCTCCTTTATTGCTGTTTGACGTAGATATTTAGTCATGTTGTTCTTTCTAAGCCACCACCTACCTGCATATGCAGCCACTCCGATGTGGATCCCTGGCCATATTCTCTTGTTCCTTGTGAGTTGAATCCCATGGCAGCGGTATCGAATGTTTGCAGACCAAACTGAAATATAAAAATCAAGTAAGCGTTAAATGGATTAGATCATGGGTAGAGAGAGAGAGAGAGGACCTTGTTACATCCAGGGACTAGATCATGTAGAGTCTTCATTCGATCACTGATCTTTTCTCGCCTAGCCTCTTCAATTGAATACTTTCCAATCAGGCACCAAGAAGTATAGATACTATCCTCTTCCCATTAATTATTATTTCATTTAGTGTCATCATCAATGCACAGGAAAGAATCTAAGATGACTAGTAGCAAATACCAAAAGAATTCAGGAATAGATGCTTCAGGAGAAAAGCTACCCATTTGCATTTCAACTTTCAGTTGAGATAGTGGCTATTGGCTTGTGTCAAATACATAGAAGCCTCCTAAAGTAGTTTCTATTTTAGTACCATGAGTGTCACGTAGGGCAGTTGGTCTATAGAAATAATATGTCAAATCCAAATATAAAAGTCGATTCTAAACTGATGGGATAATTGACTTAGATGATGATGATGATAATGAGATGCAACTCTTGAACAATCAGTGGTGTCCCTACCCAAATTGAAAAGAGATGCAAAAACATCTTAATTTCCATTCCCATAGTGGTGACCTCAATCACCCCAGAAATAATTACAGGTAATTCAGGATAGAACAGAAAACAAGTCATAGACTACAAAATAGGAACAAAACATGTCTCTTCTAGGCAAATGACTATGGAAATTATGAGACAATTTAGAGGGTCAGTGGATGACTATTATACGTGATAAATATATTGTGGAAGGGGGTTGCTGGAGTGTCGATGTTTCTGAACTTTGGAAAGGGGTATTAACAACAGTCGACTATTTTTTTGCAAACATTATTTACAGAGCAGGTCAAGGGAACAAAATCCTATTCTGGAAGGATAGTTGGTGTCAGTGGGAGCCACTTAGTTCTCAATTCCAGCCCTGTTCAGAACTGCTAATACCAGAATGCTCTAATGTCGGCTGCATGGTTTGTCAAGGAAATTCAGTGTCTTCATGATCAACCTTCAGAAGAAGCCTGAATGAGAGGGAAGGAGAGGATCTTTCCAATTTATTTCAGACTCTATCTCAGGTTTATGTGAGCCTCAATAGATCAGATAGACGCATTTGGAAGCTTGAGATTAAAGACATATTCACTGTTAAATCTTTCTTTTCTTTGCTTTTCTGTCAGATAGGGAGGGGGGTGGGGGTGGGTGGCGCGTAGTGGGGGGTGGGGGGGGCTGTGTGCAGTCCTGTAGGTTCATTAATGCCATGTCTCCTTTCAAGCGAGCTGTTTTTGCTGGGCAGCTTGTAAAGACAAAATTCTCACTCTTTATAATCTTTGTAGAGATGAAGTAAGGGGATGGTGCATAATGCATGTTTCTTTTGTCTGAAGAATGAGGAAAATCCATTCCATCAGTTAAGCTCGTGTCCTTTTGCTGCTTACATTTGGCAACAAGTTTTATCCTGGTTCAACATGGTTTGGGTTATTGCTGGATCGCTTGAGGTTCATTTGTCAAGTTGGCAGTGGTGCCCTTTCTGGGAGAGAAGCTGTATTTTGTGGAAGATCAGTTGGGTGGCAACTTTATCGTCTCAATAGGTGTTTCAAGAATAATAAAGTGTCTTCTGCTGAGGATGTGGATCAATTGGTGTAATGGAGAAGTGCTTCTTTGGCTGCTGTTCTTCCAGAATTTTCCTCTCTTTCTGTGGAATACATTACTAGAAGCTGTTGGGAGATCATCAACGAACATAATGTTTCCTCTCCCCTTTGGTTGGAGTGGCAGCCTCCCCCTCCTGGTAGTTACAAGCTGAATTTTGATGGAAGAGCCTTGGGAGCCCCTGGTGCTGCAGGTATTGGTGGAGCTTTAAAAGATGCTTCAGGTGAGATCCTTTTGGCTTTCTTCGATCCTGCTTGTTACCATTTACGGTGGTTTGGCAGTTACCTACTTCTTTGTGTAACAGTAGAATATTCTATTTTCATTCTATCAGTTACCTAATTCTTTGTGTAACAGTAGAATTCCATTCATTGTAGAATTCTCTTTATATACATGTATACACAAGCATCTTCCCACATCGAGGAAGACGCATCAATTTCTGTGTCAAATTTCACATTGTATCAGAGCCAGAAATCGGTTCCCTTTGATGTTTTATTTCGTTTCTACAGAAACAGATTCTTCTGTTCTTGAAACTTCATGCGCAGACACTGTTTTCTGAGGAAGTATTTCTTTCCTTCGACATCTGCAGTTCTCTGCTGGAAACTGCTGGCTATTGTTTTAACTTTAAAGCGGAAGCGCTTGTTCTCCTCACGGGTCTGAAGCTTGCAAAAGATAGATTTCTCCTTCCACTTATCATTGAAGGGGATTCTAGTGGTGTAATCTCTTGGGCTAAGAAGGACACCTTTTTTCTTGGAAGGTTGCAAACATTGTCAAGGAGATTCTTGACATTAGTGACAGTGCCTCAATGTCTTTCACTTTAATTCCCAAGAGAAATCAATGGTGAGGTTGATACTTTGGCAAAAAGAGGAGTCTCGAGACAGCATATTGTGACAAGTGATTTGGATGATACAGTAAGATGACGTTTTTCTAGTTCAGGTTCTTTTCAGTTTTAGGGGTGTCTCTATCCCGTTCAAACTACACTTTTGGTTTTAATAGAAAATTCACAAAGTTGATGTTAAATCTCTTTATTTCATTTATATATAAAAAAAAAGTGATAATCAGATTAATCATGATGGTTTGTTCGTTGATAATTATGATTTATTTTCATAAATATTGATAAGAAAACTAAAAAAAAGTTCATCCAAAAATAACAAATAAAAAAGTAAGATTTAATTTTGTGAATTTAAAATATTTGTCCTATCTATATTATATTATTATAGAAAAATAAAGAACTTTGTATACAAAATAGGCTAGTTGGAAAGATTTGGTCTAACTTTATTCAAATTTATCATCAATCATGTTATTTATCACTCTTCGATCAATCATATCATTTTTTATTATTTTGATTTACTTTCATCATTCTCTTTCTATTTCATGATTTAATGAGAGAAATGAACCTAGACTAGCCTCTTAACAATGATGGAGATGATTTCAAATAGTGTATTTAATTTTGAAGGTAATTTGACGAAAGGTACACATTTGAGGTCTTATCATGCAAAAATCTAAAAATTTGAAATTATTTTGTGGAGAATAGCTTCCTCTTTAGGGAGACGTGTGTCTCGTTAGAGGTGTATGTGTAACGCCCCGACCCAGAAGTGGGTCTGCAACACTACTGAATTTTTTTTTTTTTTTTAACTAAACTCAAGATTTCTAACTGGGCTAGATCGACGGTTAGGCTCAGAAATAAAAGCCACACATGATCTCAATATGTGGACTCAAATACATACCATAAGTCTAACCACAAGCAATAATATATCACATAAGTCACATATTTCCATAAACGAAATATTATTCAAACAAAACCAGAGTAGCTACGGAACACATAGCAGTTTAATACATAATCCAACACAAATAAGTACCACAAGCGGTACTTTACAAACATAAATGGTTCAACGGAACCAAAAGACAATGATAACGGAATTCCCGTCAGTGGGAATCACAAGGCAACGCAGCAACTTATCCATCCTAAGCTTGGTAAGGAGGGTCCTCCTCCTCGAGCATATTTCCTGAAATGTGAGCGGTGTGAGCTAACTAGCCCAGTAAAAGAAATATAACAATGCAGTCTAATTAACATCAGATTAGTTAAATAATCAACATTTTCAATATAACAATTCGAGCTTGCCAAAAATCTTAACATCACTCTATAACTGCTGTCATCCACCGTAACACCTAAATATTACACTGAGGCCATTGTATTAAGTCTCCACACGGTCAAAATACATCCTTACAAGTACATCTCCGACACTCACATGACCGGTACTGACACTCCCGAAGTCAGCAACTGTCGACACCCTTGGTCCAGTAAACGTAAACCGACCCACCCATGGTTGATAATGATTCAATAGTCAAGGGTACGTGGAAGCAGTATTAACATCATCATAACAAATGTAACAAATATCTCCGATATTTTCATTTGTATCACTTCTGTCATTTTTAACGGTAAATTTCGGTTAAAATTGCGAGATTTTGTCGTTAAATTCCCGTTAAAAACACTTGAACCAAATATACATTTTTTATTTCTGAAATATCATCTATTTTTTTAAATTTTTGCCGCATTATTTATTTTTTATTTATTTTTTAACTAATATATTTTCCGCGATATTTTCCCGTTAAATTTCCTATAAAAACCTGAGAATTTAAAAATATCCCGCTATTAACAATTATCGTTAATATCCCGAGAACGAGATTTGTAACAATGATCATAATTCATAAGTAACGTAGATCAAGTTGATACGGCAACACCTACTCACCGCGCAGAGCCGTCAGAAGAGTTACGCCAACAAGAGGAGAAGGTTCCTCGAATTTGAGGTAGGAGACTTGGTGTTTTTGAAAGTCTCACCACGGAAGGGGCACATGAGGTTCGGAAAAAAGGGGAAACTGTCTCCTAGATTTGTTCTTACAATAGTGCATCATATCCAGGCACATGAGTGGGTTCATCAAAACTGATCATTGAAACCACTCATTGCTCAAGATCCATTCCCTTAAACCTGATTTAGACTTACTGCAAAGTTAAGTCCCCTCATCGAAAATGTATGGTATCGAAGTCTCTTTCAACATGCAAACAAGTATACAATCAATAATCAGATAATACATAGCATATAAATCAATACACACTTGTAGTATTTCAAAACCATCCTGTTTTTCCAAAAATCTCCAGGGGAAATGGAACTGAGTCTCCTACTTGACTTTTAACCATTTTAAGTTATAATAATCCGCAATATAATAAAATAATATTGATAAATGGTAAATTACCATTTTGCCCTTCCAACTGGACGAGCTGGATCACTGAGCTTTCAAGCTCTAATTGGGCCGAACCTGGGTTTTTCATTAAGCCCTAACTGTAATCTTCGAGATTAACTGGTTAAAGTATGATTTATCATACGGATTACGTCTAATTCGGATCAGGGTATTACATCCTACCTCCCTTAAAGAAATTTCATCCCGAAATTTAAAACAAAACTCGTACCTTTTTTGCCTGAAAACAAGCTAGGGTACAGATTTCGCATCGTTGACTCTGGTTCCCATGTCACGTGTTGCACGTAGCGATGTTGCCACAACACTTGCACTTGAGGAATAAACTTCCTTCTTAGCTCTTGAGTCCGATATCCTTGTATCTCTAGGGGCACTTTTTTGAACGTTAGATCATCGGAGACTTCTGAGTCATGTTTGCTGCTGCTGCTGCTGCCTTTGAGTAGACCGATGCTTCTGTAGTCGGCAAGAATCTGAGATAAGGGTTTGTGGGTGACGGGATCGATTCCCATTTCACATAGCTTCTTTCGGAGCTTAGTGTTCCAGTAGTTCTTGACATCATTGTAAGTTCGGCCGCGCAATTGACGAGCTATGAGAGACCACCTACAAAAGGAGAGTTGCTATTATTTAAGACAAATATCCCATCAGATCAAATCTTGTGAGGAGGATTCAAGTTTCACTGCGTGGGACAAGTATCAATGACAAAAAAAGTTAAATCAATATTTCATTTGTAAATACCAACTTCAGATTGACAGCATTACAATAGATGAAAGAGAGAGAGAGAGTGAGATTTTCCTGATACTTTAATATTATAAAAATCCTATTACACAATATGTTGCTGGTAAAAAATTAAGAGAAAATGGTGTGATTAGAAACAATGAAAATCTAAATTCTAAACCATGAAAAGTAGTATGTACTTTGTCATTGAAGCAGCAGATATTGTAATCCATGCTAAAATATATGAAAAGTCGACATGAATCATTTGTGACAGAGGGAATTAAGGAAACGAATGATTGGATTATGGTTCTTTTTAAACTGAGTTAAGGAGGTTGATAAATAAAGTAAAGAGTATGGAGATGTGGGGTTATGTAGTTGTTTATTATTTACTTTATTCAAAAAGAGTGAGCAAAGGATTGTGTGTCGTGGGGTTATGTTCTTTTTTTTTTAATTATTAATCATCGCTTAAAATCATATCAAGTCTATATTCTTCAATAATCAATTGGATTCAGAACCAGAACTTGTATACATAACAACAGCTGGATCGAGTTACCACTGTCTCATAATGATTCTAAATTCAAGGCCATCTAAATGCAACCCCGTCTGCATTTCTAATTTTGGACGAATTGATTGAATATAATTAAGGGTATTAGAACAGCTATTGACCCTCTCACAAATTTAAATAATACTGAGTAATTTATAGTATCATCAATTAACATCAGTCAAGGTGACTGTTAATTGAAAGATAATTTTTTATCATTTGATATATATATATATATATATGAAAGTCCTTAAATTTTTTTATAGTGGCCAATTCAATGTTTAATTCTTGCACGTGACTGCTGTTGTTAAATTAATCCGGTGGTAGTGGCACTGTAAAGATCTCCCACTTTGTCATACAGCAAATTTATCCGCAGGCTTTAATGTTCCTTGAATTTTAATAAATATATCTCATGTTTTCAATAATTAAGCATAGCAACGACAACAGATCAGAAACTTGCACTATTTATCGGTTATTCAGCAGTATAATTTCTAGGCTTCTATTTCCGTGCTTTTATAATTTCTTCAAAAATCGTGAATGGGTAAGGAAAACACTCCACTCCACTCCACTCCACTCCTAGAGTTGAGAGAATCTCGCCACCGAAGGAGCGAGGGAAGGGAAACAATACAATGGATGGAGACTTGCATGTTATATCACTTAAAAGATGATCAAAGTCCAAAGAAGTAAAACAGAATAGAAAAAGAAGAAGAAGAAATATGCTTTAAAAAGAAATATATGAAGAATAAAAAGAAAAGAAATATATGACCTGCTTCCTATTGCAGCATGAAGAGCTACGATCAACTCTTCTTCTTGTGGCGTGAAGCTTTCATGCTTCAGATCCGGCCTCAAATACTTAGTCCATCTCAATCTACAACTCTTTCCGCATCTTTTCAATCCTACACAAGGCGTACAGAACACTAGATTTTTGTTTGGAAAAGAAAAGAAAAGTATGAAAAAAGGAGAAAAAGGAAGGCAAATTTGTTTGTAAGAAAGATGTGAACCTGCTTTCTTTGGAACAGAAGTCCAGTTACCCGTTCCATGAGTGGACACATGAGCCAGCAATTTTGCGTCCTCTTCTGCAGTCCAAAGAGCCCTCTTCACATTGGATTTATCGGAGCACGGAGGCCTCCCCATCCGATGGATCGGATCGATCTACTCCACTCGACGTCGACATCCCAAAGAAGAAGAAGAAGAAGAAGAAGCCAAGAAAGATGAAACAAATTTTCAAGAGAAAAGATCTGAGATCGACTGCTTGGTATTGGAGTAATGGTGATGAAACTAGTAATTCCAGTGGAAAAAGAAGGAGAGAATTGGTTAAAAGGTTTAACGAGTAGAGAGGAAAGGAAAGCATGAGATTCACCCCCATTTAACTGTATTGGCATGATTGTTGCCATCTTCACGAAACGGTTTGAGATGGGAATATCAAATTCAAATGCTTCTCTCTCTCTCTCTCTCTCTCTCTCTCTCTCTCTCTCTCTCTCTCTTTCACAACACCCCAAATGCCTGCTTCCAACAGTAAGTATTAAGTCAGGTTCAAGTAGGTAGAATTATTTGGTTAAGTTTAGAGATTATGTTAGTCATTTATCTATATATTATACCATGCCTTCTTCATGTGAGAGCAGCCAACCTCTTTTCTTCTTTCTTTTTCTTTCTTACGAGAGAGAGAGAATGAATAATGAGATGTCAAAATTAGTAGAGAAATTGATTTAAACTTGGATAAAATTAGAAATGATTCCTATCCTCGTAAGCGGGTGCACAAGATTGAGTGCATGCCTTTTTTCTTTCTTTTTTATGTCCCCAACACCTTCTCCATCTCCATTTTTCGTTCGTTTTTCAGTCACCAGAATAAAATGAAAAGAAGAATAGCATAGGAAAGTTTTTTTTAAAATAAAATAGAAAAGAAGAGAGAAAAACCTGCAATTATTTATCATAAGCGTTGATGTGATTAATGAGTGTTAGAAAATTGGAGAAGACGAGTTACCCATAATATTGGAAGGTGGATTGTGGTGGTATTAAAGTACACCCTTAATGTGTCTTAGAAAAAAGATTATGCCTACATTTACGTAGGTTAAGTGGTAATCTCCCGTCTTAGGAGGTGAAAGTTGTTAGGGTCGAGCCCCTATAGCATCACTTGATGTGTCCTAAGAATAGTAAATATCATTCGTAGGAGTTTTACACTCAGTTTTCTGCAGTTTTCTACCCATAAAATTAAAAAGAAAAAGAAAAAATATACATTTAATTTATTATTTTAATAATTTAAAAATATCAACAGAAAAGAAGAAAAAAGTACTCTCTAAAATTATCAATCTCCAAAAAATAAAAATAAAAACTCCTCAAATAAATGAAATAAAGTTGAATTCTTAATTAATTTATTCAAACATTACAATTTACAAGCAAACATCTATTAAGTTCACTCAAGACCCTAATTACAATCGAACAATTTTAATTCTCACATAAACTTCTAATGATATTTGCAAACCATCGCGACAATCTTAAGCTTAAAAAAAACTTAAAATGCCTCAAATAAAAACTTATAAAAAATAAACCGTTTTACAAATTATCCACAAAAATGGTGAAAATTGGCAATTAAAAACTATATCAACGGGCAAGGCTAGTTTTCACGCCAAACTGCTCATCATTCCAATTCCATTGACATCTCATATAAGCAAGATCAAAAGTTGTGGCTATTTGAAATCTGTGCTCTTCATCTTCCTCACTTATTTATATTAATTAGACAATCTAAACCGTCATTTATAACCTATATATATATATATATCAGATGGAGCTTTAGCCCAGTTTATGTTCAATGGTACTGAAAAATCGATCAGCTACATCCCCATCTCCATTCCCAGTAAATCTTTCTTAACTTATTAGTTATTACAAGTAAGCTTAATGGTCGACAAAACTCAAGTTTCATCTAGAATATAATTTGACAAATTTAATACATTGATAATATAGGGAGAATACCAGGAGAATTAATGTGAAACTGAAAAAAGAAACAAATCTTCAAAATGGAAAAAAAAAAAAAAATATTTATTTAATCACAAAAATAATAATTGCATAGATTTGTTTTCATGCAGCAGAAGACTTGATACAACTCCTGAAGACGGAGGAGAAACCACATTTGTGAGTCTTTTGTGAGGTAGATCTGGAGGACAGGGCATGTTCAGGTCTTGGAGGGATCATCTCCTTACTGGGGTTTTTCGCCTGTGAATGATCGGAAGCGGCAGGCATCGGACTTTTGGACTCGCTAAGCCGATTATTCCAAATGTGACCAGAGGAACCTTGTCTCCTAAATGAAATTGAAGATCTCTCCAATCTTGTTGTCATCTCTCTCTTCATCCAATACTCTTGGCCTCGTAATTTTTACTTTTCTTTCTTCAACTGACAAAATGGACTTTCTGGTTTCCGATACCTATTTTCAGAACATTTATTGATTGAGGCAGTTAATTAGTTACCTAACAGTTTAGAACTAACGGATTTTAGTCATCTATTCATCTTTTTAAATTGATGTTTATAATTAGATTTTACAAAATATTTTTATGGGTTATCTCTCAATAAATATGGATCATTTTACTCTTATCCCTTTTTATGATTACAACAAGCTCTCTCTCTCTCTCTCTCTCTCTCTCTCTAACTGTTTAGATTAGAACCAATGGATTTTATAATGGTTAAATCATTCTAATAATTTAAGCCATTTATTTAGGATAGACAATTGGGAATTTATATTTACACGGGAACTATTTTTAAGAGGAATTTTTTTTATAAAATTCCAGTATTACCCTCTCTTCTCTTCCCGTGAATCCAAGGAGAAAGTAAAACAAACTGCGATTCACGCAAAAAGAGGAGAGGATAAAACTGAAATTTTATATCTAGGATGGAAAAACACCACGCGTGTAAATATAAATTCCCCAACGTTATCCATCTTCTATTCCAGTCAGTAAAATGGAAGCAACAACATTTGCAGCTGCAGTTGCTTTCCCTTCTTCTTCTTGTCCAATCCTTTTCTTTCCCTCCTCCTTTACCAAACCCTTTCGCCTCTCCTTCGCTTTCTCCCTCACCACTTACCCTCTAACAAACATCCGCCATCCAAAGGTCTCTCTCTCTCTCTCTATGTATGTATACCTATCTACGTATATAATGTTGTAATACCCATCTCTTTCATCAGCTGAACAGGGCTTTAGGAGCAGCAAGTGAGGGGATCGAGGGACTGTTCTCGGAAGAAGAAGCAGAGATTGAAGAAGAAGAAAATGAAGAAAGCAGCATCGACTTGCTCTTCAGATTCCTTCACAACGTTTTCCGCAACATGTCGAAGCAAGCTAAAAAGGCCACTCGCTCTGTCTTGCCTCCTGCCTTTTCCCTGCAACTGGTATTCTTCTAATTTCTCTTCTTCCTCACTCTTTAATCACTCAAAACCACCCCATTCTCACCATCTCTCCGTGTACCCAATTCGCATCTCCTCGCATACCATCTTCTGCGATTTAGAGGAACCCAATCCAATTCACTTCCAAATTTTTACTTATATTCCTTTAATTCTGCTATTTGAATAAGCCTAACAGTACAATAGAGCTCTCAGTGAAATATGTTCCCTGCTCTTTATTATTTGATTAGTAATTTTCATATGAATCACATACATCTAGTTAAGTACTTATTGCTGAATCAGTATTCCCTCTCTGCTGGCTGCTTCCCACGCAGATTTTTCTTGTGCACACCCGAGAATAACACACCCACAGTAAGATGAAGAAGGCTGCCCCAAAAATCCAGCCATTACCGCTGGAAAAACGCAGAAAATCAGGGCCTTTCCAACACCAAAGAGCCACGCCAACACCAACAGAAAATCTGGCTGTACACGTCCTAACACAAGTAGATTTTCTGAGAGAAAATCATGGTGGTGAATCGAGCCAGATCACAACAGTTAAAAATCAAAATTCATATTGCTTAGTTTCTCTGTCTATGAGTATCAATGATGCAATATATATTGAATCATTAATACCTCTTTCAGCATGTATTTTCTTGGTATTCCAAGACATCTAGTAAAATATATAACCATGACTGAGGAATTTGTCTAAAATCTCTTATAATTTGTTATAATCAGAGTTGAGCCTAAGTTTGGATGCTTATTTTGTTATTTGAATTTTCAAGATTAGTATCGCAACAACCTTAATATTCTTTCCTTTGCTTCTAGTTTCATTTTCATACATCCACTCTCATGAACCGTAATTAGTATTTTTCTTCCACGTATATTTAGTTCCCAGTTCCAGCATTCTTTTCATGTTTCCTATGCTGTCCAACATTTTCAACATTTTGGGTTCTGTTTCTTACTGCTGCTTTAAAATGAATAGTTTTCATAACATGAATTGCATTGTTAATACTAAAATTACATTAACAAATAAGAAAACAGATTATTTTTGCTTAATTTCATTTCAGTTATTAACCCTTTACTCGTCTAAACAAATACAGGTGTCTTTTGCCGTCGACGGGGTTCTTCTCTTGACCATACTATCTAGTGCTAAAGCACTTCTTGAGGTATTGTCTGCCAACTTTTATCATAATCTCTACTCTCTCGGTCTCTCTGTTTCTGTTGTTTTATGCTCAGTGGGGCTTAGACTAGCTTAGTATGAGACAGGTTTAAAAGGCTTAATGTTTTTTTGCATTCCATCGACTTTGGAATTTTTAATGACTCGAACTTTTAACGGATTAGTCAAGTACCTAATGCTCTCTGTAGAAACATATATCACAAACCATAACACAGGAGTTACGTGGAAAAACCCCTAAGGGTAAAAAACCACGAGAGAAAAATAGTATTATTTTCCTGTATATTTTCATGTACATTAGAGACATATTTATAAGAGACAATACAAGTATGAGTTCATTTAGGACTCTGAGACCCTATTGAGTTAGGACTCTGAGACCTAATTGAGTTAAGACTTAGAGTCCTACTGATCCTCTCTTTTCTATTTCAACACTCCCCCTCAAGTAGGTGCGAAAATGTCGATTGAGCCTAACTTGGATAAAATATCTTGGAATTTAACAGCGGAGAGACTTTTTGTGAAGATATCTGCTAATTGTTGATCACTGCGAACAAACGGAGTAGAAATAACATTAGCTTGCAAATTTTCTCGAACAAAATGACAATCCACCTCAATGTGTTTGGTTCTCTCATGAAACACCGGATTTGAAGCTATGTGTATGGCAGCTTGATTATCACAAAACATTTGCGTTGGTTGATTAGAACCAAAACCCAAATCTTTTAATAAGAACCGAAGCCAAATAACTTCACTGGTGGTTAAAGCCATTGCACGATATTCTGCTTCTGCACTTGATCTTGCAACAACACTCTGTTTTTTACTTTTCCAAGTTACCAGATTACCTCCCACAAATGTACAATATTCTGTTGTAGATCGTCGATCAACCGGACAACCTGCCCAATCAGCATCTGTGTAAGCAGTAATGGAACTATTTCCATTCTTCCGCATCCATATTCCCCTTCCTGGAGAACCCTTCAAATATTGTAAAATTCGATTGACAGCATTCATGTGAGTAACTGTAGGTGCATGCATAAATCTGCTGACTAAACTGACTGCATAAGAAATATCTGGCCTAGTAATCGTTAGATAAATCAATCGACCAACTAATCTTTGAAACTGACCAATATCAGATAACAATTCACCATCATTATCAAGCTTACCTCCACTGTCAATTGGAGTATCTGATGGTTTAACTCCCATCTTTCCAATATCTTGCAACAGGTCCAGCACATATTTCTTTGATTGAGAAATATTCCCTTCTTTGAGTAGGCAACTTCTAATCCAAGAAAGTACTTTAACACTCCAAGGTCTTTGATGGCAAATCTCTTGTGCAGTAGAGTCTTAAGCCTTCTAATTTCATTTTTATCATCGCCTGTGATTACTATATCATCAACATAGACTAAAACAATAGTTGTACCACACGCACCTTTTTTTACAAACAAAGAAGAATCTGCTGCACTCCTTTGAAGCCCGTTACTCAATAGAACAGAACTGAGCTTAGCATACCACGCACGGGGAGATTGCTTAAGTCCATATATGGCCTTTCTTAACTTACACACAAATCCAACTTTGGATTCTTGTGAATGACCTGGTAGAACACTCATGTACACCTCCTCTTCTAGATCACCATGCAAAAAGGCATTTTTCACATCCATTTGAGATAATTCCCAACCCTGATTAACTGCTAAGGAGAGAAGTACTCGAAAAGTGTTCATCTTTGCAACAGGTGCGAAAGTCTCTGTATAATCTTCTCCATATGTTTGAGTAAAGCCTTTGGCAACAAGTCTCGCCTTATATCGCTCCACAGTTCCATCACTTTTATACTTGATTTTGTATATCCAACGGCACCCAACAGTCTTTTTTCCAAGAGGCAATTTGACAATATTCCAAGTTTTATTATCATCAAGTGCTTGCAATTCTTCTTTCATTGCCAGTCTCCAAACAGATATAGAGTTAGCTTCACGAAATGTCTTTGGTTCTTGTTCACTAGACATTGCACTCAAGAAGGCCAGATGTGACTGAGTAACATTAACATATGTCAGAGAAGCTTCCATTGGGTACAATACAGCATGGTAAGTAAAGAAATCTTTCATTCCTTTTGGAGGACGAGTCTCTCTACTCGATCTACGTAATGGCAGAGGAAGAGCCGATATTTCAGTTGCTGTAGAAATCGGCTGGGTCTCTGGAGATATAGCCTCAGTAGGAGCTGTCGATATTTCAGTTGCTGTAGACATTGGGTGGTTATCTGGAGGGAGAATCATAGTATGTCTATGGCAGGAAATATCATCAGTTACAGTAGGAAGCGGTACCAAGTCAGACAAGTACTCCCCCTGGAACCGATTCCCCGAGTCACCAGGAGCTGGAAAATATGGTTCAGATTCAACAAAGCGGACATCACGTGATACAAGAAGCTTGCGAGATGAGAGATCATAACAAATGTACCCTTTCTGTGTGGAAGAGTAACCGAAGAAAACACACCTGAGAGATCTGGCATCAAACTTATCACGATTAATACTCTGGCGATGAACATAGCAGACACATCCAAACACACGTAGGTGAGATAAGTCAAGAGGTCTATTCTTCAATACTTCCAATGGAGATTGAAAATTGATAACCCGACTAGGAAGTCGATTAATCAAATAGATAGCAGTCAAGACGCCATGAGACCAGTACGTCTTAGGAATATGCATCTGAAACATAAGTGCTTGAGCAGTTTCTAATATGTGACGATTTTTCCGTTCTGACACACCATTCTGTTGTGGCGTACCCACGCAGCTAGTTTGATGAATAATACCTTTGTTGTGAGTATAATCAGCGAAAAGAGCATTGACATATTCAGTCCCATTGTCAGAGCGAAGAATTTGAATCTTGGCATGAAATTGAGTATGGACCATGTTGTAGAAATCTTTGAAAGCAAATAACACCTCAGTTTTAGATTTGAGCAAGTATAACCAAGTAACACGTGTGCAATCATCAATGAACAGCACAAAATATTTAAATCCATCATAAGAAACAATGGGAGCACTCCATACATCAGAATGAATCAGTTCAAAACAAGCAAGAGACTTAGAAGTAGAAGAAGCAAATGGTAACCGTGATTGTTTTGAAAATTGACAAACATCACAAACATTAGATGGAATAGAAACAGACGGAAAAAGACAAGACAAAATACGACTTGAAGGATGTCCAAGCCGTTGGTGCAGTAGGTGACCCGCTACACGGTCCTTTGCATGATAAACCTTATGAGGAGAAGGTAACATGTAAAGACCGTTGGAAAATATGCCTTCACCAATCGTCTTCTTGGACGTTCGATCCTGAAAGACGACAGAGTTAGGAGAGAAAATAACATCACAGTTCAAATCATTAGTAAGTTTTCCAACAGACAGGAGTTGAGTTGGAAAAGAAGGAACAACCAGAGCAGTAGAAGGGATGCTATTTGAAAAAAAATCAATTTTACCACTGCCGACCACAGGAACCATAGATCCGTTGGCTAGATACACATCGTGTTTACGAGACGATGATGAAAAATCCGACACAGACGACGAAGAATTAGCCATATGGTCAGTGGCTCCAGAATCAATTATCCAAGGATGCCCATTAGATTGTGAAGCAATGAAAGCCTGAAGGTTACCTGCAGTATGAGATGAAGAAGACGTGCTTGGAGGAGGCAGAGACTTACGGAGATCAGTTAGAATCTGACTCAACTGATCTAGAGTGGTTGAAGTGTCTGCGATATGAGCCTTGTCTCTCTTTTTGGATTCAAAGTTAGACTTGAGATGAGGATGCAACGACCAACAACGATCCATAGGGTGCCCAATCTTTCCACAATGTTCACAACGAATTCTTCCTTTATTCGGAATAACTTTCTTCTTCTCAGACTCAGAGAAGTGTCTGCGGTCATTCTTATGAGTAAGAAGGGCACTTGATTCAAGGTGCTCCGAGGAAAGCGGAATAGCAGAAGACATAGTTTCATGACGCGTTTCTTCACGTTAAATGATAGCGCAAGCATTAATCACTGAGGGCAGCGGATCTGTCATAAGTATATTACTCCGCAAATATTCATAGTCAGGCCGTAAAGCACGAAGAAGAGAAAAAACTTGATCCTCTTCGTCTCGTTGCACGAGAGTCTGTGCATCAGTAGTGTGTGGGCGATACAAATGTAATTCATCCCATAGTCTCTTCATGTGTCCGAAAAGATCACAAAATTTCCTCTCACCTTGTAGTGCAGTGGCAATCTCATTTTGAATTTGAAACACCCGAGCAATATTATTGCGACTGCCATACATACCAGTCACAACTTCCCACAGCTCTTTTGCAGAATCAGATAATGTAAAAATACCAGCAATATGTGGTTCCATAGAATTAAGGAGCCATGAACGGACTAGTTGATCATTAGCTATCCAATCATCATAAGCTGCAGTAGGATCGGTGGCTGGAGCGGTCTCTGTAGTGGAAGCTTTAGATGTAGAATCCAGAGAGGGACAAACACTCTTTCCATTGATGAATCCCAATTTCCTCTTACTACCGAGCGATAAGGTGACCGCTCGAGACCATAGAACATAGTTATGGGCATTGAGAAGCACGGATGACAATCGTAGACTGGGATTGCAGTCGGATTCACCCATTATGAAGGATAAGAATTTTTTTTCCTTTTTTTTTTTTTTTTGAATCTATTTCCTCGCTTAGCTTCTTATCTCCTGGGTTTTAAACAAAGTAGCAATGTGCCGAGAGCTGATTG
Organism: Chimonanthus praecox; assembly: GCA_022113865.1. Taxonomy (NCBI): domain Eukaryota; kingdom Viridiplantae; phylum Streptophyta; class Magnoliopsida; order Laurales; family Calycanthaceae; genus Chimonanthus; species Chimonanthus praecox. The sequence continues at coordinate 68,931,725 of CM039089.1, read as the reverse complement.
CCGGCAGTTTACGAAGTGACTGGAGTCACCGCCGTGAGCCGTGCAGAGTAGATCTACCGGCAAAAGAGAGGCGCCGGCAGGAAGCAGCAGAGCAGCGTGGTCGATGGCAGACAGCAGCGATGGCTCAGTTGCAGATCGGAGATGGACCGGCTGGCGTCGGAGGAACAGACTTGGGAGAACTGCTGCAGCGAAATCGGACTCAGGCAGCAGCAGGATTGTATCTGATAGGAGGGCAGTAGCAGGCGAGGGATGCTTGCCGGAGTTGCAGGTGAGGAACTGGCAGCAGCAGAGGAGGTCTGAACAGCAGAGGCAGTGAAATCCAGAGCACGACGGTAAGCCAAATCACGTCTGAGCTCCGGCTGCTGGTAGATCTGGGTTGCTTCTTCCCCAGTGCTTGCCACTTCGCAGGTCTCTGCTGGCCGATCTCTTTCCGTGAGGCCGACACTGCTGCTTGTAGCTGCTGTTCTCAGATCTGACCGAGAAGACCCCTTTCCTCTGTTGTTTCCGTCTGCAGAAACCGAAGATGCCGCCCCTCTGAGTTTCGGCCGGCTGAAGAAGACGTGCGGCTGCTATTCTCAGATCTGCAACCCCTTCTTCTCTGCGATGCTATTGGCCGGCGATTGTCCCACTTCAGATCTGAGTGTTCAACACGGATGGGTCGAGAAACCCCCAAATCAGTTCTGGTCACTGCTCGGCTTTCCTGCTGAAATCCCCTTTCTCTGCCGCAGCTACCTCCGGCGACTCTGGCGTCTGCTGCCAACGCCGCTGTGTCCAGATCTCAGATCTGACTGGACTGGCGATGGGTTTTGCAGATCAGATTTGGTAGGGAATGACTCGAGCGTCGACCTAGATCTGATGAATCGACGCTGAGAAACAGGGCACCCGAGATGAAGAAAGAGGCAAGCCGGTACTGAGCTGAACAGCAGGACGGTGCTCAGAAAAATCTGGGCAAAGGTCTTATGCAATCAGCGAGAAATCGAGATCTGGTGCTCAGATCTGGCGAGTCCGACGCCGAAGAGCTGGTGAGTCCAACGCCGTGCGTGATGGTGGCGAGAACAGGGCAGCAGCAGCGGACGGGAGCAGCAGCAGGAAGTCGCCAATCAGGCGGTCGGTGCTGGCTTGATGGTTGGTCGGAACAGAGAAAACTCAGATCGGAGAACCTCAGGTCGTGGTGATTGGAAGAAATCCAGTCACAAAAGCCGATGAGATGCTTCTGCAAAAAACAATCACAAATTTGTGATGTGTTGCAGTTGACGGAATACAAACAGGACTCACAGTCTGTTGATGGTATACGGCAATCGGGAACCGTGCTCAATAGCAAAAAAACCGATGCCAAATAAACCCAATGATCGATTGCTCTGATACCATGTAGAAACATATATCACAAACCATAACACAGGAGTTACGTGGAAAAACCCCTAAGGGTAAAAAACCACGAGAGAAAGAGAGTATTATTTTCCTGTATATTTTCATGTACATTAGAGACATATTTATAAGAGACAATACAAGTATGAGTTCATTTAGGACTCTGAGACCCTATTGAGTTAGGACTCTGAGACCTAATTGAGTTAGAACTTAGAGTCCTACTCATCCTCTCTTTTCTATTTCAACACTCTCTCTCTCAAATCAGGCATTTCAACTTCAGATGAACATTATCTCGCTCTAGTTTTTTGTCAAGTTTATTCATTATTATGAAATGTGATCTGTTGGAACCATTTAGATTCAATCATGGAATGGCTCCGGTGTCTTCGTCACCATACTCAATTAGATGAAGCTAACTTTGTGGAGCATTATCTGAAGATCTCTATTAGTGCAGCTTTCTTTTTAACTTGACAGTCTCATAGGTAGAGCTGCAATTCGGGTCGGACTGATTGGGTTTTAATAAACCCAACCCTAACCCATGTCACAACACATTGAACCCGACCCAACCCAACCCAACATGACTTAAAAATCCGATTTAGTCAACCCGATCCGACCCGATTTTGTAACACCCTCAATCCGAGGGTTGGTCCAACCCGACCCAAGTTCATGAGAGGAGGATTAGTGACTAGCCATCAATACCTGACAATCAAGCATGAGGGTTGCGATACCTTTAACCCACCTATCTCGGTAATGGCTCTTGGGGTGACAGAGGTAGGGGCCGCCAAGTCATTTTAATCTGGAGAACTCTTGATGTCGGGCGAGCAGGGCTGAGTCCATCAACTTAAAAGAGCAGTAGTGGGAATGAACTGGTATCAATTGGTTAAAGGGTTAATGGTCATATTGATGAGGGTGGTTGACTGGCTAAAGGTCTAAGACCAATGGAAACAAAGGGGCCTGAGGAAAAATAGAAAGGCTTTAATGGGAAAGACAGGAAGAAAGCAGCGATGGTAATGATGGGGTGATGACTGCTTGGGTGTGGCACAAAGGGATGCAAGGAACATGTAACCGCCCGGCCCATAAAAAGGGTTTGGGACTCGGCCCAGCAAGATATTGTCCGCTTTGGACCCACACGCACACACACGTGCACACGCGCCAGCCTGCACGGTTTTTGGATCAGACTCGGTCCAAGTCTTGGTCCAAAACACGTCTTGCTGGAAGAGGAGGGCAATGTTACTTATAAACCCCCTCTCAAACTCCTCAACTTCCGATGTGGTACCTTGGTTTTTCACTCTCAAGCACACAAACACACTCCCACTCCACTCTCTTCACTTGGGCCTGGCCCTTAGTGGACTCGGTCGTCTGAGCCGGGTCAAGGTCTCACAGAACAAATCTGGTTGGTTGGTTTATTGACGAGGCTTGAGATAGAGATGGCACGAGAGGGACTTAGGGTACACGTTTTGGGTGATGAAATGAAAGAGGTATTTTTGTTAGGGTTTCCAGGTATTGACGCTTTATAAGTACCTTGGAGATTAGGGTTTGAGGGCAGTGTTATATTAAGTTAGGAAATTCAGGTCCGGTCGGGTTGAGATTTTATAACCTCAGCCCAACCCGACCCGACTCTATGGCCTGACTTTTGTAACCCGACCCGCATGATTTCTCGAGTCAGGTCATGCGGATCGGGCCAAAACCCGACCCGAGCTGCAGCCCTACTCATAGGTCAAGTTGTAAGGGAGCCATATAATATGTTGGAGAAAATCACCTTCTTGATCACACAAATAATAATATCGGGAAAATAGAAAAAAGACATCTAACAAAAAGAGACGTAAACCACGATTTACGTGGTTTCCTTTCAGTGCATCTACGGGTTCACACCGATCCACTATACTCAAATGTAAGAAATGAAGGAGAGATGGCTCTCGTTACAGATGTTCTACTTTATATCTCTCTCACAAAATAACCATATATACTACCTTAATAAGGGTTTACATATGATGTCATGTGAAATTATAAAACTATCTTCCAATAAAAAATTCGACAAGGGAATCTCGCCCATGTATCTTTGAGTGCCCCCCTTTGATCTCCTGCGAGCTCAGCATGGAGCTCGATCTGCAACGGTGCAAGTCAAATCGACAATACATTTCGAATGATGAGTCTACGCTGAGCCTAACACAACATACCTTTGTGGGACTTTTGACTTAAAAGATCAAGTGTAGTATCTATTCTTGTCAGTGTGAAGAGGTCAAATAACACCATGCCAACCTTTAAAATAACCTTTTGTGAATCTATTTCAGTAAAAATTTCACTTCAGCGCTCCTTAAATTGTAATTTGGTTTTCGCTTAATTCCGTCATACACACAAAATTAAAATGTTGGTCCGGTTGATAAGATCCTACTGCTATAATTTTCATTTTACAAATATATTAAGATTAAAAGTGACAAGATTTGTTGATTCTGTTGTACAGGTGGTTTGTACCCTTGGGGGCACCGTCTTTGCTGTAATCCTACTTCTTCGTCTGATCTGGGCAACAGTTTTGCACTTCCAAACAGGTGGAAACATTTTAAATCCAATGGGATCCTATGACACCACTCAACCTGCAACATGATTAAATGAATGGCTCATTCTGCAGCTTATTTTAGTCTTTGAACTCGGTTCATGATGTGGTCTTTTCATATACATAAATTTCTATCTGGAATGGCTTTTTAAGGTAATTTTTTCATCTTAATGCATCAAAATTGTATCATGTCAGGCAATTTTCTCATCGCAATGCATATGGCAAGAGATTTCTCCTTAAAAATGAAACCATCCTATTATCCGAATTGCAGTTCAGGGTCTTGTTCTAGTGATCAAAGTGGCATTTGCTCTGCCCTAGCACCGTCAAAAACCAGATTAGTTTCTTCATTACAAACATTTGGTGATTGCATCGACTTGTGTTTCTTCTTTTCATTTTAAAAAAATAGACCAGATGTACACACACATAATGGCTAAATGAGCCAAAAAGCCTAACAAATATTCACTAAGCTTTCTTTAAAAGCCCAAGCCCAACTATGCTAAAAAAAAATTAGCTCAAGCCCAACCCAATACGTTGGCACATATTTTCAAACTCCTTCATTTATGATGAGTTCGGGCAAGTTTCTAGCATTCACCCCATTTTATAAGAAACTTGTTTCTATAATGATCCTATTTTTTAAAGTTTTTTTGTGAAATAGCCAATAAACTTTATGGTTCAATAAAGTTTTTTTTTGTGAAATAGCCAACACGGTTTGACAATTCACTATGGAAAGAGGAGATAATGGTTTTAAAGGGAGAATGGTAGGAAAGGTGGCTTTAATGGGCCCATAAGCTAGATTGTGCGAATTAAGGCAGGATCAAAAGCCCCCCTGCGAGGGTCACCTAGATGCATGGACAATGCACAAGAACAGGAAGGATTTATAAGGTCTACCAATGGACGAAGACCTGGCAATAAGTTAGCATTCTTTTAATTGCTCAAAAAGATCAACGGTGAAAAATGGGTGCAGAAAGCCTTAGTTTGTTTTCAATGAAATGGTGTGTGCAACTGTAATATATGTTGGATTCTCCATAAAATTGAGACTGCAGACGTTTAGTAAAACCTGGATTCTCTAATTAGTCTTGGAACAATTAACTTGGAAGTAAATTCTATTCCAGTTTACCATCATGCTAGTCAACAGTAAATACTGTTACATGGCTTTTGCAGAAAAAGGAATGGATTCACTTGTACCGAAGGAAATGGAGACTGTTCACTGCTTTTAGTCTGAGCTTTGACCATATCAGCAGAAGAACACCAAGTTGGATGGATGTAGAAAGCAATATCAAGGATGGACCATTTTGTAGCCGCACTGTTCCTTTATTGCTGTTTGACGTAGATATTTAGTCATGTTGTTCTTTCTAAGCCACCACCTACCTGCATATGCAGCCACTCCGATGTGGATCCCTGGCCATATTCTCTTGTTCCTTGTGAGTTGGATCCCATGGCAGCGGTATCGAATGTTTGCAGACCAAACTGAAATATCAAAATCAAGTAATAGACCGTTAAATGGATTATACAGCTATTACTTGGGTACTACAAGAATGGGTAATTGTGGCCCAGGAATGACACTTCAATTAATTTTTCTGCAATTTATATTTGTATGCAATCACTATCACACACAATAAATGTCTAAAGTTACACCTTGAACATGATAAATTACTGGAACATGGTTTTCTAATTAAAAACAAAATTGTGGAACAAATCCATCAAAAAGCTTTGGTAAACGTACTAGAGGGGAATCAATGTGAACCAGGTTCAGCTGGGATGGGAAGCATTCTGCATAATTTTGGAGGAAGTGTTCTTGCATTCTTTTTAGTTTTACGTGTTGGAAGAAGTCGAATGAAGTGCAACTCAGTGCAAGTAAGGAAGCACTGAAGATCTTCAAGGCTGATTTCCAAGGCTAGCACACTGTAGGGCAGACTTTGTCAAATACCATCCATTCGGCGAAGGGTGTGTCAGACCACCATGGAAACTTACTGGTATTTATAAGGAATTTAAAAGGTATCAGGTGACTATGAGACTCGAACTTGGAACTTCTAGTTCCTGAGCTAAGTGTCAGCCAATTGAGCTACCATGTGCAAGGTGACCTTTCAAGAAATATTGAGGTGTTTTTTCTTCAAGTTCAAAAATCAGCAAGTGGAGTTACAGACTTCCTTGTGAAGAATGGAGTATTTAGAAGGAATTTGTATCATACCGGATTCCCTTTGGATAGATATCTACTATATATAACACGAGAAAGTAAATAAATCTCAATGACATGATTTCTATCCTCGTTAGAAGATAAGATCCATTGCAAGCTTTTATTTGAGATATTGAAAGGAAAACAACGAGGTATATCCACAAATCCCTTAGCACCAGTGCTTGTATGAGCACCCAGCCTAATGGGAAGCTATGACAGCTTCAGTTACCTTTTTGAAAAAAGGAAAGCTATGGACCTACAGAAATGTATGCGCATAGCAGCCCTATTTCAAGATGATTTTGACCACAGTACTGCATATGCACACTTCCTTACTACGAAACTACCATATGCTGGTATTTGGTCATGAACCAATCTCAAGCCCAGAAGAGCTATAAAACTAGTCAAACTTCTTCCGAGCTTCAATATTAAGACTAAAAGCGAAAATACCTCAATGCAAGTCATACTGAAAAATGAGCATCATTTGGAATCCATCAATTTTGTTTATGAAACATGTAACAACAACACAACCATTGTGGAGCTGCTAAAAAATGAAAACCCTAAGGAAACACTCTAGTTCGCATCTGTAATAACTTACATCTTTTGTTGGAAACGCTTCCATGCTCGAATTAAATCTTGAATTCACTGCTTCAAGCTTCATTGATAAAAACTACAAAATGCAGTAGTTCTTTATAAATCAAAATTGAAGGCAAAGGATGGTTAACAAAGTCAATCAATTCATAAAACTCAATGGGTACATACATCAACCTGGCGTTGCAGTGATTGAATGTAATTAATTATCTCATCAAGGACCGATGCTTTGCCAATTACCTGATCACATGAAACTTTTAGAAGATCGTTCTTGATAAAAAAATAATGAGTAGATCTAACTTTCACTTGTTTTTTTTCCTTTCCTGTGAGTGAATGTGTGTTGTAGGAGAGGAGTAGAACTTGGATAAGTTGGTACACGCACATCCTCACTACCCCAAGGGTTGGGGTGCAGGTGTGGGTGGGTGTTGGTGTGTGGATGTGGGTAGAGAGAGAGAGAGAGATGACCTTGTTACATCCAGGGACTAGATCTTGTAGAGTCTTCATTCGCTCACTGATCTTTTCTCGCCTAGCCTGTTCAATTGAATACTTTCCAATCAGGCACCGAGAAGTATAGATACTATCCTCTTCCCATTAATTATTATTTCATTTAGTGTCATCATCAATGCACAGGAAAGAATCTAAGATGACTAGTAGCAAATACCAAAAGAATTCAGGAATAGATGCTTCAGGAGAAAAGCTACCCATTTGCATTTCAACTTTCAGTTGAGATAGTGGCTATTGGATTGTGTCAAATACATAGAAGCCTCCTAAAGTAGTTTCTATTTTAGTACCATGTGTGTCACGTAGGGCAGTTGGTCTATAGAAATAATATGTCAAATCCAAATATAAAAGCCGACTCCAAACTGATGGGATAATTGGCTTAGATGATGATGATAATGAGATGCAACTCTTGAACAATCAGGGGTGTCCCTACCCAAATTGAAAAGAGATGCAAAAACATCTTAATTTCCATTCCCATAGTGGTAACCTCAATCACCCCAGAAATTATTACAGGTAATTCAGGATAGAACAGAAAACAAATCATAGACTACACAATAGGAACAAAACATGTCTCTTCTAGGCAAATGGCTATGGAAATTAGGAGACAATTTAGAGGGTCAGTGGATGACTATTATACGTGATAAATATATTGTGGAAGGGGGTTGCTGGAGTGTCAATGTTTCTGAACTTTGGAAAGGGGTATTAACAACAGTCGACTATTTTTATGCAAACATTATTTACAGAGCAGGTCAAGGGAACAAAATCCTATTCTGGAAGGATAGTTGGTGTCAGTGGGAGCCACTTAGTTCTAATTCCAGCCCTGTTCAGAACTGCTATAGACCAGAATGCTCTAATGTATGCTGCATGGTTTGTCAAGGAAATTCAGTGTCTTCATGACCAACCTTCAGAAGAAGCCTGAATGATAGGGAAGAAGAGGATCTTTCCAATTTATTTCAGACTCTATCTCAGGTTTATGTGAGCCTTCATAGATCAGATAGATGCATTTGGAAGCTTGAGATTAAAGATATATTCACTGTTAAATCTTTCTTTTCTTTGCTTTTCTGTCAGATGGGAAGGGCGGGGAGGGGGGGAGACGGCTGTGTGCAGTCCGGTAGGTTCATTAATGCCAAGTCTCCGTTCAAGCGAGCTGTTTTTGCTGGGCAGCTTGTAAAGACGAAATTCTCACTCTTTATAATCTTTGTAGAAGATGAAGTAAGGGGATGGTGCCCAATGCATGTTTCTTTTGTCTAAAGAATGAGGAAAATCCATTCCACCAGTTAAGCTCGCGTCCTTTTGCTGCTTACATTTGGCAACAAGTTTTATCCTGGTTCAACATGGTTTGGGTAATTGCTGGATCGCTTGAGGTTCATTTGTCAAGTTGCCAGTGGTGCCCTTTCTGGGACAGAAGCTGTATTTTGTGGAAGATCAGTTGGGTGGCAACTTTATCGTCTCAATAGGTGTTTCAAGAATAAAGTGTCTTCTGCTAAGGATGTGGATCAATTGGTAAAATGGAGAAGTGCTTCTTTGGCTGCTGTGCTTCCAGAATTTTCCTCTCTTTCTGTGGAATACATTACTAGAAGCTGTTGGGAGATCATCAACGAACATAATGTTTCCTCTCCCCTTCGGTTGGAGTGGCAGCCTCCCCCTCCCGGTAGTTACAAGCTGAATTTTGATGGAAGAGCCTTGGGAGCCCCTGGTGCTGCAGGTATTGGTGGAGCTTTAAGATGCTTCAGGTGAGATCCTTTTGGCTTTCTTCGATCCTGCTTGTCACCATTTACGGTGGCTTGGCAGTTACCTACTTCTTTGTGTAACAGTAGAATATTCTATTTTCATTCTATCAGTTACCTAATTCTTTGTGTAACAGTAGAATTCCATTCATTGTAGAATTCTCTTATATACATGTATACACAAGCATCTTCCCACATCGAGGAAGACGCATCAATTTCTGTGTCAAATTTTACATTGTATCAGAGCCAGAAATCGGTTCCCTTTGATGTTTTATTTCGTTTCTACAGAAACGGATTCTTCTGTTCTTGAAACTTCAAGTGCAGACACGGTTTTCTGAGGCGGTATTTCTTTCCTTCGACATCTCCAGTTCTCTGCTGGAAACTGCTGGCTATTGTTTTACTTTTAAAGTGGAAGCGCTTGTTCTCCTCACAGGTCTGAAGCTTGCAAAAGATAGATTCTCCTTCCACTTATCATTGAAGGGGATTCTAGTGGTGTAATCTCTTGGGCTAAGAAGCTTTTTTCTTGGAAGGTTGCAAACATTGTCAAGGAGATTCTTGACATTAGTGACAGTGCCTCAATGTCTGCCACTTAATCCCAAGAGAAATCAATGGTGAGGTTGATACTTTGACAAAAAGAGGAGTCTCGGGACAGCATATTGTGACAAGTGATTTGGATGATACAGTAAGAGGATGTTTTTCTAGTTCAGGTTCTTTTCAGTTTTAGGGGTGTCTCTTTGTGTATCCTGTATGAGTATTTTTTTCTGTTTTTCATGTTTCAGTTTTGGCCTGGTAATGGACTCTTTTATTGTACTCTATATTTTCCTGTTTCTTTGCTGAATAGATTATCAGCATTAATATATATATATAAAGGGACATACTCTCTCTGCCAGACTGTGACTATCAGTAGCTTGACCCCTTCTTGCTCTGACATGGATATAATCCTTTGGTGCCTCAGAGGGTTGAGTGTTAGGTTCAGCCGTCTTGTTACTGTTGCCCGAATTTGCTTCCAACTCCATTGAATTCCCATTTTCCCCTTTGGGCCCTCCAACTTTGACACGTTTACCATTGCTGTTAGTCTGTTTAAACAGAAGCCAAAAGAACATATTAAGAGTGTAGACCATATACATTAACCTCCTATACATCGACATTTTCAACAAAATCAGTATTCAAGCAATGGGAAACTATTGCAATGAATTATCGATGCAATAAACATGATAGAGCCAAACATCGACCATTTTTCTAAGAAATCCATGAAAACTAGATCAATGCCATTGTAGTCTTTGGAAGAGGTTAAACTCAAATTGAAAAAAAAAAAAAGCACTGAATCATGGTACCATCACTTGCACACCTATATTTTTCAATAATTGAAAATTTTGGAATCATCTAAAATCCAAGAACATAAGCTTGTATAAGTCAGAAAATGCCAATCGGAGACAATGCAAACTGAATTTCTAAAAAAAATATCACCATCATCAGTCATTTATCTTATTCATATGAGTTAGAGCTAATAATTTGTTCCCTAGGCCAATTGCCTATAGAAAAGAAATGTGAACACCAAACTTGAGACGTCGTGGGAAGTCAGACCACATATAAGGTAAAACTCAAATTGAAAAAAAAAAAAGCACTGAATCATGGTACCATCACTTGCACACCTATATTTTTCAATAATTGAAAATTTTGGAATCATCTAAAATCCAAGAACATAAGCTTGTATAAGTCAGAAAATGCCAATCGGAGACAATGCAAACTGAATTTCTAAAAAAAATATCACCATCATCAGTCATTTATCTTATTCATATGAGTTAGAGCTAATAATTTGTTCCCTAGGCCAACTCCTATAGAAAAGAAATGTGAACACCAAACTTGTACGTCGTGGGAAGTCAGACCACATATAAGGTAAACTCAAATTGAAAAAAAAAAAAGCACTGAATCATGGTACCATCACTTGCACACCTATATTTTTCAATAATTGAAAATTTTGGAATCATCTAAAATCCAAGAACATAAGCTTGTATAAGTCAGAAAATGCCAATCGGAGACAATGCAAACTGAATTTCTAAAAAAAATATCACCATCATCAGTCATTTATCTTATTCATATGAGTTAGAGCTAATAATTTGTTCCCTAGGCCAACTGCCTATAGAAAAGAAATGTGAACACCAAACTTGAGACGTCGTGGGAAGTCAGACCACATATAAGGTAAAACTCAAAACACCATCACCCCCACCCTCCTCAAAGGTTTTGTCCTATTTATCCATCTGACTTTGGCTTTCTGAGTTATAATTTTCCACTCCATCTAATCAACAATCATGTGAAAGCTGAAACACGAGGAAATATGAAAAAATCTAACGTGAGAAGAAGATCTTTGCAAGTCTGCTCTTTTCAGAGAATTTACATGAATGCCACTGAGGACCAAAGAACCAATTTTCCAACAGCTAATGAAGTCAATGCTACTCATCCCAAGTCCTGAGTCCTGATCCACATAATAAGAGTATAAAACTTATAGAAAAATATATCTATCTAGAATTCTAGATCAGCTCACGTCTAGCGACGAACACTGAAAAGTTGAAAAAAAATAAGCCCAAGTGTTGAGTGAGGAATGAGAGGCAAATTGTAAATAAGTGAGTAATTGAACGATCTTACCGACCATTTCATTGCCACCGCTGCTGCTGGATAAAAGCTTCGACGTTTCGTCCTCCGATGTTGCAGCGGCAGCATCTCTCCTCTTCCTCCCGTCGCCTGCACGGCTGCCGCTATGTTCCGTGACGGAGGATTCCTCCGCCGACCCATCGCGATTGGACCCCGCCGCCAGGGGATCCGGAAACCCTAAGCTGTGGGCGAAATGGATCTTCCCTGGATGAATCCCGAGCGGACCGCCAGAGTCCAAGGACCAGATCTCGGGCAATGCGTAGGAGGACAAGGCAGCTAGGGACGACGACGGAGGGGTGTTGATGAGAGAAGGATCCATTTAAAAAAAAAACTAGATAGAAGGCGGAAGAAGCTCCTTTTCTGTCATTCAACACCACAGGGGAGAGATTTTGAAACTCTTGCGACAGTTGAGAGAGAGGGAGAGGGAAGGAGATTAAAGTTTCTCTTTTGAAGAAAAGAGAAGGGATGGCGTTGGTCTTTTTCGTATTTTGTGAATATTGTTGGGCAGCAGTGCGTCAATGGAGAAGAGCTGAGGCGAGCTCAGGTCTGCAGACTGGAAACGAGCGAGAGAGAGAGGCGGAGAAGGGAAGAATAGGGGTAAAATGGGAATAAAACTACTAAAAAGTGGTAACCTCAGCCTAACAAAAGGAGTTGTTTGCCATTAAAGATGCTGCGAGCCCATTTCGTAACACATTTATAATATTGGAACATTGTTTATATATATATAGTTTTTTACTAAACACTAACGTCTATTTAATGTATTTTATCGTTAACTGGGTATTATATGATAAAAATTATCTAATAATTTATTTAATTTTAAAAAATCAAAAATTCAAATAATTCAATAAGTTTCATTTTGAATGTTCGACTATCTTCTTGATTTGGTACTTAAAAATGATTTCACAGTGATGTCTTTAAACCTTTAATCTACAAAATAAATTTACTGTGAGTTAAAAAAAAAAAACACACATACACAAGCGGTACCATCGCCTCTTGCCTTTTCCTCATTTTTATCTGAGGATGTACCCATTTCAGTTTCCTCCAATTCCATATAAATTCAAAGTGGCTAACTAAAGTTGCTAATGTCCAAGCCAAATTAGGTTTTCTCATGAAATAAAAGTGAATATTTTTATACATAATTAAATTTAAAATATTAAAAACTATAAATGCATGCATATGTCTATATTAGGGGTCAAAATATCGCCCATGGCGATATATCAGCTGATATATCAATATCTCAATATCTGCGATACTGGTGTATCGGCCGATATTCCGACAATATTTTCTCTCTCATCCAAATTTTAAATTTTTTTAAAAAATTCTGAATTCTTTTTAGAAAATAAATAAAATTATGGGCTTTATGACTATATAATTTTTTTCATTAAATAACGGCCGTTTACATATTCAAATATTATTTCCATCGTTTTAAAAAAAATGACCATTAATGTCTATTAAAAAATGAAAATCACCATTATATTTCCATTAAAAAAAATAAAAAGTCACAACCAGGGTCGAAATATCGGCCGATACATATCGTATTTTCATGGCCGAACGATATCGACCGATACGATATGTATCGGCCAGTAAAAAAGGTTATCGACCGATATTCGGACCGAATATCGATCACCATATCGGCTGATATGCATAAAAATCATTATTTAAATTATTATTTTTTGAAAAAAAATAAAAACCGATACGGTTTTTACGGTTTTGAATATCGGAGGAGAGAGAAATGGAATAAAATGGAAAAAACGGATGAGAGAGAAAATTATCGACCGAAGCGTTTTTTGGACCCGTGGTCACAACCATAAATTTTCATCGAATTTGATTAAGCCACCATTAATTTTTCATTTTTAAAAAAATTTATCATTATTTCCTTCAAAAAACGAAAAGACAATTAAATTTGCATAAAAAAATGAAAAGACAATTAAATTCATCAAAAAAAGAAAAATGACAATAAATGTTCATCGATTTTGATTTAGCCATTATTAACTTTTCATTGTTTTTTGAAAAGTCACCATTAATTTTCATAAAAACGAAAAGACACAATTAAATTCATCAAAAAACGAAAAATGACAATAAATATTTATCGATTTTGATTTAGGCATTATTAATTTTTCATTGTTTTTTGAAAAGTCACAATTAATTTTCATAAAAAACGAAAAGACACAATTAAATTCATCAAAAAACGAAAATGACAATTAAATTTCTATCAAAAATGAGATTTCAAAATAAAAAATTTATCGATTTTGATTAAGCCATCATTAAATTTTTCCATCATTTTCTAAATAGTCACCATTATTTTTTATTAAAAAACGAAAAGTCATAAAAAAAAGGGAAAAAAATTAAAAACCGATTTTAATACATATCGGCCGATATTGTGACCGATTTTGGGCCGTTTATCTGTCATATCGGCAGATAAACTCTTCGTACGGCTGATAAAAGACTTATCGGCCGATATTATTCGGTCTTGAAAAACCGATATATAACATATCGACCGATATTTTCACCCTGGTCTATATACAACGCGATGCTACAGTTAACTTGGGCAAACCTTTGCATCAGAGTGTATGAAATTTTATTTGGTGCTCATTCACTATCAAATTCAATATCATTTTAAATATTTTAATATATTTAAATTTAACTTTAGTTGATGTCTAATTACTGTATTTTTATAACTAAACTGAATATGAAAGGTAAAAATATTGTTTAATAATTTTATTTTAATATAAAAAATAAGGACTGAGATGATTTTTTAGATTTAATTTTAGATAATTTAATCATATTCATGTATTGAATCTTGAAGTGGTATACTTAAGACAAGAAAATAGATAAAAAAACCAAACCTAATAAAAATTGTCGGATTCATTCTTTTCTTATCTTCTAATCTATTCTATTACTTGTGGATTTATTTGTTTAATCTTAAATCTTATTTTTCCAATTTGTGTGAGTTTAATTGAATTTAGAAATTTGTATAAATCCAATACACTTTCTCTTTAGAATTAATATCTTAACAACATTATCTAATTTTTGGTAGCTCAATTAATTATTTTTTATCTCATAAAGTGAAAAATATCCAGTTTAAATCCTAGCGGCATAAATTAAAGGTCTATTAGACATAGGATGTTCCTCCGAAAGATTGATGGGAGCCCCTCCCTTTTGCTTGGATTATCAAAAAAAAATCTAACCAACACTGATTGCAACTAGAATTAAATATATAAGTACAATGACGTCAATTTTCTCAAATAAAATGAGAAATAAATGACATCTTTATGGTTCCATGGAAAGCGTCACATAATTAGATGTGCAAATGCCACTTTATGAGAAACAAGAGATTTGGCTGTTTTCCTCTCTCTCTCTTCTTTCTTTAATCGTTGGATTCCCAACTCCTGTCTACAGTATTTGTCCTTGCGCCGGTATTTAAAGTCTGAAACTTAGAATTTAGAGTTGAAAGGTGGAACAGGTTGGATTTAAATACGACTGACCCACTTCCAATTTAATTCATCTAAAATATAAATTTAATTTGAGCCAAAGACTTGAAATGTTTTGTATAATAAATTCAACCAAATTATTTATATACATGTACACATTCTTTATTTTTATGTTTTTATATGATAATTTTTAGATTTAATTCTTTTATAATAATTATATTTTAATAATGAAGCCTTATTTTTATATATACCTTTTTGCATTTCGGCCTTCCTTAGCGTCAATATAAATATATGTATTGAATTTCTAAAAGTGCATATTACAGTTTTAATTAAAAATAACTGAAATCTTTTAAATCAAAATTTGCATGTTAAATAATTCAATTTTTAATTTAGTCGAGTTTGAATAGGACGAATAAAGTCAAAGTAAGTTTTAGAATAATGATCATATATGGTGATCCTCGTATGGCCCACTACTAAAAAGGGCCCTCATAAAAGAAACCCGTTAAAGGCTTGATGGGGCCTCATGTGTCCTCGTGAATTATAATTGTGTTGCTAGTGTTCCCATTTGGGCAACCATTGCCCCGTTCGGGCCCGTTCAAGCTACACTTTTGGCTTTAATAGAAAATTCACAAAGTTGATCGTTAAATCTCTTTATTTAATTTATATATATAAATTAGGTGATAATCAGATTAATCATGATGGTTTGTTCGTTGACAATTATGATTTATTTTCATATATATTAATAAGAAAAATAAAAAAGTTCATCCAAAAATAACAAATAAAAAAGTAAGATTTAATTTTGTGAATTTAAAATATTTGTCCTATCGATATTATATTATTATAGAAAAATAAAGAACTTTGTATACAAAATAGGCTAGAAGAAAGATTTGGTCTAACTTTATTCAAATTAATCATCAATCATGTTATTTATCATTCTACGATCAATCATATTATTTTTTATTATTTTTATTCACTTTCGTCTTTTTCTTCCTATTTCATGATTTAATGAGAGAAATGAACCTAGACTATCCTCTTATTAATGATGGAGATGATTTCAAATAGTGTATTTAATTTTAAAGGTAATTTGACGAAAGGTACACATTTGAGGTATTATCATGCAAAAATCTAAAAATTTGAAATGATTTTGTGGAGAATAGCTCCCTCTTCAGGGAACGTGAGTCTCCTTAGAGGTGTATGCATGATTGACGGACCATCTAGAGAGACTCACGGAGATCAGGAAGACTCCTCAGAGGTTTCGTTTTGTGAAGGTGTATGCATGATCATACTCCCTCAGACCATCTAGGGAGACTTGGAGAGTCGGAGTCCCCTTAAAGGTTTCGTTTTGTGAAGGTGTATATATGATCATACGCCCTCAGACCATCAAACGTTCCCTCGTCCTCAAAGTCTCAAAATCTACAACAATCCTCTGCCTTTTATCCACCCAAAGACCTCCCCATCCATCCGTCGATGGAAGGAAGAATCCATCCATCCATGGATCCCACATCGAGAAAGCAACCATCTTCAGCAGCAGCAGCAGATCCTTCCCTCCTCAAAACCCCAATTCAATACCCAAAAAGGAATTCACTTCACAAAGCCTTTGCTCTCACAAAACCGACAGATCCACCTAAGGTAGATGCCCACCTGCAGGCCAAATTCATGTCACTCTCCGCCAACGCCGGCCCTTCCATTTCAAAAAATCCCACCACCCCAAGTCCCACCACAAGCCCAAGAACATGGAGAAAAAGAAAGAGAAAGGTGGTGGGGGAGTGGAAGAGAAGGAGCAAGAGCAAGAGAAAGAAGATGAGAAGAGAACCGTTTTGCTGATTACGGGTACGGGTTCTAGAAGGAGTTCCTTTTGTGGGTCTGAGCTGGATTTGGTTGCCTTTTTGTCTGGTGTGGGTGCCAAGGTTGTAGCCAAGGACATGCCTCCTTTTATGCAGATCCATGCCGTGTCTTGTGCCAAAAAGACTTTTGATGGGTTGGACAAGTTTAGCTCCAAGGCCTTGGCTTTTAGTCTCAAAAAGGTGAAAATCCTACTTCTCTTTCTCATCAATCCATTCATTATTCCTCACTCTCACTGCAGTTAGATTTTACTTTACTAGGCTTGTATTTGTCTACTGGATTACTATCTTTTGATTCAGCCTCTATTTACACATTTCTTCCTCCTCATGTCATTATTATCTCTTGAATTAGATTAAACTAATTTCAAGATGCAATCAACGTTGGATTAAACTTAAGTTATATGGACGGCCAAAACTTTGTAGCCTGTAAAATCATATTTAGAATAATTTGTTCAAGTACAATTTAGACACACTTCCCCTACAAGTGTAGATTTTCAACCCATCATAATTCTCATCATGTGAAATGAGCCCTATAAAGGTTAGTTATCCGGTTCCAATCAGATTTTACCTATGTTAGAAAAGCAACAATTATGATGGTGATTACTGTAGTAGTTGACTCTTACATGAAATGCTTTTACTTTTGATATGAAATGTTTGCTGCTTAAGCTCTTGATGAAATTGAAAATCGCTGCTTACAGCTGGCCTTCTGTATTTCTATGGTTTCATTGTGATTGATTAAGTCACTGTTTCATGGGCCGTTTGGTTGCACCTCAAAGTGATGAGTCTGGATCGTCTACTGAACACGCACTAAAATTTTCTATACACCAATGGTGTGGCAACGCGATCAGCATTCAGTATTTAAAAATATGATGGAATGATGAATGCTACACAAACAGAGTGTTGTAGATGATGATGACGCCGACGACAACAATGATGAAGGAATACTAAATGGTAAATGCAAAATGCTGAATGTGAAAATGGGAATGTGTCACCATACTATTGGTGCAAAATAAAAGCTTTTGCTACTATTGCAGCAGAGCATCCAATCTCCCAAAGTCAAATGGAGTAGATTTCAATATAGTCCACTACTGCTGTGAATCTAGAGGAGCATGAGTTGAAAACTGCATTAATTGGGAGATACTGTTGTTCTGGATTTTCCACTCTACATGTGAGGAAGCAGTTTCCTCCCATATGGTTTTTTGATTTCTGCGTCACACAAGCATCTGTTCTGTTAGGATGTTTGATTTGATTGCAGTTTCCAATGTGCCCAATTGCATCCTTAGGAATAACCTGTGGCGGTCAAATTCAGTCTACAAATGGCTTGGTTTTTTGGCCACTGATCTATAAATGATCTATAAAAATGTAATTCTTCAAAAAACCCTTTTATTCCCCACATTTTTTTTTTTTTGGTGTAACTGTGATTATGTAATTTGCAAGAGTGAAATGTATGCACATCTCTGTATTCAATCTGCACTTGCATGCAAAATAGTTATCTAGTTAGTAGTCAATGGAATAGCTCGATGTAATTTTACTGAAATTGCTGCCACTACTGTTCTATATATCCTGAAATTCAGGAGGCTACTATTGAACAATTAAATTTATCTGGTTCTGCACTAAAGAACTAAAATTTTGTTAGCGTCATAATATGATGGATGGTATGTATTTTATTTGGGTGCATATGAGGAAGGTGAATCTCTCATCATCATAGGAAGTCTTAGCAGTTTACAATGTAAAGTTCCCTGATTAAGCTTATCCAGGTCACTGAGGCTGTGATGAAACCAAAAGACTAATAAAATGGGATTGGCTTCATTGTTTCATCACAAAAGCACGTTATCTAGATGGGGCTAATTATAAAGAAATTTGTTCTAGTGATTGTTCAACTTAGATTAATCCATGCTTTGAGTGTTTGACCCAACTAAGGCAGTATTGGAGTTGTTAGTTTAATATAGTTGACCTGGAAAGGCAGTTGTACTGCAGTATGCGCGACATACCTTATGGCTACTCTGAAAAGAGAACTTAGGCAGGGTCGGCTTGACGGTCAAGGTGCTTACCTCATGAAACGAGGTCTTGAGTCCGATTCACGCTCAACCCCTCCAGGCCACTCTCCATAGGGTTACTCTCCTTCGACTAACCAACGTGTGTGGATTGGGAGGTTTACACATGCTCGTGGGATTAGTCTCACCTCCAATGTGGGTTAGATACTCATGTTACCAAAAGAAAA
Organism: Chimonanthus praecox; assembly: GCA_022113865.1. NCBI lineage: Eukaryota > Viridiplantae > Streptophyta > Magnoliopsida > Laurales > Calycanthaceae > Chimonanthus > Chimonanthus praecox. Next base: position 68,912,681 of record CM039089.1, on the reverse strand, counting down.
AGAGAACTTAGGCAAGGCTGAAAAGGTTTGTGTTGCAAAATTTTAGGTAGTTGGCAAAATTTTTAAAGTTAATTAGTCGTTGAAACTTGGTTCTTTTAGATATAATAATTGGTTCATGTCTGAGGCCTAGCTTCAGTTGGGAAGATGGACAACCAGTGTGTTGATCAATTCTCAGTTTTTGTATCTCTTATCTTTATTGAGTAGCTGTAAACATCTCCTTCGACAAGGATGTATTTGGGGTGCCCTTAATTTTGATTTTTAATGGGGTTGTGTAAAAGTAGAACTCATAGACGCTGCCGATTGATGAGGTAATAGCTCATTGATAATGATAATGTTCCCTTGTTAATCTCAATCAAGATTGGTGATGACTGAGGACAGATCTGAAAAATACTTGATTTTAATCATGCAGAAAGGCATCTCACAGTAACCCCCATAATAAAGGTTGCACGAGGTATTTTAAACATCAGCTTTGCATAACATTAGAGCTGCTAAAACTATTATTATTATTATTGAAATGGGAAATATTTGTCTGTTATATCTTTTCTTTATTTTTTAAGAAATCGGGGCAGAGCTCTTGAAAATTCAGTTGTCACACATACACAAACATGCATGACAAGTTACACTTTTATTGATTGGAGAAAAGAAGAATACACCAGATCACCAGCTTATCTATGGAGTCATAGCTACATTAAGATCATCCATCAAGGAACAGCTTACAATGAATTTACTCTCACATCATTTCAGTCTGCTCCCCTCCTTGGCTAAAGGCTTGGCCCTGTAATTGGCCGAACCGAGAACGAGTAATAGAAAACCATGTCTAACAGTTTCATATATAGTTGGTAGAAATGTAGCGGTTTATCTGATGTAGAAATAATATTGATCTTTGTGCAATTGATTCTCTGAGCTTTGACTTAAAGAAAGAAAATGGTTGAATAATCACATAACCTTGTGGATACAAGGCTTTCGAACATTGGTTTTTCACTTGTTCTATGTTTCTTATTAGTAGAGCTTGTCACGAGAAGTTGTAATTTTGGTTTTTGCAGGAATTTGATGTAGTTTATGGTCCAGCATGGCATTGCATTGTGGGAACCAGCTTTGGGTCTTTTGTTACTCATTCCGTCGGAGGATTTATCTACTTTTCCTTGGGTAAATTATATATCCTCTTGTTCAAGACTAGTGTACAGAAGGCCGAGTAAAAAGCCTTGTGTGTTTACTCTTGGGGAGCTTCTCAACCCAGAAAATTTTGCATATCACTGTTGTAATTCACATACTTCTCTTTGCTTGATCTTTGTGAGAGATCACGGGGGAAATGAAATGTAACTGGTCCCTTTTTTTAAGTGGCTCACAAGGCATTTGCTGCTGGGTGGAGCTGCTATCCCATCAATAATTATGTATTATATAATATTTGTTCAAAAATTCCTTCCCCACTATGTAACTGAGATTTAAGCATTTGAGTCTGAACTACTTGTAACCCCCATCTTCATGTTTAAATGAATACCATGCCTGACTGCCTTCTCTCCCACTAAAGATGTATATCTATGGTAAACCACGTTCTTATTCAGTCAGATGCGATGTAGATTGGTTGTAGATCATTCAATCCATTTTTGTGTTCAAATGAATCACATGATCAACTCAGACTAAGCACTTCCGAACCATGCTACTAGCTCTTGTCATCTCTTGATGGAAATTTTAGAATACAGCTGTTTTGACTTTCAATATTTGTAGGAATGGATCATACAGCTGTTTTGGTTTTCAATATTTGTAGCAATGGATCAAAATGATGAGTGCATTTATTTGTATCTTGTGAAGCCACTTGAATCTGTTTTGATGTGATGTTCATGGAAGACACTGTGAATGCAACATTTCAGAAGCAGAAAAGGGTTTTAACTCGACAATTATTGGACATATTCCAAAAGCTTGCAATTAATCGGAACAGGCCAAAATCTAAGGCTAAGATAAGCAGAAGATGGATGAAACCAAGGAAGGATTCACATTTTGCATTTGCTAATTCTAATAAATTCACTTGCTTCGCTTGATTCAACTGCACTTCAGTCTTCAGCTTGATAATGAATTCGGTTCGGTTCAATTGAGCTTGGCTCAACTCACACCATTAACACTAAAATATAAATTATATATTTTTAAATACATTCATCCATATAAAATTAATCAATAGAAGCTTTTGTTCAATAAATACATTTATTATTGACTTTATGAACTAAGAAGAGTAGGTTTTTTTATGTGCATTTGTCTGCAAATGCATGAAAAGTTCTCGTACATATGTTGCCTCATGAATCACTCCATAAATAGAATTTTTAGATGATGATATTTGATTAAAGGGAGATTTATATTTCTTGTAAAAAAATAAAATTTGATTTGGCGCAAATCAAGCTTGGATGAGGTTGGGTGGAAGAGTCTTGGACTCAATTTGCTCATAGTCCAATGCTAGCCTTCATCTCTTTCATTTTCATTTTTAATTTTACAAAAAAATTAGTTTGAGGTGCATATTTTCATTCATTATGGTAAAATATCTTTTAAACTTAACCATTAAGTAAGTAATTAATTTAAAACTCCTTCGCCAAATTAACCTGTTATTTAAGAAAGTAAGGACTTTGTCACTAAATAAATGACTTGATAAAAGTTATCTTGCTACTTAAAATCACATTTCTATAAGCAAGTAGTTGAAAATAGAATTTAAATTATATAAAAAATTTATTTATGAGTTTAGAAAAGAAAAATAAGGCATGATGCTCGTTGTGAGCGGTGTCTCCATTTGGATCTGCATGTGGGGTCCTACTAGGCCCCATACACACTCTTTCCACCTCATAACTATCTATACTCAATAAATTGTCTCTCCATCTAATTTGGACCTATCATATGTAAATTAAAATTCACTAAAAAAGTTCTCATTTTGATGGCTGATTTAGATCTTTGAAAATCAAAATTTTCAAATTTCAATGAACTTTGTTTTTTTTTTACAGAAACTATAACCATGAAAATATCAAACAAAGAGAGAGGCCTTGAGTTCAATCTATGGGATTCTCAATGAATGGTCACTTCTCACGGAATATGTATAGACTAGAGTAAGGACTTATCTAACTACCCGGTGTGTGTGGATAGGGAGATTTTCACACACCCTAAAGGACTAGTCGAGTGCGACGCTTGGACACCTCTGGACCTAAAAAAAGTATATCAAAATACATATTTTTGTGCATTGAGGCCCACTCATGTTGGTCTCACAGGGCTCAAATGGGCTTGCGTGAAAGGTACTCTATAAAAGAGTTTGGGCCTTTTCTAATGGACCGTCATAATAGGCTCATCTCGACATACGTAACTCTGTGCCCCCAACTCTGCCTCTAATTAGTGCATTTTCTCTAAACACTTTTATTTGAACGTCACCCATATGGGGCCACCACTAGTTTGAATATGGCCATATCTTTATTTGTAAATCTTTGAAATAAATGCATCACTGTTGCTATTAATGGACCTCACTTATTGAGATGAATTGTACACAAATGAAAGGTTGCCTTAACATAGAAAAATAAAAGAGTCAAATGGTATTAAAAATTAGTTTGATTGGAATGATTAATCCATTTTTCAGGCCCGTCAAGTTTTGAATGATTCAAAATTAATATTTATAACCTTAAACTTTTGTCAAATATTTAATTATTCACTACAGTTAGTAGTTAATCTTAATACTAGGCCCTATGAATGTGTCACTACAGTTATAAGTCTTTGCATAAATTGGAATATGATGGTGAGAATGGGCGGGAGCCCAGGCCCAGCCCGCATGTAAATTGTAAAGACCTTCACACTCGGATTTATTTTGTACCCGACACGAAGGACAAGGGCTGAAATTAGAAAGTAAAAAGAAATTGAAATAATGGCATCGTCCGCGAAAATCTACAATCATAAATAACGTCTTTCTATAACTGTCTTCCCACGACCACAACGCCTCAGACATTATCATCCTTCCCCTCCTCAGCGCACGTTAGCTCCAAACAATCGGAAAACACAAACCTCCTTCTTCTCTCTCCCGACACCTGAGCGAAAGGAGGAGGACACAAATCGTCGTTACCCCGCTAAAACGCGCAGGGGTGTTCAATGCGCCACTCTCCCTCTCAACAAGGCCTCCTCTCCCCTCCTCCTCCTCCTTATTTTTACTTTTTGGATTTTTAAGCTTCAGATTTTCCTTCTAAAATGCGCGGATGGGAAAAGGTAAGGAAGTCGAAGTCGCGACTCCAGTACGCCAACGACGATGCGGTGGCGTCGCGTTCCGCCCGCCTCGGTGGCATCCACCCCCAGCCGCCCACTTACCGCACCATCTACTGCAACGATCATGAGGCCAATCTTCTCCCCAGATTCAAGGTCTCTTCTTTCCGTGTCTCTTTATTTTATGCATTTTTTATTATTCATTGCCATTTTTTAACCGATTTGAGGCTTTTTGTATTGTTGTTGATGATTCGATGGTTGATGGGCTTATGTGACTATTCTTTCTATTGATTCTGGAAACGTCATACTCTTCAATTCACGTCTGAAACGCGGAACCTTCTCGCACTCCAGTGTTTAACATTCCCCTAAAATAAAATGAGTATGGATAGAAAAGTAATAATTAGTAATAAAAATAAAATTGTAAATTGTATCAAATTGGAAAGGAAGTAAATCAATATTTATTAATGACACAAGAATAAGAAAATTATTATATTTGTCAGATCGAAACATACAACACTTTTTTTAATTTTTTTTGACTGAAAAAACTTGTTTCGTCTATTATAGCCAAAAAATTACTGGTATTCGGTTGACCCATGCATCAACCAAATATTTCAACCTGATTCTGCTGAAACGAAATGAAATTAATTACTATGGACAAATTTGATGGGTCCAGCATGCATTCGGTTCTTCTTTCACTCTTGCGTCGTTTAAAGATTGTCTTTGCTTGTAAAACTACTTAAATAAATCCACAATTTTTTTTTTTGTCTCCATTTCAATGTGGGAGACTGGCTATTTGGCATTGATTTTAATAATTTGGGCGGAGAAATTTAGAGCATCCAATATACCCTGGATTTATCTCATTTTATGCTAAACCATTGAAAAATTTCGACCAAGTTCATGTAGAAACCATTTCCATGTAAATCGTTTTAATGCAAAAATTGAACTCTTGAACAGCCTCAATATTGTAATTCCATGCGACAGGCATGGTGGCGCCAGAGCAGGTGAAAAGAACCTCATGCACCCACCTGAAGTAGCAATCTCTATTTGTTCGAACCGTCAGAGTATGCTACATGTATAAACTAGAAAGTGACTAGCATAAAGAAATTTATAAACAAACTGTTGGAGGAAACAACTTTCCTATGTCACGGATCTATCAGTATATCTTTGATGATCAGGGTCCACAGAGTCTAATGTAGACAACTCATAGTATGAACACTTGGATAAATGAAACCTAGGGCAAAGAGAATGTCATGTTGTTCTCTTCCAATAGTCTCCAACAAAGAAAGGCAATGCCAATCTCCTTCTCTCCTCTTAAAAGATACTATTTTGATGCCAAGGAGAACCTTTTGAATTGGAGCTCAAGTCACTGAAAAACAAAGTTAAAACTCTCAAACTCTAAAGCACTATGTGGGTAAGTTTTTCATTTTGGATGAGTCGATGATTGATTTAACTTGATGAGCAATGTTATCGTGTTTGTATCGACGTGGTTTACCCATATAAAAAAAAAACCATTATAGAGGGGGTGAATATGGATGATAAAACAATGGTTAACTAGGTCTTGAGAGTTTTTCAGTTGTGAGTAGAAGTTAGTAGATCATAAATAATAGATATTTATTGTCATTTATAGGTTTTAGATTTTCAATAACATTTTATCATGAAGATTTTTTGGGGTGTTATTCCTCAGGCTTTAGGCCAAGTTTAAAGGAAGTTGTATTCATACTAACGTTTCGCCTCTTTGAACAAAATGTATTTTTGATGAGGGCTAGGATCAATTATTACACTGACCTAGGTCTCTAACATAAAATAAAATAGAAATCCATAAATTCGGCTCATGTTCACTAGAAACCCGAGAAAACTCGAATTCGAAGACTTCTCAGAATCTGGTGAAGTTTCTCGTATCTTCTTTCAGTTCTAAACAACAACTGGCAATTCACCTTCTTTATACTTCGGTTGCTTGCTTTATTGACCTCTTCCACCTCTTTTGACCTTTTAGGACCACTCCTCCACTCCGATCAATGAATCTGTAACTTTTCTCTCTCCTACTTATATGGGTCATGTAAGTGGATATTTGAGCATGAAATACCTTAAATGGGTCATTGGGTTCATATGCTATGTCCATAGGCGCTCTTTTTACATGGATTTAGCGGTCAGATTTGATGATATTAGCCCCGCTTTCCTCAATAAAAAAATCTTGTAGATTTGGAGAATCATCTCATCTCATTAATCCTTCATTCTTCCGGTTGTCTTCGCATCTTCTTATTAAGCCATTGATGTCCTCACCAATTTTTTCTTTCAAAAAATTATTTAATCTTGTTTTTATCTTTCTGTCGCTCAAAATTTGATGGTAGGATCTTTCAATCTGTAAAAGTTTATGGATATGTATATCAATAGATGGGACATCAGACAGACCATCCATTCATGTGCCCAATTTGCACTGAGTTGTTCAGATGAAGACTACATGTCCTTATATGTCACGACTCAATAATTCTGATAATCCCTTCTCAAAGTAAATGTGATGGTTCAAAAAAAAAAAACTCAATAACTGAGCACCTAATTGAACACTGCACCATGGGTCACCATGATGAGGGCCACTGAATAAACAGTTCCTATCACATGCTGCTTCTTTATTGGTTTCATTGAATTTATATGAGTGGCTAATCATACTGACAATTTTGCGCTCTCTCTCTCAGTGAGAGAATTTGATTCTTTCCCCAATCATACTTGCTCTATTATACAATTTGTATTATATCTAATTATGTCTCTGCTCATGAATTGTCCTTGTTATATCTAGATGTTCTGTCAGTTTCACAGGGGATAAATAAAAAAGAGAGGACAAAATGTGGATATACTTAACTTCACAACCCCTTCAATTATTCTAAAAGCTCCCGTCATGTATTGATCTTGAAAGCTAGATGGCATAGCATTCAACATATATATGGACTTTATCATATACTAGTTCTTTCTTTTTCTTGCATTTTGTCCTTCTAATGTATGATTAACTCTTTCATCTTCCTTCCAGGGAAATTCTATATCAACAACAAAATATAATATTTTTTCTTTTCTACCGAAGGGACTGTTTGAACAGGTAACTCCAGTTGATGACCTATGTGCATATGACGGATAGCAATTGGATAACAGGCTGATTTGATGAACAGCTGCTTTTCTTTTTTCACTTCACCACTATATTTTATTGAGATGTCTGTGGTTGTATGGTGACAGTTCAGGCGGGTGGCAAACTTGTATTTTCTCATGATCTCAATCTTATCAACAACACCAATAAGGTCAGTTGTCCCTGCTAAACTAATTATTCTATAATATTATTTTTAAACTTAAAAAATAGTGATATTGCTGCAAAGATTTTCATTTAATGGAATAATCTTTGTTTCATTTTCCTTTTTCAATACAGTCCTGTGCATCCTGTAACAAACGTGGTTCCGTTGAGTATTGTGATCTTTGTCTCTCTTGTTAAAGAAGCATATGAAGACTGGGTAAATTACACTATGGTTCAGCTTGTGATATGATCTTCATGTTTTTGTATTTATGATAGTTTCTAGCTTTTTACTAATTTATGTAATAAACCTGCAAAGTATGATGATTTAGCATCTGTGATTTTTTTAATCTTTATACAGAACCGCTTGCAAAATGATATGACGATAAATAATACACGTGTTGATGTGTTACAAGATCAGACATGGAAAAGTATCCCCTGGAAGATGGTCCAAGTTGGGGACCTTGTCAGAGTAAGTTTTCCTACCATTTTTCTGATTTCTTTTCTTAAAGAGCTTTAACTAGATCATATAGTATACCAAATTGCCCAAGCTCCATCTGGCATGTAAAATGTTCTAAGAACTAATGGTCTTCAACATCTTGTGATAATCCTCAATTAATGGTATTATCAGCAGAAAAAAGAATGCAAAGCAGAGAAACACAGAAGATGAAAGAATGTATAATGTAAATAGGAGGATATGCCGTCCTAGACCCACTGCGCCAATACTTATTATACAAGAAACAATAATTTGTTAGAAGAAAGAAGCATGAAGGAGAAGATATTCCCTCCTACACCTAATCATATTTGATTTTTTTAAGCGGTTATGAAACTTGATTAAAAATAAAATAAAAACAAAAATACAGAAAAAAGGACAATACTAGGATATGGGTGCGGTGGGATACGCCGTATTAAAAAACTATCAACAAAATAAAATCAGACATTTACAAAAAATATCATAAATTCTACTATACGATAAAAATTATTAGAAAATTGTATTTTTATATTTATAATGAATACAATATGTATATATACAATACAAAAGATATATATTTTAAAGATTAGACTATTAGCAATTTAGTATTATAAAAAGATATATATAATATGTGAATGATTATTGAGGTTAAAAAAATAATACTGAAAAGATATATTTTTTTTCTCCTTTTCTCCCATGTTGCCGTATCCCGTGCCGTGTCCCGCCGTGTCTGCTGCCGTATCCGTATTTAAAAAATATTTTATTTAATTGGATACGTATCCGAGCCGTATCCCTGTCGGAAACGTATCCGACACGGATACTCGAATGGTTTCGGAGTATCCGTGCTTTATAGCAACCTCTGCATGACCACCTTATCATATTTGATAGAACCATCCAAACTACTAATCAGGAAATTAAAAAAAAAAATCCAATCTTCAGAATAATTTCCATTCTTAGCTAATTTGCCATTTCTTCCTAGATTCAACTTAAGTGGATTGCAATACTTTGCACCTGTGTGATTGATTTTATATGTTGCTCTTTATGTAGGTTAAGCAGGATGGGTTTTTTCCTACAGATCTATTGCTCCTTGCTAGTACAAATCCAGATGGTGTCTGCTACATCGAGGTTTCAGTGCGCATATATTTTTAAACATTTTCAGGGTTCCTTGCAATTTTTTACTGGTTTAAATTGACTATTCTGAATTGGTTTAGATGGAAGTTCTGGATTTATGCTGAAACTGATTCTAAATATTTTCATAGACTGCAAATCTTGATGGAGAGACTAATTTGAAGATCAGAAAGGCGCTGGAAAGGACTTGGGATTACTTACTTCCTGATAAAGCTGCTGAATTCAAAGGTGACCTCAATGTACCAACTTTTTTATTTCACCATTCTATCAGCTTTATTCTCAAATTGACCAGTTACTATTATTATTTTGAATAACATGGGCATCTTCACCCCACATGGAGGTGAGACTAATCCCATGGATACAAAAAACTGCCTGTAAGCCTCATGTATTGAGTTACTCTGGGGCGGAGTGGAACCTATGACCTCTAGTTTATTCCTACAAGCTCAAGCCAACTGAGCTACCCGTTCATAGCTAGTTTTTTCCCTAAAATTTATCATGTTCCTGGTTTTCTCTAACACATCCAATTTCTAGCTACTGTCTCTAAAGTAATAATTAGTATATAAATTTCAGTTCTCTCTCTATCTCTATCTCTCACACACACGTGTGTGCATGCACAAGCGCCTGCCCACACACCCATGCATGTTTTTCCTTTGATCTCCTTTTAGCAAACACTTCTGTAAAATCAAGTACATTTTGACTGTGCCAAAGGGAACAACCTTTGGTTCGTATCAATCATTATCATGAGATGGGTGCTACATTTGCATATTAAGAATGCTAATAGATTTGTCTTTTAAGCACCTTTTTTTTCTATTTTATCAATTTTGCTAGATTCATATTTCCTTTTTGCCTGTGTAGATTATTTTTAATAAAGGTGCTTATGTTTTCAGGAGAAATACAATGTGAACAACCAAACAACTCATTGTATACTTTCACTGGCAATCTTATCATTCAGGAACAAACATTGCCTCTTTCCCCAAATCAGATTCTTTTGCGAGTATGCTTTCTCCTTGTCACAGATTTTGTTTCTTCTTAGTTTCTCTGGCATGAGAACTACCAACTAATAGATGAGTGCTTCTCGTAATTAAGAGATAATTCAGACATTTGTTTCTCCTGTTTATTTGTAGTTCTATTTGCTGGAATGTACCCCTGTTAATGTTTTTCTCTTTGCCATATTTTGCTACCATATATCTATTGTGTGTGGGTCATTTCAACGCTCACTAGTACTATATCATTTCATATTTATGGTCACTAGTGACATCCTAGACTCTATTCTTGTCCCAAACTGAATGGAGTGGAAATTCTTCACAATATTTTGTAGCTGTGTTCTTTTTGTTTGTTTGTTAAGTCTTTTCTTTCTGAATTTAGATTCTGCAAAATAGAAAAGTGAGGCAGATATACCTCTTTGTATTAGGAAGTAAATCATATGAATTTCATTGACTCAGGCGGAGGATATGTGTGCATAAAGAATAGCAAAACTAGTGAATATTATGCCCTGGAGCTTACTGGGTTTTTATTAGGATTTATTTTGCCGAATGATTTTTTTTTTTCCCTTCTTTCTTTTTTATTCTTTGGGGTAGTGGTGGGGTGGGGTGTTGTAGTTGCATAGTACCACCAACTAGTCCCACTCTGTGTCCAGATACATCAAAATAGGTATTGTATTTTTGTTGTATGTAATATCTATTACTTATTGTCTAGTATTCCTGCCCTTGCAGTATTGCCCAATCAAAGCCATTCTTAATGGACTCTCATATTACTTACTATTGCTATTTGGAGGAGGGAAGGACCACCTTGGAGGTGAATTGTACTAGGTGGAAAAGTTTAAATTTTTCCGACCAATTATTTGTCTTTCATTTTAGAGTCTAATCCCATTCCCTGCCAGGAAATTTAATCTTTGTCTACAGAGCCCTGTGGGAATGAAATAGTTCTCATCCTTAATCTCTATTGTTGTATGCTCGGCTTCATTTTTGTCATGTTGTTGTTAGGCATCCGAAGAAAGAAAAGGGTCTTGTTGAGAGTTGGATACACATTCATTTAATGTTGGCCATCATCCGCTACTGCTATTATCTCCTCTAGTTTGAGTTGAAAGTTGGGGAAAATTTTGGTAGGAGGCCATTTGTTATGATGTGAAGCCGGATAATGCTATGTTCGAGATTTTACCTTTGGGCATGTAATCCATGGATTTGGTCTTGGTTTTTCAAACATTCTCCTATATACCTTCTTCTGCTTCTGTAGTGTTCAAGGCTGGCTGAAACATTAATCTGAGTGGATTCAAACCCATATTTATGATAATCACTTAATCTTCCATGACAGTATTGGGATTGCTATACTAAAATTGCATGGATTTTGAGTACTAGTTATGTTATAAATTAAAGACTTATTGCATTCTTTTCATAGGAATGGTTGTACTTTACTATATCCTTCCTCATCCCCTCCTCTGCATAAAAAGAAAAAAAGAAGACGATTATACTCCTTTAAATCTACCAGGAAAGTAATGCATTTCTAGCCATATTTGAATTTCATTTAGATTTTTTATCACAATATCATTCACGAATTTTTTTTTATTAATGTATGGACTTTTCTGTTACTTGATCGACTTTGGAACTGAGTGTGTCATATTAATTTATCAAAAGGATTGATGTAAAACCTTCCAAAGGTGATATGTTATTTTTCACTTCTATATCATAATTCTCACTTCAGTTCATTTTATTGGTAATCTGCTTAACATCCTTATCTTGATGTAGGGATGCAGCCTTCGGAATACAGAATACATAGTTGGTTGTGTTGTATTTACTGGGCATGAAACAAAGGTGTGTGTATATGTTTCTGTGTGTGTGTGTGTGTGTTTTTCTCTTTTTTTCGGGTGTGGTTGAACTGCAATTCGTTGTCTACTTTACATATAACTTATAATCTCGTTTCCTGGTTGAGATTTTTATCACTTGCTTAGATTTTTACTGCATTATTCTCTAGGAAGTACCCTTTGGTTTATGCAGTCCCGCTTATTGAAATTTCCATTCAAGTGCAGGTTATGATGAATTCCATGAATGTCCCTTCCAAAAGAAGTACATTGGAGAAGAAACTTGACAAACTTATTCTTACTCTTTTTGGTGTTCTGTTCATCATGTGTCTCGTTGGAGCCATTGGCAGGTCCAATCTCTGACCTGTTAGACTTCTTGCTTCTTCCATTTAAGGATTTTGTGGTGAATTAAGATGTTTTCTCTTACATTTTGTGGTTCATTCGTCGATGTTAGGAATTAATACTGTTTCTTCTTCAATGGATTTTCTCAGTGGCATCTTCATCAATCGCAAGTATTACTACCTAGGTCTTGGTGAAGGTGTGGAAGATCAGTTTAACCCTAGCAACAGATTTATGGTATCAGTTGACTCTTAAAAGAGCATATTTTTTTATTAGTCCAATCTTTAGCTATTGGACTCTCTTAGGCCTTTTTGTTTTTCCTTTCTTCTCTTTGTATCTGGTTTCTTTTATTAATGAAATTTCTTCTTTACCACCAAAAAAAAAAGCAACCCATTTAACATGCATTTTTTCGTTTTATTTTTCAGGTCACTATTCTGACCATGTTTACCCTTCTTACATTGTATTCACCAATCATCCCTATATCTCTTTATGTCTCCATTGAGGTACTTTATTCAGCTGAATAAATTCTGCTGACAGAAGATATTTCTCTACTCCAGTGCTCCTTATAATCTGTTTGCTGAATGTTTTGTTTTTAAAAAAAATATAATATTTCAGATGATCAAAATCTTTCAGACCACTCAGTTTGTCAATAAGGATTTGCACATGTATCATTGGGAAACCAACACGCCTGCATTGGCACGCACATCCAATCTGAATGAGGAGCTTGGGCAGGTATTTGATGTTCTTTCTTCCTGCCATACAGGTATAATGTTAGTAATGCTCTTCCATCAGTGATTGAATATTTTTCTTTTTCAACTAAAATCTTGTCTTATACATTCCAGTGGCTGGGTAGTTAATTTTGAGACTTTGATACTGTTTTCTTAATGGTGCTTATTGATTTTCTGTTATGCTTAGTGACAACAAACTTTATGGTACTATACATTCAATGCAATTTTGTTTCTTTTAGAACAGGTGGAATACATATTTTCTGATAAGACGGGAACCTTAACAAGAAATCTGATGGAGTTCTTCAAGTGTTCAATCAGTGGAGTGGTATATGGAAATGGGATGACTGAAATAGAAAGAGGCGTTGCTCAACGGAATGGGTTGAAGATTGATGAGGTATGTTTGCGGATAATTTGGTAAGAAAGCGAAGAATTATGTATGTCCATTATTCCTATATCTACGTTTTACAGGTAAAAGAATCGGCTCCAGCAGTGCATGAGAAAGGTTTTAATTTTGATGATGTTAGAATTATGAATGGTGCTTGGAGAAATGAACGAGATCCTGATGCTTGCAAGGTAGGAAAGGCTATTAATACAATACTAGCAAACGAATTCTTACTTTCTCTTAATAATGGGGTTTGCTTTGTGCATTTTTTATGGATTCAAGCCTAAGCTCGTTCCTTTAATCCATCCATCTCAGGGAAGGTCCTATTCATCCTTGTTATACAATGCATTAAATATGTATGTTGTTGCATCTTTTAAAGCATTTACGTCCAAAATCATCTCTTAGGCTTTAGAGCACATATTTCATTTCATCTCCGTGTTTGGCAAAACTTGCTGCTACGATTCCAGGGAAATAAATGTTCCATTGAAGTAAGTTGTTCCTTATATCCTGACATGTTTGTGTAAAAGCGCCTTGAATAGAAAAGTTTTCCTACTGTACGGGCCTCATCCACGTGTTGATTTGGGGGAAAAGGAAGTGCATAACTTCTAAACCACCTTTGAGGAGATGTGTCAAGAACTAAGTTCCAAACATGGTAAGAATCTAGGAATGCTCAAACTGTTTTCCAAAATTCCCGAGTTTGGCACTTGAAGATCTCCAAAGAATTTCCTAGGTATGTTTCTCAAAGATACCCAAAGAATTCCTACATTCTTCAAAGGAAGCACAAGAAGATCCTTTAGACCCTAATGTTGGCTCCCAAAACCATTAAGAAATCCTTATGATGTCATGTTTTTTTGTACTTGATTTTATTTTTAATGAAATATCTTTTGTTACAGCTCAAAAAGACCTTTAAGAAATCCCAAGAAAATCCTCTAAAATGGCTTCAACTCTAAGGAGATGCCTCAAGAATTCACAAGAAAGGTCCCAAAACGCTTTAAAAGTCCCCCAAAAGATAATTTTTGCTCTTTATATTTGCACCTCTGGTACTCTTTCTTTTCTTAATATATTAACCATTCAAAAAAAAAAAACAGTCCCCCAAAAGATGGATATAAAATCTCTCCCTCACCAAAAGGTCCAATACAGGGGGAGAGAATGATCTAGTAGCACATACATTCAGACATTAGACCCTTACAGGACTTCACACAGTTTGTGCATTTTTGGCCATAACTTCCTAATGTCAAGCCTGCTTTTAATGCTGTTCTCTACATTGGAAAGTTGCCTTACGGCCTATACAAAGGTGGCATGCTACTGGACTAAAAAGTGGGCCTACTTGATCATGGAGTTGGAAAGTATGAATTTAAATATTTTAATTATGTCATACCTTCTCCATTTCAACTCGAACCTTGAATCCACTTGTTGTGTTGGAAGGATCAATTGAAGATCTTTGAAGAAACAACTCGAAAATCTTCATATGGCTATATAAAGTGGGCCCTGCATTGCATTATAAATTTTTCCACTTTGTATCTTTAGGATCTGTACATTTTACCAGTGATCCATCACTTTACTATTCCTTTGACTTGGATCCATCATGGATTTAGTTTTGAGGCCTTTGGATATGTCCATGACCACATTTAATTGACCGAATCATGTGAGTTCTAGATCAACCCAATTTTCATAGTTTTTGTTTGATATCATTAGATATTGATCGACAAGGCCTGCTTAGCCTATTGGATGTGCTGGTAATATACAAAGCATGCCATTATGAGGCAATTTTGATAAAACTTGAAGTATTGATAGAAGTCATTTTCAATTTTAACTAGTTCATTCTTTGTACTCTTAAATGCACTGAACTTCCTCGTATTTCATGCTACTATTTCCATACCACTTGTCTCAAAAGCTTTTCTCCATAATTTCAATTTATTATTAAGCTAGTTTATTGTCTCACTAATTATTGGTTTAATATTCATTGCTTCATATTCTGGTTTCTCTTTTTACTAGGAATTCTTTAGATGCCTAGCAATATGTCACACCGTGCTTCCTGAAGGTGATGAAACACCAGAGAAGATAACATATCAGGCTGCATCTCCAGATGAGGCTGCTTTGGTCACTGCTGCAAAGAACTTTGGTTTCTTATTTTATAGGTATACTTTTTTGTCACCCTTTTTATGCTTGGTGAGGAGTGGCTAGTTTAGGGTAACATTAATAGTAATATTGCATCTAAGGTCTATGGTAACATTTGCATGTGGGTTTTCTAACGAGATGCATTAGTGGTAACTAGCAAGCCAAAAATGGAAGTCGAAAAGCTTAAGCCTTCCATAAGCCTTCCTACTTGACATATATATAAGCCTGTATGTGTTAGAGATTACATGAGTGTGTACGTTTACTGATCAAACCTCCCATATACCTCACCATTTGAGGCATTAACGACATGTTTATTAAGCCATAAGGTGAGGGCCTCAACTGAGGCTTCATGCTTTCTTTTCAAGCATTGCTTAGTTTGAGTGGTGGTTATAATTAATTAAGAAGCTCTATTCCATGTCCCATTGTTCACTATTTTCTGATCTCAGGCGTACACCAACGACAATCAAGGTTCGTGAATCACATGTGGAAAAGATGGGGGCTATCCAAGATGTATCATATGAGATTTTAAATGTTTTGGAGTTCAATAGGTAGGTATTTTTCGTATATTTTCATTTCCTTTATAGTTGAGTTATACTTCTTATTGGCATTAGAATTGATGGTCATCTTTGTTATGCAAATAGTGTGAGGAAACGCCAGTCCGTTATATGTCGGTTCCCAAATGGTAGACTTGTTTTGTACTGCAAGGTATTATTTTTAAGTGTTTCTGTAATATGTGCATCTATCTTGCTAATTGATGCTCAAAAGGGGAATTTATACTTCACAGGGTGCTGATACAGTAATCCACGAAAGAATGGCAGATGGTAATGATGCCATAAAGAAATTGAGCAGAGAACATTTGGAGCAATTTGGCTCTGCTGGCTTGCGAACACTGTGCCTCGCCTACAGGGATTTAAACAATGAATTGTATGAAAGCTGGAATGAGAAATTTATCCAAGCCAAGTCGTCCTTAAGAGAACGTGAAAAAAGGTTGGATGAGGTAGGCACTATGTTCAGACATCTATAAACTTTGACAGTGTTTTACGTATCAAAATATCATGCTTTTATTTTTATTGACATGTAATTTTCAAAAGCTTATCATGCTACTATCATTATACCAACACACTTACTTACATTTCTAGAAAATTTGACCATATTAATTTTTTTTATGTCAATGGATATTTGTGTATGGATATCATCGTAGACCTTGATTTTTTTTAAGATTGAGCATAAACCATTGGATAAATTTGTTTACTAGATCAATCCAACAATGAGGATACATCCTAGCCCTTGATTTTTTAAGATTCATCATAAACTGGACCCCACATGGGTCTCCAAAAACACCAAGCATTTTTTTAATTTTGCTTATGTGAGTAGTGGGCCCCACCATGTATTTATTCATCATATAAGCCTGCCAAAGATTAATAAAATAAATAGGTCCACATTTGTGAATAGTAATGCTCTATTAGTTACTATAAAATGTCTCTACAATTGTTTCAGTCTCTTTTTTAATTCCCTTCAGAACTTAACATGGAAAGTAAGAGTGCTTGTTTTGGCAATTGCCTTTACATGACTACTAGAGGTGGTACAGATCACATAGGGAAAGTATAGGAACAACTGCATTTGGACTTTAGAACCTTTGTCTTGCTTGCTTGAGAATTATTCTCCTTATATTCATAGATATATTTTTTTTTAAACAGAAACTGTAATAATATTAATTATGTAATAAAAATATAGTACAAGAGAAATAACAAGGTTCTACAAGAGGTTTATACCCCAAGACCATCCCACTAATAGAAACAAAGACACCTCTGTCTAACCCAAAACCATGATACACCACAAACTCAAGAAAGTAAAGTTAAAAGAAATCCACAATTGCCACCTCCCTATCAACTTTTGATTTAGCTAGAAAGTCGGCTACTCCATTAGCAGATCTCCTGACATGGTTAAGAACTACTACTCCCAGCCTAGAACACAAACTCCTAATCTCCCTCACCACTGAGGTCAACCTCCTAGGAGGTTTCCTCTTCCTGCTAGATCACCCAATTGCATGTAAGGGCTGGTGTTCTGCTCCTTTTTGCAATGTAAGGTCAGCTCTTCTATGGGCTGATCCTATGCTATCTGGGTTTTGGTTTTTGGGCCTTGTTACCCTTCCTGTTTGATACTGCTTCTTGTCTCTCAGGTGTAATCTTTCTTTTTATCTATAAAATAGTAGTGAAAATGTATTGAGTGTGTAGGAGCTTGGATTCTCCAATGTAACTTCCATAAGGTGTATTCTTTGAACAGTACGATGTACCAAAATGCTGCTCCATTGAAAGTTATAGTCATTTGACACAAGACCATGAAATGGACAGTTAGTGGCCCTAGATCAAATGGATAAAAATTTCTGATGGAGCTGGCTTCTAATACGTGGCTGATCTTAGAGACCTCCTCCATTTGGTGGGGGGTGGTGAACCCACCCACAAATCAGCCTTACGTCCTTTTTTTCCAAAATGGATAGGGTCACGGGTCACCCTATGGACAAATAAGATTTGGACTCTGCATGTAATTGTATGGCTGTCATTGCTTTAATTCTGATTGCATTTATTCCCCTTTGGACATCTATTTGTCACTTTCACATGCCCTTATGTTCATTCAAAGCCAACAAAGTGATACCATATAATCTCCAGTTGTTTTTCTTGTCCAATAAAACTTCACCTTCATGGCATGTTAAACCCTCGCAGGTAGCAGAGCTAATAGAGAAGGAACTTGTACTGATAGGATGCACTGCCATAGAGGATAAGCTTCAAGACGGAGTGCCATCTTGTATAGAAACCCTTTCTAGGGCAGGGATAAAGATCTGGGTTCTGACAGGCGACAAGATGGAAACAGCAATTAATATAGCTTATGGTACGATGAATATTTAATCGCAGCTTGCATTAATATTCATTTTGACTCTTCTGCTTTTCTTGTTTCCTGAGCCTCCATACCACAACTTTTGCTTGTGTTCTTTCCACATCCCTTGTGCAGCATGTAGTTTGATCAACAATGCTATGAAGCAATTTATCATAAGTTCAGAAACGGATGAAATCATAGAGGTTGAGAATAAGGTAAGTCTAAGATAATCAAACTGTATCTAACATCTATGTCAACTGCATGCCTATCTACGAGTTAATTGACTGGATGCATTGCAGCATAAAAGTTTATTATCACCCAGTTGGGTATGAGCTGACAGGGACTAAACATGGTCAACTCAGATGAGTTGACTTAATTTTGGACAACTCTTGATTTCTTAGCTTGCACTTGTGTGAATAAAAAATTGTTTAATTTCTTTTGTCCTTGATTTTTATGTATTTTATGACTAGGGTGACCCAGTGGAGATTGCACACATTACTAGAGAAACAGTGAAACGAGAACTAAATAAAAGCCTTGAGGAAGCCCAGCAGTATCTGGGTACTGTATCTGGACCGAAATTGGCACTAGTAATTGATGGGAAGTGTTTGATGTATGCACTGGACCCAAGTTTACGAGGCAAACTACTGCACTTGAGCTTGAACTGCAATTCTGTAGTTTGTTGCCGAGTTTCTCCACTACAGAAAGCACAGGTGAAATTCATAACATTATGGTGGTTTTCTTTTTCGATTTTGATACAAATCTGACTGATGAGGGCATTATATTCAAAACTGGTCACCGTAATTTCACAACACAGGAATAAATCAAGTGATCCGGTGGTTTCCTTTCATCATCATTATTGAAATCATTATATCCTCTATCTAGGGTCAACTCTCTCACTTATTTTTTCTACTCAAATCCTATTAAAATTCTTGTCTTCTTTCCACTAGACAATCACACGTCTTTTCTTTATCACATCAAACCAAATCTTTGTTGGTCTCTTTTTCTTCTAATATCATCTGCTCGTAGACCTTTGGGTCTTTGTGCTAGGGTTGTTTCGAGCCATCTGCATATATGCCTAAACCTTTTGTACATGACATTTTCTAGTGGGAAGTTTTAAATCAAACTTCATTTATTACATAGGAGTATATGGCCCTACTAGTTTTGCCTAGACTTCATGACCAGACACCCATCCAACTATACCACATCCAAATCAAACTTCTGTTTTACAGCTGTGTCCAAAATACTTTCTTTTATCTCACAATATACAAATATTTGAAAACAAAACTATGCCAAATTTAGCTTGTTTTGTTTTGGTTTTTGTTTGTCCTATTGTTAGGTGTTCTGTTTTACTTTAGCAGCTTGTTAGTCGCTTATTCCTATCTTCTTCCCTCTCAAAACAATAAAATCATCATTATTCAAAACTAAGGATGAAAGAAGTTCTTGTATGTATGCATGCTTTGTCTTAGATGCCTAAAAAAGTAATATGGGATTTATAATTAAGCTTTGAACCAATTTAGTTTATTATTCTTATTCCTCTCTACTAACCATGCAAAAACACAAATTATATGAAAAACATGTTTAGGTGGCGCATTAGTTTGAACCATTATAGGTTATTATAGGGTTTCAACTTGGGTAGGGCCCAATTTTGGGCTAAATGAGGGGTTTTGGTCCCAGGGTTTCATTCCAAGGGTCTGACCTTAACTGAAAGTCCAAGTTAGAACCTTAGGCCCGTGCTAAATTGAGGACCTATGATATCCAATGTTCTTATTATATATTATATTATATTATTGTTGACTATTCTTAATCTCCCCAATGGTGTAAACAGGAGCCTTTGTCTTATAAACAAGATCAGGGTAGAATATATTGAATTTGTATCCCTGCACAATCTTTGGAGGAGGGTTATCATGATCATAATGTGTTTGATTATATTTATTCCACTTGTATCCTGTATGCACACGATTGAAATACTTTGGCTTTCTTGGACGGAATTTGTCGTGCCACCAGTATGGCAGTATGCCTGTGACTCCAAATTTACTTCAGCACCACTACCAAATACTGCATCTCCCTCCACCATCTCTCTCATTTCTTTAATGGCTTTCAACTGCAAGTTGTCTTCAGGATGCGTGCATGATTTCGCTCCCATGGCTTCTTGAAGCCTTCTTTGTTGTTCTTCCAACACAGCCACACGTTTCCGTTCCAGCTCAGCCCTGTCCTCTTCAGGGTCAATTGCTGTTTCATCTTCACCACCATTCAACAATTCCGGTGAAAAAGAACCAGCCTTTTCTTCCGGTTCATCTGCTGGCTCTTCAATCATGGGTTCAGGAGAGTGTTATTGAGCCTCTTCCACCCCAACCGCTGTATCTTCCTCTTCACGCTTCAGATCATGATTTGTTTCCAACCTTTGCTCAGTCTCCACAGACAGTTCCAAACGCTGTAAGTGCTTACGAAGCAGGTCGGCATGGATTTCCTTAAGATAAACCTTTGCCTTGCCCAGAGAGCATCTGTGACTCGATCTGAGACTGCAGTGCCTCCAATTCAGCATGTGTTTCCCCCTGCAAAAGGGTCTTGATGACGTCTGCTTCAATGCTTGCATGTAAGCCCCGCTCTTCGGCAAGTACCTCAGCAGGTGGTTCCTCACCACGAACTCTTGCCCGATCCAGTGCATCCCTTTTCTGAGCCTCAGCAAGCTCCCAATCACAAACCACCATCAAAGCCTCCCAAAACTTGATTTGTGTTGGTGTTGCCCTATCCATTTCTAGGTGCATTTTGATGTCATCCCGAAGCTCTTTCATTCCCTTAACTGTTAAGCCCTTGAAAACCATGTATGGTTCGTTCAATTCAATATCAAAATCATCTGAACCATTAAGATTCTTGGAAAGAATGTCAATGGGTTTTGTCCGACCCTCACGCAACCTGATCTCTGACCTAATTTTGCTTTGATCAAAATGGAACTCTTCTGCTTTCTTCTCCCAATCATAAAATTCAGCTCTTGCACGTTCACGGGCCAACATATGCTTTTCCTCCTCACGCTGTGCCCTTTCAATTTCTATTTCTTCCCTTCTTTTCTTCACTTTCTCAATCTCTGCCACTCTTCTTTTTGTGTCTTTTTTTCAGCTTTCACAGAAAACATGTCCAGTCCTGCACCTTGAGCAACATCTCGTTCTATCTTCTTCTGCCAGACATACTTTTCGTTCAGAGTTGAATCTCCAAAAGGATTGGAATCATTCGAGTAATCTGAAACCATCTGTGACTTCAGCTCCTTTGCATCCTTCAAAGCCTTCTTCTGTGCTTTCTTCACCATTGAGAAGGATGGTAGCAATGGTGAGACATGTCTGATATGATTCCATGCCGGCCCTCCATATAAAGATATAGCTTTCCGAATTGTTATAAGGAGTGGGAGTACTCACACAAGAAGGGCTTCAAATGCACTTTCGAGTGTGCCATTTTGCATGTTTATTTCAACTTCAAAGGATATCGGTACTGCAGATAGGAAGGAAGGTTGTGGACTGTTTGGCTGGACTTGGCAGGATGTATTGGATTTGGCGATTTTAGGAACCAATTTAGAGAGACAAATCAATTTTTGTGTAAATTGAAAAATACATTGTAAGATAAACCTGAAATATAGTGAAAGACAACGCTATATTCAAAAAAAAACTTACACCCCATTTGTAGTGTTAACAGAGCCCTTAATCCAGCTTTACGAAAGGGCCCTTAGCCATCAAGCATTATGTTTTGCTTTTTAGTGAAATCTGGCTATTCTCAATTCAGAAGTTCAAAATCTCTTGCACATGCTGGCAAGACCAGTGGTTGCTGAAACATTGACAAGGTGGATTTAGTATACCAACTTTATTTACCTAGAGTGCTTCCTTTGCAGTGTCATATCTTACGATTTTATTTTCTCTCTATACATTAATTGTAATCTATCACATATTTCTTATTATTAGTTGTGAACAATTACATGCTCTTCATATGTCAATTTTAGGATTTGAACTGCATGTTTTGCAGGTAACAAGCCTGGTTAGGAAAGGTGCTAAGAAGATCACACTAAGTATAGGTGATGGTGCCAATGATGTGAGCATGATTCAAGCTGCACATGTTGGTGTTGGCATAAGTGGATTGGAAGGAATGCAAGCAGTAATGGCTAGTGATTTTGCTATTGCTCAGTTTCGCTACCTTACTGATTTACTTCTTGTGCATGGCCGATGGTCATATATCAGATTATGCAAGGTTGATGAGACCTTTCAATTCTCTTCTATTCATAACTGCCAAATGCTTGGCAAATCTGTTTGGCTGCTTCATATTTTTACACGTTCTCTCTTGTTGCAGGTTGTAACATACTTCTTCTACAAGAATCTTACTTTCACCTTGACGCAATTTTGGTACACATTCCAGACAGGTTTCAGTGGTCAAAGATTTTATGATGATTGGTTCCAATCTTTATACAATGTCATTTTTACAGCGCTTCCTGTGATTGTAGTTGGCTTGTTTGAAAAGGTAACTCATCCTTCTGAAATACTAGATCCATGAGACCGTTAGATCATGTGTCTAAGTAAAAGTTATTATGCTCGCTACTCTATAAATCTGAGCCAGAGTATATTATTATTATTTTTTGAAATGCACATACCAGCCGCTGATTGAAGAAATTGAGCATTGAAGTTGGATGGAGTTGAGAAAAAGGGGAAAATCTAGTGGTTTAGAATTAATTGTAAAAGTCCTCTCATCGGTAGATAGGAGCATTAAACTACAGATTTTTGAGGTGTGGCATATCTATGGTCAGGCATCTCACATTTGTGAGGGGTGTGAGGTTCTTTGAACTCACCAGGTATATGGGCCTAATACCGCCTCTTATACCAACTACATTTGTGCGCCATTTGTGAGTGCTTGTTAATGACATACCACTTCTATTTTAACAAGATACAAGTTGAAGGTACAAGGACGAGAGGGAGGCCAATTTATAACCCTGGAGGGAAGGGGGAAAATACATGATAGATTGTGGAGTAACAGAGAATACGGTGTAAGGTAGGGTAGAATGGAAGAGTAGAACTAAAGAAACGACCCTAGTTTGATGGGAAACTGGGTATATGTTAAGCTCATCTGATTGTATCTAGAATTCTGATATCTCAAAAGGGGAATTTTGATAGGTTTCTTGCTTGATTTTTTCAGGATGTCAGTGCCCCTCTTTCGAAGAAGTACCCAGAGTTATACAAGGAGGGAATAAAAAATAAGTTCTTCAAATGGAGAGTTGTAGTCATTTGGGCTTTCTTTGCATTGTATCATTCCTTGATCCTCTTTAATTTCTCTGTTGCTGCCAGTCATAGCGGTAAGAATTATTCAGGCAAGGTTTTTGGGCTCTGGGATGTCAGCACAGTGGCTTTCAGCTGTGTGGTGATTACTGTCAACTTGCGTCTTCTTATGGAATGTAATTCAATCACAAGGTGGCACAATATAAGCATTGCAGGGAGTATCCTAGCATGGTTCATGTTCATTTTTGTATATTCTGCCATTATGACCCCATATGACAGACAAGTAAGTCTTCTATAACATGTTTTAGGACCCTTTGATTGTATTAATGTCAGTAGCACCTTCATCAATTTACTATGTTTTTGCAGGAGAATGTATTCTTTGTTATATATGTGCTGATGAGCACGTTCTATTTTTATCTCACTCTTCTGCTGGTTCCCATTGTTGCTCTTCTTGGGGATTTCTTATATTTAGGGTGAGTCCTGAAGTTCTTTTTGACTATTATTAAGTTCTTTTGTTCAAGACAGACAAAATATGGTTTTTGTGGCGTGAATGATTTTACACTGGCGTATTGTTCAGATGTTTGAAGTACATTCAGTTACATTCGCGGCAACTACCTTAAAAAGGAAGATTGTTCAGAATAAGAATTAAAGAGGAAAAAGCCATGCCATTGTGAACAATTAATAACAAAAATAGTACCTCCCACGACACCATTTTGACAAAAAATCTATTGAATCCTCTGATATTTCCATTTCATCCCACCAGTTTGCCATGGTTATAGATACATATAACATTTATCTATCTGCTTTTTTGTTACGAGATTGATACATTGTTTTTAACTTCTCCTTCCAGGATACAAAGATGGTTTTTCCCATATGACTATCAAATTATTCAGGAAATTCACAGGAATGAACCTGAGGTGAGCAGCAGGGCAGAATTTCTGGAGATTGGAAAGCAAATGACACTAGACGAGGAGAGGAGCTATGCAATCAGTAAGCTTCCAAGAGAATCATCAAAGCACACTGGTTTTGCTTTTGATTCGCCATGCTATGAGTCATTTTTTGCTAAACAAGCTGGTGTTGTGGTACCCCAAAAAGCATGGGATGTGGCTCGTAGGGCCAGTATGAGGTCACAACCGAGACCATCAACAAGTTAAAATTAGGAAACTACTAATAAATCCCTCCAAGTTTTGTAAAATTAACTGTGCATGTCAATATCCTTAATTCTTATTTATTCCATTTTCACACATCACGTTCGCCGTAATGTCTTTGTAGGCATTATACTGTGAAGACCAGTCTTCATTTTTAGTAACAAGATGACCAGTCAAAAAATAAATAAATAAAAACAAAAATGGAAACTTCGGCTGCACAATCTAGATTCTAGACTGCCAAGAGCATTATTTGGATCGAAGTGGTACAATGAAGAATGATTTCACAAATTACCCATCAGTTTTGAACAGTTTCTTTGTTTATTTATTTTTCACTGGGGCAATGTACAGTTCCCAAGTCACTTTTCCTTGGCTTCTCTTAATGTGGACTATGAATCGTGTTATCTTTTTATGATGTTTTTGCCTTCCTCTAGGAAACAAAAAGAAAAGGATGAGCACTTGAAATGTTTACCAAACTAATTGAGCAAAACCAGCTTGGCTCAGAATGCAGATATAGATGCTGCACGATGATGCTCGAGTCCTGTATCATGCTTGATATGCATTATCAAGTCGAGTTGTAGCAACTTGGCTTGATTTATGAGAAGCTCCAGATTGAGCCTCCTCATGGTAGATCAAGTCTGAGTTGTAGCAACTTGGCTTGATTTTTGAGAAGCTACAAATTGAGCCTCCTCATGGTTGATATGCATCAAGTTGAGTTTTCGTTGGTGGTTTAACTTGGCTTCATTTCTGAGAAGCTCCAGATTCAGCATAATGCTTGATATGCATTATCCAGGCGAGTTCTAGTTGGCTTAACTTGGCTTGATTTCTGAGAAGCTCCAGATTGAGGTTGATTAAATACAGATACAGTTGAAGGTCGGCGCTTTAAAATAGAAACAGAGTTCAAATTCAAACCTTGTCGGGTATGGCTCAGCTCACGCACACCTCTGCTAGCCTAAATCCAGCTTTGCATATGGAACTAGGGTCGAGATTATCTACTGGGCAGACATACTGATTTCACCATTAAATCACAGCCCTATATGATTTGAATCTATTCTGATCAGTAATTGCTCAAAAAGTTTATTATTTTTCAATAGTGTTGGGAACTGAGACGGGCTATGTCATGTGGCCGGGCTTCTAGATGAGTCCAAGCTTAACCTCTTCAGCGATTAGGAAGAATGAAATGAATCAGATGCATTTCAAAATTTCAGCTGTAAACCAATGGTTCAAGTTAAAATATCAAATGGTTAGAAATTATTCATAACAATTAAATTTTAGTATTTTGACTAATTAAGATAATCCTTCTTGTTTTCTTATTGGTGGATGGGGTGCATCGGCATGCTACACTCTACATAAAACTACGTTGGTATCTTCTACATTGGATATATCAAATGGAACTAAAACTGAAAATCTTGTTTATTTTCTAACTTATAAACAAAATCTTAAAAAAAATTTACTTAAACTTCGCACTGTTTGCCAACTTCAAAACTTGGGAATTCTATTCCACAATGTAAAAAATTCAGAGAAAATAAAGAATAATTCCTACTCTTTATTATTATTATTACTCCCTCTTTCCTAATTTAGTAGTCTTATATGAATTTTAGAATTGTTTCAAAATAGTTGTCTCTTTTATAGTGGAGTAATATAAAGTGTGTTGAAAATAAATTATATCACATGGAGTGCTAGCTTTATATAGAGAGTTTCTTAAAAAATACAAATGTTTTAAATGAGACAATTAAAATGGAACAGATGGAATATTATTAGCACTTTTTAAACTTATTTTTAAGTGAAAATTTCTAAAATACAAATAAAAATTAGAAATAATTGTTAGACCTCATCTCTAAGTACCTCAATTAGTCAAAGATGGTGATTCAAATAAACTTAGTTTCATATAAAGTGTTGTGTAATTTTATTAACTAAATCTTATGTTAACGTCATTTTGGAATCCAATTGTCAGAAAAAATTGAATGCATAGAACAAGAGTTATCTCTCATTGGATGGTAGAGTCACACTTATTAAATCAGTTTTAGTTAATCTTCAAACGTATTTTATATTATTGTTTGAAGTACACAGGCCTACAGGGAGTTGTTTGGCAAGTGGAGAAATTACAACAGGAGGAACCACGTGCTGTTATGTAAATGCATTAGGAGATTTTTAATAAAATCATTTTCGGTTCTGTGTAAAAGATTTTAAAGTAAACATGATTAGCGTCAAAAATATATAAATACCGAAGTAATTTCTTCTCTCACAATTATCGGTCTACTTCAGTCTTTCAGAATATCTCGAGTCTGATGAGTAATGGCTTCTCTCATCTTCAACCTCTCCCCTCTTCTCCTTCCCAATTCCGATCGCCCTTCCTTCTTCACTCTCAGAAGTCCTTTTCATCTTCTCATTTCCTCTCCTCCCTTCACTTCCCCCAGCTCTCGTCGTTCCACTGTCGTCTCTTCCGCTCGTCGTAAGCTCTCTCTCTCTCTCTCTCCATGCCCCTCTTCAGTCTCACATCTCATATTTATTTATTTTTCAGATGAGAGGAGTGAAAGCGGAATAAGTGAAAGCAAGAAGCAGATGATGATTGAACGTTATGGCCTTGATCCAACAGACTTCTTGCTCGAACCTACCCGCCATAATAAGGTCCTGCCCCCATACCTATTTGCTCTTTTTCTTTTTTCTTTTTAATTCTCCTGAAAATATCACTTGTAAGCGGGATGACTAAGTTTATGTTGAGCCTCTATTTGTACTGTTTTTCTCTTTGATACTCATTTTATCCCATCAATAAGGATTCGCGCTCAACTTGAACCTGTTTCAAGATACACTTACCATTGATTAAGCTGTTAAAAAAAATGGTCTTTAAATTCATACTTAGAATAATTTGTTTAAGCTGAATTTTGACGCACTTTTATACAGGTGTAGATCTTTCACACCAACTTATCCTCACCATCTAAAATAAGCCATATAAAATGTTACTTATCTGGTTCATAAATGGATAATTTTTATTTTTCTCCCTTCTGTCTTCATTAGGTCATTCTATTTCCTGAAATTGGTCTTGTTCTTGTTTGGATTTTGAAATGAATGTTTGGTTCCTCAGTCGAGGAGGAGAAGAGAAGCTGAAAAGACCCAGAAAGGAATTCGGGAGGCTTTGCCTCTGGAGGAGCCTATGCCTCCTCGGACTACTCATAGGTTGCTTCAGGTATATCACCACACCCTCTCATTTCCATGAATTGCTTTTCTTCAGTTTTTTTTTTTGGCTGGGGGGTTCTTAAAGAATTGGATTGATTCTTACTGTAAAAAAGATTATTTTGTATGCAATGTACATTTAGCTTGGGTGGCATTTGATTGCACCCCAAATCACAGTGTGATTTAGGCTGTTGTGGCAGAGTTGTGGGTAGTTGTATGGCACCAGCCATGTGACCACGTTTTAGTTCTGTAATCACATTTGATGGGATGTTTTGGTGCAACTTAAAATTGTTTACAGGTGTTGCTAATAGTTTCTTAGACAGTCAAGGCAGAGAAATTGTATCCCACTCAATGTGTTTTCATGCTACACTACTTGTGTTCCCAGCTATAAGAACTAATGAACTATATTATTATTGCCATTTGGGGTGCATTTACATTCAACCTTGTGCAATTGTACTCACATTTGTTTTGGCTATTGAAAATTGTGTTAATAGTTTGTTCCTTACTTTTCTTTTTCTTCTTGAATGATGAAACTTGTTCATATTTTCTGTTATGGAAGTTCTGCGATTTAAAGTATATTTGTTCATTATCCTCAATCTGAGGTTCAAAGTTAAAACAATTTCCAATAAAGGTATGGTTTCTGTGGTGTTGGTGTGTGGCAATACATTTGTTCTTTGGTCCTTCAAAATTTCTATTATTGTCTTGAATTTTGGGTAGAAAAATCCATCATGACCCCTCTTTAAGCTTAGTTTTTTTTTTTAAAGGTCTCTTTAAGCTTAGTTTTTAAACAAAGAATTTTATTCTGAATACCTTTGAATGTCATGAATGCTCATCAGTTGCCATTTTGTGGAGACTTATATCCTAAGGCAATGTGCCTCTTCCAGGTACTAGGAGGAAAGGCCCGCAGAAGAAAGTTGCTTTCACCCAAGGGAATGGATGTACGCCCTATGATGGAAGTTGTAAGAAGTGCAGCATTTAATATCTTACAGGTACCATTGAATGACCTTTTATTGCCATTCCTTACCATCAGTAGCCTAGTTCTTCTAAAGGTGAATGATTTTTTATGTTTAAAAGCACTCTATCTGGCTTGTGTAGGTGGCTGGTGGTTGTCCTGCTTCTTTAAGGCCTGGTCGCTGGTTAGATTTGTACAGTGGCACTGGATCTGTTGGAATTGAAGCGATCAGCAGGGGGTGTTCAGAGGTTCCTTTTAAGAACTATTGATATTATATTATTATGTGTGTGTGTGTGTGTGTGTGTGTGTGTATATATATATATATATAGAGAGAGAGAGAGAGAGGTCCTTTTAAGAGAATTAGACTTCCTGAACTATTGATGTTATGTTTTAGGCTGTATATTGTTTATATTGTTTTTCCTCTCTAGCCTTCATTAATTTGGAGTGCAATTCATATTTATATTTAAGCTGTCTTTTCAAACTCTGAAGAATATGGCTTTTAGTAGAGTAGAGTGGAAATGTTGAAATTAAAAGAAAAGAAAAACAACCACAGATAGATGGGAAACTGGCTATGATGATGATGTTTCAAATTCCACTTTATTTGTGATTACTGGGTAAGTTACGTCATACTGTTGTTTCTGTGCGTTTCAGGTGCACTTTGTTGAGATGGATCCTTGGGTTGTCTCTGAAGTTTTGAGACCAAATTTAGAGTGTACTGGATTTCTTGACTCTTCAGTGATCCATCCAGTTCGTGTTGAAACGTTCCTGACACAGGCTGAAAAAGGTATATGCACAATTTAGTGCTCAGAATATAAAGATCTAATGATTATGCTCAAAGTGAGAACGTAAAATAACCAACACTAGGAATAGGAATCTAGGACTGTCATTCACTTAGTTGAATTGGGGAGATTAAGCATGTCTGCCAGGCATATCAAGTAAGGATTTACAACTATCTGTTAATTGTGGAATAGATGTAAAAATGGTCCATCATCATCTCCGGCCTTGTGGAAATGTGTAATAAAATGGTTCATCTTTATATTCCACTCTTAACTTGGTTATTCCACTCTAACTTGGTTGGATTTGGAATGAACGAACAAACCAAGTCAGATCAGGCCATGGTTAAAAAACTGTTCTGTGCATGCTGGATTTTAAGAAACCCAGTACTGGTATTCTGGACACCATCCCTACCAGTATACCCACATGGTTTAATATATGATCTCATCCCCATTTCTCACTGTAATCTCTTCTTACCTTCTTCTCCATCATCTCTCCTTTGTTTTTTCAACAAAATCCTAAAACCCACGTGTTTTTTTTCCATTTTTTATTGTTTTATGGAACTTTTTGAGGTTTTTCTTTTAAACAGCTGGCACTGGGTGGTATTTACCAGCCAGCAGCTGAAAACTGATCAATGCATATTGGGTCCCTGTAGACCAGGCATGTGCTGCTTGTAAGGTATTTAAATCCTTGAGCCAGACCTAATTTTACCAATAAACCAAGTGTGACTGGGAAAGTTGACCCAGTTTCACAGAAATGAGGATAGACCATGTTTTCACCAACCATGTGACTCAAGCAAGCTCCTGGTAAGACATGGTGTTCTTACTATGACTAGGAACAGAATGAAACCTGACTTGCATCCAGAAGGACCTAAATGGTTGAGTTAACCATATGAATTAAGTTCAGGTCAATCTTTAAAACAGCTGAACTATGAGCATTTGGAGTTCACTTTCCTGTTCCAATGGACAGTTCTGTTCAGCCAAACTTATTTTTTGCTTAATACTCTGCTAGCTTCATTGATTCACCTGGAAGCACTATAAGCATCATTAGGTGAAGACACTCCCAGATTTTCTTAACTACAGGCAAGTGCATGGTTTGCTGAAGTCAAGTTGCATACTTTTGCAGGTAAAGATGGATCATTTGACTATATTAGTGTCACACCTCCTTACACAGCAGTTGATTATGGGGTATTAATGGACCAACTCTCAAAGTCCCCTTTGGTCAGCAAAGATACCTTCATTGTAAGCTGGGATCCTTTTCATTTAAAAGATTCAATTATGTTTTTATCTTTTATTGACAAAAGATGCAATTCTTGTAATTACATCATTCTTATGTTTATTCAGTTCTGACTTTTAGGTTGTGGAGTATCCCTTAAGAACTACTATGCTGGAATCATGTGGAGATCTTGTAAAGGTATAATGCTTGAACCCTTTGGTTTCTGTTGATAACAATTAATGGCTTGTTTTCTTTAGTTGAAGGTTCCACTCAATTTAAAATAGTTGATGTGGATGCTTGTGGCTCGATAGAGTTAACTTACTACCGTTGGTTCTTGTATTATAGAATTTGTTGGTGCAATAATTGGTTATGTTTTTTTTTTTCCTCTTAGCGGTAACAAAAATTATATTAATAAAGAAAAAGATTACAAAAGGCGGGTGTAAAAGACTTACACCTGGGAAGAACAACGTAAGCATATATAATTACATAGCACAACCCTCAATTATCCTATTGGGACCGAGCAAAATCGTAGGAAGAAAGAAACATAAAACCACCAATTTACAAATTCCTCATCAAAAGTTACAATAAGAAAGTTCCTCATGTTCCCCTTCCGCCACGCATTTTGCTAGGAAACTTGCTACTCCGTTTGTTGATTGTCTAGAAAGCACAAAAGAGACCTCTTTACCATAACACAATGCCATGATCTCCTAGCTATGGTAACCAACTTCCAAGAAGGACGCTAATAGCCCTTGCCCATTTTATTGCATTCCCGAATCCCCCTCAATAATTAACTTCCCCTGGTCATAATCCACCCACAGAGACCAAGCTTTTCTAATCCCTAAGATTTTTTCCTCATGTGAATTTCCAACACCTACTGACTCCCAAAAGACCATAATCACACAAAACCCTCCAATCCCTACAGGTCCCAACTTACCTCCTTTTTTTTTGAAGACCAAGGTATCCAGACGTCTCACCTGACTAATTCTTGGGGCATGTGTAAACCTCCCAATTTGCACATGCCGGGTAGAGAACAACGGGGAGTGGCCCTTTGTGTTTTGAGGGGGACTTGATCCTTGTTGTCCCAGACTCCCAACTTACCTATTGCCGCCCCATCTATGTTGAACTTAATACAACCCTCATTCCGAGGAGGGGACCAATACCTAATGTCTTCCTTTCTAGTTTTGCCACTCCTACAACCCTCCCATGATATATAGAAATCCAACATTTTGCGCCCCTTGATCTCTTTGCTAGCTACAAGCCAAGCACAAAGCCTCCATTTGGCCGATTGGAATATCTCATTTTCCTCAGAGGCCTTATTTTTTTAAGTTTCTAAGATTCCTTTCATTCTATATAGACCACAAAATAACCCCCAGGATGGTATTCCAGCCTACCTTCCTCCTAGGCCCTAATTTTAAAGTACTCCAACTCTCCACTATTATGAGGCAGGTATTATCAAAGACACACGAGACTCTCAATAGATTAACAAACCTAGACTAGAGGTATCTACATTTCCCAAATAATCGGTCTATGTCCTCCTTCAAGTCTCCCCAATAAGTACAATAAAGATCATAGCTAGCTTTTAAAATGCCCCTCTAATATAATTCCATTCTAAATAGTATTTTCTTTTTAAGAGCATACCACACAAATGTTTGAACTCGCCAGGGAGAACCCTGGACCAAGTTGAGAAGCCAAGACAAGATTCGTTGGGGTGTCCATTGAGGGCCAGGTCAACCCTTGCCTTAACTGAAACTAAGCCTGACGAGTCACTAGTCCAAATACATTTGTTGTCCTCTTTTCTAAAGATTGAAACATCACTTCACAAAGTTCTCAACTCATCCCAACTCTCATGTTCAAAGGCCCTAAGATTTCTTCTAAATTTCTAAAAACGACCTTCCATCTCGCGATTCCATGTTCCACTACATAACAGTCCATAACCTTGGCATGCCTAATTGTTAGTGATCCTATATAGCCTGGGAAATAGGTCTTTCAGGGGTATCTCACCGAACTAGAGATTGGTCCAAAGAGGGTTTTATTCCCTTTCCCAACCAACAGGCTCAACTTCTCCTTGTATAGACTCCCCACCTTTCCTTTTTCCTTTACCAATTCTCCATCAATCCTTAACTAGTGGTGAACCCTTCTTCTCAACCTTATCCCTAAGGCTCCGTCCGCCTACATCTTCCACCCCATACCTAGCAAAAATGAATGATTCTAAATGTACGAGTTAAGAGGTGGTGGCTTGGTATTTCCTGGGGAAAAATGCTCAAACTTGAGTTTGGTGGATTGCAATGAGGACAAATCTTGTGGTCTGTTGAACTTGGCCTAGAAGCATATGACCCATGCTCACCGTCCCAAATTGACTCTGGGATTTGTTGTGATTGACCTCTCTTTATTTGTGTTGTGATCAATCCATTGCACCTTGAAGTCTTCCACCAAAAGTTCTCTCCAATCAGGCATGGCCCCCGAATGTGGTCCAATGAGGAACTTTGCTATCACCTGTAGATGCTCTACCTAGCACAATCTACTCATCTAGAGTTCCATTTCACACATGGTCTGATGGATGTTCAGATTGCTTGGTTCGTGCTTGGGCGAGGTGCTGGAAATAGATCATCGAATGATTCATTGACAAGAATAGCTTTTTTGGAAATAGATATTCAAGGGAGAGGGTTGCTACCCAATCAAGATATAAAGGTGGTGGACTGACTTGTATTTCAAAGATTAGAATTATCTAGGATGAGGACCAGTAGACAGGATGATGAGGACATCATGGGACGCTAACAAAGAAGGATGCATTGGGATCTAGATTTTACCTCATCATGGCTGGATGGTGAATTTCTGCATAATCCCCACATATCTGACCATGGATAGAAGCAGATCCAACCATGGATAGCCCAAATTGGGCATAGATCTGATTAGATTACTTGGAACCTGATCTAGTGGTTCATTTCATCAAATTGGGTTTTGGGAGTTGTTTTATTCTTCAGATCATGATTGGATTGATCCACACTATCAAATGGATCCAGAGTTTCCATAGCAGTGGATTTAGGAAGTTTACTTTATTATTTATTTTATTTTTATTTGAGTACCAACTTATAGAATGTAATAAGCTAATTTAAAAGGTTTGTATTGTTCACATATGTGGCACACGTGTGTGCTTCTAGGGTTTCATAGGTTTTTCTTATAAATAGTTGTAAACACTCATTGTTTGCTCTCTTGAGAATACCAGTGGTGTGCCTCCATCCCTCCTTTGGTGTGACTCAAAGGAATCAGGTGTTTTCATTTCTCTTCTTCCTAATCTCTTGTTTTTCTTCTCTTTTCTTCTTCTTCTTCTTCTTCTTCTGCTTTTCTTCTTCCCCAACTTTTCCCTAATTTCCCCCATTTTTGGAGCCCTAGAACTGCAAAAAGTTCCAAATAAACCCAAATCTGACCCAACCAGGGCCAGATCTTAGCATTGCAGGCCGCCATAACCCGAAGCCTACCAGGCCGTACGGACAGCTATTTTGGGTCCCGTGTTGTATCATTTTGCATCCTAACTTGGTTCCCTACCCTTCAACCCACATTTTTTTGTAGAAAATTTCCCAAACAGCCCCTTTCTTGGCCCTATTTCAAGTGTCTTGGGTTTTGATTCAAGTAGGACTTGATTTTTCATTAAGAATCTATACTTTGTCACCTGTTCGTGGAATCTTAGGCATCTTGAATCTGATCTGAGGATTTTTTTTTTAAATAATTACTATATTAAAAGAAAAGGAAGCACCAGAGGTGCAAATACAATAAAAGCAAAAAAGGAGAACAAGGAGAAAGCAAAGATCTTAGGATATTTGGAAACCCTAATCTCGATTTATGATTATTTCTAGGGTTTAATGTGCTTGCATGCTATGGATCTTTTTAGATCTTTTGATTTTTGTGATGTTATATGCATAGATCTTGTTTTAATCATTTAGTATGGAACGTTATCTTCTTAAGTTAGTGTTCACATATGCATATTTTAAGCATATAGCAGTAGATGCCACTCAAATTTGTTATTTTCTTTCATTTTTTTTTTTTTGAGCGGTAACAATAGAAATTATATTAAACGAACAAGAGCAAATACAAGAAGAGAAAAGAGGTCTAACAGGATTAGATCCGAAACACGAGAAGAAAAAAGAGAGAAACGGGAAAGAAAAGAACAACATAAGAGAGCAAAAAGAACTTAAACAACAACTCCTCCAATCTCAAAGGAGAAATACGCCAGAGGAAAGGCCAGTGACACCAAGCTTGGCAAAAATGTTTGTCAACCCATTCGCTGCTCAACCAATCTGTATGAAGGAAACATCCATCCCTGAAACCATCTCTCTAATCTCTCTAACCAAAGTGATCAGTCTCCAGGGTGGGCGCTTATGTCCCATATTCCACTTAATTGCATTTGCCGAGTCCCCCTCAATAATGAGTTTTCCTTCTCCAAATGATTTCCAGGTGAGCAAAGGTCTTCTAATGCTAAGTATTTCCGCCTCGTTGGAATCTCTAGTTCCCAACGACTCAATGAAGACAATGGAAGTGGACCCCTCATTATCTCTCAGCACCCCACCAATCCCAGCGGGACCAAGTTTCCCTCTTTCTGCCCCATCAACATTAAACTCCATGACATTTTGATCTGGAGGCCTCCAAAGCTCTTTGATCTTCACTTTTCTTCTAAACTCGTTCATGCATTCCCCCTAAGAAGATAACAACTCAGTGAGTGTAAGACCTCTAAACTCTTTGCTAGGAAGAAGCCAAATGCATAGTCTCCATTTTACTACTTGAAAAAAGTCATTCATATTTGTTGATTTACCTTCAAATATTCTAGAGTTTCTTTCTTTCCAGATGGACCATAAAATGACAGCTGGGATGGTGTTCCAAGCAAGTTTAAGCCTTGGTGTTAGCCTTGATATAAACCGCGATTCCAGAGATCCAGCACATGTTCTATCAAACACCCAAGGAACCTTGAATAAATTAGCAAAGTTATTCCAAAGGTAACGAGCCAGTGGGCAATGCAGAAAAAGGTAATCAACATCTTCCTCCTCAGTCTCGCAAATGGGACAAATGGGGTTGTCCTCTTGGTATAACAAACCTCTCCTTTTGAGTGCCATTCTTATTTTCTTTCATTAAATTCCTAGATCTAGAGTTTTGAATGCCTTAACCTCATCTTAGGGCACACTTCACTTCTGTCCTGTGTCACAGGAGCAGTGTCTAATGCTAGAGTTTTGGATTTCTGATTAATTTGGAGTCATGGAGGTGGGGTGGAGAGAAGGAACAATGTCTTAGAGGGGGACGACAATTTTGAATGGAGTCCATCATTGGAGAAAAGTGATGAAGATTTTCTTTCCTGCTTGTGGAACATCACATTATAAATCAAGGTGAGACAAAGGGGTGGAAGAACTCTGAAGCTGTTTAGTCAACATCAGGTTGAGATTGACAAACATGTATTTGGCTTTGCATTCAAATTTCAAACAAATTTACAAAGGCCCATGTTCCAGGCCAAGCAGCATGGTCAAAGGCACAAGTTTTCCTGGATGTGGAAGGGCCAGTGAGCCAGATGGGCAGACCTCCCCATTTCTTTATGAGCCTCTTCCACTTTATACCCTGGGCTGAGCTCAAGATACAGAACACGGAACTGGAACTTTATGGATCATTGATCTGGCCCTATTATGGATATACTGAAGATAAAAGATCTGACATCTGATCAGTAGAAGGGGGCCTGAATTGGAAGCAGGGAGACAATAGAGGGTTATTGGCGGGTTTATAGGATGTCTATATATCGTAGCTTCGAATGATTTCCCCTGAGTCTTGTGTTTTAGTTTTGTTGATGAGAAGAAAATTGCAAAAAATCTATTTTGTTCATGGTAAATGGTGGGGTTCACTTGTGCAATTGGTCTCAACCTGGCATAGTTGGGTTTACTGATCATGGAGATGAGGATGCCACTTGGAAACGTGTGTGTGTGTGTGTGAGAGAGAGAGAGAGAGAGAGCTCACCGTCGCTGAAAGGAAATCCCATATCTCTTTGCTTAAATTCTATTTATCTTAAATGGCATGCATGATCATCATCATTCTAACATCTAATGCCATCTATCTAGTGTCATATTTCTGAATTCTACTTTTCTGCTCTTATCCTATAAAAACCCATATCCTCTAATTCCCACAAGGCTTTGATAATAAATGACACATCATCGTCAACATGACCACCCCCAGTACTAGTAATCTCACTTATCTTGTATTTGCTTTTTGAATTATACTCTTTCATTCTATCCCATAAAAAGCCAAGCCATTGTTACTCGCACAAAAATTAAAAAGATCTTATGGTGATGGGTCAGCTAACAAATCATCCCTTTCCTCACCTACTACCTCTAGGGGTCATGGTATGTAACCATGCACGTTTTAAACTTCTTGAAGAGGTGATTTATTCAAGTTTGACATGTGGCTTTAACCTTATTCATATATATGCACATCAATTAATAAATTTGTGCGGATAATAAATGTGGAAAAGCAACAATTGATAAATATATACATATATATATAACAATGATTCTGTTACTATATCTTTTTCATCGCCATCCCTTGTTCTGACGCATTCTCCCTTTGTAAATTTTACATTTGACAATATTTTCTTTATGGACCTATGGACTACATGGGCATGCGTCTAAGTGCTTACTCATTGCAGATAACTGACCGGCGATTTGGCCGGACACACTTGGTGATATATGGACCCACTTGGGCCCAGAAGAAGAGGAAATCCAAAACCTTTGCTAGTACTTCTGCTCAACTTGCTTCATTGCCGGCCGAAAATGTTGGCTGAAAGTGCTGTTACAACAAACAATGCCATTCATTG
This sequence comes from Chimonanthus praecox, assembly GCA_022113865.1. Classification (NCBI taxonomy): domain Eukaryota; kingdom Viridiplantae; phylum Streptophyta; class Magnoliopsida; order Laurales; family Calycanthaceae; genus Chimonanthus; species Chimonanthus praecox. The sequence goes on along the minus strand of CM039089.1, from coordinate 68,875,034 downwards.
TTCATGGGACTCTGGATAAGCTTGCACTGACTTCTGTAGTTATAGAGGTAATTTTATTTCTGGTCTATGTCCTTTGTTTAGTTGGATTTCATGATAGTTTTTAGATTTATCTGTTCTTTTTTCCCCTAATATTCATCTGACTCTGCAATGGGCACTGAAAATGTGAACTGCAGGTTGACTCCGATCCAAATGCCTGTGGGGATACCCATGATCACTTAGAGCTTGAACTGATTCTTTTGGCCAGTCAATTTTTAGTGCTCAATTTTTTGAAAAAAGGAAAATAATTAAATGTGTAATCCAAATTAACTATTTACAGGGGCATAATCGCCTGTTCAGAAATCCAAATGTATTAAAGGATGTCCATAATGGATTAATAGATGTTACAGTTTCATCAGCTGGTAGGGTCTGTGCCACTGATGAAAGACGTAAACTTTGCTTCGTTGGTTCCTGCAAGCTCGAGAAGCTCTCCACCCATGGTGGCCATAGTTCTCTTACAAATGTAACAAATCTACCATCATGTGCATCGTTGACAGTTACTTAAGGTGGCAGTCTAGAGAATCGGTATCTAAGTAAGATCTTCAGTTCTGTATTATAACATAATTGATTAGATCTTAACATTTATTTGTTATAGTTCTTCTCGAGGCTTGAAATTGTTTTCATGTTTACTTGAATTAATCCCTGCAACAGGCAGGCACATGGGTGACTTGAAAATGTTCCATCGGAAATTGGCCATTATAATGTTAAATAATATATAATGATGATGTTGGTATTGCCTAATTGGTGTGGATTTGACCTTGGTATTTTTTTTATTTAATTTGAGTTCGGTTGTGAAAACTTGGCTGATTTTGTGAGCTTGGATAGGATTGAACAAGAACATTCATTTCACTTGGGTAACAAGTTTTTGATGCATAGTGAATTCATGTGAAATTGGAGGGAATTTAATCCCTCAACTCGTCTTATTTTCTTTCCCCACTCGAGTGATATCTAGCCGCCAGTCAGGAGTGGGTGATATGAACCTAACTAAAAGACAACTTTTGGGTTGGGTTGAGTCCACACTCCACACAACTGTGTTTTGGTCAAGGTTTATTCGGGTTCAGTTTGTCGGCTTGGAAGCGAGGTTGGGCATCTGGACCTTGTTATTGAGATTTGATAGTACAGCTGAAATTTACATATTAAATCACGTAAATGTACATTTTTTCTTTTTTAATCCACCGCTCGGTAACTCTGCTGGTGGCCACTCTCCTCGGAAAGGGAGAGGTCATGAGTTCGAGCCTCGAAGATCTTTACCTGGGAGTGTGGTCTATGTTGCTCTCCAAGAAGTTTTAGGAGGGACATGGTGGAGTAAGTTGGGGTGGGTGTAAGGTTTCTCTTAGATTTAAAATATATATATATATTTATTTAGAATTTCTTTCATGTCAACATCAAAAGAGACTATTGCAGTCAGAATTTCGGCCAGCATGCCAGAATACGTCTACACAAGAATCAAGCCCATATTTTGATTATTTAGCATATAAATAGACCTGTGGAATAATATGTATCTCTCTCAATTCTCAAGAGAATAGTTGATGACATTTATTTTAAAAATAAGTAGATGAGGATATCGTATAATGTAATAATATACGAAAAGCATGTGTATGGAAAGAAGTTCGTTGGAAACTTCCTCAAATTCACTGTTCTAAGGATTTTTTTTAATTAAGTAAAGAGGCAAGATACACTCAGCTTACTTAAAAATTGCACACTTTCTCCATGTTCTATGCATCCAACTGAAGCCTTTATCTTCCTGTGGGAATTCCTACACAATTTACGACTTCAACTACGAAATTCTTATCCAGTACTTACCAAATTCAAGCATATATTGGGTATTTTTTCAGAAAAGAGAATTCAAGAATCATGATAATGGAAATTAGGGGTGAGACTTGCATCAGGTTTTAACCCGATCTGCATGACCCAACTCGAGAGGGTTTGGTTATGTATTTATATATTTCTAGTTGGGTCGGATTGAGAAAATAAAAATCTATATGAAATTTGTGTCAGGTTGAGCTGAGAAATTTAAAATCAATATATTCATGGCATATACACTATATAAGTTTTGAAGATATATAATTCTGATACATTTATCACTAAAGAAGTACACATTACAGATTTACAGTAATTCATTCTTTCATTTATTATTTATTATTATACGTCTCATTCTTTATATAATTATTTATTTATTTTTATATATTCATTTCATTCATTTCAATTATTCTAATATAGATCCATTTTTTCTCATGCTTACTTCAATTTATTTAAGATATGGTTAATCTATTATAAATTTAATCATTTCGTACTAATTAACTATATTGTAATTTCGTCTGAAAAAATACTACAAATTATTTTTCCATTTTTTTGAAAAAAATTATAAGATATAGAAATCTCAATTTCATAACTTGTACACTCTGTTTTGATGGCTAAATGACCGTTAAATAATGATACAATTATATAAAATTGAAGCCGAGATTTCTCTACATTTTCTATAATCTTTCTAAAAATTTTAAGAAGAAAATAGAAGAAGAGAAAAGAGCATATCAACAATGTATCACCAGTACGCAACCTTGCGGCGATACAGCATAACGGATCTTATATCGGCGAAAAGTTAACTCCTGCCTGAGACAAATTACAACTTTAAGGGAAGAAAGCTAATTACGACACGTGGGGGAAAGATTTGTGATGCAGGAGCATAAATCATCGAAATATAATTGCCAAAGTGAAGAGAATCGTATCTGAAGCCGCAAATTGCTACATAGAATTAAGGGAAGAGATGGAAAGGTGAGCTGAGGTGAGGTTCAGTGAGGTTCATCATCATCATCTCTCTCTTCTCTCTCTCTCTCTCTCTCTGGATATGGTGACAACAAGTGAGATCAAATTAAAACACCATTAAAAAGCATATCAAGTCTTTTGTACTATCTATTGCCTTGGATGCTCATTTTGGGGGCGGATTCTTTCGAATATAAGCTTTTTAGAAGCTTAAAAGAGTGGCTATCTTTTTCTAAGTATCTCATTCTATAATTTTCTTATTCTTCTGACAACCCAAATTCTATTTGTTTCTTGCCGTCATTTATTTTGTGTATACAAATCTAAAAGATACAATTAAAAGTAGTTTAAAATTGATTTTATAAGATGACAAGTTAAAAGAGACTCTCATACATATATAAGTATAGCCCCTAATACATAGAATTGAGATGTCACAAGTTGAAAGTATCAAAACGAGAGGTAGTACTTTTAAAATAAGAAGGAAAAAAGATAAAATAATAAAGAATGACATAATTTTATTATGGAGTAACTGATCAATTACTTTATATTGAAGTCAATAGGAAAAGTAGAGCTCAAAAAAATCAACTCTAAATAGATGAAACTGAGCTATGATGACTATAATGATAATGATGATAACAGGTAATGTATCTTTAGCCATTAGATATTATCGATGTAATATTAGTTTATCAAATTTTGGAAGACAAATACTTATTTATTGGTTTAATATGCATATATGTTTGTCAATCAATAGATTCTAAAATCTTGTTAGTATTTGGTCCTCATTGGAGGAGGAAGAGATTGGCTGCCGCTGGCACTAAATAGGTCTTTGAAGATTAGAGTTGAGTTCTCACTTGACAATGGAGACTCGCAATCAGGGGTCTGAATATCGGCCGATATCTCGGCCGCATCATATTAGCCGATATTGACCTTTTTGGTAAAAAAAAAAATAATAAAGAGAGAGAAAAATATCGGCCGATAATGAGATATCGGTCGATATATCGACCGAGACTGTTTTTTCGACTCCAACTCGCAACCCACTTTTATCAGATTTTTTAGACATATTCTAACATCTCCCATCATTCAAAATCTCCTACTTTTTAAGATATTTGAATGCTTAGATCTTTAATTTTTTAGAGATGGAAGATTCTATTATGTACATATTTAGAGTAGCAGAATAAACATAAAATTGATTTGTTTTTTCCAATGGAAAGCGTCGAATTAGAATGAGCAGTGTGATTATTACATATAACACAGTGGACTGAGACTTGAAAGCGAAGACTCATTGAATGATACAAAGAGATTAATTAAAATATAGCATACTGATTAAGGTGTGGTTTATATTCCCATGTCAAAGCATCCATGCCCAAGAACCGGCTTCTTCTTCCACTCCTAATCTTTCTCAAATTCATTTCCTTTCCTTTCCTTGTTAGATATTCCCATTTCCCACAGATCATATCTTCATTCCCATTAACCATGCATGAATTCTAGAATCAAGAATCCCAAATAATTTAAGAGTCGTATGAGCCCAACCCAAGTGGGGAAGCACAGCACATGCACTTTAGTATGCGTGAAGAAGAATTGAGTTCTCATGTTTGATCCCCATCTCTTGAGTTTTAAATGTAATATACCAAAACATGAGTTTACCATTGCCTATGGACTCGGGAGAAATTGATTTTAATTTTTTTTTATTTTTAATGTGTCGGTGATATTGAAACTGAAGAAATTATGGATGCAGCAAAAAGCATAGATAATCTCTACCACAAAAGTTATAAATATTTTTTTTTTGTTTAATATGACTTTGAATCACTTAAGAAATACAAAACATTTTACCTAATGGTGTGGTGTAATTTAACTGTGCCTCCCTCCTCAAAAGTGAGAGATTCCTCATGGCCTAATCTTGATATGCCTTAGGGATAGTAGATTCACCCGTAAAGATTTTATGCTGGATATCCCGTGATTTCTCAAATGTAAATTCAAAAAAAAAAAATTTCAAAACATTTCTCAATTAAGTTAAACACTCATTCATACATAGGGTAAAAAAGCCATATCCTAATCATTGCTTTTATCTTTCCGAAGAGAGAAAAAAGAGGAGTTTCTTTGTTCGGTGCTTGATAGTTTGGCACGTGTGAGCCTTTCCTTTTATTTTCTTAAATATCATGACTCAATTTCATATTGAGAGCGTGCCTAATCTTATAAATATAAGAAATTACTCACAAACCTCAAGTATAATATATGACACATGTGAATCTTTTAAATATCATTTAAGTATCTTTTACCAGTGAAAGTAGTAGCAGCTACAAAGGAAAGAAAGCAATCTAATATTGTCGGCTTGAAGTTGCTTAGTTGGATTTGCCGACTCAAAGCTTAATGAGTCAAGTAAAATTATCAAGCCTATCTTAGTTGTGGATGAGTCTGACAGATTTACACAATTTACTCAACTCAATGAGTTAAGTCCTTTCAAATTTCCAACTATGATCTTTAGACTTATATGTGATTTCAAATATAGTTCAAGTACGACCAAATCCAGCCTAGCCTGGCCCGTAATTAGTGTGTATATCTCGGATTTCTGAGCAAGTCAGTTGATAGTCTAACCCAACCACATCGACACAGCCCATATTTATTCAGGCCCATAAATTTCTGTTGATATTCGACCAATTTCAACTGAAATTTCTTTTCGACCTAGATTATTAGTATTTTTAATTCTCAAAGAAAAAGCCTGCTATATCAATTTTGACGAGAGAAAAAAAAAATCTGCCAAATCTCAACTGATATCCCAAATATGGACCAAATTTTAAAACCATGATCAGACAAGTCATGAGAGACAAGTCATGAGAAGCTGTAGCCTAAAAGAGCGAAAGTATTGAAACAATGTCGTACGCCATTAAAAGTTTTGTCCTGGGGTTATAAGTGAATTTTTTTTCTCAATTTTTTATTTTTATTTTTTTATATTATGTAGGAATCGAATGTGGGGCCCTAATGTCGTTCTCCCCCAACATAATCCCATTTAGCAATTCCCAAAAATCTGATGCCTCAATGGGTAGAAAGAGAAAAATGATACTGATCATATAAAATGTTATCTTAAGAACAACAGAAAAAAGAACTAGTCTAGCAATGCCATGCATCCAACAAATACGATTCATATAACACGCATACGATAAAGGAGAGAGTCTAAATTGCAGGGCTAAGTCAACCAACAATATTACCGAAGACTTTATTTCATCTATTTTAAAATTGAAACAATTCGATCAATTTAAATTAACATATATCTACACCATGTGTATTATAGCCATACATGAGAATGATACCAATGGAACCATGGGTTGATTTTTTAGCTTTATTTCTCCATTTGATCTTTTCATAAATTAATGGCAATTAATCCATCATATGTCATGGTTTTATTTATCTTAGGGGTACATCCTTTCAATGGTATACCTCTCTTCATTGTGTTTGTCGTATGTTGCCTTTCAACTTTTTTTTAAGACCAAGATATCGAAGCGTCCCACCTGACCAATCCTTAGGGCACGTGTAAACGCCGTTATCCACACATATCGGGTACAAACTATGGAGAATGATCCTTTTTGTGTTGAGGTAGAATTGATCCCAAGACCTCCCACAAACAAAAGAAAATATTGGTTAGCTCAACTAGTTACTTCCCACCTTACTTAATTGAACCGTCTCCTATTTTCTATTACTTGAGCAAACTACCTTAAATGAGTTTGTTTTACTGTGTCATCTATTTGATATATTTTAAATTGTCTTTTAATATGATTATATTTTACTCTATCTTTTAGAATTTGTACAATCATCCAACATAGCATTATCATCTCTTGATGTTATCCCTTTGTCTTTTCTTTATTGTCCAGCACTTTACTCCACAGAACATTATAGGCTATGATATCTATTTTATAAAATTATTCCTTTAAACAATGTGTCACTCTATTATCATACATAACACTACTAACTTACCTACATTTTTGCCTACTTTGATCTCATCATATTCGTCATATATCTAAGTTAAATCTTTTATGAGATTTTATAATAAAGCATAAGTATCTAAACTCATTACAATATAATATTTTGTCATCTCCAATCTTAATTGAATCACTCTTTCTATCTTCTATTATGTTGAAAGTACACGCTTAATTCTCTTTTTTTTCTTTTCTTTTTTGAATGTTGGATAAGTATTCATTCAAGTCAAAAGCCCAAAGATATAAGCAGAAGCCCATAGCCCGGGTCAAGCAAAAGCGACCAACAATATAGACGAAGAAACAAAAAAGCCGACCAGGCTCCAAAAAATAAATTAAACCTCAAAAGAGAGGAAGACAAACATAACAAGTAGAAGTCCAAAAAATCCTTTAACTCTCTTTTTTCCTACTAATTTTAACTATTGTATCTTTTGTATTAAAGAAGAAGAACAAAAATCCTAAACTTTTCCAACTGTATAAATATCTTAAATTGATCATGAGAATATCAAGGTCAGAGTATATTAAATCGTGCAATGTTGTTGGTTTATTGTTAATGGGATGTATTTTTAGGGCAAACCGAATGAGTTCAATCCTCTAATGGTAAGGAAAACAGAGGAAGGGCCCTAAAACACTTAGGTGGCGCACAACACCCAATATTTAGCTTTTAGTACGTGAAAAATACAAATATACATTAGATAGATAGTGAGGTCCCATTTGATAATTGTTGGTGCATGAAAATACACAAACCAAAGCTAATAGGGCCATGGACCCTATCTGTATAAAGTTCGATGCCGGCTACCTTTGTTCTCCATCGCTTCAAGGTCCTAAAAAGTGCAAACAGAATTGTTTCTACTGTAAAGAAAAACCACCCCTTACCCAAGACAGAGAGAGAAATGAAATAAATCTACCCACCAAGGTTACTTGTCCTAGCCAACCCCCACATCCCTCCATCATCTCATCTTCTTCTTCTTCTTCTTCCTCCTCCTTTCCCATGCCTTGACACTTCCCGTGATAAAAAAAAAGGTTACCTGTTGGTGTCCCAGGAGAGAGAGGAAATCAAAGAGATAACACAAGAAAGATGGGTTGTGGTGTGCTGTTCAAATCTTTGTTTGGAGCCGTTGTGTTTCTGATTTTCATTGGCTTTTTCTTTGTTGAGATTCAAGTAAATGGAGTAACGACGTTGACGACAGCAAGAACGAAATCAGCAAAAGGTAGTATGAAGCTTTTGGATGTGAAGGAAAGAAAGGAGCCTACTACTCATCCGGGTTTGGACCCGAATTCCATGAGCAAGAGAAGAGTTCCAAATGGACCCGACCCTATTCACAACAGGTATCCTCAGTCACATTTCAGGTCACTTGACTACTTGATAGCTTCATTCAACGAACGTAGGAAAAAAAAAATAGCTTTGTTTCATTGTTTTGTTCTTATTTGATGGTTTTAGAATATGAAGTCGGTAGAAATTTCTCAATATGATTTGTGGACAATGTCAATAATAATCTAGTCTTAAAATAAAAGCTCACCCCTTTTTGTGGTCTTAAAATATTGTCAGTGTAAATTGTAGTTAGTGTTTAGCTTCTTACTGTTTTCCTGGCTCGGACTGTGGGCTTTTCTTTGAGTTACTCTCCTTCATTCATTTTTTCTTTTTTCTTTTTTCTTTTGTGAGCTTGTAACTTATATTTTTGGACAGTTGCCCTCTGTAAGAATATTTTTTAGCTCATCTATTCAAAAAAAATCAGTCTGAATTCATGTCTTCATGATGTAATCAAGTAAAAGAAAAGGTCACTTGGATAAAATCACCTGTTTTTTTAATCATTATAAAGTGTTCATAGTATATTCTATATAGTTGAAATGACCAATTCATTCCTAATTCTATAGACATGGCTATTTCTTATGGTTGTACCATCAATTTTCTAGTGCATGTGTAACAGAGCATCATTTATTGGAAGAGGAAGAAAAAGAAAAAAAGAAAGGAGGTTTATTTTTCATTGTTCAAACGTCTCGCAACATTGCTTAGATTCATTAATCAGTCCTCAAATTCTGGTCCACACTCAGTGGGCTAAATAATTTAATGTTTTTTGTATTCTTTTTTCACCGGCACATGCTCATGTTAGTATTTAACCATAATAATCATTTATTAACCCATAATTATATCCATCTCTTGGATGCATTTCAGGAGAGCAGGGAAGTCTAGACAACCTCCAGGAAGAGCTTAGCATGACTGGATTGAGAAACTCTCTTTCGTAGATGGTGGGTTAAACGATGTGGGTCACCTTGTTTATTGTCTTTGAGGAGGAGAAGAAAAAAAAACTAATGATACATTAACAGAATCCCTGCTTTTCATAGTAATGTGTACTTTACTGCTCTTCAAAGAATCCATTGACACCACAATTGGTGAATTCAAAAGCCAGATGGACATAATATTACTGTAGACCCGACCCTAGTTTATTGGATGGCCATCTTTCTCTTCATGCAGCAACTAAAGACCAAAGAATGTAGACAGTGTTAAAAAGAAAAGTAGTGGAACGACATAGTTCAGAGCAAAGGAGCATTTAACAGTCTCCATTAATGGTCGAGAGTAGACACATCATTGGTTCTTTCAGTGGTCGGACATCTGCATGCTAAAGCAACCATTGCCAGTTACAGATTTTTAAAGGTAGGAAAAAGTTGATCGTCCTCAGGACTACATAATTCTAAGTGGGATATTCATTTCCTTTTATTTTCTTTTCCTTTTTTCTTTTTTCTGAAAAAGCTTGCTTTGTGGATTGAAGCGTGAGTGAAAGCACGAGAAAATTTATGATGAAAAACTTGAATTCACTTTTGACTGTTACTGTTAGATTCAATCACTTGTAAAATCATCTATAATTTATAAGTCCTTTAACAAACTCATGACCTTTTGAATGGTGAGCAAAAATAGTCTCGATGAGTTTGCATAAGTAGGTAGAGAAGACAAATTGCTTTCTACGGGTTTTCAGTAAAACTTTAGAGCATTCACTGGAACAAATGTCACCTATCAACGTGCGAGTAAGATGAACTCGATGCCCATAGTCAATATAATAATATTATTCTCAATCGTTAAAATGTTTTAAGATAAATGTTCGTCTTCTTATTCACGAAAACAAAAAGAAGAATCTTATCCAATCTTAGGTTAAATAATCATCCATCTTTAGGTATGCAATATATTGATTTTTTTGTCAATTTTGTAAATGTTTTATAAATACTGGAGGAATTTTGTAGTATTTCTTAAAAAATTAAATTAAAATTTGAAGTTGTTGTATTTTTAGCAAAATCCAAAATTCTTTCTTTAAATACTTTGTTTTTAAAATTTAGAGTCAAACTAAAAATTTGAACTTGGAGAAAAAAAATCTACCAAAAATTAAATTTCATTGATTTTGGTAATTTTTTAGTGAGTCCAACATTGGAATTAAAAGAAAATTTGTGTAGAGATGTGATCTATAAATACTCTCTCAACTCATCTATTTCTTCGAGTCTCCTTTGTTTGGGAGCCTCACTCTTGGCCAGAAGACTAAAAAAACAGTCATAGACATTGAAGTCTGCAACAATTTTCTTTTTTCGTCTATAAATAGACGGGTTGATGATGGAATGAGTTCAATCAAACTATAGTACATTCTCTCTCTCTTTCAATTTTCAAACATATTCAATTTGTCTTAGGCATAAGATTCTCTATTTACTAAGGTGCATACCAATGAGCAAAAGTAAAGATAATGATTCTTGGAAACAAAATTGTCAATGAGTACACCTGTATATGGTGGAGAAAGGAAAATCATATAGATACATGGAAATTTTGTTCTTACACACCTGTTTTTAAAATGTTAATGGAAATTACGCTTTTTAAGATTTTTTAAGATCTAGATCTGTATTTTTCTGTTGCTGCCAAATCTTCTTCTTAGCTTTAGATCAGTTGATTGAGAAAGTTTCTGCCGATGGGACCTACCATATACTCCTTCCATTTTTTATAGTCTATCCATCTGTACCATCAGATCTCTTATCTAACCGCATGGGACCCTCCTCTAGCCAGTTTCTTCCGCTGCTGCTTGAGGCGATCGAAACCCAATTTTGTGGGTTTTTTTCTTAGATCCAAGTGTATCATGCACTTCTAAACGTAGGATCGACACCACTATAATCGCCCCTAACCCACCTCTCTACGCCTAAGGAAGACCTTGGATTTTGGTCAACGGTGGGGCGCTTTGACCGATCCTTTTTTCTCTCTGGAAGCCATTCGGTAGATCACATCATCCGAACAATTTTTTGTTTAGTGAATGCGGCATTTTTAATTCGAAGGGCAAAACTGTAATTTTCACCAACTTTTTTAAAACAGATGTGTAGAACCGATTTTTGGAGTGTTTATATGGCTCCCCGTGAAGAAATTGTTATCTTAAAGACGACATATTGACATTGCACTTTACTCATTTTTTATTTTTTAAATAATAACTATTTTTATTTATTATAATTTCTCTGCCCTTTAAAATATTTCAAGGATCACCATTTGTTATACTTTTGCTGACTACTAAGCCAGTTCTGCTTTTTTTCTTCTTTTTATCTGATCAGAATTGTGTCTGTAACTGGGATTCTTTGGATGGTACTGACGGTCTTCTATCTATTCAAACTTCCATAACTGCGACGAGATTCTTCTACTCTTTCTCTGTCTCATTTCTTAAATCACCAATGCAAAGCAAAAGAAAGCAGCAATTGTACAACCCTCTCTCCCTCTCTCTCTCTCTCTCTCTCTCTCTCCCTCTCTCCCTCCCCTTCTCTTTTCCCATGCTTTGCTTTACCCTTCTTTCTCTTTTTAACTTATTTTCTTGTTCCATTTTGAATGGATCGAGAGGCAAAAGAGCAGAGACCGGTCTAAAGTTGAGAAAAAAGAAGAAGAAAGATCTAAGGGTTTAATGCATAGAGACTAGAGCCATTGGGTCGTGGGGGCTATGAAATTCATGGGTCTATGCAAGCCAACGTGGTTTTATGAAGAAATTGTTTATTATAAATTAATTTGTTGTGAGTTGATTGACTATTTTTATTAAATCTCTATTTATATCATTTTTCTCTATAATACTATAATCATTTTATGAGTTAAATTTGTACTTAATTTAAAGTTATCTTAAATTATACTCATTGTTAGCTAAAACAAATTTGAGTGACCCATGTTGAAAACATAGAAACAAGCAACAAGAGAGAAGTATACAAGATGCACATGATTTCACAGTATAGGAGCTGAGATGAGTTTGACCATCTTTTGTAAATTAGGTTACAAAAGTCTTCTCTCCTTCACGCCTCTTTTAGTCATAGATGAATCTATTAACTCTGAAAGGACCCGAGCAAAGTTTTTTTTACCCTTGACTTGACTTAGATACCAAACATGTAATTATTTTAATCCATTGCTAATGAAAGGAGTACAAATTGATAAACGTGAACTAAGGGGAGGTAATTTTAATCCAAAAAGTGAAGAATTGCCGACGCATTGTATTTGGATATGGAAGTAGGCGGCAAGTCAGTGGGTAGGGCCGGGCTTGGGGCCTGCCTGAGCCTAGGCCTGAATTGTCATTTCAGGACCCGAATCCAGATTGGGCCCAAGTTAATCTGAACCAGGGGTAGAAAAATTGGCCGGGCCGATATCCCAGCCGATTTTTCATATCGGCCGAACTTTTTCTCTCTCCTGCCCTTTTTTTTTTTTAAAAAAAAAAAAATTTCAAAAAATTTATAGTAAATGCAGATAATTATGAGCTTATTGAATATGTAATTTTTTCATAAAATATCGGACATTTACATCTTCTAATATATTTTTGAAGTTACGATAGCAGGAAATTATATAAATAGTAATGAAATGGTGAAAATTACAAGGAAAATGATAAAAATGAGGAAAAGTTGTAGAAATAATTTCATAATTTATTTTCTTAGTCAATGAGTGTTATTTTAAGTTATGAAGTTATAGAAATAAAAATAAATAAATAATGAAATGATTGAAAATTACATAATAATGTAGAAAAATATTAGAAAATGAAACTAATGGGGTCCTAATTACTTGAACTGATAACCACACAAATGTCATACATTTTTAATTATAATAAAAAAAAACAGCAAATAAGAAAATTTCATTTATTATTTTATAGGTTTTACCATTTATATTTATATGTCATAATCCATAGTTAATAATGAAATAATTACAAAAATAAAGAAAATAAAAGGAAAAAATTGCATCCCTGTAAAAGACGTTAGTATACATTAAATAACAGCAAATAAAAAAAAATCATGTATTATTTTATAGGTTTTACCATTTTCTAACATTTATATGTCATAGTCCATAAATAATATTGAAATAATTACAAAAAGAAAGTAAATAAAAGGAAAAATTTCATCCCTGTAAAAGACGTTAGTATACATTAAATAACAGCAAATAAAAATTTTTCATGTCTTATTTTATAGGTTTTACCATTTTCTAACATTTATATGTCATAGTCCATAGATAATAATGAAATAATTACAAAAAGAAAGAAAATAAAAGGAAAAAATTACATCCCTGTAAAAGAAGTTAGTATACAGTAAATAACAGCAAATAAAAAAATTTCATGTATTATTTTATAGGTTTTACCATTTACTAACATTTATATGTCATAATCCATAGTTAATGATGAAATAATTAAAATAAAGAGTAAGTGAATGTAAAAAATGTTGTTGTAAATTTTGACATGTTAGAAACAGGTACTAAGAGCAAATGAAAAACTTTCATCTATTATTTTATAGGTATTATCATTTTCTAACTTTTTTTTTTTTTCATTTATTCTATTTTATGTTGAAATAGTTAACAAAAAGGAATAAATAAATGAAAAAAAAGTAACTAACAAAGTAGATAAAAAATAACTACAGATACATTCAGATGGAAAAAAATTATAATACCTATATAAAGCTTTTATTTACTACATATCTTATTTAACTTCAAGCATTTTTTAACTTTTTGTAACACTTTTATGTCATTTTTGGCTAAAAAAATTAAAATAAAATACAGATAAATCGAAATAAATTACAAAACTTACAAGATCAGTAGATCTATAAGTGAAGAAACCTTTGAACGGTCTGGATCGTTCGGTTTCAAACAAATCCGGGTCGTTTAGAACTTAGTTAAATCAAGTAATGAAGAGTGAATTTTTTTGGAAGATAAATAGTAAAATCTGGTTTTTTCCTTGAAAATAAGGTGTGAAATTTGAGATGTAAGTGAATGGTATTCATAGAAAAAAATTGGACCGGTTCGATTTTTCAGATTTAAAAAACATAATAAAATATTCACGCATGCCGGACCAGTCGAATCCTGTAGTCCGCTGTACACAGAGATGTGAAAGGGAGAAATTGGTTGACAGGTGAGATTTCGTCCGAGATCGCGCCCGATATATCGGACATGGGATATCGTCCGATATATCAGACATGATATATCGGCAAAATATCGCCGGACTTGAGTTGGGCCAGGCCCGAGTTTTACTGTTTTTTAGGGGAAAAAACGACCGTTTCGGCCCAAATTCGGCCCAGATTCGGCCGAGATTTGGACCGATATATCGGTCATCTTGGCCGATATTTATTAAAAAAAAAAACTTTTTAAAAAAAAAAAAAAACAAAAAACCGAATTTTTAAAATTCGGCCGATATGATGACCGATAATTCGGTCAAAAAATCGGTCATATCGGCCGAATTTTTTTTTGTACGGCCGATACGCACAGTATCGGCCGATATTTTTACCCCTGATCTGAACTAGCCAACCCGAGTCCAATCTGAATTTGTATATAGAGGGCCTGAGCCTGGTTTCAAACTCGAAATGTATATACGGGCTTATTTTGACTCGGGTTTCTTTAGTCTATTTATTTTAATTTAGAATGACATATCTGATATTAATTTATAAATTGCTTAAAAGTATGATATCTAACTTTTGTTGCCCTTTTATTGTGTAGAATTGTTTTACTGAGAATTTTAATTAGGGTCTCAAATAGCTCAACTCAAAAAATACTTGGTTTAATTAGACATGGGAGGAAGAAGAAGTAGATATTTCCTATTTGTTGCAGCAAAACTCTAAGGTGGAGAAATTTAGGATATAAGCATTATTTGTTTAATATTTATAAAGTTAGGTTAAATCTTAGAGCCATCAGTGATTAGCCATTGAAATGAAGAGTTCATATTTGGTTTCAGTGGGGTGAAAGAGCATTTAGTTGTCTCATTATGTAAATAAAGAAAAAAAATTAATGACATTTTCTTTAGTAAAAATTGATATTAAAATTTTCTTTAAATGGGTACTGAAATGTAAAGAAAACTATACAGTTAGGAATTTATGAAGTTTCATTTTTATTTCATTGTATCCTTTGATTTTAATTATTTTTTTTTAACTAGTCATTTATGTTTGTAAAAAAATGAATGAATTTTTTAATATTTGCACCAGAGGTGAGCTGTGTTATGGTTTTCTGCGCTCTGCATTAGTTTGAATGGACTTCTTCAACTGAAGGGCATTTGATATAATTTACCAAATTTCAAATTTTCCCTCTCTGACTATGATAGAAAATTTACCAAATTTCAAATCACTATAATATTCATAAGAAATTAGATCATCACCAAACACTTGACCAACATATGGGATCTCGTCCTAAACAATTTCTTCATCGACCAAGTTCGGTAAGCGCTCTTTGAACAGTAACTCTATCTGTTGTAAGTAATTTTGAAACATATTAGTAAAACAATTTTGAAGTGTCATGTAAAAATATTTATAATATTCTAAAATCAAATTTTTAAAACTTCAATTTAAGCTGTACTCTTGTTGGCATTGGTTGGTAAACAGAATGGTTAGAAGAAGTAGAAGGCTTGCCATGAATGGCCCAAAGGTGAAAACAAATGTTATGTGTAAACAACTGTTAAAGGACTTAAATTAAGCACAATTTCTCATATTGCTGAAATTGTTGTTCGAGGAAAAGAATGTTTAGAGAGACACACAAACAACATTATCGAAGATGAAGGCAAAAAAGAAGAAGGAGAAATCAACAAATAGAAATAAATCACAATATAGAGATTTACGTGATTCCCTTTCAGTATGTCCACAGATTCAACAACGAACTACTATACTAAAGGTAAAAAATCGAAGGAGAATCGGTTGTTGCTTTCCATTACAATTTTTGCTCATAGCGCTCTCTCTCTCTCTTTGAGGAAATAACATTATATCATGTCCTAACTAAGGATTACACAAGGTACAATATAAAATTACAAAATTGCCCCTCTAATAAAATATTGAGCTCAGGAGCTCTCTGCCCCTGTACCCTCGAACAAGGGGGCGCTACCCCCTATGACCCCATGCGAGTGAATCATCAGTACATTTTTTGTAATCAGACTCCACAAAACTGAAGAAATAATACTTCTACTCCACGAATGTCATAAACACATAATGCTTAGCCAGGGCAAAAGCTATGATAGATCTTAGCAAAATTATTTGAATTAAGAAATTAAGAGAAATCATTATTCAAAATCAAAACGAGTTATTCATGGTTAAAATCAAGCCATGGTTGTGGGTTCATTATCTATATTTAATGAAATGAGGTTTCTACATTGATTCACACTCCAAACTCTGAATTTCAACATGAACTGAAGTTTGTAGCCATTCGATATAAAGTTGATGAGTTGATTACTGAATATTGAAAATCCTTTAATGAAGAAAAAATATTCATTTCATGACGTACATGAGATGGTTAAAAATTTAGATTGGGTTGAATTTTAACATTTGAATAAATCTAAAGATCACTTTCATTTGATATGGAAATTAAGCCCCATAACCACGTATATTCACTTTTTAATTGCAAATTATTCAATTTTCACAACACAAACCATTAGGATTGAAAACAGTCATTGGAATATCAAATGATAAATTCAACACGACACCATTTGGATTGAGCCTAATCATTCATTAATTCGTGGCAACCAATAGTGTCATCAGTTGGAGGAAAATTGATTTGAGACCCTTGAAAAATTGCTGCTGATGTAATGGCATATGATTTAAAGAAAAATAAAAGGAACAGAGATGGAAGGAAATTGAGTCAAATTGTTGAAGAAAAGAATGGGGATAGTTTTTTTTCAATGACGAGACTTATAAAACTTCAAAGCACTCAAACAGATAGGTATCATGATCTATTTAATTGAAAGTTTGATTAAAGAGTCTTACTAATTTATTATTGATAAATAACACTTACTAAAATAATAGATGTAAATTAAATTTTATAATAAAAATTAATTGATCATGTCTAAATTGGGGTTTCAAAATTTAGCTGATATCTAAAATATTAGCCTAACAGTTATTGAGATTTTTACTAGTTGAAATCAATATTTTTGTATTTCCTGAAAAATATTGGAAAAACTGCAATCTTAGAGACGGAATTTTAGCTGTGATAGAATCTAAATTTTATCCAAAATGGGGGCTTCTAATAATTCCAAACCTTATTTTTAAGATAAAACAAATAGTTAGGTAAACAATTTTTATTTATTATAGTCAATCCAACAATGATGATGTATCAAATAGACAACAAATATTTGGTTGGATCTAAATCTAAAAGAGAAATTGAAATTTTAAAAAATTGAATTATCATTTAATAGCCCCACATAAAACTCGTACAACTAGGTCAACAACCTATTCAAGTTTCCTTATTATCGATGAGATTACTATATTCTCTTAAGAATAAAGAGAAATAAAATATATCAACAAGTATCAACTCATTGTCTAAATATAGCTATTATTTTACTAATTAATTAGTAATCCACAATCCTTATCTTCATCTTGTCATGTGACCTTACAAATTTTGACCTCGGCGTAGGTGAACAAAACACAAAGATTAATGATATTGGGTGATTATCACAAAAATTATACCAACCAAAAATTATTAAATTTTAATTTATTTTAGTCTAATTTTAAACAAAATGGCTTATGTAACTAAAAAATTAAATTCAATTAAAATTTATAATTTAGCATGTAATTGATGTTGCACAAACAAAAACACACTCTTACCGATGTTTTAAAATTGAATTGATTTGTCTAATTCTACCTTATTAAATTTGAAATAGTCTCTAAATATTTTGATTTATTTGCTAGTTTGATTTGTTCAAAACTATTATGACTCTAATTTATGTTATTTTTATTTTTTATTATTTATTCAAAATGTCATATTATTATTATTATTATTATTATAGTATTATAGTTATATTTTCATATTTTATATTTCTTATAATTTATTTTTAAATATGATAACATCTATTTATTATGATGTTATGCTAATAGTTTAAAATAACTAATAATTAAAATAACAATTTAATTAACCGGTTGGGTTTTCGAAACATTGCCCCGAAGTCGAACGGGTGAGCGCGGTGGATTCGAAGATCCAAACTCGTTGAGAACGAGAGACTGAAAAACGAAAACAAACCACAGAAAAGAACCACGCAGAGCGAGAGAGGGAGAGAGAGAGAGAAAAGACGATGGAACTCGATCTTTTCCTTCTTCGTCTCCAAGTAAACCCTAACGATTACACTTACATCCAGATTTTTTAATTACACGACCTCATTTTTCATTTTTCATTTTCAATTTCATTTTATTCCCCCCTAAGACGATCGAGAATTGCGGGAGAAGAAATTTCTCTTCTGGTTTTATAGGGCAAAAACCACTCTCTCCTTCTCGTCACATTTTCAGGCAACTGATTTCTAGGGTTAGGTCCAATCGATCAACGCTGGCGGATTTCATGGTCCCGTGATGGCGGATCCTCCCCGTTTCCCCATCTATTTCGGATTTGGAGCAGACCAAGCTAGGATTTGGTTAAGGTTAGGGCCTGGGTGCAACGCCATTAGTACGGAGTGACGGAACCAGCAATCATGCTGAGCGTGCTGCGGGTGCATCTCCCGTCCGATATTCCCATCGTCGGCTGTGAACTTACACCATATGTGCTTTTGCGGTGGCCCAACAACTCAATCACCACTGATGATGTCCCCGAGTCAGCCCCCATCGATGGGTTCTTCTTGAGATACAAGTGGTAAACTTTCCGCTGCCGCTCCTTCTACTCTCCCAGTGCTAATTTTGAGAATTATAGAATTTGGGTTTACATTGTGTTTAAGTTGATCAATATCTACTTAATACTTAAGTTCATCTTATGCATATCAAATGATCCTTTTGAGATTAATTGATGCGAGTATACTTGTGCTTGATATAAATTGTGTTGTAATTGCCTTTTTCCATCTCTGTCATGTGCATTAGTCATAAATATAAACCCGAGATTTCTTTTGAAACCAGTTGAACAATTTGTGCAACTATGGCACTTGATGAGTAGAAAACACTAACAAATCTTATATTCAGCCCCCGTCACTGAAATGTAATCTTAAACATCCCAAACTCCATCCCCTCCCCCCACGGACACCACCTATGCACATACATCCACACCATATAGACAAATGAAACATTCTTCTCCATAGTCAAAGGTATAATCTGTTGATCATTGGCTTGATTTGGCTTGGAACAATCTGGCTTGCGTTGGCCTGGCCCAACTTGCAATGGCCCGGTCCAACATTGTATCTCTTTTTATGTATGAAAACTCTATATAGTGAGAGATAGTAAGGGTGAGAGCCTGATTTTGTATCCCCTTTCTCTCATTAGTGGATTTCTCTTTGTCTTGCCCCATAGACGTAGGCCTTTGGCCGAACCACGTAAATCTGTGTCTTCTCTTCTCCATGTGATTGCTTGATTTCATTTTCTTGCATTTGATTCAAGATTAATCGTGCAACATAATCATCATTAAAGCCACTAATCTCATTTATTTGGCATTAGCCTTTTGACTTCCTTTTTCATTCTATCCTTTCGAAATTCACACACTCAAACTCCGCCTTTCTTGTTCCTTCTACTTGTGTCTTTTCAAAATTTTCTTTTCAAGGCTGATTTTGGTCTCCGACCCATATGTCGACACCATATTAAACAACTTTTCGTCATTTCTCATCTAGTGGGGCTATTTTCAACGTTTCTCCAGTGCATCCACTTTTTATTCCATCTTTTGATGGTAGTCCACTCATCAATCGTAGAATACACATTTTTGTTACCATTACATTGTCTATTTGTTTTCTTAATTGTTAGACACTCACCTCCATACAACATAGCTGGCCTAATGGTCATCTTATAAAATCTCCCCTTCAATCTATACGACACCCTTTTATTGCACAATATTCCACTATCTTTCCTATTATTAGCCTACCCTGCACCCATCCTATTGTCCATATCGAAATATGTTTTATTTGTACCTCTGGTGCTTTGCTTCTTATGAATATATTCATCATTTCAAAAATATATATATCCAAATATGTTTACCGCACCTTGCACCCATTTTATTGACTATATCCAAATTTGTTCAGCCCACCTGCACCCGTCCTATTGGCTATCTCTAGATCTATTTCTCTTTGTGGTTCAACAGTTGCTCCTAAGTATTTCAAGTTTTCACACCGTGTTACTAAATTATTCCCAATCTTTAATTGATTCCTCTTCTCTTCTCTCTGAACCACTAAAATGATATTCTAGTTACTAATTTTCAACCCTTTCATTTCTAATGCTTTCCTCTATAATAACAATTTTTCGTTTAATTGGTTTTTTCAACCAATTAGTATAATGTGATATGCAAAAAGCATACACCATAGTACTTCATCTTGAATAACTAATATTAAATGATCTATTACTAAAACAAACAATGTGGACTTAGCGGTTGATCCTTGTTGAAGCCCAACTCCTATTGGAAACTACTCTGTTTCACCGCATATGGTTCCTACACTAGTTGATGCCTGATCATAAATATTTTGAATAACCTCTATTGTTGATGAAACCATAAATTTAGTCGATGAAACCATATTTAAATTTTCCCTTTTCTCCCTAATTTCTCCACGAGTTATCACAACACAAAAATAGCTTCCATTTTTGACCTACTTGGCATAAACTTCAATTGATTTTTTGAAACATTTGATTATCTTAGCAGTTCTTCTATACCTTCTATTATTCTTTTCCAGAGTCTCATTGTATGGCCTATTAGTTTGATACCTCATAAACTGGTATAATTTTGAATATCACATTTATTTTTATAGAAGGGAACTATTGCACTTCTA
This sequence comes from Chimonanthus praecox, assembly GCA_022113865.1. Taxonomy (NCBI): domain Eukaryota; kingdom Viridiplantae; phylum Streptophyta; class Magnoliopsida; order Laurales; family Calycanthaceae; genus Chimonanthus; species Chimonanthus praecox. The sequence goes on along the minus strand of CM039089.1, from coordinate 68,854,135 downwards.
AACCATTATTCATGTATTGAATCGAAGATTTTATTAAATAACCTAGTTAGACATTAGTCCCAAATTCACCCAAAATGATCTACACTCCTATAGGGATACCATTGGGCCCAAAAGCTTCTTCATGAATGCTTCATTAGCTTCCACATTTGTGAGTACTTCACTCTTTAGGTTTAAATTTATAATAGAACCCATAATAGGATTAGATAATAATTGTATGGACTGGTGCCTATCTGACGCCCAGAGTAAAACTATATTGTATTTAAAAAACAGTAACAATTATATTTTAAACATAACAATTAAAAAGAGTGCTACTAACTAACGAACAAATGAATGCAACAGTAAAAAGATGATATTTAATTTCCTGCTGGGTGGGACCTCCTCATCAAAGATTTTAGTTGGGTCTGCCAATGGAACAAAACCACGTACTCATGAAGTGAACAAGTTGCACCTTATCCTTGTATTGGCTATCAAGAATCAAATTCTCGAGTGGATCTTTATTGCAGTACTAGATAAGCCAAAGGTTGGTTCTCATGAATGAGCTGCCATGACTAGATGATCTGAAGGTTGATGCTCACGAATGGCTGCAATGAAGAGTGATTATTCCGGAATTTTTTCTTCTCCTTTTGTCTCTTAAGTTTCCTTTTGTCCTGGGAGAAACTTGTGGTTCAGTTGGAATAATGGTTGATTATTTTTGCACTTTCTTGTACTCTCCCTCTAGACAATGATTTCATTGTAATCATTTTGAATTCTTCGAAAAATTTCTTGTTCGTACACATGACATTTGGAATTATCCAATGTATGAGAACAATAGGAGTATCTTTACTTACCTCCAAACTTGATGTGTATTGTGGGTTCACTTTTGCCTCCTTTTAATTCCCCTTTGGATGAAGTAAGTTGACCTGTTTGTGCACTTGTTCCACACCCAAGGTGTTGTCATATTAATGTTTTCAGTTTTCATTTCTATTCGATGATGCTTGGGAAGACTTTATTTGTATGTCATGCTTATACAAGAATATTGTATGTTCAGGCTTCTCACATATATCCCCTCCTTTTGCTCTGTTTTGCAGGTATCGTGTACAAAATGACAGGAAAGTTGCTATTTGCAGCATTCATCCATCTGAGCAGGCAACCCTGCAATGCATAGGTTGTGTTAAGGCAAAAGTTCCTGTTGCTAAGAGTTACCATTGCTCTCCTAGGTGCTTCTCAGATGCATGGCAGCACCATCTTGCTTTACATGATCAAGCAACTAGTGCTGTAAATGAAAATGGCACTGAGGAGGAAGAGTTATTTGGTCGTTTTGGTTATTCTGGTTCTGGAGCCAGTGCAGGATTATCAGGCTCAGCATCAAACATGGTGCAGAGCACAAGCTTGAACAATGGTTCTGCACCTTCATATCCAGTGGTTGTTGCAGAAAGGAGTGGTGGTGAAACATGGTTTGAAGTTGCCCGCTTTAAAACATACACACCTACTGCCGATGATATTGGTCATGTTCTGAAGTTCGAGTGTGTTGCAGTGGATTCAGAAACAAGAATACCTGTGGGGCCTGCTAACACCCTTACGACATCACTTGTCATCCCAGCACCCTCCCCCATTCCCCGTCTCTTGATTCCTGTGAATGGAATTGATGTAATAGGGCACTTGGAATCAGATGGCCGTATGGCATCTTCAGGAACCTTCACCATACTTTCTTACAACATTCTCTCAGATGCATATGCTACAAGCGAATCATATGGCTATTGCCCATCTTGGGCCCTTTCTTGGCCTTACCGCAGACAAAATTTGTTACGAGAAATTGTTGGTTACCATGCAGACATCTTGTGTCTTCAGGAGGTCGACCACCATTATAAGCTATTTGTTAAGTTATTTTCTTTAGAGGGTGAAGAAATCATTATGCGTAAATCCCTCTTTTTTGTTGGCTGAAGTGGATATACTTGAATGTGCAGCTTCATGAGTCTGACTAGGCTTAGATCCTAGCCTATAAGAATGATACTTAAATCTTCCTCCTTGTTTCTACTTTCAGTTATAGACACCCCTTAAACCTCAACAATTTTAAACTTTAAGTTGTTAACTATTGATGTTAGTATGACTTCAACCTAGAACTTGGCGGTTGCAACAATGAGAATGTACCAACTATGCTACAATCTCTTGTTTCTATTGTTTTTATGATGTTAATTTGTTGAACTTGTACTAAGATGCTTTTAAACTATTTCCAAGTCTATCCCAAGTATAAAGATGAACCTGGAATTCTAGGTCCTTGTAGGTGGGAGGTGTATGTCCTTGAGCAGGTATCTTAATTCAGGAGGTCTAGATGCTTCATCTTGTAAATTAGAAGTATTAGAATTCATGTTCATAAAATTTCTACTATATGTTAATTTTTTGAAATGGTTCATATATTAAGAGAAAGAAGCACCAGAGGTGCAAATACATAGAAGAATACAAGCCAAAAGGAAAAAAAAACCCAAAGTTGAGAGAAAAACTCCCACTGCTACAAAAAAAGAGAACTAAAGTAGATCAAGATAAATCAACACATTCTTTCCAAGCACGTAACATGTCGGACATAGATATATTCTGGAACTCCGAAAGTGAGGTGGCCCAAGATGCAAACATGGTGAGACTACGTCTAGCAACCACACCATTGGATTCAGTTGTGCCTTTGAACAATCTTTTATTACGTTCCCACCATAGGCTCCAAAGAGTAGCAAATAAAGAAAGCTGCAACAAAGAGGAACACTTAGGAGAAACAGAGGTAATGTCCTTAGCAAAGGACAACTCGGCCACCGAAGATGGCATGACCCAAGCCACACCAAACTGGGCGACGACAGAACTCCACACAATAGAAGAGGAGCAGTGAAGAAGTAGATGATTCAACTCTTAGGAGGCATGAAGACAAAAGGGGCAAGCACTAACCAAAGTTCTTCCTCTTTTCCTGAAGTGATCTTGGGTCAAGATTTTCCCCAACCCAGCCGTCCAAAGGAAGCCAATTGCCCTTGGCAGTGCTTTGAAAGTCCTCTTGAAACCTCTACGAAAACCCAGCCGTCCAAAGGAAGCCCTCTACTATATGTTATTATTTGTATTATGATACCCTTATTAAAGAATACAAATTTCAAGAGGTTTTCGTTGTTTTCTTCAGCTCTACATTGGAAGAAACTTTAATAGCAAAGGGCTCCTCAAATTTACAATGCAATCTCAATCTTGCTATCATCAATGTTATCAAAGTCCTATTTCTAAAATAAATAATAAAAAATTGAGGCCTTATCACATCTATTTGGTGTTGGTTTTGTGAGTTCTAGTTTTTCACTTGTCCACTGATTCCTATTTATGGCCAAATCATCTGTCAACCCACAGTCTGACATGTTACTTCTAATGATATTCCACTTTTGAATTGGTCTCCCCCTTTTCATTGTGCCTTGAACTAACTGTTAATACAATTTCTTTCAAATTCAGACAAATTTCATGTACTGATTCTTCAATACCAACTATTGTAGAATATTCATGCGGTACCTTCTCAGATTTTGCGCTGTTATACATGTTCCTTCTATTTCCCCAAGTAAAGCCTTTCTCATCGCGATACCTATCGTACTTGAAGTGAGATGGCACCATCTTGTGCACACAATGAGTTTTGGCCCCTCTATCATTTTCTGTCTGATAGCTTGGTAAAAGGGCCCCTCCATTCCCTGGATCGATCGCAGCTGCCCCAACTGTGTGAGGTGGGGAGAGCCTCTTTAGGCAACCAACTATTTTCCCAACTGATGGTGTGAATGGATCTACTCTACCAGTCAGCCCATAAGTTACGTAAACACTTTTCAATGGCGTCAAGGCGTGATCTTGGAAGCAAGAAATCTTCCTTTTCTCTTTTATGCTTGGCAGCTTCTTTCTGTTCTTCATATGCAAGCTGAATTGCAAATTGGTCTTCCACATGCATCTTAAACCATCTTTGACAACATTCTCTTATTTTCCTCCATGTCTCTTTAATTGGAGTGCTAATTCCTAGTTCTATCTTTTCTTGCTTCTCCATGCATCGACCTTAGCATATGCATCTCAGCTACGTATACTTTCCTTATCCTTTCTTTGTTGCCCAACATTATAAAACAATTTAAATCTATCCCCTCAATCGTAATTGCACTCTAGATTTTACTAGCCTCCCTCCACTTTGGCCACCACTCTGTCCTAATACCATTTACATGTTGACAATATCCTTTTCAAGCCCTCAAATTTGTGATATGGTTAAAGTTCATCCCGATTGAATGGAAATGGTTAAATCATGCCTTGTTAATTATCTTTCAGAAAGACTAAATATAGTTAAATACTGTTCTCATTTCAGGTACAGAGTGACCACTTTGAGGAGTTTTTTGCCCCTGAACTAGATAAACATGGGTATCAAGCTTTGTACAAGAGAAAGACTGCAGAGGTTGGTTTGCTAATTTGTTTATTCTCAAATTTGCAGCCTGGAAATTTTTGCTTTTCTTCCTCTTTTTGGGAAGTGTTCTTATTGTTGACTTTTTCATGATATTTTCATTGGTTATAGGTTTATATTAGAAATACCTACATAGTTGATGGTTGTGCCACATTTTTCCGTAGAGATAGGTTTTCTCATGTCAAAAAATATGAGGTATGGAATTTCTTATACCAAAAGAAAGAAGTATGGGACTTGACTTGTACATGGTTTTCTAGCATTCCTTACATGCTGAGTTATTCATCTCCATATGCAGGTTGAGTTCAATAAGGCTGCACAATCTTTAATTGAGGCTGTGGTTCCAAGTGCTCAAAAGATAAATGCTCTAAACCGATTGCTTAAGGTTGTCAATTGCATTCATCGTTTTAGCTTATGCATCACAATAACTCTCTTATTTTGATCCATCCATGACATGGACCATTCTATTCATGTCTACAGGATAACGTTGCACTAATTGCAGTTTTGGAAGCAAAATTCCCCTAACCATGGGCCTGATACTCCTGGAAACCGACAACTCCTTTGTGTGGTGAGAAATTTAGAGTGCCTCTGATTTTGACTGTGTATTCTGCTTGTCTATCGATATTACTTCATGATTTTGTTTACATTATCCTTTTTCTTTGAGAGAGGGGGGTGGGTGGGAGGAATCAAATGTTTCCAAAACCTGTATCTTTGTACAATCATTTGAAGTGGAGTAACATGTGTTTTATGCATGCATCCATACTTGTCTTCATTCTGTATGTTGGGGCAATTGTGCCACATTTATGGTCATGGATTTGCAAGTGTAACTATTAGTGTAATAGCCAGTAAGCCAACAAAAGTTAGATTAGGGAGTAATTTTATCTTTTTCTTTTTATTTAGTATTTTTTGGAATAGTCTCTTTTATATGTTCAGTATTGAGATCTTATTTTGCCAAAACGAGGTCCAAATGACTACGGGGCTTAATTGGGACACCACCCATTTTAGTAAATGGGACATTGTGCCTTCATCATTACTAAAATTCCTGTTATCTTAAATCCTTCTACACTACTATATCTGGAATTGACTATTACCCTTGTTAAAATTTCCCTACATGCATGGTTTCCAACATCCCCTACTCTTGCTTCACATGATGGCTTAGTTAGCAATAACTCCCATTTTTGAGTCACACTGCATGGTCACACTGCATTATGGAATAAGATACATTGAATGTAGTAAACCTGATTTGGCCTATCTGATAAGAGGGGTTGTGGATGTTGAAGAAATCAAAGAAGGAGAAAAGGCCATTGCTAGCTGAATTTCTACATTGGTGATTATGAGCCGTGCACATATTCTTATTTAATCACCTCTGTTTATGACTTTATTCTATTAGATCTGATGGTAAGAAAAGGTTGACAAGGGTTTTATATTGAATACTTCTTCAGTGCACACTGGCCTTATATGCTATTTTGATTGGAAGTCCGACCAACTGTATCCTTCTCTTTTTCTAGTTTTTTTGAACTGTCACAGGACATTCTAGTAGCCTATGCAAGACTTTATAGTCTTTTTTATCTTTAAACTTTTACACCACATTGGGTCCTCTACTACTCTTCAATCTATTGTAATGGATCTGTTGGAGAGGTCTTTGAATGTACTGATACTCCAAAAGATCACTTTACTTGAATCAATGAAGCCATTCTAAGCTTTCCAAATTTTGATACTTCTAAATTAATTTTTGATCTGTAAACTTGGGGCCACTCTTAATTGATGTTGTGTGTTTTTTGGGCTTATAGATGGGTGTAAGCACTTTTGTGTGTTAATTGCCTTTTGGCATCTTCAAACTGTTCATTTTCTTTTGTTGATGAGATTTCAGGCAAACACACATGTAAATGTCCAGCAAGATCTTAAGGATGTTAAGCTCTGGCAGGTTCTCATGCAATCATTTTCTGGTCTTGTGAAATTTTCGTGCTGCTTTGGGTTTCTGGGAAATTTTGATGCTATTTTATTACCAGGTGCATACTCTTCTTAAAGGATTGGAGAAAATAGCAGTGAGTGCAGACATTCCAATGTTGGTTTGTGGCGATTTTAGTTCAATTCCTGGAAGGTCTGTCCTCTTGTCCTGATTTATTTATTCCCCCCTGTAGTGCTCAATCCAGTGAGTAGATCTTGATTATTTTAATATAAATATGGACTTGATTGCAGTGCACCTCATGCCCTTCTTGCAATGGGGAGAGTGGACCCAATACATCCTGACCTAGAAGTAGACCCACTTGGACTATTTCGCCCTATAAGCAAGTTAACTCATCAACTTCCATTGGTATGAACATGATTCTCTTTATGCTTTCGTAAATTTTAGTTGCTGTCTAGTTGTGACAATGTATTTTTTTCAGATTAGTGCTTATTCATCCTTTGCAAGAATGGTTGGAGTTGAAACTACTACAGATCAACAAAGAAGGAGAATGGACCCCATGACAAATGAACCATTATTCACAAATTGCACTAGAGATTTCATTGGCACTGTCGATTACATTTTTTACACCGGTAAATTTCTCCCTTTTCTGTAATATATTCCACTAATCAAATTTGATTTTAATGTTTTGACATTTGGTTAAACGAACTTTCTTGGTTTCAGCGGATTCTTTGTCAGTGGAATCACTGTTAGAGCTCTTGGATGAGGAGGGCTTACGTAAAGACACAGCTCTTCCATCTCCAGAGTGGTCTTCTGATCACATAGCGCTTCTAGCAGAATTCCGTTGCAAGCCTAGAACAAGGCGTTAATGTTGTAGGGTAAGCAACTGATTTGTTGATATTTATTCTGGGGATAACTGAAATGCTAACTCTTGAGCTTTGTTTGAGCTGATGGATTTAGTGATTTACCTTGTTAGGATTTGATAGACATAGATGTACATGTGCAAACTCACAACACATGCACACACAGATGGGTGTTACTGAATGGATTGATCAAAGGGACAAAAGATAAAAGATCTCCCCCTTTCCACCACTTGGGGTCTTATGCCACCAACTGCCCATAACCTTAGTTACACATCCTATGATGGATTTAAAACTTTAAAAAATTGCATCCTCATTACCATTGACTTTGGGGCTTTTAAAATCATTACACAAAGACTTTTGGTGTTACCAACCCAATCATTGGCCGAACAAATCATATCTTGCTTGAGAACACATTCAGGTGGGCCTAAAAAACTAGCTCTATTACCTAAAGCGATATGATTGTGCTGATTTTGTGGGTCCATCTTTCGAGCATAGATCTTTCTAATGCACTCAACGTCACCTACTGCAACCCATTTAAGTGGGTCCCGTGAACTGTTGTCCATCTTATTTAAGCTACAAAAGAGATCATTACTCTATAGTTGGTGATTTGATCGACTTGGATTGACCATGGGAGGGGTCCCATCATAAGAGGATTCTATGGGATGTCTTGATAATTTGAAAACTGTCTTGAGATCTGGGTTTCCAGTTTCTTTATTTGATGAGAGTACTAGCTGACGATGATGATGATGTGTGGCCCACCTAGTTTTTTAGCTAATATGGGGGATTGGAGGGAATAGAAAGGTCATTAGTTGGTTTAGTTGTGTGTGGCCCACCTTGATGTGTATAATTTCAGCTTGATTGAAGTAAACCAAATGAGGATAGCACCTCTCTAAAAGTAAATAAATAAATAAAATAAGGGTTGTAATGCCAATGGGAATCTTGATCCAAGTTTTCTTGCAACTTCATCATCATCTAAGCCATTTATCTCTTCAATCTGGGGGTTGGCATTTGATTATGTTCCACGAGCCAACTGCCTATCTTGCAACTCCAGTGTGATATTTTATATCAATCCATTCACCTCAAATGGGATATTGGCTAATGATTTTGATAATACTAATTCTTTTTTCATTTCATTTGATGTCTTTTTTTGAAAGACCAACTAACTCATCCTTTCAAGTCGTCGTGAAGTGGAAAAGTTTAGTAGTTCAAAGCATTAGCAGTTTAATGTGTCTGCCAGATGATATGTTAACCATTATTTATACTGTATTTTTTCATATGCACTTAATATCACAGATATGAGATTATTCTTGTGTCTCTATATACATGGTATCATTTAGAGGTTGATTTTTATTTATTTTGTATTTACCATGTGTAGGTTTTTTGTCTACTGTTGGGTGTATGAAGCATTCCAGTCAGGGATTAGAAGGTTTTAATGGATCATGCCTCCTGTTTCCTTTCAGCTATCCACTTGAGGTGTGCATTGATCTACTTGTTTCATTATCTGCTTGTAATATGCCACATCTGTATCAATAGGAAAATCACGGATATCTCTTCATTGAAATTTCTGGCTATTTATTCCTTTGGCCCCTATCTGATTTTAATTTTTCAGAAACTCTCCACCATGTACTTTATCTTTTAGATCTTTTCTCTTTGAGAAGGGAGATTTTCCCACAAATCAGAAGGATACAGACACTTGACATTGTTACATTTGGATGTACTGAGGCTGTATAATCACATATGTGATAGACCCTAAAGCTTCATTATCTAAAAAATGGATATGATTCTAAGCTCATGTGCTGTTGTCTGGACAGCGTATGTCAAAATTCTTGGTTTTGTTGTAGTACTAGGTTTTTGGTGGCTGGCCACTTGCACAGTACTATCGAGAGAGAGGAGTCTCCTTCGCCTTTTGAGTCTCACTTCGCATCAGTTTTTATTGGTATGCTATGGAAAATAGAAAGTTCAGATTTTTTAAAAATGAAAATGAAAAAAATCTAAATCATAAGTGTTTTCTGAGCCGAGATTCTGGTAGTGCAAATGCCTATTTCAAGGGGTTGATTGAAGCACACAACACGCCACTGTAGCCTTGAGGGAAAGTTACTCCTGTTCTAGGTTCGTCATAATGTGATAATTTATTCCTTTTGTTTGGTTTGGCTGATCTCACCCCAAATCTGACAAATGGACAAAAAGATTTATCTAAGAACAATGCATGTGTGTCTACCAGATTGGTGGATCTTCCTGATTGACATTTTAGTTGCAAAATCATGTTGTATTTTTAAAACAATTTGATGGAAGAATAGAAAGACTGGGAAGGATGTGTCAAAGATTTGCATGTAAGATATAAGGGCTAAGGTTTTGATGGTATTGATTGTGGTGGTGGTGGTGGTAAAGGTGGAGTGCTAGTGATGACAGTCTGGTGGGTGGATGTGGGATTCGGAGGTGGATTTGCTTCTTCCCCGATGTAGCTCAAATTTGAAATGAAAAGCTCGGTGACAGCCACCCTAATGAGAATTTGAATTTGAATTGGGAAACATACTACATCTGTTAAGGCCTGCAGTGCCAGCAAATGAAGTGGAAAATATGGATTATCTACAAGAACGTCCCCATGGTATTGTGCTAGTCATCTAATTTCAACTGTCATCGCTGAGATGCTTTTAAAGTCATCTAATCTTATGGCCTACAGTTTCATGTTCATAGCTTCCTATATGAACCTTTAGTTATCACGCAATAGGTGATGGTGCTGATTCTTTCCTTTTGACATTTGAAATGTTGTAGCTGATCTTTGTAACACATAATTTATATGCCCTTTGATGCAGCCGATGTTTTGCAACTTGAATATCTACATATGACCGTTTGTGCAGGTTGGCCCTATGGATACCATGGTCCGGCAAGACAAGGTTCATCTGGTTGTCGAACTGCCATGACTCATCACTGTCATAAAAGCCATTTATCCCATCTATAGTCGATACTGAAGAGGGATTTAGCAAAAGTTACTTTCCTAGACGGAATGCATGTTACACCCAAGCTGCTCCCAGGGACTGTTATTGACTCATTCCAAAAAATTCTTTTTCTCCCATGGGATAGAAACCTGTAGTCTAGAGCAGATCATAAGCACTTTTATTTGAACGGAATAACAACAACAGAGAGCTAATATTTCTGCTTCCATGAACCATTGAATGACTGATTTAACTGTGTATTATTGCTATTCGAGTTCTGGAATTGTTAGTCTGGTGGAGGATTTGAAAAGAACTGTTTCAAACTCTAAATGGAACCAGTATTATTGGATGTATTTCAATCCAATAGGTAGATTGACTTGGAAGATATTCAACTTGAGTGAGAATTCATAGAATGTAGATGAGAGAGAGAGAGAGAGAGAGTTTGTGGTGTGCGGTAAGCCTTGTATTAAGGCCTAATTTTTTTGTTGCAAAAAGAAGATTCCGATGCTTATTTGGCTATCATGTCGATGTAAAAATGATATCGCATAATCGAAGTTTGTCTTCATCTCTTATTAAGTTTTAAATGGTCTTTATAAAATTTAATAACTGATAGTTTAGCACTGAGAATGTGTTGAAAAAGAGAGCCAGGCCAAACCACATCTCATTATAAACACTATTGTATATCCTTTCCCATCTCCGCATTCTTCAACAGAGATCTCACTCATGGTGGGTGTTGGGTGAAGCACAAACCCTCCTCTGCACATGTGCCTCTGCTACCATCAGTACTTATTGTCACCTATTCCACTAGTGGTAATCGTGATAGCCGTTAGATATAAGACAATAAATTAATGAATTAAAATGAATTTATAAATATCTGATAAAATTGACGCTTTGTATTTAAGACACGGTTAATCTTTTCTAACGCTTTTTTTAAAAATATTTTCTATGGTTTGTGGGCAAATGAACTTTACCCAACATGACACGCTATGCAATTAAAAATTAAATTATGTTAATGAGATTTTACTTTATGTTTTTTTTTTCCTTTTACTTGTGATATTTTTTGAATTATCTTGAGATATCTATATATCATATTGAGACTAATATCTGTAAATCACCCATAAATTTTGTATATCAAAGGCAGCCCAGCAGAAGTCAAGCTTTAGATATCTAAGTGTAGCCTAAAAAGCTCAAGACACCTGATCTACCAGTTTCATATACTTGTGGATTTTTTTCCACTTGCAAATTTATGCATATTCCTCTTCTCGTCCTTAGTGGAGTCGCCAATAAATACTGTGACTACTTTTAAATGAATGTATATGCAATTATCCATCTATTATTACCTAGAAATTTTCTTACGAGAGACACACAATATCATTGAATGACAAACCTTTCAGACCCCTCATCAACTTCATCTGCCATCTCGTCCGTTCCATCCACGGGCTTTGCTTCAGTTGAGTAGTCCAATCATGTCCATTTGATGCATTGATCACAATTGAGATCATTGTCTATTATAATTATACTGTTAAAGTCACAAGCTTGTCATAATTAATAAGTATTCGGCACATTTATCAATTGTCAAATGAGACAACCAAATATAAAAAAAATAATCATACGATCTTCTTGTATCTCAAAAAGCAATAAAGTGAATTAGAGTTTTTATAGTTTATTACGGTAAAGACTTTTTGACATGTCATCATTTAAATTATTAACTCCACATTGCAAGTGGGACTATGAGACAAACCGTAAACTTCATCTCTCATGTTGTTCTTGAAGTAAGGGTCAAATATGAGGTCTCTAATCCATTTTTTGAAATTCAAATCAATTGAAGTAAAGGAGTAATAATTTCAGTCAATATAATATTTCGATTTTTAAAATCTTGATATATCGGCCGATATGATATGTATTGGCCGAGATTATCAAGATTTTAAAAATCGAGATATCATATCGACTGAGATTATTACTCCCAACCGATGATATATAATATCAGCCGATAAAAGTGATTTAAAAAAAAAAAAATAGGAGAGAAAATTATTGGCCGATATCCGAATATCGGCGGATAACGACATTTCCACCCTTGAATTATTCATGCCAACTAATAGAGTTATTCACCACACCACAGCATGACTAAGCTCGCTCCTATAAAATTTTGAAATTCTTTTCTTCATTTTTTGAATTACAATAAAGTACTTAAAAATAATAAAAAGCAACAGGCTGAGGAAACGTAAAAGCACAACAGTAACGTATTGGCCCAACAGGAGCTCTCTTATTTATTTATTTTTAAAAAATCTTTTTCTCTCGCTCTTTTTTTTTTTTAAAAAAAAAAAACAGAGCTCTCTTAAGATTTTTCCACAATAAAGTATGCCTATCAAATTCAAAGCAATTGATCACCCATGGCCATGCCTGGCATTTGCACTTTTGCAACATGGGAGCCTCTCCCACCAACATAATTATTGCTTAGGTCCCTTACCCTTTCCCACTTCTTTTCTTTTCCTTGCATCCCAAGGAGAGTATCCGTGGTAAAGAGTCCTACCTTAGGGAGAGATTCATCACTTGTTCATCTATCTAAGTATCCAAGCCATGGGTAGATGGTGTTGTCATGGTGAATTGTTCTTCTTCTCAGGTCTTTTTTTGGTGGGATTTGTGATATCAGACTTTGCAAGTGATAGTAATGAGTGCGCGAATGAGGTTGTGGGCTTGGCTACATGTTTATCATATGTTGAGGGAGAATCAAAGGCACCGACGCCTGATTGCTGTAGCGGTCTCAAGCAAGTTTTAGACAAAAGTAGGAAATGCCTGTGCGTCCTTGTTAAAGATGGGGACAACCCCAATCTCGGATTTAAGATCAATGCAACACTGGCTCTTAAACTCCCAGGAGCTTGTAATGCCCCCGTCAATGCCACTGAGTGCATAGGTACGTATCATCATCGTCGTCATCATTATCATTATTGCTGTTAACGGTGGTTCTATAAAGAAATAAGTTTAATTAAAATCTAACTCAGATATTATTTTTTTCAGTTAATAAGTTCACCCAACATGGAAAAGAAAAAAAAAATTGACTTTTTAAAAAAGAAATTAAGAAATGTTTGAAATTATGGCTGAGATTTTAGAAACACCCTTTTCCATTATGGGCAATATTTTGACTCATTTTGAAAATCTGTAGTCTAAATATTTTCTGTTCTTTCAGTGAAAATTATGTATTGGCCGAAATGGGCAATTATAACCAAAATTTTAGTCAACATTTTTCAGTCACTAATACAAATATAGAACTGAAAAAAATCTATATTACCCAACAATCTATATCAAAAAATAATAATCTTCACTCATAGTCTCATATTAATGGACTGCAACTGATTGCACTTTCACTTTGGTTCTACACTTTAACTCGTGACGTGATGGTCTTAGATCTTCTTCACTTGGCTCCCAACTCAACTGATGCCAAAGTCTTCAAGGAATTTGGGAGTGGCCTTCAAGGGAACAATAGCACAGAAACAAGGGGTGGTGGTAAGTGTTTGTTTTCTTCACATTTGAGAATATTAGATGACCATTTTGTTTATGGGAGTATTAATTAATTTCTTTGATTTCTGATTGTCCTTCGTCATCTCTGCTAATATTTGGTGTTTTTATGTACAGGAGAGTCCAACACCAGTCCCAGCAGTTTTAGCTTTCGTGGGTCGACTACGATTGTGAAAGAAAATGGGGCAAGTGAAAAAAGGAGGAAAGAGGTGGGTGTTTGTGGCTGTCTGCTTATGGTGTTTAGTATTTTCCTCGTGAACATGAGCAGTTAGTAGAGACTTTTCTCGTGTATTTGCATTACATAATTTCTTATGGATAATTTTAATTAAGTTCCTACTCTATTTTTGTCATTTTCTTTCTCTCTCTCTCATTTCTATTTATTTACGGTGTTCTCAGTTGAGCAAAGAGCGACCCCTGTGAAAATGTTTTCCCATGAAGAGCACTTTTTTTTATCTGAATCACTGATTCACTTCCATTGTGCACAATAGCCCATAAGGTTAGAGTTCAATGCATGAGGATAGTACTTTTTTATAAAAATTAAATCTATTAAATGTGAAAAATTATGATTTTTAAAGGTTTAAAAGATCAATGATCAAAATACAGTATATTTAGATGAATTTTCAATTCAACAAGAAGACAACTTAAAATAAATTCAAATTGATTAGTACCCAACTCAGATGAATCTCCCAAATTTTGTCCTTTTACTGTTTAAAAAATAAATGCAAAATGTTACTGACTAACCTGACATGTTTGAATTTTGGTGAGAGAGACACTTGTTTCTAAACATTTAGATTTTTTAAACAGACAAATAAGTCTATATAAGAATTTTCCTTCCATACTATCTTTGATATTATACGGCGACAAAAATTTCATGGCAAGGAAAGGCGTGCCTTTCACATGCAGTGGCAGTTTGTGACAAAGAAAGAAAGAAAGAAAGAAGAAGAAGGTCAGTGACTCTTCGTTTACGTGACAAACGAGGCCATGGTTGAAACTTAAATTTCAAAGCAGCAGAGGCTGTCTATTCAATTCCTGCACACTGCCGCTAATTGCGGAATCAATTGCTGAGACCCTGGCAAACTCTTTTTTTTTTTTTAACCCAATAAATTCCTCTCCTCCTTTTCTTTATACGATCCAACAGCACATGTCTTATATTTCATAACTGGAGCATTTTTGTATGGGCCGGGGCAACTCTGGTTCGAGTTTTTTTTCTCTTCTGGGCTTTTTAGTCAGACATTTCCCAAGTGACAACCATCATGTGTTACAAGTCAATTTCCAACATCTTTCATTTCCTTTGCCAGTTGCTCTTTTAGAATTGTCATTGACGGACCCATGCTGGACACATCATGTTTGTCATATTGAGCCTAACATTGAAGTTGGGGCTGGACTGATTTGTGAACTAAAATGAAGTTTTGGTCTAGGCATGACCCGTGATGACTGGCGTGATTCATGTGAAAAATCATTCATTTGCTACAAAAGCTCATACACCGGATAATTTGTTACAAGGTTGACTTCAATAAAAACTAAACAACAGTTTTGTTTACAGGTTCAGTTGGAGCTGAGCCAAGGTACGTAAGCCCAACTAAACCAATACATACTAGGTCCTGGTGCAGCTCGATCCTACATAGGCCTTAATCAGGCACAAATCAAGTTCACATCATGATCTGAGGGCCCTATTCAGACTGATCAACATAAGTGGGCTTGGAGCAGAATTAAAGCTTAACCAGCCTACTGTTGTGGTCCATGGGAGTGAATTCAAGCAAACAACTGGGGAAGAACCCAATGCTGTGCTGAGCCAAAAGTTCATTTAGCTTATGGATACCCAGAACCTGAGCCTGAAACAGGCTTGAAGGTATTGACTGAACCTGAGCCCTGAGCATTGCAGCCCAGTAGGTCCAAGTCCAACGAAATCCCAAGTGAATACGGAACTTTTTAACTTTCATTTCTTATCTATATATTTAACTATGATCGACAACTTTGTATTGGTGGCTTAGAGTTAACGAAGTGGGTCAGTCTATATTAATATATTTGTATCTTAAAAAAAATGAACGATTTTTTTTTAAAATATTTCCATTTCCATGTGATCGTAAGATCGATCATGCTAGACTTATTCCATTCTGTTAAATAAAATAAGAATCCCTAAAATCTAAACTAATGAGTGCCAAAAATCATTCACTAAATCATTTTACTCTTTGACCTTTAAGATAAATTAGATTATTTTTATTACCATTAATTCAATAACAAAAATTCATTACATACATGTCAACTAAAGTCGAATTCAAAACTTAAAAGAAAATATTTGAAGTATTTAAATTTGGCATTAAAAATATACAGAGAACCGAAGTGAAGTAACGATGGTTTTGCCCTACATTTTTTAAATTAATTTTTGTTAGCGGCAGAAGAAAAGGTTTGAAGGGAGCTCCAAACTCCAAAGTCACAATCAGCCTACATTAAAAGAAAACTATGTATAAAAAATAACATCTTTCGTTAAAGTCTCAAAGGCAAGACTAACTAATCAGCATTAATTAATTATTGAGGGAGTCTTGACAACGAATGAAAAGCATCATTCACTATTGACTTTAATCAATAATATTATCAAAGTATTAATGAAAGTCGGTAGTTTTCAAATTTCATTTCTGGCTTGGCGTGAACTCAACTGAGTCAGGGACAGGGTTGCTGTCTTCAAATTAATTCCCTCTTCTCAAGCCTTGACTTTCATGGCTTCTCTTGAATTGAAACGTTGATATTTCCTTTTGCTCCTATTATGGGATCTTTATTTTTTTTAATTTGTGATGTGGTCTGTGTCATCTCAAGTAGAAAACATTATTAGCTCTTAAAATATCAAATCCACTAAGATTTTGACATGTTCTATCAAGCATTTAGTATTGCTTTGCTTTGATGTGGGATAGTTTGTTCTACAATTCAGGCATTCTAACAAGTCATTGTCGACTTCAACCTTTGATCTTAAAAGTCTTTTAGGTGATTGAATACATCATCATAAAAATTATCAAAATGAAAAACATTAAACTATTTTAATCTTTTATGTTTTAAATAAAATTATTATATTTCAATAATTAATTCAACATTTAAAATACATCAAATAGATATAAGATTAATTAAATCTAAATGAAATGAGAAAATAATGATAACAACAAATTAAATTTACCGTAAAATGAAAATTTTTTTTTTGAACAGTGGGTTTCAATGACGCTTGAATGAATATAATCGAGTGTTTTCTTTTATTAAGACTTAAGAGTGGATTTACTTAGCTTTCAAAAGTGATATAAACATTAAACAGTATAAAAAGTCATCTCAACTGTGATAATAATAATATTAGTCGAACTTCCTCTGCGAGGGCCCACTGCCGACGAAGGAAAGCAGCCAAGACGGCAGGCGATGTGTCTTTTACAATTTAAAAAAAAAAAAAAAAAAATTTAAAAAGAGAGTATCTTCTCCATTAAAGGATTAAAAAAATATAGATATGACCGTACAAATGCTCTTCACAATTTCAAGACTGCATGGGCACATCGATCAACATTCTTTAAGTGCAGTTTGTAATTTAAGAGGGTCTTATTTGTATTTTTTTCGGCACTTTGCTTTTGTTTTTCTTTTTTAATTATTAAGTTACTTTAAAAAAAAATTGAGAAAGATATTATTCTATTTTATGTTTGGAGTACAACATACATATCTATATATAGTTTCAAATCACAGAAGAGTTTCAAGTAGATTTGGAGACTAAAATACATTAGGAGTCTCCAGTTTACGTCAAACTCTCTCTTCTCAATCAACAATGATTAAATCCAATTTGTATTTTAATTTGTATCTCATGTCTATTCTATCACTTTTTTTTTTGAATGATTAGGTTAGTAAATATCATTCAGGTAAGAATACATACGCAATAAATAATTTTATGTACTCTCAAATACGCTAAGCTCATCTTCTCATATGATTTAAGAGAATAGCTCTACTGTTGACACTTTAAATAATATATGTTCAATTAATGATATTAAATTTTATTGTTGTTGTTATTATTATTATATGATCACATGAAATTAGGTGCAGTTGAGTTGCATCTATTGAAAAAAAAAAAAATCAATAAGAAACTGATATTCATAAAAAAACAAAATCTATAAATTTATCGTACATTAAAATTTTAATTTTTTACAAATAATAATTGTCCACAGATCTGCCCTTAAATCATATATCATTATGAAGTATACTTTTAAAAATATCATCTACATAAATTGAGAGAAAAATAAAGTATTCGTGGGTTTTACGGGAAAATCTCGATAGATAAGAATTAGCCAGGCAGTTAGACGGTCTGTGCTTTACCGTACACATGGCACAAACATGTTCGGTAATTAGGATTTCGGGGATATCGGACTCCGAGTATATATAAACTCGTATAGATAGTCTCCTATCTCACCCGAGGACTATACGAGTATACGCAGAGATGGTGCTTTCGCCTTCTAAGAATCCTCTCCTCTTCTTCTTCTTCTCCTTCTCCGTCTCCTTCATTTCATCTTCCAACTCAGTTGCCGACTCGGTCCCCGATGTGCTGAGTCAACCCTCCGATGGTACGACAATCCACCAGCTTCTCCCCAAATACGGGCTCCCGAGCGGCCTCTTGCCCGACTCCGTCAAGAGCTACTCCCTCTCCGACAACGGAGATTTTGTTCTCGAGTTGGAAAACCCATGCTACGTAAAGTTCGAGAATCTTTTCTACTATGACCGGAGAGTTACCGGCAGTTTCACCTACGGCGGGATCAAGAACCTGAAGGGGATCGAGGTGCAGCGACTCTTGTTCTGGTTCGACGTGGATGAGATCAAGACCGATCTCCCACCCTCCAATTTCATCTACTTCCACGTCGGTTGGATCACGAAGAAGCTCGAAGTCGGCCAGTTTCACGAGATTCACAAATGCGGCGGGGGACTCTCCTCCGCCTGCCATCGCGCTTTCAAAACCGTTCTCAAGGTCTTTTTTCTTCTCCTCCTCTCGACCCGCCTTTTTTTCCACGTTTTCAGTATTCGGTTAGTCATTCTGAAGGTCTGCAAATTAGAAGTTTTAATTTAAAATAAATTAGAGATTTCAATAATAGCTGTTTCACAGGCTATACATTATGATTACGAGTGAATATATTTTAATAAAAAATTCTGCTATAAGGACAGTTGTAGAAGACAAAACTTAGATCTCCCTCTGCGCTTGTCATGGGCTTAAATCTGGCTCAAGCTCGACTCAAATCCGATACAGATAAATCATGGGTCAAGCTCCAACTCATATTTAGTTTATTTAGCTAAGCATGCAGACTTGGGCTCATGGACTGAATCTATGAAGTCTGCATGTGATGCACTGTAAATATGCAATTTGATTTTAGATTTGAAATTTTAAATCAAATTACAAATTTTGAAATTGAAATTCAAAATAGGCATTTCCGCAACAAAGATAAATCAATTCACTGCTATGGGGGAGGAGAAGAAAGCTTTAAGCTTTGATGAAATTCAATAATCAAAAGTCTATCTACACATATCGGCTTAGAGGGCCTTATTTGATTTTAAAAATAGAATAACTTAAAATAAAAAGCTTTCCACTAATTGGGCTGGGCTAATTGGGGTGGGGCAGGCCCACACGCTGTTCCAGCTTATCTTCTTCATCTGTCTTACCTTTAGTTTCAGCCTCTACATGTCAGCGCATGGCATGAGGTGGCTTAATTAAAAAACTCTAATAGGATGTTATGAAAAAGATGTATACTATTACGTAGTATGTTAGGAGTAGGATTATGTTAATCCCTTAGTTACAAGGAAGAGAGATGATTGATTAAGTTTGAGATTATCCTACAAAATGAGAAAGAAAGTTTTACTGAACTCTCCACGTTAATCTTATTCCCAACACTGCGCATGTTCTTCATGTATTTATATTTGAGGTGTTTAAATAAATATACATGGTAAAATGCCTTTTTTACTACTATGGTTGATATAGTTTGTAAGAAATTAAAAATCAAAACACAAGAATCATCCTCTCTATTTGAAGAATGGACATGGGCAAGACCTACTCTGTTTCACCTTCTCCTACATGTCACAGGCTTCACACCCTTTTCTTCTCCATTAATCCGTGCACAGCAAAAATAAAAATTTTACAAATTTTCACACCTTTTATGCTTATCCGCCAAGTCCTTTTCCATTTGTTTCATTTTAGATCACGAAACTGTAGGTCTTTCAATAGTTTGTTATGAAAAGAGATGTATGGTATTACGTAGGATTATGTTAATCCCCCAGTTACAAAGATAGAGATAAGATTGATTTATGTTTGAGATTATCTAACAAAATTAGAAAGTATGTTTTACGGAACTCTCCATGTCAATCCTACTCCTTTCATATAATCATATCCCCAACATTGTACAGATGGAAATTATTTTCATCGTGTAAAGTAAACTATCTTGATCGTTGAAGTATCTTGTAAACAACCAGTTGTAACCCAAAAATCAATTAGGTAGACTGCATTTTGTGTAAACTGGATGTCTGCAAAATTAATTTCCTGATTGCATTTCATGTACAGTGGATGTATTCCCTGTTGAACTTGCTAATCTCCTGTTGCTGTTTATTTGGTCAGAAGAGGCTAATGGATAACTTTTGTTGACAATCTCCAATTTTTCAGGTGCCAGCACCAACAAGGGATTTACCAATGCTTGTTACAGAGTAGATAAAATCAGGTCCTCCATATCATTATTGTAAGAATTTAGTTTCTGAAGCACATTCCATCTCAAATTTGATCATACATAGACTAACTACTTTGAGAAGCACTTGTGACCATTGCAAAATTTATTATCAGATTGATCATCTATACGGAGGAGACTATAGCTAAATTGCATCTATGATTTTCATTTTTTGCAGGTGCCAGCACTAGCAATTAGAGGAGCAAGTTGTAAGAATGGAGTCCAATGAGTCTACACTGTCTTAAATATGTCGGGAGTGTCTATCTATATGAGTTATAGAAGCAACATTTTAATCTTATCAGCAGGCCATTAGTCATTATCTATATATACATTTTGATTTAAAAACCATATGACATAATTTCCATGTCATTGGTCATAATTTAATCTATCTTTATGCTTTTACACTCATTTAATGTGATTTATCATTGACTTGATTTCTATTTTCTCTACTTCTCTGTTTTGGTCTTTTAGACACCAAATTACAGTAAATTGACCATAAACACCGGCGTGTTTCTGATAAACGGGTATATGTTAGACACTTGAATCATATGTGAAGGAGACCTAATGAAATTCACTTCATTATGCCAAAAGTTGGTCTGATGGCCATTTCCTTAAAAGACTAATAAATGTAAATATATCAATGCCAAATTGTAGGGGCCTGTGTGGAAAAGTTTTTATTTTTTATTTTTAACTTTTCTTGTGGCATGAGCATGAGTTTTAGAAAACAGTGCCTTTTAGAAAACATTGGCAAGTAAGTAATTGCTATCATGCACAACTATACATAATTCGAAAACTCAAAATTCTATCGAGTTAAATCAAATGAGTTTTTGACACAATTCAAATAAACTCATAAAATTTAATGACTTGTGATTCTAAATCTTATCGAGTTGAATCAACTCAAACCAATTCACCCTAATTCAATTTCATTTGACTCTAGCAAATATCATAAAGAAAGCATGGCTATATATATAATATTTACAAAATATATGAAGAAAGGTTTCTGAAATGTAACATGTATGTATTTTGGTGAGTAGCCACAGGTTTTAAACTTTAGACATTAAAGAAGCAAAAGAGGAAAGCGGCATGACACAAACGTGAGACACAATCTTTCTTTTCTTTTCTTTTCCATTGTTTTTTATGAAAAAAACGACGTTGAAGGTTAAATTTCATAGAGAAAAAATAATTTAAAAATTAAAACTTACACGTGGCAAAGAATTGAAATATATTATTGGTTGTAAATAATGCATGGAACCAGGTATTAGTTGAGACTCACTTGAGAAGTGGAAGAGCGTTAGGGACTTCAAATTTTTAAAAGGGAAATTTACAATTTATGTATAGATTCGATTTGAGAAAAGAAAGTTTTATGTATTAACCCCACCTCGGGCTTGCCATCTGTGTTTCATAACTTAACATGGAACCGTATGAGATGAATCATAATTATTAGAATATTTAAATATAAAAATTTATTTTCAAAGCATATTTGTTTACCTAATATGATATTACAAAAATTGTTAAACGATTCTGAATATATATTTCAAATAGAATATAATTTTATTTTTATATTTAAGTAAACCTGATAATGACACAGATGATACAGTTCATGAGACTCACAAAGTCACATGTCAAGTTATTGAAAAACGATATCCATCAGGCACCAAGTGAGTGTTAATAAGGCAGAGGTAAATCTATTTTCAGAATATTTACACTCTATTGATTAATAATTAATAACTATTTTAATCTTAAGTAATATTTATTCACTAAATTTTTAAACTATTTTTATATATTATGTTTTCTTTGGAAATTTTATAATATTATACTAGAAAATTTAAAATTTAAATATTTTTTTACTATTACTCAAATGATATTTCAAAAAACGGTTATTATTACGTGGGGAGTGAATGGTGAAGTAGCTGCAACAAAAAATGAGCAACTCTTAACTGTAGGGCGCTTGGCCATGCTTGACTGGTAGCTTCTACCTACTCTTTTTTTTTCTTTATTTTCTTCTTCACCTTCTTCTTCAGGTTTTTTTTTTTTTTTTTTTGGGCTTTTGCACCGCTAACTCTCCTTCCTATTCTCTACACCATATCTTGAAGAAGTGGCACAATAGTAGGTGTCGTTTCTCTGTCTTGGTTTCCTTCTTCCTTGTAGAACAAGTAATGTTGCCTGTTCTCTTCCTTGCATAAATGTTTTTCTTTATTTTTAATTTTAGTTTTATGGGTTTTTTTTGGGATATTTTCACTGTGGCAGATATGTTGGAAAAAAATTCACAAGAAATTTAGACATCTAGTAGTATCTATAAATATTATAATGGAAAACATGCAGTTTGGAATGCCTGAACCAATGAATTTTTACAATTTGCTGGATTTTAGATACCATGCAGAATCCTTACTTATTAGTGGATTTGGTAATAGTCTGGACACTTTCCATTTTTTAAGAAGTCGATCATTTTTTTTTCTCAACCCTTGTTCTTGAATTTTTATGGTTAATCATTGAAACAAGAGTCCATTCTTATTCAAATTTGCAGATACTCACTGTTCATTGAGAACTAGTAATCCACCTACACCTAATGTTATTAATTATTCCTTGAACGGTGTAGCCAAAATAATCCATCAATCAATCCTCTGTGGAGTCTACTGCAGATTTTGAAGCAGAGTTCTTAGAGTAAATAAAAGCTGGATATGACTGGTGACTTAAAATTCACAACTTTGATTCAGGAATATGTAATATTATTACACCATACAAAAGAGCATTGCCTGCAGAAGAAATTTCCTTGTCAAAGCCTTTTTATTGGGTACTTTTTGTTTTGACATTTTGCAATGTTATTAAGTCTCAGTTGCGTTTCTACAGGGCCATACACACATAGAGGCATCCCAAACATTATTTAGTGCAACCTAGGACCATCTCTTAATTATGAATGATCATGTTGATGACTTATCAGTTGAGGATCCAAGCCTTAAGCCCCTCGGAAGGTGTTCTATATTTTACTATGGTGTAGGCCACATGCTCAATGACATAACCTCTGCTTGTTGGTTTACTTATCTCTTACTGTTCTTGACAGAGATTGGATTGACTCCAAGGTATGTCTCTTACAAAATGGTTCACATTTCATTTAATTGGCATGCTTTTGAAGGCTTCTCATTTTGCTTCTACAATGTGCTTGACAAGAACCTTGTAGCACAGTTTAGTGTGGTGGTTGCAATCCCAAGGTTGCGGTTTGAGTCCATGTATGTCAAATAGGCAGTGGACTCATAGAAAAATTTGCCAAATTCAATTGCAAGTGCCAACCCCAAATTCATAGGATGAATGGCTCAGATTATGATGACAATGTAATCAACAGTAAACTTCAATTTCTTCAATAACTTCTGATTCGTGTGCCAGTAGAACATCAGTCAACAAGCTTTTGGATGTTCTTTAGAGTTTCAATTTCGTTTCTGATAATTAACAGAAAATAGAGTTGCTTGCTTGATTTTCATGTCTTTAAGTTCTTTTTGACAAGTTTTTTCTACGAAACTTTGTTCAAAATGTTTTTTGAAGACCAGAACTTGTGGCTAGTTTAATATGTGTTTCGAGAACATATACTGTGACTAGTGGGGTGTTGATATGTATCAACTTCCATGACAAGGTCACTGTAATCTCCTTCTTTTCAAAGCTTTGTAAATATTGTTTCATGCCCTCGTACAAGCTTGCCCGCATTAAAGCATGAAGCAATTTCTTGATTGCAGGGATGCAGCTATTGTTATGCTTTCAGGTCAAATTGCTGATGGATTCACAACAATATTTTCTGGGGACCTGGTAGATTCCAATTCCATTTGGATGCTTATTTCATTTATTAATAGACATTATGAGTACTCTTACTCAAACATACATTCTTTTGGATAGTATGTATTTAATGTTAAATGTGTCCCTTTGAGATATATTTATTGTGTGAATGTCTAGTATGTAAACTCTGTTTATTTGCAGTTCTACTAGAGCAATGTTCTTATCTTCTTTTAAGCAGAAAAGTGAAACACTGATGGAGTTCATGAAGAGTAGCAAGTGGAATTCATAAAGTACTTTTAATTTAACAATGAAGAGATGGTGAAAGATGGATTAACTGACCTTAATTTGAAATGAAATCTAATAAAGCCAATAATCTGTGAAGTACCTAGATAAGTCTAGATAAAATCTAGAATTCTATATAATGATCAGTAATCTACATTGATTTAAACCTCCTCAGTTGCATTTAAGAAAGAACAAAGAAAAACAATAATCGAAGTATTACAGTGTTCAAGTACTTGACAATGCAACTTTGGTTTTTTCTTCCATATGAACATTTATTTTCAATTTTTACATAACTATGCTGTTAATGGATTTCAGGCGTTTTAACTGTTCAGTGTATTTTACGACTTTCTTGTCTGTCCTTGCTGAAATGGTTCCTTTGTATGTCAGATTGACAGGTTTGGGCATTTTAAAATGTGGCATGCTGGAGGTTCAATTTTGGTTGCTCTCTCCTTTTCTTCTGTTTTCGGTGGTTGTCTTCCCTGTAAAATATTTGGGACCAATTCATCTACATTGCAAACAATTGGATACAGCGTGTTTGCCGCAATTTTCAATGTGGGTTGGGCTGCTACCCAAGTTTCACATATGTAATGATCTCCCTCCCATTAGTATTACCAGTTAATTTCTGATAATCTATGATCTGCTTTGTCTACTCTGTTGTGTTACTTAAGGACTAAAACACTTGAAGATACTATTTATCTATCAACTGGACTTCGGTGGTCCCAGATTGCTGCATCAAAATTTTATTAGTAGTTTTAGAAATAATCAGGTTTCATTTGACGATAAAAACCTGAAAGGTACATTGTATCATGATTATAAATGCAGAGGACCGCAGAGTACATTAAAAATGGAAATATAAAAAAAGTCAAGAGCTAGACAAAAGCTTCTTTGGGACAACAAAATCTTCCCTAGAAACTCCAGTCTTCAAGATGTTTGTCTTCATTTTGGTTCGTGTCATCGTCTCCGTCCTCGTCATCATCATCATCATAATCATCTTCCTATCTACCTAGAGTTGGCTTTCTAAGTCCTACATTTCCACTCTACCCTTGGCTCCCCACAATCTATCATATTCTTTCTTACCACCTCATTCCAAATCTTGAATGGCCTGTCCCTTCTAGTACCTTATGGTGATGATGATGATCACCTGGACCCGAAAGGAAGACAAAAACAATGAAGGTTGAGTTTCTAGGAATGATGATGACGATGACAACGATTCTACAGGACAAGTTAATGTCTCATTCTGTTCTGGATTATGAAAAAGTTTTTTGCAGTGGTTTCTACTCCAAACAATACTTGAGGTTCATCTTTGAAATATTCATTGGCTTTGGACTGTAATTGCTCTTATGAAGGTCAATGGTAAATTGCATCACACTAAATCCAACAAGCAGAGTTGCGCTTGCAAGCTGTCGCAATGCATTTACAATGGTCAGTAGCTTCCCAGTTATTTTATTTCCACATAGTTGATTTTCTAGCTTCATTCCACATCTAATGTTGTTTTGATTGTTTTATGTTTTTTAATGATTTTCAATGCTGTCTTATTATTATTGAAGGTGGCCAATCTGAGCCTATATGCAGTTGCTTTAGCAGTGTTCAATATATGCAGTGCAAGAACACCTTTTGACATTGAAAATCAGGTATTCAGTTAAAAGCATGTCCATTATAGAAATCGTGTTCCTGTTTTTAGTATCATCTATCGTTTCTCTCTTTGAAACATCCATTCTTCTCAACTGAGCAGTACCGTTGGGTTGCCTATGTGTCGATTTTTATTGGGTGCTGCTTTGTGGGTATATTTCTTGCTGGAACTCAAGAGCCAAGGTGTGATAATGATTTTCTTTTTGGTTCCTCCAAAGGTGTATGATTTTCATAGTACATGTTACTTGTTTAGTTCAGTCAACTTTTGTTCATTTTTTATACATTGATCATGTTGTAGATTGAAGCACCACCAGTATGAAAATCGTCAAAGGCTCTCATGGACACACTGGTTTAAGAAGGTCCTGTATTATCAAGTTGGTATCGTTTATGTGCTCACCAGACTCGTGACAAATGTTTCACAGGTCATTTTTCTTCCTTAAGCAAGGATAGACTCTGTCATTATGTTTTTACAAATGACAAACACTTCATTGAATAACTAAAAAGTAAATCAACTACAATTATTTACAATGAATTATTTCATTTTTTCCAAGATCTAACATTGCATGTTTTAAGTATGTGTTTAGATGTGTCTTGTGTTATACCAAAATCACCAGCAAAAATTACTAAAACATGTTCTATGCATTTGAAGCACCACAATAATCAAGACTTAAATTTGTGGGATATAGTTTTTGACTTCTACTACAAATCACCATCATCATCAAAGCCACCAATCCTATATATCTGGGTTAGCTTTCTAAGTCTGCCTCTTTTGTTCTATACTATCAAAGTTTATACCCTCAGTTACCTTATAATCCATCATATCCTTCTCTATGCTTCATCCAAGTTTTTAAAGGTCTCTCCCTCCTTATTCCTTCTACTTGAATCCTTTCAATTTGTTGCACCAAAAATATTTCTGATCTCCTAGATAGGTCCCAATACCACCTTGAAGATCTCTCTCATTTTCTCATCTACTGAGGCTACTCTCCACATTTCTCTAATACATTCATTCCTAATTCAATCTGCACAAATCAACATCCAATATTTCTTGAATCCCAAGTAATGCGTGGAGCGAAATGAGCAACAGATGATCTGTTGTGATGAAGCTCATGGGCGGATTATCTGAATCCACTGCAGTCATTTTTTTCAAGGGAAAGTCACCTTTATATGTGTGGTCCATTCATAAAAAGTTAGTATTTGCACTCACAATGAAAAATGCTTTAGGTGGAAAGAATCCTGAAATTAAAAAAAGATTGTAGTAATATGTTCTTGCATGTTATGTGTTGCCTTCCAAAAATGCTTCATGTATCTTAATGTTAATTCCTCCGAACATTTTAAAATCATTGCTGGATGGTAGAGTGTTAAATGTATGTTGTGAAGATGTCTTGTATTTTACAGTGATCCAAGTTATATTGGATGCCAACCCTCAATAGGGGGTTCTCACTTCTCAGTGACAAAAAGGCAGTCCCTAAGCTCAACGTTGGGGGGCGGAGCCCCTTATCTTTAGGGTACAAGAGTATTTTTGTAATTTTCTAGCAGGTACCAACTATATGATATATACTTCTAGATTTTACAGGATTTATCTTTGATTCTGGAAGTCACGAAGAAGAGAGCATTTTTCTAAAAGTAAAATTGCTCCTATCTCACCGTGGACGTAGAAACACCGTCAAACCACATAAAATCTTGTGTTTTTCCATGCAATTACTTGTTTTTTTCTATGTATCATGGTTTCTTTGTTTCCAAAAGTTGAGGTCATACTTCAACCAGTTAGGGACTCCATGGAAAGAATTATGTGGAATGCCGTGTTTGTGTTTCGTGAACAGGCGCTTCTTGCATTCTATGTCATTAATGATCTTCAAATGGCTCAATCTTCTAAGGCTCTGGTAAAATTTAAGCCTGGTCCACTTCACTTTCCTTTTCTCCATTACCCATATTAATTTCCAAATCATTGGTGGCCCCTTTTTCAATCATAACCAACTTTTGCAGGTACCCGCATTTATCTATATTTGCAGCTTTGTGGTGTCTGTCGCTCTACAGGTCTCACTTCCCATCTAATTTCTTCATTCAAATGAAATCTCATATTTGTTTACATACATAATTCCATAAATCCTTTTTGTGGATATTTGAACAATTATGTAACAGGAGATCAAATGGACTGGCCAGCGTCTGAAAGTCTTTTATACTGCTGGAGCTGTTTTGTGGGTATTTTCTGGTGCAGGAATCGTCATTCTTCCCAGCAGCTTGCATTCTCTCATGTATCTTCTATCAATAACTATCGGTGCTGCCAACGCTTTAATGACGGTATGGGAACAAATCTGATCATATTGAATTGGATATATTGTCAACTAAACATTCTTCAGTGGATACTATCTGAACTTTTTATTGATTAACAGGTGACAGGAGTTAGCATGGAAAGTGTTTTGGTTGGGGAAGACCTCAATGGCTGTGCATTTGTCTACGGCTCATTGAGTTTCGTGGACAAAATTTCATGTGGGGTTGTTTTATATGTCCTTGAATCCTATCAAGGTCAGTTCTATCTTTCCCTATCAAATGGAAGAGGGTTTTTTTTTTTTTAACGTGAGTTGTTTCTACATTTCCTTTTGAAAGAGCTGCTTTTATGGATTCTAGCAGAAGATTGATGCGTCAAAACCTTGACGGTGTTTTGTAATTTACTTTTGCAGGAACAGCTTTTAACATCAAAGGTTGTCAAGAGGTACGAGGATGTATATCTGTCAGTAGATATGGCTTGGGTCTTTTTCCTGGATCATGTGCCATTATTGGAGCATTGGTTACGTACACCATGGACCTCCATACAAGCAAACCACAACCAATGCTTGAGCCCCTCTTAGCATAATGTTGAGCAAGGCTTCTTTTCTTTGTGATTTGGAAAAGAACGGTGGCATCGGTTAATGATTTTTCTTTCTCATTTGTACGTTTTTAAGTCATTTATAAAGAAATTGAGCATGTATACTTTTTTGTAAATGTAGTGTATAATCTACTGGTTGGAAATTCATTGTCTCTTAGAGATATGTTGTCCGTCAGGAGTATAAATCTCCGTATTGGATTTAAATTTGGCATGACCTGATCCGACCTCAATATATGCCACCGCCCCAAAAAAGAGAGAAAAAAAAAAAAGGTTCTAGCTCATTTAATCTGCCCCTCGAGCCCAAAGGTCTTAACCCTTCGCCCCTTTTTGTCATATAGCCAAAGGCCCCTTACAGAAAGAGTCCTTCGATGCCTCGTCTTTTATAGAAATTTATTCTTTTCATTTTCATTCTTTCATTTCTCTTTTTATTTTATTTTTGGGGCTGTAAATTTGGATAGAACTGTAAATTTGGATAGAGTTGAGTTAGATCAAATCAAGATAAATGCAATTCAGATAGAGAAGTGGACAGTCCCTGGCATACATAGTTACAGTTGCGAGACAATTACGAAACTAATCAGCTGAATGCTTTAAGAATTAAGACAACGACTTGCCCAACCTAGTTTTATATTGTAGTCTGAGCAAGCCGTCAACTCTAGTGTCTGAAATGGCCTGCCAGCTCCAGCTATTCTGAGAGAAATTTCAAAGGGAATTAACTACTGGAGAGTTTGATTAGTGTTTCCCTCTAGTGTACAAGTCAAACAAACAATTTGCACATCAGTACCACCGCGGGCCTGAGAATCACAGTTCGCCCTTCTAGGCTCCAAGGAGCATGCTCACACTCAAAACCTTTTCTGACTGATGCAAGACTTTAGAGTTCTAGATGTTTTGTTTCCAAAAATATCATTGGCTCCTCTCTCTAAATAATCTCTGCGAAGAATCCATTCGATATAGAAAAGAGAAGCTAACCAAATGGGTAACTAAAACTTCAATGTAAGAAGATATAAACTACAGGCTCTTCGTTGGCCAGTAAAGGAAGCAAATGTTACTCATGAAATTTTAGGTTGGACAATGTTTTTGACTACTACAATAATTCAACCCAATGGACCCACATCCACAAACTTCTTTCATATCTGGTGGGGCCTACTAAACAACCTGTCGTTGTCACCTGGTCCCACCAAATAGAAAGAGGACCTAAAAAACAAACTCAAAACAATGTCATTTAACCATTCATCCCTGGTTCTTCGTTTGGTCTATTCAAAATCCTTCCTTGTATGTAATTGTGTATGCTACGAAAAAGGCATGAAAGGGTGGGAGAAAAAAGGCATCGAGAATTGGATGGACTTTTCCAATATCTCATGACCAAGACCGCTTAAAATTTGAAGGATTCCACATTCCATGTTTACCATGCCACACTGCTACAAGAACAAATGTAATTCCTTGGCTGATCTCGAGCAATCTTCATAAATTTATTCGAATATTCCCTTAGTGGATTCTGCAATGGTGCAGCCACAAATGCAATCCATGTTAGTTCTCAAGGAGTGGCTAATCTCAAGCCACATTCACATGGCATCCATCATCTAGACATGTTGGCATCATTGTTGACAAGGGCCTACTGCACTTGTGAAAGGTGCCCAATACCACAATCATGAAGATGGAAGTATGAATCCTGCCAACAATAAGAAATAATTTTATTTAAATAAAAAAGGCAAGCATCCCATGAATCACATGACATGGTGGCTTCAAAATGAAAAGCCGCCTATGTACTTTTTCTCCATGCCTCCATAAACAGAAACTGATTGCAATTTCTAACCTTTCATGACTATAGTTGGAGGGTCCCAAGAGTGAAAGCCATTTTTTTACTGCCAAGCCATTTCGGTTGCTTCAAGATCTCCTTCCCAATGCTTGTGGGCAGGTGAAATGATCAGGGAACCCAGGGAAGGCATCATCAAGTCAACATTGATAGCACCATGAGCCTACTTCAGTTTGAAGTGCTGCTTAAACGGCAGCCGATATTCTTCACATTTTCGGGGATGTCATCTAGCAGGGTCGATTTCAAGCAGTGATATGCAAACCGATTACTGACTCTCCAGTGCAGTAAATGAACAAGAGCTGTATGCACAAAATCAGCATAGACATTGCCTCAAAATCAACCATTTCATGAGCTCCAATGCTACTGTTGAGGACACGTTTCCCAGAAACAATTAAATTTGCCACTGAATACATTTGGGAAGAGCAAAGGTGAATTGGGATTCTTGGGAAGCCTCCTCCCTCAGGCCTGAAGTACCTGGCAGTGAACAATGTGACTCTTAAGACCACTGCGTCCTGCAATGCTCGACCACAAGTTCATAACAAATGTCTTGACATGACCTTTGCTAGCAATTGTCTCCCACAGGTGAGCATTACT
Organism: Chimonanthus praecox; assembly: GCA_022113865.1. NCBI lineage: Eukaryota > Viridiplantae > Streptophyta > Magnoliopsida > Laurales > Calycanthaceae > Chimonanthus > Chimonanthus praecox. The sequence goes on along the minus strand of CM039089.1, from coordinate 68,822,865 downwards.
TTCTACATTTTTGTCAGAGCTCGAAACATCCACCAAACTAATACTCATGTTGTTACGGATTATGCAAAGTTTCCCATTGAGAGAGACAAGTGCCGCAGCTTCCAATGCCCGTGAGCTACCCAAATGGAGCTTGCTATCAATGAACTTGTTCCAAGAGTCTGTTGCTTCATCATAGACTCTCAACTTGCATCCATCCCTGCAGTCCAATGCATAAAGCTTCCCATTTAAAGAAATACTCGGGTTGCGCCAGCCAGCAACCATCCCGTCATCAACAGGGGCCCAGCTGTTGGTTGTAGGAATATAGGCTTCACTCATGACTTGACGGTGAGAACCAAGCCCTTTGAGAAACCATTTTCCATCATAAACAACGCCGATGAAGGGAACCATAGCAGTGCTCATATCTGCAACAAAGTTCCATCTGTTCTTGTTGGGATCGTAAACCTCGGCAGACCTTAATGTTCTTTGGATCCCTTCGCACTCCCCACCAGCAACATACAAGCAGTTATTTATGACACAAGAACCAAAGAAATGTCGTTTCCGCAGCATATCTGGAGCCCGGTGCCATTTGTTTGTTCGAGCGCTATAAAAGATCACTCGTCTCATTGACCCTCTAAGTGGATCTTTTCCTCCAAATAGATAAAGGTGGCAACCACTGAGAACAGCGCAACCAAATCCAAGTGCTTCAGAATACTCTCCAGGAACAGGTGGAAGTGGCTGCCAAAGCTGATAGATAGGATCAAACGCATGCCAGGAGATCTTCCCATCACGGTCTCTTTTGATGACATAAACCCATTCCTCTGCCATGCCTAAGCTCTTTCTCAAGGAATAAAAGAAGTTACCGGCAAGAAGCCGATACCATCTTTTGCAGACTAACCGAACCTTTCTATGCTCAACACGTGGAACACGAATCAGACAAGCGATGGCAAGATCATCAGGAAGACCAGGCAGAAGTGGAGCCTGGGTTCTGTTCCTTTCCCTGCGTGAGTTCTTAGACTTGTGAGCATGAGGTTTTATATCAGGTTGGATACAAATCTTTGATCCAGGAACAAACTTCCTTGCCCCTGCCACAGTTTTTAAGCTTGAATCTACTCTACAATAGCATGTCACAGAATCCACCTGCAATACATTCTATATTAACAGCTGGATAATGTTGTTCAGATAGAAAATGGAGAACAAGTGAAACCATAATGACATTTCTTGCAGTCTTTTCTATAAATGTTCAAAAGATGATACCACACAATAAAATTCTTTGGAAATTAAATTGAACCTGCAAGTTGAGACAATCAGACACCTCTGCCTAAAACACTTACATATGATGCCTAGAAGAGTTAAAAAAGAATTGAAGGAGAAGGGACTAAAGAGAGATAAATATCTTTAAGTCAAAATTTAAGAAGATCATCAAATACCTGTAAATTGTTGATTGTGTAAGAAATGTCTTGAACCTAATCATGCTTAAGGAAAAGAATCAGCATCTTGAACCTTAGCATGTTAAGGAAAATAACCTTAGTCTGTTAAGGAAAATAATCAGTATTAGTTGTTGCTAAAGAAGAAGAAGAAGAAGAAGAAGCTCCTAATGGGAAATATATCGACAGTCATAGTTTTTGGCAGAAATTCACTGCTTAAGAATTGCTTAATAGAGGGTGGGTGCTTGGCTTCTTCCAGCACTGGATTGAGGGTGGGCTCTGCACTGCTCTTAAGGATGAAAATTCCTAACCTTTTGAGTTTTGTCTTTCTAACTAGTGGAACTACTAAGCTTTTTGCATTCATTCCTAGCCGTAAACATGTGACTATAGGTTGAAAGACTAAATCCTCAAATCTAATGATTTCTATGGAATTCACCATCAAGTGCTAACTCATCTCATCAATTGGTCATGAAGTAGTATCACTTCATTTTTCATGAAGCTGATAAAGCATGCGATGAGAGTACCTTGTTATGGATTCAAAACCAAAGTGAACTAGAGCAGCCGTCTACTGTCAGCTAATCACATATGAATTAGCATAAATGACCTAAATATCAACTTGGCACATAACTGGAAAGAAAGACCTCAAAATGGAGAAAAGCTAAAAAACTAAAACAACTTAAACTAGTAGCTCATACAAGAAAAACATAAGGACAAACCATTTCATTAGTTTCCAAGTCCAATAACATGATTAGAGATTGGTAAATTTAAGAACTGCCTTCCATTTGCAAACAAAAGAGTAAATGCATATTACTCAAGCCAAGAAATTTTCTATTTTAGAACCCATTTGAGTGCCTGCTACAAAGCAGGACAGGTAGCAAGGCTTGGCATGAAATGCAACAACATTAGTTGAGGGTAAAGATAGGCAGAAATACAATACTTGGACCAATGCATATCCAGTTTTACGCACTGGACTAAATACAGAGAGGAGAACCACCCATCCCACCAAAATATCTAGCCCTATGACAATTGTGGTACATCTGAACCAACAAACTTTAGTTCTTAAGGAGAATTGATCATGAACATATATGATATTAAAAAAGTAGAGAGACATCCCAGGAAAAAACAGAAACTCAACATAACCATCAAAACAAAGAAACAGTAAAACAGTAAATAAGAACAACTACTACTAAAATCTCAGCACTAATCAACCCTCATCAAAGCCAAAGAATAAAATTCAAATCAAACAAATAAATCCTACATCCAAGCCATAGGCACTCAAACCATAAAATTAATCTACCATCCATTTCCCAAGAAAAGCAAATCTGAAAGTCCACTCCACCTTAGAACAAAAGTCAGACTTAAAATGATTTTGCACCATACCAAAATAAAGCATTTTCTCAGTTCTTTGATGCCGAAGAACCCCAAGACAACAAAAATGAAAATCCAGCAATTCCCAAATTGAATTTATATAAACCCAAAAGAAACAAAGGCATGGTAGCTTATCAGCTTGTAGCCACTACCTCTACTGAGTTTTCCTCTCTAAATATCTAGTTACTATAAAATCTACATAAAATAAGAGTATGATTTCATCATAAAGGTTGACAATTAGCTAGCTTCTTTTTGAGTTTCTTAATTTAGCTTCAAATTTACAGAAAAAAACAAGATCTGGGTTTTATCAAAAGGGGAAGAAATGGACAGAAGTTAGCTTACCAGGGGAGCTTGAACCCGAACTCCATCTCTCTGCAGATTGGGAGAAGCTTCAACAACCTCCATTTTCGAAACCCACCTCAGTAAAGACAAGAAAAAAGGCCTCAAACAACTTCAGATCACTCTCTTCTTAAACCTTCATTTACCTCAACAAAAACACCCACTTTCTTAGCACAAATTGATAGCTCTTTTACCACCCAAATCATCCTCTCTCTCTCTCTCTCTCTCTCTCTCTCTCTCATGCAATCAAAGATAGCATTTTTGCTTCAGAAAGTGATCGCTATGTATTTTTCCTCTTTCCATTTCTCTAAAGCTGAAGATTCCAGCTGGTTACTATTTTATTTATTCCATGGAAAGTTGACATGCAGACTACTGTATTTGACACTCCCATCTCCCACTTGTGGACATTAAGCGCAAGGTACAAGGTATAAATACGGTATAATCTCGCAAACCTAACCCGAAGGAGACACGTAATTAGATTGGTTAGAACATCTATTTAATATGTACTTCATAAAAATTATTTTGAACAGATTAATTAAAGGGGAACTATAATTTTAAAATTTTAAAATATGAAATAATTAATTTAACTTAAAATAATATTTTATAGATAAAATACTTGAATAGAGACCTACCCTCTTAATAAATCTATCAATACTCTAAATAAGAAGCATTATTCCCCGGATATCTCTCATCTTAATATACAGATAATATGCATGGCTTTTAGTTGGCCAGCTTTGACCATGAGTGACGTTTTGTGCAGTGCCCTGTTGGGCATACAAAAATGGAATTTTATACAAGGAGATGAGTGTGTTTGGAAGGTAATTTTAGAATAATATCTTTTTATAAAATTATATTTTTTTAATTTAAAAAATTATAATTTTCAATAATTAAAAAATCAATGGTCACAATAAAAAATAATGATGAACTTTTTATTTAAATAAATAAATATAATTATAATAAAGAGTAGATGAGTATAAGAAAGAAAAATAATAATTTAAAATTTTCTATGAGTCACGAAAACAGCCCAATGAAATCATCGCACATGAGTAAGTCAAGTGAATTTTTTTTTCATATATAATGAGTAAAGATGTTACTGATGCATCAAAACTTAAAAAAAAATAGGGGCATAAATATCATCAATTTGTTTTTTATGAAAATGATAAACACAAATACGAATATTTTATTTAATTGTCAACTCTTTAATTAAAGAAATATATAGCAAGAGAGCTCAGCTGAGGGAAAATGACCTACTTTACCCTTGGAGTTCTTAAATTTCCAACACTGATTTATCAGAGGCTAGTTTTTCCAACTCTACAAGCAGAATGAGAGAGCCCCAACTCAACAATTCTGAATCATTTAAAACAATCTCACTCTTTCATTTATTCCTTTGTGCTGCCAGATGGACGGTTAAGATAAATTATAGAATTTTGCAGATTACGTGGGCAGCCGCGTGTTAATATTCGTCGTGTGGCGTTGCGTCGCATTTTTCTCCATGTGTCAAGCAGTGCCCATGATTTTAATGTTACTATATTTTTTTTCTAGATTTCTTTGATACTAGACAATCAAATTGGATTCGGAATAGTAAATATTAGCACCAATTTACAAATGTAGTAAATTTGGGAATTAAAAGACAGTTTTGAAGTCTATGTTTGTATAGTCTTCACCATTCACATTATTAACGTGGGTAGTTTCTCCAATGTTGTCATTCACTAAGATCGAGTTCCCTTTGCCTCCTAATCACAATGCCACTAAGTAATGATTAAGTTGAACAAATTTCATATGTAGAGTTTATTAGATATTAACATCTCATCATCATGATGAATGATTCACTGCAAAATTAAGTATATATATGGTGAACAGATGAGAAAGAGAAAACCAAGGAAGTGAGCCCCCAAAGGACTCAGTATTCCTATTGGGGAAGAAGTGAAAATGATGGGGGGACCACCAACAAAACCCAACCTTGTGTCTCATTATTCTCATATGCTTGGCCTGCTTCTCACAACACAAGCTATAAATCACTACTTCTCCTGTAAAAGAATTTTTATCCAATCTGATCTAACTCAATTTACTCAATTTTAACTTTTATCAACAATTAAAAAAATTGAGTGAGATGGAAAATTTTGTTCTTTATAGAAAAGTCAAAGATAAGAAATTTCCATATCATACGGGAGCCATTGGAATATAAAAAGTATAGTCAATAGATTAAGATTTTTGAACTTGGAGCTGTATAGATGGGAACTAATGGATTAAAAAACTAGACTACTTAAATAATGTTTATTAATTTAGATTTGGAACCCCTCAACCCAAACTCACATAGATTTATTACAAGTGAAGTTTGTAAGGTGGGTCAAAAATTGACATCCCAGTATGATCCAAGTCAAACCACTATCAAAATAGGTAAAAAATTATCATCCCGTCACTCTCCATCCAAACGCAGCCTTGGCTCAAAATTGTTTTTTCAGTCCCCAGAGGTACCAAAAGTTTTCGGCCCAAATTCTTTTTACTTCTTAAAAAACTCAGAACCACACTTTCAGGCACAGACTGTAGGATTCGACAAACGAAACGCTACAGGGAACTGTATAATTACAAAAGGAAATTTTGTATTTAACCATCTTGACTTTGTGAGATCGACTTCACAATATCAACAATTTGTTATGATTAAATTTTCAAAGACTGAAAAAATCAAAAAGATATAGAAATTTTATCCATTCCATTATCAGTCATTTTCTGCAAATGGCATCCAAAGAATGTATAGTCCACTTCAAATTTCAATTATCAGCCTTCCTAGATAGTCTCCTATAGTTTTCCAACGCTACAAGGAACCCTCACAACTTGGTTAGATCATTTTCAGATCATTATTTACTTACTATTCTAGCGCTTAGGACAGACCATTTTAGGAGCAAATGTAGCTAAGTGTAATAAATGGAGTCAAATATAAAGGACCACCGCTTAATGTAATCAATAGATGAGTATTGTGGCCGACAAACATTTAGTGAACATCTAGCAACCCATTACCCACTAGTAATTACTGCTTGAGTTAGTCAACTGCACAGTTGTTCCAAAAATCATTAATTAGTTTCCTCATAGCATCATGCAGTCAGATAGTCTTTACTAAGAAAACACACTAGCAAGACCGCTCTTTAAATATGTCATAGAGCCCTCAAACAGGTGTATTGCATAGGCAACTTCAAGTGAATAAAAATTAACCACCAATTAGAGATGAGATGATCAACACTCAACTATATGAAACTGGAAATCCATCTAACTCGCAATATCGGTACTTGATTTCAGTAAAGAGTTTAACTAGACGTCCTCCATACCATGACTGAATTGGATATCTTCGGTGGTGAACCCACTTCTTACCACTTCCCACAATAAAAGAGAAACAAAGGAACTCATTCCAGAAGAGAACAGAGTGGTATCATACAAATATACAATCTTCCTTACCTCTCTTCATTCATCAATGGTGTCAGATTTAAATGAGCCCTGACATAGAAATGGGTTATAATCCAGAAATACAATATTCCAATTTCAATCCCTTTGACCAGAGGATCTTCACAAAAACAACCTCAACCCCTAATCCATACAAGCAAGTCAGAGTCTGGGATAAATAGAACAGCCAAATTTCAAACCCCACCACCCCCCCCCCCCCCCCCCCCCCATCCAAAGACGAATGCATGTCACCATTCAGATGAAGAAAAAGAGCAAATCTCTCTCACAATCTCTTTCTATTAAGAGCTGAAAATTTATTTCTGCCACCCACCAGTATTTTACAACAAAACCATAAACACATGAGACAGATAAAAAATAACACAGACCACCACGAAATGAGGTTGAAAGAATATGCCTTGAGATGAAATGATGGCCAAAAAAACACCCACTCCTCCCTCTCACTACATATTCTACAACCCACCTCCAAAAGTTGAAAAAACAAAAACAAACAAAAAAAGACCCTATCTCTGTTAGTTCACAAATATCGTTACCATTACACATCTTCCTAAACCTTTTGGTGGTAGAAACTAGCAACTCTACAGCCTTTCCCCAACAGCGGGAGAGCCAAATTTTGAAAAGGAAAAAAAATTGGAAATGATATGCCCTATAGCCTAAGTGATGGAAGTGCATCCATGTCAAAATTAAATTTTAAAGAGAAAGATGTACTGTAAAATAAGGGGATGTTAGTCCCATGCACTGGATACACCAGGACCATACCCACCCCCATACCCCTGAGAGGCGCCATATCCACCGCTACTGTTGCCTCCACTGTAGTAATCAGCACCAGCACCACCCCTATTAAAAGAAGAATCCCTCCTGAAGTCACGGCTGCCAAATCGGCCCCCACCACCACGACGATTTCTCCCCCCTCCATATGATCGGGCAGCAGCATAACGGGAGATCCAAGCAGGCACCTCCTGGTTCGACTCTTGCATTAGATCTGCCAATGGCTTTGCCATGGAGGAGTTGTTGTCATTGAAGAAGGCTGTAGCCAGACCTGTCTTGCCCGCTCTTCCTGTGCGACCTATCCGGTGGACATAGTCATCTATGTCATTGGGGAGGTCAAAATTTACAACATGCGCAACATGGGGGATGTCAAGCCCACGTGCTGCCACATCCGTTGCCACTAAAATCGGGGTTGCACCACTCTTGAACGATCTTAATGCTTGCTCTCTCTCCTGCAAGCATCATAATATGGATCTCTTTTAAACTGGGGAAGAAAACAAAAATGATATACGTGCAAGAAATCTTCAGGTAAAAGAGAAGCAAAGCAAACATTCCTAAAAGAGGTTTGAGAGAAGTAAAAAGGGGAACAGAAAATGGCATTCATATGCAGCATAAACCAATATTAATTAGAGTCATCTGATATAACAAGATTGAGGGTCATATAATAGCACAACCCCCAAAATCAATCAGTATTAGTGTCTAACAGAACACTAGGTGGCCCCTCCATTAGTGTCTAACAAAACACTAGGCGGCCCTCTGTTAACAGCATAGTTGTGTGGGCATTGTATTCTTTATTGAAGAGGTGTGTGCGCTTCCTGGCTTGTTAGGCATGCAGCTAAAATCTAATGGAGAAGATCACTTAGTTGATGACTGACCTCAAATATGCTAAAAACAGTCTTACTCCTAAGTATATAAACACCTAAAATCAATGATTGTTTTTATACTTTATACTTTAGAAGAGGTAATAAAATTATTCATGAAAACGCCCCAATCTGTATTTCCTGCAAACATGGAGACATATTTCCACTCTATCAACAGGGTTCTAAATATTGGAAATATCAATTCCTTACAACTAACCCATTGGTAACTATACTTTAAAGCAATGTTGTCAAACTTGAATTGTATCGTGAATCGGTCTAGAGGTGTGAATTGGAAATTGTAGAATGTATAAACTATAAATATATTAAACATCCATCATTAAATTATTTAAAATCATTCTATAAATTACAAAAAATCGGTCCAAGCAATTGTCATCCCCAATTTGACACTTATCATCCATAGTCAACAACCATTAAAAAAAAATAAAAGACACAAAAATATCTTAATATGAGATTTAAATATAAATATTAAGTATTGATAAATTTAAGAAATCTAAATACCATTCATCAAATAAACAATTTCTAAAAATAAAAAATCATTTTTTAGATATTTTTATTTTTTTTAAATAGATATAAAGGATTGAAAAAAATAAAAAGAGGTTTTTAATAAGAATAGAAAAAAATGGCAAAAAAATAAAATAAGAAAAATAAATGTGTGAAAAACAAGAGAAAAATATTTGAAGTAAAAAGAGATAATAAAGAAAGACGAGAGAACATCACTTAAAATAAGAAATAAAAAAAAGTCATGAAAGCCACGTGAATGCCACATGAAATAAGAAACTTACAAACTTTAAAGCCACATGAAATAAGTCAAGTTGCTACATGTGAAATAAGACGACGACGAAAACTGTAAGTATACCAACGGCACCTAAACATGAAGAAAGGAAAGCGACGAAAACCTAAGTATACCAGAGCTGCGGCACCTAAACAGGAAGAAAATTAAGAGAAAGCACGAAAAAAGGGTTGCGGCAATGAAAAGTGTACGTCTTCTTCGCTCCTTGTCTCTTTCTCACCTTTTCTTCTTCATTTTTCCTCTTCTTTCACCTCTTTCTCCCTTTAGATGAATCGCACAAGTTTCCGATTCATGGGGGTGACTCGTACGATTTGCGAGTCACCCCAGAATCGCACGATTTTCTTCCTCTTTTGATTTCCATTGCAATTTGACTCATTAGAGCACCTGACTTGAATTGAATCGCACGATTCGAACCATGAATCGTATGATTTAACAACATTGTTTTAAAGATATAACAAACATTTTAGATATATCAATTGATATTTCAATCTTTACAAAGCCTAATTTGTAATTTATAGTAAGCAATAGAGCATAACTACAATCATATCAAATTAGATGTTACTAGCTTAAATATATTTTAACCCAATCTCTTAAGTGTATACAAATTAAACAAATATTGTCAATTGGATAACTCAAGCACTACAATTTGAGTTTTATTGGTCAGCCAAAATTGAAATATCAGCTCATCTTTAACTCAATAAATTTTGATCAATATATTGGCCACTTCAACCCATATTAGACCCTTTTTTCCCAAAAGAAGAGGAAATCGGATGTATCATAGAAATTTCATACGTCAATTTTTTAGAAATTTCTTTATAAAGCTCGATAAATCATTATTTAATCATCTGAAGCCTACGTTCTGAATTACACTTTTGTGCTTGATAATCATTGCCTTTATTCTTTAAAATCTCCATATGTATGACCAAGAATTGAGCTGGTTGATAAGAAAATCAAGTAACAGCTTGATAACAAGGAAACCAAGATCTGTGAGCACAAAATCAACTTCAGAAATTTCCATGAAAATACAACAGATCTGTGCGAATTTGGGAAGGTAAAAAGAAATGGATACCATTTTCTTTTCTTTTTTCTTTTTTGAAAAAGGAAGGGTAGTAGACTTGGTGAAGTCAATATTAAGCTGGGTAAGGCGAGTTAACTGAATCTAATAAGAAACCTGTTAAAAAAAAAAAAAATATATATATATATATATATATAAACTTAAAAGATGAAAAGCAAAATGTGAAATACTGAATAAAAATAAAAATAAAACTTAAGAAGATAATAGAAAGGAAAAACTGATAAGAGAGTATAGAGAAATAAGCTGAAAATAATTAAAATAGCATAGGTATAAATGAATTAAAAGAAAATAGAAAATATGAAACTGATAGAAAACTGGAAAAACATAAATCTAGGAGGGTATAAAGAAACCCCATATTCCCAATAGAGCCACTAAATAAAGGTGTAAGTTTTGCCAATTGAGTGGGGTGGAGAGGGTTCAATGATATTGGTGGGCTGGGCACTGACAGTTTTATGAGTGGCAACCTTGAATCTAGGAGGGTATAAAGAAACCCCATATTCCCAATAGACCCACTAAATAAAGGTGTAAGTTTTGCCAATTGAGTGGGGTGGAGAGGGTTCAATGACATCAGTGCGCTGGGCACTCGTAGTTTTATGAGTGGCAACCCTGAATTAGCTAAACCCACATGTCATTGACAATGTTAATGAGTGCCTGTCTTGTTAGCATTAACCAACATTTGAAAACTTGAAAAGTCAAGTGAACTCAAATTTTCACTAAATCAAGTAAAAAGGAAAAAAAAACTATAAAAAACCCAAAGGGTGATGATCCCATATTTTGCAGATCCTCTAGTATAGTAGATATGCCAACATGGGATTTCACGATCCATTAACAATGGTGTACTGTTGTGCATTTTTTTTTTTACATATGTTCTTTTTTATTCCTTTTTTTTTTTAAGATAAATATGCTCTTTTTAATATATCTTTTCAGAATTATTTGCCATATATTCATAGGCCAGCAAATAAATATCACATTTGCAATTTCGTTTGAGAATTATTTGCCATATATTGATAGATTCCACCTAACAAAAGCCGACAATATGAAATATAAAAATGCAGAGACTCAAACAAAAGCAAAAGAGATCAGAAGTTCCCATCAACCCAAATAGATATATTACAGTTACAGAGTAAAAGGCATGCAATAAATAAGTTACTTTTAGAGAGAACAAGCAATATAAAAGGCTGAACCCAGATTTGAGAGTAGCCATGCTGATGATGATAACACACAACAACCATCACAAAGAAAGAAGAAAGCTGAATAAAAATAACATAGAACCATCTTTCAAAAAAAAAAATTCACATTTGCAATTTCGTTTGAGAATTATTTGCCATATATTGATAGATTCCACCTAACAATAGACGACAATATGAAAGATAAAAATGCAGAGACTTAAACAAAAGCAAAAGAGATCAGAAGTTCCCATCAACTCAAATAGATATATTACAGTTAAAGAGTAAAAGACATGCAATAAATAAGTTGCTTTTAGAGAGAACAAGCAATATAAAAGGCTGAACCCAGATTTGAGAGTAGCCATGCTGATGATGATAACACAATAACCAACACAAAGAAAGAAGAAAGCTGAATAAAAATAACATAGAACCATCTTTCAAAAAAAAAAAAAAACATAAAACCGACCACAGTTCCTTTCAAGAGAAAGAGAGAGATTAAAGCCAACCCCAGATCGGAAAGTGACTGCGATGATGATGTCATAATGATGAGACAGAACAAGCAACACAAAGAAAGCAGCAGAGCAGAATCAAAATATGCAAATGTCCAATACATACTCAACTTACCTGTTGTGTTCTGTCTCCATGAATGGTAGTTGCAGGAAACCCATTTATACACAACCAGTGTTCCAATGAATCTGCTCCTTTCTTTGTCTCAACAAAAACCAATGTCAGAGCTTGCTGCAAACTCAAAAGCAATGGTTACAGTTACCACACAAATAGACAGTCTGAACCATTTGACATAAAAGAAAACGCAACTAGGTTGCAAGCATAAGAAGGAAGTTGCAAGAAGTTTAAAACTAGAAAATAAATACAATGAGAAATTTCTTTGGACATAAATCGGCGCCATATCTGAAAGCAAAAGCCCACACAGTTCAAAATATGTTGATCCCAAGTTTTACCTTGCCATGAGTTCCATTTGCTCTTTGGGCATGAAGAAGATCCATGAGGTGGCTTCTCTTGTCTGACTCATGAACAAACTCAACTCTTTGAACAATCAGATCAGTACTGGAACCAACCCTTCCAACAGCAAGGAAAATGTAATTTGAAAGAAAATCAGAGGCCAATCTCTGCATGAACGAGCAGCCATAATTAACGAGCCATGCAGGTGGCTATATCTTACAGAAAGAAAAATAGCAGTGTACGATCAGAATGAACAACTTCACATTTTGAAAGAAGCAAGCACAGAGAGTAGAACTTGTGAATGAAACTACTCTCTGCAAGGCAGATAACAATGAAATAGACTATGACAACCATATGGATACAGTGAGATACAGTGAGGAAATTCCCAGAGAACCAACTAAGTGAGGACACGTGCTCTAAGCTCCTGATAGTACAAACTAGACTTAAATAACAAATTGATAAAAGAGAATGGACTGAAGAAAATTTCTAATTCAAGAAATACATATATAATGTATAAATGAAAGGGGAAATAACCACAAAAAAAATAAAAATTTAAGGGCTGCCTGGGAAAAGAAGACTATGGCACCTGAAAGGATAGCACATAGTCTAGACATAAATGATATTCAAAGAATGCTCTTCAAGTAGGCTAAAAGAGGTACACACTATCCACATAGGCTGGACATCAGGTACACAATATCCACATAGGCTGGACATCAGGTACACAATAACCACATAGGCTGGACATTAGGCAGAGCAGATTAGGGACCAGCTAACAAAGATTCCTTCTCCATTATTCTAAAAGAGGCTACCTCCAAAGCAAATATCCTAGCTAACAAAAGTAAGAATGGTAGTTCTGGTCTACATTTTTTTAGTTTCTTTGTAACAGCCTCTTTTAAATAACTTCCTTTTCTTTAAACGTATAAAAGTTAACTTGACCATATAACATGAATGTTGGAACCCGAATATTACCTACTGACAGTTCATCCATCCAAACATGCAGCTAACAAGCAGACATATATGATATCTAATATAATAAATAAAATAAAACACAACAATATTCGTGAAATACAAATGAAAATATATATCAGGACTATGGCAGGGCACTGGTCCATATCATCAGCAGCTCCATATATCATGTCGATCTTGGTTTAACTGAGGTGAGATTTAGACCAGAGAGGGATTGTGTATCAATGTTCACGAAGAAATTTGCACTCAAGTCGGTGCATCACTCTAGGGCAAGTATCAGTATTACTACTTTAGTATTTGCAAAATCGATCAATGAAATTTCACATCTCACACCAACTTCCAGCACCCAAATTTCCGAAATGTACATATCCAACAATGTCATAGACAGTTTAAACCAACCTGTATCTCTTTTGGAAAAGTTGCACTAAAGAGCACTGTCTGCCTTACACCACGAGGAGGCATGTCCATTTGTTCAACAATCTTACGAATTTGTGGCTCAAACCCCATATCAAGCATTCGATCAGCCTCATCAAGAGCTAAATATCTAATCATCTGTAATGAAACTCTTGCCCTCTCCAGCAAATCTACCAGACGCCCAGGAGTTGCCACAAGGATATCAACACCCCTCTCCAACTCCCGCAGCTGTCAAAAGGATCCAACTTTATCAGTGGCAAATCCTAGCAACATGGGAACCATGAAAATGATATATATCATGCTACTACAGTAAATCAAGGGGCATGCAGGAAAACTGCTCAAAAAAAGGGGGGCATGCAGGGAAACATCTACTTGCAAGCACATCATTTCACATTACACGTCAGCTGCTATTTGTCGCTTAAGCACGAGATAAAAACAGCCTGATGATAATCAACATTAAGGTTACGAAGAAAACAGATGAAATGAAGTGATAACAAATCAATGAGTAAATGATGAAAATGATGACTGGATATTACTGGAGACTTCATACTCACTTGAATTTACAAAAGTAACAGCTTTGTATTTTCCATATGTATTGATTGAGCCATGAGAACTAAAAAATGAAAAACTAAACATTGATCACTTTATGGGCCACAAGACTTGTTTACTATGTAGCACCCCTTTTTTTGGATGACCAAGGTGTCTAGGCCTCTTAGAGCACCAGATTAATCCTCGAGGTATGTGCAAGCCTCCCTACCCACACACACCGGGTAACTCTACTAGGAGTGGCCCTTTAGGGTGGAGTGGAAATTGAACTCAAGACTCTTGCTTTCTGAAGCATGTTCCTGGCCATCACTCCAACCCCTTCATAACAGGAAAGAACTCTTTTAAACCCCCACTCCCACACTAAGAGAGAGAGAGAGAGAGAGTGGTGGAACTGAGCATGGTTCTATCCAAATCACTAGGGTAGTGGCTGTGTCACATGTCTATTAAGAAATCTCCATAAGGATGCTCATGAAGTTATTTCAGCATTTTCACAAAATATTTAGGGAGAATGATAAACATGCCCTTAAATTCTACCCTTATTATTTCATGCTGATGTGGCAACTCCTTTGAGTAGATATTTTATCTAGCTCTTAAAAGGCCAATGAATTGTGGGCTCACCATGTGAGCACCGGGGAATAGTAGGGCACAATACCATGTACATACAGCATCTGCCAATATTTAGATCAATTTAATCTTTCAAAAAAAAAAAATTTAGATATCTATTCAACCATGAATGCCCCATAGCCCATCTATACAAGGGACTGACTATATGCACAAAAGAGGTGTATATAGAGGTTTGAAAGTATTTTTGTAGGAGTATGCATGCATAATTTATTATGTAAGGAGCATATGTATTTTATAGTTTGTATGCACAGGATAGAGCTTAGGCTTATCCCAGCAGCCCAAACTTCGCCCAGTTTTGGCCCAACTTGGGCTCTACTTTCTCAGGCATGGCCTGTGTGGCCCTCCGCTTGAACTAGATCCAGGAACTAATTTGAGATAAACTTGACATGTAGACTGGTAAGGAGATAGCTAAGGGCTCAAAACAGACCATGGTATGCCAGACTTTATTAGGCTCGGCACTTAGACTTTGGCTTGAAATAGGCCAAAGGCAAGCCTGGTACGTCTAAATCCACACAGATATATGCAATTCCATTGTCACAAAGATCTCCAATACTTCGATAGATATCCTGATACCATGACAATTTCCATCAACCAATATTTTCAGAATATTGTTGAAAACAATGATATGATGAAATATCCACATAACTTGAAACTATCTCCAATAAATACCTTAAATCTCTATACATTTTAAATTTATACATTTTCAGCCACTGAATATATACTATTTAATTATTTTATTTCCTATAACACTTTCCCAATGACATCCTGACAAAAATATAATAGTTTTAAAACACCTGGGTACCATCTCTTATGGATAATATCCTGATAACAATATTCGTGACAAGCCTCTTCATTTATATTTGGTATTTCCTAATAGGACCAAGCACTTTGAGAGATTTCCTAGTAGGACCTATCAGAGGGTCAAACATTATTAATTAGGAATTGTCTATTGGATATGGCTAGTTGGACCGGCACAAGGTGCCCTAATTATAGACAAGCTAGTGGTGTTCTGTTTGATGCGAAAGAGTCATGTTGATTGAAGAAGCAGCCTCATTATAAGATGGCAAATTAAGCAACAATGCCGTATGGAGTTGAACGCTGGAAATGAAAAGTTGATAAAACTATGTAATAAGATGCATATGCTAAGATGAATTAGCCAAGTAATATTAGAATACATATTTGAAAAGGCCTCCATCACAAGAACTTTAAAGGTAACCCCACTAGATGAGAAAAGAAGAAATGGTGTTTAGGATAGATTTAGGACATACATAGTTGACCAAAAATAGGCCTAGTAGAGAGAATAGAAAGTTGGCAAGATGAAGGTACTAGCAGAAGGAGGAACCTCTAAAGACTTTGATTTACAAGGTTAAAAAGGACATGACAGAATGTGAGGTATAGTGTATTTTATATGAGGCGGAGGTGAAATGTAGAAATCAAACAACTAATTCAAAGTTTCCAACCATTGGGAATGGGTATTGATGGATGTGACTATGATGATTACAATGAAAAACAAAAGCTACGAATTTATTGGGCTTTATCTCATAGAAGAGTAATTTAGGTTATAATTAATTTAATGAAGTGCAATTTTGTAGTAAGATTGTGAGTAAAAAGGTTATTTTCAAAGAGTTCTAGGGAAATGTCATAACCGGAGTTACAAAACTATATTGAATTATTCATATATGAGCCTTTCACCTACCGTCACACGGTGTTTTTTTAAAGACAATTGCATTAATCACAAAAGAAGAAGAAATACAAACACGAGGCCAAAACAACAGGGCAAAAGGAGCCCGCCACCCAAAGAAAACCTTACAAGAAAAGGCACCCCCGATAAATTACATGAAATTATTTACAATTTCTAAAGACATGACCAAATCCTGACACGCCATTTCATCAGCAACTGAATTTGCAGATCTTGAGACCCAGCAAACCTTAAAACCAAAGATGCGATAGAATGCCAAATCCTTTCAACTTTATCTAAATAGATCCATCGACAAAGAGAACCTAAAGCCTAGCCAACAACAACCTTAGAATCTCCTTCTAAAATACTTCCTACAACTCCTAATTCTTCCAACACCAAAATACCTCTCCATAAAGAGTGAAGTTCCACTTCACTCACTAAACCATTTGGAAGAGGACTAGCAAAAGAGATCCTAGTATCGCCAGAGTCATTTTGAATGACACCGTCATAGCCTGCTAGACCGAGACCACGCACACAACTGCCATCAGAGTTAAGATTAAGGAGACCCAAATCTAGAGGGGATCAAGAAACTTGGGAAAAGGTATCCCAATTTGGCTTAATACGATTCTTTCATCTTCTGACATTGGCCATTTGATGAAAAAACTAGTGTTTTTATCTCCTTCTTTTAGCCGTCTTATTCTAGAACATTGTTCCATTTTGTCTCCCCCTATAAAGCCTTCTTTTCAAGACGTCCTTTGATCTCCTTTCTTCTAGAAAGGCTTCTTGTAGGTAAAGGATTCTCCTCCTTTAAATTGTTGAGAGACTATAATTCTTCCAATAAAGAAGTTTCCTCTCGGACGACTATATCTCAACGATCTTTCTCCTACAACCTAAGATTTCCCTTTAAGAATTTAAGTTTCTGCAAAAGACAATACCCCTTCCATCCAGTAATATGAACTTCTCTCCACCAGACTTCAACCAACTCCTTAAAACTTTTTCCTTAAGCCAAGCAATTTCAAAGCAAAAAGGGTTAGGACCCCAAGAATATAAACAAGAATCAAGAATGTAAGGGATATGATCAGACACAGGATTAGGAGTAGCTCACTGAATGGATTGATGATAACACTCCAACCAACTTGCATCTACCAAAAATTTATCCAATCTAGCAAGACTAAGATTATCTTGCATATTAGACCAAGTGAAAAAAGCAAGCCCCAGTGGTAGGTCGGTCAACTCCATCTAATCAATCCAATCACTAAACGCTACATAGAGGCTGAAATTCATCTACATCCCTTCCTTTCAGACATTCTTCAAACAATAATAAAATCCCCACCCACATACCATGGAACATGATTAGATCCCCGAGCTGCAGATAATTCACTCCAAAACTCATCTTTATATGAATCATCATTTAGGCCATAAACATTTGTGAACAAGAATTTCTTCCCAGGAGAAATATTTTCCAACACAGTGGAGATTTGAGTAGGTAGGATTTTATATCAGCTGAAAGCAATTTCCATCTGTTAGCGTTCCAAATTGTCCACATAACACCGTCGCACGGTGCTACAATGTGCATTTCAGCATAAGGCCCACCAAATAAGGTGATGATGGGCCTATTAGAAAGGTTTTTTCTTCAATACGTTATCCACCAAAAATCACTTTGATTCGATTTATCAAGTCATATTTTTAAAGGCCATAAAGTTTAGGGATAACGAAATAATTTTAAATGATGAAATTTTAAGAGCTTTAAAAATGTGGCTTGATCAAGATGATTTTTGGTCGAAGGCATATTGAAGAAAATACCATTCCAATGAGTCCACCACCTCATTTAGTGGGCCCACACTGAAATGTGGACAGTAATATTGTGCAACCCAATGCACAAATGAATATACTACTATTTGAATATTCTTTGGCCATTTCTTCATTCATTTTAGTAAGAGGATTCTCTCTTTTTCTGATTTTGAGCTCTTACTATTTTGTTCTTTCTTCCATTTCTCCCTCCATTTAATATGTGCATTTATTTGGGCACCTGAAAGGATTTAGACTCACTTTCTAAAGGATCCAATGTTTTGTCTTCTTTTTTTTTTGAAAGGTAACCTACTCATATTAGAATAGAGAAAACTATACAGAGGAAAAGGTGGTCGATAGGCCACCCTTGTGGGAAGAGCTTACAAACCCTCCGAAATTACAGTGGACTGGTTACAACTTCCCTTGATAAAAACACCCCTTGACATGCCAGTTCATCCACGACAGAATATTTTGTCGTATTATTAACCAAATGATCCTCCCCTATCATTCAAACACAATGCCATTTAGCCAAAAGTGATGTCTTAAATGAACATTTTCAATTCCAATCCCATCTTCATTCTTTAGTTGATGACCTCCTCCTATTTATGAAGATGGCTTTTATTAGTTATTGCTTCAATCACATGTCAAAGCTTAGGATAATGCGTACTACCCCAAAGACCCACCTTAGGGCCCACATGAACATCTCTCCCAATATGTGATTAAGGCTAGAGTGATCCAATCAACCAAATTTTTGGTGTGCCCTAATCTAAACATATCTTCCAAAACCCACCACCCTTTGGACTACAGTCAGTCTTAAGGCACTTCTACCATTGAAACTGCTGGGCCCCTTTTAGATGTACCTAGAGCGATCCAATCAACTTAATTATTGGTGGTTCCCCTATTCAAGCATGTCTTTCAAACACAGCCAACCTCCTGTATTTTTACAAAACACCTAGATGGGTCCCAAAAGGTGTGTTGCAGAATAGTTAAGCCACAACAAGGTTCCCAGCTGAAAAAAAAAAAAAATCAGTGTTTCTGTTCATATGTGTTTCTGTACATGTCTATTTATAAATGGGGTTGCTTATATCAACCAAGGGCATAATGCATCTAGGTGATGAGCCAGATAGTGTGGCCCACTTTTTAACAAATCAAACTGTCCACAGACCTAAGCACATGCACCACGGTGGCCCCCTCATGGTTGGTGTTGGATATAAAACACACGCTGCAAGCCTTTTGTATGCCAGGGTCCCAAGATTAGGGTTCAGATGGTCCAGATATCTGGTGTTCCTCGAGCTTAATGACCAGCCACCATGATTTAAAATATCAGCCAATGTGTATTGTATCAGGCTATCAGCCAGTTGAAAAGTGAACCATCAAAGAACTCAGTTCAATAAAATACCACACAACAAATGAAAACATTGTTAACATACAGCTGGCATTTTCAAACCAAAATCCTCCACAGACATTTTGGTTTGAAAATTTTGCCAAAAGCCCCTCTTATTCTCGTGCAGAAGTAGCGGCTTCACTTTGGAGACACAGAAACAATTGATGATTCAGGAAACTTAAAGCCATTTTTACATTTTAAACCTAGATGTGCAACATGCACGCACATATGGCATTTATCAACTTATGTAGTAACTGTTTGGTCGGTAGTGACTAGTTGCTTTATAAATTTTCATTTCTAGATTAGTTATTACTTACAACTCAATAATTAAATAGATACAAAAAAAAAAAAACAAAGCAGGCAAAAAGAGTCTTGCCACCCAAAAAAGACAAAAACTACCCCTCAAGATTACAAGAAATTATTGATAATTTCCAACGACAAAGTCACACCCTATCAAGCCAACTCGTCTGCCTCTGAATTTGCAAAATGGGAAACCCATGAAACCGAATAACCATAAGTCTGAATTGAATGACGGATCCTATCAATTTTATCCAAGTAAGACCATGGACAAACCCCAAAGCCCAGCCAACAACAAGCTTAGAGTCCCCTTCTAAGATGCTTCCAACTGCCCCTAACTCTTTCAAAGCCAAAATAGCTCTCCATAAAGCATACAACTCCACATCAAGCACTGAGCCATTCGGCAGAAGGCCCCGCAAAGGAAAACAAAGTTTCACCAGAATTGTTACCAACAAATCCCCCATAGCCAGCTAACCCAAACTCATGCACACAGCTCCCATCAAAATTAAGCTTAAGAATACCCAACTCTAGAGGAGACCAAGCAGCAGATCTTACTAGAACTGACTGAGTCAGAGCATGATCCATCGATTCCCATACCATGAAAACTTCGAAGATGTTAATACCGTGAAACCTTCCTAACCCCACCAACCACCAAGCAGCACTGCTCTTTATAACTTTAATAAGGTGTCTGGCAGAAGACTCTTTACCTTTAAAGACTCTGGAGTTCCTTTCCTACCAAACTGACCACACAATTCTCAAAACGGTAGCAACCCAAAGAGTCGTTCTAAAAGAACTCCAACCAATAAAATTTCTTCATTAAACAAACCTAACCAAAATTTTGGTAAACAAAACGCCATCCCTAATAGCTGAAAGAAATGACACCAAATCTGTTAAGTAAACTGACAATGAAAAAGGTGGTGATTCACTCTCTTCATCAATGAAGCAAAGCAGGCAAGCATTGACAATAATCATACGACGTAATCGCAGATTATCAATCATCAATATCTTCTCCAAACCTGCCAAATAGCCAAAAACCTTCACCTTGAAAGGTGCCTTTTCCTTTAGTGTTGTTTCCTTCTATTGGGTTTGTTGCGGGTGTACATGGGTTGGCACTTCTTCTTTCTTTTTGAATGGTTCATATATTAATAGATAAAAAACACAAGAGGTGCAAATACATAGAGAAAAAGCAAAGCAAATGCAAGAACCAACAACTACAGGAAAAGTCACTGCACAACACAAGGAGCCAACTAGGCCAGAAAATCAACAGCCGAAGAGCCTCTGCTAGGTCGACACAATCTTTCCAGGCACGCAGTAACTTAGACATTGAGGTGGGTTGGGGCTTTTTGTATCACTGTGTTATATCTTTTTTGCCTTTCTTTCTTCTAATATATTAACCATTTCAAAAAAAAAAAATGACGTGCCCGTGACTACCATGGTCTCAAGCTCCCAAAAGTGAGCTCTTGTTGCCATTCTTTCAGACATTGTATAGATATTTGGCCTTAACAAACAAATTCAGGGCCAAGCAATCATTCAAAGTTGTATATTGGCAGGAGAAATTATTCATCGTGCAAAATGGTGCTAACAACTTATTAGTAGAACAAATATTTAGAGTTGATTTCAAACATTTATAAAATGGTGGAACATTTATCTATGGTTGATTTCAAACATGCTTCATATCAAACCAGTTGCCTTTTTATAGCTCTTATTTAAAAACCAATGCGGTGCTTCTTTACAAGTAACATCTTCCATGTTCTAACAAAATAAAAATAAGTAATTTTCTTGAAAGATATTAAAAAAAATCAAATTAAAAAGTTATGGATTCAAAGGATGGAAGAAATCGCACACAGGATAAATGAAATGTCTTATGCTCCATGTGACAAAAACAGCAAAAAATACCTTTATATTTTTATTTTTTTAAAAAAGAGCAAAAAATACCTTATCTGATTGTGAAAAACGACAATCTAAACGAGCTTGGCAGTAGTGATAAATAAAAAGAAAGATATGAATGAAGGGTACTCTTTGAAAGAGGAAAATGGTCTGTTCAATGCTCACAGGAAAGACAGAAGTCATAACTCAATATTCTATCATAAGTTCTGCAGGAGCTCATGTCATAATGAGGAATACATGATCCACATTAAAGATAGGTGGAAGTTCAGAGATCATAAATGGAAGAAATGCAGGAGCTCATGTCATAATGAGGAATACATAATCCACATTTAAGATAGGTGGAAGTTCAGAGATCAAAATGGAAGAAATGCAAACAGTGAAAAGCACTGAACAAGTAAGAACATCGGTGACCAGAAGTCACCGATAGATATATTAAAAAAATAAAACATAATATAGTATGTACCTGTTGTTGAATTGGTGCCCCTCCATAAGCAACTACAACTCTGACACCAGTCTGATATGCAAATTTCCTAGCCTCTTCATGTATCTATAAAGTAAACATATTAGAACAATACAGAAAAGCCAAACAAACGTTTCATCCCACAAATGCAGTCATTCTATGACAAACTTACTTGGCAGGAGAGTTCCCTGGTGGGAGAGAGAATAAGAGCAAGAGGATACACTGTCCTTGCACCACGTGGGTGCTGAGCAAACTGACCATTCATAATTCCACTTATAATTGGAAAACAAAATGCAGCTGTCTTTCCAGACCCAGTCTGTGCACATGCCATCAAGTCCCGCCCAGCAAGGGAAATTGGAATAGCATGGCGCTGCACTGGTGTTGGCTTCACATACTTGCACCTTCGAATATTCTCATTGAGCTTATCCCCCAAGTCAATTTCCGCAAATGTATTGACGGGTGGCGGCACATTATCCCCACTGGTCTCTACCGGAATATCTTCATATGCATCAAAGTTGATACCTGTGTTTTCTTGTTCAGCAAATGCGGGCTCTGCATCATCATCATTCTCAAAAGGGTTGACCTCCCTATCTCTCCCACGATCCCACCCACCACTTCTGTTGTTCCAACCACCACCACCAACACCGCGCCCACCACCATAGCTTGACCGACCAAAATCGCGACTGGAGCTGCCCCAGCGAGGCCCACTTGGGGCTGCACTGTATCCAGGCCTAACAGAATAAGCATCCGTAGAGGTCGGGACAGGAGGATCTGAAGCTGGGGTCCGATTACGTAAATGAGGGGGCACGTAAGAAGGTCGAGCAAGGCGAGAAGCACTGGTGCCCGAAGCCCCATCTGCAGTTGGAGCTGAATTTTCAGCTGCCGAATTCGCAACAGAATCCGCCCAAGAAGTACTCATGATTGTGCTTCTTAAATACCCACTATCTATATCCTCAACTTACAACAATCTAAATATTTAGTGAAACAAAATAACACCAAATGCGATCCTTCGCCGGAACCAAAAGCTCTACCTCGAAAGCTAAAATCACATGCCTCCCACCATCAATTCGTTACTATTCTTCTCCGTAAATGTGCTTTTCCCTTTAATAGAACCAATTGAGATCTTAGCCAGATTAAACACCAAAAAAAGAGAATTTTTCAGATTATAAAGAGAAACAGGAAAAAATAAGATTGGAAAACAAAGTAACAAAAGATAATCGAAGCAGCTAGAAAGAAGAACAAACATTTACAGGATCCTCGAGTATCGGAAACAAAAAAAAAAAAATTATTTTTTTAGTTTTTTCTTTAACTAAGGCAGAAATAGAAATAGAAAATAACCTGATGAAAAAGGTAGAACGGATCAGAAACCCTAGAGAAAATGGAAATCAGAGACGTGATCTCGAGAATGGAGAAACCCTAGTTGCAGAGAAATCTTAGAAAATCTCTCCTCCTGCCCACGGACACGACGCAGATGATAACGTCTACGCTTTTCTTCTAAATACAGCAAGGCGTTATATATATAAAGTCCTTGGAACAATTTATAGCCGTCAATCAAGTGGATCTAGTGACCCACCCTTTATGTGTTTAGAAAAATCAACTTTCAAATTAATGTGTTAAAAATTCTATAAAACTAGATGAATCAATCAGAGATCAGTTTTTAAGCCTGCCTCGTGGAGAAAGTTTTTGTAAAATTACATTTAGTAGGAGACTTTTGGACGAGTCTAAGTCATGTAGCCCTATTTGACTTAAGTCGGTCCCTCTCCATAGTAACAATTATTGTGAGACTTAAATCAATTTTTATTATTTTAACTTGAATTCACATTGAATTTGAGTCCAACTCAATTGATAAACACATGCTTTATCTTTACCAACTTCAAGGCTAAATCTGATTTTTACAATTTGCTATTATAAAATTCTTTTTATCTTATATGGTAAATTCTGAATAAGTCAACAACAGAGAAATTCTAGATTTTTTCCCAATTATTCTTTAACATTTTGAGAAGAAAATTATTTTTCTTACCTTTTTTTGACCACCCGTGCTCTTTCTCTAAATCTCATGTCTCCACTCTTCATCTAAGTATAGTGTAAGATGATTTAGATCTAAATTTAGTTTGTTTTTTCACACTTTAATTTTAACTTTTGTATGTTTATTTTTGTAAAAGAGTTTTTTTTCCTATTATTGTTTCAACATTAAATTTGTGATATGGTTTTTATTTTTATACTAAAAACATAAAAAAAAGATATTCAAGTTTGATATGTAATATGGAAAGGAAACATAAAAGAAAGACGTTTGGATTTCTTTCTGATAATGCTATTCTTGTAGTTTTACGGATGTATATAGATGGATGATTTATGTCTCGAATGATCAGTTGAATATGACGTTTAAACACCTAAAGAAAAAATAATAGATATATTCATCGTATTTACCAGCTCGGTTGATACAAATATAACTAGATCAAAATTAAAATACAAAAATATATCGTATTTGGATTTAAATTCAAATTGAATAAATAGATGCATGTCAAATTTATATTTAAATTCTCTTATTTCAATTTGAATATTTTAAACATCCATTTATCCCTATTAACGACCAAATCAAGAACTACGAAGAAATTAACAATAAATAGATACAATCTATGATATTGACATAATAAAGCATACCAGCAGATGACAAAGAGTGCTAGACCAAGCCCTTCACTGTTCATTTCGTGCATAAGCCACAGATCCAGAACTTCTCTTTATAATACTAAACCCTCTGCAAGTCTTGTTACTGACCCAGTTTAGGAAGACAGGCGTCTGCAACAATGAAAGTAATGACAAGTCTGGAATAAAATCCACACATTTACAGTAAGCCACCTCATTCTTTCCACCTGGTTAACACGCCAGCTATTTTGTTGGTTCCTTCTGCGCAAAAAATAAAACACTATTACTTTACTGTTACTTGATTACTTGGGAGAGGGGTCCAAAATTCAGTGTGCTGATGATATATCGGTATGTCAGTTGATATTTTAGTTTTATAATATTGACTTATAATTTGGCCTGACTGTTATTACTCTTTTTTTAAGTTAAATCTCCGTCAAAATCAAAATATGTCAGTTGAGATCGTGAGATTTCAATCATATCGCCTGAGATTCAGAGATTTGAATCCTGCTGGAAAGATGAAACTTTGTCTATAATGGGCTTCAGGTCCCGCCGACCCATTTCCCGTCACAAAGGTTACAATGAAACCTCAATTCTCACAAAAGACCCGACCCTCGTATTATGTCATTCTGTAGGGAATCTGTGACATTAGACATTTTTACGCATGCAGCAATGACAAGTCCATCATCATCCATTATCCTTTTCTGAATGCATTTATTTTTTTTTTTTTTTTTTTTATGTAGAGTTGACATGCACAGTTGAATTGAATTATTGTTTACTGGTTATCAACTTAATGTCTACATTTTTTTGTTTTTAAAAAAGTATTAGATTAATAAATGAACTAACATCCTTGCTCTAAATAAGTTTATACAAAAATGGGTTTTTAGTAAATTATTTAAACCACAAAAAATAGGTTTTTGAAAATTGTGGATGGCCTCTTCCTCCTGCCTCCTTATTTCCACCCAAATCAATGAATCATGGATACCTGACTGAGTACATGGAAATGACTCAAACGGCTATATCTCACCGAATCATGTCGTATCAACTGTTTAGTTGATATCTACACTGTTTTTTTTTACCACAACATGTAGCTGAGGCACTGAGCCAACCCATCAATCAATTGAATAACACATATGCATCATTATATTTAAAAATTAACAAATAATTTAGTTTTTAAGAGAGACATCATATTCAAGTAATATCGTTTGATGTAATTCACGACACAGATTAAAAGAAATAATAATCGGATAACCGGTTCATGACGGATAAATTCTACTCCTCCCCGCAACTCAGAATTCTCCTCCAATTTTCTCAGAAAACATCTTCACTGCCGCTTCATCAAAAAACAAAAAAAAAGGGCTATTTGTGAAACTCATTGGCTTCTTTCTTCTCTTTGGTACCGCCACTGTTCTCTCATCTATTCACAGAGACGGATAGACGTAGAGAGAGAAGAAGAAAACTAGGGCTATTGTTTGTCTTCTTCCTTCTTTTTGAAGGAGAGAGGGAGAAGAAGAAGGTCTCGTTTTCCTTCGCAGAGGAAGAAGGCAAAGGCCAAGAAGAAGATGGGCGCAGATCAGATCCCTTCCAATTCCCATGGCAATCTTGACGAGCAGATTTCTCAGCTCATGCAGTGCAAACCCCTATCCGAGCAAATGGTTTGCATCCAGACATCCAAAACCTAACTCTATTTATTTAATTTGTTCCAATCATCGTTCAAAACGCCATTTCGGCCACAATTCATGTTTGTTTTGAGCTGCTGTAACTGTCTGTTTTCGGGGAATGGATGCTAGTTCGCAGGCTCTTTGGTTCATTCCTGAAAAATGTAATGTTTTTCTCTGTATTTATTTGCTTAATTGATTTGGATTGACACATTTCTTCATAAGCTTTTCGGGTTAAGGTTCGAGGCGTTTATCCGTTCAGTAGAATTTTGTAAGATCAATTGATCGTGCTCGAGATTAGTCAGACTCTGCATTGCTTTTCAGTTTTCACTTTTAAATTGGTGATTGATCCGAATAAAATGTGGGTTTATGTTATCTATTAGGCATAAATTCCCAATGTTGTGAGAGTAGGATTTGCTTTTTCACATGATATGATGATCTGTGGAGTGGCAGAGCATGTGAATGTTGATGAGGTTGAGTTGGGAAAGCAGAAATCGGAAAGTATACTTCAAATGGATGGCATATATGACTCTGAACATGATGATGATATTTGCATGTGGTAACTTCAATGTTCAACACCCACCGTTTTTTGGTACCCAATAAGTGGAAATTATGTGCACTTGTAATTGAAGCATATGCTACTGATAGTGCCTTATCCTTGGAGTCCAAATTATGGCTGTTTTCCAAAATCTGACCTCATTTGATCGCTCCTGTCACACGCAGATGCACATGTATATTGTCATTTTTTATTCCATGGCAGCGGAAATGGAATGTAACTCTAGACGTTATATAATTTTCTTGTTTATTTGTTTGCCTGTGTCTTTTTTTTTTCCAGTGAGTCATATCATGGTATTTATGGCCATAGAAACATTGCACTAATTCCTTGTTCAATTTTTTTTTTGTTATATTGACTATTTATCTACCAAATTTGTAAAATAAGCTACTGTCATCAACAACAGCCCATTGCCAATTTTCCCATCATCATCAACTTTTTTGAGTTCCATATTTATGTTCTATCCTATCAAAAAACCATGTAAAATAAGCCATCTTATTCAATTTTTTTTACTTTGGTACTGTTGCACTTAATATTGATAGATCGAGTGAGAGAGAGAAGAAGATGGAGAAGAATGGTTATGAACTTGTGATCCATTTACTTTTGTTCCCCCCTTCAAAACTTACACTATTGTTATGCTGTCCATTGATATGCAACTTGATCATTAGAGGATAGGGACTGCAAGCTTAGCGTGTTCATCTTCTTCGGCAGGTTAGAGCATTATGCGAGAAGGCCAAAGAAATATTAATGGTAGAAAGCAATGTCCAGGTGAGGTTCTTCCATATTCATTACTTATCGCTGCCATCTACATGCTTTCTTTCTTGTAACTTATTGGTCCTGCATGATAATTGCTGATTTACATGCATTTGATTCACTCAAATTTTTATCTGTCAGTGTCATTTCCCTTTCTCTTGTATTTTATGATTGTTCATTTGTTCATCTTTGGGCATTTCTTGAGTGACATAGAGTTTGACGTCATGGAGGTGCATGTTAAACTTAGGAATTTTAGCCAATGCATTAGTAGTGACTAATTTCATTGATCACATGAATATCCAATATAATTCATTTTAGGCTTGCTTTGCTAAAGTCTGGTATGCCATTGCACTTTAACAAAGCTTCTTCACTGCCACTTGTTACACATGAAAGTTAGTTCTAAATGCTCATAAATAAACTAATAAAATTAACTGTAAGGGTGGTATACTGTCAATAACTCAATGTTGGATTTGAACTGTACTTGAAAGTTAATAGTTTCAAAATAGTACTAATATTAATCACTCTCTAACTCTGTAAAAGGGAAAGTGATTTTGCATTTATTCTGCCAAGTTCCTTAAAAAATTAAAAAAATGCAAACAGCACAGATAAACTAGAACTGTATTTTAGTGTCTCTGTTGTTTGCTGCAGCCTGTGAAAAGCCCTGTGACAATATGTGGAGATATTCATGGGCAGTTTCATGATCTCGCAGAGATCTTTCGGATTGGGGGAAAGGTATTCATTATTGATGCATTTTTCTGTTTATTTAGACACATGAATCATTATATACACTTGAATGGTTCACTAGATATTGCCTTCGAGCAGCAAATTGCTAGGATGATAAAAACATTTTTAAGGTTCTTAGCATTTTATTTATTGCACATTCCCAAATGTGCATATGTTTGGTGCTTTCCCATAACATGTTGGAGAATGATCCGTTGTGAACTGATTTGGTGTAAACTTTCAATCACAGCCTGTGGGTTGAATTTTTGGCTGAATTTAAAAAGTAAAATCTGGCAGCTTTTTGCTCATCCAAAGATTGTGATTGAAAGTAACCAATTCGTTGTGAAGTGGTTCACAACAGATCATTCTCTAACATTTTGTTCTAAACTGGATACTTTATTATTATCATGATGTTCAATTTTCTCTCTCTTTTTTTTTTTTTAATAATTTGAATCTTATGATTATTTTATTTTTGTAATTGGTAGTGTCCAGATACCAACTACTTGTTTATGGGAGACTATGTCGATCGCGGATATTATTCAGTTGAGACTGTTACGGTAAGGCAAAACAAGATGAGTGCATGATCTAATCTTTTCCTACCATTATGTTCTAAAGTATTTACACAATTTGGTCAGATTTCTGTCATATCACACATATTCATACATGATTGATCATGCTCATGACATGGCATGCTATGATTCATGACCGAGTGCTACCAATTCAACAGTTACAGTATGCATTTGTGGTCCTTTTGCTTGGTTATGAGGTTTTATTACTCTTATAGAATGTATAGGCACATTCTCGATAAATCCGTTGGGCGATTGAACTTTCTTTCACCACAAAGAATCTTTTACATTGGCCATCAAAGAAGATTCTTGGTAACTGTTATCTTTTTGTTCCCTAACATGGATATTTAGAATGTTTCACTAAAAAACAAGAAGAAGGAATGCATTTACACTCAAATTGCATGTGGCTTCATGTTTGGAAATAAGGATATTATGCATATGTGTTTTAGAGAGAGAGAGAGGGTGTTATGATGCAAGACAACTAATAGGGTGACTCTAAATGCCTAAATTTAAATAAAAATAATGCATCCTAAAATCTAATTTGGCTGAAATTAATTAATCAATTAATAACGATAACAAGAAAATGTGTAGAACAACAGTAAAAGGGTTAAGAAGAGGGTTGTACAGGTCTAAGATACAGATCTAAATGTAGTAGTAGATCTGATAGGTCTAGGATAGATCTTGGACAAAACTGGGACTGGTTTTGGGGCTGTTTTGGGACAGATCTGGGGCTGAACTCGGACAAATTTTGGGATAGATCTGGGACAGGTTTTAGAGTTGTTTCTGGGACAGATCTAGGACAGGTTTTGGAGCTGTTTCTGAGACAACAATTCAAGGAGAAGAAAAGGAAAAGAGAGAGGAAGAGATAAAGAGATAGAAGAAGAAGAATATCGGAAGATGGAAAGATGGTTGCCTCACGCCAAAAGGGCCTCATGCCAAAGGAATCACTGCCAAATTACTTTCATCGCACAAGTAGCGGAAGAAAATTTCAATTTCATTCATCATTAAGTGCCAATCCCGTATGGAGGGGTTACATCACATATATAATGACTTAAAAACATGAAAAAGACCAAAATACCAAACCCCAAATAAACAAATGCCAAACTACCCTCAATAATTAGAAAGCCCTAATTACATGTAAAATCACTAAATTTCCCTAAACAAATAAATAAAAGAAAAAATATAATCACGAAAAGTTGGAAATTCTAAATCTAAATATAAAAACTTGCTAAATATGGAAACTCGTGTGGTGCTCCGCATCATGTTATGTCATGATAGGTTACAATGAATGCTGATTTAAAAATAGCTTTACAACATGGTCTTTTTTTTTTTTGAAAGGTAGAGGCTCCTTTACAATAAGCTCTCTTTATGTTGGGACTCCAAGTTTCTCTCTTTGGAAGCCCATTATCGACAAGTTATGCAAGCGTTTAGCCTCGTGGAGAGCCAATTACCTTTCTTTTCGTGGCCGGATTACTTCATTGAAGTTGGTTCACTCAGCCCTACCGGTTTACTTATTGTCTACTTTTCAGTGCTCCAAGAAGGTCATTGCCTCCCTTTAGAAAATCTTGAGGGATTTCTTTGGGTGCGGTCGCGGAGAATGGGAAGGAACACTCCAGAAGCCCTTCGCAGAGCGGGAGTAACATTGTGTGTGTAACTTGAATGAAAAAGAGTAATAAAGAAGGCAAATCAGAAGAAACGACGAAGATGGCTAATTGAAAGACCAGTCATCAAGGGTCATGATTCTTCTTTGCTGTGTTTTATTTTGTTCAAGTGATCATTTGAATGAATGACCTACCTTTTTCCCTCAAAAATATTATTGAAACCTACCCGTATTCCCCAATCTCTAGATGGATAGGAAAATGGCTGTTGTGATGATTATGTACCCTTATTCAACTATTCTATGATAGGGCAATTGAGGTCTTTTGCTTGTGCTTTGTTACTGTATTGTGCATTAAGATGGAAATTGAGTACACATGCTTTGTTGGAGAAAATTGTCATTTACTCCTCCATAGCTATCTCATCAAGTTTTCTCTTAAACTTTTGTTTTTTAATGGTTTCCTTTGCAACTATTTTTAAGTCCAAGGCCTTAGAGGCAATGTCACGAATATTGGCGATAATTTCAAATATTGCTCCATGGGTACCTTTCGATTTTTTTTCTTCAAGTTTATTACGTTTTTATTGGTAAAATACGAGTTATTAACTCATATTTATCAGTGTTGCGGTAAATTCTCGATAAAATTGTGTTAAAAATGCGATAAGTGGTAGTATCGCAATAATATCCCGGTAAATTCTCAGTAAATTCTCGATAAAATCGCTTTAAAAATGCGATAAGTGGTAGTATCGCGATAATATCCCTGTAAATTCCCAGTAAATTCTTGATAAATTCTTAATTAAGAAATCTTTGCAATTATCTTAATGAAATTTCTGCAATGATTTAAAATATTTGTCAATATTTGTCAATATTTTAAAGAATGTAGGATATTTATTTAACTCTATTCTAATATATTGTTTGTTCTGAATTGGTTGTTAGTTGTTCATGAATGATATTAAGAATTTTATTTTATTTATATTTTCATTTACTATTTTTATTAATTTTAAATATTATATTTTCCGTGAGATTTCCCCCTTTTTTTGGGTAAAAACCTGAGAATTTGAAAATATCCCGATATTACTAGTCGTCATTAATATTCCGAGAATGATATTTGATCGAGGGAGAGAGAGAGGTTTCTGAGAAGTCTGGAGGCACTTGTCTCAAGGCATTTGCACTTAATATGCTTTGGCAAGAAGTGCATTGATCCAAGTGGCTTTGGCAAGAAGTGCATTGATCCAAGTGGCTCTTGACCAGCGTGACGACTTTAGATATTGACAAGTGACCTTTCTACCTTGGGGAAAAGGAACATCCTGCTGATTAGTCTTTCTTTTATATACAGTCTCTTCTTCTGTGTGTGACAGTAACTTCTGTATATGAATTTTTATGTTGGGACTGATAATGCAGTTCTGTATTTGAGGAAGATGCTACACGTGATGATGCTAACTGGTTCACTTTCTCAGCTCCTTGTGGCATTGAAAGTGCGGTATCCTCAACGAATTACCTTTCTTAGAGGAAACCATGAAAGTCGACAGGTATATTTTGCAGCTTAACATTTACTTCTGATGTGTTCATTTTATGGCTGATTGTTTATTTCTTTAGATTAGGATTTATGATATTATTTCAATTGTATTCAATCTGATCTAAGTGAAAAGATACCAGAACACATTATTGTTCCGATGTGTTTTTTGTCCGTGGTTACTTTTTCCCTTTAGAGATGTTATTTGTTGTTTCTTATCAGTTATTTTAGTGCAAATTTGGTGATGAACTGAACATCACTTTACTGTTTTACAGATCACTCAAGTTTATGGTTTTTATGATGAATGCCTACAAAAGTGAGTTTTCTTACATGCTCTATTGTTTTGTTGGGACATTTATCCTGATGGATGTTAGTCATAAATATGTTTCTAATTCCTGTATTAGTTTTCATTTTGTTGTCACCCTTTATATCACAGGATCTTTTAACATTTAGTGCAGTATGTCTATTGTCATATTTTCTTGAGACTGTAGAGCAATGAAGCTAATAGCAACTTTGACGGTCCACACACGCTAGGAATGATTTTATGATGCTGACTGCAAGAACTGTGTATTGACCCACCTTTCAATGCTCTGCCCGACTCACTTCCAATCTGATCTGTCCAATTTTGGGCTCCACTGTGAGAGGTCAGTGGCTGGAGAAGAGATGGAAAGAAAAAAGGGAAAAAGTATGGGGGCTTTTTTCGTTTTGGAAAAAGGTGGAAGAGAGGATGGGGTGGAGGGGTGGGAAATGAGTGACTGTGATGCAAGACAACTAATAGGGTGACCCTAAATGCCTAAATGTGGGTTCCTAAATATTAGGAGGGATGAAAAATAATGCACCCTAAAACTAAAATGGGCTGAAATTAAAATCTAAATTAATATATGCAATTAATCAATATAAATTGGCCATCAATAACCATGCAAATATGGAGAATTTAATGTGTGAATGGTAAGGATGGGCTCAAAGTATATTGTATTAAATGAATCAAATGGGCAAGGGGTTAATAACTTAACTTAGGCACATGCGAATTTTGACTAAAAAGGGAAGAGAGGGATATGAATGGCAATAAGGAATAGAGACTTAGGGCAACGACGATGTGATATGCGAAATAGGGTAAGGGCCACGAGAGGTGGGCGATGCAGGGAAGAGTTTCCAGAAGCTACGAAAGCAAGGGAAGGGGATAGAAGGTCACGGAAGGCTGGCGATGGGGCATTAAGGGCTGTGGCAAAGGCTAGAGGGCTTACCATGGGAGACGAAAGCACGGAGATGGGTATTAGGAAGGGGCAAAAACTATAGGAAAGGATTCTGGGACTGAATGAAAACAAAAGAAGAGAGGAGAGAGAAGAGAAGATGGGAAGAGAAGTACCTGAAGAAGAAGGTATGGCCTCACGCCAAGCCTCTCGCTCAAGGAATCACTCCCACAATCTGAAAATCGCACCCTTGTACAAGTATCTTGAGAAAATCTCAATCTTTAGAAAAAGGTATGGCCTCACGCCAAGCCTCACGCCAAGCTTCTCGCTCAAGGAATCACTCCCACAATCTGAAAATCGCACCCTTGTACAGGTATCTTGAGAAAATCTCAATCTTTATTCATCAATCGTGTGTTTTGCCGGCTACATCATATATAAGCTTTCAACCTACTAAAAATAAATCCTTGCTAATAAAAAAAGAAGAAGAAAGCTTTGGAAATATAAAACCCGAAAATAGCAAAAAATACGAAAATGGAAGGTGCTTGTTGATGCACCGCATTAGACTATGCAAGGAGGAAACATGGAAGGTGGGCCCCATGTTCCAAATTTTGACTTGGCTTCATATGCAGGCAGCATTTTACAATTATTTGCCACACAGACAACCTCCACATCTCTTATCCGTTGAGGATTACAGCTCCCATCTACATACATATTACCATCAATTTCATTTAAATTTGGAGTTGGACAAACTGCTGATCATGCAATTAACTTATTGGAGTTCAAGTGTTAGATGTGTGATGAATCCTAGGTTGGCACAATACACATTGGTGTAATTTTGCAAGTCCTCATGTATCACCTTTATGATTCAAATCTTAGTTGCCAGCCATCCATCAATATGGCTTTTTTCTTACCTTCTCTTTGATGCTTAATCACAAAAGTCAGACACCCTTGATGCACATATACTGTATATGGTGCATATGGATGTCATGGCAGACAGCCCCTCGTTAGAGCATTCAGCTTTAAGATGGTTTTAGGGTGATTGGTGGAAGGTCATTTCCTGAATTCATTGCCAGACGCTCCTTGCTCTGACTTTGATTTTTGGTTTATTAAAAGCCTGTGCAGGAAATTGGTTATGGTTTTGCTTTCTTCTTTGTTTTTAAATTTCTTATTTGTTTGAAATTTATTAAACAAAAATTTTGTTGAAAAAATAGAGTATAAAGAAGGGAAGTCACTCCTGCAGTGATTTCACAACCAAAATCCAAAAAGTAACACAGAAACCTAGACTAATGATTGCAATATCAAATTAAAGGAACTGGCACCATTGTCAGAGGTACCATTCCATGTGCTCTCCTTGAACTACCTTTGAATTAGAATGTCTTCTGAGAGGTGTCTCCTCCATATGTCTGCAACTTGGAAGGAATATGTGAATTTATATGAAACCTTTTGCATCCTTCATGCAGAGTGTTCAGTGCACACTCCCCATGAGACTAAGAGGTCAAAGTTCTAGGTTGCTCTGCACCATCTCGCATTTGGAGTAACTGATGGAAGTAGTATTCAAATTAAGGTGTCTCCCTCATGTAATTTAGTTTTAAATCCATAACATCCTCTTTTTTGCAACCCTTCATTTTAGTCTTCCATTCAGAGTACAATAACTGTGTCAAATGCGCACTATTATTTAAGAGATAAATACACGTTTGATGTTTTGAGAGACAGACACATTAGATGTTATTGTCATTAATCTGGAGTTTGGTGTTGAAACCTAGCCCATGTTTTTCGGAGTACAATAACTTTGTCAAATGCACACTTGTATTATTTTTTCAAGAGATAAATGCGCATCAGATGTTATTGTCATCAATCTGGAGTTTGGTGTTGAAACCTAGCCCATGTTTTTGAATTCTGTTAATATTTTCTCATTGACAGGTATGGTAATGCAAATGTATGGAAGATCTTCACAGACATTTTTGACTATTTCCCATTGACAGCATTGGTTAGTGGATTTTTCTATTTCTGCTATTTCTGTCTCAGTTGAGTTCTTCCCTTTCTGCACCCTTTCCTTTAATAGGCATGTTTCCCTGGCAGCTTCTCTGCTTTCTTTTGTTTTATGGTTTAGTGGCATAAGTAGCAATCAGAGCATAATGCTTTTTGTGATTCACCTCTGGGACTGAAATGTTTTTTATAGTGGGGTCTCAATTTTTTTTCCTTGGAGGATATAATCCAACTGCTTCACTTGAGGATTGTCACACTGATTTTAGTAATGTTAGGCTTGTGGCAGTGGTTGGGTGTGGCAACATGTTTTCTTGATACCGCTGCAAGTTGAGGTTACGTGCACTATGTATATCCTTGGGGAAATGTGGAAGTTTTTGTAGGATGTTCTTACCTGCCATTTACCTCTCCAAAGGGAGGAGGAAACCTCAACCCAGTAACATAATTGGTAATGTAAATAAAGATGGTTAAATGGAGAGGCAAACTTACATAGGAGTGAGTGTTGCTGTTAGAAAAAATGTAGCATCAAATTATTGATTTGTTGCACTTCACAAAAGAAAGTAATTGATTCATTGCCAAGGAGCCATTGCACAAGGTGTCTAGTCAAGTGAAATCAGGCTTGAATTGGGCTTGTTTAGCTATTTAAGTTGATTGGTTATGTTTAACAGTGTCATCCTTTGGCTGTCTGTGTTGATAATGTTAAATTCTAATAATTTTGCTTTCTATGCAATTGGTAGGTTGAATCAGAGATATTTTGTCTGCATGGTGGCTTGTCTCCTTCAATTGAGACCCTTGATAACAGACGGAATTTTGACCGTGTTCAAGAAGTACCTCATGAAGGGCCAATGTGTGATCTCTTGTGGTCTGACCCAGATGATCGCTGTGGTTGGGGTATCTCTCCTCATGGAGCTGGATATACCTTTGGCCAAGTGACTCAGCATGCTCTACATCTATTTATATATGTAGCAATTCTGGTTCATTCCTTCATGTGATAGCTGATTGCAGGATATATCGGAGCAATTCAACCATACCAACAATCTGAAGCTAATTTCTAGGGCTCATCAATTGGTCATGGAGGGATACAACTGGGGACACGTAATTATTCTCTTCATCATGCTTTTGCTCATTCACTTTACATGAGTTTGACATGCATTTGTTTTTAATAGGAACAAAAGGTTGTGACTATTTTTAGTGCTCCTAATTATTGCTACCGCTGTGGGAATATGGCATCTGTTTTGGAAGTTGATGACTGCAAAGGACAAACATTTGTCCAGGTCTCTCTCTCTCTCTCTCTCTCTCTCTCTCAGCTTAAGTTTCTTGGAGTTGTATGAAGTGACATGATAGATAGAAGTTTCTTCTATATATTACATTTACATCTGAGATTCATTAATTGATAAATCCTGTTCTAGAAAGGTCTGACCTTGTGATCAGGATGTTCGTTTGGAAATAATAAGTGGCTTTAGCAATAAAAGGATCTTAACCAACAAAAAAAATTGACTAGTGTCTTATAAAAAATATTTGAGATGGTATCCTACCACTGAGGTGGACCAATCACATATAAGATTCTTCATACGTCATGTTTGAATTCCTCTTAGGAATTAACTAATTCATATGCCAGCTGAGGTAATCAATGGGTGTATTAATTGCAGTGAACATATGATTATATTCATTCAATTGGTTTAGGATACTGTATGTCTATACAATTTGATAGATGGCAGCTGGTTGACTTACTGCTGCTACCAGTTGTTGTGCCATGTGCATCTTGAAGAACTTGTATTTCATTTAATCAGTTTGTGATCAAGGAATCTGAAAATTTTATTTAAAGAAAGAGAAATAAGAATAGGTTTCATTTGAACAGTACAGATTGAGGAATTGTTCCACCTGCTGCAATGTAGGCAACAACATCTCTCTAGTTCTTGCATAGCCACACTGCTTATTGGAATTCTGAAAGATTCTTGCTTTGCTGCAGTTATTCTGGATTTATAATTAGATGAGATATGTTAGTTATAGGATGTGATCCTGCTTGGTTTGTCAGTGTGATTCACCATATTCTTAAATTTAAGCAGAATCTTATGGATTACAAAGTTGATTGATTGGAAGATCCTAGGGGGAAAACTAATAATGTAATACCACCAATGGTTGAGGAGTGTAAAAGGGTTTGGCTCAAGGAATTCTCTTCTCTGTCATCATCAAATGCTTTGATCATAGATCAGTCTAGAAGTATGTCTCTCTCTCAGGTTGAAACTTTGTTAAATCTACCGTGTCATATTTGACCTTTACACGATGTATGGAAATGTGGGGTTTTACTTTACGAATGTCTTTTCATTGCTGGGCCTTTGAAAAGTCCATTTACATTACCCATTTGTATCATCCATTTGTTCGGTCCTTTTTTGGGTTGTTTTCGACTTCTGGGGCAATCCCTATGTTGGTTTGATCTCTCACAGGGGTCAGGGCGTTTTAATTGGAAGGGTGTAAGGTATTACCAGAAGTGTTGCTGCTAACTCTTTCTTTGGGGGCATGGATGGAGAGAGACTTGATAATTTCTTGAGGGAAAGCATCATTGAGGACCTCATTGTTAGCCCTCACCTCAGAATAGTCATGGTGTCTCCGCCTAAGATTTATAAGAGATTTGAGTGCGGTGCTATCTGGTTAGATGGTTGAGTGCCTTTTTTTGCGGAGTTTTCACTTTGCTTTCATTATTATCATCTTCATCATCGTCATTGTCATTGTCATTATTGAAACCTTTGTCCCATCTACAAGCAGTCGCTTTTTGGGTTCTTCTTGCTTTTGTTTAGCTGTCTTGGATTAAATCCTAGCATGAGAACCTATAGCACAGTTAGTAGGTACCCATCATTGAAACTACAAAGGTTGCATATGTGAGCCCGTTAACAATTGAGAAAAAAAACAAGAGAAAAAGGTAATTTTGTAGCAAGTTGCTTTGATGTTGATGGTCTCTACGGATGCCTTCTATTGTACTTTGTTTTTCATGAGTGATACACCTTTTATTCATACAAGTAACTTTCTTGATAAATTTATCATTGCATCTAATAAGTGTTTTGAGAATTTGCTGTTCATTTTGCAGTTTGAGCCAGCTCCCAGGAGAGGAGAGCCTGACGTAACCCGCAGAACACCAGATTATTTCCTATGATTTGACTCTCTGAAATATTGCCGACTTTCTGGCAGTTTGTACTTGCTGATTGAAGATGGGATTACAGATAATTGTTGAGAAAATCTCTATAATCCGTTCAACACCTAAAAATTCATAATTTCAAGCTGCTATTGCTTGGTGGCATTAATGCATGTAAAATGAGCATTTAGGGCTCTGCATATTATTTATATTCAGAACTGTATTGATTTCCTCAGGAGGCTGTGGAGCAGGTGATGCTGCAGGAATCATGTATCATTTCCAAGAATCATGTGGTATTTTTTTTTTCTCCTTTCTTTTCGGTTTTTGTATTTGGGTTATGTGGAAGGGAAGGGATTCAATTTTCAGAGGTTTCTTTCTCATCTAGTTTCTTTATTGACTGATTGATTTCCTGTTATTTGGATAGCTGTTCAGTTCCCCTCTGCTTTGGTGAATGCCTTAATGTGTAGACTCGAGATCAATGTACATGTCTGGATCGTCACCTCATAGCCTCCTAAACTGCAATTGATGGATCCAATCGAATGTGGGGAAGCTTATGGACCATATTAATTTGGGCTCAGTTCAGTGCTTATATCCTCTTTTTTTTTTTTTTAAAGATTCTATATCCTCTTTCTTTAGGGCGTGTTAACTCATTTTACCTGTTTTGTAATTGTCTTTTGTATTGTAGAAAAAAGTAGTCCACAATTTAAGTCCTTTTTCCATATGTTAGTCGTGTTTGTGCATATTAAAATTTTAAATTCTCAAATAACATTAATTTCGTAGTTTGCTGCAGAAGAAATCCGTGAATCAGTAGAGCTCTTAAATCCTCATATTTTCAATCTTACCTCTCCCCTTAAGATTTGTAAATCCAAGATAAGAAATCTGTAAAAAACACGCCTAAAAATGTGCAAGCAATTTTTGTTAACCTGAATTAAAAACACCACCTGCACTGTTTGGTTCCTGCACCTCTCACTCTTTTCTATGTATGTTTTATAGATAATATCCCTTCTTGTACAAGGTTAGAGCCTCTCTTTCTCATCGGTTCTCTTCAGCTTAGCATAAGTGTTTTTTTTTTTAAATAAATAAATTAAAATCACCTTCATAAAGTTGTTCAACGATATGATTTCTACATTTTTTTACATAACATTAAAGTCTAGTTCTAATAGAGCCTGGGCATTTTGCGTCCTGGTGTAGAGGTTTCAACTGGGACCATGTCATGATCTCGGGCTGAAGACATCAGACTATTAGACATTTAGTAAATAGGTTGGCCCGATATTTAATCTTATTTGAATCCAACTCATTGACATACTTGGTCTGTTTCACATGAGATGGTTAAATCGC
Source organism: Chimonanthus praecox (assembly GCA_022113865.1). Lineage (NCBI taxonomy): Eukaryota > Viridiplantae > Streptophyta > Magnoliopsida > Laurales > Calycanthaceae > Chimonanthus > Chimonanthus praecox. The sequence continues at coordinate 68,782,986 of CM039089.1, read as the reverse complement.
TAACCTCAATCCTAAATTTCCAACCCTTGGCTTGCTGCTTGGCCATGAAGCTTCTTCTACGAGGCATTGTCAAACTTGGTCGATTCTTAGGAAGTAGAGAATTCCTTTTAAATAATTTATTTGATAATTTTTTTAACGGGAGAAAAGAGATGATATTATGTCATATCATAATTTGTTTTTCTACTCGTGAGAAAGATAGTTTATATAATCTCTTAAAATGTTACTTATTTTATTTATTTTCGCAGTTTTTATTCTTTCTTAAAATGCTTCTATTTTTATTAATTTTATCACTTTAAAACTATTTTTATTAAAAGTTTTCTATCACTTTAAAGATGGTAGATATTCATACACTTTCTCCTAATACAAATGCTGCTCAAATATTTGTTATCATCGCGAAATAGTTGAAGCAGGAGTCATTTGTAAATCACCTCAGTAAAATCATGTTTTAATTTGTAAGAGTAAATTCCAAATCTTCTCTTTCTTTATGCATGGAGTATATGTGAGTGCTCAGTACACTATAAAATTAGACATGACCCTAGCTCTAGAGTAGGCAAGAGGTAACATAAGCAGCTTCTTTGTCCTCCCAACATAAGCTCTTTTCGTCAAGTTATCATAGTCATTTTCCACAATTGCATCCAAGATCTCACGATACAGAAGTAAAGATGACCACACCTGCAACAGCAAATGAGAAAAAAAAAAACAAACCCTTAATTTTTTTTGTTGATCAAGAACCCCTTAAACGTTATCCTAACTCAAAAACGCTCTGTATAATTCTTGGCCTGATGAAATATGCATGGTGAGTTGGTGACATAAGGCCATTGGATTGTAATAATGAGACCCATGATTTGTTGTTTTGCAGAGATTTCTTTAGCATTCTGAGGTGATTTGAATCGTCTGGAAGTCGGGCCTTAAGTGGGTATGTTCATAATTTTAATCAGTATTGTCTGTATAGTGTATTTTTGAGGGATTTGAAGGGTTACGAGATTCATTACTTGTTTGGAGAGCTACGAGGAAGAGAACCCTATTGTAACTCTATTTTTGAAATATAATAAAATTTTCCTATCTCAAATTCATAAAACGAAAAACACATTGGGTCATTTCGCCATAGACGTGGGTATATAAACTAACCATATAAATCTTGCTGTCTTACTACATATTTGCTTGTGTTTTCACTGCATCATCTTTTATTCCAAACAAGTTTGTCCGCATTGATTTTGGGAGGTGTTTGCTCTCGTTGTTATGAGAAGACATATGACTGGGTCACTTAAATTGAGTTTGCCCATTAAATATGTATTTCAGAGCATAAGAGTATTATAATCTTTAAAAGATTTCCAGGTTATGGGACTCATCTGGACTGATAGATGCATGTGAAGGGGAGCATTAGTGTAATCATATTCTCAACGGGAGTGATTTACTCTCATAAATCTTGTTGTATTTTTTTATTTTATTGTATCGTAGTTTCTTTGTTTCTAAAGAAAATGATATCATAAAAAGATCTATATAACAACGTACTGGCCAACGGCTAGCCCTGTGAAGATGTGAAGCTCCTTCCTCAGCTTGGTTAAAATAAAATCTTGCCCGAGTGATCTGCTCCTTCATGAATTCCCTCCATCCGTCGGTCACCTTCCTTGAGAATACATCTTCATCGCCTAGCCCGAATTGTGCGAGCTCATCTTGAGGAAGATAGACTCTCCCTCGCAATGCACTGCAATAAGAAATTGTAATAAGTAGAAGAGATGAATTTGATTCTAGGTTTTCATAGTGTTGAAGTGGAAAGACTTACTCTTCTCCCACATCCCTAAGGATGTTTGTGAGCTGATTTCCAATGCCTAAGTAGAGGGCTGCATTGTAGATATTGTGAATGGAAGTGGGAGAATCGGGTGCCACACCCATGACCGGCACGCTCATTAGCCCAACTGTACCAGCCACATAGTAGCAGTACAGATACAGCTCTTCAAAATTCTCATATCTGCATTTTCTTGTATCCATTCTCATTCCCTCTATCATGTCCTTGAACGGCTGCACAAATGGACAATTTCTCTTCTTTCAACTTAATTATATTGTAATCAAAGAGAGACATGACATACTAGTTAAGTCGATGGGAATAGTGTCTAGTCTTTTACTAACATTATTAAACTACTTCAAATGAATTTCTCTCAAATTGTCTTTTATTAGAACTATTTTTAAACTATCTTTAATGATTATAATCAATCCATTTACATGATTGTTGTTTTAATAAGTTGGAAATTGTGAATACAGTTGAATTTTGTTTTTGACCTTGATATCAACGGGGAATCTGTAGATTGTATCTGTGAGAGCAGCATCGAGCATATCGTACGGCCGTCCATTGAAGATGTCGTCAAGCCTTTCTTCCCATCTATCAAGGACTGTGGCACTCATGTGTGTTGCATTCGGTCCATCAACCAGCTCATCTGTCCTCCTACACCACACTGTTTACACCAGATTTTATCACATCAGCATCGCAATTCCTTTTGTCTCTGTAATAGTAAATTTCAATCTTGAATCGAATTTCAGGTGTTTACCGTAAATCGCCCATATTGCCTTTTGACGTTCCTCGGTCATCAGTAAGGTTCCTAAGATAAAAAGTTAAAGAACAGAGATTATTACTGAGATGAAACATATAAACAACAACAGCAATCTTTGAGTGGAATTTATTTTTGTTTTATAATCTATGGGAGGTGTGTATCACTCTAACCAAGATAAAATGTCTTAGCATATTCTGCACAAACATGACGACATCGTTCGTAGGCCTCTGCTAGAAACGTTGCGGCGTATTCGGGTCTTGTGCTCTTCTTCTTCTCCGTTTGAGACTGCCTTTGCGCGATCTCTCCTACTCTTAGCTCAGTGTATGGAATCCCATGGTTTGGTAATTTGGGAAATTTGACTATTTTAGGAGCCACCTGAACTTGGGCATGAGTTATTTGATGGCTAGCTCTCACGCACGACTTTGGCAAAGACACTGCTTCCAAACACATCTTCATCCTTGGAAATGGAATAAAGCCTTTCCTGCATATAACGTACTACACACAGGCCCTTAAGTAGCCTCTCTCTCTCTCTCTCTCTCTCTCTCTCAAATCTTCCTACATAGATTAGGGGTCTAACCTGGGCCCACATTTTAAGGCCTCACATTTTTAATGAGTCGGACTTGTTCTGAGGGGTTCAACTTGCTGCTCATACTTTGGAAAATTGCAGACATATTCTTGACATGATCATCTAATCACAAGGCTTATCTATCCATGAACAGTTGATGCCATGTTTCACTTATACGTGCTCGCTAACTTATACAATTAAGTGAATCTAATTGGTCCATAATCATTGTTGTGATATTAATAGATCGGCTTAACTCAATCTGTTTTTTAAGCAAATGAGTCGATTTTTCATTTTTGAGATCTGATTTGTTATAGGGTCATCTTAGCCCCCCTCTTTTAATTAGTAGGTACTAATCTTGATAAAAGAGTTTTTTTAGAATATTTTTGAGTAAAAAGAGATTGGCAGAAAGATGCCAGTTTGTCTCCTAATGGGGAGTGCCTTATGTTCCTAATATATCCTACTTGTCATGTATTGGTGACATACAATAGAATCTACATGGCAAGATACCATTTCCTATTTCGGATATTTTAAAGTTTGTTCGTTGGTATTATTAATTGCCACTTGTAATTAGTGGATTATCCTAACTATACTCTCTTTAAACTAAGCATAAAACAACAGGCACAAAGTAATTATTGTTACAGTGATTAAAATCAATGTCATATTCTTACGTAGATGATTCTTGTTTCATTGCCGGCAGTCATTGTAAATGACATCGTTAGTTGTCTTGGTGGGTTGATGAAATCGCTTATAGGTTTTTTACCACTTGCTTATCATTTAAATTAATGGCAAATTACCTTAAACATGAAAGAAAAGGTCCAAACCTCGTTTGGATCAGTTTAATTATAATTTGTTATGATTTAACTATGTAAAATCTACAAAAACTAAAAAATACTATAGTTGAACATCAATCTCATAAAAAATCACATTCAATCACTTAAAATTAGTTTTTTAACCTTTAACTTCTTATTGTCAATACAAACGGTTCTAATAATTGAATATAGTTTTTATGAAAAATATTTTTATCAAATCAATCAGAGCGTTTATGATTTTAAAATATATGTAATTCCTAAACTATTGTAGCCTTCAAAAGATCGTGAGTCTGATTGAAAAAAAAAAATGAATATCACAAAAGATCCTCTTTACTAGGTAAATCAAGCATGCTTTCAAGTGGAGCCCTCCTCCACCGCCAACGACATACAATTGGGTGGACAAAGTCTGTCTTTTATTAGAAAATAATTTTTATAGTTGAATATAAAGTTTACCAAAATCAATGAAGCGATGTTTTTAAGTGAGATTTAAACAAAGATATGATGGCCTTTGAAAACTAGAGTAATTTAAGGTACTTGTATGCAATTTATGTTCATGAAACGCACAATAAGCTAAAATCGAGTCTGACTCGATCAATTTCTCACTTAGGTTTGGGCTTAAAATTGAGCCAAGGCCTTTGGGTAATTTGGATAGTCGGGTAAACCAGTGTCACCCAATTTTCTCACTAATTATTTCCTTTCTCTGTTGATCTAGTATTCCACCTGACTACCGATTAGGCTAGTACCGTGGCTATGAAACTGGTTTTCTCTTTTAAGCTGGAGAGCGGAGACTTGGTGTGATCAAAATTGAATCCAAATGTCTGATTCAAATCATCGAACGATTCAAGGCTTCAGTTTCGTCTAATTGGATCAATCAGATTGTTCAAAGTACAAACTGGATTAAATCTATCATGACTTCACCATGGCATCTACATTATTTATAACTATAAAATAAAGAAGGGTATAACACAAGCACAGTAAGGTACAAATCTGGTATTGTGAATTAGATCCAGTAAAAGATCCAGTCAGTCATCAATCAAGATTTCGTGTACTGGTGAAATTAATCCCACCTACAAATGAAATACCCATGTTATAAGAAGAACATAAAAAATCATTTACTCTCTTTCAAACCCACGGAAGTCATTGATGCCAAAGCCCACTGAATGATACCGCACTTGATTTTCTCACAGAAGACTCGACAAAAGCCTCAAAACTTTCTGAAAAAAGTTGACCTCTGTAAGAGAAGGCTGAACCACACCCGTAAATGAGACCCCCGAAAAGAGGGGAAGGAACATAAGAAATACCAAACGAGCAATGAATCAATAAATGGCTTACCGATTCCTCATTTTTCTAACACAAAAAACTGCTGATGAAGCTCAAAATTTCGGAGTTTGAGGTTATTAACAGTAAGAATTTATTAAAAAAAAACAGTCCAACAAAAAGTTTAATGCATGAAAACAAAACTACTTTTCTAAAAGTTACCTATTTTTAATTAAAAATGAAAAATGAAATTCACTATTTTTTATTAAAATATTTGTTTTTCAGAGAAGAATTTCCCATACATCTAACGGAGGCAAGTGGGTTCACTGAAAAGTATACATGGAAAAAAGAATTCACAAGATCTAGATATGTCTATACTTTCTATGGAAAATGATACAAGAAAATCACTTTTTTTCTCCCATGTTTGTATGTAGAGGTTTGAATGCCGCCAGGACAACGGCTATCTTGAATGTAAGAAATCCGGCAACCCCAACTAAAAGTTCCTTAGGTGTCAAAGCTACTGATTCAATCCCCAACCCATATGTTACTGCTATGGTTATTAAGGTTAAAGCCAATGCTAGGATCGATAATGGTCCCCTGTATCCACCAAATACTCGCGCGAGATCCACTCTTTTATTGCCCAAGGCAGAGGCTGTGGATGTTGGCAAACCATCGACAGATTTCTGCAAGACCAACAGATAAAGAAAACCACCAGCCCCACCAATTACGAATGCATACGCAGCTTTTTCACCTGCAAATGCAGAAATTGACGTCCCTATGAAGATGAGAATGGCATCATAGAGTAGTAAAGAGAGCTTTAAATCTGCATATTCCTTCATGCTTTCCTCACTAGATATTTTGTTGTCTGTGAGTGAAATTGATGGAGAGAAGCCTGTGCTGAATATGGTTGAAGAATCGACTCTGTCTAAATCAGTCACAAAGGAAGGTCTCAGTTCAGCCACAGACACCCCCCCACCCTCACCCAGCAGGATATCACTGGTCTTGAACTCATACTGTTGTCCGCTGTACTTGTTCTGTTTCCCATTGTCACTAGAGCTTAGTGATGATTCCTGCGAGGAGATCACCGTCAAGGTTATCCCTCCTAACCTCCAGCAACCTGGTCAAGAAAAGAGGAAAACAAGAAAATGTTTGATGCACAAAACCATATAGTTTCAGATACAAGTTTCTATGTTTTTTGTATTGTGATGGTGTACTGATGTTAATATAAACATTGCACTGTAAATGGACATAGATTTCTCATGCATGTATGGCTCATTTGTGCCACTGTATGTGAATTTGGTCAGATGAAGTGTTCATTCACTTGTGTATGCACGTGTGCGTCTGCTCCACTGGGTGTATCAGCCTGTCCTTGACAATTTGTAAAAGCATGTTTTCCTGTCACTGTGAATGCACATGCAATGGTAATGAAGACTGGCTTGTATACTAAGTCGCATCGGTACGGGTGCGAGTGTTGGGGGCCTAACATGGGTCCAAGGTGTTGCACTCAGCAAACTAAAACTTGGCACGATATGAAATAAATTTAAATTTAAATTTCTTTCAATGAAAATAATACTGATAGAAAATAATGTAGTTGCTTTAACAACTAAGTGACAAACATACTGAAATTCTAATTAGGTTTCTAAAAAAAAAGGTGCGATAATATTTTAGTCATCTTGGAAAATAATATTAAAAGTACTGCAAGAATCCACGAAGGAACAGGCGCAAGATTTCTAACATGGGTGTGTCAAATACCATGAAGAGTTCATGCAATATAGCTCGTATCTAAAACTAACCTGATTCAACACCAATCCATAGTGCTTCAATCTCTCTGAGCTTGGGTCCTTTGAAAGTGATCTTATTGGTGGAACCTCTTTGGAAGCGTCGCATACTGGAATCAGATATATCCTGTGTATCACCAGTGTAATATGATGAAATCATAGGTATCCTTTGTAATATAGAATCACCATTTACATCTATGAGACAAAGGAATATTGCAGCATTCAAGTCACTCAGACTTGAGCCGAAGTCGCCGCTCGTCTGTAGCTGCACAATATATAATGAAAAAGACTCATCCAGTTTGAAGGAAGCAGATCTTTCTTCCAAAAAAGATTCCAAGCAGATGTTCACTTCCGTGGCTGGCAAAAGACGTAAAGGTTTTGCAAAACCCTGAAAATCTGAGGCAGGAACTTCTTGTTATTCTCCTGAAAGCACCTAATGCCTCTGAAAATAAATAATGACTGCTGATTAAAAGACAAGCTTCAAGCACATGGAAAACAACCCAGCCAAGTTTAATCCCATTTATCTGGGTTATTGTTGTGAATTTTACTTTTATTAATGGTTGGTTTTTAAATCTGATGCAGTTTGGTTCTTGATTGTCAAGTTCACACAAGAAAACCATCTCGTTCAATACTCATTGATAAAAGGAGCATCACAAACTTCTGAATTTCTAATCATCAAACCATAGCTTTAAGTGATATTGAACATCTAGTCATCTACCTTGGAATGCAGAACCTTTTGCTGAGGGGCCGAAGCGAGAATGAGTTATTTGGACTCTACTCTTTAGTTTGATCCCAGGGACTCTTTCCGACAAGCCACCAGTTAGACAACTCCTTGTTGGAAAGAAACCATGAACTGCAGAAATTAGATTCTTTAAAGAAATCCCTTCCATCGCAGGCTTGCCACAGTTCTAAAATGATGGTCACAGAAAGGTTTAATCAATTAGTTCCTGAATTTTGAAACATTCAACTTACATGTATTTGAAGGAAGTGCAATTGTATGTAATTTGGGAAGATGTTCAACTTGCTTGTTACAGAGTACAGATAAATATCTTGAAATTATATTAAAGAATCAATGCAACTATGCAAGAATGATGCATTAGACAGTTCTTGTAAAATACAGAATATGATCTAATGAAAATTTTAGTACATTGATTTCACGGTTTCAGTGGTAAAATCTATATCCTGTGATAGAATCCTACTGATCAAAATAGAATTGAAGCATGTTTAGGCATACTTTCACTGCACACTCCTTGTCCATGCTATTCAATATTCATATATACTACAAAAAGAAAAAAAGAAAAGAAAATGGAAAGGCACCCACAACTTGCTGCGGGTTCCATACATATGAAAACAGTTTGCAGATCTGGTACATGCATTCATAAAAGAAAGGATTGGCATATATTGCTGGTCAAGATCAATAGAATAAAATAAAGTTATCAGCAAATTATAAGGTTATCAGCAAATTAAGTTCTTGTTGATGAAGATATCCTAATATTTTATCTATGTTTTAATAAATTTTTTTTGTCTCAAATTTTTGTCTGAACAGGAAATTGTACAAGTAAAAGTCAAAACAGCATCTTTGGCAATTACAAATCTTGGAGCCTTCACATCATTCCAATCTATTGAGTACCATTTGCAATTGGGTTGACAAAATGGACAAAATGAGGTTGTTTCTAACACAATGACAATTTAACATGGACAGAGGAACCAAAATCTCAAGAAACTGGAAAATAGTGGCAATGTTTCCGATGCCAATGTACTACATGCACGATGGTGTATGCCAGTTTCTGATCTTATGCTATTCTGGTCACTAATATGGTTTTCTGCAGTAATAAGATTTGTTGAGCTAGTTCTGATAGAGTGTCTGCATTTTATTGTTGAGAACAAGATGCAAGTTCATGGCCAGATTAAAGGGAAACATTTTCTGCACTTCAAAACCAATGCTTTTGGCTTCCAGATTAACCAATTCAGTGAGTACCTGGAAATGTAAGTGCAAGTAGAAGTTGTGGGAGATGTATATTGACTAAACCCATAATGGCAGCAGAGTTATGTTTGAATGGATTGGTCAATAGCTGCTACAAACCCATGAGAACTAACTGCATGCCCACTAATGAAACTGAAGAGGGAAAAAAGGGACCAGAACAAATTTCACTGTCAAAGATATCACTTGCCTTTAGATTTCAAAAGAAAGATATATGATCATTATATGGGACTCAAACCCATAACCTTTGTCGGTTGTACAAGTTAGTACTTATCAAAGTGCAGCAGGCTCAAGTCCCAAAGATATGTTGTTGTTATTCAAAGGAACAGCACTGATTTTCCAAAAGCATTGCAAATGAAAAAGCGATGTATCACTTTGCACTGAATCGAGGAAAGGAACATAAACAGCATAATAAGAAAAGCTACTTAAAAGACCACTCAAAAAAAAAAAGGAAAAAAAAGAGTTACTTAAGAGAACAGATGTTCATCTTACAGAAGTGGGTTCCTACATTTATTTGAACCACTGGATTGATGTTCCATGAATTGTAAATCATAATATGAAGTTCTGCTCATTTGACTCACAAAGTAAACAAAATGGCTAGAACATATTACCAAAACAAGGGGAAAAGAGGAATAAAAGTAAATAAATGGCTTCAAATATTATCAATAAGGGCAGTCAGGCAGAAGAAGGATAAGACACTTGAAATATATGCAAGGGTTGAATTAGAAAAAGAATCCTTTCTCCAAATCCCAACAATAATGCCTAATTGCAAATCTATGTGATGTGGGGATGCATGGAGCCTTTCCATGGCTTGGATGCCTCTGCCTGCTAATATTGGCAATGTTCAAGTAAAGTTGAAACTTGAGACCTCAAAACAAAAGGTTCAAGTAATGATGAGGTAGGAAAAAACATGAAGATGGTGTCTCACAAATGTAATGGTTTTTTGCAGAAAAGCCAGAAAAAGAGTCCTGCACATTGTTCCCCAAACATGTGTGGTATGGATGCACATCAGAATTCCACCCACATCTATCATTCTCTATATCTAAAAGTTCAAAATAAACTGGGAATACGGCTTTGAAGATGAATAAAAAGATTTGGAAAATCATAGTAGTTGGGCATATAAATATTTCCCATACTTCTATTAACTGTAGTCAGAAGAATCTCTGTTTTGAAAATAATCTCCGAAACTCTGAATATTCATGAAAATTTTGGGAAAAAAATTCTCCTGAATTGTTTGCAAAAAAGCAAATGAATTGTTGCCCCAATAGAAGAAAATATGAGACAATTGTCAATTAAGATAGTTTGGATATGTATGCAAAAGACCGGAATAACCCCAGTATGAAATAATTAAATGTTACAAGGTACTATGATGGGAAGGCCATTAAAGCTTGGGTTTTGCAGTCAGAAAGGACGAGATGGATAGTGAAGTAATGAAGAATATGATTTTCGCATAAAGAGGAAAATTAGAATTAAGAAAGCCAATCCTTGATAGATGGGAAAATGAATTTGATTATGATGATGACACTAAATGAATTAAGCAATTCAAAATTCATGAACTGTTTAATACCTCACAAGAGAAAAAGAGGTGCAAGGAGTTTATACAGTCAAATCTCCCCATCTTTCCTATACAGAAACATCAACAATACTTAAGTAAGCTCTCAGTTTCTTCTCCTTGATATTCGCTAACGTATCAAGCACTGCTCAAAACGTTAATTTGTTTTGACAATGATTTGCGATAAAAATTCAAGGAAATAGCATCCCACATAATTTTGTCCCAACACCTGTTCCACCTTGAATTAAAGCAGAGACTAGCATGCTTTCGTATCCTACCATTTCTGGATTTAGAGCAGAAGGAATCCAAGCACATGATCTTGAGTATATCAATTTCTGATATAGTTCCAATGTTTGAATAAGAATTGGGATATCAACGTCAATTAGCTATGCAAATCAGTTAGATGTCTCTGTTTTAAAATTTTCTAAAATGTTCATGCAATTTACAGAGAGAGAAAATTTAGTAGCTAAATTGTTGACAGAGCAATACACAAGGCAAAAACTAGATGTAATTACGATTTTTTCACTAATTCACAACAGAAAAGAAAAATAGATCTAAAATCGATAGAAACACTTAATTTTTTCCTTCCTTCTATAAAAAAGAAAAAAAGAAAAACCATACCTCCCAATTATCTTTCTGATTCTTTTATTGGAAACTTCAAATAATAGCCTCACTAAAATATTCCTAATCCAAACATCTTCATCACTAGATATGGCTTTCACATTCTAGACTTAATCTGTTCACACCCAGAATGGTTTAAAAAAAAGGGGTGAAGGAAAAAACAAAAAAAAAGGGGACAAAAGATGGTTGGCATCCCCATGAGAGAGAACTCCACCAAAAATTCAAGCTCCATCATAGGTAAAAGAGTGTAAGACCTCTTCTACTCAACCAAAAATAATATTAAATAAATAAAATCTAATACGCCCAGCAAAGTAACAAGCCTCTCTAAATTGTTACAAATTATTCATCTACATACCTACCCTCACAAAATATTAAACCTCAAACTTCAAAATCAGGGGTGAGTGAGGAAATTTCTTCTGGGGCTCTATTAATTTAGTAAAGCTATTATAAGTGACATGAAAAAAAAAGAATGTTGGGGCAGCCAGACATGTATTTTCTTAGAACAATGATGAGCAGAGCCTAAAAAGGAGTCCAAATGAAGAAAGTAAGAACATGAGCTAAACCAGAGATTGTACTTAAAATCATACCTTGAAAATTTTCACTTCCTCATCGCTCGGAGACGTCAGAGATAAAAATGTTAATGCCCTTTAAACTCTCATTTATCAGGAGAGGTCGTATCCGATGATGGGAAACTGCAATCCTCGTTTTAAGCAGAGAGACTCTGCATTTATTATGAGATATGCTCTGTAGATAGGATAATAGGATAAATAAATAACATTTATAGATAATGTAATTTAAAAAATAATAATTTTATAAATAATATATTTTAAGAAATAAACTATTTAATTCGATTATAATGAGTTTTTGATATAGATTATGGAAAGTCGATCATTTTATATTTAACCAAAAAATTTTAAAACCTAAAATCATAAAAACATTATAATAATATAAAGTTTTCATTATCAAAAGTTTAGTTTCATTGGCCATTTCGCTTATTGTGTATTTAAAAAAAAAAACAAATTTCAAAATGAACTAAAACTTCAAGGTAGTGGAGAGCCTCGAACCGTGTGCTGTGCTATTTTCACATTTTGACGTGGTGGGGGACGTGCAATCATTTAAGTAAGTTTTTTTTTTTTAATAAAACTTAGATATTTTATTCAAAAAGAAGAAAACAAAAGCCCATAAGAAAATAGCGATGTTTGATTGGCTCTTTAGTTTCTCTAACTCATATTTGGAACAATCTACCCCCCTTAAAATACAGTTGTTCATATGGTGTAGTGTAGAAAGGAGATTCTGACCAGGTTGGGACTTAGACATAGAGGTTTATAAAGTTTGGACGGTAATTCTGTGTGTCCACTCTGCGAGTTAGCTGACGAATTTTTAGACCACCTCTTTGTAACTTGTCTAGTGGCTTGAAAATTATGGAGCGGTTTCGTGAACCTGATGGGAGTTTCTTGGGTCAGCCCTGGATCATGGGAGGGGCTATTGGAATCTTAGACGTTGGTCCGTCTGCGACTCCAGATGAAGTTTGTGTGAAATACCATTCCAACAGTGGTCCTGTGGTCCATATGGAGAGAGAGGAACTCTAAGATCTTTGAGGGGAGTAGTTTGGAGTTTGGAGAGCTTTTTGAAAATGCCAAGTGAGATTGTGTTCGTAGCTTTGTACTAACAAGGAATTCAAGGATTTTAAAGTTGGGGATCTGTGCATGTCTTTGGAAGGTTGTCTGGGGCACTCTCTTAAGAGGGGCAAGCCTCCGGTCGCTTGGGCCCCTCTGCCTGGTGGGACGTGGAAGTTTAATGTTGATGGAGCATCTAAAGGTAAACGTAGACCGGCTGGGATTTGGGGTGCGCTTAGGAATCATTTGGGTTACACTACTATCGCATTCTCTAAGTCTGTCGGGATTAAGGAGTCTAATGAGGCGGAACTTCTTAGTAGGGCTTTATCCTTAGAGGTGGAATTAAGGGGAGAGAAATTAACCATTGAAAGTGACTCATCCAATGTTATCAAATGGGCCAAGAGTCTAAAGTGCCCTCCCTTGGATATTAATCACCTTAATTAGGGAGATTAGGGCATTAACGTCGGGTTTGGAGGTATCATTTTCTCAAATAAGTAAGACAACAAATGGGCTGGCGGATTTTCTTGCAAAAAATGGTGTTGACAGGGCTATTCATGGCAATTTTCATGCCTCGGGTGGCTAGAGGATTCTTCTTATGGGGACCCTTAGTTTGTTTCGCTGTCTTTCTTTTCCTTTCCTTCTTGTTGGGCGGGGGCCTAATTCTCTTGAGCTACCACCTTCTTTCCTTTTCTACTGTATTTTTATTCTTCTCTTAATGAAATCTTAATCTTAATCGCTTCAAAATAACAGGAAGCTTGGCCCTAAGCAAAAACACAAATAAAATGAAGCCCAAAAAAGGTATCTAAGGTAAGTGTGCTTAGTGTAGGGGTACAAAAATCGCTTTTACCGAGATATCGGCGTCTCGGCCGATCTCTCTCTCTTCTAATTTTTTTTGGACAAATATCGGCCGATATCTCGCTACTACGACCGATACTTACAATGGCGGCCGAGATTGATACCCCTGGCTTAGTGTGACTTGCAATGTGAAAAGCGTCTAACATTGTATTCTATTTATATTGAGAATGAATTATTTTCTCTCTTATTTTAAATAATTGATTGTGTAATTTAATAAACTTATATAAATTATGTATTAGATTTTTATTTTTTAAATAATTATGAATCTTAAAATGTTTTGTGAGATTGAAATTTTATATTAACCTCCACATGTTAGATTGGATTTTAGTTGAAAGTTAAATCCTATTTATTTAATCTTCACAGTCAAAATTGATGTTTGACTCAGGGGTCAAAAAATCGGCTCGGCCGATATATCGGCCGATATTTACATATCGGCCGATATCCGATACGGACGATATATCGGCCGATAATTTTATCTCTCATACCGATATCGGCATTTTCTCTCTCCTCCAATATCGGAACCGTGAAAAAATAGCAAAAAACCGTGATGAATAGTGGTGAACCGTGACAAAACCGTAAAAAACCGCAAAAAACCGTAAAAAACCGTGAACCCCCTGAGAACTGTAAAACCCTGAACCGCGGAAAACCGCTGAAAACCGCGTAAAACCGCGAAAACCGCGAAAAACCGTGAATACCCCCGAGAACCGTAAACCGTGGAAAACCGCGGAAAACCGCGGAAAACAGCGAAAAACCACGTAAAACCGTGTAAAAACCGCGAAAAACCGTATCGGTGTTTAAATTTTTTTTTTTTTTTTTAAATACCGATATTTATGAATATCGGCCGATATTGTGACCGATATTCGGTATGTACGGCCGATACTTATCGTATCGGCCGATATTTACTCGGTTTAAAAAAACCGATGTATATCGGCCGATACGATATGTATCGGCCGATATTTAAACCTTAGGTTTGACTATTAAGATAAAAAATTGAAATTTGATTTTCAGTAGATTTTTTTTGCACTTGTCATTGTGTTTTGAATGAATTTCAATCCAATCAGTTAAGTTTTTAATTAATCTAAAAAAGATATAATTACATTAAGAAATAAATTAAATGACAGATTGTACATCAAATGTTGGAAAAAATTATATTCTCCAAATGTAAGAATTTGAGTATTTATTAAACCCCACTTTCTCTTATAATAGAAAGTGAAATGGAAGAATTTACCGTTCCTTAGACAAGCCTCCTCACTTGTCTCAATTCAAACACAACTTTACATGTTTTAACCTTTAAATTAGGGGCTACCTTATCGTTATAATATTTGATTTTAGAATTTAAAGTTTAAATCGTTTAATAATAAATATATTGAATTTCACAAAAAAATGTTGAAATTGATAAAAAATTAAAAGAATAAGTTAAGAATAAATAATTAGTCATAAGCATATAACAAAAATTCTATGGAGACTCCGCCGATGGGATTCTCTCGAAGAGATATTTCATTTAATATATTAGAACAATCGGGAATAGAATCACTTTGAAAGAGATCACATGTCCAAGAAGTGAATAAAATATTCTCTTGCCTAATTATTATATTTTATGAAATTGATGAACTATAATATCTAAAATTTGTGAAATTTTGTTTACTCACTGCACAATAATTTTTCTTGGGAGATTTTAATTAAGATACTTTTTGATTAATGAGTTTAATATGTAGGTAGGTGTGTGAGTTAATACACTAATGTGCGATTGATCTTTTAATAGAGATGCTTGGTCCACAGATATATTTTTTAAGATGGGAAGGAACTTATTCCTAACCCATCATGCCAAGTTGCCAACTAACCTATCTTACTTACTGTCAACTGTCAACACTAGAAACCTTCTAATATCTTAATTTTTTTCTTACAATTTTTAAATTAAATTCTCAAACTCCATTTAAAGATACAGATACATGGTGTGTGATGATGCTAGCTAAAATTAAAAGGAGATTATTATACTCAATAATCACTAGATTCAATTTAATTTAACCTAAAATTTTATGGAACCAAGACACCAAGTGATGAAGATTTTAATTCAAATTAAGTAAGAAAATTCACAGGAGAGACACTCAATCCAAGTCCATGAAAACCATACCATGTAAAACAAACATGACTTCCTCAAGAGTCGAGGTTTGGACTTTGCAGCCATATAAATTATAAGGCAGAACCACAAGTAAAGTGGGTGGTTAAATAAAATAATGAGCTTCCATTGTGTTTAATAATGTCACGACGCGTTGGAATGAGTAGTAAGTATAAAAATATCTTCGGTCAATAATTAGTACATCGACACCCATATAATTACGATTACCTTTTAATAATATTTTATAAAAAATCTTCAGACCTTTCACTTTTCAACTTCCATAAATATTATTTATTGAGTGTTATGTTATTAGGAATTTTCAAAGTAGATGTAATATAGTTTTTAATAAAATTTTAGATAAATGTTATCAAGATGATTGAGAATGAATTTTTATTTTTATTTTGGAGATTAATAAAATTATTGAATAAATATTTATATGATTAATATAATAATTAAGATGCAGTAAATACATATTAGAAGAGTTAAAAAGAAAATTAGTACTTTAATATTTACGTTGAAGTAGACCCACACAAGTGGAGCGTACTTCTAATGGCTGATTTTAAGGCGACTTGTTCGTCACTAAATAAAAGTCCCACTTATAAGATTAAGTGACTCTTGTCAACAAATAAAACTTTTCCCTATCTACAATAAACGTCTGTCAAAGAGACGTCTCCTCTTTGATCAGAAGCCATTAAGCTTATAATCTCCTTCCATTTCCATCACGCTCAGATAATTTTCACCGAGTGGACCTTTTGCTCTCTGCTTTTGCTGCCCAACCTAATGAGTAGTCCAAAACAAATCCAAAAAGGAGCAGCAGCAGCCATGGGCAGCTCTCCTTCTTCTCTACACGACCCGCCTTACCACCTCCAACAAGACGACCAAACGAACACTTCAAGGGCTCCAAAATCCGGGACCAACAAGAAGCTGAAGCTCATACCCTTGATCTTTCTCATCTTCTTCGAGGTCTCCGGCGGGCCGTTCGGGGAAGAGCCAGCGGTGGCGGCGGCGGGACCTCTGCTGGCCATCCTCGGCTTCTTAATCTTCCCCTTTATATGGAGCATTCCAGAAGCGCTTGTCACGGCTGAGCTGGCCACCGCCTTCCCCGGCAACGGCGGGTACGTCATCTGGGCCAGTCGGGCTTTCGGGCCCTTCTGGGGATCGCTCATGGGCTCCTGGAAATTCCTCAGCGGAGCCATCAACAACGGCGCGTACCCTGTCTTGTGCGTAGACTATCTTAAACGGGTCTACCCGAATGTTTCTCACGGGTTCGCACGAGCCCTTGCCATCTTCTTCTTCAACCTCGTTCTTGATCTTCTCAACTATTCCGGCCTCACCGTCGTCGGTTATACGGCTGTGACGCTCGGCACCGTCGCCCTCCTCCCGTTCGTCCTCATGGCTGGCTTCTCCATACCCAAAATCCATCCGAAGCGTTGGATCGAGATGGGCCACCGGAAAAAGGACTGGAGACTGTATTTTAATACCCTTTTCTGGAATCTGAACTTCTGGGACAACGCCAGCACTCTCGCCGGCGAGGTTGACCGGCCGCAGCAGACTTTCCCGAAGGCCCTCCTCTCAGCAGGCATCCTTACCTGCATCGGGTACATCATCCCTCTCCTTGCCGGAATCGGCGCGTTGGACGTGCCTCAGGACAGTTGGACTGACGGATTTCTCGCCGACGCTGCGGGTATGATTGCCGGCAGGTAAGGTTGTAAACGGATCAGATTTAAGTGAATCAGAATTCCAATCCTAGATGCATGAGCCGTATCCCAATTTGATATGGATTATATTCTGGATCCCTACTTATTAGAGCTGAAATCGGGCTGGATGAGGTCGGGTTTTTAAATCCAACTCGGTCCGAGTTATTAATTTATAGAGGCTCGACGTAATCCGTATTTTGAACTTACTTTATCTTAACTTTTATGGAATCAAGTCGGGTTAAATTAAAATCTCTCAAACCCAATTTGACGCGAATAATGCGAATTTCTTATTTCTTAACCTGATCCAATCCGATGATCTGATTTTCATCATTAGACTTCGACCTGATTTTTGAGTTGGGTCATGTGGGTTCAGACCAAATCCGTCCGAGTTTCACCCCTACGACTTATATTCAAATTAGCATCTAAACGTGAGTTATCAGAATTCGTATTTCTTCTTTACTCATAATGACAAATATCTATCTGATTTGGCTTTTCTCGCCTTATTACAGGCCATTGACTATCCACGAGGGTTGATGATTTTAAATTGTTAAAATTAGTATTATTTATTTAAAATTTAATTTAATTATCATAATATTGGCCCCCAATTCCTTTCCTTGGTCACTTCCTTCTTTCCTTTGTTTCCAGTTTCTTTTTTTAAACGACGGAACCCAAGACCCACCTCTCTGTTTCCAGTCTTTCGCCCCAGTACAAATGATAATTCTTTTTAATAATTATGTCAGTTTTAAATTGCATTTAAAGTTATATATTCATTCAATATATTTCTATTATTTTTAAGTATTATATTTTACTAATTTGTGTAACAATATCACTAAAAATAAAATATTCCGGTATTATCTTCAAGACAGTAACACTGTTCCGATAATGGTTACACATTCAACATTTATATTTTCAATTTTTAATTATTTATACTAAAGAATGCAGATGCTATTATCGCCAAGAATTAATGGGTTACCAGATTCAGATCTAAGCCATATTTAAATATGAATAAAAAACAACCGTACGGGGGTTCAAATGTAAGAATTAAAACAGAGTAAAAATCCTACACACGTAAAACTATTTTTTCAGATAAGTTTTATTTTAATTTTTTTTTTTTTATAGTGTCGAATATGAATTTGTATCCACAATGGCAGGTGGCTCAAGTTCTGGGTTGAGGTGGCGTCGGTTCTCTCGTTGGTGGGTCTGTTCGAGGCCCAGCTAAGCAGCAGTGCGTACCAGCTTCTGGGCATGGCGGATCTGGGATTCTTACCCCGGTTCTTCTCTATTCGTTCCAAATGGTTCAACACGCCATGGGTCGGAATTCTGTTCACCAGCGCGATTACACTTGGAATATCGTATATGGATTTTTCAGACATTATAGAAGCTGCTAATTTTCTCTACAGCTTAGGAATGCTTCTGGAGTTTGCTTCATTCATTTGGCTGAGAAAGAAGTATGCGACGCTCAAGAGACCGTTCCGGGTGCCCGTTGGTACATTCGGTGTTGTGTGTATGTGCTTGGTTCCATCTGCTTTTCTGGTTTTTGTGATGGTAATTGCCGGAAAAATGGTTTTTGCCATCAGTGGCGGATTGACGGGGGCTGGAATAGCGCTGTATTTTGCCATGGTTTATTGCAAGAGAAGAAGATGGGTTGAATTCAGCAAAGAGGAGGAAGTAGAGAGAGAGGAGGAGGATGGCGTCCAAGCACAGGAGGGCTTTTCGTCGGGCCGTGTATGAGGAGACGTGGTGGTTTGGTTTTTTCATAAATTGTTAAAAAAGTTTATGTACTGTTTTTTTTTTTTTTTTCAGTGGATAGCTTTCACTCTTCAAAATTCAATTTTCATTTATAAGGGAAATGGTAATTAAAAAAATTGTAAAAAGGGTAAAAAGGAGCCATATTGTTCTTTTTTGTGTTTTGTATATTTATGGTTTTTGTTTTGGATTTGATCGATGATGGGAAAGTTATTGGTCATTATTCTCGTTTTGAGAGATGATTTGGTCTTTTTCACGTGCGTGAGGTTATTGGCATTAGGATGATATTTTAAAAAATATTGGGCACTTTGCTGCTTTTTCTGGGAATCTCGGGTACGTCATTGACTCGTGGGTGTGGGTTTCTCACTTTCAACTTTCAATTTTGGAAGAGGAGGAAAATTGATAATAAAAATATATTATAAACCCCCTTAGCAATGGTGACATTAATGACAAGGTATTAGATACCATAGACACCGTGTCGACGCATACATATGTAGCAAGGAACTTGCTGATACTACCATCCCGAATGGGATTCCCCCTCCTTTCCAATGATCATTGCCATATGGAATGTGAGGGGGCTTAACCTTCCCCACATGAAGGTCGAGGTTCTGACATACTTTGTATTTTGGAAAGTCGAATCCGCTCAAATAATACACATGTCTCTGCTGCCTCTTTTTTCCCTTCTCAATGGTGCCACCATTCTAATGCGAAAGCCTGCTCTTGTGCCCATATCTGGATTGGGTGGAACTCGTCAATAAACCTCACCATTCTCAAAGTTACTGATCAACTTATCATGACCAGAATCGTCCATCCTCAAGTTGGGACTCCTTTTTTGCTTTGCTGTATCTATGGTGCTAATAATCCCCAGATAAGGATCCCCCTTTGGAATGATATGGTGGACATCTCTATTGCCTATTCTATGCCGTGTATTTTTTCTGGTGATTTCAACTGCATTCACTCTGCTATCGAGAAATACGGTGGGTCTGCCCCCATTCCCCCTGTCTTGGATGCTTTCAATCAGTGCATTGACAACGCTAGCCTCATGGACTTAACGTATCTTCGGCACCGATTTCTCATAGTGGAATTCTTCCCATGGGATCCCTAGAGTTGAGTCCAAGATTGATAAGAGCCCTCATCAATCAACTTTTCTTAACCACTTTCAGCTATGCTTTCTCCTACTATTTTGGCCCCAGCTTATCCGACCATCGGGGCATTTTGATCAACCTATCTGGTAATATTACTAGCAGGAGGCCTCCCTTTCGCTATATTAATCATTGGAGCGAGATCAGAGATTCCACTCTATCGTCAACTCCATTTGGTCCATGCAACTATCTGGCACACCTATGTTTAGATTGGTCTCCAAATTAAAGCACCTCAAGAGGGCCCTGATCAGCTTCCATCAATCTAAGCCTAATCTCAAGAAGCAACTTGCTAATGCTCGGACAGCTTTGGAGACCTCTCATGCAATCTACGATGTCAACCAGACTGATGCCAACTTTACTGCACTCCTTACGGCCAAGAAGAACCTTGAGCAAGCATCGGACTATGAGATTAGCTTTCTCCACCAAAAGTCTCGCCTCCTCAATCTCAATCTTCGCAACATGGGAAGCAAATTCTTTTCATGTCAAACAGGGAAATTACCAACCATCATTCAAAAAAAAAAATATTATAAACAGGGAAAGAAGGATCCTCACACTCTCTTCATGTTTTGAATTATATATTTTTAAATTTATAGATTGGATTGGAAAGTCTTCATAAAGATGGCTTCGGCCCTTTTTGGTTGGCCCAATTTTAGAAGTGGGTGATATGTGTATGTTTAAAGGAAAGTGACGCTGAAATCAATCATAACTATAGTTTTAGAATTTGAAAAAAAATTGGGAGAATAAGTTTTAATTAACTTGATTGATATCCGAATTTTATGTTTTGAATTATATTTCAAGTCAAACCACAATTTTTTTCGAAATATTAAAAAATTTCATGCTCTGTTTTCTCTCTCTCTCTCTCTGTTGGTCATTGACCAGTTGGTGTGGTTAGCTATAAGCGATTTTTTTAGGATGAGTCATGAGTTGCATGTGTCTTGGGAGCACTTGTCAAATTTTTTTCTTGGGATTTGCATTTGCAATTTATTCGTGTAGATTTGATAACATATGATACGATCGGTTCATTCATTTAATGATACTTACAATATTAAATATGAATTTTAATTGGATGACTAATTTTGGGAAATGATTTGTGCACCCCCCATTTTACCCAAGGTGCACTCCTTCACTTATTTTTTCTAATTTTGCCCCCCACTTAAAAAATGATGGAAGAAAAGGTGGGTGGAGGGCAAAATTGGAAAAAAAATTTATAGGAGTGCACCCTGAGTAAAATGGGGGGTGCACAAATCACTTCCCCTAATTTTTTGTAGAAATAGGAATTCAATCAGTTTTTGAATGGGATAAATAGATACTTACAATAATTACATGGTGAAATATTCCCCAACATATTTATTATCTATTCATCCATATATTCTATCAAACTCTATAAAACTTAGCTTACTATAGATAATCAACCTTTTCAGAGAAAAGGACGAGTTACACCTTTCTAAAATTACTCTGAAAATATAAATGTATAGCATCTAGATTAAATGAATGCTATTATATATGGTAACATTGAATGTTAATTCAATGTGAAATTAGAGTAATGAGAATTGGATTCTAGAGGCATGATTCAAATTTACATCTGAGCACTTTTAAATTTATATCTACATTCAAGTAATGATTCTGAAATTTTGGACTAAATGCTTCGAATTAAAACAAACGCAGCAATTTTTTATATCCGCTATTTTTATAGAAACATTTAATTATATTCCAGGTTTATATGTTTATAAATTTCATTTAATCATATTTGTACTCCTATATTTATTGAAAGGTTGGTTGCTCAATAATATAATTTTTTTTTTATTTTTCAAAAGAAAATAGTTGTCTAAAATAGACCATCTAATTTATGATGCAATCCAGATTCCTTCATGATGTCCACATGTTTAAATAATTAAATCAGGAAAAAAATTTAGAAAGTTTAACACTATTTTTTTTTTTTAGGATGGGTTCACTGTTTCACTTTTCAATTTTCAATTTCCATTCTGCACAAGTGAATTGAAAAGGGTACAATAAAATAAAATAAAATAAAATATAGAACAGAAAAAAAATACTTTTCAATCTTCATTCTGCACATGTGATAAATAATTAGATACAGATATCTTAACAAATAATACTTTAATAGATACGGACGGATATTTTAAAGTTTAAACATTGATCAAAAGTGTGGGTTATGAGTTGGATGAAGTGGTGCAAGAATAAACAATGAATGAAGAATTTGGGGGAAAGCGTTTTTTATTTGGAAAGCAATACTTAGAGGCCTTGAGTTGAAATTTACAGATTTATTTTATTTAAGAAATAAAACAAGAACAGATCTGTTTCACTTTCTCGAGAGAGCTCCTCAATAATTTGCCATAATACCCAGCCCAGGCTTAGATTTCTTTTTATAACTTTTATTTTATTTTTAAATCACTTTGAACTGTTTTAAAGTTTAAACTATGACATTAGCATGACATTGCAATACATTATTATTATATTTAAAGGTAAATAATTAAAGAATATCAAAATTACAAATCATATTGCAATATGATATACTATAATAGCAAATTTTCAATGAAAAAGGTTTAAATGGCCTATAAAGATCTCATACTTGCAACATTTGCGTATCAGCATGATGCTCTAGCCAATTAAAATTATGTCTTTAGTGAAAGAAGAAGATGATAAATAATAAAAATAAAAGTTATAATAGTGTTTAGACAAACTGAACCATCCAGACTGTTTAAAAACTGGTTCAGATTCAATCAGATCGGGCCACACGGTCCAGTTTGATTTTTTAAAACACTGGTTGTTGCTAGCATGAAGTTGGTCTCTTCTTTTCTAGTTGATTGTTAATTTGTCTCAAACTTATTGAGTTTTCCCTAATGTTCTGTTTTTAGGGCTATGTGTTATGTGGGTGTGTATTGAGTCTTATATTGAATGTGTACTTGGAGAAAGACACGGGCTTATAAATAGGAGTAGGCACCATCTTTAGTGATCAATTATTTTAGGATCGGAAGTGCCTCTATAACAATGGAGCTAACCTGGAGACACTATTATGTGAGCACTGCAGTAGAGTTCTTTTTGACGTGTGGACCCTACACAAAGAGGTGGTATAAGGGATTGGGCCAAAGTGCATGCCACACGAGTGTGTGTTGAGTCTGACATCGAATGTGTGCTGGTAAAGAATTGATTTATAAGTGAAGATAGATACCACCTTTAATAATTAATCATTTCAGGACCAAAAGCGCCTCAGTCACATTGGTCCTCTTTTTACCAAGCCTGAGTAGTCTGGTTTGGTTGTGTTCGGTTTCCTCTAGAAATGTAATATGTTACCTTGCTTAGGGCTAGTTGGATAAATAAAATGAATAAAGAAATTAAAGTGGGGTTTTTTTACGTCCGAGATATTTTGAATGAGATCTCAGGTCCATCATTTTTTTTTTCTTTACCATCTGTAAATGTTTTTAATAGTTTATTTAGTAGAAAAATCATTGAATGATTAATGTTACCATCTCCTTCCAAATGTAATAAGCTTTGACAGAATCATTCTCATTTTCTCACCTTTTGGAAGGAGAGGGAATCTTCATTTAAAAAATCTTCTTGCATATGGGAACTATGATGTTGGGCTCCACCATTAAGGCTCATGAACGGTGGCTCCGCTAGCAAAGAACAGGCGTTTAAAATGTGTTGCGCCTGTGTTGGCATGCAACATATCGTTGATAAATTTAAAATTTTGATTGTTAAAATTGAATGGCTAGAAATTGATTTTATCGTAGGTTTTTAAATCCGTCTTTAATCAATATGGTTAAATTTTCAATGTACAAAAGCAAAAAAAATTAACTATATACGACCATGTGATATATGTATATAATATATAAAAAAATAGATTTAAAAGTCCGACGAGCCTCAATGAACTTTAAATAAAAAATCAAGTCCAACCTGTCAAATAAGACTTATAAAGTGGTGGTGACTTGCTTTGTATGGATGTCTCTTCACTTAGAATATTATAAATAAGGTTTTTATAGAGTCAATTCTTAACCATGTGGATTGACATGTGATTCGATTTAACTTGATTTGAATTGATGGCCCAACTTAGAATTGAGTTTAATATGAATAGGATAAAAAATAATGAAGTAAGTTTAATAAGAGCAGAGTAAAATTAGTCTCTGAATCCGACCTGTCTGTCTAGATTACTTCATTAATTCTTTTACAATTTTAAATGTTAGATAAGAAATGAACAACATCAAATTCAAGATTAATGCACATAAATCCAAACTCATGTGGGTACTCAATTCAATACAAGTGCTCTGCCACCGAGTCCCACCGACTCTGCACTGTCCAAATTCTAAACCCAATACCCGTCGCCTAAAGAATAAAAAAAGAAGATGGTTGTTTAACACAGAATCTTATATTAAACACAGAATCTTAGGTTGGTTGATTGCGTACACGGTAATTTCTTCTGCATCTCATCCAACTTTTTATACAAAGGATGGTACACCCACTTTTATAAATTATATTCATATTTAATTTGACTTCATTTTATTTAATTATATGAAATTTACATTATTAAAAATAATAATATTGAATGTTTAAAAGTTTTAAAAAATATAATTGTACTTATTCATTAAGATAACTTTACTTTATATGTAGTTATGTACACCTTATAAGAAGAAACAATTTTTTTATCAAACTGATACACGAGTCCATGTGCAGTGTACCCCATAATCATATGAGAGTAGCAGTAGAGAATCTGGGTTCACGAGAATCTGGGTTCACTCACTTCACTGATGATATTCAAGTGCCATGGGAGTTTATTATTTATTCTGAAAAAAGAAAGAATTGCATGCATGCAAGATTGCAAAGTGGTGAGTAGTCGATGGCAGGTGGATAGAGGTGAGATGGGGAGACATGCAGGCAGATACCCAGCACAGTATCTTTCATGAAACCAATGCCTAAAAATAGTAAGAGAGGCAGGAACCAATGCACCACCAAATCTTTGAACTCTGTACCGCATTTTATTCTAATTTCCAATCAATCAGGATACAAAAGTATAGATACTGTCACCACAAACATATTCTCTTCATCTACTGCATATTCTCAATCTCTCATACCAATTATTAAGTGATAAAAGCCAATAATCACAGACTGGGGGATACCATGAGTTTCAAATATCAGCAATTATCACCAATAAATATTTAGACTACTAATTGGTCAAAAATTTGGTCTATATTTTAACCATTTTGACTTATTTCGAGCCTATATATATATATATTTATTTTATTTTCAAAAGAACAATTATCACCAATAAATCTGAAATTTTAAAATATGAATTTTAAGTTCATTTGTGAGAAACGTGATATTTCATGTAATGGGCCTCCCTTCTCCTTCTCCCCTTTAAATCCAATAACGTTGGACTGAGATTACAGTTATTGACTAAAATATGAAGGTTGCTTAAGAGAGAGTTGCAAGAAAACCATGCGAATCGCATCAGAGAAGAGGACGCCAGTATCGAATGAAGAGAGGATGGCAGTGCATGCTTCTTGGCATGATAAAATAATAAAAAATATGGAAAAGTAGGCCCCACCATTCTAAACATTTGACAGTCTTATCTTATCCAGGATGGATATAAGAAGAGCCTTGATGATCTTCCAGTCCTTACATTGCTTGAGCCATGAAAATCAATACCCAAATGGGCAAAGAAGCCTACGAAGGAGGAAAAATGACCAACTCTTCTCCTCTCAATCCACCACACCAAACACAAGATGAGAATCCCAATCCCATCGGGCAATCGATGACATCGATTCAAGTAGAGAAAAACAATAGAAAGAAAAGCAAGCAGCTTACATTGATCCCTCTCATCTTCCTCATCTACTTTGAAGTCTGTGGTGGGCCATCTGGTTCCGAGCCTGCCGTGGCAGCAGGGGGTCCATTACTTGCCCTCCTCGGCTTCCTCATCTTCCCATTTCTCTGGTGCATCCCAGAGGCCCTCATTACTGCTGAGTTGTGCACCACCTTCCCCGGCAATGGAGGATTCGTCATCTGGGCAGATCAAGCATTTGGGCCTTTCTGGGCCTCCTTAATGGGCTCATGGAAATTTTTAAGTGGTGCCATTGACAACGGGGCCTACGCGGTCCTATGCATGGACTACCTCCAACGCGTCTTCCCTGCCTTCTCCGGGGGGCTTCCCCGCCACCTCGCCATTGCCGTCTTCAATCTCATGCTTGCCTTTCTCAACTACACTGGGCTAACAATCGTGGGCTACGCAGCCATCATCCTCGCGGTCCTCGCTCTCCTCCCATTCTTCCTCATGACCCTTATATCCATTCCTAGAATCCATCCTAAACGTTGGACCGATTTGGGTGACCATAAAAAGGATTGGAGATTGTACTTCAACACCCTCTTTTGGAATCTAAATTTTTGGGACAATGTCAGCACGCTTGCGGGCGAAGTGGATTGTCCACAACGGACAATCCCAAAGGCCCTGTTTGCCTCAGGGATCCTAACCTGTTTCTCTTATTTGATACCGCTGTTGGGTGCAACTGGGGCACTCGTATTATCCCAAGGACAATGGATGGACGGATTTCTAGCCGATGCTGCTGGCATGATTGCCGGCAGTTGGCTCAAGCTATGGGTAGAGGTTGGCTCGGTCTTATCAGCAGCGGGCCTCTTTGAGGCCCAATTGACAAGCTGCGCATTCCAGCTGCTGGGCATGGCAGATTTGGGCTTCTTACCAAGCTTCGTCGGACTGAGATCGAAGAGGTTTGACACACCTTGGGTGGCGATACTGATAAGCAGTGCATTAACACTCGGAGTTTCGTATATGAGCTTTACAGATATCATCGAATCGGCCACATTCATATATGGATTGGGGATGTTGTTGGAGTTTGCTTCCTTTGTGTGGCTGAGAAACAAGTTTCCTGCAATGAAGAGGCCATTCAAGGTGCCAGTTGATATACCGGGGGTTGTGTGTATGTGCTTGTTTCCAACAGGATTTTTGATATTTGTGATGGCAATTGCTAGGAAGATGGTGTATGTGATCAGTGCAGGGCTGACAATGGTAGGAATAGTGGGTTATTTTGTGATGGGTTACTGCAGGAAGATTGAGTTAATGGAGTTCAAGAAGAAAGAAGAAGGAAGAGGAGAAGTAGGGAATTTAGGGTTTTGAGAAAAAGATTCCACCCCTTCCATGCATGCATGCGACGTTTGTCACTTTACGTCAGATTTTTAGGGAAATGGTATCTGGTGTGATTATGTAGGGAAATAGGTCTATTGAAAAAAGTTCAAAATTTTACTTTATATAATTCAATCTTCTACACTTAATTTTGAATAGTAAATTTATAAGATATATAATTTAAGTATAATTAGATTCAAGAAATGACTCACACTAATACTTATATAATAGAAAAGAACTGCCTTTTCTTTATACTTTCTCCTCTTGAAGACCTTACATTTAATCAAATCATATAGATATCTCTTCAACACATCATAAGTCATTGAAAAGATTTCAGATGACCCACCAAAGATCTTTGACAAAATTGAGTTCTGTTCTAAGCGTGTTGTATGGATAAACTTGCACAAACCTCTCAATTTTGAATCCAATTTAGGATTTTTATTGTTTTTAAAGTAATTTGTTTAAAAATTCAGCCACGAGAAGTAATAAGAGACGTAGGCAACATAGGGTTGTCTAAACTCAGTTTTCTAAACGGTGGTTTTATTTAAATTAACGGAAACCTTGTGAAATCAATTGGGTAAAACTTAAACTTTGATGGGTCTGGTATAGGATGTAGGGTGAATGAGGTCTGAGATGGGTGCTTTAGAAATGGGAATGGCCTAGTAATTGCAAGTAAACTAAGCCAGCAGACTCTCTTTCTCTTAATTAATTAATGTTGAGTTGAATATGTTGGGCTACCGCTGTCAGGTTGGCAACCAAGCTGAGAATCCAAAGGATCATTATAGTATACAAGGATGAAATTGCGATCTTATTATGAACATACTGCAAAGAGGTTAGAAAGATGTGATCTCACCCTCAAGATTATAGCACACTTTCGTAAAATCAAATAACAATAATCAAATTCTATCTAAAAAGTCACTCTCCGTAGTTTTATTCGGAATGTACATTTAGAAATTTATGAAATTATTCTCACCTCCGATATAGATTAAAGATACCTTTGTTACAAAAAATATATATGTTTTTGTGTTAGGGTTGAAATTAGATTCAGACTTGGAGAATTATTTTCTTTACTTTTTGTTTTTTTAATGAATCCATATTTAAAGGGAATGAAAAAGAGAAATGAGAAACTAATAAATACGTCAAAATGACAATAGGAAAAAAAAATCCAATATGTAAGATTGAGAATGAGATATGACAAGCTGTCAAAAGTTGTCCATTTGTGAGAAAAAAAGGAAAGAAAAGTGATGAAAGAAACTTATGAGTGCATGGAAAAGGTCGACCCATACGGCCAACAACTACCCCACATTGATTTTCTTGTTCAGAAACTAAGGCTACAAATTTCTATTAAGGTGGGAACCTCCCACGTGAGGTGATTTCTTGACCGTCCCACATAAATCTCTAAATAGAAATTCTGTGGACACCCTCTCTAATGGAATTTGATACTTTAAGTCCTCTATACTTTTGTGGTGTAATGGAAAGAGAATTATATAATTAGGGAAGAGTTGAATTTTCAACTTTTAAAAATTAATGATTTGCATTTTTTGAAACTTAGAAAGCAAGAGTTATATGACTCAATTGATCAGTTAATAATGAAACTTTATATATTATATATTTATGTAATTAATTCTGTCACGCCCCGACCCGACCAGTGGGCCCGGAACGCGACTGATTTTTTTTTTGAAAGATAAGGTAAGTACACTAAACCACAAGCACTTTTACTGGGCCGGATCAACAGTTAGGCCCAGCGGTTACACATCAGCCCATTGAGTGGACTCAAACATGTACCATATGCCTGCCTCCAAAAACAAAGACATAAACAATCATCAACACATAACATAATCAAGATCAACCATCATTAATTAATCATAACATTGTCTAAATTGGCAACATAGCCGATTACAACGGTCAAATACAATTTAAGTACCACATCCGGTACTTAATACAAAAACAATGGTTCCAAGAACCAACAGCAAGATCAGGGCATTCCCCTCCGGGGGAATCCCAAGGCGCTGCTTCAGCTTAAACGCCCTAAGCTTGAAAGAGAGGGTCCTCCTCCTCGGGTTCATTGCCTGAAAGGTGAGTGGTGTGAGCTAACTAGCCCAGTGAAGAATAATTAACAATGCATATTAAGTAAATAGTAAAACAGGTTAGCAACAGTTCAATGTCACATGCTTGATAACAGTAAGCATAATTTCAAATAAGATAATAACACCATTAGACTATCAATCACTGCCATTATCCACCGTAACGCCTGCCGACTACACTGAGACCAGTATTAAGTCCCGACACGGTCAAAATACATCCTTGCAAGTACATCTCCGGCTCTTAAACGTAGCCGGTACTGACACCCTCGAGTCAGCAACTGACGACAGCATGGTCCGCCCATGGTCCAGTAGACATAAACCATCTCTCATATGGCCGATATTGGTTCAATAGCCCAGGTACGTGGAAGCAGTCTTACATACACATACGGTCAACACCGTAATATCAAATCATCACAGCACTCTTACCATAGTGCATCATGTATAGGCACATGAGTGGGTTCATAAAAAAAAACCGAAACCACTCATTGCTCAATATAACACCTGTTTACAAAATCTGCAGAGTTAAGTTCCCTCACCGTGATCGTGTGGTTTCGCGGTCTCTGTCAAACAACATACAAGTGCACGATCAATATACATACAAATACGTACACATACGTAGTATTTTGGAAATCACACGTTTTCCCACAAAATATCCAGGGTTAATGGAAATGAGTCTCCTACTTGGTTTCTATCCTTTTTAAATTATCCACAAGATAATAATATAATAAACATAAGGGGCTCAGTCCAAACTCATATTGTCTTCTGGGCATTGACCAGATTGACTTATTGAGTAAGGTCTAGATCCTCGGGTCACTTCTCGGTTGTCTTCTGGATATGGACCAGAGCTGACATTTTGAGTAAGCCTCGAGGTCACTCAGTGCCCGACTATAGTGTCGGCCTGAAAGTGAATCACTCAGTTCCCGACTAGTGTCGGACTGAAAGCGTATACAATAGTATTTAGACTATAAATAATAAGAGGAAAATGGGTTAGTACAATTTTAATTAACAGAGGGGGTATAATTACGACAATTAATCAAACACATCAATTAAAACAGCAATCAATAATATTTTATCATTTTCAAAAACGGGTTCCTCGGAACATCACTTCGGAACTAGGGTACAGTGGTTTCGGATCATCCGAACCACCTAAAACTGAGTCACTGGCCTCGGACCTTGAGGCGTGACTTCGGATCGTCCGAAGACTGGGTCTCGGACTGTCCGAAGTCCAATCCGAAACAGGAAAATAGAAAATAGAGGTCTCGGTGGGTCTGCAAGTCTCGGAACGTCCGGAGACTGGGTCTCGGACCTTCCGAGAGGGTCGGTCCTTCCGAGCTGGGCTCGGTCCTTCCGAGTTGGGCTCGGTGCGTCCGAAAGAGGTTGGGCTCGCCTCGGCGGTCTGGGCTTCGGGTTGAAGCTCGGAACGTCCGAGGGTCACTGCTCGGACTGTCCGAAGGTTCGGACCGTCCGAAGATCGGCTCTCGGACCTTCCGAGAGTCGTCTTCTCCACTGTCTGCAACTGCAGACAGTGACGGCGGAAATACACCGAAATGCGATTCCAGAAAGGGAGGGCTTCCCGAATTCGTTTTTCACATCGGTCTGGTTTGATGGACTCCTCTGGGAGTCCTCTTTACACAGGGATTGGTTTGGAGCTCAAAAGCTCAAAGGGCCATCCAATTTTAAGGGTAGATCATCACGGGTACATGAAACCCATGGTTTTCCTTAAAATTTTAAATCGGTTTTTCTCCATCAAAACGGGGTCAATTTTGGTTTTGCTTGATTCTAAATCGGTTAGAATTTAAAAATGAATACAATGGATACCTTAGTTCGGAAATTTGGGTTGAAATTCGGGTGTTTGAAAAATCTTCCACTTTGTTACCGAGAAACAGAAGGCACGGCAAAGGGGTATCGGTGAGAGAGAGAAGTGAAGGAATCGGTGGGAGTTTCAAACGGTGATCGGAGAGCCGTTTAAATAGGAATTTGGCCGGAAATCCGGGGATGGGACACGACGGGAGATCTCATGATTGCCGGAGATCGACTGAGCGGCCAGTGCATGCGCTGCATGCGGCTGATGCTGCTACAGTGCCGGACTCGGGGTTTGCAAATCAGTCCTCTGAAATTTCTGTTTTTGCAAATAAGTCCTTGTTTAAGAAAATTTGATTTTCAAAACTAAAAGTGGTAAATTCAAGATTCAATAATCCGATCCAACCTTACAGATGGGTTGGGTTTTGAAAACTTAGGTCACCATAAAATTTTTAGATTTTATTTCTTATTAAAAACCCTTGATTTAAACAAAAATCATATTTTTCTCATAATTACTTAATTAATCAAACGTAAAAATAACTAATTTGTAAATCTTATTTTCAGATGAAATGAAATATCTAGATCATTTTTAAAATGGTCTAACACCCGATACCGTTTTCAAAATTTAACTCCTTCCCGAAAATATTTTAAATAATTAAAACTCTCTTTCGGGCGATATTTAAATATCATTTTCTGAAAAATAAATTCATTTTAAACTTAGAATGCAAATCATTCAATAAGGAGAGTATTATCAATCAATGAAAATCACCAAATCACACCAATTATGAAAATTTATACGACACACGGTAAAATTACCAAAATACCCCTCCAGCTCGACCGGCTGGATCACTGAGCTCACGGGCTCGGATTTGGGTCTCGCTTGGGTTTTCCTCAAAGCCCTGACCGAAAACTCTGAGATCAATCGATTAAACACGGAAATTAAGCTAAATTACGTCTAATCCGGGGCAGGGTATTACAAATTCTCTGTCATACCAAATTATCTAGGCCTAATAATCTATCTATTAAAAAATTAATTAAGAATTATTGCCACCAAAATCTTACTAGCCTAACTCATTCCCAAATTCTACAAGTAAAGAAGAAACCCTTGATTATTATCCCTGCCTAATTAGTCATCCAAATCTTCAACATTCTTATTTTCTCATATATCTCATGCTCATGCTATCAAATCTTTAATGGGCCAATCATTTTTAGTTGGTATTTTGGCCATTCCAACTCATTTGAAATTCAATTTTTTATATCTTTCTCAAAAACATAATTCTCACTTAAAAAATAAATATTGTGTACTAATTATCTAAAATTTCAAAGTACAATTTTGAATATATTTATTTTGGATCTACAAAACATCCAATGTTTCATGATGAGGGCTTTTTTCCACATATCATGACCTACCTTTTTTTTAATTTTTTTTTAATTTTTGAAGCTCTGTCAAGAATAAAAAGCTGATCAAATGACTCTTTTGGAAATTCAAATAGAAAATGCATATTGTACATTGTTCCTCGTAAGTTCTATAAGTAGTGTTAAAATTTTAAAATTCAACCACTATTTAAAACTCACTGTCCAAGTCAAGTCATCCATCCGGAAACACAAATTGGAGGTATCAAAGCAAAAGAATGATCACCTGCATCTTGCTGTACAATCTATTATCCCCTACACTTAGGCATAAGGTTCATTTAAAAAAAAAAAAGGAGAAATTATTTCGATTAAATTAATTAAGTCTCATTTTTTAATTCTTAAAGAGTTGATCAATTTTGAATTTTTAAAAATTTTAAATTTTATAAATTTAAAAAGTAACGACTGTGCTTAACCCGGTACAATATTGTCCGCTTAGAACCCACACAGACATACACAGCTTTGTATTGGACTTAGGCTCAACTCCTGGGGGTGAACTCCCTCATATAAACCCCCCATAAAATCAGTTTCTAAGTGATGTGAGACTTTTTTTCTACACCCACATGCCCGACCAGCTGCCTTTCGTCGATCGCACCAACATAGCTCTTTCTTTTTGGGCCGGGTCGTCACATAAAAAATATAACTTAATTGTTTTGATAAAAGTGAAATTTAGTAGATCACATAATTGAAAAAAAATAACTTCAAAAAAAAAAGAAAGATCTCTATTTTATCTAATAGATCTTATGATGCGTACGCAGAGTAATAATACACTGAACATTGAGTCATGAATTCACGTGAAAACAAAGTCCCACAACGATGGAAGCCATAAAATAAGGGACTCCTGAGCGCTCACAGCAGTACAGCAGAGATGTTTAGAGACAAGCAAGGATTTATGTGGCACCAAAGCTTCATGGTACAATCAATAATCTTATGTCACTTCAATAAAACAATATCAAGAAAAATACTTTACAGTACCTAAGTTATGGAGCCTGCAAATCACCAAGGGTTAGCTAGTGTCGCCTTATTCTACACACATATATATTTAGATCTCTACACAAAATGAAAAGAAAAGAAATTATTGTTTCTACGTGACAGTGACAATAGTACAGTTTTTCCCTACTTTAGCAACTAATTACAATTAGTTGAAATAACAGTAGGCCGGCAATTTGTCCGTCTGATGCTCTAGTAATAGTAATGGTAATAGACATGATTGATTGGCTCAGTATCAGCAGCTAAGGAATTGGTGATTTGGGAATAAGAAGATGATGGGCGCATTCTCGTTGAATCTCTTCCGGAGGTATGAAGCAATCGATGGAGAGGCCGGGGACATTGAACACAACATCATCGATTGTCCATGCCTCCTCCATTCGTGTCATTAAACGGTTTACCTTCACATCCTCACCAAATCTTGTCAGGTACACCGTCGAGTGCCCCGTGTGGGCGATCGCCACTCCGTCCACCGCTCGATAATCATCCATCCTTGACCCAATCGTCGTCTCCCAATACGTCGGATGAGACCCCAGTGCTTGGATCCGAGTCAAGTGGGTGTCCTCAACATACACCAGCAATCCACTTCTCTGACTGAAGTATCCGATCATCACATGCTTGATTATCTCAGCCGTGTTGTCACTCCGATCGGCCAGCACCGAGTGATCGGCCGCCAATTTTAGAGCGAAACAATCTTCGTCGAAGGCCCGTTGCTCCCCCATATATTGTGCACTGGAAAATACAGCTGCTACTGTTGCAGGATCTAGTCCCTACAACAGTAATTTCATGCTAATTAAGATTAGATTGGTCATTACTCATCAGTCTTGATGACGATCACATACATACACATAGGCTTTGATTATGATGCATTAAGTACCAATTAATATCACATATTCACACGATTTGGTTCTGATAATGAATTAAATTGGAAATGTCATTTCATGTCTGCATAAGAACAAGAACGTTACACCTGCTAAAATTCGGTACACTCCTAAGTCAAAAATCAAATAATGTTGATGACGCGATACATACATATCATTATCAACCAGCAATCTATCAATAAATGAAATTTCATTAGAAATAATAATAATAATAGGCAAATTTTCACTCAAAGGAAATAAATATTTTAGTATAAGAGGGTGAATTGACTCTTCAACATAAAGCCAAATAGATATACCTCAAATGATGATGTACATTTTCTGGAAACACCACAAAATACACAATACAAATGAAACAGGTGATGTATGAAAGTGGGCACATCTAAGGCCCAGCTCATATCATCCAAGGACCAGAATTGCCTATTCTTCATCTAATTGGATGCCACTAAGAAGGATGGGACTGTCTAACTGCTTAATTTGGTGGCTTGCGTACTGTATGTTGTAGAATTTAAGTTCCTTAGTTTTCAAGCTAAAGTTTAATTATTTTAATAATATTTGATTATTTAAATATCCGATTAGAGGTGTAAAATACTCAGGGTTATCATATTATTTAAAATAGGCTCTATTAGATTATTTTAACCATTGATTTTAGTATTAAATTTGAATTATAGAATAAATATTTATACCATTAAAATTTCGTCTAATAGAGATGACTTTGATGATTTTTTTTAGACCAAGATTCAATTTGACATGTAAAATAATATATTCAACAATTTATATTAATTACTGAATGAACTCACATAGAGATCGTAATTTGGACGGAATTTCTACCAGAACATTTCTTCATTTTATTGATATTAGAGTTGAATGGAAAATATTGGTGAGATTTTTTTTTAAAGAAAATTGTTGGACTATTTCATTGTCATGAGTGAGACCCATGGTAAAAATTCAAAAAACGTAAAAATATGTTACGATCATGATGACATTGGTAAACTACAAACTACAAATAGACCCAACACCAAATTATACAAAATGGGAAGAAATAAAAATAAAAATTAATGTTCACATTAAAAAAAATAACATGCTAATATTCTTGTAATGAAAATAAAGAAGATAGTAAAAAGGGGAAAGGGGTCCATTGGATAGATGGACCGATCCGTCCGATAATCAAGATCCTATAGTACATTTGTACCACGATTCGAAAGTAAGGACCACAAAGGTTGGAACCATAATCAAATAAATGGTTGTGATCAATCGTACGTAGCCCATTAAAAATAGTATAGATCTGACCAATGAGGCCCATGTTTTACGTGGTGTGGTTCCCAACATTTCCTTCCTTGGTAGGAACGTCAGACTACAGAACCATTGGGCCCATTAGTAGAAGAAAAAGAAAATGCACATATATTTATATAATATAGAAAAGTAAAAATACATATTGTTAAGGGAAATATTAAGCCATTTTACCCAATTCATGCTGCAGAGCTAATTAGAATTTCAATTTTATATTTTGGGATTTATATGCAAGATTAAGGTGGTGGGTTGGAGTCACTAGTATAAGTACACAAGTTGGTCGATAAGCGAAATTGTGAATGCTAATCTATATTGCTGGGATCAATAGAATGAATGGAGTATACTTGCCTGGAGAGCTCGACGAAGAGGTCGTACACCGCCCTTGGCAGGATGGGCACCAAGCCATGGTGTATGGCGCCAAGCGACTTTGCCGTCACTGCCGGCCACAACCTTGTGTCCGGCCACAACTAGCTCCATCAGCCACATATCAGGCGACATTTGCCACATTATGAAGCAGCCCTTCTGCGGCTCTCCACCAGCTGTGCCACCTACTGGCTCCTCC
Organism: Chimonanthus praecox; assembly: GCA_022113865.1. Lineage (NCBI taxonomy): Eukaryota > Viridiplantae > Streptophyta > Magnoliopsida > Laurales > Calycanthaceae > Chimonanthus > Chimonanthus praecox. The sequence continues at coordinate 68,746,550 of CM039089.1, read as the reverse complement.
CCTGTGCACATTCTTACTTTACCGGAGACGTACATGCTTTTCACCGACTTTGACATCTTCCGGCACCCCGTTGCTGCCATGAATTGCTCGATTATGTACTGGGCTGATGATTCCACCTGTTAATTGAACAGAACATCATACAGAAAACCAATTAGCCCATGCACAATTCTAAATGTTCTATACCTATATTTCATGCATTCAATCAATCAATACTTGGATTGCATAAGGCATTCTAAGAAACAAGACAGATGTCTTGGAAGAGAAAAAACATTTACAAACAACAATGAAAGCAGTCCCTAAATTCTGTTGTCTAAAAAGATAAAAAACCAACGATATTTGATTACCTAAAAGTAAAACTACTTACAATTTTTCCTTATTTTAAGTCGAAAGTACGTCTATTAAATAGCCGTATATATTTGACGATTTGCAAAGATGCACACGTGTGGTTAATTGAACATTACACGTGCATGAGTTCCAAGTTATGCTGATGAGAAATGATTTTGACGATTAAAAAGAAAGGGGGCTTACGCTGTAGGGATGGAATGGAAGGCCCGAGACAGGGGAGAGCGGACAGGCCAAGACACCCAAAAGGACCTTGAGGTCAGATTTCTTGTGGGAGAGGAGAGGGAACTGATTCCTCAGCCACTTCTTCCAAGATCTATCTTTCGATCCCTCTTCACTGATGGGCTCTTCAGATAATGGAGCAAGACGACCCATTCCCAGTCTTCTTCTTCTCTCTTCTTCTTGTATCTCCTTCGGTTTTCTCTATTCTTTTAGCTCCTTCAGTCTCTCTTTTATTTTGGTTTTGGTATTGGACTATTGGTATGGTTGTTATTTGAAAGGGGCTTTATGGGGTATGTTTTTGGGTGGATACGAGAAGGGGCTTGTAAGGCAGGTAAAGGACAGTGGGAGAGAGGTCCAAATCTCTGTAATAATGGCTTTTTCTTGATGTTTGGTAAATGTAGAAATTCATAAGTGTTTTTGGGCCAGGGAATGGGTCTGAACCCAAATAGAGAAAATACTTTCCAAGCGAGACTGGATAATAGATTTTATCATCAATTGATTATGGCAGCACGTATACATACACGGGTCGAAGGAAATGTTATTCGTTCCAAGGATATACCCACCGAACCGATTGAGAAGGAAAAAAAACCATGGGCCCTACCGTTGACCGAAACCCAAGGTCATCCTTAACCGTAGATAGGTGGGTTAGGGGCGATCATGGTGGTGTCGATCCTAGGTGGAGAAGTAAAGCATCGATTTGGATATAAGAAAAAAACTCATAAAATTGGATTTCGAACGCCCAAAAAAGCAACCGAAGAAACTGGCTAGAGGAGGGTCTCACCATACTCCGATCAGAGATATGATGGTACAGATGGATAAACCATCAAAAAACGAAATGGGTATGATGGGAGCCGCGGGCAAAAACCTTCTCCATTACTTGATCTAAGACTGAGAAGAAGATCTGACAGTACCAAATTTGGATGATTATATAAATATGAAGTATGTAAAATTTTACCATCAATTGAAAATCTAAACTCATTAACCTTTGTCTTCTAAATTTAAAGAGTTAACTTTTAAATGTTTAAAATCAAGATTAGGATGACCAAATAGAGGGTCTTCATATCACATTAACTGTGTGAGCTTAAGGCCCATTTAAAAGACAATCTTTTTGTCAAACTTCAATAGAAAAAATCTTGATAATTTTTTGTTGAATAAATACATTAGTTACATGATATTTTGGCTCTTGATAGATTCAAAAGGTAAAGTTCAAATGTATTAATCGGTGATTTCCTTGGCTTTTCACCTATTTAATATAACATTTTGAGTTTTAATGAATATCTTGTGAATGAATGAGCTTGAACTATATTTGCCAGACAGGTCATGCTCATGTGTATTTTATGAGCCCATTCTAATAAACATGTTAGTTTAGGCTGTTAAGATAAACCCTTGAAATCCATTGGGCTTTTTGGCCCATTTTATAAAGTCTAATGACTCTCTCTTTATCTAATCCTGTAGACAAGACTCCAAAGAATGGGCTCAGAGATTCACAGATCCAAACAGGAGGGCTCAAATTTAGCCTAAATAGGCCAACATATTGTGGATGGGCTTTAGACTTTTAAACTACGAAAGGATTTAGAGTCAGTTGAGAAGAACCAGGCCCAAATCTGATCTGTTAATAGCTCTATTTGTACTTTTAGTCTGTTCCTTTTTACAGTAAAAGTCACCTTTTGTTGGGTCAAAGAAATAACCCTTTTGCTTTCATATATTATATAGTTATATTTAGAAAAATCATTATAAATTGTGATTAATTGGAATTTGGAAGTTTTGTGATGTCATGGTAAGATACCATTTGAAGCAAATATATCTGGCATTAAAAAAAAAAGAAAAGCAAATATATCTGGCATTAAAAAAAAAAAGGAAAGAAAAAAAGGAAGGAAGAGATCAATTCAGATCGCGGAAGAAAGAAAGAAAAAATTTATTGAAAAGATAAATGTCTCCAATCATCTGAATTTGAAGCACACGAATATAACTGCAATGAAAAAAAGGCGAAGAACATATTGATAACCAAATCCAGCTTTGTAGAAGTAATTTTTTACTAAAACAATATGCTAAGAAATGACATTTAATTTTTCTTTTTGTTTCGCAAGAGATGTATGTCTTATTATGACCTACATGAGCAACAGTTGTCCACATGAATTGCACTTGTGTCTAATTTGATTTTACCTACATGAATTGCACTTTTGTTCAATTTGACTTTTAAAGTCTATTTATCTGATAAGATGAATTTTCACCATTAAATAAGTGTGAAATTTTAAAAAAATTAAAAAAGTGACTTCTTCTATCCAATTAAGATGAAATTTTATAAATATTATATATAAGTTAAGAATTTTTAAATTCACTCATTTATATGAATCTAAGTAGGTCCAACAAAATGTTTCCAGCAAAGTTGACAAAAACTTATTTATAGAAGGCGCTACTATTTACCTAACAAATAAATTTATGACAGACGTGTAAGTTACGCAATAAAGTTCCAACCCTTAATTTATGGATCATGCCCTGACGTCTCATATCGTAGCATAAAATTTACTATCCACTTCTAATTCTTTAGAAAAGCAGGAAGAGGAATGTACTTCATGATAACCATAAGGTAGATGTGCCATTCAATCAATCCAGATCATCCAATTTCATCATCTGTCATCATTAAACTCAAAATTCTGTCTATTTGGATTAGTTTTTTTTAATTCAATTTCTCTACTTTCTAATAAGGCTGATGCTTCTACTTTCATATTTTCTGAAAAATTCAGTAGATATAAAATGGGTCCATATCGACTATTACACCAACTTTAAATGTGTATTGGAGCCCTTTTTTTAATGTATAATTAGTAGAAAGCTAAACAAAAATATTTGGAGGTAGAGGACATTCCACCATTCAAAGCTAAACATGAAAAAGAATAAGATGACAAACCCAAACAAACAAAGTGACTTACAAGGGAGTTTTAGAGTGTCACGAGCTTGACCCGTTGAACAAGGTAGCCCATTTAACCTTTGTGGCACTTTTCTTTAGATTTTTAAAACACATTAATAGAACTCATCTTTAAAAATCAACTATTAAGAAAAGGAAACTCATAATCTCATATTCAAAGGTGGACTTTGCTAACAAAGACATAATACCTGCTCACAAAAAGCTCCAAAACTAAAGAAATGTAGAAATTTAGACCCTTATCATTCTCCATACTTAGCTAGCCCAATGGAATCCCTTCACCATAGATTGGAAGCCACTAGGCATGTGACAAATAACTTAATGAATCTCAACAAAGAGATCTTCCTAAATAGGGCCTGATGTTAGTTGATTCTTCATCCTATCCAACGCTATTATTAGACTAGACTTTTGAGATGCAATCAATAATCCGAAGCACTTCTTGAGCATTGATATTTTTTTTCTTTCTATCTCCTTCGCCGTTGCTCCGTTTCTGTTTTTTACTTCTTCTTTTTTCAGCTCTGACGTGATGATTTCGTGTTAGGGAGCAACCACTGGCCCAAATGGGAGTAGATGTAGATTGATTGTATGCTGCTGGGCAAGCAGACTCATGGCCATAGACATAAGATGATCGGTGAGTGGCCAGGCCCAGCCCATTCTATCTTCAATCAGCATGATTTTGGGCTGGCATTGGGGTACGTTAAAAAAAGTCCATTTGCTTTAGACACATCCCCGACGAGGACCTGAACATCTTAAATGGATCTAAATTTCTAAATCAACATGAAATATATTTTTCCCGCTTAAAAAAATGATTATTAGTTAAAATAATTAATGGATGAGGCTCCACATCTCCTAGAATGATTCCAAGTTAGGGAGAATAAATTGAGCTGTTCAACTGCTGGCAAAGTTCTATGTCAAACAAATAAACTGTTTAGGACTTAGTCAGGCCCTAAGAGCCATGAACCCGAGCCCCAAGAAGCCCAAAACATCCTAAACTGGCTACCATAGATCCACCCTGGATTTCTACGTAATTGGGCTGAGCCGCTGAGGTTTTTGTTTTTCCAATATATTCTAAATCAAACTTATTTTGAATGAATGGTTTTGATCTTGAATTGCAAGGTGACTGAGATTATAATACAATAGGAATGAAACTGTTATCATGTGATCTAAGGCCCTTTTTGGACATTGGATCCTAACTGGGGGTTCTTAAGGGCCCCTAAGCTGTGGATTACATGGGGTGTTGGCAATTTGGCATAGCATAAGATATTTTCCTTAGAGAGGACTATGGAAACGAGTGCATTGTTTTTAGAGAGGACTAAGGAAATTGCTTTAATCTCATTCTGGATATAGATATTTTAGTGAACCCCATAAATGTTAATGTGCATTAAAGAAAGATTTTCTGGTATTATCATGATGTGACCTCATTCGCATGTTTGATTTAAAAATTGTAAAAATAAAGTGAAATAGAACAAAAGAAGTTGAGCTTCAGTTTTTCATTTTATTTCAGCTATAATTATTAAATGGAGTGAGTGATTACATAAGCATGATTTGATCTTGATGGGAATAGATGGAGAAGTGGTCTTATTCAACAGGGTGAATCATTGACTGGTTTAAAGCGGTCAAGAATGGAGAAGTGGACTTATTCAATAGGGTGAATCAGTGGCAGCCCATCAGCATAGAATTGATGGCAACATCTAACTATTTCCCTTTGTTTATGCTAAAGTCAAGATTCATATATTTGTTGTACACTCAATTTACATTTTGAAAACTTCAGTTCAGTTCCATTGTCTTGTTCAGTATTTTTTATGATTTTCAAGTTAGTAAAGGAATTTAGAAAAGGAAAGAGCAGATGACCCCACATCCTGCCCTTGGGTTTAATCAATTGGAGACACTTTGAAAAGATGCCTAGGTTCAATTTTTTTTTTTTTTTTAATGTAAACCCATAAAGAAGAGATTGAAATAAGGGGATTCGGCGGTATTTATATATATATATTATAAGTCTTACTCCATACCCACTTGCATATGTAGATAGTTATTTTATATACTCTTAGCTGTATGACTAGTTAGATGATATGAATTTGAATTCAGATATACAAGACTAGTGGCTTTGAGATTCAAAGGATAGGTACAACAACCACAGATAGAAATGTCTCTGAATCCAACGGTTTAGAATAATCCGATGATTGTTGGTGGTTTGATGCTCCATATAGCGCACTTGATCGGTTAGTCCGAATTGACTCACTCTGTAGGATTTCAAGTCAAGTGGGTAATCAATTTTTGTCAAAGTTTTTTGAGCCGAATTAAAAAATTGAATCAAAATACTTGACTCAATAAAATTGTGAGTCAAATGTGAATTTTGAGTTTTGCAACTACCTTTTCTTCAAAATTTAAGAGTAAACATTAAGTGTTTTCAAGATTATAATATTTCTTTTTCTTCAACAGGTTATGTTAGTGGTTATAAAAAGAAAGTTCATTAAATTACTCATATATTTTGTCTCTAAAGCAGGGGTTTAAATCTCGCCCGGGAATAATATCAGCCATCTCGGCCGATATCTCGTGTAACAACCCGGCCCATAAAAAGGACTTTGGGCTCGACTCAGCAAGATATTGTCCGCTTTGGGTCCACACGCTCACACACTTGCACACGCGCGAGCCCGCACTGTTTTTGGATCGGACCCAACCCAAGTCCAGGTCCAAAAGGCATCTTGCTGGAAGAGGAGGGCAATGCTACTTATAAACCCCCTCTCAAATTCCTCAAGTTCCGATGTGGGACTTTGGTTTGTCAACCTCAAGCACACAAACACACTCCCACTCCACTCTGTTCACTTGGGCCTGACCCTTAGTGGACTCACCCGTCTGGGCCGGGTCAGGGTCTCACATCTCGGATATCGGATACCGGCCGATATCTTTCTCTCTAATCCCGATTTTTTATTTTTTTAAAAAAAAATTCAGAAAAATTACAGAAAATGAAGAAAAATATGGGCTTCTCGGATGTGTAATTTTTTCATTAAACATCGGTCATTTACATGTTTAAATATTATTTTAAGTTAGAAACTCGAGAATTTCAAATGTTTTTAAAAAATGATGAAAGTTTATAAAAAAAATTGTGGAAAAAAATTTAAGTGATCATTAAATGTCTTGATTATTTGTTTATGATTTGTTTTCATGTTAGTAAATTTAAATTTAGATGAAAATAAAAAATTATGAGCCCAATTTAGATGCTCAAATTACTACTAAAATATGGTAATGTGTGGCTCCTTACTTAATCCAAAACAACAATACACACTTTTTTTCTACACCAAATGAGCTGAAATTATCGTCCAAAATATTCCCATAAATTCCAGCCATAATTTAAGCCTAAATTATTAATATAGTTAAGTTTTTAATTGCCCAAAATATCTGCAGAGAAAACGCTGGTTTCTTTCTTTCATTCAGCTGGATTCTCTCTAACAGGATCAGATCGCCTACCTTCCTCTTTTATTTGATTTGCAATCAGTAACAGATTTCCAGGCCTCCAGCCCATAATTTGGTTCCTTGATGAATATATTAGCACTAAGCTGTAATTGGTAGGCAACATCTATGAGAATTTTCCCATTTTTTGCTTTCTAAACTACTCACAAAGAAGAACGATTATTGCTGCCTTATCTTTTTAAAAAAAAAAAAAAATAAATAAAATTAATCAAAGGCAGGGACCACATGGGGTGAATCATTTCCATAATAATAGCGAAATTATCTCATTTTTTTTCAACTGGTTTGTCTCCTAATTTAGTAATTTTTTATTTTTTTAAATAAAATAGTGAAATATCGGCCAATATTTTAACCAATACATATCGATCATATCGGCTGATATCTATAACGTACAGCCGATACATATCGTATCGGCCGATATGTATAAAATTCTAATAAATATCAATTAATATTTGAATCTAAACATAACAGATATCTAATGAGTAAATACTGAATAGTTTTAATTCCAAAGGGTTGGCCGACGATCAATCTATCTGATAAAATGGAGTCTTGAATTTCGATTATTTATTATTGTTTACTTATGTTTGTTAATATAAAATATAAGAGTCAGTTGTTAAGTGTCGTTCTTTGGGTGAAAAATATCCGATTTCTACCATTCCAAAAGCAACACGAATGTGATCTGAGCTGAGATCAGTATATAGACTGAAAGAAGCAGCGAGGGTTAGTCATCATTAGTGGTGGTTCCCACTTTCACATAATGGATGTGGACACTGACTTGTTTTGTCATTTTTTTCTTGGCTTTCTCCCACTTTCATTTCATCAAAGTGAGAAACAAGTCCCCATTCAACATTTTTATTTCCTTACCCTCCTTAGATTAAAATAAAAAATTGCTGTCAAATCAGAAAATTTTCTTCTCTGGAGAAAGACAAGTGCCAGTAGAAATAGGAGCAATCGTATTTGTACACTGTAAACAGGTTAGTCATGAGTTAATGAATTAACTTTTAAATAAAATACCTCTTTATATTTTATATTTATTATATTATTTATAAATTAGACTTATATTTGAATCAATTTCAAAATATACTCATCCCTAAATTAAACTCAACTTATATAAACTTTTAGAATTATATATGTAGCATCCAAAATTATACTCAAATTGATCTTCACATACTTCTTATATGGATTTTTAACTCAATTTATTTTAATATATAAAATTCAATATGTACATAGGTGATGAGAAAGAAGTTTTGATGGTATAATTAAACCTTATACATGAGAAACAGTAAAAGTGTGGTATGCCACTCGTTAAGAAATCAAATATGGGATGAGAGTTTACAGTAAAATGAAGTAACAACGCAAAAGTGTGAATCGTTGTTAGGACCGTCAAGTCCTGGGCTGGGCTGGGGCTGGGCTGGGCTGGGCCCCATGAAATTAGAAGTCAAGCGTTTCGTGCGGGTTCTTTCATTTGAAGTTTTGAACTGAAGTTTCTTCCGTTTTTTCCAATCAGATGGAGACCAGTTTCTTCGTCATCTTTTTTTGACCGCTTCAATGAGTTTGAGAATTGAGACTAAACAAACAATTAAAAGATGGGAAGGAAGATCGGCATTGGCAGAGTTGAGAGGGCGAATGGAATGGACAAGCCGACAAGGAATTTGATATTTATTGGTGGCGTATGGCGGCCCATTCACGTGTTTCTTGTTGATAGATATTAGCCATTACTAGGGATTAGGGATAGGGTAGTCGTTAAATGGTTGGTAGCCTTATAAAAATATTTTATTGATAAAATATTATTATCGAGTTAAAAATGTAATTTTATCCATGCAGTAATAAATTCTTGATAAAATTATGTTAAAAATATGATAAATAGTGATATCACGATAATATTCCAATAAATTTTTAAAAAATCCCTTATTATCATTTTTTTTTTTGGACAAAAGGATAAATTCTTTAAGAGGAAAAAAGAATAGAGATACAAGAGGGAGTTTCAAATTAGAACAACAAAGCTCACAATCTGGATCAGGCCAAAAAAGATAAAAATTACAGAGAAATAATAAAGAACAAAAAAGACTTCTGTACCAAAAAAAGAAAGGATGATAGTAAATTCCTTATTATTATTTTTATTTTATTAATATTTTTACTTATTCTATTTTTATTATTTTTAAATATTATAATTGTAGTTTTCAAACTTTGCATATTATTTTGGAACCTTCTTTTATAGTCTAAATATGATAAATCGATTGAAAATCTCTAAAGAAAAATCAACTTGATAAAGCCCGGCCCGGCCCGATAACCACCCCAAGTGGTCCCCAATGGCCACACCAAACAAAAACGTGATATCATATTCAGCGTCTTCGTTCTGAAGAGAGGAATTTCCAGGAATGAACGGTTGGCGCCTTTTGGAATTTGGTGGTCACCATAGTCAGAGCCGTCTTAACCCTTTGCTAGAAAAGGCAATCACCTTAGGCCTCCACGATAAGAAGCCCCTCTTATCGTGGCTGGACTTTCATCCAAGACTCTCTCCTCACAAGGGTTGAAGATCGATACAGCTATAAAAATGGATTCTTGTTTTTCTCTTTAGAATCTCAATCTCTCTTCAAACCCCCTCTCTTTACACATTATTGGAGCCCAACAATCACATCTTCACTCTCTTTCTCTAACTTCTGCCAGTCTTTCCCATTTCATTTCTTTATTATTTCTTAGTTTAAAATTTCAGTTGTAATTGATAAACAGTTTGGATTAATAAATTTATGACATAAGATTATTTTGGAAAATTCCTGTTCAAATCAAAATGAAAATTTGTTTTGAAACCTAGATCGGTCGAAATCCCTCTTCTTCCTCTTTCAGATTTTTGTAAATTATTCTCATATTAATCCTTTTATCTATTTTACTTCTTGATTTAATGCTAATCTCAATTTTGATTAGAACCAGTTTTAATCTCAAAACTTGTTAAGATTATTTTCAAAAAACATTTAAAACCATAAAAGTAAGTCCATAAAACTTTCTCTATGTTATTCCTCCATCCCCATTTCGCTTCATAGGTAGGTTTTCCTTAAATGTTTTGTTAAATTTGATATCGTAAATGGGATTGAAAAAAAAAGAATGAAATGATTTGGATTTTTTTTTCACTGCCATTATTCAGTTAATTGATTGTAAATTATTCGGATATATATAAAGAAGAAGATAAGAGCAGTAGAGAGAACTCATCTCTCAATCTCTATTTGCACTTCACCTCACTTAGTATACTGATCTTTAAAAGTGTTCTTATTCTGTTTTAATTGCTGAATATACTAATTTCACTGGGATAAATATGCTAATCGGATGGAAAAAAATTTCAATGCTCTATATTGTTGGTCTCTTGATCTTTTAAAGTTAAAAAAAATTATTATCTAGAACAAATTATTTTATTATAAAATTAAAATTATAATTAAATATTACTTAATAATATAAATTACTAAGAAGGCATTTTACCTTAAGCCCCAACTTGTGTGTAGACGGCCCTGAACAGTCAATAGAAATTAGGATTATGAATTAATTTAAGTATTAAAAAATAAACAGGATTTGTACTATAATCTTTGCTGATTAAAGGACTCTCAAACTATCTATATATGCTGTTCTGTGGAGCTGAAGAATACACGTTCATCTTTTGAGCTTTACTTCCTTCTTCTCTTTCCAACTTGACTCCTGCTTTCAATCACCTCAAATCTAAGGATGGATTTGTTGCAATTCCTGATTGAGCAAGGGAATGGAGTGAAGGGTCTTTCAGAGAAAGGAATGAAGAGTCTTCCCAAAGAGTACATCCAGCCTTTGGATGAGAGGCTTGACTTGAGCCAAGTTGTAGATAATGAGGCCATACCCATCATCGACATGTCCAAGATGGATGATCCCAAGGTGGAGAATGCAATCTGCAGTGCTGCGGAAGAGTATGGTTTCTTCCATGTTATCAATCATGGGGTGCCCTTGGAGGTGCTGGAGAATATCAAGGAGGCAACACATAGGTTCTTTAATCTTCCTGCTGAGGAGAAGAAGAAGCACATGCAGGCGTATTCGCCTACAAAAAATGTGAGATATGGGACGAGCTTCCTCCCCTCTGGGGAGCGATCATTGGAATGGAAAGATTTTCTCAGTCTCATGTACACAACTGAAGAAGAGGCAGAGACATATTGGCCAAAAGAATGCAAGTAAGAAGATTTTGCTAATCTCTCTCTCTCTCACAAATCCCATTTCAACAGTTTCGGATAGAATTTTGATAAACTCAAGTCTCAACACTCTTAAAAACCTATTTCATGAACGGTGTTTGCTAATATTGTAATTGATTTTTATATGCAGAGATGAAGTGTTAGAGTACAAGAAGAAGTCAGAATCGCTGACGCGTAATCTGTTGGGGGCTCTACTGAGGGGGCTAAACATCATGGAGATAGACAAGAAGAAGGAAGAGAAGCTGATGGGCTGCATCAGAATCAACTTTAACTACTACCCCACATGTCCCAATCCCGACCTCACGGTAGGGGTTGGCCGCCACTCCGACGTCTCTACGCTCACAATCCTCCTTCAAGACGACGTGGGAGGGCTCTACGTGAGAGGAAACAAAGGCCGAGATTGCTGGATTCCTGTCCCTCCGATCAGTGGGTCATTTGTCATCAACATTGGCGATGCACTTCAGATCATGAGCAATGGCCGATACAAGAGCGTAGAACACCGTGTCTTTGCCAAACGGACATCAAACCGCATCTCAGTCCCGATCTTTGTCAACCCAAATCCTGATTCTGTGATCGCTCCGTTTGATGAAGTGTTGGAGAGTGGAGAGAAAGCTGTTTACAAACCAGTTCTCTACTCCGACTATGTCAAGCACTTCTTTAGAAAGAGCCATGATGGAAAGATGACCGTCGATTTCGCCAAAGTCGAATAAAATCCTTACTTTACTTTAGGGGTTGATTATGCTAAAGAAAAGACAAATGATCATATAATAATCGTTTATTACGTTGATCAATAATGATGTTAATTGAGTTGTTTAGTCTTGGCTTGAATTGGTGCAAACTTTCTCTACTTATTTGTGCTTTCATCAATATATTACTCTGTTTACTTCAGTGAGTTTGAAAATAGTGTCCCTCAATGTGATTGTGAATATAAGAGTAAATTATGATTGAAAAAGGGTATATTTGAGCTGAGTTCTCTCAAGTAGCCATAAACCCTAAACCCTAAAGACCCCTTCAGTCAATAAAAATATAAATTCAAAGATCTGGTTATAATATACCTCCGAAAATTGAATGACACCTATTTAACCACTCTTTATTTTAACAACTCAAGCATCTATTTTAAAAGTCAAACATGATATTTAAAAATAACGTAAAAAGAGTTCAGCTAAATTAGAAAAGATGATGACTGAATTTATCTATTATACAATTGCTGACAGGCATTTTTCATTAGCCTGCATATTATTCTGCATGTTAACACGTTGAAACTTGTTGGACAAAGATCTTTCTGTAAAGATCCATGGTGAAGAGTAAATATAATCAATGGTTTTATTTGGCGACAGCCTTAAAACCAACATCGGAAAGTAACAGGATTTAGAATTAATATCGTAATTTAAAACAAATTGCACAAGTAATATCTATTTGATTTTATTATATGTTAAATTGAGTTATCATTGTAGGTCTCCTTAAGCCGGACAACTGAATGAATGAAAGGCGGAATTATGTAAACGAGATTGTATAAAGAAAGCTCTATGAGATCAATAAAACGTTTAATTTTGAGCTTTGATTGATAAACATTATATTTTTAAATATTTAATCAAATAGTTATAATAAATGAGACGGATCTTGTCATAAGGTTTGAATTTATGACAGAAAAGGAGTATCAAGAGTTCACGATAGAATTGAATTTTTTTTTTTTTTTTCAAAATTTATGATTGAAGCTTAAGCTCTTGCAATGAACTTCTCCTTGTTAGCCATGTAGGTCTTTAAAATGGAAATTTGCATAATTATCTATGCACTTAATTTTGAAATTAATTAAACATTTTTATAATTCTTTAAGAGAAATAATTTTATTCTATTATTCTAATAATAAAAATGACTTCAAATCACAGATATATAGAATTCATCTCTCACTATCTTTTCTCTTAAATATTAACTTTTATAAATCAATGATTTCCATTCATCAAAAAGTTTAGAGTTGAGGGTTGATAAGGATTCTCACTTAAAATGTCAAAGATCATATGACTACGTTGATATCGTGGTGAAACTTTATTAATTTTTTTTTTCAGCTGTTTATGTCGGCAGCCAAATCCACATCAACACGCAGTGCAAATAAAGAAATTCCTGGGATAATCTATTGCCCTTGTTCAATGATGAAATTACAAGATCACCCAGTCTTTTTTCTTTTTTTTTTTTAAAGTTTTTTCGCATTTCCAACTTCCAAACAAATGACTGCACATTCCTAATATTCAAAATAAATCCAGCATAAGATGAAATCAGGTCGGACTTTGTCCTAAGTTATGCGTCGATAACTCCTTGAAAGGGTAGAAAATGTAAAATCATAATCAACTGCTGCTTGAGTCCTAAGATTAAATTAAGTGAAGATTTATGCTTATATATTTTTATAGAAAATTCTTATATGATATTTAAAATATTAATTTTATATTAATAAGATGAATTACTTAAATGATAATTTTTATATTATATAATAAAACTTAATACATATATGATATGTTCGATGACCATGGCCAGATGAGAGGATGGAGGTGCTTTTGTGCAAATGTATTTTGAGAGTAGTCAACATTACAAGCTCACTTCCACTTGTCTGCTTCATGGAAATACAGTAGAGTTATAAGCCCATTTTTATATGGATGATACTTAGGTGAAGTAATTGGGTCACGAGATTTTTGTGATTTTATTTGAGCTACGAGACATTTGGCATTAAGATTGGGTGGAGTGACCCTATAAAATTAAAAATATTGTTTTGATGTGTGAGAATATTTATAAAAAAATTAGTCTCATAAAATATTTAGAGTTGGTTCAATTTAAATTGAATAAAATATATGACTAGTGTAGAATTCTACAACAATTGTTCATTATTATTTACTTAAATTAAATGAATAAAAATATTTAAATAAATATTTTTTATAATTACTCTATAACAATCTATTTGTTAAAATTGTGATGACTCGACTCTATTTCGATCACGATATTGTCCACTTTAAGCTCCACCTGGACTCAAACGATTTTACTTTGGACTCAGTCCGATAAATCAGGTCCAAAAGATCTCGTGATGGAAGAGGACTGCCCCCTCTTCAAATCTCCTCATCACTCAGCCCAGCTGTGGGTATTACAAAAATAGATAGCAACTTTGGAAATTTTAGCGAGAATAACAACCTGCCACAGTAGATGTAACATTTCCAAAAACTAAAATTTGATTTTTTTTTTCATCTTATGAGAATTCAAAATTGAAAAAATTTATTAATTTTTTTTCAATTTCGACTAAAATTATTAATCTTAACTTGGGGTTTTGAATAAATCGTATCCAACCAACCATTAAAAAGCCTACCAAATGTTAGAGGCAGAGGGCTTAGAAAATTCTAGTCCTTGGCTGCATCAGACGAACAGCGCAATATTATCTTCAGCCAGCATCTTTCCTCTAAAAGAGAGGGAAGTTTCTAGGAATGGGCCCCTTACTGCTTAAATATCATGGGTTGGTGTCTCTTTGGAGTTTGGTGGCCGCCGCAGTCATTTGAGAATAGGATTATGAATTAATTTGATTCTCTGCTCATTAAAGGACTCTCATAACATCTATAAATGGTGTCTCCTGGAGCTGAAGTATACATCTTCACCAGCTCTATCTACTTCTTTTGCGCTTTACTTCCTCCTTCTCTTTCCAACTTCATTCCTCCTTTCAAACACCTCAAATCTAAGGATGGATTTGTTGAAATTCCTCATTGAACAAGGGAATGGTGTAAAGGGTCTTTCAGACAAAGGACTGAAGAGTCTTCCCAAAGAGTACATCCAACCTTTGGATGAGAGGCTTGACTTGGGCCAAGTTGTAGAGAATGAAACCATACCCATCATCGACATGTCAAAGATTGATGATCCCAAGGTCGAAAATGCAATCTGCAATGCTGCGGAGGAGTGGGGTTTCTTCCATGTTATCAATCATGGGGTGCCCTTGGAGGTGATGGAGAAGATCAAGGAGGCAACGCATAGGTTCTTTAATCTTCCTGCTGAAGAGAAGAAGAAGCACATGCAGGCTCATTCGCCTACAAAAAATGTGAGATATGGGACGAGCTTCTTCCCATCTGGGGAGAGATCATTGGAATGGAAAGATTTTTCTGAGTCTCATGTATACAACTGAAGAAGAGGCAGAGGCATATTGGCCCAAAGAGTGCAAGTAAGAAGATTTGCTAATCTCTCTCTCTCTCAATTACTGAATTTTGGTAAACTCATCTTACACTTGTTTAAAGAAAAGCACAGAGAATGAGTAGTACCAGTGGTATAGTGACACATCTACCATTTTCATTAAACATTTGGTGTTTAGCTAAATACTGAATACTGAATATTGAATTCTCGAATGTGAAAATAGCTAGGTACTACCGTCCTGTTACTGCAACAAAAAATTTTATGTTGCTAGTGCAACCGACAATACGAACTTGAGAATGAGAGTTGAGTCCATAATTAAAGAACTCCATTGATTAATGATGCTTACTGGAATTGCCATTGTCTTGTACTTTTAGGGATCAAGTGCTGGAGTACATGAGGAAATCGGAAGCCCTGACTCGTAACCTGCTTGGGGCTCTACTGAGGAGGCTAAACATCAAAGAGATGGACAAGAAGAAGGAAGAAATGCTGATGGGCTGCATTAGGATCAACTTAAACTACTACCCCATATGTCCCAACCCTGATCAAACGGTGGGGGTCGGCCGCCACTCCGACGTCTCCTCCCTCACAGTCCTTCTTCAAGACGATGTCGGAGGGCTGTACGTGAGAGGAAACAGAGGCCGCGATTGCTGGATCCCTGTCCCTCCAATCAGTGGATCATTTGTCATTAACATCGGTGATGCACTTCAGATCATGAGTAATGGGCTCTACAAGAGTGTAGAACACCGTGTCTTCGGCAAGCAGACATCAAATCGCATCTCGGTCCCGATCTTTGTGAACCCAAAACCTGATGCTGTGATCGCTCCGTTTGATGAAGTGTTGGAGAGTGGAGAAAAAGCTGTTTACAAACCAGTTCTCTACTCTGACTACGTCAAGCACTTCTTTAGGAAAGGCCACGATGGCAAGATGACCGTCGATTTCGCCAAAGTCTGATAAAATCCTTGCTTCAGGGGGTTGATTATTGTTAAAATGGGAAGAAATAATGTAATAATGGTAATTAGTAGTGGTCTTAATTGGGTTCTTCAGTCATGTTCATGAGTCATGACTCTTGTGTTCGTGAAATCTTTTTGTATTTATTTTCCTTTCTCAATCAATACATCGCTTCATTTACTTTGACTTTGACTCAGATGAAAAACAATGACCCGAATGTGGCCGTAAGAAACAATGAAAAATGTAATTAAACAAGAGCCGCCTCTGTGGAAGAATGTTTGACTTTCTCAACTACGCCCGCTGCCTCAGCATCTAGTCCTTCAGTTAAAAAATATGAAATCAAAGAACTGTTTATAATCAAATTTCAAAAACTTTATGGATACTATCTAAGCCATTTTTTTTAAAATAGACTCATAATCATTGCTAAATTTTAAAATTTCATCAATTTAAATAAATTTTCCACTTTTCATTTTTCCATTTGACTCTACCATCCGTCCTCTAACTTTTAACAAGTACACATCTTCAAAGTTTAAAGATACAAAGAAAATGTAAAAGATGATATCAAATTTGTCTAAAATACAAGTGGTGACATTACCTTTTTTTGTTAACTTAAATATTATTTTGAATATTAATGCATTCAAAGTTCTTCGTTGTGCCTCACATGTTAGAGAATTTAAGCTTATCCTTCTTTGGTCAAGAATGAATTTCTTCATTGCCGACTTAAAACCAACGTCCTCCAAACGAGAAGATACCGGAGTTTAATTCGAATATGGGTAGAAAATCTAAATTTTAGTCGAGTCTTGTTGGTATAGAATGAGGTTGGTATAATCTGCGTCGACTGATACATGGAAAGAAAAATTTTCAGAACTTCAGAGACAAATTTTCTAAGGGCCATTGCTTTGCTGCTCAAATTTGATTAACAGGGAAAGAAAAATGTATCAAGCTAACCTAATATGTGGTGTCTAAAATTTTCTTTATATATGAAAATTATCTTTCATCCGGAAGGATTGGGATTGACGGTCAAGATGCTCGCTTTGTCAAGTGAAATCTTAAATTTAATTTACACTTAATTACTTCTTATCACTTTTTATGGAGTTACTTTCCATCAACTAAACTAATGTATGTAAAATGAATGTTTACACATACTCATAAATTTAGTTTCATCTTAAATATGAAGTAGAAATATCTATCTTAAAAATATCTTTCCTATTAAGGGTTATATTTCCTGAGTAGGTTCTCCAAACCATGAAAATTTCAACTCAGAATGGATTATAGGGGTTTAAAAATCGGTATCGGCCGATATATCGGCCGATAATTTTCTCTTTCTTCTTTGTTTTTTTAAATATCGGCCGATATTTTGATATCGGGCCGATATAATACGGCCGATATCAAGGCCGATATTGTGAATATCGGCCGATACGATACATATCGGCCGATATTCAAATGCCCAAAACCGATATATATCGGCCGATACGATACGTATCGGCCGATATTTAAACCCCTGGATTATATAATGAATAAAGTAATTATCTTTCGATAGAGTATATATTTTTCTCTTATATTTAACTGTAAAGAAAGGAGTAGGTACCAGCATCTCCTGTAGCTTACTAGAAATCATCTTATCATTCTTTTACTTGTGTCAGAGAAAATATATCATCCTTTAATACATCGTGTGATTTCTTATAAGGTTATTCTTCTTCTTCTTCTACTCTGGAAGTTCCTTTGCAAACCTATTGATTCTGACCACCTTATCTTACTCGATCCAGACCTATGAAACAACCATAATCCAAAATCATTTGAGTATCTATGTCGGGTACGTTTCCGACACGGATACGGTTTTGATACGTATCCAATTAAATAAAATATTTTTTAAATACGGATACAACAGTAGACATGGAGGGACACGGCGGGATACGGAAGGAGGGATACAATAGCACAGGAGAAAAAGAGATTTTATTTTTTTTATCAACCAATAGCTTTAATCTCTTAAAAGACAAAGTTTAAATAAAATATCAAATTATCAACCAAAAGCTTTTAGTCTCTTGAAAGAAAAAGTTTCCTTATCATCTCATATTTTAATTTTAGACTATTTCATTAAGAGAGGAGGTTGAGAACAATAGTTACCACATCAAAAAATTTAGACTTACTTATGTTATGTATGTACTTAATCGATGGTAATTTTTATATCTAAGAATAATAAAATAGATGATGGAAATAGAAGTTAAAATTAATAAAAATGTATAAGTCGTAACAAGTCCCTATTTCTTATATATATATTAATTCGGCGTATCCCCTACCTGTATCCTAGTTTTTCAAAATTTGACGTATCCTCATATCGGATACGTATCATCTCCGATACACGTACCCGTATCGGTGGTTCTTAGATCGAGATAAAAGATATACAGAAATGGAGTTAATACGAAGGAAATTAGTTTCAAACTTTTCAACAATCAAAGTTACTTGATTAATATAATTAAATACATGTGAAATATCACCCACTTGCTATATATATCGTCTTCTGCACATTTTTTTTATCTAATTATGTTGACCCATTTATTTTTGATAAAATATTTAGA
Source organism: Chimonanthus praecox (assembly GCA_022113865.1). NCBI lineage: Eukaryota > Viridiplantae > Streptophyta > Magnoliopsida > Laurales > Calycanthaceae > Chimonanthus > Chimonanthus praecox. The sequence continues at coordinate 68,727,732 of CM039089.1, read as the reverse complement.
ATATATTTCATTAAAAGTATTTATTATTATAACCCTTAATTTGTAAATGGTATTTTAAATAAGTAATATGTTAAAAGAAGGTGTTTGATTATTGAATAGAAAAGATTGGAACAACTTTTGTAATTATTAAAATTAAAAAGATAGTTTTGATTATTGAAGCAAAAATTAAGATTAATGTATAAAAATTACTCATCCAATTTCACTGGTGGAAATAAATATAAAAATTACTCATCCAATTTCACTGGTGGAAATAAATATGAAAATAAGTAGATGTAGTCAAGTGCACATGAGACACAGGGACAAGGAAAGGATGGTTGCTTTGGTCTTTCTTTCTTTCTGCATCCTTTAGTCAAGTGAATGTAGTCAACTTCACATGGGATTTGTGGACAAGAGAGCATGGTTGGTAGACTGTGTTTCTTCATCACCATTTGGGAATTTTTTATGGCAGTATTATTTATTTTAGTTGCCAAGTTTGAATATTTGGGTTCACTGAATGCAGTGACGATTGGATTATTATTATTATTTTTGCTTCTACAGATCATTAATTGATTGATTTTGATAGTCACCAAAGATGAGCAGGGAATTGGACTGTTCACCTGAGAAGTCTTTATCTTTAGATAAGAGGTTTTTTAAAGAATTAATCTTCTCCAACTATACTTCTTTGAAAATTCTCAATGGTAAGTCCATGAACAATTAATTCGAGTCTTTAGTTGAGTTTGGTGAATTATCATTATGCTTTATTTTAATTCTTGTTCAATTTATACTTACCATTGAATATTATATTATAAACATATATGAGAAGATTAAATATGATCATTAGCTTAAGAACCACACCATTAAAACTTAAAATGAAAAGATTGTAGCTATATTTAGTTTTGATAAAACCATTGTATTATTTTTTCTGTTATATTCAACTTTTTCTTCAAATTATAAAAATTGAATCTAAAATGTGTATATAATCACATACTATTAGAGGGAAATATACGAGAATTGACTATAATAAAATTAGATAAGATTATGTATTTTCATTATTTATTTGAAAAAAATTCAATACTAGTAATGAATTGTAAAGATACAAAATTTGATCTTATTATATTAAGGACCTTGAACCTTCAATTATTAATTATAAAAAAATTGATTATTTGACATTGACACATCAGAAATGAAAATAGTAAGAAAAGCAATACATCTAAAAGATACTTAACAATTTTCAATTTAATAATATTATCGATTTTTCTTTGACAAAAATTTCTTAAAAAGGATGATATTTTCTTTTCAGAGATAGAGTTATATTTTTCTTTCGCAAGCATCTTTTCTTAAACAAATGAACCGAACCCCTGACATTAGGTTCTAAAATCTAAACTATGTTTAAATTCTATCCATGGTATCAACACAAATATAACAACAAAGAAAATGATCTTTCTATCTGTAACTAGTCTTAAACAATGTCAATGTCCAAATAAACCCATAATTTGTTCTCTAATTTTCTTTTTAACAACAGTAAACAACAAAACCTAGGACCCTACTGTCTCTAGCATTAATTTTACAAGATGAATTCTATTGGAGGAAATGTTAAAGTAATAGAAATTAATTTTTTATTTAACATATTATGTGGTCCAATGATCTGTACTATTATAGTGAGATGATTGCCAGTTCATATCATATGTCAAATTTGTGCCAGCACCGTCCTTCAATTGAGGTGATTGGTATTATTATTTATTTCATCAATGACTTTTAACCTCTCGTGCGTCCATGTGATTCTGATGAATTGGGACCGCCTGCTTCCAAACTTCCAACATCCTCGTGTCATTGATTTTGTCCAATTCACACACTCAATAGTCTTATACAATTATTTGAGCTACCTAATCTTCTCCATGTGTGTTAAAAATTATAAGTCTTTTCCCATTTAACTATTCCTAATGAAATTATTTGAGCTTCACTTCTTTTCTCTTATACAAAATAACTGGCCCACCACCTGATTGAGTTCAGACCCACCTAATTCTTTCGTCATCGTTGTGATCGAAATTCATCTTTCTTGAATTTTTAATTCTTTATTTGGTCTTATTAATCACACATTTATCTTTTTTTTTTTTATCTTATCTCTATACTTTTTAGTAGTCTACCTCTTTTTACAAATGCAACCTTAGCTCTAAATATTAAGGCTCTCTTTTTATCTTTTAATCATATTCTCAAACTGCTCAATTATAAGCAATTATCCCTTGGGATTGTGGTGGCCACGAAGGTTTTGTTTATTATATTTATATAAATGGGACTCAATTATCAAATCAATAATTAAAATATTCATTTAGAAAATAACATATCGAAGATTTTAAAAAAATGGTCCACCTCAACTTTTAAATTTTCAATAGTATAGAGTAAATTAATTATGTTTAATTTCTCTCTTCTTGTCAAACTAACAATACGAAATAAAATTGTACGTAATCAATTGTTTACGTGGTAATTCATGAAAGGTAGTATGCAATGGCTACATGGTGGCTACTGCATTGATCGGTCAAGATGTTGACCAAAAAGTTTTGATCTCCACCATTCATCAATACCATCAAATACTAAAATCTCATTTATTTAGGCTTAACTTTTCAATTCTACTTCTCCATTTTATCATACATAAATTATATAATAAGTGAGGTTGTCTTAAGTTTTCTAATATATCAGCCCAGAACACCTCAAATGAATTTCTTTTAATTTATTCTCTAATTTATAATTTATAAACAATCTCTAACCTCGTCACTTTTGACTGTACTCTTTTGGGTTAACCCATTCATTTCACACAGTATACATGTGAGTAAGAAGTGACCACGTTAGGGAGAGAGTCAAGCACAAATTATGTCATGCCCCGACCCTCTGGGCCCACTGACGTGAGATTTTTTTTTTTTTTCTAACACAATATTGAGCCTTTATAGAAATCATCTTATGGACTTTAACATCTCTTATGACTAAGTTTGGATCTAACATTTGGCAGCCTCGGACCCAACCATATCTAGCCGGTAAAAATCTCAGGCAGATGGAAGGGTCACTATAGGCCCGCTTAAAACCCAAAACCTTAACAGATTTCACCTCGACGCATAGTATGTGGATACACTACTAACCAACATGTAATCTATAACTTAACCTCTTAGGAAAGTCCAAATAGAAAATGTCACACATGATCTACCTAACATTTATCATCAATCGATCCCAACAACATCAGAATTGTACATTAGAAACGAAGTAGACTTTATTACATCCTACAGTGTTTCAAACGAACACCATAAAGGGTTTCTTACATTACATGTTCATACGTACAATGTCTACTAAGTTAAGCATAAAATCCTAACATTTGGGTAGATAACTAAAGGGTCTCCACCCTAAACTACAACTGATGATCCTCCTGTCCTTCGTCCTCCTGGTTTCCTGTTTCGTAAGGGGTGTGAGTTTTACAAACTCAATGAAGAGAAAACAACAGCAAGTTCTGGATAACAAGGCATATTATCAACATAATAGACATGTTATCAAATAACAGTTTATACACTCATAAATCATGTAGAATAATGTCAACACAGTTATCTACCATGAAATGTCCTTTATTTCAAAAAGATACCCCCGTCAAATGACGTCTACGGTTCTCCTCTAACCGCGAGTAATACGTTTCCTACATCGCCGGCAAATTCATGCTCAGTGCTTCACACAGCGCGTATTTTAAATACACCTCGTACCAGTGCCCTCCACGAGCTAGCTACTTCATACATTGGTGTGAGGTAATTTGATATGCACAGTACACAAATCAATATGCACATCAATACATAGATTTAAACATAATTGTCAACCCACATAATATCTCTCACACGTATAACATCACTAAGCTAACATAGATTTATAAGCCCTTCCGCATAGAATCATAATACCAATATCAGAAGTCAGTATATAATATGCTGAAAAACTAAACACAGATTAAAAGCCCACCAACGGGTTATATTATAACACAAGGTGTTACCGTTATCTCCAATCGGGTACATTTACCCTATACTCATCATTTATTGCATAAATTAATTATTCTGTAATACATCAGTTATACACAAAATGTATATTCCTATTGGAATCACTGTTGGATACCTGACCTATCATCAGATCACCCATATCACAATACCAAATAGTCTCTAGGAATAAGTGAGTTCCGTACTCCATTTTAGGATGGCTAGATTTCGACATCCCGAAACACTTTCAAGTTCACGTTTCATAAGTAGAAACTCATAATCACCTCCTTATATGTGAACAGTGTCGGTATCGCATTCTAATACCATTACATCCTTTCCGTCAATAAAGATGACCACGGATATCCACTTATTGCCGTAGGGCTAATGGTGAAAGAAACATTATATTGAATGCAACATGAGATGCATTTTAGTAAACACATAGTGTGGTTGAATCTCCTCACCTTCGGTCGGCGAGTGTTTTTCAGTAATCTGTTTAAAATGCAAAACAGTGTAAATACAACGTATAATAACACTATATAGCCATAATTTATACTCCTAAACGTTTGGAATATCATGACAAGATATTTAGAGAGTTTTCTTGAAATTTTGTAAAAATTACGATTTTGCCCCCGAGCCTAATACGGGCTAAAAATAAACCCCCAAGTGATCTAAAACAAGTATTTTTAAGCTAAAATAACATAAATTTCATTTTTGAAATTTTCCTAAAAATTACGTTTTATCCCGCGAAAATATCCAAAATTACCAAAATGCCCTGGGCACTATTCACCAAAAATTACTGTTCATAGACATTGTTCATCCGAAAAATACTGTTCACGGGGCACTATTCATCGTAAATCACTGTTCACCGAAAATTACTGTTCACCAATACTATTCACCCGTAAATTACTGTTCACGGACACTATTCACCCGTTCACCGAAAATATTGTCCACGGAGCACTGTTCACCCGTAAATTACTAAATTATCAAAATGCCCTTTTGGGCCTGCACAGCGCCGCAAATCACTATTCACGGACAGATTTTTCTATTTTTTCGTATTTTCTTCTCTGATTTTTATAGAGAAAACCGTAAATCATTTTTTGATGAAATTAAATATCTATCTTCCTCTTAATGAGGTCTAAAAACTAAAAATATTAACTTAAAATAAAAACTTATGGAAATCTTTTGAATAATTTAAGACAACCACTTAAGCAATAGTAAACGTGTGGCAGTAGAGAGGAAAATGAAAAAACTGAGAAAAACTTCGTAAATTTGTTACTTAAACTTACTGCACTTATTTATAAGGGTTTAAAAACATTGTTTGGATATCTGCTGGCTCAACCCTCACTGTTGAAAGTGTCGGCAATATCTAAGCTGTTAAGACCGTCGGCAGAAAGATAAGATAGGATAAGATGAAAAAAAATCTTATCTCAGATAACAATAATTTTTACTGTTACCTTATCCTTTTTTCTGTTCGTCTCTATTATACCTTAACTCGTGAAAATCCGACACCGCAGGGGTGTTGAGAACACGGGGTTTACCTACGGTGGAATATTCACTTTTTGTTTTGACACCAAAAATAGGGTATTTTTCACAAATTCAACATTTTAATAAAATAGACGGCTTATAATCACCGTGATTTTGACACTTCGAAACTAGTGTTTAAAATACCCTTTTCGACATTCTAAATATGTCAAAGAGTTTGATAAAATACAGATCGAATTTGATCTGAGTTTGCTAATTTTTGGAATACGGGGTATCTTAAAAATCGAGGCTATTAGATAAAAGCATATGTAAAATACACGTTTCGAGGAATACTCGTGAAATTCTGAAAATACCACTGAGTAGCGTACTCAAAAGCTTAATATGTGTGTGAATTTCAAGGTCTGAATATATCAGAAGAGTGGTCTTTCACACTCAAGAGGTCTATAAAATACTATTCATGATTTTATATGTAAAACAAAAGACATTTAAGTAATGTCTAAAATGCCCTCCGAACTTCGTCGGGCTAAATCACTAAACAAATGACCTCTGATCGGGTCACATACTCCCTTTTCGGGAAGGTTTTTCCGTGCCCTATCATATTAACCGGTCACAAAGCCGAGTTAATAATTCTAAAAATTTGTTATTTCTAATTTAAAAGGTCGGATTATTACAAATTAGATATGGGCTTATTGTCAATAATAGATGGAGTTTCACTCACTCTCTCAAGAGTTGCAGTAATATATATATATATATATATATTGAATAATTTCTACATGATCTTTAATAATATATTTATTTCTCAGAAGCCTCATTATTTTGATCTCAACTATAAATTTGATTAAATGAGAGAAAAAAATATTTAATCATGTCTTTGTCATTTAATCAATTCAACTATGAGGCCCAATGATTATTTCCTCTGGTAATAGAAATCCATCTACCAATAGAGGATGAAAAATAATAAAGATATTTTAAAAGAGACGCTTGATGGAAAATTGATTTGGGCACATATGCTTTTACTAACATTACAACACCGTCTTATGATAAATTAAAATTTCTCTCATTTTGGCATTCTACTTTAAATGGATCTTCAAATTCAAGATAAAATCAATTTATGACAAAATGGTGTCCCGTGTTAACAAAAACACCAGGGCCCAAATCAATTCCCCTCTTTTTCACTTGAAATAATAGATTTTGATGAACCTTGATTTCCAACTAGGTAAATCATATATATACAAGTGTAAGACAGAAAAGATAAGCTTAAATTTAGCTAATTCTTTTCTTAACAGTCTAAAATAATAATCTAATCTAATATCTAATATTATCTTAACACACGGAATCTTCAACAGCATTCTGATATTGAAAGAAACATCTTTCTATCAATAAAGTAATTTTTTTTGTCTTCTCTGCAGATTTCAAATCATCCAAAATCTTTTACTTTTTCAATCTGCAACTTGCAATTTGAAACATCTATTTCTTTTTCTGGATTATAATAAAGCCGTTTTGGATTATACTTTATTAAGTGAAGAATTCTTTAAGATGAAGAGGCACCGCCTGGTTGTAAAAACCAAGCTTCCTTCCATCAGGACTCAATTAAAAATGCTAAGTGATGTAAAGAAATTCACATGTGGTAAGGAAAACAAACGATTTGTAGAAAACGATAAAAAAAAGAGGTTACACCGACTAAAGAACATAAGAACATGCAGGCTCATCATAAGTAAACTATGAAGTTATTATCATTGCTACATCATCGTGGTCGTCATATATTCATCATTATTATTATTAAGTAGGCATTTTATTGAATCTTGGCGAAATCAACGGTCATCTTTCCATCATGGCCCTTTCGGAAGAAGTGTTTCACGTAGTCGGAATAGAGGACCGGCTTGTAAATTGCTCTCTCTCCACTCTCCAAAACTTCATCAAATGGAGCGATCACAATATCGGGCCTTGGGTTCACAAAGATTGGAACGGAGATCCGATTCGACGTCTGTTTGGCAAAGACACGGTGTTCGACGCTCTTGTATCGTCCATTGCTCATGATCTGAAGTGCATCGCCAATGTTAATGACGAAAGATCCACTGATCGGAGAGACGGGGATCCAGCAATCGCGCCCTCTGTTTCCTCTCACGTAGAGCCCACCGACATCGTCTTGAAGAAGGATCGTGAGGGAGGAGACGTCGGAGTGGCGGCCGACCCCAACCGTTTGATCAGGATCGGGACATATGGGGTAGTAGTTTAAGTTGATCCTAATGCAGCCCATCAGCATCTCTTCCTTCTTCTTATCCATCTCCTTGATGTTTAGCCTCCTCAGTAGAGCCCCTAACAATTTACGAGACAGCAAATCCGACTTCCTCATGTACTCCAGCACCTGATCCCTAAAGATACAACACAGTGGAAATTTTAGTGACCATGATTCATGTATGTTACACGAAAATGCTAAACATTTAGTATTCAATATCTAGCATTCCTTGGTATTTCAAGTGTTAAATGTTTAATATAAAATTTTGAATGCTAAATAGAAAAATTTGTAGTACACCATCAGACTCCTAATTCTCCATCTCTTTTTAGCAAGAGTGCAAGATGGGTATTTGAAAATTATGCTCTAAATTGATGAATTATGATATTTTTCCATAGTTAAAACAGGAAAATAAACTATTTTTTTTTAATGATGCATATGAGAAATATGTGTATATTTGTACAGAGAGAGAGAGATCTTACTTGCACTCTTTGGGCCAGTATGTCTCTGCCTCTTCTTCAGTTGTGTACATGAGACTAAGATAATCTTTCCATTCCAATGATCTCTCCCCAGTGGGGAAGAAGCTCGTCCCATATCTCACATTTTTTGTAGGCGAATGCGCCTGCATGTACTTCTTCTTCTCCTCAGCAGGAAGATTAAAGAACCTATGCGTTGCCTCCTTGATCTGCTCCATCACCTCCAAGGGCACCCCATGATTGATAACATGGAAGAAACCCCACTCCTCCGCAGCATTGCAGATTGCATTTTCGACCTTGGGATCATCAATCTTGGACATGTCGATGATGGGTATGGTCTCATTATCTACAACTTGGCCCAAGTCAAGCCTCTCATCCAAAGGTTGGATGTACTCTTGGGGAAGACTCTTTAGTCCTTTCTCTGAGAGACCCTTCACTCCATTCCCTTGCTCAACGAGGAATTTCAACAAATCCATCCTTAGATTTGAGGTGATTGAAAGCAGGAATGAAGTTGGAAAGAGAAGAAGGAAGTAAAGCCGGTGAAGATGAATTCTTCAGCTCTATGAAGCCCGTATATATAGATGATAGATGTTTAATGGGTGGTGTTCACGGCCCTTGACTTGGTATTGGGAGGAAATTTCCCTGACCCTCAACAAGCTACCTACCCATCAACTTGTTCATTGCTAGGCCTATTGCTCTATATTTTATGGAGTTGTTGACTATTATATTACAGTATTCCTATACACCTTTAAAAATTAGAGTATAGATGTTGGTAGTTTGTGTTATCTACGGTGGACGTGGGATTTATAATGTATTTATGTCTATATTACCCTGTCTCTTTTTAAAAAAAAAAAAATAATTACCATTTTCTCTAAGCTCCAGTGTGCTATATGTTGGACTGACAGGTTTGAATGTAAGATCCACTCTAAAGTCAAAAGAATTATATGATTTAATAAATTATTATTAGACTATCAAACATAAGATTATTTAAACACTAACTTTTTAAAATTTAAACTAAAACTACTAAATAAGTATTTTATCTATAATATTAAATTTAATAATAATAATTTATCAAATGTATATAAATTTAGGAAGAATATTAGTCTATATGAAAATCAACATCTTAAAAAGTGTTTTACAGTAAAATTGCTCCCTAGGCGGGCTGTCCACTGTGAGTACGGTAGATACACTTAAGATTGAATTAGATAAAAAAAACTAAAATTAACCAATAAATAAATTTAGATTCTCATTTTATTTAAAATTAAATATCAAAACTTAAAACAAATAGGCACACTAGGTCCATGTCATTTTTTTTCTAAAAAATCATTAAAAATAAATCATTTGAGTTGAAGATATACTCAATGTATTACAACTGGACCAAATTTCAACTCAAACATGCCATTTAGCAATTGGTACTGAGTACTTGCCAAAACCTCTTCACACTCTCTTTGTTCTTTACTTCAGGTCCAATTACATATTCATCTGTCATTTATTGTGTAATCAATAATTAACTCATTATCTTGTCCTCTTATGACTGTTTCGGCCGGACTTCAATTATTGTAGCCCATTATCTTATTATAACACGGGCTTTTTATGAAAAAAATAATTATCGAACACTTGTTAACAAAATTTAATATTTAAATTATTATGAACTTTAATGTAGAAAATATTATATAGATATAAAGTATGTGAAATCTCATTCTTATTTAACTATCTTTTCTCTTAAATATTAACTTTTATAAATCAATGATTTCCATTCATCAAAAAGTTTAGAGTTGAGGGTTGATAAGGATTCTCACTTAAAATGTCAAGATCGTATGACTGAGTTGATATCACCCTGAAACTTTATTAATTTGTTATCCATTTGGCCTTATATGACATGTACTTGTCTGCATCAAAGTTTGATGTCGGCCGATACATCTAGAGGTACAAATCTCGGCCGATACATCTCGTATCGGTCAAGATTTCTCGGATTTTAGACACGTGAGATATCTCGACCGATATAAAATGTATCGGCTGTACAGACGAGATCTCAGCCGATATGATCGAGATCTCGTCAATATCGGCCTATACGGACGAGATTTGTAAAAAAAAAAGGAGAGAGAAATAAATATCGCCTTTATCGACGAGATATCGACCCCGATATCGGCGGGCTCGAGATCTCAACGTCTCTTCTGAGATCTCGGATGGGCTATTTTTAACCCGGCATCAAACACAAGACCTATTTTAAAGGAAGCGTCACTTTCTAAGTTTCAATGGAGCATTGATGCCCGTGAACCTTATTATGCCATGAGCAATGGAGATGGATGCATTTGAAATTATTTTAGAATGATATTTCTTATAAAAAATTGCGTTCAATAAATTTAAAAGTTTTGATTTTCAAAAGTCCATAGATCAATTGTCAAAATATAATCAGATTTGGATGGTCTTTTAATCAAACAGTGAGATTAACTCAAAATAAGTTCGAATTACATATATTTACAATTTGTAGAATAGTTAAATATGTAGAAAACAATATATGATTTTGATCTCCAGACGATCCCACAAGGAAGTTAAGCCACTAATTTTTTTTCTAAAGAAAGTTTCAATCTTAAATCTTTTAAAAAAATCTCACTAAGGTAACTCTTTGCTACATGAAGGAGATGTCTAAGCTGAAGGAACTTTCAATCAAATTTTAGTGTAACTTTATATAGTTGGATGATATGTACATAAAAAGGTGAATTAAATTTCATTTTGATTTGTCAACTCATTATTTTATTTTCACAATTTTGACTGATTATAAAATTTTATTAAATAAAAAATATATAATAAGATGAAATGTTGCTTTTCTTTTATGTGTTAGTGTCATCTTTGGTGTATCTTGTATTCCTGTGTAACCCATAAAGCTTAGTCAATGTTAAATGTCTCTCTCTAACTCTCTAAAATAATGCAAAGTCACTTCTTTGGAATTTTTATATGCCAAGATTTTTCTTAGAATATTGGAAGTTCACTTCATTATTACTCTTACAATTTTGACCAGGCATAGATTTTTATTTTATAATATTTTACTAAATAAAAATATATAATGAGATGAAATGTTGCTTTCTTTTTATCGGTTTCATCTCTGACGCATCTTATATTCTCGTCTAACCACATAAAACTAAGTCAATGTTAAATGGCTCTCTCTCTTTCTCTCTCTTTTTAAAATATTGCAAGGTCCCTTTCTTATAATTTTTCTATGCAAAAATAGTGACTATGTAGTTCAGCACTTTGGAGTTTGGCCTACCTTCAAAACCTAAATAAATTTAAAGCACTCAATTATATTCTTATAGTGACTAATTTATCCTCCATTTTGGATAAAAATGAATAAAATTTATATGTATCTGAGCTGAGATAAAATAAATTATAAGAAAAAATTGTTTAATGTTTTTAATAGATCTGTGCCCATATAAGGACATTGATGACGAGTATGGTAGGGTTTAACATCTATTTAAGCCATCCTACTCAAATTAATGACTTTTGACTCAAACTCTTCATATTTAAATTAAGAAGTTTCAAAATAAAATTTCAGATATTCAACTCTCACTCTTACTTTGAAAGGAAGAGATAGTTCTAATCCAAATTTTAAAACTAATCGCATTCTACAAGCACCAACTGAATCCATACTTCGAATGAATTAGATTATTTATCTTAGATTTTCTTACATTTTCAGCCGGGTCAATCGGGTTAGAGTTGAACCTAACCCCTAATGATTAACTCCAAATTATAGAAGACTATAGAAGCACCTACCACCATTAAAGGGAAATCAAAAGCGAATTCGTGTGGCATTCCATCAACGCATGCATAATCCATGGCCCAATTTTTGGCTCCCTTCCTTCTCCTTTCTTGCCTTCTCTTTTAAGTAGTCAAGTCAACCATCTAAAGAAAATCATTATACTCATCTACTCCCTCTGTCTCAATTTAGTTGTCTTATATGGATTTTAGAATTGTTCCAAAATAGTTGTCCCACTCATATTGGAGTAGTATAAAATGTGTTGAAAATAAATGAGATTATATCTTATATAGAGAGTTCTTTAAAAAATACAAATGTTTATAATCACACAATTAAAATGGAATTAGAGGGCATATTATATTAAAAAAATATGCTCATGAGACAACTTTTGATTACTCCAATCATTTCTTTATTTAAAATTTTAAAATTTTCTTATACACTAATTTTCTCAATCAATTTCCTAATATATAAATATTAAAATAAAAATAATTAAAAGTTATATGAAAAGAGAGATTTTAGTGATTATAGAAAGAATCAAAAGATTAGATAAATTTTATTATTCCTCCATCCCAATGCTTCAGTTTTATATTTTGACTCTTGTTTATTTTTATCTTAAAATTCTCAAACTTCATTTAAAAAAATATTAAGTTTAGATTCCAATTATTAAAACTTTAATTTTTCTTAATTTTTTATTTTCATATTTTATTTTAACTTCTACTAGGAATTCTATTTTTTTCTAAAAATGATTTCAATTTAGTTTAATTTCTTTATGCTTTAGTTTTTTTATTTATAGTTGTGTAGATTTGTGTAGTTTTGGTAAGATGTGTTAGTGGGTTATCTCATTAAAGATATACTAATAACATGGCTATTTAAATGTTAAAGACATTTTTAACTTGTGAAGAGAGTGGAGTTTGTAATCTTTAGAAAAGGTAAAAAAATTATAATTATTTAAACAATAAAAATAGCTTTTGCAATCACAACAAAGACATGACAATCTATACCAATTACCCTGTAAAAATGAAAGCTAAATACCGTAGCTTTGATGTTCCCATTCCTGTCACACCCGATGGACATTTCATGGCAAGTGTGGCCCCATTTGCCTGATTCACCTCTCGAAAGCCACAAATGACGAAATTCAAATTCGACCCTTCTTTTAAGGCTATAAGTTTTGTAGTTTTAATATAAACAATTAGACTTTCCTTTTTATTTTGTTGAGTTAAAATTATACTTCGTGCCTTTATTGAATTAATTTGAAGCTCTTAATTGAGAATTTAATTTTTTTTTACTCTTACACCTCAATTTGGAGTTTTGATCTTATCGATTAATTAATAATCAAATTTTCTAATTACTGTGGCGGCCAACAAACTCCAAAAGGCAGGTCCATTCCAAGAAGTTTCATGCCTGGTAAGGGGATCTGTATGTTTGTGACTGGTGAGGATTATTATAAATACAGAAGGTGAAGCTTGACCTGCCAGACTCTTTGTTATTTAGTGAAGGTCTACATTCATCTTCACCACCCATTTGTTCTTCAATTGATAATCTAAAAAAGATTCATAAACCCTCTTCCAACTTCAATTATTCGTTATTTATGCCCATCATTATACACGTGCTTTACTTTGCTGAGGGGACCTCAATTAAGAGACTGCTGATCAAGTTATTGTGGTACAAGATTAACATAATTAGATGGAATATCAAAGTTTGTGAATGAAGTCTTACTTTTATTTCATTTATTCTGTGATTATAATTTCTAAATTTTTTCTGTTATAGTTTATTAATTTTTATTGTACATCCTTTATTTCATTTACTCTGTGATTATCTTATTTCTCTGTTTTTTCTTCATCATCCAATCTTCAACTAAACATTTCATTGTAAATTAATTTGTCATATAATAAAATAATTCTTCCCACAACAGTTAGAATCAAGTTAAATAGAATTCTGGGTTAAACCGGAAGCTATCCAGCCCCTCCTAAGAAGCCTTGAAGAACCAAATTCAAGAGAGTCTGGTGTACCTGTTTTTTTCTGATTTTCGTGCATTGTACCTATAGATAGTGGAAGCATGTATTCATTATGGCGCACATGAACTTGCTGCTTATGTAAAAGCTCTTTATAAATTTATATATAGAATATTTTAATTATAAATTAAATTTGATTAAAATTTGAATTTTTTTTCTGTCAGACAGAGTTCTCTGGAGAGTTTGGACAAGCACCTACCCACCCACTCAGTCACCACCATACTAATTAAATCAGACATGAATTCTTGTCGTATTTGAAAGTGGAATGGTCAAGCCCTTGGCAATTTGGCCGTTCGTCTTATCCTTTACATCTGTATAATAACAGCCAATAATTGTTCAGTGATTGGATAAATGCATAAAAATATTGGAGATATAAACTCTAGTCGTAGTCCAATAAAAATATTGTGGCACAAATAGATTTTTCTGTCTATCTAATTTTAAGTTGAAAATAAGTTGTATTTTATTATGTGAGTGGTGACATACTACAATTCTCTAGAAATATCTCACAATTTAAAGTTTCAATAATAAAAGACAATATTTAGAGTTATATTAATCTTTTGTAAAATTTAGCTTTAGTGGATTTTTTTTATACAATTTTGAACAGCAATAGCGTCATCTTAGCAGGACTTGGGCTTTCGGCATCTTAATAAAGTTATCCTACCTCTCCATGTCCACTTCAGTAAAACCGTAATGATATTGGGTTTTTTTTTTAGGAAAATAATGAAATCAAACTGTAATAGAGATCTTTGAAATTATATTTGATAACTCAAAACTCTATTTAGTATTTACGATCCAGATGGCCTGGAGCAGACTGACATTCTTCCATGGCTGGAACTGAAAATGATATGTAATCAATGTCTATATGTCACTGTCTTTAATTCACATGAAATAACAACGTAATGCATCGTTGAAATCAAATACAACAAAATTACAGTAATACCTCCCATCATAATTCAAGATAGGCCATTACCATTATTATTTTTATTTTCGTTTTTTTATTAGCATGAACAACCTTTATAGTAAGGATTGTATTAGACCTTGGCAAAATCGACGGTCTTCTTTCCGTCATGGCCCTTTCTGAAGAAGTGCTTGACGTAGTCGGAGTAGAGAACTGGTTTGTAAACAGCTTTTTCTCCACTCTCCAACACTTCATCAAACGGACCGATCACAGCATCAGGTTTTGGGTTCACAAAGATCGGAACCGAGATGCGATTCGATGTCTGCTTGCCGAAGACACGGTGTTCTACACTCTTGTACAGTCCATTGCTCATGATCTGAAGGGCATCCCCGATGTTAATGACAAATGATCCACTGATCGGAGGGACAGGGATCCAGCAATCGCGGCCTCTGTTTCCTCTCACGTACAGCCCTCCTACGTCGTCTTGAAGAAGGATTGTGAGGGAGGACACGTCAGAGTGGCGGCCGACCCCCACCGTCTGATCAGGGTTGGGACATATGGGGTAGTAGTTTAAGTTGATCCTAATGCAGCCCATCAGCATCTCTTCCTTCTTCTTGTCCATCTCTTTGATGTTTAGCCTCCTCAGTAGAGCCCCAAGCAGGTTACGAGTCAGTGCTTCCGATTTCCTCATGTACTCCAGCACTTGATCCCTAAAAGTACAAGACAGTGGCAATTCCAGTGAGCATCATTAATCAATGGAGTTCTTTAATTATGGACTCAACTCTCATTCTAATGTTCGTATTGTCGGTTGCACTAGCAACATAATTTTTTTTGTTGCGCTAACAGGACGGTAGTACCTAGCTATTTTCACATTTGAGAATTCAATATTCAGTATTCTGGACGGTAGTACCTACCAAATGTTTAATGAAAATGGTAGATGTGTCACTACCAATGGTACTACTCATTCTCTGTGCTTTTCTTTAAACAAGTGTAACATGGGTTAACCAAAATTCAGTAATTGAGAGAGAGAGAGATTAGCCAAATCTTACTTGCACTCTTTGGGCCAATATGCCTCTGCTTCTTCTTCAGTTGTATACATGAGACTCAGGAAATCTTTCCATTCCAAAGATCTCTCTCCAGATGGGAAGAAGCTCGTCCCATATCTCACATTTTTCGTAGGCGAATGAGCCTGCATGTACTTCTTCTTCTCCTCAGCAGGAAGATTGAAGAACCTATGCGTTGCCTCCTTGATCTTCTCCATCACCTCCAAGGGCACCCCATGATTGATAACATGGAAGAAACCCCACTCCTCCGCAGCATCGCAGATTGCATTTTCGACCTTGGGATCATCAATCTTGGACATGTCGATGATGGGTATGGTTTCATTATCTACCACTTGGCCCAAGTCAAGCCTCTCATCCAAAGGTTGGATGTACTCTTTGGGAAGACTCTTTAGTCCTTTGTCTGAAAGACCCTTCACTCCATTCCCTTGCTCAATCAGGAATTTCAACAAATCCATCCTTAGATTTGAGGTGTTTGAAAGGAGTTATGAAGTTGGAAAGAGAAGAAGGAAGTAAAGCGCAAAACAAGTAGATGGATCTGGTGAAGATGTATACTTAAGCTCCACAAGGCTTGTATATATAGATAGGTGTTGGAGACTCGACTAAGTTCCTCCATCGTCATTACAACAAATTGGAAGAAGATTGGCCTCCGAATTTGAACTGTGGCACCCACCACTTACCACCATCGGTCTAATGACATCAGACCGAATTTCCGTCTCTTTTGAACGTAGAAAGGTGAAGTTGGTGAGCATCACGTGTGTAGATTTACGTACGTCAGAACCCCGCACCTTCCTTCCGTCCTTCTTCCTTTGGCGGTGTTCTCTCATGACACACGATTCCCCCTTTGACTGATCTTTACAATTTGACCAATCCTCCTCTCTAATTCAGCCCAGATTAATACACTACTATATCATTAAAAAAACTTTACTTAATTTTATTCTTTAATTTTAAACTTTACATATCAATAATTATTATTGATCAAATTCAAGGGACCAAAATTACATAATTAGAGTGATGAATTAATAATAAAATTTCACATATTTAGTACTCATCTTTTTTTCCCATCTAATTCGCCTAATTACATAAGACCCATTAAAAATTGTTGAGAGAATCAATTTTTACTACTGAATTCGATGGATATGGTCGATACAAGTTAAAAGATACTGTTATCATTGGACCTATTGTTACCCGTCAACATGGCTCTGGATCCTGGCTCGATACGTGTTGGGCTACTACCCTAAAGCGTAACTGATATGTAGTGATTTTGTACAGAGCAGCTGAACATCTATTAAATTTAAAAATAGATGATGGTTGAGAAAAATATATAGATAATTAGATAGATAGCATAAAGTCTATTTAATTGTTTTTAATAGAATGAATATTGAGACTGCCTTATAAATGGGTCTTGCTCTTTCACATGATTAGTTATGATGTGAAGAGAATCGTGTATTTTGCCAGGGGTATAAATCTAAGCTATACAGCCAAATTAGTGGATATCGGCAGCTCAGCAAGATAATTCGGCCAAAATCGTCCGGTATCCACCGAATTCATTTAAAATATATATATATATATATACTGTGAGTCCAGACCGATATCTCGGCCGATATTTTAGTTTTTCATTTTCTTTTAAATGGGTGTCTTTTTATTTTTTATTATTTTTATCTGAAAAAATAAAATAAAAAAAACACTAATATCTACTAATTTTTTTTTGAGGAGAGATATCTTGGTCTCGCCGAGATTTCTACCTCTGATTTTGAGGTTCTGGTTGTGGACAATGCAAGTTTTACACTCATTTTATGATTTTATGACTGGATCTTTAATTTTGATAAATCAATGATATATTTGTTAAAATTTAAAAAACTATGATTTAACATCTAGAATGATTAACTAATGGTAAAATTAATTATAACATTTTTATAATTCTTTAAGAGAAATAATTTTATTCTATTATTCTAATAGTAAAGATGAGTTCAAATGACATTAGTTGAGATATATAAAATTCATCTCTTTTAAAAAATGACACTATCTTTTCTCTTAAATATTAACTTTTATAAATCAAATGATTTCCATTCATCAAAAAGTTTAGAGTTGATGGTTGATAAGGATTCTCACTTAAAATGTCAAGATCATATGACTAAGTTGATATCGTGGTGAATCTTTATTAATTTGTTATCCATTTGGCCTTATATGGCATGTACTTGAATGTAAGAAATCCGCCAACCCCAACCAAAATTCCTTAGGTGTCAAAACTACTGATTCAATCCCCAAGCCATATTTGACTGCTATGGTTATTAAGGTTAAAGCCAATGCTAGGATCGACAATGGTCCCCTGTATCCACCAAATTCTCGGGCGAGATCATCTCTTTTATTGCCCAAGGCAGAGGCTGTGGATGTTGGCAAACCATCGACAGATTTCTGCAAGAACAACAGATAAAGATAACCACCAGCCCCACCAATTACGAATGCATAAGCAGCTTTTTCATCTGCAAATGCAGAAATTGACGTCCCTATGAAGATGAGAATGGCATCATAGAGTAGTAAAGAGAGCTTTAAATCTGCATACTCCTTCATGCTTTCCTCACTAGATATTTTGTTGGTTGTGAGTGAAATTGATGGAGAGAAGCCTGTGTTGAATATGGTTGAAGAGTCGACTCTGACTAAATCAGTCACAGAGGAAGGTCTCAGTTCAGCCACAGACACCCCCCTACCCTCACCCAGCAGGATATCACTGGTCTTGAACTCATACTGTTGTCTGCCGTACGTATTCTGTTTCCCATTGTCAATAGAGCTCAGTGATGATTCCTGTGAGGAGATCACTGTCAAGGTTATCCCTCCTAACTGGGTGTGAGCGTTGGGAGTCTAACATGGGTTCAAGGTGTTGAACTCAGCAACAAACTGGGAACCATAATGAAATAAATTAAAATTAATTTTATTTTGCAGTGAAAATAATACTGAGAGAAAATAATTTACTTGCTTTAAGAACCAAGCGACGAACATACCGAAATTCTAATTATGTTTCTGGAAGAGAAAGGTGAGATAATATTTTAATCATCTGGAAAATAATATTAAAAAGTACTATAAGAATTCACAGAGGAATGTTAAAAAGTTCTATAAGAATCCACAAAGGAACAGGTGCAAGTGTCTAAGATGGGTGTGTCACATATCTTGAAGAGCTTGTATCTAAAACTAACATGATTCGACACCAACCTACAGTGCTTCAATCTCTCTGAACTTGGGTCCTTTGAAAGTGATCTTATTGGTGGAACCTCTTTGGAAGCCTGGCATACTGGAATCAGCTATATCTTGTGTATCACCAGTGTAATATGATGAAATCATAGGTATCCTTAGTAATATAGAATTACCATTTACATCAATGACACAAAGTACAAAGGATTCCAAGCAGATGTTCACTTCCGTGGCTGGCAAAGGACAAAGGTTTTGGTATCCTTAGTATTGCAGCATTCAAGTCACTCAGAATTGACAGAAGTCACCGCTAGTCTGTATTTGCACAATATATAATGAAAAGGACTCATCCAGTTTGAAGGTAGCAGATCTTTCTTCCCATAAGGATTCCAAGCAGATGTTCACTTCCGTGGCTGGCAAAAGACAAAGGTTTTGCAAAGACATCGATCACATAGCGCCAACTGACCGATGTAGAAGACAGCAGTTGAATGATGTTACTGGGAAGCTCAATCCGCCGAATGGAACCACGAACAGAGGCGAAGTTGACTAATAGCAGCTGAGTGAAGAGAAGAGTAGAGGTGATTCCATCTTAAAGGGGATCGGACCAAGGAAGTCCATTTGCATTGCATTGTTGCTGAAATAGACCGCACCAAGGAAACAACTATTCACAGAGTTGAATCTTTGGACCCCTGTTTCTCCGATATGTGCATCATTTGTCATTAACATCGGTGATGCTCTTTAAATCGTGAGTAATGGGCTCTACAAGAGTGTAGAACACAGAGTCTTCGGCAAGCAGACATCAAATCGCATCTCGGTCCCGATCTTTGTGAACCCAAAACCTGATGCTGTGATCGGTCCGTTTGATGAACTGTTGGAGAGTGGAGAGAAGGCTGTTTACAAACCAGTCGTCTATTCGGACTACGTTAAGCACTTCTTTAGAAAAGGCCATGATGGAAAGAGGACCGTCAATTTCGCTAAAGTCTAAAAAAATGCTTGCTCGAGGGGGTTGATTATGCTTAAAATGGGAAGAAATTATGTAATAATGGTAATTAGTAACGGTCTTAATTGAATTGTTCAGTCATGGTCTTGAAATCTTTTTGTATTTATTTTCCTTTCTCCTCAATACATCGATTTATTTACTTTGACTCCGATGAAAATCAGTGACCTGAATGTGAGTGTAATAAACTATATGAATAAATGTAATTAAAGAAGAGCTGCCTCGGTGGAAGAATGCTGGACTTTCTCAACTGGGACATCTGCCCCTGCATCTGGTCCTTCTCCATCAATTAAAATTATGAAGTCAAAGAACCGTTTATAATAAATTTTCAAAAACTGTATGGATACTATCTAATTCATTTCAATTAGATAGACTCGTAATCTTTATTAAATTTTAAAATTTTATCAATTTAAATCAGTTTTGTCGCGTTTCAATCACTTAACTATTCATCCTCCAATATTTTACAAACACACGTCTTAAAAGTTTAAATATAAAAAAAAAAAAAGAAATGTACAAGATGTTATCAAATTTGTCTAAATTCAAATGGTGACATTATATTTTTTTATTAACTTAAATATTATTTTGAATGTTAATGTATTGAAAGTTCTTCGTGCCTCACATGTTATAGAAATTAAGCTTATCCTTCTTTGGTCAAGAATCAATTTCGTCATTGCCTTTTATTTGATTGAGGACTTAAAACCAACGTCTTCCAAACGAGAAGATACCTGAGTTTAATTCGAATATGGGTAGAAATTCTAAATTTATTTTAGTTGACATTTGTTAGTATAGATGAATAAGTTTAGAGACTGAAATTTCCTAAGGACCCTTGCTTGCTGCTCAAAATTTGATTAAGAGGGAAAGAAAAATGTATCAAGGTACATAAGATTTGGACTCCCAAATTCCATAAGAAAGTCTCTTTAAATATATGAAAAATATCTGTCATCTCAATGGTCATATTTCCTAAAGAGATTCTCCAAGCCATGACAAATTATCAACTCAGAATGGAATACATTATTAATAAAGTAATTATCTTTTGGTAGAGTAATTATCTCTACCGTTAAGAAAGCAGTAGGTTACAGCAAGAAGTTATCATCTCCTGTAGCTTATTATAAACCATCTTATCATCCTTTTACTTGGGTTAGAGAAAAGATTTCATTCTTTATACAACTTTATAAGAAATTTCAATTTTACTTTTATTTTTGGAAAAAAGAAAAAGAGTAGGAAGAAAACAAAGACAAAATTGAAAATTTTCTTTAAAATTAATGAACCACAAGAAAAATTTATTATACAAAAATCACTGCTCTTAATATATCGTATAATTTCTTATTACTCTTGTTCTTCTTCTTCACAAATTCCTTTGCAAGCCTTTTAATTCTGACCATCTTATCTTATTCGATCCAGACAAAAGACATACAAAAATGGAGTTAATATGGAAGAAATTAGTTTTAAACTTTTGAACCATCAAAATTACTTAATTAATATAATTAAATACATGCAAAATATCACCCACTTGTTACATATATCGTCTTCGTAAATATTTTTATGTAAGTATGTTTGACCCATTTATCGTCTTCTACAACTGGTGAAAATAAGTAAGATGTAGTGAACTGCATACGAAGATGAAAGAATGGTTGGTTTGTTGGTAGGTTGCAGCCTGCAGGAGTCTCTTCCTTCTGTCCACTTCCTTTCGCCATTCACTTTCACCTCTATGATTTCACCCATGAAAGTCAAGTAAATCGAGTCCTCAGTGCACTGCACATGGGACCTGTGGAAAACAAAACATAGTTGGCAAACCGTCCTTCTTTATCCCCCACTTGTGACCTTGGGGATATTATTATTTATTTAACTCCACACAACTAATTAAATCCAAACGGGATTCAGCCCAACAGATTTAGTGATAACAAATCAGTCTCAAACGATTTTTTTTGGAAAGAAGAGGTTTAATTTCTTCAAGAAAATAGAAATTAAATAAGTAATTTTTAGCCCCAAAATCATCCTCAAAACGCTGGTTAAACAAATTATTTTCAATCAGTTTACATGGTTTTCTCTTTCGGAAAACTGAGTATTAAAGTGATTCAATCAATCTAAAATACTCAAAAGATTAAGATTACCTGGTTATTAGAGAGGAGAATTCACTCGACAAATTTTAGTCGAAATTTGCTGGCCAGGACCAGGCTGAAATATAAATATTGGCAATCTCAGCTTTTCTTTCTTTGAAAAACTATGTCAGTCAAAATTTGTTATATTTTGTCAAATTTAAGATGATGTTACTCACATGAGATGTAAGCCAAAAAAATTTAGTCCTTAAAAGAAAAAAGAAAAATTGATTTCAACCAAAATTTGTAATTGAGGTAAAGAATCAAGATCACTTGATAGTGTCCTCTCATGGGACATGTATTCTTTCCTCATTATGCACAGACAAAAGGCCAAATTATTCAGCGATCGTTGTTTAGAAACAAAATTCAGACTCGACTTAAAATATTATCAAGTAATTTGGCTGAGATTTTAGACTTAATTAGACAATTTAGTAAAACTTATTGACTCGCTCAATTCAAAAGTCTATTGAGTTGAATCGCTCAACTTGATGGTGCCTCTCCATTGTCATCATGAAAATTTCAATTGAAATTGCATATTTACAAATTTTAATTGATATAACCGTTATATTTGAAGATCAGCTGATTTTTTTTTTTATTGATCTAAGGAGTGATAATTTGATTTTAATTTATAAATGAGCAAATATTCCTAAATGGGAAAAAATGAACCCATATAATCATCTGCAACGATCGCCTACGCACTAAGTTGTGTAGTTAAATAAAATCTTTCTTTCAATATGTGATTCACCATTTACACTTCAAACTAGAGTTGCTTTTGCTTTATAGAAATGTATATAAATTATCTTAATTGTCATTTCTGATCTTTCTTATATCAAAGCAAACTTAGATTTTCTTTAACTTATTTTTTAATTTTGTCAATCTGATTATACATCCATCTTAAATATATGTATCTCTATCACCATTATCTTAATTTTTTCATCATCATCCAATCTACAACTAAACATATCATTGTAAATTAATTTGTCATATAATAAAATAATTCTTCTCACAACAGTTAGAATTAAGTTAAATAGAATTCTGGGTTAAACCGGAAGCTCTCTAGGCCCTCCTAAACGATCTTTGAAGCCTTGAAGAACCAAATCCAAGAGAGTCTGGTCTACCTGTTTTTTTTTCTGATTTTCGTGCATTGTGTCTATAGATCAGTGGAAGCATGTATTCATTAGGGCGCACATGAAATTGTTGCTTACATAAAAGCTCTTTATAAATTTATATATAGAATTTTTTAATTATAAACTAAATTTTATTAAAATTGGAATTTTTTTTTTTTTCTGTCGGACAGAGTTCTCTCTCTAGAGTTTGAACAGGCACCTACCCACCAACTTAGTCACCACAGTATAATGAAATCAGACGTGAATTCTTGTCGCATTTGAAAGTGGAATGGTCAAAGCCCTTGGCAATAATAGCCAATAATTGTTTAGTGAGTGGACAAATGGACAAATTTCTTTCTGTACTTCTGGTGTTTCTAACTCTAAATAATGGAGATGTCTACTTTAGTCGCCGTCCAATTTTAAAAAAATTGTGGCACAAATAGATTTTTCTGTCTATCTAATTAAGGCTGAAAATAAGTTGTATTTTATTACGTGAATGGTGACATCATATAATTCTCTAGAAATATCTCTCAGTCGAATTTTTGAATAATAAGAGAGATTATTTTTAGTTACATTAATCTTTTGTAAAATTTTGAAAAACAATAGCGCCATCTTCGCAGGACTTGGGCTTTCGGCATCTTTAAGTTATCCCTCCTCTCCATATCCACCTCAGTAAATCTGTAATGACATTGAGTTTGTTTAGGAAAATAATAAAGTCAAATTGTAATAGAGATCCTTTAAATTATACTTTCTTCGTCTTATTTTAGTTGTCTTATTTGAAATATTTGTATTTTTTAAAGAATTCTCTTTATATAGCTAGCACTTCATGTGATTTCATTTATTTTCAATACACTTTATGCTATTTTAATATAAATGAAACAATTATTTTAAGATAATTTTAAAATCTATATAAAATAATTAAATTGAAAAGAGAGTATTTGATAACTTAAAAGGCTCTTTACCATCTAGACGGGTTGGCGCCGAGCCTAACATTCTTCCATAGCTGGCAACTGGAAATGATATGTAATCAATGTCTATATGTCACTGTCTTTAATTCACATGAAATAACAACGTAATGCATCGTTGAAGACAAATACAATAAAATTACAGTAATACCTCCCATCATAATTCAAGACAGGCCATTACCACATCACCGTAAAACACCATTATTCTTTTTTCTTTTTTTCTTTTTTTTTTCTCAGCATAACAACCTTTATAGTAAGGATTGTATTAGACTTTGGCGAAATCGACGGTCATCTTTCCATCGTGGCCTTTCCTAAAGAAGTGCTTGACGTAGTCAGAGTAGAGAACTGGTTTGTAAACGGCTTTTTCTCCACTCTCCAACACTTCATCAAACGGAGCAATCACAGCATCAGGTTTTGGGTTCACAAAGATCGGGACCGAGATGCGATTTGATGTCTGCTTGCCGAAGACTCGGTGTTCTACACTCTTGTAGAGCCCATTACTCATGATCTGAAGTGCATCACCGATGTTAATGACAAATGATCCACTGATTGGAGGGACAGGGATCCAGCAATCGCGGCCTCTGTTTCCTCTCACGTAGAGCCCTCCTACGTCGTCTTGAAGAAGGATTGTGAGGGAGGAGACGTCGGAGTGGCGGCCGACCCCCACCGTCTGATCAGGGTTGGGACATATGGGGTAGTAGTTTAAGTTTATCCTAATGCAGCCCATCAGCATCTCTTCCTTCTTCTTGTCCATCTCTTTGATGTTTAGCCTCCTCAGTAGAGCCCCAAGCAGGTTACGAGTCAGCAACTCCGACTTCCTCATGTACTCCAGCACTTGATCCCTAAAAATACAAGACAATGGCAAATTCAGTAAGCATCATTAATGAATTGAAGTTCTTTAATTATGGACTGAAGACTAATTCTCAAGTTCGTATTCTTGGTTGCACTGGCAACAGAATTTGTTTTGTTGCACTAACAGGACGGTAGTACCTAGCTATTTTCACATTCGAGAAGTCAATATTCAGTATTCAGTATTTAGCTTTCGAATTTCTTTCAATTCTTCAATTGTTGAATGCTAAACACCAAATGTTTAATGAAAATGGTAGATGTGTCACTACACCAATGGTACTACTCATTCTCTGTGCTTTTTCTTTAAACAAGTGTAACATGGGTGTACAAAAATCCAGTAACTGTGGGTGAGAGAGAGAGAGATTAGCCAAACATCTTACTTGCACTCTTTGGGCCAATATGCCTCTGCTTCTTCTTCAGTTGTATACATGAGACTCAGAAAATCTTTCCATTCCAATGATCTCTCCCCAGATGGGAAGAAGCTCGTCCCATATCTCACATTTTTCGTAGGCGAATGAGCCTGCATGTACTTCTTCTTCTCCTCAGCAGGAAGATTAAAGAACCTATGCGTTGCCTCCTTGATCTTCTCCATCACCTCCAAGGGCACCCCATGATTGATAACATGGAAGAAACCCCACTCCTCCGCAGCATCGCAGATTGCATTTTCGACCTTGGGATCATCAATCTTTGACATGTCGATGATGGGTATGGTTTCATTATCTACCACTTGGCCCAAGTCAAGCCTCTCATCCAAAGGTTGGATGTACTCTTTGGGAAGACTCTTTAGTCCTTTGTCTGAAAGACCCTTCACTCCATTCCCTTGCTCAATCAGGAATTTCAACAAATCCATCCTTAGATTTGAGGTGTCTGAAAGGAGGAATGAAGTTGGAAAGAGAAGAAGGAAGTAAAGCGCAAAACGAGTAGATGGATCTGGTGAAGATGTTTACTTCAGCTCCACAAGGCTTGTATATATAGATAGATGTTGGAGACTCGACTAAGTTCCTCCATCGTCATTAAAACAAATTGGAGCTTGCCATGTAAGAAGATTAGCCTCCGAAATTGAACTGTGGCACCCACCACCTACCACCATGACATCAATCGAGAATTTCGGTCTCTTTTGAACGTGGAAAGTTGAAGCTGGTGAGCATCAGATGTGTAGATTTACGTACGTCAGAACTCCTCTTCTTCCTTCTTTCCTTCTTCCTTTGGCAGTGTTAAGCTGCCAATCTTACCCTTCACGCGTGGTCTTTCTACTGTCTAGGAGTAAAGGATCTCATCTCATCCACACGTTTCCCACCCGTGACTGATCTTTACAATTTGACCAACCCTCCCTCCTCTCTAATTCACCCCAGATTACCAAACTACCGTGTGATTAAAAAAACTATACTTTAATTTTAAACTTTAGATATCAATAATTATTATTGATCAAATTTAAGGGACCAAAATTACATAATTAGAGTGATGAATTAATAATAAAATTTCACATATTTAGTACTCATCTTTTTTCCCATCTAATTCACCTAATTACTTAAGACCCATTATTTTTTTTTAATTATATCAAATTTTATTACTGAACTCGATGGATATGGTCGATACAAGTCAAAAGATACTGTTATCATTGGGCCTATTGTTACCCGTCAATATGTCTCTGGATCCTGGCTCGATACGTGTTGGGCTACTACCCTATAGGGTACATATCAACTGATATGTAGTGATTTTGTACAGAGCCGCTGAAATAGATGACGGTTGATTAATATATATATATATAGAAAATTAGATAGATAGCACAAAGTCTATTTAATTGTTTTTACTAAAATGAATATCGAGTCTGTCTAATAAATGGGTCCTGCTCTTTCATATGATTAATTATGATGTGAAGAGAACCGTGTGTATTTTGAGGTCCTGGTTGTAGACAATGTAAGTTTCACATTCATTTTATGATTTTATCACTGGATCTTTAATTCTGATAAATCAATGATATATTTGTGAAAATTTAAAAAACTATGATTTAACATCTATAATGATTGACTAACGGTAAAATTTTACACCCTTTTGATTGACATCTAATTTGGAGTCCAAGAACCTTTTAATGGCCAATTTTGATATTGAATCTCAGTAAAAAGTCTCAGCACCATGACTCCACTGACAATAAAAATGACTAGTATACTCATAAATCCCTTATTTTTATTAAATAGTATATAAAAATCAATAACTTACGATATTAAAAAATTAAATTTCAATATTATAAAGTTAGATACATTAGATAAGAATGAAATATCACCTGCAGGTCATATATTAAATTACACTCGGAAGCTGCCTTTGTATATTTTATAGTTTATGTAGGTTATTTAACTCACAGTTTTGAGTTTTCCATAGTAGTAGGTAGGTTGCCATTGCTGCCTTTTCTTAGTATTCCATTTTACTAAACCTTGACCACCACCTACCGAGTAGTGAAAATATCTAGCTCTTTATAATTGATGACATGGAGCGCCCAGTGGATAGACATGGACCCTATGCCTCGTTTTGTATAAATTAATTCAAAATTATAATATTTAAATTTCATAGTTATTAATTAAACTTTTCAAGCTTCAAATTTTGTTAATGAGTTAGACTACCGAAACTCGTTATTAGATGGATCGTGGATCCCACAAATTTAAATTCATTTGATAGATGATTCAAATCATAGGCCTTTAGATTTTCATGAGTATAGACCATTAATTTTTTAAAATTTAAAATAAGAAGATAGGATCATCATAAGAAGATGAAACTTCATACAATAACTAATCATATAGTCTTCTTTACATTAGACCTAACAACGTGAACTCTAAAATCCATTTTTATTGAATATGTCGGTAGAGTTTTTCTTTATTAATTTTAAGTTTGTCCAACGTTGTAAGTTTTATGCTTGGTAGGATTAAAGTGAGAATTCTATATCATTAGTTTAGTTAAAGCTTCAGCATTCTAAAATAACAGTCAGTAAAATGAATTTTAATTTTTAGTTCCCTCGAAGGCATATTTTGTACGTTGAAAATATTGTATGTAGTCAGAAATTGGAGGCATTTCATAATCTTCACCAACAAATTCTTGTGCAGTTAAATCTCACCAAAAAAATTCAATTCCACGAAATCTATAATTCACAGTCTTAAATTGTTAATTTAGGTTTCTAAAACTTCAACTATTTTTAACATACAATCCCATAATATAAAAATAATCTTAAGCCAACCAAATATAAGAATGATTATTGTAGGAGTTATTAAATTTCAAAATTAGCATAATTTATTAATTCAAATTTGAAAATTTGTAATTTTACTGAATTTCCTATGAATAGATCTCGACTTCTACAAATAAAAATTTCAGTCTATCAAACATGTTATTATGTATTTAATGGGGGAATTGATGGAGACATCCACATTTTTAATAAAAATACACCGTTACTAAAATTAAATTGCCCATTGTAGAATGCATAATTAAATTTCACATTGAAATTTCATTTCAGGCATTTTGTTATGAGGCTTCAAAAAACTAGCATGACATGCCAATATTTCGAGTATACTAACTATATTTTAATCATTGATATATAATCACATGAGTGATCTTTTAGACCACCTTACACCTTTTTCCACTATAGAAACAACCAATCTTTCTATCCTCTAATGACAGCCATACAACAAGATTTTAATGTCAGTAGATTTTCTCCTAATCTCCTAAATTCAAAATCTCCAATATCAGAATCTATCCGTTACCAAAACACAGACGATTTGAACCATATTGGACATGATTCAAACTGCATTGGACACCATATCCTATTCAGTGGTTTTTGTTATTTTTACACAA
Source organism: Chimonanthus praecox (assembly GCA_022113865.1). Classification (NCBI taxonomy): domain Eukaryota; kingdom Viridiplantae; phylum Streptophyta; class Magnoliopsida; order Laurales; family Calycanthaceae; genus Chimonanthus; species Chimonanthus praecox. The sequence continues at coordinate 68,698,818 of CM039089.1, read as the reverse complement.
GGGTATCTAGAGCAATAGGTTTTTCACCACAGATGTAGGGAACACACAAACTTTAATTTTTGTGTGATTGTGTATCCAATGATCACTGCATCATGGCTTTCTCTGTTTTCAATAGAGTTTAGTCATGTGCTGCAGAAAATAGAAAGAACTTTGAGAAGGATTCAATGTCCATGCTCATGAAAAGGCCACATATTATCATCACCAGAGACATTTATCTAATCAATCTAGGTTTTGACACTCAAAAAGTAGATTTGGCAAGTTTTTCCTATGGATAATTGACTATTTCATACAGAGGATTTGAATCCACAACTTTAACCCAATTCCCATCTATTGCTGAAAGCAGGAACAACCAAACACATCCTCATGACCTACAATTAAGTTCTTTATCTCAAAGATGTATATGAGTGCCTGCTGAACTAGTGAGAAGTGATCGAGTGGAATCAAGACCTGAGTTTTTTTTAACAATAGCTTCTTGTCATTGTCTCAAAGATAACCACTGGTCTTCCATCAGGTCACACTCCCATAAGGTCATGAGTTACTCTAAATTACAACTGAATCGTCAGGTGGCATCACAAAGCAACTCAGATATTAAATTTCATCATAAATACTAGCAAATAACAATGACAGTCTTTGGCGAACATGAATGACCCAGAAACTAAAAGTCCATTGCCACAGATAATTTTTCAGTACTATAACAGGTGAAAACAGGATGATAAGAATAATTTGATGAAAGAAATTTTCAGGTATCTCCTATCCATGACAGGAACACAGGACTACTCAGCCCATCGCTTTGGATGATTTATCCAAAATGTGGGCTCCAGCCTCACTCAAAGGTGAAGTTTCAAAGAATGAACACTTGGAATGCAAACCCTCCATGAACAATGGGCACCGTACTTCACAACAATACTATGATGAAAGGATTTCTACATGTTTCGGATCACAATATGATTTGCAGATGAACATCAGCGACAAAAAATAATAATAACAATAATAAATGCTTGTAGGTTTCATATACATGCTTCATCTTTGAATTCAGCAATGACTGTTATGACATGTTATACAGTGGACAAGCAACTTAATACCTTACCACAAACTTGAACCACTCTGCTGCCGCTACAATGTGTGTATTTATAAGACTCGCAACTATGTATGTGTGACGTTCGTGAGGAATGGTACATCTGCAAGGATGATAACTGAAGAATTTGGAAGAATAACATCAAAGGCAAGCATTTGAAGGAATTACATAAAACAGTAATAATTACACAGGTCAGTATGAGTATTAGTGAAAAATAGATCTCATTGCTAGTAGCATCTTTGACATGGTTAGAGCAGGTACTGGCGGTTGTTCAAGTTGTCAAACCGACATTGCTAGTGGAATCATTTTAAAATACTGCAAGCATATTCATCATAAAAAGAGTTTAATCTCTTATATAGTACAAAAGCAGGCCCTACTTAAGCCCCTTTTCTACTCTCTGTAGAATTCTACGTCACTTGCAGGAAGGTTTCTACTCTTCTCCTTCTCCTCTCTTCCCTCCTCTTCCTTGTACTTTTCAACTGTGATTACCAAAAAGATTGTACGATAATCCCCTAACAAGAGAATACCCTATTCAGCAGAATCCCCTGTCCAGAAGGATCCCGTAAAAAATTTCTCCAATGCAAATGCACCCAGACTTAAAGAGGGTGTTCAAAATTTTGAGATATCATATGATCCTCAATCAATTGGTATGAATTGGCCAACCACATGCATTGCACACGTTTTGACTCTACCTTCACATGTGCTGGCACCAAGCCCATGAAACTTTGGAAAGGAACTCGGAACTCTTACGTCCACAGGACGGACCACAACCTGAAACTAGGAGTCGAAAACTAACACAACAGGGCTTTAACTTGTCCATTTCAACCCAAGTGCTATCTGCCCTTCAGCCCTTCAGTCTCTGCATTTTGAAGATGTCTTGTATTCTTTGATGGTAAAGGGAATATTGGACATCAGACCCTAATTGGGAGTACTTTTGTAATTTGCAACATCAATATACTGAAAAGATGTCCTTGAAGGATTTCTGGGGTCATGTTCTATGATGTAGAGAGGCGTGAGGAAGAGAGTAGAAACCCCAAAGTTCATTGTAGCCCTATTCTCGAAGGTACTGAAATTGCTCCCACCTCACTAAGAAGTCGGCATACTGCTCTCCCACATAAATCTTGTAGTGGTTTTTTATGTGTTTGTTTATTCACTGAATCTTGGTTTCTTTTTTTTTTTGACACTATTTGCCAACACTCGTGCCTTGAATCACAAGCGAGCAATAGAGACAGCAATTTAGATAGCTCTTCTGCTAGAGGGGAGGACACAAACAAAGCACAATATATTTGTCATTTATAAATAGAAAAGAAGACAAGAAAAACATTCAACAAATATTGTGGTGAACTCCTGCATATTTGACCACCCAACTGTGGCAAGCTCTTGCATGCGTAACTCCAAGTCTAATGATGCCTCCATGACTCGTCATTACCCACCACAGACACTGGAAATTTGAATCTGTCTTCTAGTCAGACAACAGCAAGAATTGTTATGACAATCAAAAACAAGATATTTGAAGCTCGTTCTCTTGATCCCACACTCGGACTTTCAGGGGCCAATGGTGTGAAAGCCGTGGTACCATTGTTGCTGGTGTTTGATTGAGAGCTGTTTGGAGAAATTAAACCAAATTAGTCAGTTGGGCATTCATTGGGTCTGTTGGAACTTGGAATAACCACAGGATCCTGCTCAAAAAACAGTCAGTACATGGTAGACCCTACAGTTTTGCAATTCAGATCATTGTTATGATCCCTTTTTAGGCTCCTTTTTATTTTATGTACTGTGCTGTTAAATTCATAATTTATCTATTTGTATTCATAATCATACATTTTTTTAATACATCCTCCTCCCTTGTGTCAACCATCATCACAAGTGACCATCGACTTTTGGATACCTCATGTACCGACTTTGCTTAGGAGCAGGAAACCTGCATTCCTCCAAAAATAACTGAATCAAAAACTTACCTTCCTGCAAAAATACATGAACCATAGCCTGCAAAGAAAAATACCCCAAGGAATCAAAGAGGTAAATCTTTAAAAATAAGGAATTATGCAATTCAACCCCCCAAAAAAAAAAAAAAAGTCCATCATCATCAAAGAAACTAACCCCATTTATTTGGGGTCAGCTTTCAGTTATTATTTTCCATTCTATCCTTCAAAGAACTATACCTTTTGTTACTTTACAATCCATCATATCCTTCTTTACCCCTTCAAACCATATTTTTAAAGATCTGCATCTCTTTGTTCCTTCTATTTGCATCCTTTCAATGTTTCCTTTACAAGCAGCCAGTTCTCTTCTCAAGCCCCACAAGTCGAGACAGGTAGCTAAGAAACTTATCTCATTAGCTCAGATTCAGCACCACCTATAAAACCCTAAGAATTTAATTCTAAATGCCACTCTCTTCTTCTGTGTTACCTCAAAAAGAATGGTTGCTTAGCTTTACATCCGTCCCAAACACATTGAGTACACCCTATACATGTATCAGAAATCTTTATTGAATGTGACATTGGGATCTATAAAATTTTGACACGTTATCTATTACGATCTGGTTAAATCATAAATCAGTAGTAATTGAATTATATATTGTAGACACCAAAGGAATCAGTAGTTTACCAGAATTTTTTTGATAATCAATTTTCTTCTGGATTTGTTCATGGGAGAGGGTCAAGATACTTTGATTTCTTATGTTTTAGCAAACACGATCATACGAGTTATAAACACTAGTTCTAAATTGGGATCATTATAGTAGGAAGGTATAATTTCTTGATGCCATCTAAACAATGACTGATAGTAGTCAAAAGCACACCTTAGATGCACCTAAGCTCCAAACCCATTTTGCGCCTCACCTAGCTCTAAGGTAGACTCACTTGAATTAAGGCAGCTTGTTTTAGATTTATAATAATCCTTTTTTTAGGTTTTTATGAAATAATAATTAGAAATCCTAGTAAATATGAATTCTTAACTAAAAATGTTTAATTAGAAATTACAAATAGGTAGATAATGTACTTGACTTTATATACAAGAATTATTTTTTAAATATTTTTAGAAGTTCAATTGCTCGTGCATTTTGGTGTTTTAGATAAAAAAATTATATCTTGTATTATTAATGTGATAGACACAAAATAATGAATAAATACATATTTGTAAACTATTAATGCACCTAGCGAAATTAGGCCCATGCCTAAGCATGTGCCTTCCGCCTTAAGCTCCAAAATCCGTTGGCACCTTATCTGTGCCTTCTCCTTGAATGCTTTGTGATGACCAAATTACCATCATCATATTAGCTTTAAAAGGGCCTGCTATTGAGAGATTACAAGTCAAAGGTACAAGGAGGAGACCATTGAAAGAATGGAGGAAAGGGACAAAGCAAGACATGATAGATCACAAAGTGGCGAATGTTATGGTTTATGATGCAACCAAAAAGAAAAGTAGAACTCCAAAAAGCCAACCCCAGATAGATGAGACTATGGCCTTTGATGACGATGATAGTAGTCTTAAGATGGGATATCAACAGGTTTTTGGAACTTACTAGGATCAGTTGAGTTAATCATGGCTGTACCCGAAAAGTCACAAGTTCCACCACTCGAATGAGTTCTTTGGTAATAGTCATTGTAAGCATACGAAGCATGGTTTACAAGAGTGTTGGGATTGTAGCAAGGCTGACCAAGTTGAATGGGAGTACAATTCGCCATCCCTTGCCCACAAGCCCAATTCAAACCATCCAAGAGTGTGTCAGAACTCGCATCCGCCTTGCCACACAAAACACACCAGATGAGTTCCCCTCAAGTTGAGACACACTACTCAAAGAATACACAGATGTCCCGTTTGAAAAGAAAATACCCCAGTTTTTCTCACGACATAGGCCCCAACCGCAAATCCTCATTGAAAAGCTCATATATGTATGCACTGATGGGCATGGATGGCTGACTTGGAGTGCCAGAATTATTGCGAACATGGCGGATCAAGTTGCTGTTGAAGACCTCAGCATTGTCTGTTGAAGCATCTGATTCATTGGCCCCACCAAGCCAAGGCCAGCCAGTTTCCGTAACAAGAACTGGAATCCCAGAGAAATTAAGTGCTTCCATGGAGTAATAAGCTGCGTCGACCATGGAATCAAACATGCTGGTGTAATGAAATAAAGTGTTGGGATCAACAATTTGCTTGTTTGGGGGAAGCGACCGGAAGAGTGCATAGTCAAGTGGGAAGATACCATTTCCTTTGGTGTAAGCATAGTACGGATGTGCATTTAGCATGAAATAAGAACTTGTATTTTTCAAGAACTGAAGAAACTGAGACATGATATTATTCCACGTAGAATTGAAGGTGGCCGCAGATGGTGGGAAAGATTTTGGGATCATATCCATAGATTGGGGGCTTGAGATTTTCACCATGAGGTTGAGGTTAGCAGCAACAAGAGCTGATTGAAGGAACTTCATGGCGGAGACCAAAACAAGAGCAGTGTCTGGGATTGTGGTCAGGACCTCACTGCCTACAGCAATGGCTGTTATATTGGTCTGTGGCAAGTAAGCAGCAACATTCTGGTTTATCCAATCTGCCGCTGCCAATTGAGATTTTCCAATCCCCAGAAGCTCTTTGTTGGTGACCCCAACCATGACCTCAATTCCGGTGTTTGCAAGGGCATTGAGCATCTGATGATCCGCATTGAAGAGACGGACATGAGTAAACTGCTGGGATTTCAGGATATTCACTATTTCTTCTGCTGAAGGAATGTTGGACATGTTTGTGCCGATGTTAATCCCAACATATGCACCTATGGAATTTGGAAACATAATTTATTAGAAGTCACAAAAATGAAAAATCCATGCAAAGAAAATGCCCAAAAGAAAGAGAAGAGAAAAGGTAAAAATAAGTATAAAACAAGGAAAAACAGCAACAATCAAGGTATAAAAGAAAAAAGTTGGAAAAGATTTAGGTTCTAAAATATTTTTTTTTAAACCTGAGAACTGAAAAATAACAAGTAAATGCTTAAATAATATGAATGTGAACTGTTTTTAAAATTAGGCTGAATTTGGTTCCCTGCATTTTAGGAGAGAGCAAAACTAAATTAGCACGTTGCCCAAGCCTCTAGCCAAAAGTGTCCACAAATCCTAAAATCCAAATTATGAATATTGGGACACAAAATCATTAAAAGGAACAGCTCAATAGTAAATAACTTGTAATCCTGCACTCCATCGGTTGTGATGTTGTGGAGTGAGAATTTCATGGGCGAGCAAATCACATCACTTTCTCCCAATGTTAGTCAATGAAGCAAAACATTCAATGATGCTTTTGGAAGAAAGATGAGTCGGCAAGTCAAATCAGGTTAAGCAAATTTAAATTTGGGTTGAGTCAGGTCAAACAAAATGCTTTTTAATTCAAACAGCTGACCTGACTTGACCAATTGCCACCCCTGATGAGGCAGTAAAAGATCATAAGGAAGATCTTCGTTAAAAAGCTCATTTGTTTTCATGAGATTGCTTGACTATCAAAAGTTCAAAACAGCTATAACCTATGTTTAACAGTAATTGTCACATTAGAAATACCTGATGTGTAAGAAAACATGAACATCAGTAGAAGAAACAAGCTTGGCCATTTTTCAGGCAACATCAGGCCCAATATAACTTCAGTAGAGTTCCACAAAGGTGCTCTTTTCTATTTTCATCAACAAAACAGTAGGAAATTCAATAAAGCATAAGGGTAGAAAAAATAGAAAGGTACTAATATACATTATCTAACCTCAAATAGATAACATAGAATAATTTTAAATATGAAATATTCAAGGTAACTCAAGTTTTCTACCTCAGCTAACTTCAAATTTAAACAAGTCAAACATCATTTCAACCTTAACCTTTCTATTTAGGATCAGTTTTGTGGGTTCTATTTTTCCACTCATCCAAGTTCATATGGACATTTGGATCCCTAATGAACGATTGGGGCTCTGTCCCATTGAACAGGGGAGATCAAATATATGGAGACAAGCTCCACTTGACATAGGTTGGGTTTTTTTGGAAGGAGAGGAACAAGAGAACATTCCAAGACAAAGCATCACTAAGTGCTTCAATCATGGATAAAAAGTTATTTCATCAATTACTTCGTGGAGCGTAAGGAAAACAAGCTCCAAGGAACCATGATTTCGTGCTCATGAGACTGGAGTTTGGTAGTAAGATGAGAAAGGCTTTCAGAGAATGAGACTGATGTTAAGGATTTAACCTTCATGATGCACTTCTCCTTTCCTTTAGTTATTTCAAAACGTTGTCCCTTGACTCTCTTTTTTTCCACTTTCAATTACTGCACTGTTATTTTTTATTCTTGAAAAATAATCAGTTCTCTCACAAAAAGTAATTATGTACACAAAATAACATGGATTGCTGGATAAAAGCAACTGTCACTAAAGTTGTTTTTTTTTCTGAGCAGTCAACTGTCACTAAAGTTATAGTAGACACATTACAATATAGCCACAGGCCCCTTCTCATCTCACTAGCAAGAACCAAAGTGGAGCCATGGGAGTATGGAACTTGTGGGAGTGCAAACTCAATTCAAGTTGATAAAGAAGAAGGTAAAAACCAAGTTCACTAAGTCTTGTAATGGGTGATATAAGGTTCTGATCTGTCAATCATAATGGAAATGGGAAAAATCCGTTTTTTTTCCAAAAGAGACTTAATTTTTCAAGGGAATGTGCACAGGGTTTCTTTCATCGCTATTCCATCTCATATAAGAGGCTTAACTTAGTAGAATTAAGTAGAAAGAATTGATTTTACAGTAAGTTGAATCAAAGCCTTTTTATATGTAGAGAACTGAGGTTTTAACATGGTTTCAGGTCTAAAAAATATGAAATGCGTAGTTAAGTATGAAAGGTTGGAATTACCTTATGTCATCTCATCTTGCTTTCCATCTTGAGCTCTTTATATCTCTTGCTAAAATTCTTCTTGTCTCTCTTGTTCTTGCACATATATCATTTTTGTCCTCTATTTTTTCTCTCTTTACCATAAGCTATGCATTTAGGGACATCAAGAAGAAGATAGCCAGTCAATGCACTAGGCTGATTGACTCTGAATCAGTTTATAAATCTATCGAGTTAAATTTTAAGTGTGAGATTTTGAAGTAACTTTGTAGAAGTTGAACTTCACTATCATCACGGTCTTATGCGAACACAATCAGCTCAAAATCCAAGCATTCACCAAACCAACTGAAAGAAGATGCTGTCTACTTAACAGGGTTTTAAGAAAAGGGACATGATAAACCATTTTTATTTGGTGTAGCTTTTCGGATTGCTACGATTAATAAAGATAAAAAAAATTACTTAATATCCATCTCACTTTCAAAAATAGGGATTACTTAAAGGAAGAAATAATCAAAATTGTCTAACATGATCACATAAAAGAGCATACCTTCCAAGGGAACAAAACTACAACGAACAATTCTTCGCAAGAATCACAATGGAATGCTGCCCAGTCTAAATCTGACACAAATAAATTACTGACATTTAACGGCTGATATATGCGACATCAGGGTTTTTTGGTTGTTATTTCGGTTTTTACTGAAATTCAAACTTCAGCTCTAAATATACTAGAACCTCTCATATCCAGTGATTAGGTACTTCGAAAGCAAATTGAACAGACTAACTCAGATAAATGAAATTCCATGCTACTGAAGATTGCAAAAATAATTCTGCCTCCTCTGTTTCCAAAACAGAACAGACTATAAGGATCCTGAGCAACAAAAACGATAAGGAAAAAGAAATGCAGAAAGTGGAACCCAGAGGAGAAAAACCACAAAATTGGCACAACCCAGGTGCCAGAAACCAAAAACCCGTCATCAAAAGAAAAACCCAGATGGAGAAAAGGATCAAGAATGGGAAGAAATCAAATAAATAAGAACTTGCGATGGAAAAAATACCTGAAACCAACGTCTTCAAGGCAAGAGACTTGCAGAAGTACCCTTAATAGACCTTGAAAAAGGCCTGCAAACCTTCTGCTGTAAATCAGGCAATAACGTCAGAGATTATAGAAAAGCAGAGCTGCACTATGTATTTACTCCTTATTTTAGAGAAGACGAGGAGTCTTTTATTAGCATAGAAGCTGAGTCCATTCAACCGGAAGCTCTTAAAGAAATGTGAGAGAGAGAGAGTCTGACCTGAAATCTCTCTGCTTCCGAGTTTTGATTACCAACCAAAGAAGTATAAACATTAAAAAACTGCAAAAAAAATATATGTATAAAAGTTGAAAACTGAAAACGGAAAAGAAAAACGTCTCTGCTGTAGAAAGGAAACAGACACTGACACATTTGGCTGCTTCCTCTTTCCTTTTGAATCTTATAATTACCATTCGCAGAGACATCTGAATACAGAATACAAAGAGAGGAGCACATTTATTGGTGGTCGAGAGTCGAGAATCTCCAACGATAGAACCAGACCATCCATGGATGGATTCACCGAAGTCCGAAGTTACATATGTACTGCATGACTAGAAAGTCAGAGAGAGAAATTTAGGGGTGTAATTTGAGCAGGATCTAAATCAATCTTTTATAAAATTCAGAAAAAAATTATTAGGATTAAAGACACTTTTATTCTAAAATGTTAGGTCCAATTAAGAATCCAGTTGAACTAGATCTAGTATAAAAGTTTAAATCCAAACAATTATTTATAAAATTTAATTTCTAATTAATATTTATATAAATATAAAATTTGTAATATTTATTTTATATTTTTAAAAATACAAACATTTCTACTTTAACGTGAATCTTGTAGAAATTTCCTTAGTAAAAGGATATGAACGAGCAAATAATGACTTTACAAGAAGTGATAATCTTGAATGGAAAGGCAAATTTTAAACTACTTTTTTTTCTTACAGATTCTTGATTCCTTAATATTTCAAATCTTACCTAAGAAAAAGTTTAATTGTTAAAAGAAAAATGATGACGAAGAAAGGAATCGTATTCGTCTATTTGGCTTGCAGTGGTTGATTTGTAATGAGCAATTAAAAAAAAAATGATTTATACTGAACATAACACTAACACTAGTGCAACTTCCATGCATGTAAAAAGATAATTTTCAATAGGAAATTAGATTAAAAAATTTAAAAAAATTGAAGACACGTTTCTTAATTTTCTAAAAAGATAATTTTCAATAGGAAATTAGATTTTCATAAAAATTCTTAAAAAAAAATAGTTTGATAAGAGTTCACTTTTTAATTTAATTTTTTTTTAACTATTAGTTTATATAAGAAAATGAGTTAATAAATAAATGAGTAATCTTAGGCTGCAAACGATGACAAGATGGTGTGATTAGAAAGCTAATGTATCTTCAATTGTTAGGTCCTTTTTTTTCAGCCTTTTCCCTTTTGTTTCATAGTTGAAACAAGCTTGTCCTTTTGTGGATGCCTTTAATTGATGGCCCTTTCCACCTTTAAATGTTTAATCCATAATTAGCCTAAAGGTGCCCGTTTGGCCGTCTTAACCTTCATAAAATAATGAATAAGAGAATTTACTCAATATGTTTGGGAGGGAAACAGACACAAGATCTGTACAGCAAATAAGCACAAACCGATCAAGCATGAAATGGATAGGTGGGCTCAGATTTTGGCCTCAAGGGGTTAAGGTCCATAATCATGGATCTGTCAATAATCAGGCCGATATATGATTCTTTCAGTTCATACCATATCGTTCCATGTTCTCTTAACACTTGGTGTTTACATTCACTGCACTGATACTTTAGGGCTTTTATGTTCTAGTGCTTAGCCCAACAATAACCATTTGTATTAGTAGTAGCTTAAATTTGATTTGGACAAAATAGCTTCAAAGGTTTAGAATGATGAAATTTAAGCTTCACCACGTGGGCCACATGCTCATCGGATTCACGATCTAAGGTCACTGAATCATGGAGCCCTAAATGCAAGGACTCTCTCGTCAAGATTATTCATTTTAAGGCTATTTACAGGTAGGGCTTCGGCCTAGTTTCCTTCTACCTAAGCCCAAGCCCTCCTATTGAATCTCATGTAGGCAGTGATACATTTAGGTGTATTTAACTATTTATAAAGCAAAGTCACCTCAAGGCCCAATGGTAAATTTCGATGATATTTGTCCTTGGTATCATAAATCAATAAAACATATTAAACACATTTCTTGTTAACACCCCAAACCCTACATTTTAGAGTAAAAATCAATATAATTGGAGTTCTTTAGAATAGACTAAGCCTCAGTAAAGGGAAGTAGGGCGAGAGAGAACAGACTAAATGAGCCTAAAGTTTGATGGGCTTCACAACTTTTACCTTATAGCCTAAGCCCAACCTATTGATCGTATGTAGATGTTCAAGCCCATACGCTCAGTCCAAGTCCCAACTAAACTTAAGTTGAGGTTAAGCTCATAAGCAAACCTTAATTCATTTCTCTGTATCCTTTTCAAATGTTTAACTTGGATTTGTTGGGAGTACCGAAAAGTCCTTCTATGGATAGATGTCATGTGATCTTCTTTAAATGGCTGGCCAATCAAATATGGTGGAAGTGAATTGTGTTCCATTCTCAAAGACCATTGATTAATATAATGGAGAATTTTCTATAATGGGAAATAGTTTTTGTATATCACATCAATTGATAAATAAATTTTGATAACTAGGTGCTCTGCATTAAATAGGAAATTTAAATGAAGAATACCTTTTTTTATTTTTTTGGGCAATAATGGCTGGCTGCTCTGTGACGACAGGAACAAAGTTCAACTTTTACAAGAAATCTTGATTGAGGACAGGTTACAACAATTACTTAGAGCTAAATCAACCTTGAAACATTAAAAGACTCCTTCCTCAACCTACCCTTCAATACCAAGCACTTCTTTTAACACATCCAGTAACAGAGAATGAGCGGTAAGCATAGGGAGATGACCTTTTGTTCTCAGGATTTCAATCCTAGTTTCCTTTCCAAGCCTTTTTCTCATGTAAAATGCAACGGACGTGGGAACTACAAAGTCATCTTTTGATTGAATGACTGTGCAAGGCACATTTACTTGTTTCAAGACCCGTCTGAGGTCACTCAAGAAAATTGTTTTTGCCACATCAACTGCAATTTCTGGTTTCATCCTCTTCAAACTGCATTTGAACTCATGTACTGAAGCCGGATCGGGTACTCCGATCGCCTTCGGAGCAAAGCCGGAGACCCAAGATGAGAAATTGTGCTTCATGTCATGGAACATGGCTTCAACATCAGATAATTCGAAGCCACCGTGATATCCCTCGTCGTTCAAGTACCTATCGAGACATTAAAAGCGGTTGGAAGTTGAAAGTTGAAAGCTTCTATGAAGATATATATTATTGCATATTTAGTTTTATGAATATAGTTGCTGCAACTGCAAGTATCAGACTCTTAACATGAGTATAAGTTGTCAAACTCAAAAAACTAAAAAAATAATAAAACTTAGAGATTTGAATTCGGCACCATATTTAGTTTCATGAATACAGTTGCAAGTGTCACATCAGAGGGAATCATGCATTACCCAAAAGTGTCTAGCTCTCTACAGCAGAAACGGCCATTTCTTCAAGAAAAAGATGGTTCCTGTTCTTTCACACAAATAATAAGATTGCATGCAAGCACTTGTATGAAACTTTCACAGCATGCCTCCATTTTTTACGGTGAGACTTCCCTATTAAGGACACCCTGATTTTAGTATACTGCTTTAGATTATAATTCTTTTATAATTTATAGTGCGACTTTGAGATTGTGGTGTCGCGAGCTAAATAATAAGATATGGGTGAAGAAACTCAAATTGCCGCACAACGGATAACAAAAGAGAGAAATTTAATTAAGGTGATTTGGTCACATGAGTAGAAGACTGAAGAAACACATTGACCACTAAAATAAAAAAGGAAGGAAGGAAGAAAGATATGATAGAATCAAAATAGAGAAGTAGGATTTAAAAAGTTAACTCTAAATAGATAGGACTGTAACCTTTGATGATTATAATGATAAAATTATCATAATTTTTTTCAAAAATCTCACTTTATCTCGTAATTTAGATAGTTTGGGTATCTATATCTATTCAATGATTTTGAAACTACTCAGACATAAGTGACAGGATACTAGAGAATTAGAGATGAAAGGGATGAGAGAAGACCTTGGAGAGCCTCCTAGCAGGATAAGGTGTTTGAAGAGGTGTGGCCTTTGGGTGGCAGCTATGCAACCAACCATGGCAGACATTGAATGCCCCAAGTAGATGCTTCTGGTGACATTAAGCTGATCGAGGAGGCCGGTGAGATCGCTCGAATAGCCGCTGAATGTAGAATACTTTTTCCAGTCATAGAGGCTTGGTCGAACCCTCCCGGAGAACACCATGTCGAAGACCACCACCTTGAAGTAGCATGCTAGGTAAGGGAGGATGTAGTGCCATACGGTCTGGTCAAGCCCAAAACCATGAGAGAGGACTAGGGTCTGGTCCCCATGACCATACACTCTAGCATTCAGGGCTTCCACAAGGCTCCCATTTTTAGTTCCTCCCATCTCCATCTATCTTTTGCAGATAGGCTTCTCACTTGCTATCTATTTATGCATTTTGATATTTCATTGCCCCACTTTATACAAGACTAACTTTAATGCCAATAACTTCATTATCTTGCCATTAGGTTTTAAAAAACGGGCTAAGTTTCTACTGTAGAGGCAGTATAGTTGCCGTAAAAAGAAAAAAAAAGAAGAGAGAATTCAATTAGGTGAAATAATGTCATAAAGTAGAATATCTTCTACTTAAAAGATTAAGACAAAATGCAGAAAGAGAAAACTCCAAGATTTTCGTATGCTCTCCCAATCCAAAGAGACTGAATGATGTTGAATGAAGGGATCTAATTAAAACTTCCCCTGTCACACAAATTATCAAGCTAGGTATTTAAAAAAAAATATCTTCTAATTCTAATAAACTTTAAATCTTATCTTGTTGGTTAAAATGCCTATACAGGATGCACAGATGAGGCGGTAAAGTACTGATGAGGTGGTCCTAAATTTGCTTTTTATGAGTTGTTGTTTTTCCTTCTTTATATTTACACCTTAGTGTCTTTCTTTCCTATTAATATATTAATCATTCAAAAAAAGAAGAAGATAAAGATGGTCCTAAACATCATTAACCATGGGTCAAAGTTCAAACCATCTCTCCACCTAATACTAATTTGGTGGCTATTTCAACAAGATCAACAAGCCCATTTGCTATACCCGCATTTAGCTACTGACCCAAACCTGCCCTGAATAAGAAATTTCAACATTTTAATCAACATCAATTATTGAAAGACATTAATTTCCTCCTGACCTGGTCCACTTATTAGGCACGTGGAGTTCTCTCGTAATCTTGGATTTTAGTTCAATTTCACACAATCCCAACACTATGTACATACAAAAAAAAATTAAATAGACAAAACTAAGATAATAAAAATGCACATGCTATATTATATAAGTGGATTAACTTAAAAAATAGGATTAAGAAAAACCACATTAAAGACAATTTAAATGTAAGAAAAACTTTTTTCAAGTAATTTTGTCGTGCAAGCAGAAGATCAGAAATGATCTCAATACATAAAATTCAGAGTTTACAAATCGTAGACAAAATAATAAAAAGTAAACTGTTGAAAATATAGAGAGATTAGATAAAGAACAACATGATAAATTATAGAACAATTGATTTTACGGTTTATAAATAATATTAAATAAAAAAATTGAGTTTGAAAAATTTAACTCTAAATAAATGAAGTTTTAACAAATAATTTGAACATGTATTTATAATTGAAGAATTAAATAAAATATATAATAATTTACAATTATTGCTTTAATTAAGAAGCAAACACCATCTCACCAATTTTTTTAGCTCTTATCGTGAAAATTACTACTACTTTTTTTTTAAAAATTTACGTATGGGAAACACAGACACACTCCTACTAAAACCTCACGGGTGAGTCCACTTCTCCTAGAGCACACCAAAGTTACAATAAAAAAAACCTCCAAATATAAAATGGTGATCAGTTATCACTAGTTTTTTCCTCTAAATTATAATCTACAATTCTATAAAATACATGTGGATCGATATTCACCTTGGATTGACACCAACAAAAAAAATATTTATCTAATATTTCTATTTGAATATTAAAAGTTTATAAATTTAAATAATGTAAAAACCCATTTTAAATATTTAAGCGTCATTTTTTTTTATCTCAAGATGAGTTTCACCCTATTATCTCATGTCCAAGTACCTTAGATTTTAAAACCAGATGTCACATGCATCAGCCCAGCATAATAAAAGTTCAACTAACCTACCGTCCAAAGTGTAAATGCATCAGTCGGTGCTTTACATATTTAAGTAGATGTACATCGGCTTTTATCATTGATTACCAGTGGTTTCTATTGTCCTTTATGCATTTAATATTCATCAATGCAGTCAAGTTTAATGGACCATGGAATACGACAGATCGCGAAGTCCATTGTTTTGTTTGATATAATGGAATTATAAACAATGAAATGAATTCTTATAAAATATAAATAATGTATTAATTAATACTAATTTTATTAAGTAACTCAAGAAAATGAACTATCCTCTATTTTTCTTTTCTTTCGAATTATTGTAGGGTGACCTTGTTTACAAACAAATCATGCTCATCGAGGCTATGATTATGTAGCTAAGACGAGGGCCGGCTCGACATACGTTGAGGCCTAAGACGAAAAATTTAAATGGGGCCTTATTGGTATTTAATATATTATTATAAATAATAATTAATTAAAATTTTAATTATATATAATAAAAACTTATCTAAAATCTATTTTTTCTTACTTTTTGAGATGTAAAATTACTAATTAAATTTTTGTATTCATGTTTTGTTAAAATATAATTGCAAATATGGTTAATTCATTTAGTCTTTAAATTAATAAAAAATTAAAATGAACTAAATTGAAAAGTTAAAGAACAATAAAACATGATACTATGAAAATAAGAGAATTGATGAATGGTTAAAATGTCCTCTATTTTTCTAGCAACTCACCAAAAATATTTAAATTAAAAGTCACAGCATGATTTGCAAAGAGGAAATATATTGTTAAATAAAATTTTATAGGCACAAACTTAAACCAAAAGAAGCACAAAATAATCTAAAATTCCAACCCTACAAATTCACAAATCAACATCCACAGAAAAGGCAAACAATGCTAGAAATGGCTAGAGAATCCCTTTAAATACATTCCCCTCGTCTAAAGTACTTTAATCAATTGCTTATTTTATTAACAGAAGAGGCCCCTCTTGACTCTTGAGTACTTAAAATTACTGAATTTTTCTAACTTTGTAGCCCTTATATCTCTTTACCAACATATGTAATTTTTGAAATATTTGATCCACTTATCAGATGAAAGATCCTTTAAGTCTATGATCAAAATTGGAGATGAGTATTTTCTAAAACTATGTCCTAACCCTCGATGAATATCTCTATTAAAACTAGTCTCATTTCAATTGTAGAGTATTTATTAGCAAATATCTTATCATAATTCAAAAAAAGAATAAAAAAACTCTTGACAAATTCCTAAAAAATTGAATATTTTGCATTTCCTCCCATTGCAAATGATTTTACCATTTTTCATCTAAGCCAAACAGGCTTAGACATGTCCCTTTTTTCACATGCACTGTCTTTCAATCACATCCACTCCACCATGCAATCGAAGTAGGAGTGGGGCCTTTTTCAAATGGGGGCCTAAGTTGCTTTATAGTTAGGCTGAACCTAACATGCTTTATAGTTAGGCTGGACCTAATATACTTTAGTCTTATCCCCTTTTCCACATGCTCTTTCTCTCAATCCCATTCGGTCCCATACAATCAAAATAGGTGTGGGCCCTTTTTAAATGGGGGCTTAAGGCCCAGGCCTGACTTGCTTTATAGTTAGACCGGGCCTGACCAAGACTAAGAAGCATCAATGAAAGTGAAATTTTAATTCTACCTTGAATGTTAAGTTAAAAAATAACTTTGCGATCTACTCTTTGTAGCTTTTTTAAAACATGTTTAAAAGTAATTTTTTTTTAATTAACTCATCACTTCTTCGTTTGATGGATTCAATATTTGAGTGCATACAATTGCTGTATTTGCTTCCAAGATTGAAGAGAATCTAAGAGATTCACCTCTTTTCACCTGCTTGGTATTTATAGAATATGTTCCACTTTTCTCTCGTTTACACCACTCAGTAGAAAACCTATTTCTCCTAGAGAAGGATGATGGTTTCTCCTTCTCTTTCTTTGTCCATCTCTTTCCTTCTCTTTTTATACAGTTATACCTATAACTAACAAACATGATAAAAGAAAATCTCTTGACAGGAGAATCCTCTACTCAAGAGATTTTCCTACACCGAACTAATCTTTTAAAAGCTCTTCTTATTCAAATACAACCGATGATATACTTAGATGCGCAAGCAAAATTATATTTACTTCAATAAACCTCTTGTATTTTCAGTGTGGACTGCTGAGAGAAGTTCATCTGTGGAAGATTTACCTGTCTAAGTGGGGATATCATTTTAAATGCCTCGGTCCACATACAAATTAAGGTTCGCCTGGTCAGCAGTAGGCGAAAAACAAGTGACTTTGGATTGATTTTGGCTTTGTCCATCCCACCGACACACCCCCACTCTCTAGTCCCCCACACAACTAGTCCTAACCCATATTTATAAGTAGAAATGAATGCATTGGGCTCCAGTAGCTCACCCTTCAAAGTTGGCTGTTGTGTTTTAAATGTCGGAGAAATTGATGTTTTGGTCTTTACGGAGACTAATGTATCTTATTGGTCGGGTGGGGTGGGGTGGGATGATGCTAGGATTTGAATTTTATAAAAAATGTACAAATATAACGATTTCAACCATAATTTAAAAAATTCAAAAAAACTTGATTAAATAGGTCTTTCCTTGACTGATTCGACGCCATTTCAAGTCGAGTAAGCCAATAGTTTATCAAGTTTTTCAGAATCGAGTTTAAAAATTTCGAGCTATGATTTCAAACAATATTTATATCTCATGATATTTACTTTTAATCTGAACGGTCAAATTCTCAATAAATTTTAAAATAATTTTAGAAAAAAGAAAAATGGACCAATGGCACACCACTACACCCTAAACCATAAGTAGGACAAAATGACCAACGCTTCTTGTAAAAGCAAGCCCGACCATCTAGCTAAACAAGCTCAAGAATTTGTGTGTTCAAACCCGTTTGTCTATTATAGGTTCAGGTGGGTCGCAGACTGGGTTCACACTGAGGAACATGCCAACTTGCAGCTTCGTTTTCTCTTCGGGAATGTCTGCTCCAAATAAAATTAGGGCGATAAAATACTGCAAAATGCATATACCTGCAAACGTCTCATGATCCATCCTCATCAAATCAGAATTCAATTGAAAATGCTTTGAAAAGTCTGGTCAAGAAGTTCTAATGTCTCAAAGCAAGAATGTAATCACAAATGGAGCCTGCAATGCAGCTCAAACTTCATGCAGGAGCCCACTGTTTCCTGTAATCGTATCTTAATTCTAGTTTTCATCCTTTGTTAAAATAGGACGACAAAGAATTCATTTCCTAAACAAAATTCTGCATAACCTTTTGCATAAAGAAAAAGGCAATGCATCTTTTCAAATAAATAATCTAACGCTGGATTCCTCTAACAAAGTTACATGATCATTTTTTTCTGATAAAAAGGTGCATATTAGTATATTACATTGACTTATTCTGTGCATTAGCTCCCCTCAAAAATAAAAATTAACTAGACTTTACAAGTACAGTTCTCTCCCTCTCCACACTGGTTGCAGCTCTGGATCATGGGAACAATCATTTCATGAAATCCTACTTGTACAAACATGTCGTATGAAACTAGGAAGAGGCTCAAAGAATTGAGCCCAAAGATGTGGGAGATTTTCATTAATTTTCAACATCATGAACACACCTCAAAAAGTACAAAATCTTCCAGAGGTGGAAGTTCATGAAAGCTCTTGTACTACTCGCGGACAGGAGTGAGGTTAATTACGTGCATAGTGAACTCGTTCAAGCAACCGAACAACTTGGTCAACTGGGATTGTTGAATGAGGTGGCTTTGAACCTGAACTTCCAGTACAAGGCAAAGATGATGCCAGTACAGCTTCTTGTTGGATGCTAGTCAGCTCTAAGAACTGGGCTAGCATATCCCCATCAAGTATCTTAGGTACTCCAGCCTGTAAATCACCATCAGTTAATTCATCCAAAATCAAACTCCAAAGCACCAAAATAGCTAAATATGACTTCCGCACCTTTCACTGAAAATAGCAATCACTTGATAAATTGGTTAGTGATTAAGGCACCCTCTTTTCTTTTTTTTCATAAAAGGGGTACTAAATTCAACTTTTAGCACAGATCTCACCATTTAATTGGTGAAAACTGCAAAGAGTGCCTCCATAAAAAATAAAAAAGATGAAAGTGCCCAATCACAACCCGATAAATTTTATTAAAAAGAAATTGGATTTTGCAAGGTAAAAGAACACAAGAGTAGAGGTATATGAGGAATATATCCTCTGACGAAAAGAAACAAATAAAACATGTATCCTCTGCTGAAAAGAAACAAATAACACATGTTCCACTCAATCACTGCAGATGATGTCAATTTTTAAGGACCCAAGTTCTACACCGATCTTATACTGCAGCACTCAGAAGTTGCACTTCCTATACTTAAAAAGATTCTATGGAGACTATCCAGAGCTCCTCCATTGCGGCTGATTTTAATTTATTCATAATGCTTCCATATGATGTGAAAGACCTTAGCAACCAATTACACATTGCTTTGGCAAATGACTTGAATCATCCATTTCATCACCACAAGGAGCAGAGTTAAATGATGCCATGTAAATTTTTCTTTTTTTGGAAACAGTAACAAATAAAGTCATTAAATGATGAAAAGGGTACAATTGAGATAGACCAAGTATTGGAGAGGTATACATGGCTATCCGGTGAATATCAAAAGAACATCCAAAAATATTATATGTACAGTACACTGCAACCAACAAAGAATCTTAGTACACAATGATCCATCACCAGTCTCACCACATGAAACTTGAACATGAAATCAAGTAATTTCAAATTTCAAAACTTCTGTAAAGTTCTTGTAATCTCAAAGTTTGTAACTTCCACTAAAAGTTGTTCGAAGAACTAGGGAATTAGGCCAGTCTCTCAAGCAAGAGCCAATGAACTAATGCTTGAACCATTCTACATTCAAATTCATGATATGAACTTTTGCGGATGCAATTAAAAATTTGTGTCTGCAACCGCCAGTCCTTTGTTTATTATGGTTTCGAGGTCCAACACAGCCCAAAATCAGAATTTGAACCCAGGCCAGTTTAAGCATAAATTTTTTATTTTTACCACATTCTAAAATACTAATACATTACAATATTATGTTACAAAATGTAAAACATGGGCCCCAAATTCAAATATCATACCATACAAATTGGGCTTAGCCTCGGTCCAAGGTTCAATTAATGTATATACAACCTGGTCCCAGGCCTGGCCTGACCTATGGCCCTACTTGGCCTGTTCAAGTTGCATCCCTGATTCAAAGAATTGCACAAGACCTCTTTCAATTGTGAATATAATGACTTCTAAAGAAACATTAATATCAAATGGATTTTGCAGCTTTGAATATTGCTGATCCATACCACATTAATATAATCATTATAAATAGAGTACAGAAACAACTAAGGAAAGGACTACATACTGGTGATCCACGCCCACGAAATTCACTGTGGTTATTTCCAAGGATAGGCGCTGTCAATGGGTGAACGATAAGCCTCGCTTGTACAGCTTCCAATAGTTCATGCTCTTCCCTGCGTTTCCACATATGTTACTGAAATTCTTATCAAAATATCATATCGACACATGCATCTGAACAACATTAAGTTATTTATTACGTCGTCGTCTTAAAATAGGTCTTATCCAAATCAAACAACATTATTTAATCTAGGGTAACAGCCTAAAATGCACATTCAGTGCCACAGATACCATGATGAGGATTACAAGGCCTACTTGTGACAATTTTAAGAATCAGCTCGCCTCATGTAAACAAGTTACATAGTGCAATATCTTCTCACCATATTGTTAGCTTGCATTCTTTTATTAATAAATGTGAATAAAAAAAGGTAATTACTATAGAAACAGGAAGGGGGCAATATAAAATGCAGTTTGGTACAAAAAGTCACTAGTTCATGAATTAATTGCATCAAGATTTTGCTCAAGCTTCAAAGTTTGGGAGAAGATACAGAACAAGATGGAGCCTAAATTTTGGAGTCCGTGTAAAGCTGTAAACATAAGGCATATATAATTTAAAATAGAGTCTTCATCAACTTTAGGAAAGATGACTGAAGCTAACACTACAATGCGGTTCCAAGCTCCCCAATATCCATTTATCATCCACCAATTCAGTAGCTCAGTTTAAAGTAACTATTGCAGCACTTACACTAAGTTGCTGACTGAAACACATCAGTGCCAGATGAAATTAACCTTCTAATTGACCATTGCACAAAACACTGGGTGCATAAAATCCATTCTCACCTTGTGATAGGAATAAAGATGAATACACTTCCCAATAGTGTACTAGCCACAATTCTGTTGTGGGCAGAATCAATGACTGTCTCAGCACCACCATAACACTTCAATGCATCATCCACTGGCAGCTTGTATGACAATGAACCCTACAAGGAAAATAACTTCATTAAACCAAAAGCTTATGATGCTATAGCAAGACAATGGTCATCTATTCATATAATAAGGGTGTGAACATTTTTTTAAACATTTTTGTTCAAATATAGGCCCAAGGGTTTTTCTTTAACAATGGCAATTTTTTCTAAGATGACACAAAAAAAAGTGTCAGAAAAAAGCAAACTAACTGAAGAAAAAAGCAAACCAACTGAAGGAAAACTGGAGTTTCACTGTTTTATAAAGGTGAACAATGAACAACAAAGAGATGACAGAATGTGGCCTAGATGTAGATGGACATCAGGAATAATAAAAAGATTGAGCAAGGATTGGACATAACAAAACCTATACGTGGCTCCAACAGAAAAGAAAATCAAGGAATAACATCTGAGATATCTAGGCATGCCTTCAGAAGATCAACAGATCATGCATAGTAGTTGAAGGCAAGCAGGTGTGCGCCTTGAGGCGCTAGGGGCTTTCCGCACCTCAACCTGGCTAGCCAAAGGCCTAGGTGCACTTTATTACTTAAGGCACACTTTTTTCATTTTTTAACTAGGTGTTGCAATGCAGATATGGAAGCTCTTAGGCAATAACTTATAATATTAAAATATCTTGATACTATAAAAATCAAGGGCCTAGGTTTCCTACTAATGCATCCTATTGTTCATAAACAAAATTGAGAGAGAGACAGAGAGAGAGTAATGACAGCAACGACCATGACAGAGCAAGGCAACAGCAAGCAAGAGAGAGAAAGGAAGTGGCATAAAGATTTACACACTGTAGCAGCAATAGCAATGTAGGTAAGTATTACATTTTTCTTCCTTCTTTTTCTCTTTTTCTTCTTCCCTTTTATTTTCTCTTCTTTTTCTTCACCTCCTCTCGTTTTCTTCTTCTACTCTTATTATTCTTCTTTGATCTTATTCTTCTCCTTTTCCTCGTCTTCTTCTCCTCCTCTTACATAATTCTTCTTCTTGTTCTTCTTTTCATTTCTTTTCTTTTCCCCCTTTGCATGTCTTCTTGTTCTTATATTGATTTCTTCTTTGTTGTTTCTTCTTCTATTCTTTTCTTCTTTTAATTTTCCATGTTTTCTCTTTTCTTTTATTGCAATTAGCATAAAAAATTTAACTTTTTATTGTAACTAAAAAAAATTCTTCAACAGCACCACCATATATGTATTGTTCAGGTTACGGTCAGTCAGACACTATTATATATGACGTATAGCTCCAAAATGTTGATAAAATAATTTACATTGCTTGATTTTTGCCTTGTGAATTTGGATCATTCACCACTGCCATCTTAAGACTTCACAGTCCATTTGAAGAACACCAGTTATATGGTTAGGATCATCTATCTAGCCACAACACGAATATTAGTCTCATATTTGGAGATTGATTGTTTAAATAATTTAAATCTAAAAAACACACTATTTAAAAAAATGGCCACTAAGTTCATCTAAATGCAAGACTAGCATAGCTTTTTCGACTCTCAAGCAAGGTTGCTTGTGGTGCTTGCTTTTTGTTTTTCAACACTAATTTGCTTGTTTCTTGTTTGACTACGAGGCTACAACTCTGTTTTCCAAACTCTAATTATGCCTTAAACTTATAATTTTAACCTTTTACTACTTGGTTCCATATATTTTAGCCTTTTGTTCTTAATTTTATAAATTACACACTTGTTATTTACATTTGATGCCTTTTCTTTATAGAATATATATTGCACTGTTTAGTTGATAGTGAGTTGAAAAAGTAATACATTTGTCATTAATATCTTAGAAATAGTTGTACACAATTGCATTATATTTATATTGGTGTAATAATTTTACATAATAAAATAAATACACTAATTAAAAGTATCAAAAAGTGCACCTAAAGTAAAAAAGCTTGCACCTAGAAGTGCACCTTGTACCTTGACTACTATGAGCTCGGTTGCGAATATCAGGTACTAGGAGGAAAACTATAAGTACTTTAAGTCGAAAAAGGGGGGGAAGACATTGAGTACTTGGAGTAATCAGACATCACAAGTTAAACTGCAACACAATATAGAACCTATCCCTGAACAAGGATGAGTGTAGATGTAGAGCTCCAAAGGCAACCACAAATGGATAGGATAAGGCTATAGAAGATAATTATTGAGTTTGCTTGAACACCACCATCAAGTTTCTTTTCTTTAAAGGCCACCTCAAGAATGGTTGGAAGTTGCACCATGCACCATCAAAATGTGGGATAAATATGAAACATTGATATACTAGTCCTCAACCCAAAGACATGCTGGCCATGTAACAAAGTCAGAAGATGTCTTCAAAGATGTGTAAAGAAGAGAATACAATCAATTTCGTAATCAGTCTAGTAATGAATGGAAGATCACATTCATGATAGAAGATGGTTTATGCAATTGATGTGTCTTACCATTTGGCTTTTCCAACACATTGAACACGCTATTGAAATAAATGGACTAGGAGATACCTTTCGGATGCTCATAACTGTTTCTCCCATGTAGTACGAACAACTAAGTGTTAAGTTGCATTCAGGGCTTGCATTTTCTGCCATATACAACATGGCAATTTAAGTGATCAGCCATTTTCAAGCATCAACAATCAATTAAAAGCACAAGAAAACCAAAAGGAAGCATTAATGAGGATACATGTTCAATCTGAAATTTTGGCCCGAGGTGTGAAATGCATTATCTGACATGATACACAAAGCAAAAACTGTTGAAAGCTATCAAAACTGAATCCAACAATAGAAGAGGAAAAATGGATTATATCACCTGAACTTTCAGAATTCAATTAAGAATATAAGGTCTGCAAAGCTAATTATGTCGCATGGTGCTTGAAAGCTATCAAAACTGTTGGCTTGTCTAAAGAAATACATGAAAGCATCACTGGAGATTTAGCCATGCAGGCACCTTATCATGCCATCAACAATTTGCCCATACATAGAAGTCTTCTAACAAGACCATGAAATGAAACTTTTGTAATTTTAACAGATCAATTGTAGTAATGAGCTTCAATGCAGCATTAATGTGCATCCATGCATATTTGTATATCACTGTCCCTTTCAGAAAACATGTATTTGACCCTCCCTCTAACCACCCCCTCATTCACACAAGTACATATATGCCTATATGCGCAAATCAGGATAGCGGAATTGACCGTTAAAGGCTTTGATTGTTCCACTCCAACCACATGGACCACAAGATGGCTATGGCTTATGATTTATGAGGGATTGGTCCAAAGCAAATTGTCACTTTATATGATTTTCTTCACAACATTTATCAACCCTCGAGAGATCCATAAGCCTCCCTCCCACCCACCACCCTCAGTAGATGAAAGAATGAATCATTTAAGGCTTTGATTGCTTTGCTCCAAGAAAATTACCACTTCATATAATTTACTTCACAACATTGTATCAACCATACAAGAAACCCATGTGCATGTTGTGCCAGAGGTGCACATGCCAAAAGGATTTTTATAAAAAAAAATCAATAACAGAGTTTGCCCATGTCAGCTCACTGTCAAATGATGCATCTACTTCTCAAGTGTATCACTGTTCTCTACCTTCCAAATGACTTGCCCGTGATAGGATGGAGATGTTTCCCCTACGGTCTGACACAATAGCAGTGTCCAAGTCTATAAGAGCACAGTCTGCGACTAACCGCTGCATTGGGTCACAGTAAAGCTGTTCCAGTTTCTTAAGGTCCTGGTATATAAGAAAGCAGTTGAGCAAACTGTAAGATTATGATCAGCAATAAACTACCAGATTAAAAAAAAAAAAAAAACAGTGATGTTGCTACAAGGTATAACCAAGAAGAATGAAATCCAATAGATAATGAGTACTACTAAAACATGAAAAGGTAGCATACATGGTCTAAGACAATTGAAGTAAAATGAAATCATAAATACAACATAAAACCTCTTGATACGAATAGAAAAGGATGCCATCACGACAATCCCCAACTGCGATTCTGGTAAAAAGTGCAGTCAACGAAGTTATAGTAAACCGTGTCCTTGTTGAAGTGAACCGTCTCAAGCGATGAGGATTCTCGCTCTGAAAACCATATACATAGAGCTGACAAAGAAAGTTGCTTACCAATTAGCAATTGCCATGAAGTCAGTGAACATCATTCAATATGGCATAACATCTTTCAAGGCTATTTTAATCGTTGGAAATTGGGCCAGGACAATCTGCCTTTAGCAGGATTAGAGCTAACTTCGGCCATAAGCTGGGATGGATCCTATTGTCTGGACCAATATATAAAGGCAATGAAGCTAGAATTAAGGCTATGTAGAAACCTTATTAGATTTAGCAAAATCAATGTCCCCAATACATGCCTTAATAAATAAGCCTGATAAAAATGACCTTAGACTTGGACAATTTGGGATGCCACAGCCTGACCCATATGCCACCATAACCTTCATTAATACAAATTATTTCCTATTAACCTTATAATGTAGAGAATCATATCTTACAATATTACCAGCTGAAGCCAAGAAAAAACGATCGAGATATGGGCAAATAGAAAGTACTGCTCCTGGTAATGACCCTGCATATATTTCTCGCAAATGCCATGATCCATTCTCTTCAAGTTTAACTCCATCGCAGCTACTATCATCCGGGCTACTGCAGAGACTACTGCTTGATAACTGTTCAGCAGCATACCCAACAATCTCACGAAATGGAGAAGATGAACCTTGTTTTGAACAGAATATCAGAGAGCTGCCATCAGAATTCTGTGTGTTCTCAAGACTGAATACAAGTAGGCGGCCCCTGGTACTGTTAAGAAAACATGAAATTAGACAAATGATAAAATTGTTTCTTAGTTTAACTTGGCATAATTTAACGACAGTTTAAAAAAAGTTATCAAAATTCACAAGGTGTCAATGACCGACTATCAAGAATCTAGACATGAGTGTGCTAAGAGAACTTGAGAAAGACATGGTATGCTCAACCCAATGTTCAATTTGTACACTTACAAGTACCAAGTGACAGAAGGAATACATTCCATTAGAAAGGGTGTCAAGTGCCACAACAAAATGATTCCTTGGGTTCATTACTCCTGAACCCATGTTTCCTCCTTTTTCAACTATGTACCTTCTTCTCTTTTTTAATCATTTTTTCTGTTACTGCTCAAAAAAACAGTGCCACAACAAAATGAACTGATCAGATCTGTTTAGAAACTAGATCTTATATTCATATTAGATGTGAACAGCTAATGCCATAAAATGTACAGAATTTCATTTTTTTTTTCTAAGAAAAGAGCATCTTATCATCTTCCAAAATCTCTCTGAATCTTCCGAACATGTATAATTATTTTTGTCCTAAATTCGTAACTCTAACTAATCCCATTCATAATTGGCCCATGAACCTTCCGATGCATATCAGAATTACAAATTCTTGGACCTGTTGGATGTCTAACTCTAAAACCTATCCAATTGCACCAGTTTTGTAGAGTTTGGACTCTGTTTAGGGTTTGCTAATTGACCTACAAAATAAATAGCGAAAATAACAATATGACAGGTCATGGCACCATTGCATCAACAAGCCTTTCTTGTGAGGGGAGAAAGAAGAAAATAATATATTTATAACCATATGTTTAACATAATAATGAAGCCCAGTAATAGTGTGTGTAATTTGATCATGCTTAATTAACATCTGCAGTACTAATCCTAATTTCACTTAACTCCTATGAAAGAAAACAATATCCAGGAGATGGCAACCAATGATTCAGGCTTCATATGTTAGTAGGAAAGAAATATGATCAACCAACATAACACATACAAGAGCAACAGACTATGTGTTGACAAAGAATCTCAAGTCAGGTTCAATGCCACGAATATTGGCGATATTTTCAATTTTACCATGTTTTTATCTGCAAAATACCATTACCACATTTGTTAGGGTTTTGTGTTCTTGTTTGTTTCTCTCTGAGTTGCAGGTTGTGTTTACTCCCCTTAGTTGAGGTTTTGTACCCCATTTTCCTTAATTAATGAAGTTATCATTTAATCGCGTTAAAAACACCATAAATGGTAATATCGTGATAATATCCTGATAAATTATCGGTCAATTCCTTATTTTCATTTATTATATTTTCATTATTTTTTAAGTTTATATTTTCCCGAGATTTTCCTATTAATTTCCTAATAAAAACCCCGAGAATTTGAAAATATCCCGATATTATCAATCGCCGTTAATATCCCGAGAATGTTATTTGTGACAATCATCAAATTCATGACAAGACCATGTCAAGTTCTTGGTAATCCTTCTACCACTGGTTTACACACTTTTACATTTGACAACACTTCTTTTTTTGATCAAAAATTAGTATTAAAATAGCATCAGAATTTTATTTCAAAAAGAAAAAAAATGAAGAAACTCCTCTCTAAAACAGAAGAAGCTACCTGAAAAGAACAAAGAAAAACCTAAAATCAAACCCATCCACTAAACCATCCCACGTTTCTCCCCATAAAAACCACCCAATTAATATGGAACATTTTAAGGCTTCACAATTTATACTTCATAGAAAATATATCATTTTTATTGGTTTTCATACTAATTTCTACTTAAACATAAAAAAATTAAGTTTATGCCAAATCCAGGAATCTATTTATTTTTTGGAAAGGATAACCATTTATTGATTGAGAAAAAGAATACAGCCCAGGACAAGCCGATTGAGCAGCCAGGAAGAAAAAAGGCAAGAAAGGCCCAAAACAGCCTGATACACCCAACAAATGAACTAACCACCCCAAGAACAAACAAAAGAACAGATCACTCAAAGCCTAGCCATGTAAACAGACGCAGCGATGAACATTTTTACCCCTGTTAGCCATTTCATCAGTCCTAGAATTGACAGACCTAGGGATCATATAATTTTAGGATTTGCCTAATTTGACACATCAGTGGCCAACAGATGCTGACTCGTTTATTGAAGTTTCTCTTGCATCTTTCAACTGCAAATTTCTTTAGCAGATAAATTAGTTTATCTAAATGTTGATAGAAGCATCACGAAAACATACACAAAAAGGACCTATAATGACTCTTAAGGCATCTTCATTGGTCAACAATATCATATCCAGAGACAGACATGATTTTTTTTTTGAAAAGTTATCCAGAGGCAGACATGTTATTCTGATAGAAGCAAAAATGCAACAGTGACTAATTTCACAGCATACAGTTGACAAATTTGTGAAGTAAAAAAAAAAAAAAGCAAATGGAACAGAAAAGCTTCTTTCTTCAGAAGTCTGTATCACATAAGCCAATTACACACTTCAGAAAGGAGTAAAATGGCTGCACTGTCTAAATGTAAGATTTTAGTTAGGTATAGATATTAGGATAGGTGTAGGGTGGGTGCAGTGTACAAGATAGTAGTGTCATGTGATAGAAGAGTGCCACGTCAATCAAAGGGGCAAATTTTAATACAAGAACTAGACCTGTAAAGCCATATGGAGGGGTTTTTTAGAAAATGGTATATGATAAATGGAACCGAATGTTGAGCCAAAAAAGAAGACAGGTAGATATAGTAGTGGTGATGGAAGTGTATACTAAGATGGATGTATGGTACAGCGAGATAGAATTAGAAATGAGTTGCACCAGATAAAGCCTAAAAGTTGTTCCCATCAAAGAAAAGATGAAGGAATTTCATTTAGAATAGTTGGGCACATCTGTCGAAGACCACATCAGCCCCAAGATGAAGAATTGAAGAATTACAAGGAGGTAATAGGAGATGGGGAGGCCATTAAGGATGTGGAATGAGGTGGTAGAACAAAATATGATCAAATACAGAGTGACAAAACATGTTTGCCAATAGGATTGGATGGAAAATAGAACTTGAAAAATCAACCCCAGGTAGAATGATGCTGTGACATAATTACAATTAAGTGAATTTCTCAAGAATTATCAGGAAGTACAGCCATTCGAAAGATCATGATAAGAAAACAACCTTTCAGCTTCACCACTGGGCATGATGACACGACCAGTAGATTGACACGTCCCAACCACCAAAAGTTGTTCGCTTCCCACCTTCATTAATTGCATGCATTTAGCCACTTCCCCAGCAACAAATTTATACATTGGGAATGATGAACCACTGAGAGGATCTACACAACAAATATCTGATGAAGGAAGTTCACTGTTTAGTTCTGTCTTCATCACCAGCAATGTTTTGCTTTCATTATGATACAAAATCTTCCTAGGGGTACTTCCAAGAGGAAACTTCTGTACATTAAGCCTTTTACTGTGAAACATTTCCACCTGCACCACATAAAATTCAATAACAGAAACATGGAATACGTAGCAAGAACTGGTCAACCACAACCAGACTAACCACCCATACACAACACAGGATTGGCCACAAACCCAGACCAGCCAATCAGCTGGCTCTGGTCCAAAAAGGAGCCACAAGCTGGTCCAGTTCAGGTTTCAAACACTAGGCCATTCACCTTCTGAACTTTACAGTAAATTGGCATACCATAAAATAAAATGGTCCAATACCACAAAGTTTTAACTTCTTCCATTGACTTTTTTTTTTCTTTTTGAGACTGGTTTTTTTTTTTTTGAAAGATCTTTTTGAGACTGATTTTCATTGAGTTTCTACAAGTTCTCTTGAAAATGGTTTATATCACCCAACCAATATGACTTTTGGGTTACAAACCATTCAAAGTAGACTACCAATGTACAGCCAGATCATGGCACAAACTCCCAAAATAATCAAATACCACATTATTTATGGTCTTTCAAGAAAATCACAATTATTCGTGCAGTTTTTTTCATGAAATAATAATCATTGTCATCATCATCATCATCTTCATCTTCATCATTGTAATCGAAGCCAAATCTTATATATTTGGTATCACCCATGTGAGTTCAACTTAACACATTCTGAAACTTACTTCATTCCAAATCCAAATAACCTAATTGGCCTCCTACCTCGGCTACTACTAACTTGAACCAATCAAACCTCAATTATTTGAAAAGGATCATTTCTGATCTACTATGCACATGCCAAAACCATCTTAGACCACATACAGTCATTCCTCTCTTGTTGGAGCCTATCCCGTTGATTACCATTTATATATCCAAGAGAGAATATCATTAGATATGGAAAATACTGACAAAAAAGAGAAGCTATCACAATTTTGTTGGCACATTGCATCCAAAGGCTTTTAAAATGCGAAATTTATTCAATGTCCATTTTTCACAGGATTTATCTAGAGGCCCTTAACAGGGGCACTATTATTTCCCCTTAATAGTCACATGAGACAAATGAATGAGACCATGAGAAGGAAAATTGTGCCCTTACTGTAAAAAGTAGCATCGCTATCAAAAGCCTTCTCCAAAATCTCTAAACCTTTAATTTATATGTTTCAAATTTAAAAAAAAAAAATATTAAATACCTCTCTCATTTCT
The DNA here is from genome assembly GCA_022113865.1 of Chimonanthus praecox. Taxonomy (NCBI): domain Eukaryota; kingdom Viridiplantae; phylum Streptophyta; class Magnoliopsida; order Laurales; family Calycanthaceae; genus Chimonanthus; species Chimonanthus praecox. Next base: position 68,667,669 of record CM039089.1, on the reverse strand, counting down.
CTATATTTAGCAAGATTCTTTCAGTAACAAAAAAATCTCTTTATTTTTGCATGAGTTAACAAAAATTCATTTGAACAGGAAAGGCTAAGAAAGAAGAACATAAAGCATGACAGAAGTACAGCAATTCCCTAGATGCCCGTCATCTTTTAGCTAAAAACCTGCTACACCATTTACACTGCTTCTATATGATGAAAACATGTGGCATCGTTTTTTTAAGTCTAAAATGTGTCACCATTGAAGCAATCAAATGGCAAAGAATCTCTTTCCTTCATTGGCATCCACGAGATCATGTTTGAAGAATCCCCCACAATATGAGTTTTGCTGAGACTTTCAGATAGTAAACTAACAAGACACCTAAGTTTGAAAGTCTCCTCATAACCGCAATAATTTGAAATCTATTGCCTACAATGGTATTTGAAAGTCTCTCGCTCCCTCCCTCTCTCCAGCTTCTAGTAAATAAAAATCTAACAGATTGAAGCATTAATTTTTGCAGAAAAATAAGAATCTCATAACTAGAATACTAACCAAATGTAGGCTGTTGTCTGCAACAAATAAAATTCCCTTCGGGCAATCAACAGAACATACAGGGGTTACATGAGTTGCCGGTTGAAATGAGATAGAAGTGTAAGCAAGGCTGTGCCTCGCAGTTTGCAATAACCACGGTCTGTCACTAAGAGCAATTATATCTGCTGCAAGTGAATCAGAAAGAGGGACTAAAAAGACAGGGGTTATGCCAATGGGTCGGATGGCAATCAATTGTAGATTAACAGGACATGAGTTCTCAGCCTTAACCATATTATCTGCACCAGATTGGAGCCCCAAAGCTAATAGATTTCTCATACTGGATAAAGAACTAACTGTTTCATTGAGACAGGGATCAGTAAATGGGCCTTGGTTGGATGAATCTGATTTGGAAGAGGAAGAAATTGCAGGCCACTCAAATCGTAGCAGCATACCATTTCTCAATCCTGAAAGAATATAGCACCGATCCACTAAAACAATTCTTACATCTTGGGGGATACACCCACTGATAGCTGTTCCAAGTGTGTTGGTTAGTGAGATAGTGCCAATTGCGAGGACCTTGAAACCTACGTTAGGAATGAAAGTGAGAATTTCCACTGATGGTTTGTGTGTTCCAATGACGAAGGTTTTACAATTCTCAAGTCCACTTGATATGGTAGGCCTGTCATCCAAAGGTTCATGTTCCAAACCTTCCTGAGGTATGGATATACATGATACTTCATTCTGCAGCCTTACATGCTGAATCTCTCATAGATTTCAAAATGATAAGATGACAATGATCTGGTTCCAAGAATAAACAAGAAGCAAGGGTTAGATGTAGCCACAATTATCACATTATGCCCAACGGCCCCCAAACTGATAGAAACATTATCTGGGCACCAAGATGTACTAGTTGGAGCAGATAAAGGGATACCCTCAGAATGAGCAGATGTTGTAGGCAAACAAAGTCTCACAGCATCTCTGTGGACCTGTACTAGCAACCCATCAGCCAATAGGCCACATGCCAAAGTACAGACATCAGGCTGGAAACCAACAGCATCGGTTATGTCAGAAAAGCTCACGCCAACTGACAAGGCCCTCGTCTCTTCAACAAATGACAACACAAGAAAAGAATGGAAATGATCACTTTCTTTCATTCTGACTGCCCAGGTACCAGTAATGCCTTGATATATGGGAGAGGTGCTCAAAAGCTTCTCTACACTACAACCACTACGAATAATCCTCAATGACCCCTCTGGGCCCACCCCACAGCAGGCAAACATCTGATCTTGTCTCTCATTATGGTAATCAACAACTGATGCATCCAAGATTGGTGCAATGTTTTGAATTGGGCTTCTGTAGAGTAACCTCCCATTCTCTAACTTGAGGACCAACCCATCACCCATCTCGACAAGTGCTGCAATAAACCCACCTTTAACCCACAAAAGCGTCTTGCAAGGTAAACCTCTGTAAAGACAGTTGGACAAATTAGCTCTGATGCCATCAAGATCAGAATAAATTTCTATTATATAAAACTCCCCTGTATCTAAACATAAAATCAACTTTGAACTAGCTGAGTTGGTTGGCTCCCAACTCCATGAACATACAAGTTTGGAGGTTGAGCTGGCTTTTCCACTTTCATTATCAATACTCATAGGATCATCTCCCTTCATACCCATACAAAAATCTCTCAGCTCAAGTAAAGCACAGGCGGCTTCATCATCCACATCAATACTTTGAGATGACTCTTCAACAGAATTTCGCTCTCCAATGGCACTGGGTAAATTAAAGCTTGTTCTATAAACACACCAGGGGTTGTGTGGATCTCTAAGGTCCATTAAGAGAGCATCACCAACCCTAAACATAAATGCAAACCCATAAACATGAGGAACTTCAACAATGTTCAAAGCAAGAGGTCCAGGTTCCAGGTATTGAGAGATAATGTAAATGTTAGAGTTCAGAGTGTCACAACCCAACAGTAATAGCTCATTTGAGACAGCACCCTTCCTGCAATAAGAAATATTAATCTCCAATCAGTCATTACCAATAACATCACTTGTTAAAAGGGCTACACACCTCTTGCTTTGAACATAACAGGGGAAAAAGTGAAAAGCTTACCTATGCAAAACCACAGCCAATATAGTATCATATGCATCATCAGAGAATTGACTAGTGTCTTTTGAAATGAAGCACATACTCCAAATGGTGCCACAGATGCTTGGCCTCTGAGACTCCGACCTGATGCTTCTCTCTCTTTCATTGTCTGATGGATGGAAGATTTTCTGAAATTATGACATATGGGAAGATCTTCAAAATCTGAAATAAGTACTATAGCATATTAAATAAAATGCAGAAACCCACAACATGCTTCAATAACACTTAGTCCAATATCAACCCCCTTCAAAAATATTGGTCATACTAAGAAAAAGCAATTTGACCTTATCAACAATATTGCTGCCAGCTGATGGAGATATAGAAAAAAGAGCCAATCGATCTTCATATGCACTTACAGCCACAAAAGAGCCACTGCAGAGTTCAAAGCATGAAGTTAGACACGCAAAGGAATTCCACAACATGAGATCAAATAATCCAGCATCCATATCTTGCACTACAATAGTGGTCTGCACTAGAGGATCCACCTATAGTTAATAGAGGAGGGACACAATAAGGGCTCTATTGTAACTCACTAGCTCACAATCCATAATGATTAGATAATTTAGGCCATTTACTATAAGCCTGCAAAAATGGACAGTTGAGAAGGTCTAAACATCCCCACTGGCCTCCAATCGAATGGCTTCCAAGTTCCAACATGCCATCTGATTTGTGCTCAGGCAATATATGTTAGAACTCCCATCCACGACATGAAATCACTATAGATATTACCACATGGGCCCCAAGAGGTCAGACTAGATAATTAATCATTCTTCCATCTCCAAACACTTTACAGTTTTATTAGCACATAGGCCCCAAAATAGAGAAAGACTAGATAATTCTTCCAAGTAAATGGGCCCTACAAAACCATATCAAAGAATAGATTTCCCACTTCAAAAACCTTTCACTATTATATTTCTTTTTTTCTTTTTGAAAATGTCAATGTCAAAAGGACCAACTATATATCAAAATGGAATGGTGGTGACATAAGCTGCAGGGATTTTGAAAAAGAAGGGCTAGATAATCCACTATTTTGAGGTGTATGTGCATGGGGAAATGCTAAAAATAACCATTTAGAAAGCCTGCCCCTATTTTATTCATATGGTGGGGCCCGCTTCAACCAATGCAAACCTTTTACACATATCCCACCCCAACCCACTCAGCCAGGTCAATTCTAAAGTGCCTCAACTAGACACCCATCTGAATGAATAAAATAGATCTCAAAACTTTGCATTACCAACAACAAAAATAGGGTCCTGACATCAAGTAATAGGGTAACTAGATTCAGGCACAATTTCGCCACCAAATCATCACAAGAATCCATACACATCACACCTACCTCATGACTTGGATCTACCCTACAACATACTATTCCTGACCCAAAACCATAGTCATGTTTACGGGGGTTTTCCATACTGATTGTACGAAGTAACAAGCAAACCCATATCTTTGATTAGAGAGAAAAAAGAAGAAAAGAAGAAGTAAGCAAGCATTACATGTGTGCGCGCATATATATATGCCAAGTGCAACCGCTCACAAGGCCACACTAGGCATTGTTTCCCTTTTTTCAATTGTCAAGGACACAAGTAATTTTGACCATTAAGATCAAGCAGCTAGAAATTTAGTTTGAAGCTGGAATTTTAATTAGTTGTAGCCATAGTTTAAAAACTCGAAAAAACTGGGGCAAGTTTGTCCAAGTCAACTTGACTCGAGAGGATTTCAAGTCAACAGGTTTTACAGCGCTTATCTAATTGAAGTCCAAAAACTCGACAGAGTTACTCGATTCAATAAGATTTCGAGTTGAGTCCAAGTTTCAAGTTTTTGAACTATGATTAGCTCATCAAGTATACTTTCAATCTGTACAGTTATATTTTTTATGTAAAAAACATTTTAAAAAAAAAAGGGAGAAATAGTGTCAAGTGTGACCTTGTGACTAACACATGATCACTTATATATGTACATGTATGCATATATATTACAAGGTAATTGAACCAAATATGTAAAAGCAGGCTCAATAAGTACACTTTCAGACATTACCCCTCACACATGAAAAAAGGGCACACTTTCAGATATTACCCCACACATGAAAAAAGGGTACACTTTCAGATATTACCCCACACATGAAAAAAGGGTACACTTCCAATTATCTGGATTTTTATATCAGTTTGAACTACTTGCTTGATGTGGTACATTTATTTATGGAATTGTGCCTTTTTAACAGGATTTGTGCTATTTCAACCATGTACCAAATGAGCTACATTTGATTAGCAAACCTAGTTGACTACAATCCACTGGTTATCTTGGATATGCATTGCCACTTAATTTGATGAACAAGGCATATGAAAGAGGTTCATTTTTCTTAATTTTTCATTTCCAATGCTTTATAGTTATGAAGGATGGCTCCTTCAAACAGGATATCGTTCCATCATTGATTTCTTCATCAGGTTTTTTAAACCCAAATTTTCTGGTTTGTTCTTTAATTTGAATATAAAAATTGCTTTAAGGAAATTATAATCTTTAATAAGCTCCAATTTTGAATTGAAGCACAAAATGGGCATAATATTGCTAAGTTGTATTGGGGTTTTTTGTAGAATAGTGACAGAATTTTTACTCAGGCTGGAGAAGAGACCTCAGTTGTATCAGTTGGTACCAGAGCATCATTTCATTAAAGGACTCTCAATTGGATGAACTAAAATGAATGTTTAAAGCCATACTGATGCAGGACAGGGTATAGGGTGACCCTAAATGCCTAAATGTGATTTCCTAAATATTAAGAGGGATGAAAATAATGCACCATAAAACTAAAATGGGCTGAAATTAAAATCCAATTAATAAGTGCAACTAATGAATAAAAAATTTGTCACAAATAAACATGCAAATACTAAGAACTAATGTGTGAATAGAAATAATTGAGTTCAAAATATAATATGTTAAATGAATCAAATGGGCAAATGGGTGAATACATTGAAAACGTAAGAAACAAAAGGGATACGGAAGGAAACAAAAATGGGGATACGGATGGAATAAAAAAATAGGATACAAATGGAAGGAAGGTTCCGTAGGACAATGGAGGGAAAGATTGGATCTGGCGAACGCTTAGGGGTTCCAGAAAGGCTGGCGCTGTGGACAGAGGGTATATGGCTGGCTATGGAAAGGGAAAAGTGTGTATAGCTGGCTGCGGAAAGGGAAAAAGGGATTTGGGCAAGAGGTGACACCAATGGAGGGGTTTTGAAGGGCTGGCGACAACAGTGGGGGCTTGGAGAAGGGGAGGCGGCAACCAAGGGGCTAGGAAACAGGGCAGCAATGGCCTCTTTGGAGAGGGGCGATGATTGTTTGGGTCAGGAAAGGGTCCAAAGGGGCTTGGGATTATGGGTGATGGTTGTGGGGTGGTTTCGATTTGGATTCGGGTAACCAAAAAAGGAAAAAAAAGAGAAATGAAGAGAGAAGAGAAGAAATTAGAGATAGAAGAGGATGATAATACCTGGAGATGGAAGAAAGGTAGCCTCACGTTAGGCTTCACGCCAAAAGGGCCTCACGCCAAAGAAATTGCTCCCAAGTTATTTTCGTCGCACAAACAGCGGAAGAAAACTTCAATTTCATTCATCAACTGATTGCCCTAAAGAGGCTTACAATGTATTTATAATAAACACATCAACAAAATGACAAAAATAACCCTAAATGTAAAATAAAACAAAATACCCTCAAATAAATAAATAAATACATCAAACCAAATAAATAATAAAAATAAAATTGATGAATCATATGCTCCAAAATACTCCGCATCAATCTCCCCGTCTAAGAAGAACTCGACCTCGAGTTCCAATGGACAAGAAGAAAGAGAGCCCAAATCACATGTACGCCTTCCCGGTGTGGTCTTCAAAGTGTAGCTTGCGCACGTGAGACAAATCAACCCACACGCACATCTTCCCAGAGTAGGGTCTTCAAGTGATATATGTGCACGTGAGGCCTTCAGTCGAACTCTCCTCCGCCATCGATGATATACTCAGAAACCCAAACTGATGTCACGAGCAACTTTGGGTATCGGCAGCAGGAAAGTGTGAACAACATACTCCGATGAAACAAGACTTTGAGATCTCTCCATTAGATTCGGAGCAAGTCGTTGCGGCTCTCTCGCAGTCAACCAAGTGGCACCAGTCATGGACTTGGTATTCCGCATCACAGGATATAGCTAGTGTCCTTTTGAAATGATGGAAACATCTTCCTCTACCAGGATATATTCTATCTTTTCTCTCTCGGGTGGCAAGGAAGGTACAGACTGAGTAGGTTGTACAGGTGCAGACCATGGGACATGTATTGGATTAGGTAGGCTAATAAGAGAGTCAAGGCAATGAGGTGAGGTTGGGTCCAATGGTGTAGCTGTTGGTGGGTCCGAAAGGCTAATAAGCTAGTCAGGAAGGACAATATGTGGGACAGGGTCATGCTGATGTGGGGTGGGGTCTAGAAGTGAAGGTGTTGGACCTAGACAAAGTGTGAGGTCCTCCATATGATCATCCACATCAGATTCTTTGGATCCACAATGATTATCTACATCAAACTCATATTCTTCATTGTTTATATTAATTTGAGAGTTAATTTCAGCATGCAAATTGTGAGTGTGTTGTGTAGATGAAGGTACTCCAAACTTTGCTTTCAAATCAGCCACATCAGTCTTTAAGCCGGTCACACCTTTACGGATTTCGACTACTTGGGCAAGGAGTTGAATAACCCAAGGTGGCATTGGTTCTCCTGACATAACTCTTAGAGGATTCTAAATGTTGTGTCCTATATTTTACATGCCATGACGACAAAATTGATTTTTTTTTTTTTTTTAGAAATGCCATATTTTTTTATTTATTTTTTTTTTAAATTACGATGCAACCTAAGACCATGGGTGTTTAAGAAAACAACCCAACCTTGCTAGACGCCATGATGACAATAATAAATAAAAATAATAATAAACGTTTTATTTTTTTAAATTAATTAATTTATTTATTTTTTATATACTAAATGTAAAACTAAGACCGTGGATGTTTAAGAAAACACCCTGAACTAAGCTCTGATACCAATTTGATGCAGGACAGGGTATAGGATGACCCCAAATGACTAAATGTGATTTCCTAAATATTAAGAGGGATGAAAATAATGCACCCTAAAACTAAAATAGGCTGAAATTAAGATCCAATTAATAAGTGCAACTAATGAATATAAAATTTGTCACAAACAAACATGCAAATACTAAGAACTAATGTGTGAATAGAAATAATTGAGTTCAAAATATAATATGTTAATTGAGTCAAATAGGCACCTGGGTGACTACATTGAAAACGTAAGAAACAAAAGGGATAAGGAAGGAAACAAAAACAGGGATACGAATGGAATAAAAAAATAGGATACGAATGGAAGGAAGGTTCCGTAGGACAGTGGAGCGAAAGATTGGATCTGGAGAAGGTTTAGGGGTTCCGGAAAGGCTGGCGATGGGGATAGAGGGTATATGATTGGCTGTGGAAAGGGGAAAAGTGTGTATAGCTGGCTGTGGAAAGGGAAAAAGGATTTGGGCAAGAGGCGACACCAAAGGAGGGGTTTTGAAGGGCTGGGGACAACAGGGCACGGCAGCAGCAATGGCCTCTTTGGAGAGGGGCGATGACTGTTTGGGTCAGTAAAGGGTCCAAAGGGGCTTGGGATTATGGGTGATGATTGTGGGGTGGTTTCGATTTGGATTCGGGTAACCAAAACAGCGAAAAAAGAAGAGGAGAGAAATGAAGAGAGAGGAGAAGAAATTAAGATAGAAGAGGATGGATAATACCTACAGATGGAAGAATGGTAACCTCACGCTAGGCTTCACGCCAAAGGAATTGCTCCCAAGTTATTTTCGTCGTACAAACAGTGGAAGAAAACTTCAATTTCATTCATCAACTGATTGCCCTAAAGAGGCTTACAATGTATTTATAATAAACACATCAATAAAATGACGAAAATATCCCTAAATGTAAAATAAAACAAAATACCCTCAAATAAATAAAAAAATACATCAAACCAAATAAGTAATAAAAATAAAATTGATGAATCATATGCTCCAAAATGCTCCACATCACATACCATAAGAAGAGTCTGATCAGTTCTATCTTCAAAAAATAGTATCAGTTTATAAGAAGGGAAGGGGAAAAAGGTGACCTTATCTAACAAGATTCAATTAAGGCCTCTGTAAAACAAAGCCTTTCTGGAAAAGGAAAAGGGTGTGTTCTAGAATAAAACTTAATGATCATGACAAATTTGGTAAGACATTACTCCACGTAAGGTCCTACATGAAGCCCCTTGTCTAAAAAAGATGTGTGAGCTTTTTTTTTTAAAAAAAAAAAAACAAAATGGACTGACACTTGAACCTAACTTCATCATAAGATGAGTAAGTTCTGATTTGATTTCATAGCTGATTTCATTCCCTATACAAATATTGTTCTATTATTCTCAGATTTTATTATAATTTATAAAGAATGACTTAGAAGGCCTCCATAATTGGACCAAAAATAGTTGAATGCATGAAATTTGTGGCTGTAGTCATGGCAGATTATAGAAACTTGTCATTCTGAACTCTGATTGCATAGCCTGATCCTATACTTAATAATCCAAAATTCCAAATAAAGACCCTTTACACTCTAAATTTCAAAAGATAGTCGATGTCATGACCTTATCTTCCAATTCACACCAGGTAATTACTAGTCAGAGATTTTTGCCACAAGTTCTATGAGTTCCAAATCACATTGCTACGATGAATTTATCATTCAGCGGTCAAGTCACTAACCAAGCTAACCAACAATGGAAGAGGCATTAGTTTATAAATACTAGCTTTCTTCCAAGATTCAAAACTCTAGCTTCTATAATGAAATGTCTTCCAAAATTGTCCCAATTTTAGCATTTTCTTTAAGAGACAAACATACGGCATCGTCAAAATCCAAATTCATCTTTACAGAAAGGAAAATGACAAGAAAATCTCCCCGACCTAAGTAGAGGTAGTTGCACATAATTCTTCCACATGAAGTGATGTCTTAGGTTTTTAGTTTTTTCTTTTAATGGGAAGTCGGGTTTAGTATCAATAGTGCATAAGACACACCATACAGAATTATTAAAGAGATTCAATACAACAATAGAAATTCTGTCCTGAATTGTGAAGAGATCTTTTGAGAACCAACATTCACTAATTCTCTATCCACTACTTACTTGCCATCAACAGCTAACATTCTTCCTAACTGATGCCTTGAGTTTCCGGGTTCAGAAAGGTGAACATGTGTCACAGGGTAGAACCTACATCAGAGTCAATTGCCATTTACCCATTAAGCCACATAAAAAGAAGAAAAAAAAATAGTGGCTAACGACTGCAAACTACTTCCCATTCAAAATGAATATTGAAGGGGAAAAAAGATTCAACCAACGATTAGTTAAGAACCTGTGCATTTCTGTGCAAAATGCAAGAAAAGAGAGCTTCCCAGAATCAGAAAGAACAACTAAAAGGTCTTTCCCCTGTGTCTGCAAAAAACAGACAAAAGGAATGGTGGCAATCAATAAATTGCAACAGAAGCCAAGATACTAAAATCATGCCTTGATGCATACAACAAGCTTGATGGTTAGAGACCACAACTCCACAAGCACAAAACTGAAAACAACATTGTTGGAAGAGAGAGAAGTGAAACTAGAGTTACACAGACCTGAGGTATTGGTGCACGGAACTTTTCACTCCACTGTAAAACAGCTAGATCTTTTACTGTGCCAAATACAGCCTGTTCACAAATTGACTGTACAATGTCATCTTCGCCAATCATTGCCAACTCTATTGAAGTTTCCTGAAAACAATAGCCCCCATTAAATAAACTCCACATCCGAAAGAAAGAGTAATTGACATAATAAGAACTATATGTGACTAACAAATCCATTGTGTAAACTAATTAAACCAATCACACAATCAAAGACAAAACACTTTAAATTACTGGTATTATATCACATGCACACCCATCTTTCTATCACTAGTAAGGTAATTAACATAAAGCATGCACATGGGCATGTAAGCAGTTGACAGAAGAAAAGCCCCAATTACTCATTCATATTACATGGATTCCATTTATACAGACTTCGATGAGTGTTATCCTGTCGGTAGTAAGCTTGTTCTTAGACATCACACAGGAATCCAAATCCTCAGCACTATAGTTAGAAAATGGGCATAAATTCTTAATCAACTTTTTTAAATAAATACTACCACCAAAACCACTTTCACCAACCCAGCAGATTGAACCAGCATTGAATATGTTACTTGTACATCATTTCAGATAAACAGAAATAATAAGAATGGATGACCTGACCGAACTAAGCGTCAATTCTAGTTCATCCAGAAACTATACAAGTGACCCCACATCTCCATTGTCCAAGCCATTGGACCAGTAGTGCAGGAACATCGAGTATGGACCATAGTCAAGCACTGACCACACCAAAAATGTCGCACACTCGCACCATAGTAGTTAAAAGTGCGCCTTACCTGCACCTGGAACTGCCCCTAGGTTCCAGACATTTTTCACCTTGGCTAGCTCTAAGGTGGGCTGATGTAAACTAGGTATAGTTCTTCTGAAAATATTATCTGATATAAGCCTCTTTTTTATAGTAACAATTAGATACTCTAGTTCATATACATATTAGAAAAATAATTCTAGATTAGAAACTTCAAATCACTTATTTAGAAACTTCAATAAACATATGATATATGTGTGCATGTATGTAATATCTAACTACTTAATACATTTGGAGCCAAATTATGATGCGTCATGGTACTTTGAATGAATGACGTATGTTTTCAGTCTTGAAGTGATAAAGACACAAAACAACAAGCATATATTCTAAAGTATTTAAAAAGGTGTGCCTAGAAATAAGAAGCTCGTATCCAAGCATGAGCATTGTGCCTCTGGTTCTATTGTCCCTTGACGCTTTGATTGCACCTCCCTCCTTGGTGGGTGTGCCTCAAAACTCATAATTGTTAAACTTTTTCTCTTGCTTTGGATGTAAAACTAGACCTGACAAAGTTTAACCCGACCTGATTATTTGATCCAAACTTGAGCATTTTAATTGGGTACGGGTTTAAAGTTTTTTTACTCGAATCTGAGATAAACCCGAACCGACTAACCCATTTAATAAACAAGTAAGCAATGGGTTGAGAGTTGCTTACCTGAAACTGAGCCGACCTTGCCAACCCATTGCCAAGTCAACCTTGAACTAGACCTAACAAAATTTGACTTGACCCGATTTCTCGAACTGAACCCAAGCATTTTAAAATGGTATGGGTTTAAAATTTTGTAACCCAAATTTGAAATAGACTCAAACCAACTAACCCATTTAATAAATAGATAAGTAATGGGTTGAAGGTTGTTGACCAGAATCTGAATAAGACCCCGACCCGACCTGACCCATTGCCAAGTCTATGGAAAACAATGATAAAAAGATCTCCTTACTTAGCTATAGTCACAAATATCTTCGATATTTTGATTAATATCTCGATATTTTCATATTGCAATGATATCTTCTAATATTTTCAAAAGTATCGTCACAAACAAGAATATCATCATATTTCACAATATTATCACAATAGTATCATGATGTTGACCCGATGGTTAGCTAAAATCTCTATATATTTCCAATTATAGATTTTAAGCACTTAAATATGCATTTTAATTATATTTTCCTAATTTTTGATCATTTTGCTTTCTACAACATTTTCCATTAATATCCCCAGAAAAATCTAATAATTTGAAATATTAACAAATTATTTCTTCTCATTAAAAGTGATAATTTTTCAGCTTTTCAAACAATTAATAAGACTGGGAAGATGCAAAAACGAAACAAATTGAGCAAGGACTTTACCATAATATTATCCCCATTGTTACTTAAAATCTTATAGACTTTCCAATTTATACATTTTTAAGCATTTAAATATATTTTTCTGATTTTTAAACTAATTTATTTTCTCCAACAGTTTCCCATTAATATCCCCATAAAAGTCTAATAATTTGAAAATATCTTGATACTATCTCTTCCCATTACATGTGATAATTTTTTCAGCTTCTTGAGCCAGTTAATAAGATATAGAAGATGTAAGAATGGATTGAACTGAGCAAGAATAATTTGAAAATACACATTGGAAAATATCTTTTCTTAATTTAAATTATTTTGTTTTCTGAACATTTTCTTGTTAATATCCCCAGAAAAATCTAATAATTTGAAAATTTCTCAATATTATCTCTTCCTATTAAAAGTGGTAATTATGTATCTTCTCAAGCAGATCATAAATAGAGAAGATGCAAGAATTCCAATTTATACATTTTTTAAAATTTAAAAACACATTTTAAATATATTTGTCTTGATTGAAGATTATTTTATTTTCTCCAACATTACTCTAATAATATGAAAAAATCTTGATACAATCTCTTCCTATTAAAAGCAAAAAAAAAAAAATTCAGCTGTTCAAGCAGTTATAAGATGGAGAAGAAGCGAGAATTCCAATTTATAAATTTTTAAGCATCTAAATACACATTTTAAACATAATTTTCTTAATTTTGTATTATTTTGTTTTCTGCAACATTTTCCTGTTAATATCCCAATAAAACTCTAATAATTTCAAAATATCTCAATAATATCTCTTCCTGTTAAAAGCAGTAACTGTTAGCTTTTCGAGCAGTTAATATTTAATAAGATAGAGTAGATGTGAGAGTTCCAATTTAAAGATTTTTAAGCATTTAAATACACATTTGAAATATATCTTTTTCTTAATTTTAGATCATTTTGTTTTCTGCAACATTTTTCCTTTATTATCCTCATAAAAATCTAGCACTTTTAAAAATCTCGTTATTATCTATTCCCATTACAAGCGATGATTTTTCAGCTTTTCGAGCAATTAATAAGATAGTAAAGAAGTGAGAATTCCAATTTATACATTTTTAAGCATTTAAATACACATTCTAAATATATTTTTTCTTAATTTTAAATTACTTTGTTTTTTGCATCAACTTCGCGTTAATATCCCTATAAAAATATAATATTTTGAAAATATCTCGATATCATCTCTTCCCCTTAAAAGCGATAGCTCTACAGCTTTTGAAACCAATCAATAAAATAGCGAAGGTGCAGAAGTTGATCAAATTGAACAAGGCTTGTTTTCTTCATACCTTTCCGAAGACGATGTCGAAGGAGGAAGGTGATCGGAAATGGCCATGGACTGCCTGAAGAACGACGCTGCCACTGAGGACGCACCTTGCCAGGTAATGGACGCCCTCTGGTTCCAATTGGCCGCCGGAAATCGCCATTTTTCCTACGCCTGCAAGAGAAATCTAAGGGTTTAGGGTTTTGGGGAGAAGCTCATCTAAATTAAAGGTTTTGACCTAAAAAATTTCCAGACGTTTGGAGAGTTTCGGGAAGATGATGAAAATGAGATGACTCAGTTTCTGTTGCATGTGTTATTTACAAAAGAAAACTCTAATTTGACGTAACTGAGTCACGAGTTCTCCTGAGTTCTGACTCGCTTTAAATTTTAATATTGTTAATTGTATTGATTTATTAAATATAATAATAACTTAATAAAGTAAACTAAAGATAATAAATAATTAGAAAATTTTGATTTTAAAAAATTATTTATTTTATTTAGTTAAATAAGATCTACGGTTGATATAAAGTTTCATTGCAACTATTTTTCTTTATTTAAATTTGATGATTATCCATCTTTAGTAAAGCTAATTTCATTTGAATTTATATTTCTCCAACTATTTTTAATTTTGTAGGTTTACTTAACCCTATCTCAGTGCCAAACATGTATAATCCAAATTGAATAAATGATATTGTGATTTTCCATTACTATCTTCTATTTCTTTTCATTTAAAGATGTATAATACTTGATTAAAATTAATGTAGTTGGATTCATATTTGGAACAAGCCTCAAATTCAATTTCACTTTTATTCTTCGTCTCTTAATAGACTGGATTGTCATATTAGTATCCAAATCACGTCGAATTCTTTAATGCATAAATCAAACTCATCAATTTCATATCATTACATTGGATTCTAATTCGAATATCTCTAAGGTTAAAAAAAAAAATCTCTTCTATAAAACCTGAATTTTGATCCAAGTCGTAAATAACTCGAGCTTGAGAAAATATTTCAGGGTTCAGACTCTTTTAAGAAGCAGGTATGGTGACACAACCCTCGCAATCCTGATTTGAAGCCCAGTTTCATCTCAGAAGTGGGCCGGACTCTTTGTTCCAATAGAATGCTGGGCTGGACTTAGTTTCTGGCTTAATCAATAAATATGCAGTATTTTATCTCCTTTTTGTAGTAACTAGTAAAGGAATGGAAGACAATAATTTTAAAGCTTGACTCCAACTTATTTGGATAAGTGGCTGTAATAATGTTGATTATGATAGGTTATTAGGTTGTGTCACCCGCGTTAGGCTTATATCTACCTGCCAACTTTCTAATTTATTTGCTTATTTTGAATTTTCAGAAGTTAGAAATTTCATTTTTGAAGAAAATTAGAGGTTCTAATCCAATTGCTCTAATCTGACCTAAACCAGCCTCATAGTCCAGCTGTGACCCAATTCAACTCTAATACGGATTCATAACATAACATGACTAGACGTTAGCTCCATTACCAACATGGCCCAAACTAGCTGACTAGTACATTTCCTTTTATTTTTAAGCAATATTTTCATGTATTACATTTTGGAAAAAAAGGGGAAAAACATATGTACATGTATAATGTTACCAGCAACTTTATTTTAAGATTTGATAGCAACAACTTATAAATTAAAATCAACAAAGAATTAATAAAATAACAATATCTAAATATCCATTTATTGATCTAGATTGGGTAGGGTCAAGTCAGATGAAAGTTCGTTTGCCAAAGGTTGGGTTTCGAACACAAGAGATTTTGGAAATTCAGATCTAAAATTTTGGATCCAAATAGACCTGGTGAAAGATATATGAAACTTTGAAAAGAGAATTGTCGATTTTACTAAATCAAAGCTCATACTTCAATCCTTTCTGCATGGAAGACTTGAAATGGGGTCTTAAGCAACAAGAAAGCTTTGGAAAGTAGGAAAAAAGCTGAGACTCTACTCATTCAAGTGTTTGGTTAACTTGTAGGGAAAGTGCTTGACAATCTCACACAAATTTTAGTGAACAACAAATACAAGACTCAAACTCTCAAAGGAATGCAATGAGAAAGTTCATGTGGTGAAGTTGCCAAATTTCCAATTCCAATGGAGAATTCTAGAGCATTATTTAAAAGACTATGAAGAATTGAAACAACCAGGAAAAAAGGAGTCGACTATGAAGTGTGAACTCTTTCTTCTTCTACTTTCTCTTGGTTTGAGTTGAGCCCAAAGTCTTCACGAGTAAAGACAAAGTAGGCTCTCTTTGTAGACAGTTAATCTTAAGGTGAAGAAGTGCTGTGGTCCTTGGTAATGGGTCTTCTTGACCAAGTAGATGGTTAACTTCAGTTAGGGGTGTTCATGGGTTGGATTAGGGTCAAGCTTTCTTCATATGAAATTGAACGCCATGACCAACTTGTTGAGTTTTAAAAGTATATCGAGTCCAAGTCGACTTGACCAATATCGAGTGTATTAGAGTGTAATTAATACTCCTTCCGTTCCATTTTATTTGTCTCATTTGAAAGATTTGTAATTTTTAGAAACTTTCTATATAAGACTAACACTCCATATGATATCATCCATTTTCAACACACTTTATACTCTTTCAATATAAATGAGACAACTATTTTGAGATAATTCAAAAATCAATATAAGATAACTAATTTTGGACAAAAAGAGTATAAGATAATAATTTATATGTAATTACATGTATATTTCAGCATAACACAAACATGATATTAGATGGGCCCAAAAGCCCGTTTGAATAAATGAAGTGGGTTGACCTTTGCAACTATCAACTCTTTCTTCTCATTCATTCGGTTTTAGTTGACCCTTAAAAGTCTTGTTGGGCAATTACATAGTAAACTCTCTTGTAAGAGACTTAATGTTGCAGGTCAATACATGTGAAGAAGATGGTGAAGAAGGGTTGTGGATCTCGTGGTCCTTAGCCGAAGGGTCGGTGTGTGTCGGACTCGATTAGGACTGGTCTTTCCTCTTCTTAGTTCAAAGCCAATTTGCCAACTATCTAGTGTTTGTCCTTCTCTTTGTTGGAGTTGACCCCAAAAGCCTTCATGAGCAATGACACAGCAAGCTCTCGCAGGTACATCCTGCCGAAGAAGAAGGTGAAGAAGGGCAGTGGACTATTTGGCAATAGCTCCTCTTCATCGAGTGAATATCTAACTTCAGTGTAATGTCTCTGTCATTTTCAGGATCATTTATTTCATCTTTTCAATGCTAATATTATTAATTGAGTTTATAATAATTTGTAGGGCAATCTCCTATTCGATGTCTATGTCACTTGACCCACAATTGCATAACTTAAGTTATGAAACTTGTTTGTATTCAGCCAGTGCACGAATGCGAAATAAGGGTTGAATTCGTTTTTAATTTAAGAAGTATAATTATCATAAAATTTTGACTTTTATTAGAAATTACTCTAATCTTGAGAGGGTCAAAATTTTGGCCAATATTAAATTACTTTTTAAAAAAGGGCTAAATGAGCTTATATTTTGACTGAAAACTATCATCCCCTTCAAGGCTCATTATTTTCTATATATCTATAACGAAAAAACAGAGAGACATTTATCATAAAAATGCTCAACTTAGAGCGGACTAAAAGTAATGGTTTGTAATTTTTTTAAGAGAGACGAAGATAAAAATTATTAAAATAAATAATATAAAAGAGTTTTATGATTTGTATAAGAGAATTATATAAATATATTTTTTACTAATTACCTGTTATATGTGGATAGAGACTTAGAGAGGATTACACATGCCAGGAGGATTGATACAAAATTCTAAAAGCCCTAGACACTTTGGAAAAAAAAAAAAGTTATATAAATCATATAAAAATAAAAGGAATACAGTGAAATAAAATAAAAATCAATTCTCTAATGGGATGTGATCTTTCACTTGGGCCCATTTAAGGTGTGTCCCAGTTTGAGAACTTCATTTGAAGCCCCGTCGTCTCCAAGTGAGTATGACATTGTTGGTGAGTGGACGACAGAAGTTTCGTCAGCAAATGATTTTATACGATGGGGAATCATCCGACACATACTTTTTAGATAATAATGCCACCATCAATAATTTAGAGACTAGAGACTAACCAATCTTAAGGAAGTTGTTGTAGTATTTTAAATGAGTTGAAGATAGATATAATTTGGTCACTTGATCTAAATTTTTTATTAAGATTTGATTTGGTCTAATTCTAATGTGTTTGAACTAGGGTTAAAAATCTCGAAAATCATATAGGCCGATCTCTCTTTGTATCTTCTCTTTTTTTTAAAAAAAAATTCTAAAGTAAAAAAAAATAGAAAAAATGAAAGATGCTTGTTTCGGAAAAATAAAAATCACAAATATCAACCGATATCTGGGCCGATATTAGACTGATATTTGCCAATATGAGCTGAGACATCGGCCGAATCCACGGACAAATTTTGTTGTTGTTAAAAAAGCGAACATATTTAATGATGTCGGCCAATATCTAATTGTATCGACCGAGATTTTCTCCCTTAGTTTGGATTGCAATTGTACTCAACACACGTTCTAGAGAACGGATTAGGTATTAGGTGTTAACGTGACTGCACACACCTTGGTGTAATCAAATCATTTTCTTTTATTATATTGAGACATGTCATTTTGTTGATTTCACAAATTATATTATTTAAATATATTTATTGGATCTTTTAAATATAAAATTTTATTTTCAATATATTTTATTCATCTAATAGCATAGCTAAAAAATGGATGTCTGAATCATAATACATAATATTTTACTTAACGAAGACCAGGAAATTTGTCTCCAGATTCAATTATGCACTTTTATGGGTGTATGATAGATATATTAAATATATTCTTAAAAATAATTTTATATATTTATATAAATCTAATAGAATGATTCAAATTATATGATTTAAAAGATTCATAAAAGGACATATGTCAGTGTACTAAAAAAAAATATGCCCCTAACTACACTAAAATATATAACTAAGGTAGCCTTAAATATGAAAAAGGCTTTTAGATCGATTGCAAAAATCCTTATCCATTGACGATCACAATTACTTCAAGGAAGAGGCTAATGGTTGACATTCCAATCCAAGTGTTTACCGTAATCATCAGGTTGACATTCCAATCTAAATGTTTATAGTAATGATCAAAGTAGATTGAAGTTTATGCATAAACAATAATGAAAACTCTAGAGTAACATCATGAGTTTCACTATTTAAAGACAATGGGTGCATAAATATAGAGTAATTTTTTACATTAAAGTTCTATCTTTTCTCGAATGAGAATATTAGATAAAACTCTATATACACGCTTCCAACAAATCACGGATACCAGGTGAGTGAAGGATTTGTATATGAAATCTTTGGTTCTTGAACTAAAGTGAAAATATAATTGTAAGTTCCTTTTTTGTAATTTAATATTTTTATAATACGAAATTGATAAAATTCTCTTCATTAAAGTTTTTTATTAAACATGTGTGAGTGGATTGGGACATTTAAATATGCTTGTGGAATTAGTCTCAGTTCATTGTGAAGTAGAAATACCCATTTTAGAAAAAAGCTTCCGGTCAAACTAGACAAAAAATTTACATGCAATTTTGATAAATGCTAAATTTAAATCTCCCCATCTAATTTTGAAAATAAGAGCTCCACTTGTTACTAACTTGTGTAAAAGCATCATTCATTTATTTATTTTTAAAAAGAGTAGTGGTATCATTTCAAGAACTTTTTGTTTAAAGTTTAAACAGAGATGATAGACAAAACAGCTACCATCGACATTAAATATTATTAAATATACAATTTAAAAATTCAAAAAAAAAAATTATGTGAGTTGATCTTAATTGACTTGACTTGATAGGATATTGACTTAAAAAGAGTTTAATAAATTTTACTGAGTTTTTTTTCTGAATTAAGTTAATTTTTTTATCAAATTATACACTTGAAAGAGTATATTTGTTTAATCAAGGACGAGATTGCATTGTTAGATTCTGTAGCAATCAGTGATTATATTTTTCATGAATGTGGGAGGCTTGCATGAGGCAATCAAATCGGGATCAAGTGCCCGAGAAAATCATACACTGTATGTAGTATAAACTATAAACTAAAAATAAAATCTGCACAGACATAATCCTATCTACCCATTTAATTATAGAATTTTTTAAGATTGGAAATCTATGGATCAGAAAAAAGGTCAACCAAATGTCTTTATCATTCACTTATTTTTCATTTCTAAGAACATCACCACCCAGCTGTTGAAGGCTTATAGTTGCCTTTTCTATGTGAAAGGACCAAAGGATTTTGCTAGGGACTTTCTTCAAATTATATCGATGGGGCACCGGGGTTAATTTTAAAAATCAGAGATAATGATAATTTAATAAACTCTATTTTTGAAAATTTATAAAATTTTAATTATAAAGTAAAATTCCCCCACCCCAAGTTAGTAAAAAGGGCTAGCTGCTCCTAAGATTTCCTGCTCGCTTCTGAAACCAAGACTTTCTCGAGGCATATCCAGGATTGCTCCCGTGACAATGGGTAAACTCCAGATAAATTCAAATGGGCAATTTCAGACTTTCTTCCATGCAAAGGGCAAAAAGAACATTTCTATTTATGTTGAGAAAGCCATTTTTGCCGCATCCAAACATTCTTGGGTTAGGGTCGGTGCCACAGAAGCCGCGTTGAAGTGGACAAGAGGTGAGAGAAGGAGAGATAAAAAGGGTAGGAAGAGAGTATCGATTTGTTAGGATTTTGAAGGGAGAATGAGGAAAAATACAGCTGTTTATGTATACGTGTTTTCATCGCTTTCCAGCTGCTCTTCCAACTCTTCTTCTTCCTTCTTCTTTATTCAATGATAATAATTTCGACTGCATGCAGAATTCAGACTTGCAGATGGGAAGAAAGATAATGGGTCTCTTTGTACAAACTACAAAGAACTAGTCAAAAAATACCCCTATTTCTAATTTTCTACGTGCTATTCTATTTTTATTTTTGTAATGCAAGGACTGAGTAAGGACTCTCTACCTTACAGTACGGGAATCAAGATCTCATGCCACCGGCCCAGGAGACACGGCAACAACACTCTCACACTTTCTCACCTTCTTCTCCACATCTCTGCATGTGCTGATATGAGCCATTCTTCCGCCATTTTTATCTCAGATAAAAGATGGTGGTCTCTTTGGAAAGAAAAGCTATTTGATAATTCTTAAATAGAAATTATTAAAAGAAGTTCAGTTCATAAAAGGTTAAAATAAGACATCTTTAATTCTACGTGTTTAATAAAAGATTTTTTTGAATCTCAATATATTTATGCGAACACTAATTGGCTGAATATCAATTATTCACACGAACTATTTATTATTGTTAGAATTGTAAAATTATGATATTTAGTGTATAGTTATTTTTAATAGATTCTTCTAAATGATTTTTTAAACACTAAAATTTTGAATATCTATTATCATGCTAATGTCATATTGGTAAATTCATTCTTTAAATAAAATGAGTTGTCAAACAAATAAAAGTTTCTACTTTCTACCAACATTTTCTGATCAATACAATTGATTAAATGCTATACCATTAAAAGATATAATCTTAACAACGATTATTAAAAATTGCAAGTATATATATGCATTTCAAATGAGAAAAAAAAAAAAGAGAGAGAAAAGTTTTCACCAATTTAAATCATTGGCATGGATGAGATCTAGGTTTGTTCGTAAACTTATACTTGGCCCATGCTTAATTTAAATTCTTGTTTTTTCAAAAACAGTCTAAAGCTTTCCACCTTAAAAAGTCCCCCGGGCGCAGGCAGGCTCTGACTTTTTTAGATCTACGCTAACTCTCAAACCACGTGCAACCAAGGTTTTGAGTACATATTATACTCCCTCTCTCTCTGATTCATGAAGAACCGAGTTCGACTCGGGCGAATTTTAACTGGAACATATCAAAATAAGAGGACATTGTAAACTGCATGAAACCAACGGTTTTGATTTAAAAGGCGTGATCACTTGATGAGTTGGCTAGAATTTTAGATAAATAGGGCCCCATTCAACTAGCGGCTTGATCTTGGACACGTGTCTCGAGCCGAGGCATGAGATAGGATAGTTCAAAAGTAGAAATTAGTAAGGAGCTTTTCAGCGCTGTCTGCTGGTGAGAGTGACGACGCTCCTTCGCCAGCTGGCTCCGCTAACACGTGGCGAATTGGGTTTCCATATTGACTCGTACGGTCAAAAGTACCGCATGGGGAAGAAGAGCGACGAGCCGACGACAGTTGGACATGACGAAGCGAACTCGGTCTCCGACAAACAGATTGGTAGACAGTGAAATTTATTCAACGGTGCACCGGTCCTATATAATTTTTTATTTTTCTATTTACCTTTCTCTAACTGAGTTTCCCCTCTTTCGTATGTAACGTATATTTCTTTAGTACACAAAGTTAACATTAATAAAAAAAACTATTAAAAATTATGATTAATATTATAGTGGAAAAGATATAAGTGGATTATGAATAATTTGATTCTTAAATTTATGATCTGGACTTTTAGATTTTGATGATTATAGTTTAAAAGATTTGTAAATTTAAAAAATAAGGGTTGATTTATTCACATAAGATATACTCATTTTTTTTATTTAAAGTAATTTATTGTGATTGTCTCATAATTTTAAAATTCATAAAAGTTGAAATAGCAAAATTAAAATAAATAATTAAAAATAATTAAAATAATCTCATTTTCATTGACTCTCATTTTTATATATAGATCTTACTACTAAACTTGTAACCTCAGTTATAATTTTCAGCCAAATTGTTTTTAATCAAGTATCGATTTAAATATGTTGATTTAATAAATTTTGGTTTAAGAGGTAAAGAGAAAATTTGACCTGAATTAATGTAAAAAAATTGAAATTTTTTATTTTTCTAAAATTTTATATAGAAATGCGATTTAGATAAAAAAAATCTATTAATAAAAATGGTTAACCCCACAGAAACTTGACTATACCTGACCCGATTCATATAATTTGTGAAAAATCATTTTATTAAATAGGATGTCTAATTCGATGTATCATGTGCTGCTAGGTATGGCAATGGGTAAACTTAACCCGACCCATCCTACTTCTGCCCCTCATGCAAAAAAAGCACGTTAATAAGATTAATTGAATCATGATTTTAAAGTTTCAAAACTCAAGAACTTTAAATAGTTTAATAATCCTTCAAGTTTTCAATTCTAACATGTGCTCCACTTCTTTTAAATATCTTAAATATTGTAAAAAAAAAAAAATCAAAATTTGTTAAATCTATATATTTTAATCGATATTTAAACTAACTGAAAAAAAATTGGCTGAAGTTTGTAATTGAGATAACGAGTTTAGTAGTAACATCTATGTATGAAAATGAGTCACAATGAACTTTTTTAAAATATTAATTTCTTTTTTTTTTTTAATTTACGTATGAGAAACTTAGGATACTCAACATAAAATCTCTACGTGTGCTCACTATCTCTAGGGCATACAAGGTTAGGCCTACCACTCTATTTATCGATCATAAATTTAAAATAATGAATTAAAATAAAAAAATTATATTTACTCAGTAAATAAAAAATTGTCGGTAGAGTAAATTTCAAAGTACACCAATCAATTCGTCTGCTTCTTCTTATTCCGTTGACTTTAATGCCACACTTAGTGTTTCGATATTCTAAATTAGACTTGGCACATGTGAAAACAATCAGCACGTATAAAAAGTCAATTCAACTCTATTATTATAAGAATTAAATCTGGTATTAAGAAGATTTTCTATCCCACATGTTTTTAATTAATTTTAATTATGACTAGTTCAGACTCACACTCTCAAGTCTCAACACTCCATCTTTTTAATGTCGTAAGTCTCATTTTTACACATAAATTCAATAAAAAGCTTTAAATATTTAATATTGACTATTAACTTTAAAGTGAAATTTAGATTATTTAGATTGAGTTGGGTATAGATGATGAGTTGGGATTAGATTAATAGGAGACAGAGTATCTTTTTATTAATATTCACTTCCATATCTTTTTATGTATGAGATTTAAAAAATAAATGTGTGAAAAAGAAACCTTTTTTCACATGTGACATTGATTTTTCTATAGATTATATTAATAAATTATGTTTATTAAATGAAAAGCTAATACATACAAACATATAAAAATGAAAAAGAAATGAGAACAATCATAAAAGTTGTAATGCCAACTATGGACTATTTACTTATGAGAACACATTTCATGTTTCTTCATATTTGTTTTATATGAAAATTCATATTATCGTGTATGGTTTTTCAAACTTACTATATTTGAAGGGTTGCTTCAATGTCCACTTGGAATAAAAAGAAAAAGTCGGTCCTTCAACAAAAAGTACAACCCCCGATTCATTTAAAGGGAAAATAATTATAATAATAAAAATAATAATAATAGTAATAATAATAATTTAATAATTTTCACCTGTTTGGAGGGAGACCTTTGGGTGACGGTGGGGTGGCTTGGGGATGGGGAGTTGGGACAGAGTAAGCTTTCCGACATTTTTAAGAAATGTTTCTCTGCTCTTTGAATGAAAGCCTTTCAATGGTGGACACTTTTTTATATTCTGAGATTGGTGCATTTGCTGCATAGACTTTTGAGTCGCATTAAATCTTTATTCTTTAACGCGCTTCCATTCCATTCTTTAAATTCTTACTGTCAATCTTTCTCATCTTATCCAATTTCTATTCAGATGATTCATGATGGGATGGGAGGCCACTCTCCCAGCTGAAACTCACAAAATGGATAATGTTTATGGGCCCACAACATTTTTGCAGATGGGCCCGCATCAAGAAAAGTTAAGTCAATGGGGCTTTAGTCATCATGCCATTAAATATAAATTACAGAGTAGTTTCATATAGTTTTCATCATCTTATTCTCTCTTGCTGTCTTACACTTTTCTTGTCTGTAATTGCATGGTCAGAGTCATTTTCCATAGTTGAAATGTCACAATTTCATTTGATCTGACATCATAAGTCCAACCATAACATATCTTAGTACTCAGATTAGGTTATCAAAACTTAAATTAATAATAAACTTTCACAATAGAAAAGCTTGCAAGTTAAGCTACGGTAGTAGGTTCGAGACCAAGATGACATAAGCTCTGGCCCTTCAACACAAGAAATTATTAACATAGTCAGCCATGTTTTTTTTGGGTAAATTACTGACATAATCTGTCTTAGTCTGGAAGAAATATTACCCTAATATTAGTAACTTAGAAAATTTCACTTCATGATTCTTAGTTTTATAAAACTTAAAGCTTGCCATGAGAGTAAAATTTACAGTGAGACTGTTACTCATACATGTGGGGATGTGCAACTTGTGCATTCGATAAAGGTGTCCATCTTAATACGGTCATTATCTTTTAAGAGTCACGAATTTTTCAAATTTTTCACTTTGCCCCTGTAGATATCGGTTCACCTGTCCGGTGTACCGATAAGTGAACCGATTCATTTGGAAATGGAAAGAGTCAAGTTCCGATCGATTCATTTGGAAATGGAAAGAATCAAGTTCGGTGCACTAATGAGTGAACCGATTCACTGAAAAGTGAACCAATTTCTGCATATGGATGGGGACAAAATGAAAAGTTCATTAAAATCCATGCTCCTAAAAGATAATACCCGTGTTAGGATAGACACCCTAAATACGAGTTAAACTTTATCACTGTAATTTCAAAAATGAATGAGAAATAATGAGAATAAAACTTTATCCATCTATCATTGATCAGTGATAATTTAGAACTTCAAAATATAGTGTCTTTGAGATCTTATCTTACAAATGAAAATGATTGAAAACCATTATATTGACTTATACAATTAAAAGGAATATAAAAATATATACAAAGGTTTTAAAATAAAAAATATATAGTTGTAATGAATTTTAAAGTTACTTCAACTATATCTAAGACCATGATTAAATATATTTTCTACACATTCAGCAGACAAAAGTGTTGCCTATTTAATAAGAACTTAAATGAAACAGTGGAAAAATATAACCTTCATCCTAGGACAAATAAAGTCATCACTAAAATGATTAAATTAGCGTTGATACATGGATAATATTTGACATTCAAAGCTCATTGAGAGAAATTTCAAGACCCTAATTGCAGCCCTTGTATTAATACAATTTCTTTTCTAGCACTGTATTTCTTGGGCCATGAACTTACAAGTTGCGACTGGCTGACCATAATTGTATTGTCGTCGTATGTTGCTATTAACACTTACTGCACCGTTGAATCGAGCTTCGATGGTTTTAATTAATGGCACCCAGCAAAAGATAGGGTGCTTGGGGCTACGTTAGACCCTTTAGTCGGTGAGACCAAGCCTCTCCATTCATAAATGATAATTTGCCTAATAACCAATTTCACCTTACAGAATAAGTGATACAATAGTAGTATAGTACGCTTTATTTATTTTTCAAAAGCTAAATTTAATAATTTATTTTTGAGAGTTGAATCGGATACTCATGCACCACATAACATGTCACGATAAATTCAAACTTTTGTCTCTCATTTTATTATGATAATTGAAAAATCAATTTTAAAATAAAACATAAAATAGAAAGAATTGTAATCCATCACGTGACATATTCAACTTTCAAGTGTTAATAAGAAGTAAAAACACTAGTGCCTAACCAATTAAAAAAAAATGTAAAATGTCTACCGGTTAAATTACCGATGCATGATATATTGTCTTACTATATCAACTCTTTATTCAACTTCCTTCCTCCTAATAATATTTACTTCTAACTTTTTGACTTTTTTGGATAAAAATATTTCTCAATTTTATATACTTAAATAATCGTATATAACTCCTCATCAAAATGCCCTCTTAGGTCAAGAGAAAAAATTCGCCAAAATTTGAAGTTCTGTTTTAGATTCATTTGATTTGAAATTTTGGGTTTTCTTAATTCTTCAAAAATATGGAGATATGGAGAGTATTGCAGTAAACCTATATTCAATTGAAATTTCAAAGATTTTTGTCTGTTTTGACTAGGGGTCCAAAATACAGTAGCAATCGATATATCGGCTGATATTTTTCTTTCTTCATTTTCTTTTTAAAAAAGGCCGATATTGGCCGATATTCTGATATCGGCCGATATTGTGAATATCGATCGATACGTATATGATATAGTTTTGGTTTTGACCAATATTTTAGTCTATTGTGGTCTATTTTTTTAATTATATATTATTAAAATAGACGATGTGGCATAAATATCAGATGAGAGTTTTCGAACGCTATAGAGCCGGTAAATACATATGATCCAACGGTCTAATATTAACTGAAATATGGGTAGACATTTGAAAATAAGTAAACAAAAATTAGAAACGAAAGAAAAAAGATTGATGGCCATGGCATTTCTACGTAAGTCCAGCTGCAGTAGTCAAGAACACATGTGTGAGACTTTTTGGTAGTTCCTCTCCTATAAATTTAGAGATTCGTAGATGGGAAATATTAATCCAACGTCCTTTTTCTCTCGCTCTCACTCTCTCTCTCTCCGAAAAGCAGAACTGCAAACGAAGCAAAGAGCAAAAACATCCCCTTATTTATTTCTCAGAACTGTATTCTTCGACACAGAAACGCGGATTACAGATGTAAGAGTCTCTCATTCAGTTTAGTTGCTATGGGTTTTTCTTTCTATGTTGATTTTATTGATGTTAATCAGCTAAATCTAAATGGGTGTTGCCCATTTTTCTAATTAGTATTGTATGAATGACTGCAGCTCAAAGATGCAGTTTTTGTGTTTTGTTTGATTAAATGATTTCTTTTTCACTTAAACAGAGAGGGGCTTTGTTTGTTTTCACTAGATTTAATATACTTTTTTCTTTTGTAGTTATATAGAAATGGATGTTTGTGCATTTCATCTCTCTCTCTCTCTCTCTCTCTCTCTCTCTTCCCTTGTTTCTTTCTAGTGAAATGGAAATGTTTCTTACGTTTTCTCTTGAATTATTATAATGAGCTTTTATTTTAATGTTGATGTATTGATATTACTGAGCTAAATCCAATGGGAGTTGCCCATATCTCTAATTTAGGATCGTTTTAATGTCTGCAGCTCAATGGATGCTGATTTTGTGTGTTTTCTTTGGATCTATTGAGGTTTTCTTGTCCCACTTAAAACAGAGGATGGGTTTTGTGTTCTTTCATTGGATTTAATATTCTTTTCTACTTATGTAGAAGTGGATGTTTTGTGCATTTCTTCTTCTTCTTTTCTCTTGTTTATGTTTAGTTAAATGGAAATGGTTTCTTATGTTTTCTTCTGAATTATATGCTCTGAGTTTGTTGAATTTTTGTGGTAAGGTAGAAGTCCTAGAAAATGGCTGGTCATGAATATCAACTTCAGATTTATTTCCTCCTCTCTTTTTTCCGGTTTGTGAGATGGGGATGTTGTTTTTGTCTGGAGATATTTTCTTGGATAATTTTCTCCTCAGTTATTGACTGTTTTGGGGGGGTTTTAGGAGTGAGTGTTATAAAATGATGAAATTTTATTGATTTCCGACCTTTTGATTTCCAGTTTTTCTCTTCATTGTTCTTTTTTGCGTTCCCAATTTGTTAACTCCACATTTCTCTCTTTTTAAGCAGAGATTTTAGGCCTTCATCAACGAACATATCAAAAAGCTTTCCTCTTGAACCAATGGGGATATTGTTTTCTTGCCCATTCACCGATTTTGATGATGCAGAAGAGAACATTGAATCCCTCATTGTGAGATCCATTAGTTTTAAGGATGACAATGTCATGACAGTGGTGCGTTCCGTGAGTTTCAATGGTCGAAACTCCGAAACCAAGATCCTGAAATCTATTGGGTCTGGAAAGATGATACTAGAAGGATCTGTGAGTTTCCGATCACGAGACTCTGAACCCTTCCAGTTGGAGACAACAGTTTCAATTAAAGCCCCTTCTTCAGATACTCCCAAAGAAAGTGAATTAAGATCCAATAGTTTCAACAGAAAAGACTCTCCAAACCAATTTCAAGCAACAAGCACAATAACAGATACAGAACAAAATTCACCAGCAGCTGAACTGAGTAGCCCCAAACATGAAGCTGCATTGAAGCTGCAGAAAGTATACAAGAGCTTCCGGACAAGAAGACGGCTTGCAGATTGTGCTGTTCTTGCAGAGCAGTGTTGGTAAAGATCTGCACTTACTAATTTCTGCTTGTGACATTCATTCTTTATTTGTGTTCTTCAACAAACTTGAATATTTTGTATCTAATATTCTAGTACCTATCCCTGTTGCAGGTGGAAGTTGCTCGATTTCGCAGAACTCAAACGGAGCTCTGTATCATTTTTTGATATTGGGAAACCGGAGACTGCTGCTTCTCGTTGGTTCAGGGCAACAACAAGAGTCGCTAAGGTAAGCCTATTGTTGGAATATGGGGATCTTGAATAAATGCACATAACTTCTCATTAAACCATTTTATGGATTGTCTACTCTCATCAATTCGGGAGCTTTTTCACCATTGTTCAAGGAAAAATCCAAATAACTATACGAAATGAGAAATCAAACACAAGAAAAATATTCATCCTATACCTTTTAGTAATTTTCAATAACCATCTATCTGTTGGAGATCACTAGCCCAGCAGCATTTTGCTTCCAAATTCCACTTTAACCTTTTTTTTTCCTTCTTCACCTATATATTTTTATTTTGGTGATTTGAAGTAACAACCAGAAGATTTGATTGTGCATTTACAGGTTGGAAAAGGTTTGTCCAAGGATGAGAAGGCTCAGCAACTTGCATTACAGCATTGGCTTGAGGCGGTATGTTTACGTTTGAATAGTTCAGCATGTGTTTGTATTTAAGTTATTTTGATTTGAGTGACTAATTCTAGTGTATGTTGCTATGGTGGACAGATTGATCCACGCCATCGTTATGGACATAATCTCCATTTCTACTATGATAATTGGCTCCACTGCAAGAGCAGGCAACCGTTCTTCTACTGGTGAGACAAACAAAATGCTCCACATTAATACATGTTACAATTCTTTTTGTGATTGCACCTATATTGTTGATGATTCTTAGAATTTGTATTCACAAAATAGAAGTTTGAAATTGCAGGCTGGATGTGGGAGAGGGGAAGGAGGTTAATCTCGAGCAATGCTCACGAACAAAGCTCCAGCAGCAGTGCATCAAGTATCTCGGTCCTGTGAGTCTCTCTCTCTCTTCCCACCCCTTCCCTGACACTTAAAAGTAGGCAATGTTTCCTAATCATTTAGTATCAGACTCGTAATTTTTATTTGTAAAATCTATGTCTTTGTTGTATCTATGCCATGTGTAGGCATCATGTATTGATTGTTGGGTACCTTGTACAGCCATTTGTTTCACTTAAAAGTGGCCAGCAAATGGTGCTTGATCAATGCATATTTTCTCAGCCCGTTATGGGGAAAAAACTCTTATTTTGGTTCTGTGTTGTAGAAAGAAAGAGATGCCTATGAAGTAGAGGTAGAGGACGGAAAGTTCATATACAAGAAGAGTAGGAAGCTCGTCGACACATCTGAAGAGCACAAAGATACAAAGTGGATATTTGTTCTTAGCACATCCAAGATCTTATATGTTGGCAAGGTCAATCTCTTTTCTTGCAGACCACACACATGCTTGCTCGTATTATACTCAATGATTTCATTTCAGTGTCCATCACTCTTTGCAGAAGAAGAAAGGTGTGTTTCAACACTCAAGTTTTTTGGCTGGTGGGGCTACATCTGCAGCTGGAAGATTGTGGTAGGAAACGGAATACTAAAGGTATAGATTCGATCAAGACTCTTCGAAACCTGTATTATTGAAATTTTTTGTATCTTTTATAGTTGATTTATAATTGTTTAACAAGGGTTTGCTTTGTCTTCTATTTGGACAGGCTGTCTGGCCACACAGTGGGCATTATCGACCGACAAAAGAAAATTTTCAGGAATTCTTGAACTTTTTGAGAGAAAAGAATGTGGATCTCACTGATGTAAAGGTTAGAATCTTAGTTTAGCATTCTATAGTGTTATTCAGATTCCTACTTTGGAGAATGTGAATGGGAATGGAATGCCTTTCATCATTATTGAAGTCATTTATCTCATATATCTAGGGTTAGCTCCCATAATTAGATTTTGCAAATATTTTCTATTGGCCTACTGCCTAATTGATGCTTATAGAACTTGAACCTACAACCCATGGGTGCAATCACGAGCACTTACCAATTTTGAAACACTTCTCCACAACCTCATTTATTGATTAGTCTTCAAGGAAGGAGGCAATGCCCTAATATCTCCTTGATTGGCTGGTCCTGACTATCCAATGGATGGCCTACTCATGGACAAATACATCAATGGGACATATTCAATAATGATGAAAAGGCTTATCCACATAAGTGGTATTATTAATTGGGTTGAGTGAAAAAGTAGAACTCAAAAAACCAACTCTAAATGGATCGGACAAAGTTTTCACAGATGTCTAGGGTGAAGTAGATGCTTCTGTTAAACACTGCACATTTCCAGTCTTGGTAAATCACCATCTGATCTCATCTTTTCCATGGTATGCAGGAAAGTCCAACAGATGAAGATGATTATTCTCTGAGCAACCATGAGAATTCCATTTCTCTTAGAAGCAACTCATCTGCACTAGACTTGGGGCAAGCAATATGCATTCTGGCAACAAACAACGACAATTCTAAACACGATGGATTGAAGCAATCTCAAGAGTCTGATGACACTTGCATCAACCACATACCAAAAAGTACAAACTCCTTTGAGAAACTAGAGAATGGAGGCCAAACAACAAATTGTTCTTTAGTGGAATGTCAATTGATTGGCAATGAAACAGTGGAAGAGTCATCTATTTCCGAGCAGAATTTTATGCTCCATAAGAGGAATTTATTTGAAGAGGAGAAGAATGATGATGAAGAAATCCCAAAAGAGTCAATCCTTCAAAGGATCAATTCACTTAAAGGGATGGAATCATATCAATTGGGTAAGCAGTTGTCTTGCAAGTGGACAACAGGAGCTGGCCCTCGGATCGGGTGTGTGAGGGACTACCCAACAGAGCTCCAATTTCGTGCTTTGGAGCAAGTGAATTTGTCACCAAGAAGTGCTGGGAATTACAGATCTTGTGCTTCGCTTTGGAATACTGCAAGCCTGCGCCCGAAGGCATCGACATCATTGTTGAAAGACAGCAGCAGCAGCTGCTACTATAACCACCATTGTTAGATAGCTAACTTTATTCATTTTTTTTCTTTGTTTATCAGAAAATATAGAGTAATTAGATGTCATTCATTTATTCATACCGCATTTGAAAAATATAGATATCAAAATTGTAAAGTTTAGTTGGTCTAAGGCCCTTGTAACAGAGCAGTTCATTATTCAATTTATTAGTTTCTCTCAAATATCTGATGCTTGGAGTAGTGTTTCTTTAAGGCCTTCATCTGCAAGGTTGGTAGATATTGATCAAATTGTTAGGATCTTGACTAATACATCAAAAAATTTATAGTTAATATGAACCTTTGAAATTAGGTCAAACTTTATACTTAATATGAACGTTTGAAATTAGGTCATTTATCTTAACTCATTGATAAAATTCAACACTCTGACACCAATTGTCAAGGTCCTAACTAATGCACCAAAAATCTAGGGGTGATGAAACATGTGAATTCTAACCTTTATTTTAATCCTTTATCAATAAATATGAAGGTTGTGAATACAAAGTTATATTGTTGTTAAACAATTGGAAAACCTTGATTGAATTGCACATTTATAAGAAAAAAAAACATGTTGTGAGGATGGAGCTTGCATGTATGCAGGAGATAACAAGGTTTTCATACTACAATTCACTCGTGAAAAAACTACCATCCCTAGGAAAGAATTTATAGATCTGAAACTAAATTTGTTTAAAGTTTACCTGACATGGAAGAGCTACAGCATAAGGATTTGTGTTGATTATTTACAATATTATCATGCATATGTCTAGCTATAAAACTCAATAACATCATCATCAAAACAGTCAATCTCGACTATTTAGAGGCATCTCTCTGAATTTTTTCTTTTGTATTCTATTTTATTCTATTTTTAACCCTTTCTATCAATTTTTTAAAGGCTTTTCTTTTTCTTGTTCTCTATACTTAGCTTTATTTCAATTTTTACAATGAGAATCATTTCTAATCTTCTATTATAATAGAGGAAAAAAAATAGAAATTCATTTTTTTCTTTTTACAATCAAAGTAATCAGGTCTCTTAGAGCAATTTATTAATTTTCAAGATATATACAAGTCTCTATCCACACACATTAAAAAATTTAGAGAGTTGACCCTTTAAATAAAATAAAAATCAAACTCAAATACCCTATTCTTCTGGCCGTCACTTGAAGAGAAATTCAATTTCTAGATAAGAAGACACGATAGTCCGAAAGAATGAGAGGTCACGTGTCAAAGAATTCAAAGAACGAATTTCCATGCAGATTTATATGGATATGGAATGTTTGGATTTTGAAAATGATACCAATGACCCATGACTTTTTAGTCAGTCTCTTTCCTCCTTTCCTGGTTGTTAAGCTTCTTTACTGGGAGACGTGACTCAGTCTCTGTGGATAAAAGGGGAAAAGTGATTTGTAAGAATTCTGCTTTTTATCTTTTTGTGGCACATTGACCTTTTCCTGGAGATCCAATACACAAAAGTAGAAATCTCTTTCTACTCCTATCATGGGACACCCTTGGCTTTGAAAAAGCCTCCGTCATAGAGGAAGAAGACTTGTATCATGGAGAATGGAAATTCCTTTTGTGAATCATTATTACTTGGAAGACATGAAACAAATGCCCAATTGCTGAAATGTTTACTTTCTTAATTTTAATGTACAAAGATTGGTTTGCATTTATTAATGTAAATAGTAACTCCAACTTTTAAAAATTGTAAATTGCTTCTCCATCAAGAAGTAGAAGGTGTCAAGTTCAAATTCTTAAGTATACTTAACTTAATGTACCCTAAGGGTATTGGAAATCACCTGTGAGGGTTTTATGCTGGCTTGTAGTGATTTCCAATATATAAATTCAAAAAAAAAAAAAAATTGCTCATGTCTCACTGTAAATATAAAGTGACCATCAAACTATGATATTTTCTGTGTTTTGTCATATTTTAATTTTAATTTTTCAATATTTAAAAGCAAACTTCTTAATCAAATAGGCCCAGAAACGTCTTATGTATCAAGTCATAAAATAGGATTGCATCAATCTTTACTATGCAACTAATGCCGGCCATGAATGGCCCACCTGTTAGTTTTTCAGAGTTAGTAACTCCACTTTTTTCTGTTAAAAAAGTAATTATTCTTGAAACGTTCTTAGATTTGATAAAAATGTAATTATTCTTAAATGCCCCATACCATATATATGTTCTTGGTACAAGACCAGTGCCTGAACTTGGTAACTTAACTGGATTAATCAGACAATGATTTTTATAAATATAACATAATTAAAAAAAAAAAAACAGAGAGGAACATAAAATAATATTTTATTTTTTTAGGTACACGAAAGGTCATGTGATTCCAACTTACCAATAATTTATCAAACATGTATTTCTACTACAAACTCTATCCAAAATGCAAATGTTAAAAAAAAAAACAAATAATATGAAATCAATAATACACAAGACAAGATACAAACACTAAAAGTCAGAAACTTTAAGAAATTAATTAATAGCATTAAAAAGGCATAATCATGATATAGATTTTTGACAATCAAGTATTTCTTCTGCGAAATTGGAGTACTGTACCTCAGCAGGAGAGCATCTAGACAATGACAGCAAAGATATACAAAGGCTATAAAATTGCAGAATTTCAGACATTGTGAACAAAGTTTCAGTAGAAACATTAGCAGGTTTAACAATTGAAAAGCAAAAGCGGGAGGAAGATTACATATTTAAACAAGTTTAATTATTATAAGTTCAATTTCCTAATTATCATCACGGCTATCATCAATACTCACTATCTTATCTATTTAGGAACGGTTTTTTGAATTCTTCTTCTCATGTGATCTTATAATAAATTATGTATCAGTTACTTTCTGTCTAACATATCATTTTTTATTCATTTCCTCTATGTTTTTAATCCACTCATTTAAAAGCAACAATAGCATCATCATCACGTCGGTGGGTTAACTTTATGAATTTTTCTTCTTCAGCTAAGTCTATCATAAACCATAACATCAGTCACTTCATAGTCTAACATGTCATTTTTTATCCATTCACTTCATATTTTTAAAGATCATCCTCTCCTCATAGTGTCTTCGATCCGCAACCTCTCCATATACACACACTGGGTTATGCTTGGTCTTCTACTAACATGATTCATTCATTTCAAACGAGATTCTCTTAATTTGTCATCTATCGAAATTATCTTTGAGTTGTTTCTCTAATTCTATCCTCAATAGTCAAATCACTCATCCAACATAACATACGAAACTCTATTATCCTTATTTTGTTTAATTTTCTTTTCTTTATTTTCCAACACTTTGCTCCGGAATACATCTCAATTTGATAATTGTTTTATAAAATCATACTTTTTTAGAAACTTTTTGTGATATTTAAACACTACTATTATTCTCTTTTGTTCTGAACACTCCATGTATGAGAAAATTGTCTTTGGTGTAATAAATTAAATCATAAGCAAGAGTAACGTAAACAGACGAAAGCTTGGATATTTATGGGGAAATTTTGTACAAGATTTTGGTGCTAATGAAAGTGAGAGATATGAACCATCATGGTAGATCAAAACCCGGACAACGGAACAAAATTTCTATCACAGTGTGCTGTCATAATTGAATCATGAAACTCTCATGACTCAATTTCAATTAGATGATATATGGTAATAAAATGGGATCTATTAATCCTACAAAATAAAATAAAAAAATATTATTATGAGAACTTATACAAAGTTAGGCTAAAAAACAATTGAAACAGAGTTTTTATTTAAAAAACTACTAAGTTCATTTATTTCAATTAAATGGATAAAAATTTAAATCGAACTTTTATTTTAGAATAGTCATGTCAACTATCTCTAATTTTTTCTTATAAATTAATATGTTATTAAAAATAATAAAATATCAAACTCCCCCCAGGCTGGGACCCTTGGAATTTGGTGTCCAATACAGCCTGAATTATCACAAAATACCAGAAATCGGCATAATATAGATGGCGTATGGAGCCTTCACTTCATGGTTATGGTAAACGACATCCTCCTCATTACCATCAACATTATTTTCTCTTGGAAGCTCGCACTATTGTTTTTACGAGTTCTTAAATTATACTAGAACGATACTTCTTTTTCATTAGCCAATATAAAAAATATCAGCCTTCTAAGAAAGAAAATATATATTAGGATGCAATATATAGATAGTGAGCCTAACAAATATCATCTGAAATTGCAAAAATCGATTGATTTCTTAATATTTGATGCAAAATTAGAACATGATCAAAGTGAAACAAGAGCAGGAAGAAAGAAATAATGATCACGAGTTAAATGCTTAAAATTTCAAGAGAGACAGATCACAGTTGGGACTGGTTGGTGTTGCATGGTATTCAACTAATAATATATTTCATGATAAAAGGAACACGTTCATTCAAATTCAAGTTATATACATACAGAAACTGAAATTCTAATTCTTACCTCATTCTGGGCTCATCATCAATGGTTAAAAAAAAACCAATAGATATCTTTCTTCACCATCCTTATTTTTTTTCAAGAAACAGTTGAACATCATCCGTTACATAACAGGAAATAGAATATACTCGGTATAGAAGAGATTCCAAATAAAACGATAGAATCCAGAAATGGCTTCCTGCAAAATGGAAAAGTATATTACAAATAAGAGAAGAGACTTTGATGTTCAATCGTTATGCAAAAAGTGACCAACTCTGGAATTCACATGATCAGTTTTACTCTTAAAAAGCATACTTGAGACCCATCCTCAGTTCCACATCAAATAAAAAAGAGATAAGGCTATCAAAAAGATTTAGAGAATTATTAAAAATCTATTCCCTACAGATTATAACCAATAAATGAAGAAAATAAGACAGTCAAATTTCTGCTTGTGTCCTGTTCTGTATTTTACTCTTCTAGACCAATTAATGTAGGAAACCGTGGAAATCACACAGATTCTTTGTAAACATTTGAAAGAGGAAACACACTCAAAATTCTCTCCGTTTCGAGATTATCATGTTTCACTGCCATGGTATGAATCATGGAACAAAAACTTGAAAAAACTTGGACGAGTCAGCCCAAGTTTAAAATTTCCTCCAAATTACTCAACTTGATTAGGCTT
Organism: Chimonanthus praecox; assembly: GCA_022113865.1. Taxonomy (NCBI): domain Eukaryota; kingdom Viridiplantae; phylum Streptophyta; class Magnoliopsida; order Laurales; family Calycanthaceae; genus Chimonanthus; species Chimonanthus praecox. Next base: position 68,630,538 of record CM039089.1, on the reverse strand, counting down.
CAAGTCAAGTCCTACTTTTGAGTTATTAAACTTTTCTACAAACAAATATGCTGGAGATTAAGGCAAAGATTTTCCAATCTAAATAGGCCCAAAGGATTCTTCTTTTACGGTGACATCAGACAAAAAGACTGGATTCTATTGCATAAAAGATGCAAATAACACTTGGTGTCACATCAGTAAGCTTTTTACCTTAGTATATTTTGCTCGCTCCAAAATCCATGCCTACAACCGCATTAAAGAAATAATCAGTTAGGAGATACACCATTATCAAACAACTTCACATGACAAATCAAACATGATGGAGGTCAATATTTCCCAGAAGAATTTCCAAGAAGATTGATATAAAAACCTGGAAAACCAAAGCTGATGCCAAGATGGTATGTACAGGTATCATTAAACGGCGCCTGAAGGCCTGGAAAACAAAGAACAACCAGGTAGAGAAATAGCCACAAGCATGGATAGGGCAATAAAGAAACGATAGAAAAAGATAAAGACATAACAACATTCAATATACAAAGTACACAAGGCTAACAGCAAATCTAAGATTTTACAGGTTTAAAAAGAAAGAAAGGACACTTTGGCATATCTGTAGTTCTGTACCATAATACGTAAAGCTACTTTATGACATTGCAAACTGATGGATTAAAAATGCAAATTAAAATATAGATGCACAAGACATGCAACCATAAATCCATAAAGCTACTTAATGACATTGCAAACTGATGGATTAAAAATGCAATTTTAAAACATAGATGCACAAGACATGCAACCAACAGGAAACGTGGTTCCATTCTGAAGAACAGAGATTCCATTCTGAAGCTGCATTGATGTGTACTGACGTTAAAACTGAAAATATTTATTTGTTTACTTCTAGAAATCAGTTTCCTGCTTGCAAACGTTTTGTCGTCGGCTACTGTTTATGAATACCCACAACTTAACGTGGTTCTCCAGTACTCAAACACAAGAATATAGTGTCAACTAGAAAAAGGAACTGATAAGCAAGCATTGAATTGTTCATATAAAAAAAAACCAGAAAAAAAAAAAAAAAAAATCTTACCTGGGGCATGTAAATTGCTGCAAGGATTGCACCAAGATAATTTGCTAGCAGAAGTCCAGCACCTAGAAATGCAATATTTCTAACACCAAGCTTTGTGGCAAAGGTTGATATCTGGAACCTTAAGAAATGCTTATTTAATTAATGGTGGAGCTTTACATATTCAACCAGTAATAATAAAATAGTTCAATATTGTCAAACTAAAGGTGACGGGATAAGTGGCTTTAATGATGATGATGAGTCAAACTAAAGGTGCATAGACAAGTAATATAACTTATTTGTTTACTTTCGAATAGAAAAGCAATACACCCATATTGAACACTAAGAGGTCAGTATCGTTACTTTTTATCTCCCTCTACATCTGGAAGATCTTTTGTTATAGCAATGACCAACGCGAATATTGTTACAAATACCGTGATGAAAGCAACAGGTGAGCTGCAAGTAAAATAAGTTATGTGAGAATATGGGGATACAAATTCCACCGGTAAGTGAACATGGGCATGGAAACACATGCAGTTATCACAGTACACAAAAGCCATAAAATATGTACACATGCACAATTTATAAGACATAGATAGAGATACAAGTAAAAATACTTGCATATTCTACAAATACAAACATCTGTATATACATATATACACTCATATGCCATTGTTTTATAACTTAAGAACAACTAGACTCAACCAAATCAATTGAACAAGACCAGCTTTTTGAAGACATGATGATACAAATAAAACTTGGTTGACTTGGTCTGGACTCACTAAAAACTGAAGCAAATTAAAAAAAAAAAATACACATCAACTTTCCACTTAAATTATTCAAGTTTGTGAGCTTTCAAGTCTAGAGGCTACCCACAGGCACATAATTGCATGCAATCATGTGAACAAGAGTAGGAGAGATTTCTTCCATGGACAATACACATGTAGCTTATTTAGGGATCATCATGTAGGTTCACCTGTGACTCCACCAATCAAAGCAGTGCATGCCCAATGCCCCCTAAGAAAGGAAATCCACCTATCTTTCATATCCTATGAAAATTATTTTCATTTTTATCTATTTTTTATAAAAATGTGGGTCAGGTATGGGAAATTTTATTACATACAACTAACCCGACTTGAACCAGACCCAAATCGATCCACTGACACCCCTAAGGTGGCCCCACAGAATGGTCACATGGCAGCAGAAATAATGTTCTACTATTGACATAAGATGTGAAACAATGATTGATTCGGAACCTCCACTCAAAAGCAAGGCCCAATGCTGCTCTAGTTGCATAGTAGACACCAAAATTAAGAAGAAAACCTCGCACCTGCCAATTTGAATTACACAAGGTGAGAAAGAGTAGCACATAAGTGTAGCCAAGGAGCAACATTAATTTAATGCCAGCACATGGATTTTGTTAAATTGAAATAATAATTTTAAGGGGTTTTTTATTTTAAAAATGGAAGAAGAAGAAGAAGATACCAAGCAAACAAGGTGTTCGAGTGAACTAACGTTTATGATATGTAAGTGAATGAAGTTTTCACATAATTTTATGAAAAAGATTTCAAAATTTAAGCACAGATGATTTAGCTTATTGATTCACCAGACCGATCACCTAGAGAAACCATCCCAGTTGGTGTACTTCATTATTTCCCAAGGGATCACAAGGGAACATTTGCTTCCTCAATTGGTCAAATGAGGAGTACTGTCTCTTCTAGCATTGTTTATATATCTAAAACATTTTGTCCCATTTCTTCGAGTTGTTCTCTTGCAAGTGCAATCCTAGGCCCTGGACACCTTGGTTTTTAAAAAAAAAAAAAATTCTGATTCATTTCTTTCATTTTTTACTTTTTCAAATGGCAACACGACTCAAGCCACAACCTTTGCACAGCTGCAGCCATGAGTTTTGCCATAGCACTAGTCCTTGTCTCGCTTTCATCAAAGGTTGTGGCTTGTGTGGGATACAAGGGGTTTTAATATAAGGGTCATCAGTCTTCCTTTTCATGCCTTGAATGGTTACAATTTTACAAAAGAAAAGGCCAGCCTCCCTTATTATCTTAACTCCTTGAGTACTAATCAAATAAAAAAAGATAGTAGTTTAATAAGAGACTAACAACAAGAAAATAAATAAGGAAAAGGAAGATGTAACTTACAGTGGCAATGATGAGAAATGCTGCAACTGGGAATCTCTTAAATCTAAATGGAGGAACAGAGTAGATGGTCCCAAGAAAAAGACCCAGACAGTATAGCGATGAAATGAATGGCCCAAAGTTCAAAGCAACAATCAGAAGGCCGGCAGCTGCAAAAGACAGAACCAAGAACCATGCTGACTGCACTGAAAGGTCACCTGCAGCTATAGGTAAATAAGGCTTGTTTACCCTGCCACAGAAACCAAGAAACTCCACACATAATATTCATTGCAAAGATTATTTATATCTTTACAGTGCATGGGCATATTCCATAATAACCATCTTCAAGAACCAAAAAATGGAGAACAACGTAAAAACAGAACATTAATGCACATTCTATTTTTGGCATTTGAAGAGATCCTTAGCTGCATGAAGCAGTAAGGTGAGGCAAAGTTATGTAAGATAGAGGAGTCCAGCTAAAAGATTGATCAAATACAAATACAATGACACGCCACTTAGCATGAATGGATAATGGTGGAAGCCCGTCAAAAGGGGAAAAAGCTGGCATTGTCAGCAATAATATGTGCATGCAAGAGGAAGCAGATGAACTAGTTAAATCCAGAATTTGTATTTCTCCTTGGTAGCTTAGTTCTCTCCTGACTATCGTAATTCCTTTTCTCAATCTTAATATATTACCCTTTTATCTTTTCTCTATGTTTTCAATAAGAATGCTAGCCAAGCACAGCCACAGATGCAAGCATAACAAATATTGGGTGGGCCCACATTGCATGTGCCTGGCTAAATTCAGGTCAAGTGCAATCATCAGGTCAGGCACACATGCAAAGAATAAATGTAGGGTGAAAAAAAAAAAATCTCTGGTGATCCATGTCAATAAGCCGATATACAATTGGCACCGACATGATGAACAGACCTGCCTGTCTTTAGGGTTGGTTATCAATACAGCAATCCTCCCTATGCATGTGGAGATGCACATAGGCTCAGTAAACCTCATATAGTAAAACAAGCAGCTGGTAGTTAGAATGATAAATACAACGTACTTGTCAATTCCAATGTCATAAATCTGATTAATCCCCACTATATATCCATTGCCACAAATGAGTGCAAGAAGCCCAAACAGTGCCTTTGGCAACAACCACCAATCTATCAGATGAGAGTTCTCAATCAATGCTCTAGCTACCAAAGCTCTGTCAGTAGAACAAAATGTGAACACCAACGAATGATGCTACAGTCAGAGGAGATGAGGAACTGGAAGCAGGGTAACAAAATGTTTGTGATTGAAACATTTGAGTGCTAATGTGTATGTGTTATATATATACACTTACGTAGACCCAAGAGTAGTTCCACGAATAGTGTGAGGCCTTAGGAATCTCCAGAATGCATCTTTAAACTCCGAAATCTTTTTCAATAATGGATCAGACCCAGCTGCACCAATTTGAGAACAAGCCTGAACAGCATTCTCATACAAGATGTAATAAAAGCAAAAGTTAGAAGTGTGGGACAAAATATCTGATGATTACTTCACATATTACCAAAAACATGATTATAACTATGTGAGATGAATTACAGGAACCTACATTTGCAAAGGTATGGTTTACAATTTGTCCTCTGTTATGTATTTTCCTCTTTGAATGAAATTTGCTTCTTATTAGAAGAAGGAAGAAAAAAAAATGGTTTACTCTCACATATCCCTGCGTATGGGAAACCATGTGACCAATAATATTTAAGTGATCAAGGGCGTTGATTGGATGGATTACATTTTGTATTGAGAATGCTCCAAAAATAGCTATACTAGATCCTGACCTTTACACATCAGTGGTCAATAAAAGATGGTTAAGAAGAGAAAATAGAGGGACATAATAAATCAAGCTCCAATCACCAAATCATGGGGACCTTACAGAAAATCTAGTTGCAAATCTGCATGAGATATAACTTATCATAGATAAACAGGGAAGGAAATACATAATCCCCTCTTTCTAGGGAACGACTTTGTTTCGTAAGATAAAAAAAGACACATAAAAGTTGGATGGATGTGGTAAGGAAGACAAGCCGGATTTAGGAGTAATGAAGAACATTATCATCCTCAAAGCCATTTATCCCATCTTTCTAGGGTTGACCACCATAACCTATTATACAAAATTCGGTGGGGGAAATTTCCCAGTCCTTACTTGGACCAAAAAAAATTGGCCAAAATTTGAATTTATTCCTGCAACAAATGGTTATGAGTGTGGAGTTTATGCAATTTCTGGCCCAGTAATCAACTCCAATCTGGTGCATCTTCCTAACTGTACAAAATGCTGAGACTGGTAAGCAACTTAGACCGCTAACACCTTAGCCAGATACTTAAATACTATGCAGAGCAAACAAAAAATGCTCTTCAATCTCTCACCTGGCACACTATTCACATGAGGTCTGATTTACAAGCCAGATTTGATAAATACCATACTGCATGACTTGCAAATTAACTTGTTCAATGACTACAGGAACCTGCATTAATGCGGTATAAACCATTGGCACCACCTAAAACTCCCAAATGTCAAAATTGAGAACAAGAGAAACTTTTTGCATGGATGATTTTTTTAATATTTATGCAGTCCCATTCACATCTTGGAAAACATGACTATTATATGTCTGAGTGGAAAAAATAGAACAAGCAGCCCAAGTTCAGATAGACAGAACTATTGCCTCGATGATGATGATTATGGTCTCCACAATAGTTCCATCAAGGCATTTAGTCACAGTCCATTCTACATAACCAATCAGTGCATTAACCACACCATGGTAATAGTGAACAAAAACCCCTTTAAGAAAAATTAACGAAACATAACTAGATCAGATTATATGCAAGATATGAATAGAATTGTGTACATCTAACCAGAAATAGGATAAGATATACAAAACCCGGATGATGTAAGTGATTTGAATTAATCGTAACAGTACCATAAATAACGGCACAGAACATTTTGTGATGTTAACTTTTTTAGCGAGTAGCATTCTAGTTAAAGTTCAGAGATTCAAAGAGTCCATGCATTTAAGTGCCTGTGGGCTGTGGCATACACATCCATTAACTCAATGTAGGTATTCTCACTTTTGCAACAGGTGAAAAATCTTATTGATTGGATGATCAGAGCCATCTGATGAGCGACCCATAATTGATGGCAGAAATAGAATGGATCTCCAGCCCATACAGCGAGCAGCACAATTTCCCCAAATCCTCCAATTTATGAAGTGAAGGCCTGTGATCTATCTAAATAGATTTTCTTCTATGGACCTAAATTTTTTCTTCCAAAGTAATGTTTTTTTGCTGTTACACACAAGATATGTTTCTAGTGCAGAGTGAATATCACATGTTCTTATTTAACAGATTCCTTTCTGTTCTAATGAATTACTGAAAATTATTGATGACACTATTGGTTAAGTTATCAAGAGTCAAGAGATGCACTCTGTTTGCATTGCACAAAAGCTTCTTTTCACCTCCAGAAAGTAACCATTTGGCATTGCATTAAGGTGGGGAAAATTGTGTCCCACCTGAGATCCTTTTCTGTCCATAATAGAGGAAAACCGAGTTTCCTCAACCTGTAGGCTCTAACTTTTGTCTGCAGGGGATTCACCTTTCATTTTTGTCCAGGTGAATCATTACTTTATTTTCTCTTGATCCTAATGCAACAGTAGGGTCCAATATGCAATTGTTCCTCTCTTATTGATAAATAATAGTATAATACAATATAGAAAGGTTAAAATTTAGATATTGATAACCCCAAGGGGTTATCCCAGTTGGTTTGGGAGCAAGATCTCTAGAGGGAGGTCTTGGGTTCAAACCATGGGAGCCCCAATGAAGGGTCACTTCTCATGAGAATATGTATAAAATAAGGTCCCATCGAATTACCCGTTGTGTGTGGATAGGGGGGTTTTCACACACCCCGGGGAACTAGTCGGGTGTGATGCCTGGACACCTCCGGACCTCAAAAAAAAAGTAGATATTGATGGTCAGAGGTCATCAAAACCAACCCAACCTGCATCAACAAATCCTGAATGTCAAAGGCCTTGCTATTCACCATAAACCATAGGCGCCTATCAGATCAGCAATCTAAATGTGTGAACAATAGGCCATATTGGCATGAACTTAGCATGTGGTACAATACTATCTATGAAGAGACTACTGCTGCCAAAAAAACATGATGAACAGAACAGAACCCCTAAAATCGAAGGAGAAAAATCCATTCAACAAAAAAACTGCCAATCAAATTCACACACTATTTCATCTGATACAACCATGAACAATAAGCACGTGAGGGTAATTAAATGGGAATCCAAAAACTGGAAAAGCCTATAGCAGAATTGAGCTGAAAAGTATACAGATTAATACACTTGATGCAACTGATTGAACCATTAACAGTGGCATCGCAAGGAAATGGAGTCCAATCCAGAAGCCTATAGAAGAATTGAGCTTAAGAACCTATAGGTACGTTTGGCAACTGGTAGATTCTGAATTTAGGAGATTAGGAGAAATCAATTCAGACTAAAATATTTTGATTTGGTTGTCATTGGTGGAGAGAAAGATTGGTCATAGCTGTAATAGAAAAGATCTGTGAAGATTAGAGGCGATTCTTAATCGAATATTCAAACTCAGGTGATGGAGATCCATTTATACAGGATCCTCCCCCCACCCACACACACGTACATCAGCTTAGATTGTCATTTTTTTAGCATATTCACTCCTAATCTGCTGCCTGTGAAACATTAAGTGAATCTCTTAGCAGACAGTAGATTAGAAGCAAATATGTTAAAAAATGAGAGATTTTTAGCTAACAAGGGACCCGTGTGAGTGGGTCTCCATCTCCTGAGTTTATATGTTCAGTTAAGAACCCTCTCTAAACTTTGTAGACCTTTTTTACTCTAGTGACGACCAATCTCTCCCTCCGCACAGCAACATTTTAGTCAGAGTAATTTTTCTCCCAATCTCCTAAACTAAGAATCTTGGATTGAAGTTTCTGATTTTCTAGAGATTGAGAGTAGCCAAAATACACACAAACAAGTGTGCTTGACCGTTAGCACTCGCATGACAATAAAATGGAGTCCGATTCCAGAAACCAAAAAACTTACAGTAAAGTTGAGCCAAAGAATACATGAACTACATAGCCAAATAACGATATCTTTTGCAGCTAAATCATCAAATGATACAGAGTGCTGTAAGTCATGAACGAGTGGGTGAAAAACAACATACCCAGATGGCGTAACGTGGCGAATGTCGTCTGGGTGTGGGAGTCCAGGTACGGATTTTGCTAGAGATAGATCCTCCTGAAATGTAAGGGGATTGAGAAGCATATAGAGGGGAGGAAGCCTTCTTAGGTGAGGAGCGGAAGAGGGAAAGTTTGGAAGTGGGTCTGATGGAAATTTTGTGGGTAAGGGAGCTGGCCTGGTGAGGAATGGTAGAAACGGAAAGACAGGAAGAAGACGTAAGATCCATGGAAAACGAAAGAGGTAGAAGAAGAAGCAGAAACAGAAGCAGAACAACAATGTCTCGTCTGGCGGAATTTTAACGGTCGATTCTCTCGTGCAGAAAAGATTGGTGAACTCGATAAGACTAGTAAGCAGAGCGAAGACTGGCCTGCGTTTCGTTTCTTGGGCAGGCTTAAGCACTTGGAACAAGGGGTGGTCGTGGAGTGGAAGATGCGACAGAATCAACCCAACTTGATTAATCATGTCCAAATAAAGATGTCTAACTCTGGAGTGCACTTTGGACCGAGCTTGATCCGAGGCCCCATGAGAAAAAGGAAATCAGATTTGAGTGGATGTAGGCTGGGCTTGAGTGAGGTTCGTTTCCGATCTAAGTAGGAGGAGTCCTTCGTGGAAGAAGAGTGGGTTAAATTAGATTCAACCAGATTGATCTTATAATATTAAATTATAACTAATATTATATTTTATAAAAAATATTTTTTTCCCTCACAAACACAATTATAAATACTAAAAATTAATAATCTAAAAATCATATTTCTAAAAGAATAAACATTCATCTTCATTTTCTTCCTTTAAAGAAACTACGGGTTTTTAAGGGTCACGTGTTTATTAGATAAACTAAGTTGACCCGCGGGTCACAAAGGGTTTTTAAATGACCCGACCCGACCCTTGTTTCAGTCGGATCACGGTTGACCTGTGGGTCAACTTATGGGTCGTGCCGAGTTTGATAACATTAGTCTAAAGAAACCTCAAGTCGTTGATCCATAAATCGGGCCGGGTTTGATAATATTGGCCTGAAGAAATCTTAAGTTGTTATATACCAGCATACACATATTGAGTTTGAAATGATGAGACTTCTTGTCCTACATATTCAAATTTCAATTAAGCTCGAGTTTGATTATTTTCGATTAATTTGAGCTTGGTCTCAAGTTAGGACAATCCCGAAATTTGGACCAGCTCGCCCCAAGATGCAATACTTGTTAACTCAATCCGTTTAAAAATATCGATTTTATCTGACAAAAAACTTGAATGAATATTTTGGAGGCCAAACTAAGGTCACGTTTTGTATGATTTGAACCATCTGAAATTTTCAAATTATATACATAAAAATACATCTTCTTTGTTTTTTTATTATCATTTAATATTTTTTAAGAATTAACTTTTAGTGGTGGAGACTTGTTTTTACGAATGTCTATTTATTTGAATAATATATTTAGAGATTATATTTGTTTGAAGCATATAATTAACTCTTAATGATTATACCTTATAATTTGTTTGAAGCCCCAATACATTGAATAAAGACCTTAATATCTACTTAACTATGTTAGTCGACCTTTAACTTGATTAAACCCAACCTGAATTGGTTAGCCCAAATTAAAAATGTGTCTGGACTTTAACCATGAGTTGAGGCAGATTTAAGAAAACCAAAATATGAGTTGAGTTGAAACTTAATGATATAAATTAAATATGAGAGAGTTAGAATTTGACTCTCAATCTAAACCACTCACATCTATCGCACTCTTGAGTGGTGACAATGAGTCAAGTCAGTTTTTTAGGTTTGATACTCTATAAATAATAATAATTTTTTTATACAACTAAGGCTTCAACTCAAGTGGGTTAGACTAGGTTTTAGATTTGGAACTAGAATGCAAATTGCAATTAAAGGGCCTAGGCCTAAGGTTTAGCCGGTTGTCTTGAATTGGTTAAACTTGAGCTTGAACCAAACTGTATTAGTAGGAACCAAGTTTCATTACAAGTCCATGTGAGTTTATAGCCTATGATTCTTTAAGCCCAAAATGGAAATCTTCTAAAGATAATATATTTCATAAATTTATATTTATACATATATTAATTAAATAAAATGGAATTTGGTAAATTACAACTCAAATTAGGCTTTTGGGCAAAATTCAATACCCACCCCAAAATTTCATAATGTGATTTAAATAAAAATAAAGGGAAAAATTAATTCTATCCAAATTTTGACAGAGTTCCGTCTATATTTTGAACTAATGAATATAGATAGTTGATTTTTAAGTTTAAAATCAATAAATGGTAAACGTACAACTCTTAATCAAATGATATTCTTTATATCACATTGAACAATATTAGGCTCAAGATCTATTTGAAGGACAATCTTGATACGTAAAAAAGTTTTACCAATTTTATTTTGTTTAGACCTTTGATATCACATACTAGTTTTATATAGAGTAAATTTAACGAAAATAAAAAACAATTTTTAGAAATTAATTATCAAAGGATATAAATAGATCAAATGTATAAGTAAGTAAATAACAATATTCGTCAAAACTTAAATAACTAAAAAAAAATTAGACACTGGAGTTATTAATTAAATACATTTAAATATTAAGGGACCGAGATCCATTTAATAAGAATTCTCAATCAAAAAAATATATTAGTTTAAGAGTCTCCTACTTTACTATTCCTAAATTAGGGGTGAAACTCGGATCGGATTTTGACCTTACCAGATTTCAACCCTATCCTAAATTGTGCAAAGAGCAATTGCGTAATTTTAACAATAACTGGGGCTTTGTTATTACTAAAAACCAATATTTTAAAAATCGACCCGTGGAACGACTCGTCTTGGAGGAACGGTGGGTTAAATAAGGTTCAACCGGGTTGACCCATAGTCAAATCCGGTCAAACCTGTGCCATCAATATAATTTTATAAATAATATTAAATTATTTATATTTCATAAAAAATATATTCTTGCTCTCACAAACATAATTATAAATACTTTAATAATCTAAAATTCATGTTCTAATATCATTCCAACAAAATATCATCTAACAACTCATTGTTAATTAATATCCAAAACACATCAAAATATTGGATATTAGATAAAAAATTCAAAACAATTTTTCTTCAAATTTTTATCAAAATAAAAATATTACACAAATATCAATTGAAGTTTGATACCTTTATCAAAGAATAAAAATAAAAATATAATAAAATAATATGTTGTTGACTAGACTCTATAAATATTGTCCCATCATCCAATAGTAACTTAGAACTCTTTTACACATTTTAAAACAATTGTAAAACATTATAGTTAGACTACTCTAAGAAAGCCATCATCCTCAAATAATAGACTAAGGAGAGAGAAAAGAAGAAATCCAGGAAAAGCCTTGGAAAATGGAAACCCCTTCTCCATCTGATTTGACTCCCATGGAGTCATGTCCAATCCATTCCAGATTTTCAGGATTTAAAAATATTATTTTTTATACTTAAAAATGGGTCTTAAGTGGAAACGGGTCACGGGTTTAAATCAAAAACCAGATTGAACCATAGGTTGAGAAGGTTTTTTACGGGTTTTAAACCCACACGGGTTTTAAACCGACCCGACCTTTCTAATAGACGGATCTCGGTTGAACCCGGTTCAACCCGCAGGTCGGGTTTGATAACATTGCTGAAAACCCTAGTTAGTTTGTTATAAGAAGAGAAGTTTAGAGTTTTCTCGTCTCTCCCCTTTCGCACTTGTCTTCAACTTAGGTTTTGCATCTCTTTCTTCGTCGCACCGGTACATATTTCTTCTTACTCTTATTCTTCAAATGTAACTGTTTTTTTTCCTGAAATTCTAGGGAATTTTAAGGTGCTCATATGTTTACATCTAAAAGTGTTATTTTAGAACTAATTTAGAGTATTAATTCTTACTTACCCATTCTGTACTTAACCAATTTCCATTTTGTTTCTCCAATGGTTTCCTTTTCTTCCCCAGAAAATGAAATATGAATATTTCTAGGTCACAGTCATTTATTTTATCGTTTGATGTGGTGCTGCTATGACTCTACTGATTTTTGGATGAATTTTTGTTTCTAATTTATTTGTTGAAGTCAGACTCAGGTGTCTGCTGAATCCAACCAAATATTGAAATAAATAAATAAATAATATATTTATCCAATTACATGCATCTACAAGTCATGAAGATTTTTTTAGAAAAAATTGCATGAAACCTAAGAAGTACGGATACGGATACGAGTATTGGATACGATACGGGGATACAACAAATTTTGAAAAACTAGGATACGGGCACGACGGGATACGTCGAATTAAAAAATTATTATATATACATATAGACTATAATTTAATAATTACTAGTTATTATGTTGAAAAGTATAAAGCATTTCAATATATACATATAGATTAATATTTTATACATATATGAGTGGTCTATTATACATTATCATGGATTGAATCTTATAAATTCATTTTAGCTTTCAAATCCATTATAATAAGAATGTAATTAGTTATTATTATTTTTTTAAAGCCAAATCAAGAAAGCTACTTATCATAATATTTTAAGTTTTTAATTCTAAAATGAAATTTATTATAATGATTATGTTTTCTTTTATTTGATAAAAGAAATTTTATTTTTCATTAATAATAATTAGATAAAATTATGAGTAAAGATAATTATGTTATATTAATATAATAAAAATAAAGAAGATCTTTTAATAATAATGATAATGGTAAAAATATTAGATGATAAATATAATATTAAATTATTGTAATAAGGTAAATAAAAGAAAACATTATAATTTTTACTTCCAGCATAAATAAATATTATATTTAAAATAAAATTTTATTAATTTCTTTTTAAAATAATTTTTTAAACACGTGAGGTTTTAGCAAGTTAAAGCGAGTTCCTTTTAAAAAAGAAGGGTGTTCACCTACAAACCCTAATACCCTTCTTCTCTTTCCCCTCTCTCTATTAAACCCTAGCCGCTGCCGTTCTCTGTATTTTTCCCATCAACGAAAAAGAAAAAGACGCAGAGAAGAGAAAGGAAAGCAGGTGTAAGCGATTTTTTTTTCTTCAATCTGTTCTCCATATTTTCTTTTTTTCTCTTTCCATTCTTTCTCTTCGCCGTTTCATTTATTCTCTTGAGGCGTATCCTGTGTGGAATGTCTCGGCCATGTCCCGGCAGTATCCTCTTGATTTGTTGCCGTATCCTGACCAGATACGCGTATCCGGGGAGTATCCATAATTAAAATATTTTTTAATTAATTGGATACGTGTCCGATACGTATCCGTCCGTATCCGTGTCGGATACGTACCACACGGGCACTTCACTAATTTTTAAGTATCCGTGCTTCCTAGCATGAAACTATGGATGTTAGTTTTCTATGAAATTACTTTTCTATTTCTGCAGCTTTTTTCTTTGGAAATGTGTGCTCTGCTGACTTGCCTGTTTTAGAAGAACCCCTTCAAATTCCAGATTTATCAGAATTTGATAATCCCAGGATGTGGGGTATACATTCTGCTGGAATTTTCTTCCAAATAGGCGTGTTAACTCTCAAAAAGTTCCGTTCTGTTTGTATATTTTGTCTGTATTTTCTAAATCAAAATATTTTTGAACCTCACACCCCAAGACTCTTTGTGCTTATTTGCAGCCCAGATTCCATTAGTGGAATCAGAATTCAAGAGTCCTATGTGATTTGGTGGGTATTAAGGACATATTTAAAATAATTGAGCATGAATGGTGGTTAGGGGAGGATTTAAAGTTCATATGGTGTGAACTATACCTTGGGTTATATAGTAGTTAAAATTAAGCATTAGATACTTGTCATGCGGTTTATTGGGAGTTTGCTTTTGTGTGAGGTTCACGAGAAAGAAAGAGCGCACAGGTGTGTGCGTGTTGTTGGGGGAGTCAAGTGTTCGTGAGTAGCTTTGGGCCCAGATCCAGCTATGAAATATAAATGTATTGATATGGTCATCCATTGTCCTACGAGAAGGACAGTATCCAAACTGAATGGTCCAAACATATGGCTATTACGGTTTCAACTGATATAAATAGTTTGAAAATGAGTTTTTCAAAACTATAAAATAGATTGATTCAAACTGAAATAGCCATGTGGTTCAAGTGGGAGCACGAAAGATTTTTAATTCTTAAATTGTTGATCACATGGCATTTGGCACCCAATTATGGTAGTGGTGGAGGGTTTCCAAAATTGGTTTTGATTTTTAAATTAACATTGATTGCCATATTAAGAAGAATCTCGTATTTGGGACACCTGAATGCTAGCATGATTCATAGAGGATATGGGCAATTTCTAATAGGAGAAGTTTCCAATGATAGAAAGGGCATCCTCCCTATTGTAAATATGGAGGTGAGTGGATCTCTCCTCCACTCTCAAAACCCATTTGAATCCGGTATATGGTATTGGATTCTCAACTAAACTGTATGGCGTTTTTACCTAGCGTAGATCACCATTGTAGTCCGTGTTGTTTAAGAATTGCAGGCCATTGTGATCTGTGACTTTCAAATACAAATATTAATGTTTGCCTAATACAGATATGATCTACTGGCTATGACGATGAGATGTTGTAAGTTTTTCTATGTTTCTTAAAAATTGATACAGATCATACCCATATTAGAACCTTTAAAATAAATTAACTCTTGAAGTTGAGCTTATAGCATCTTTGTGTATTTCTATGAAATCCAATGACTTAGTTGTAGAGACCTTAAATGCTTGACTCGATGAATAGATTGGATCTATTACGAGAAGCCTTGATGTGAAGATCTTCTCTACTCTCCTTCACAATTATGGAGCGCTCAGATGATAGAGAAAAGGTCCTCGTAATGGATGTGGGTTTTTAGAGTGGGAGAGATCTACTAGGGAAAACCTCTTTCCATCCTATGAAACTTCTTCCATTAGAGATTG
This sequence comes from Chimonanthus praecox, assembly GCA_022113865.1. Classification (NCBI taxonomy): domain Eukaryota; kingdom Viridiplantae; phylum Streptophyta; class Magnoliopsida; order Laurales; family Calycanthaceae; genus Chimonanthus; species Chimonanthus praecox. Next base: position 68,615,216 of record CM039089.1, on the reverse strand, counting down.
CCCATATCTTCTATGAATCATTCTTGCAACGGGGTTTTCCAATATATGAGCAATCTAGTTATTTTAGAAATCAAAACCAATATTGGAAACCAACCAGCACTATAAGTGAGTCCTGCATGTGGTATGATCAACAATTTAGGAATTTAAAGTCTTGCAGATGATGAATCTAGTAATTACTAATTAGATAGACCATTATTTTTTAGTAAATTTAAGTATGTATTAAGGTTTCAGAATAGCTGGATAGAAGATGGACGTGAGAGAGGGTTATTACTTAATCTATAATTTAAGTTGTTTTATACTATTGCATAGGTGTCAAGATATTGTTTAGGTCCAAAGAGATATTATTGATCCCAAATAATATATTTAAGCTTTGTTTTGGAATCAGTAGTTTGGTGAACAGGCCTGGACTTGATAGAACCTGAATCTGCACGATTGATTATGGATCTGAATCACGATCTATTGACATTTCAACACTCTCAGTCATCCTAGCTTGTTGACTTTGGTCATTGAATTTTTTTTAACCCCACCCCCCACCCACCCACCCTGAGGATTAGTTGGGTGCTTTAAGAGGCTCATAAAAAAATATGTAATGATCAGTGAAGAATACTTTATAAAGTTTCCAGTCTCATCGGGTACTTTTCATGTGTATCTTGTTTATCATCGTCATCTTGTCTTTGCATAGTAATTTCATACTAACAGGCAGTATTTTGTCATCAGCTTGCAGAATGGATACTCAGGTGAAGCTTGCTGTGGTGGTTAAGGTGATGGGTCGAACGGGGTCACGAGGACAAGTGACGCAGGTCAGAGTCAAGTTTCTGGATGACCAGAACCGATTGATCATGAGGAATGTGAAGGGGCCTGTCAGGGAAGGTGACATCCTCACCTTGCTTGAGTCCGAACGAGAAGCAAGGAGGTTGCGTTGACGACCTTTTCCACATGGGATTTTTGTTAGGTTTGATTTGTTATCAGTTGCAGGTTAATTACCAACAACTTTAAATGTGTCTTTTTTGTTTGCTTTCCGTGAAGAGTCCAGATGAGAATGCTTCTTAGGGCCTTAGAGTTTTCAAGACCTTGTTTCACAATTTGGGAGTAATGCTTGTTTTCATTCACCTGTTATTGTTGTTGGGCATGCACTTCTGGTTGAGAATCCGGGACTTGTGAGAGAGAGACTTATTTGCAAGTTCAGCTGTTGTTCATGGTTAATGTTGTTACACCATTGCTGTTAATTTACTTAGATTTGTATGCTCCTTTCCTTTTCAGATGGGTATTCCATTCCACAGTCAATGCAGATCAGAAATGGGCCAGCTTGCATTGTTAATGTTGGTGGGGTTACCTCAGTTACAACGCATATGTTACCACTTTAAATTTTATTTGGACACCTCTAAATGGGGATATATACTACACAATTGCTATATTAAGGTATATTCCACGAATGAAATAGAAAACCAAATAAATATGTATCAATTCTAAACCTCACCTATGTGCTTCAACAATTCATGGACTTTAAATTAGTGGGAAGCATATGCATTAGTGGGAAGAAGTGAGCTAACAGCAAATTTGTCTACATTTGTGAAAAGCTTTAAATTTCCTTTCACTTGTTGACTGACACCCACAATATTATCATCACAACTTCCATCTGGTTCCTTACTTTTAAATTGCTTTTTGTCTTCCTAAGGATCTCATAATTTAAAATAACTAAAAATCAGTCCATACAAACGTAGAGCTAGGCCACATGTCACCTTTTTTACACTTGAGTATCTCATTGATAATGAAAATTGAAAAATTAATTAAAAATAAAAATATCTCTAATGAAAAAAATGGTTATGATGGTACCTGGGGATTAATTTCTATTACAATTTGATCCGAAAAGACTCCAACTAGTTGTACGAGGACACTCTTACTCTACTGATCCAAATTTACAACTTCCAAAGTATTTAAAAAAAAAAAATCCATTTTAGAAATGAGTTTTGCAATAAAAAATCGGTTTATAAAAGTCTACATTTGAATATGAAATTTATAAAAATAATTTAAATTACTTAAATAAAGATAATACTTTTCAAACATCGTAAACTTAGATTCATTCCGTCAATATGATTTTCTGTGAACTTTATATTTAAATATGTAAATTATTTTTTATACTTATACATGATCTTCTGCATAATATTTTGTAGGAGATCTTGACTTAACTTATATCTAAAGGTGACAATTTCTGACCCGACCACAAATTTGGACATGAAAAGCTCTAAATTTAGATAAAGCATTTCTTATAAAAAATTTAATTTGACCTGAGCTAAAGAGATCTGGATGAAGTTGGTTAGAGGAGTCCTTAGATTCTAACTCAACTCTATTTAAAATATCTAAATTATTTATGTTGAGTTCATATTTTATTTAACCCATGTATCCAATTAATCCGGAAGTCTTAAGATCCTAACCCAGGAAACGGACACTTCTGAAGTAAACACCAACAAATGTCGGCCACACCTTCCTACTTCTACCTTTCAATTTCTCCTTACCGCTTTCTTGCGAAAATTCAACTATCATTTTCGCTGGTCTTCTCTACTGTCCCTACGCCAAGTCTCTTCCATGTCTTCAACAAGAAAAAACAAATAAGACGACTTACCAAGTCTAACAAAGTAACAAGTATTTTCCTAGCAATTTTCCTACTACTACTTCATGGAATCCAAGGGCTTTCTTCTCTCTTTTATTCCTCCTTTAAGAATTTCTCACCCTCCCTAAATTTTTTCAGTTTAACATGGATGATTCTCACCCTTCCTAAATTTTTTCAGTTTAACATGGATGATCAATTATTCAAAGCATGTACAATGGGCGACAAAGTCACATTTCTCCGGCTCATCGAGGAGAACCAAAGTGTTCTGCAGCAAAGGACCCATGGAAGCTTAAGCACCCCATTACACCTTGCTTCGAGATCCGGCCACTCGGAGCTTGTGACGGAGATTATAAAGTTGCAAAAGGACTTGGTGTTGGTGGAGAATCATATGAAGAACACACCATTGCATGAAGCATGTAGAAGGGAGCATGTTGGCATTGTGAGCCAGTTGCTGGAGGCCACACCTTGTGTTGCTTACAAGCTCAACTGCGGCAACGAGAGCGCGTTATTTGTGGCGTGCTATCACCGGCAATTGGCTGCGGCGGAGGTGCTGGTCGAGAACATGTATTTGGATGCCTTGGATGAAGTAGGGCCATCAACTTCTCTTCATGAGGCTGCCTCCCAGGGTTACACAGGTAATTTTCAACGTCTTGGGCTGGCCGGTTGGCTCATCTGGCCTGTCCGGAGAAAGAAATGTTGGCCCATATCCAAATGACAGTAACAGTGATATTTGGAAATAGAAGCCAATATTTTATGGATTTTTTCTTTTTTTTTTTGGAGGGAGACGATATATAAATATCATGAAATGTTGAGGTTTTCGATAAAAGGCCCAATTACAAATAAGCCCAAAATTTCGGCTGAATGGGCCCAATTCTAGCTGAAATTTTTGGATGATTAAGGGCTTTTCTGGTTTTGGCTCATTAGTTTTCAATGGGTTGGGCCATCCCTTTCCTCTTCTGGCCCAGATCATTATATTCTTGGGCTTAGGTTCCATATTCCTAATAGATAATCAATCAAACGTGAGCGTCCATTTTTCACTTTTTTCTCCTGAGTCGAAGCAGGTACAGATGTTAGGATCATTGTTTCAAACTAGGGGTCAAAAAATCGGGCGGACCAAGATTTTAGCTGATTTTTCATATCGGCCAAGATCTCGGGCGAGATCTTTCTCTCTCTTAATATTTTCTTTTTAGAAATCTTGGTGGCTTTTTTGTTTGAAAAAAATCATTTAAAAAAATAAAAAGGCTGTTTTAAAAAAAAAATTAAAAAATATAAGACCGATATTCGTCCGATATGGGTAAATATCGGTCCGGACCCACAAGATATATATTTTTTTTTTGAATGATGGGTAAGTATTTCATTCAAGAAGAAAAAGAAAAAAGTCCAAATGGGGGAAAATACACTATAAGCCCACAGCCCGGGCCAGGCCAAAAATAAGAACCCAATTGGTCCAAAGACAAAATGATTCCAGATTGGGCATCAAAAGAGAAAACCATAAAAACAGGTTAACCCATAACAGGTCCAATTAAGACTGAAAGGACAGAAGATTGAAAATACCAGTGCCCCTAACAGATTGGGAGGCAAACAAATGATAATTTTTTGTATTTTCAAGACAAACTATCTTCGGGCCATCAGGGCCAAAACAATTGAGAAGTTTCCTGATGGCACGAAGATGGCAGAGAAGGGTCCAAAAGTTGGTATTGGGCTGGTTGATTAGGTTGGCCAAGTCCGAGCAAAGGAGCAGCTGATGGATCGGGTGACCCATCTGGGAAAGAAACAACAAATTTTTTGTTGCAAAGGTTAAGAAAGACAAATTCACATCAGGCCCAATAGCAGGAATGCAAGTAACACTAGATAAATCATGATCCCTACAGATGTAAAGTGCTCCCAGCTTGGGACCATAAGAATCAAATGGAGAAATAAGAAGGTATCCTCGATCAGACAAAGGGGATCTTGGAGGGTCGGGGGTTTTGGGGGGGTGGGTGGGTGGGGTGGAGTCGGTAGGAAGAGGAGGAGGCAGGTCCCACGATGTAGAGAAAGAGTCCCTTACTTTAAGAAGATCAGCATTCGAGCAGAGGAAGAAAATACGATTCGGGGGGGGGGGGGTCGGTAGGAAGAGGAGGAGGCAGGTCCCACGACGTAGAGAAAGAGTCCTTTACTTTAAGAAGATCAGCATTCGAGCAGAGGAAGAAAATACGATTCCTGATGTCTTGAACAATCCTAAGATAGAGCTGGTCATGACTGCTAGAGGAGTTTTTGAAGATCCTAGCATTGCGCTCAGTCCAAACATGCCAGATGAGAGCCGGGAGGGATAACAGGCCGCCAAAGATTCAATTCAACAACACATGCTATTGATCAGCAGGGAGGAGTCTTCCAAAATACAATCAGACTGAGATGAGAAGTGGAATTTCCTGAGAATCAATAGCCAGATACTTTTAGAGTAAGAGCACTGAAGAAGATGCTCATGCGATTCAGATTCAGAACAGCATAGCATACAAGTGGTATTCCCGATCAGACCGAGACGATGCAATAGGTCCTTAGTCTTGAGAGCTTGATTGAAGAAAAACCATGCCAGAGTAGAGTGTCTATTCAAACAGCAAGGAAACCAGATGCGGTTAACCCAGGGAGGGGACTCCAAATCATTGCTAGCAACTCGGATAGCAGAATTAATAGAGAAATTACCATTTTCGCTTGCAGTCCAGCACATCTCATCATCCGAAGAATGAATAGGGAGGGAGACGTTGGCCATCAAATTGCAAACAGCAGCAAGAGCAGTGGTGGAAGCATGAGACAGGTTCCAGCCATTGTCACCAATGAAATGGTTGACAGTGCAGTCCAAAGGAAGCCCAAGGTCATACATCGGCCTTGCTCCAAAATGATCCATAAGAATGAATCCCGGCTTGATCCAAGGATCAAGCCAGAAGCTAATTGTCTCGCCATTGCCAATGATGTAAAAGCAGTGCGTTTTCACAGAGTCTCGAACAGATAAGATCAACCTCCAGACCCAAGATGAGTTATATTTGAGTTTGACATGCCAAATCGAATGATTTCTCAAGTACTTCCGAACAATCCACTTGTACCAGATATTGTCCTTAGCAACAACGATGTTCCAGAATTGCCGCATAATGCAAGCAACATTGATAGCCCGAATATTCCTAAGACCCAAACCCCCTTTGGATTTAGGAATACAAAACTTGTGCCAGCCGATGGTGTGAAGCTTTCTGGATCTAGAAGAGCCCCAAAGAAAATCACGCATCAGTCTCTCAATCTTCTCCCAACAGGCTTTCGGCAGGAGGAAGGAATTGGCCCAGTAAATATGCAGATTGTTGATAGTCGATCTCAATAATTCCAGCCGACCAGTAAAAGAGAGCAAAGAACCAGCCCAGCCACTGATTCTGTTTCTGACTTTGGCAATAAGCCCATCACAATCAGAAACCCGAATCCTGCTAGAGAAGAGAGGAAGGCCAAGATAGATCAGAGGCAGCTTAGCTTCTTCCATGCCCAAGATAGACCGAATCTCAGCCCTGTTGCTAACTGAACCCGAAAATATGATATGACTCTTGGATGGATTTAGATCAAGGCCAGAGAACTCAGCAAAATCATATAGCAATTGTCGAAAAGAAGTGGCAGAGCGACAATCAGCAGAGTAAAAAATGAGGAGGTCGTCCGCAAACATCAAGTGGGAAATTGTGCAATCACCAGCCGAGAAAGGGCAGAGGATGCTGCCATCATCAATGGCCCTACTAATAGCACATGAAAGGGCTTCCATCACCATACAAAAAAGAAAGGGGGAGATTGGGTCACCTTGCCTAAGACCCCTTCGGCTCTGAAGGAAACCATGGGGCATGCCGTTGACCAAAACAGAGAAAGTGGGGGAATCAATACAGATTTTGATCCAATCAATCCACAGCTGGTTGAAGTTCATTTGGTGAAGAATGATGCACAAGCAATCCCACTTCACACTATCGAAGGCCTTTCGAATATCAATCTTGATGCACATACGAGGAGGTCCACGCTCATTGTGAAAACCTCTAATAAGATCATGTGCAAGCATTATGTTATTTGAGATGTCCCGCCCCGGCACAAAAGCAGATTGGTTCGGACTGATAATTTTGCTCATAAGAGGCTTCAAACGATGGACCAACACACGGGCAATCATCTTGTACAGCTCATTTGAAAGAGCAATTGGACGATACAAATCAGGCCTATCAGCTGCATCACATTTAGGGATCAAAGCAATGAAGGATGCTTTCACTTGCTTAAGGAGAGAAGATGAATGCAAGCAATCTTGGACAGCACAAATAATGTCAGGGCCAACAATATCCCAAAATTTTTGGAAAAAATAGCCATTAAAACCATCCGGCTCAGGTGCTAAAAAACAGCATGCTCAATTTCCTTGTTGTCAATAGGGCCAGTCATCAAGGCAGATTCATTATCCATAAGCTTGCGAATGATGTCGAATCTGGATGAAGAACCACTAGAATAGCTGCCAGACGAAGAGAAACCAGAGCCAGCACCCAGGTGATCAGAGAAATAAGTGACGAAGGTGTTACAAATGGTCTCTAAGTCAGAGCTGATGGAGCCATCGCTGCAGAGGATAACATTAATGTTACATCTACTTTGCTTATCCTTGACATAGCAGTAGAAGAATCTACTACCAATGTCCTTAAGATTTAGGTTGAGGAGTCTAGATCGCTACTGAATAAGCCTTGCATCCCATTGAAGACATTCTTCCAATCTAGCTTTAGCATCCAAAACAAGAGCACGAGAAGCATTAGAAGCATCATTGTCATAACAGTTCTGAGCAGCAAATAAGATTTTCATGTAGGGAAGAGATTTGCACACTGATTTTTGGCCGAGAGCGGTGCCAAGCAATTAAAGCTCTTTTGACCTTTCTCAACTTGGAAACAACTCTAAACATGGGAGAGCCAGCAACGCCAATGGACCAGCATTCAGAAATAATTCTCCTAGCCTCTGGATCATTACACCATCCATTGATAAATTTAAAAGGGAAGTTCCTCGCGAATTTGAAACTTTGAATGCACAAAGAAATCCCACGATGATCAGATAGACCTGGCCCAAAGAAATTACTGAAGGATTGGTTGTAACTGCTGATGAAGGCTTCATTAACAAGGATTCTGTCAATTTTAGATTCCACCCTACCAACCCCATGAGAACTGTTGGACCATGAGAACTCAGCACCAATAATCCTGAAGTCCAAGAGGCGAGATTGGTCAATGCACTGATTGAATTGATTAATAGCCAACAGATTTGGTGGAGCACCACCTGATTTTTCCTCCACACTGCGAATACAGTTAAAGTCACCCATGAAGATGCAGGGGGCAGCCAAAGAGTTGGTGAAGTCAATGATATCCGACCATAGTTCGAGCCTGACAGAGGGGTTATTTGAACCATAAACAGCAGCAATGTAGAGAACAGAGCCATCCAAAGGGTTACAAACCTCACAAAAATTCACTTGTGGTAGAACCCAAACAATGCGCAGATTAATGTCGTTCTTCCAAGTAACCCAGATACGGGCAGTGCTTAGAGGAGAAGCATTGGAGGAATTATTCCAATTCATAGGGAAGATGTCATTAGCAATGACATGCAAGTTATTGACCCTGATTCTACTTTCCAGAATAAACAAGATATCAGAGTTAGAAGTTAGGATAAAGTCCTTTATTTCCTTTTGCATATTGGGTCTGTTCATACCCCTAACGTTCCATGAAGCAATTATCACTGGGGAGGTTTTGTGCCACCTGGCACATGGAAAGCTTCAATGGAAGACTTGGCATTAGCATTGTTCACCAACAAATTATCAGTCAGTTGAAGGCAATCCTCACCTGAACAGGACTGATCTATAGGAACAGAGCCAGGCATGGAATGTGATTCATTGAGGCTTGTAGATTGATCCATGTCCAGTTCCTCAAGAGCAGCAAACTGATTGTCAATTGAAGGAGAAGGGTTGGGCTTTGGTACCTTAGTTTTCAACACACCATCCGGCTTGCCTTTCTGCTTTGGATGCATGAACCCATCAGAGGTGACATTCATCTTTTCTTTAGCAATAGAGGTAGGTAAAGAGACTCCAATTTCATTGCCAGACACAGAGGATTGCATCTCACCTTTGGAATTTGGCTGAGGTAGCTCAGGAGCAACAATTGTAGCAGGATTAGGAACAGAGTTACTCTTGATTGTGCTAGGAGCAGAGGGATTCTTCTTGACCCAGATCTCTTTCGCTTTCTTGGGAGCTTTTGGGCAGCCATTAGTTGAGTGACTAAAGGATTGGCAGGTAGAGCAGGATTTGGGCTTCCAATCATACTCCACCCTATGGTAGATGGTGCCGCGATGAGTGATAAGAGTAAGTGTGTCCGGCAATTGGGTGGTAGGCTTCACCTCAATGCACACTCTAGCTTGAGCAAGATTCGTCCCTTTCGCAGTAGCAGAGTCCATGAAAAGAGGATTGCCAATGAGGCTGGCTATCCTACTGAGATTTTTGATAGTCCTAAAGGCACCATTGAGGTTAGGGAGTTTCACCCATAGAGGCAGAGAATCCAAGTCCTCCTCCTCCAGACTAGCAGAGAGATCCCACCTCCTCAGCATTAGAGGTCGGCTCTGGATAAAGTAGGGACCATTTTCAAAGATCCGAAGGCACTCATCTTCGCTATTGAATTTGAAGAAAAAGAATCCATCATTAAGGGAAATGATTTCCAAGCCCACAGGAGAATTCCATTGTTTCAAGAGGCCGCTCTTGACAAATGGGTGGTAAGGCTTCTTTCCAACGAAATAGCCAACTAGGAAATGCTTCCACTGGTCTTCCCCTATTTTAAAAGAAGAAGAAAAGAAATCAGCCGATACGATACGTATCGGTTGAGATTTAAACCCCTGTTTCAAATTAAGCAGGACTCCTAAGCCCAATCTATCATTTTAATAGGTTCCTTGAGCGAGACTGGGCCCAAGTACTCAATCCAATTAAACAACGTACATTGATTGGGATTTGGCGGACTTGAGTTGGTTACCCTAGAAACTGGGCCTCTAAATGACACCTTCTTCATATAACTATAAAAGTTGCATGTAGAAGCCTCCTTTTGCGGCCCATATCTACCATCGTTCTATGACTGATGAGTTGAGTTGACCTGATATAGTCATACTCCCTCTGTCTCAATTTAGTTGTCTTATATGGATTTTAGAATTGTCCCAAAATAGTTCTCTCATTTATATTGGAATAACATAAACTGTATTGAAAATGGATGAGATCACATGGAGTATTAGCCGTATATAGAGAGTTACTTAAAAAATACAAATGTTAAATGGGACGGAGAGAGTATTATTGTACACTAGATAGTCGAACTAGAAGTTGAGTTCGGTGAGTCTAATTATACTATATTGCTTAATGAATAGATTAGGTTTTAAAATAAAATAATTAATTGTTATTCATTAGAACATTATACTGGATTTAGTAGATGCTGCTTAGTCTGAGTGATGATCGATAAGACTTAACCCATTTTATTTATTTTATTAATCTATTCAGATATTTCACAATTACCAATGGATAATAGCTTCATTTTGGTAGTTTATTATTACTAAAGATTTTTTAGTAGTTTTTATATTTTTATCAGATAAATCTATGTAAATTCAATAAAAAATATTATATAAAAATAACTCGATTCATACTCAACCTACTAATTTACTCAGTCCTAAAAAATAGTAAAAATATTTAAAAAATTGATCTGACGCACATGATTGATCCATCGAGTATCTGATTCCTGATTTGAAAATGTGTGATACACTTGTATGCGGCCATTTTCCATTGAAAATTGAATTGAAGAAACCAGCTAAACTGAGTAAAGACCCAGCATGAAACAAGCTTTATACCTGCTAATGAAAGACTAAAACAAGCTTTATACATGATACAGGCATTGTAAAGAAAATAGTTGAAGCTCACCCAAGCTGGGCAAAGTTAAAAGATGAGAATGGATTTCTACCGTTGCACTTGGCTTCCAGAAAAGGGTGGACGGATACAACAGCAGAGTTACTGAGTCATAACTCAGATCTATGCCTACAATTTGACGAAACTGGAAGAACACCTCTTGAATGGGCATTGATCCGAGGACATGAAGAAATCATAACCAAAATCCTCTCAAAGTGTCCTGAGTCTGCTACACTTCGTACAAATCAAGGACAAACAATGCTACACGTCAGTGCCATGAACGATCGATACGAGGCCGTTGAGTTCATTTTGGATAGGATGCACCTCAACACTCTCATCAATGACCCTGACAACAATGGCGATACAGCCCTTCATCTCGCAGCCAAAAGGAGATCTCCACGGGTAAGAAAATACCAAACAGTCAGATGATTATAAATTCTTTGAACAACTGTTGGATCCAGATGAAATGTTGCATTTTTTAAAAGAAGAATCTTTGAACATCTGAAAGGAATGGTGGAGTAACCAAGCACCTTGTTTTTGTTCCTTCTTTCATTTCAGATACTAGAGTTTCTACTCAGCAAGAATCAGGTTGAAGTGAAGGCTGTTAACAAGGAAGGATTTACAGCTCTAGATATTCTGAGGGCAGGCCAAACTGACTCGAGTCTTACACGGGTAGTCGAGATACTAACTTTCAAAGAAAATGCTACCACAGGATCCACAATGGATGACCCAAATTCTAATAATGGTATCAGAGCTAAGCCCCCATTCACATTATGATTTATAAATATCACCATGTCTGAACTTTCATGAAATTTTTTGGGCACCTTCAGTCTTTTATTGATAATTCCGTTCAGAAATAGATATTGAAGAACAGATGAAAAGTAAGAATTTTATGTAATGATAGATGAAAAAAGGCGAAAAACCATCTAATATGCATCAATTCTAGGAGATTCTTATGCTTAAAACATTGAATGACAGACGTAGTGTGACCTTGTGATGATAAAAGAGTTGAGTCTGGATTATGGTTTTGCTGATATTATGCAATACATTTGTGTTTGTGATTTTTTTCTGAACCATAGCATCAAAATCTACAAATATAATGCTCATTCAAAGAAGCTTGATATTTCCAAAAAAAAATCAGCATTTAAGCAAATATGTATGACGACGCATGAAAGAATATAACTTGAGATCAGTTTAGATCAGATGAATTTATCCATAATGAGTATCAGAACAGAGCCTGCACTCTGTTTTATCCAATACATACACATTGTGGTGGTGCCCACCTAAGATGCATGATTGATCTAGAGGTGCTAGGGATTTCTGCCTGTTTGATAACTTCAGTGTGTCACTTGAGTAGCTTAAAAATGAATTATACTGATATTTCTATATGTTTCTTTTAAAGATTATCAAGACCAGGATTTCCTTTAGAATCGAATATATTTAACATGATTGCCACACATCCAAGTGTGGATAATTCTGTGTATTGATTAACAAAAATGATTGTGATGATTCCATGATTAAAACTAATTTTGAATTTCACAATTGCATTCATAATTGTTCTTCTTATTACATGACACTTCACTCCCAAATGAAATTTATAAATGTACTAGTTAAAATTGATCAGAACATAGTTCAGTTTTTATTTGTGACTTGTTTATGATCAAGGTTAGCAAGTGTTTTGATTTCCTATCTGAATTACTCTTGGGTGGAATATGACTTTTGCTCCAAGTTTGAAGATTTTCATACATCTAACTTGTCTGTCATCTGTAGTAACAGTCGGATATGCTCCGTCAGAGATAGCTGTTGAAGCAATGGTGGTGAATAGGGGGAACAGGTGAACCCATTGGATTGGACGATAGAATGACAGAGAATTCCATGGCAGGTACTATCAGGACAAACCTTCCGACGTCATCACCGGCCAATAGGTCGAATCCCTTATGTTTTAGCAACCGAAGCCATGTAAACCAGATGAATGAAATGAGAACGGGACTTATGGTGGTAGCAGTGCTTATTGCTACAGTAACCTTCCAAGCAGGGCTGAGCCCTCCGGGCGGATTTTGTCAAGGCCCAAATGGGGATAAAGAAATAAAGGATTCAAGAAATCATAAGAATGGGACGGCCATCCAAAATGATCTAAACCCTTGCTACTTCACCTTCTTCATGGCCTTCAACACCGCGGGCTTCTTAGTATCACTTACATTGATTCTAACGATAATCAGCCTACGCCAAGAGATGGTGAGGCTTGTGAATCTAATGATGGTGGTGGCTATAGTATCTATGGAAGTCGCCTTCATTTTTGGAATATTGATGATCACAGGAGAAATGCATCGGGTGGACATCATTGTTATTGCCATGACTGGATCTATAATGCTTTGTTGGACATGGTATGAGTTGATGCCACGGGTTATGCAGATTTCGAGGCAAAACCAGACACCCACCAATGATTGAGATGTTAATTATGTTCTTATTGTTGTTGTCATTAGACAATATATACGACAATAAGATTTAGATTACCAATAAAATCATTTGATGTGGCTTAACTCAGTAAGTCTGGTAGTTTTACTTTCATGTACAAGGCACATGTTTCTCTTATTCTTGTTCACAGGCAAGCTTTCAGATGTATAAATGTCTCAACCTGGTTATGGGCTTTTATGGCTAAAGCTTGAGACCACTCATTTAGAAAAATAAGAAGCCCGAGACTACTCTTTGAAGCCCATTTTCTAGACTCATTTATCGAAATCAGCCTTGAGTCACTTTTGAACTGCAATTTCAATTGATTATAATATTAATATAATACAAGTACCGTATGTATTAGTATAATGCAATTTGTGGACTGGATTGAGCCCAAATTGATTAATAGGTCTGTCTAGGAAAAGCCTTAGATCAACTGCAGCCAGATCCAGTCTACGTGCAATGCTAGTACAACAAATAGTCCAGGACAAGTGACCCTGGTAAATGCTGTTTGGTTTTCTTTGTTTTACAAACTTTATAATAACAGGGCCTCTATTCTAAGTTTTTATTTTTTTGCCAAAAACCAAATATCAGGCCTTTATGAGCCAAAAATTTCTCTCTGAAATGTTGGACATTTCAGGCTATTTTGGGCTCAAAATTTTTATATTTCCTAAAAAACAATATCAACTAAAATTCTAAAATGTCAGCTAAAATGAGGTAAAATTTGGCCCGTTTCAGATAAAAATATCAGCCTTTTCTTATTCTGGATAATTTCTAGTAAAATTCTAACTTCACAATATTCACATAACCCCTTCTAAATCTAACAAATTTTGACTTATATTGCAAAATCTCCGTCAGCACAAGGCCCACTTTGAATAGCCAATGTAGCAGAAGATCTCCGAGAAAGGACAATCACTAATCTCTCACATGTTGGCAATGTCATATTTATAATAAAAAATAAATAAAAGAAAAGTTAGTGGTGGAAATGAGTTGGATTGAGTTGACCACCAAATATAATAAAAGTTCTGTACTACGATCTAATTTTTAAATGAATTATTTTCAACTTTATCTAATTATTGATCAGATTGAACGAATCCAAATTAGTGTTCAGTTGATTGATTAGTCATGTTAGAAAACGCCACAAGGCATCAGATTGACTTCTTCTTGGGTTAAACTTGCCACTGATGTGGAATATATAAAAAATATATTTATGTAGTGATTATAAAAACAAAAAAAAAAAAAAATTGACAGAGAGAGGCCTAAAGGTTTAAGGCAAAGTTTTTATTAGGTATATCCTAATAGTTTTTAATGTAGTTAGAAACTTGGAACAAACACATTGAACACAAGGAACATTTGCTCACCGTCATTGGTCTACTTTTGATTATAAAAAAAACAATTATTTATTGGGTCATGTTTGAATCCCCATTCGTTATACAATGTGGTCGGTTAATTTACTTTTCTTGACATAAGTTGCACATTGACTAAGTCAATTAATTGCCGATTTTAAATCATTTACAGACTAATCTAGGAAGAAAATTTTAAATAACACTGAGCTCAAAGTCGCTCATAGTTTTCTCTTTTGGGTGCTAGCATAATCATAGCTTTAATTTTTGTTGACATCTAAAATATCAAGTTTTTAATGGATTGAAAAAATTCAGTTGATACCTCAATCACATCGGTCTTTTTGAGACTCATATTTTTATTTTTCCAAAAAAAAAAATATCATGGAAGTTCAAGTCCTTTTTTTTTTAAGTCAATTTATAAAAACCCTGATTTTTCACAACTTCTGCACATCATTCTCTTCGAGTTTCAATAAATTTTGATTATATTTGAGTTTTCAACTGGAATTTGAAACTCGAAACATATAAGAAACAAGTCCAGTGTTTGGAGGATTAAGATTGAAATAGATGCTTAACACAATGCACACAAATTATAATTTAAAATTTGAAAAAAGAATTAACTGAGTCAGTTCAAATTAATTCTCTCTGATAAAATTTTGAATAGAGACTCAATAAATTAGTGTATTAATAATTAGTTCAAAACTCATTAAAATTATTTAATTCGATTGAATAACGAGCCGGCTACCAGTTCCAAACCACTCATTCACGAAGAATTCATCCAATCTGTCAAAGGCGATGGAATCCACAAAAAGGATATCCACCCGAGAAAGAAAAAAAGAAAAACACCAAACAAGTCTAAACCAACCAAATCAACGTCTACAAATAAGACAAGGATACCCCTATCTTGTTGTATAAATCAATTCTTATATTTGAATTTATAAAAAAATCAAGCATTACAGAGTTTTCATACACCCTTCAACACCAAACTCGATACGTTTCAACTTTCAAATACAAATAATCAACACAAAAAAAAATATATAACAACAGATCTTGCTAACATTACCTTCAACTTTTAAAAATCATATCTACTTGTAGTCAACTCGACCAATAACTAGAGACTTTTCACCCAGTTTTGAGTCGATTCTTATCTGATTCGGTCTGTATGAATCAGATTCGACTCACGCAGTCCACTCACCGAATTTGATATTCATACCTTTTCATCTCCATCCCAATTGGTTTTCATTTTGGGGCCTGTAGGCCCTTCCTCTCCAAAGATCTCACTTGGGAAAATATGAACCAAACTCTCCAATGCAGACTTGAGCTTCTCAGGAAGCACTTCCTCAGCCTCATTTAACTCAGTCCTTAACAGGTAGTTGATTTTTGGACCCCATTTTCTTGAATAATTTATCCATGGAGGTTCAATGACTGAGTCCAAATATTGAGCTGCCACAACTTCAAATCTAGCTCCAGTATCCATAATAAGATTGCTTTTAGCAGTGTCATTCCTTATACCAATTCCTAATTGGCTGAGCCCTTGAAGAACAAGCCCTGGTTTTGAATAAAATGCATGGCCATTCAGTGAAGAATATGATACAACTTTATTTCCTCCTTGAAATTCAAGCTCCGAGGCATCAACCCATTTTCCTTTGCTATGTTGTGAAAAGTAAACTCTCCATAATTCTCCAGTAAAATTGCTTATTCTCAACGTCAAATGCTCCCAATCTCCGATGTGTTCGCCGATCTTTTTGAAGGGTATGGTCACTAGATCGACTTTAGCCCTAGATGGCCCGTTAAACGGGTAGAAGATCCATATAGCAATATCGGTGAATGTTGCACCGAGCATTGGTTTAATGTGTAAATAAGACTGAGAGCTTTGGAGATCACCTCTCTTAACCTTCTCTTCAGTATCTGCATCGACCGGAAGATCCAACCAATAGGTACCGTCGTCCGAACCTCCTTGCGGAAGGTTCGACCCGTTTAGGTCGACGGGAGAAGGTGTTGGTTCATCTTGTCTGTAGAGAAGTGCGCCATTATTGAAGAACCAATTGACTGAGGATGGGAGGTACGACTCGTCCGGGTAGAAATAAATCCATGGAGAGTAATCTTTCATCAGTGCCTCAATTTGGGTGAGATTCGGCATCGAAGATAGATTTGAATCCTTGTTCTTTAAACAGGCCAAGGAAGAAACTGTAGTTGCCCCAAATGTGCCTGCACTTACACCAAGGGCTTGGATCCCTCTATTTGTGGGTCTCAAACCATAGATGTTGAAATCACTCGAATTGTTCGAATCATCGGTGCCCCATATCCACATGTCATTTTCACATGCATCAGTGAGGTCAGAACGAACACATCGGATTTCATCGACGGAAGGTTTGTCAGGTGAAGTCGTTACAATTAGGCCGACGGATGCATAACCTTGTGGAGGTGTTGGTAGCCAAATGTAGCCATCGCCATCTTGTTTGATATTCAAAGATTTGCTATTCCATACAAGCGTATAATCCACGGGCTTTGCGAGAACTCCTCCGATGCTGTCGTCGTTGTTGCCGTCGTCTTTTCCGACTAGTACCCACCCGAAGAGAGACCTGTTGTTGGGTTGGCAAAAGTAACCTAACGTGAAGAATCCAGAAGGTATTTTTGAAGGTTTGAAAAATGTAGCACCAAGATTATCAGGTCCCCCCTCATGAGTAGCCCACACCTTGATGAAGGTAGAAATTTGGCACACCTCCAGTCCTCCAAGATTTATACTTCCTTTAGCAAATCCCCCACCTGTCATTCAATAATCAAATGTTCTTCAATCCATATCAATACACACCTAAGAATCCTCATCTAAACATGTATGTTAAAATTAAAAATAGTACAAAAATTACCAGAAGGAAAAGATGGCAATGGAGATGGCAACTTGAAGGTTGACTCAATGGGCAAGGGATCTCCTTTCTTTGGACCAAGAGGCAAGCAGTTCCCCATTCGGAAGAGAAGGAATTGAATAGAAATCAATAGATGGATTTAATAAAGAAAATGAGATAGATTTGAACTCTGAAGCATACATTTTTGTAGAGCAAAGCTCTTATATATATATACACAAACCATGCACCTGTTGCTTCCAATTCCATGTCAATAAAAATGTTTGGTATAGATAGAGGAAGTTGGAGGATCCGTCGAGGAAAATTCCTACCGCGGACATTTCAAACCAAATGCCATCTTCCAATCTTTGTCACAGCTTCTATATCAATATAATTATTTTATAATTATATTTTGATATTAAAAAATTAGAAGATAGGATAATATTAATAACTCTATTTTGATTAGTTGGTTGCTAATTTTTTTCATCACTGGGACCCACCTGACATGTCATGGTAGACAAGTTAGGTATTTAAGCATGGCATGTTAGACAAGTAAGGTATTTAAGCTTGAGCATATGTAGGAATCCCACGATTTCTAAAATCATTGATCTCATGTTTGTTGAAAGAGGTGTGAAGAAGAAAGACTGTAACACTATTTGCTCTAATAGTCTAATCTCAGTATCAACGTAGGAATTTTTGTCAGCCTATGTAAATGTGACTATATTCCTTTTTATTTGCTCACTTTGTCAAGTCATAATTTCCTTATTTCATACACGGAACACGTATGCGATCCATGTGGGCTTTGTTTTCCCATGGCATGTCCAGAAGCAAAGAAATTGTGCATTTCAAACGTGCTCCTTTGCTAAAATTCATGCCAGAGAGAGATTCGAGGAGAGGGAATCCCATGTGGAAAATTCATGATAAGGCAAGATTAGTAAATTATATTTTGAAATATGATGACTCTTAATGATAACACTGGCGTCAACTCATGATATATTAAAAAAATAACAAGACATTTTCGATATATCACGAGTCAGTGGCCGGTGTTATCCCAAGTCAAAACCTCTTTCATCATTGCCGGCCTTCACAAGATAATGTGAAGAAGTCCATTATTTATTTTGTCTTTGGGCCCTATGATGATAGCCTCTCTCTCAATGTTTTACTTTTACATGAGGAGGTTTGGCAAACATTTGTACATGAATTTTACTTAAAATTGTCGTTGGTAATTTAAAGATCACTCTAAGCCGGTGGATATATTACTTTTTTCCACGAAATTTTAAGAAGCAATTCAAAAGTCAAATATTAGAATGATGTTGAGGGACCCATGTTAGACAGTCTTATTATTAATGAGGTTCCACAATCATCCACCAGTGGATGGGATGGGCTCATCAAAATTCAGAAATTTTAAAAATAATTGAGGTCCAAAATGATGGAAATATTTTCTTACGGAGAAATATTTTCTTAGTTCCAGCCCTTGCCAGCCTCGTGGAAATTAAATCCAACACGCTTTGATTTTTTAATGTGCGGTTTTGGTTGTGACGAAAATTTCTCAATCAGACCATAATGCATGAAAGAGACAGAAAATTAAAATCGCCCTATATTTCAAATAGTAGTTGTTCGTTAACTCCTCTTTTTAATAAAGGTGGTAAGTCATATACTTTAATATCATCATAAATTTCTCTGTGTATTCATACTTACAATATATTATATTCATTTTTTCAAATAATATAAAACCAACATGGAAACAGACCCATATTTTGGGCAGTGACAATTCTAAATCTAAGGTATAAAAATAGGCCTTTATGTCTAGTGCAGGCCGTACATATTATAATTCGGCTGATATAGGCTGTTAAACGGAGAATCATATTGGATATCAGTCTATATGGTCGATACAAAATATTATCAGCATGACTCAGTTTTTTTTTAAAAAAATCTGTTTCAAGTTTGAAATTGGATAAATAAGATTTTGAGAATGTTTAGATGCTAGTTCTTCGAATGTGAATGTATTTGTCAATTTCAACATTTTTTTCTCATAAAGACTTTAACCCAACCCATCCGATTTTCAGGCCAATACCTTACGCCTTGGCATCCCAGTGGGCCTTACTGCAATTCACGCTCACAGGCCCAACTGCATTGAACTAATTAGGTTGGTTCCGAGGGACAATGTTAGGTATTCAGTATTCACCCTTGTTTTCTCTTTCCATATTTTCTGGGTCCAGTTCTTTGGGCGGTCGAGTTAGCAGTGGGTCCATTGCCGTTCCATATGTAAGCATGTCAGATTTGGGTCCAATGCCGAATGTTTCATAATTACAATCCATCTTTCTTGGTGTCAGATCTTAAGATATAAAAGGGCAAATGCTGTTGCTAAAGCCCGTTTTGCCTCATACTGATGAATCGGGAAAGGTAGGGTTGGAAGTCTGTTATGCTAGGGTTTGTATTGTTAAACACATGAGTAGAACTCATATTTAAAACGGGTTTATTAGGAGAGGGTGTTCATGCATATATAAACTCCAAGATCCCAAGGTCCATAGGCTATGTGGGACATGCTGACACTCCTCCTTGGCACAGGGTTGGAGACACTCGGCTCTCCCCCTCTATGCAGGATTGTAGATATGAACCTGATCCATCTTTGTGGTACCTTACTCTGATACCATGTTAAAGACATGAGTAGAATCCATTTTTAAAAACCAGTTTATAAGGACAGGATGCCCATTCATTTATAAACCCCAAGATTTCAAAGTCAACAGGCGGTGTGGCACATGATAACAGGTAATTGTCTAACATAAGACTCAGTCAACTATCTGAAATTGAGCTTGAGCTCGGACTAAGCCTAAGCCCAACCAAAGCCTGACAAAAAATGAGCCTGATGTCCAGACTGAAGCCCGATCTAAGTGCGTGCTAGTTCAGGCTTTGGTTGGTCTTGGGCACAGCTTAGTTTTGGTTAAAGCCCATATTTTAATTTTAGTCTTTAAAGATGGATTTATATCGTTTTAAGTTTTAATTGTGTTCTATTAGAGTTTCATAAAATAAATATATCCGTCTGGATAAATCTGTAGGGCCCACTGACAGAGAGGTAGTGATAATGATAGGAGTAGATTTGGTGCAACTAAGCCATTTTCTTCTAACACATTGACACGTTTTTTTTTTCTGATTTCATAAACCATATCATTTGAATCATATTCATTAAATCTATTTAGATATAAAATTTTATCTAAAAAATATTTTATTTGTCTAATGATAGGATGCCACAAAAATAGTCGAGCGAAGCGAGAAGGCCTACAAATCTGAAGTTTCACTGGTTTTTTAGGAATTTGACATTGATACCTCAGGGCTCAGACTAAGTCTAGCCCAATTTTAGTTGGGCTTCGAGTGTTTTGCGTGGACCAACCCTGAAACCTGAAGTTAGGTAGACCAAGATTGGGTTGGGACTCGGGATGGGCAGGTTTAACCATGGGTAAAAATCTCAGCTGATACCGTGCGTATCTGCAGAGATATCTCTGGTTTCCGACGACCGAGATATCTCGGCCAATACGCATAGTATCGGTCAGAGAAAAAAGAAATCGATCGATACGGCTAAGATCTCGGCCGTTTTTTTTCTTTTTTTTTAAAAAAAAAAAAAACAAATATCGGTTGTCGGGCGAATATTGGCCTAGATATCAGCCGATATTTATAATTTTAATTTTTTTAAAAATAGCCTTTTTTATTTTTTTAAATGATTTTTTTCAAAAAAAAAAGAAGTCACCGAGATTTCTGAAAAAAAAGAATTTTGAAGTGCTACCTTTAGCACAATAACTGCTACAGTGCTACCTTTTGGCTATTGAAAACAAATTTGGGCCTAAAATAAATTATCAAGTATTTTCAAATTAAGTTCAATTAAACTTTGAATTGAATCAAGTGATTGAACTCTTATCAATTTTTTTAGGACTCATCGAATTATTTAACTTAATTAAATTTCTTTTAAATTTGAATTTTTGACTTTGATACTGCTCTAACTTAACGGTTAATAGAATGTTATAAAAAAGTTTCATTTAATTTTAAAAACGATGAGAATAGAATGGGATGAATAAGATGAATTTGTAGTGAGATTGGGTTTTTCACACTTTATAGATTTTTTTATAAAATATTTTTTTTAATTTTTTAAATAATTTTATAAAATATAAATAGACATATCGTTATCTTAAAAAATTAATGAACAGATTTCATTTTGAAGAGGTAGGTCTCACGTGTTGCTATTATTCTCACCATTAACATAAAAACATAATATATTTTTAAAATATATATATATATATATATATATGTATTTCACTTCAATGCACAATCTATATGAATTTATTAAAGAAAAATTGAGTTGCAGCCCCATATGCATATTCCTACTCCACGCCAGTACACGTAACAAATATTGGAGATATATGTTCGAGTGCTTGAACCTGCCTAGAAAAGGCTCAAGGCCGATTGATAGTTAAAAATTTTAAATTAATACTTCTTTTGTTCTAAATTAGTTGTCCTATTTGAATTTTAGAATTGTCCCAGAATAGTTGTCTCATTTGTATTAGAGTAGTATAAAGTGTGTTGAAAATGGATAAGATCACATTGAGTGTTGGCCTTATATAGAGAGTTCCTTAAAAAACATAAATATTTTAAATAAGACAACTACAATGGGACAGAGGGAGTAATATATTACTAAATAATTTTGTCCTTTTAATTATTCAATTTAATATTATAATAAAGACAATTTTAATGACTTCATCTTGATTGTTTATTTTTCAGAATTATATTGTTTCACCAGTGGACCTACTCTGTTCCCTACTGAGATTTAGTGGCGTTGTTGGGTATAATACCAAATAACCAACCTTGGAATTGGATGAGAGACACAGACAGACAGAGATGGGACTTTTAAATAAATAAATTAATTAAAGATTAAACAAATGTAAATTTTAATTATTTTTTAAATTCTAAACATCACTAGAATTTAGTGTAGGTTCAAATCGATTCGCATTTGGTGGCTGCTTGGTTCGAAGCGTTTCATGGTTGAAAACTTCAATCTATCACAAGATTTTTGACCACTTGTAAATAGGCTTGACTCTTGAATAATGGTAAATAAGCTTGAATCATTTTAGTAGATAGCCTTTATCAAGTTCCATTTCCCCAAACACAACTACTGCAAACAAGTTCTCCATGGATAGAGGATTTCTCAACTCCCCCAACACGTTTGCCATTTGCCAATGTCGTAGACTGGTTCTTGATATTTTTTTGGGGGAAAAGTCTTCTATGTGCCTCTTTAAATAAATCCCAAACACGTGATTTCAATCGTCCATTAGTGACATCAAATGAATGAATAAAATGGGTAGTTTTTTTTTTAATGACCAAAGTGTTTAAGTCTCTTAAAGCACTTCATTAATTTTTGAGATATGTTTAAGCCTTCATACCTACATACATCGGATAACTTTACATAGAATAATCCTTTGGGGTAGAGTGATAATTGAATTCAGTACTTCTTCTTTTTGAGGTAGGTTCTTAATCAAACTCCAACTCCTTTAGGTTGAATAAAATGGGCAGTTGTATGAGTTCAACTGGGTCGACTCTTTTGGTGGGTCTGGGTCAGCATGTGGATAATCTTCATGGTGGATTAGATGTCCCATTGTTTCAATTTGTGGATGAGTTTGGTCAACGCTCTAGCCTAATTCCGTAACTTGCGAGTTGGCTGTTACTGGGCCTAAGCCCAGCCAGAAGTCAGTCTCAGTTAGTTGGTTTTGTCAAGTAATATAGCCAACGTCAGGCTCAAGCTAAGTCATAGAATTCATCCCTTCCATACATGAGATTGGACTAAGACTCTGCTGCAAAAGCCCATTGAGATTAATAGGACAATTTTATTTTTACCATGATGTCTTTCCATTCTCATGGTTTTTGGTGATGTTGATGTATTTATGAACTAAAATTATCGGTTTTATAGGTTCAAAAGGGCTTTGGCCGCAAAGGGTATTTGAGTTTAACATACTTTAATTAAAGTGGGCTTTCAAGTAGTAAGTGGGCTTACATGATAGTGGGTTCAAGCTTAGACTAAAGGAACTCAGCCTGAACCTAGTCGACAAGAAAGACAATCAATTGCCGGGCATGCCAAGCAAGTATTTATATTGCCAATGCAAAGTATCAAAAAACCAAAATTTATAATTTTAAACATATTTTTCTGATATTATAAAAAAAAATGATTTCTCACCATATGCGTTGTCTAACCTCCGCCCAAAAGATGCAACTCCTGATTCCAGTTTAAAACTGGTGTTAAAAACATGAACGTAGGTCAATTAGGAAAAAAGATATTTTTCCAAGTATATATGGGAAAATTAGAAAGCCTTTCTCTACATGAAAAAGGGATTTTGTGATAAAAAAGATATAAAGCCTCGCCCAACCCAACGAGGCCCAAGAAAAATCACATGAATCACTACTAAAAATTTAGTATCTAATTTAAATATAGTCGGGCCAGGCCATGTGAATATCTGTAAGCGTGAGTCCAATTTGAGCGGAAATCTAGAAAGCTCAGCCCAAAGCCAAGTCATGGACCTAGACCATAACCCTCAGCAAGACTGACCTCAGGTTTAAACTGAATAGACAAGTCATGCTAGTAGACTTGTTACTTGAGACTATCCTTTAAATAGGTATAAGAGGCCTCCACATGTCTTGAAGATTAGTCAAATGCTCTAAGAGGGTTGGGTACCTTGGTCATAAAAAACAATGCACCATTATCCACCAAAACTATGGTACATCCAATATTACCATTTTTGTAATAGAAAAGATCTGTGAAGAGTAGAGGCGATTCTTAATCGAATATTCAAACTCAGGTGATGGAGATCCATTTATACAGGATCCTCCCCCCACCCACACACACGTACATCAGCTTAGATTGTCATTTTTTTAGCATATTCACTCCTAATCTGCTGCCTGTGAAACACTAAGTGAATCTCTTAGCAGACAGTAGATTAGAAGCAACTATGTTAAAACATGAGAGATTTTTAGCTAACGAGGGACCCGTGTGAGTGGGCCTCCATCTCCTGAGTTTATATGTTCAGCTAAGAAACCTCTCTAAACTTTGTAGACCTTTTTTACTCTAGTGACGACCAATCTCTCCCTCCGCACAGCAACATTTTAGTCAGAGTAATTTTTCTCCCAATCTCCTAAACTAAGAATCTTGGATTGAAGTTTCTGATTTTCTAGAGATTGAGAGTATCCAAAATACACACAAACAAGTGTGCTTGACCGTTAGCACTCGCATGACAATAAAATGGAGTCCGATTCCAGAAACAAAAAAGCTTACAGTAAAGTTGAACCAAAGAATACATGAACTACATAGCCAAATAACGATATCTTTTGCAGCTAAATCATCTATTGATACAGAGTGCTGTAAGTCATGAACGAGTGGGTGAAAAACAACATACCCAGATGGCGTAACGTGGCGAATGTCGTCTGGGTGTGGAAGTCCACGTACGGATTTTGCTAGAGATAGATCCTCCTGAAATGTAAGGGGATTGAGAAGCATATAGAGGGGAGGAAGCCTTCTTAGGTGAAGAGCGGAAGAGGGAAAGTTTGGAAGTGGGTCTAATGGAAATTTTGTGGGTAAGGGAACTGGCCTGGTGAGGAATGGTAGAAATGGAAAGAGAGGAAGAAGACGTAAGATCCATGGAAAACGAAAGAGGTGAAGAAGAAGCAGAAGCAGAACAACAACAATGTCTCGTCTGGAGGAATTTTAACGGTCGATTCTTTCACCTAGATTGCACCTTGGACCGAGCTTGATCCGAGGATCCATGAGAAAAAGAAAATCAGATTTGAGTGGATGTATGCTGGGCTTGAGTGAGGTTCGTTTTCCGATCTAGTAGGACGAGTATGAGTGACATTTAGATAATAATATAATTATTATTTTTTTAAATTAGTATAAAAAATTCAATTTAAGCTTAAAGCAATGTTTTAAAATTGACCCTTCTTGGTGGAAAGATAAGTTAAATAAGGTTCAACCGAGTTGACTTTATAATATTAAATTATAACTAATATTATATTTCATAAAAAATATTTTTTTTCTCTCACAAACACAATTATAAATACTAAAAATTAATAATCCAAAAATCATATTTCCAAAAAACCAAGATCTTCTTCTTCATTTTCTTCCTTTAGAGAAACTAAGAGTTTTTAAGGGTCACCTGTTTATTAGATAAATCAGGTTGACCCGTGGATCACAAAGGATTTTTAAACGACCTGACCCGACCCGTATTTCATTCGGATCACGGTTGACCCGTGGGTCAACTTACGGGTCATGCCGAGTTTGATAACATTAGCCTAAAAAAACCTCAAGTCGTTGATCCATAAGTTGGGCCGGGTTTGATAATATTGGCTTGAAGAAAACTGAAGTTGTTATATGCCAGCATACACATATTGAGTTTGAAATGATGGGACTTCTTGTCCTACATATTCAAATTTGAATGAAGCTCGAATTTGATTATTTTCAGTTAATTTGAGCTCGGTCTCAAGCTAGGACAAGCCCGAAATTTGGACCAGCTCGCCCCAAGATGCAATATTAGTTAAATCAATCCGTTTAAAATATCGGTTTTATCTGACAAAAAACTTGAATGAATTTTTTTGGAGGGCAAACTAAGGTCACATTTTGTATGATTTGAACCATCTGAAATTTTCAAATTATATACATAAAAATACATCTCCTTGTTTTTTTATTATCATTTAATATTTTTTTAGAATTAACTTTTAGTGGTCTATTTATTTGAATAATATATTTAGAGATTATATTAGTTTGAAGCATATAATTAACTCTTAATGATTATACCTTATAATTTGTTTGAAGCCCCAATACATTGAATAAAGACCTTAATATCTACTTAACTATGTTAGTCGACCTTTAACTTGATTAAACCCAACCTGAATTTGTTTGTCCAAATTAAAAATATGTCTGGACTTTAATCATGAGTTGAGGCCGATTCAAGAAGGCCAAAATATGAGTTGAGTTGAAAATTAATGATATGAATTTAATATGAGAGAGCTAGAATTTAGCTCTCAATCCAAACCACTCACATGTATCGCACTTTTGAGTGGCGACAATGAGTCAAGTCAGGTTTTTAGATTTGATACTCTATAAATAATAATAATTTTTTTTTATCTAATACAACTAAGGCTTCAACTCAAGTGGGTTAGACTAGGTTTTAGATTTGGAACTAGAATTCAAATTAAACTTGAGCTTGAACCAAATTGTACTAGTAGGAACCAAGTTTCATTACAAGCCCAAATTGTACATGTGAGCTTATATCTTAGGATTCTTTGGGCCCAAAATGAAAATCTTCTAAAGATAATATATTTCATAAATTTATATTTATACATATATTAATTAAATAAAATGGAATTTGGTAAATTACAACTCAAATTAGGCTTTTGGGCGAAATTCAATGTCCCACCCCAAAATTTTGGAATGTGATTTAAATAAAAATAAAGGGAAAAATGAATTCTATCCAAATTTCGACAGAGTTCCGTCTGTATTTTAAACTAATGAATATAGATAGTTGATTTTTAAGTTTAAAATCAATAAATGGTAAACGTACAACTCTTAATCATATGATATTCTTTATATCACATTGAACAATATTAGGCTCAAGATCTATTTTAAAGACAATCTTGATACATAAAAAAGTTTTACCAATTTTATTTTCTTTAGACCTTTGATATCACCTACTAGTTTTATGGAGAGTAAATTTGACGAAAATAAAAAACAATTTTTAGAAATTAATTATCAAAGGATATAAATAGATCAAATGTATAAGTAACTAAATAACAATATCCGTCAAAACTTAAATAACCAAAAAAAACTTTAGACACTGGAGTCATTAATTAAATACATTTAAACATGGAGGGACCAAGATCCATTTAATAAGAATTCTCAATCAAATAAATACATTAGTTTAAGAGTCTCCTACTTTACTATTCCTAAACTAGGGGTGAAACTCGGATCGGATTTTGAACCGACCCGATTTCAACCCTATCCTAAACTGTGCACAGGGCATATGTGTAATTTTAACAATAACTAGGGCTTTTGTTATTACTGAAAACCAATGTTTTAAAAATCGACCCGTGTAGTGATCCGTCTTGGAGGAAGGGTGAGTTAAATAAGGTTCAACTGGGTTGACCCATAGTCAAATCTGGTCAAACCCGTGCCATCAATATAATATTTATAAATAATATTAAATTATTTATATTTCATAAAAAATATATTCTTGCTCTCACAAACATAATTATAAATACTTTAATAATATAAAATTCATGTTCTAATATCATTCTAACAAAATGTCATCTAACAACTCATTGTTAATTAATATCCAAAACACATCAAGATATTAGATATTAGATAAAAAATTCAAAACAATTTTTTTTCTTCAAAATTTTATCAAAATAAAAATATTACACAAGTATCAATTGGAGTTTGATACCTTTATCAAAGAATAAAAATAAATATATAATAAAATAATATGTTGTTGACTAGACTTTATAAATATTGTCCAATCATCCAATGTTAACTTAGAACTCCTTTACACATTTTAAAACAATTGTAAAATATTGTAGTTGGACTACTCTAAGAAAACCATCATCCTCAAATAAATTAAATGACAAAATAAGGAGAGAGAAGAGAAGAAATCCATAGAAAAGCCTTGGAAAATGGAAACCCCTTCTGCACCTGATTTGACTCCCATGGAGTCCTGTCCAACCCATTCCAGATTTTCAGGGTTTAAAAATATTATTTTTTATATTTAAAAACGGGTCTTAAGTGGAAACGGGTCACGGTTTTAAATAAAAAACTGGATTGAACCACGGGTTGAGAAGGTTTTTTACGGGTTTTAAACCGACCCGACCCTTCTAGTAGACGGGTCTCGGTTGAACCCTAGTTAGTTTGCTATAAAGAAGAGAAGTTTAGAGTTTTCTCGTCTCTCCCCCGTTCGCACTTGTCTTCAACTTGGGTTCTGCATATTTTTCTTCGTCGCACCGGTACGTATTTCTTCTTCCTCTTATTCTTCAAATATAAATGTTTTTTTTTCCTGAAATTCTAGAATAGAAGTTGTGAAAGACGAGAAAATTCCAATTTTAAGGTGCTCATATGTTTACATCTAAGAGTGTTTGTCACGCCCCGACCCGAAGGGTGGGCCCGGAACGCGACTGATTTTTTTTTTTGAAGATAAACTAAACCAACTCACAAGCATTCTAACTGGGCCGGATCAACAGTTAGGCCTTGAGGTCACACATGATCCCAACATGTGGACTCAAACACATACTATAAGTCTACCCCACAAAATAGACATAAACAACATCATCAACACAACATGATCATATAAAATCCAACCATTGAATTCATTCAAAATATTATCTCAAAATCACTAGAGAGGCATAATAGTCTAATACATCACATTTAAACAAATCAAGTACCACACCCGGTACTTGACAAAAGTAAATGGTTTCAAGAACCAACAAGAAAAGATAAGGGTATTCTCCTCAGGGGGAATCCCGAAACACCACTTCAGCTTATCCACCCTAAGCTTGAAAAAGAGGGTCCTCCTCCTCGGGTTTATTGTAGCGACCCGACCCGATTTTTCGGGATTTTAGGGTCTCAGTAGCAGTGG
This sequence comes from Chimonanthus praecox, assembly GCA_022113865.1. Lineage (NCBI taxonomy): Eukaryota > Viridiplantae > Streptophyta > Magnoliopsida > Laurales > Calycanthaceae > Chimonanthus > Chimonanthus praecox. The sequence continues at coordinate 68,586,402 of CM039089.1, read as the reverse complement.
GGAGGGGATGAATCCTGTTATAGGCCTCGTCTCGCCCGACCCCGAGCTCAGAAGCTCGAAGGGGCATTTTAGTAATTTAAACTATTTAATACCTTGTCATGAAAAAAAAAAAAAAATTAATAATAATAATAATAAGGGGAAATCTGTTTTAAAAAAAAAAGAAAAAAAGAGAGAAACCCTAAACCCTCCCCTTATAAGCCATCCTCTTCGCCGCGCACTGTAGCACGCAGCTACAGTGCCGTGGCGCCCCTGCTGCAGCCTTCCCCTTCCCTCTCTCGGCCGTCCGTCTTCTCTCTCTCCCTGGTTCTTCTCCTCTCGTCCTCAGGCCCTCTTTCCCCTTCGCCCCGACGACCGGCGTCTCGGAGCCGCCGTCACCGCCCGACCGATCAAGGTATCTTCTTCCCTTCCTCTTCCTTTCCGTCGGTTCCTCCCCCTTCCTCGGTTTTTACCGATTTTTCCCCTTCCCTTTTCTCCGATTTCCCTCTGATTTTACCCGGTTTTCCGATCCCAAAACCCCCTCCGGTTTTTCCCTCTTTCTTCTTCTTCCTCTCCTTTCTGCGTTTTTTTTTTCTTCCTCTTTCTTCTCCCCCCTTCGGCTGGGCAGCCGAGTCAACTCAGCTGAGCAACCGAGTTGGCTCAGCTGGGCAGCCGAGTTGATTCGGCTGAGTCCGAGTGTGGGCCCTGCTGGGCTTGGCCCGGCTCAGCTCGCCACTGATCCAGCTCGGCCCAGTCCAGTTTTGGGCTCGGCCCAGTTTCAGCTTTGGGCCCAGCCCAGTTTCAGGCCCGGCCCATTTCGGGGCCGGTTTCTGACCCCGGCCCATTTTGGGCCCATTTTCAGTTCGAGCTTAGTTTAGCCTGTTTTATCTCCTTTACTTATTCTGTGCTCTTGTCTCTTCAGATCGAGCCCCCTTCAAACCAACGGACCCGCCTTCTCACGATTGATTTTCAAACGCACACCGGTGAGGGAACTAACACACTTTTAGCATACACATTTCTACATTTATTTATCTTCGAATTATGTGGATGCGGAATGCGCAGAATGGGACCCCTTATATATAGTTCTACCGCTCGGCAAGGGAACCGTTCAGATAAGTATGCGGTGAGGGGACCACTTTGTGTATCCGCGTCCGGTAATGATGTGAGGATGATAGATGGACTTGATGTTATACCAGTTGTGCATGATTAAGTAATTTGGATATGATTGATTGATAATATAATGAAATATCAACATGCTAGTATGTGGTAGACTGTGGTATGCATGATTGTCTAGGATTTGATGTTGCTTTATTGAGAACATGCCTATTATTGTTTGTACCTGCACATACCTATTATTAATCGTACATGCATTTGTCGGATGTGTAGAATGTCGGGGGGGCTTGGGCGTTAAGTAACATTAGGGTTATGTGGGGCCACGCGACGGATGCGTGGTGGGATGTGTATTGCCTTGTGATTGTATATGGGTAGTCGTGCCCCTAGTTTGAATAAAATGGCCGGTCTGTCTTGTGGTCACCAAACACACCTTTGAGGGAGGTGTAAGCTGACTTGGGGGACAAGGTGCCTGGAAGTCCTCAATGGGGATCCGTTGGGGAAGTAGTCGTGTCAATCCTTGATGGGTCATCAGGTTGAAGGTTGGTTCACCAAAGGTAACCTTAGAAGCCTCTTGTAGTTCCGATACCCAAAGGTGGAATGAATGAGATGATCCATGTGTGACCGAGTAGGCTGAGGAGGTGCTCGCCTAGGTCGAGGGATGAAGCGGTGAGGGGCAGCTCCCGCTGGCATGAGTTGTGATCCCTGTGTGACCGAGTAGGCTGAGGAGGTGCTCGCCTAGGTCGAGGGACGAAGCGGTGAGAGGCAGCTCCCGCTGGCATGGGTTGTGATCCTCGTGTGACCGAGTGGGCTGAGGAGGTGCTCGCCTAGGTCGAGGGACGGAGCGGTGAGGGACAGCTCCCGCCGGTATAGTTGCGATCCCTAGATGACCGAATAGGCTGAGGATGTGCTCGCCTGCTCATTGGTTAAGGGATTGAGGTTGTTTAGATAAGGTGGTCGTGGGCCATATTGAGTACCTACCGAATGGCCCGTACGGTGGGTCGAGTGCGTGTTGTGTGGGGACCATGTACGTGGATTTTTTGTTATTCCTTAGTGATAGATATGCAGTGTGTGATATATGTTGTGTGATTATATGCATGTGTTCCCTTGCTGAGTATGAAGTACTCACCCCCTTGCCTTTCAGGTGGCTCGATGGATGCGGGATCCAGCGGGTCCCAAGACCAGGCTTAGGCGATGATGCTTTCGGATTGCTTAATTACTTTCCTTTTATTAATTAGAAAGAACCTTGTGTTTATTTTGGATATTGTTTATCGTTGTGGATGACTGTACTAGCCACCTATTGCACTGTTGTGTTAACTGAACTTATGGCATCTCTTTTCTATTATGGTTATTGATGTTTAGTCAAAAAAAAAAATATGTCGGTAGTTTGGAATGTGTGATATCTCGGTTTAGTATCGGTAGTAACACGCCCGTTTCGGGATGGGGTGTTACATTTATCGCCTGAAAGGTGAGTGGGGTGAGCTAACTAGTCCAGTGAAGGAAATATAATAATGCAGTTTAAGTAAAATAATAGGTTAGCAACAGTTCAATAATATCACATACTTGATAACAAATAAGCATAATGTCATGTAAAGCCTCATCATCATTTCTCATCAATTATTGCTATCATCCAACATAACGCCTGCCGACTACACTGAGACCTATATTAAGTCCCGACACGGTCAAAATACATCATTTCAAGTACATCTCCGGCTCTGACTTAGCCGATACTGACATCCTCAAGTCAGCAAATGACGACACTCATGGTCCACCCATGGTCCAGTAGACATAAACCATCTCCCATATGGCTGATATTGGTTTAATAGCCCAGGTACGTGGAAGCAGTCTTATATATTCATATGATCAACATCATAATATTCACAACCATCATCAGCACTCTTACCATAGTGCATCATGTCTAGGCACATGAGTGGGTTCATCAAGTCTGAAACCACCCATTGCCCAAACCCATCTCATAATAAAACTTGTTTACATAATCTGCAGAGTTAAGTTCCATCATCGTGATTGTGTGGTTACGCAGTCTCTGTTCAAACAAACAGACAAGTGCACAATCAATATACATAACAAATACGTATACATAAGTAGTATTTTGAAATCTCACGTTTTCCAAAAATATCCAAGGTATATGGAATTGAATCTCCTACTGGATTTCTATCCTTTTTAAATTATCATAATCCACAATATAATAATAAATAAAAAGGGGCTCAATTCAAAACTCATATTGTCTTCTGGCATTGACCAGATTGACTTATTGAGTTAGGTTTAGATCCTCATGTCACTTCTCAGTTGTCTTCTGGATAGGACCAGATCTGACATTTTGAGTTAAGCCTCGAGGTCACTCAGTACCCGACTATAGAGCGTTGGCCTGGAAGTGAATCACTCAGTGCCCGACCAATAGGATCAGCCTGGAAGCGAATACAATAGTATTTATACTATAAGTAATAAGAGAAGAGGGTTAGTACAAATTTTAATTAACAAAATGGGGTACCAACATCACATCACATAATCTAACAAAATTTTAATTTTAATTTTTTTTGAATAAAATAATAATATTTATTTATTAAATCATTTATTTATTTATTTATCTTTTTTTTTTCAAAAGGTACTAACATCATAATCACAAGTATCAGCATAATAAATAAATATATATATATATATTTATTTATTTTTCCTTTTTTTTTTCTTCTTCTTCCTCCCTTCACTGTCTGCATCAGACAATGAACGGCCGAAAAACATGAAAAATGAATCCGGAAACAGTGGGTTTCCCGGATTCGGTTTTCATATCTGACCGGTTCGATGGATTCCTCTGAGAGCCTAATTTCCATAGAGAGAGGTTTGGAGCTTTGAAACTCAGTGAGCCATCCGATCTTAGCACCGAAAGCTCACTGATACGAAGAAACTCATGATTTTCCTTAGATTTCAAACTGGATTTTCTTGGTCAAAACAGGGTCAAATTCAGATTTTCTTGATTCTACACTGAATGAAATTTGAAAAGGAATGCAATGGTTACCTTTAATTGAGTTCCTGGGCTGAAAATCGGGACTTTGAAAATTTTCCCTAAAAGCTTATGGTGACTAAAAACAGAGAAAAAGGGGGTCGGCCGGTAACTCAGAGCAGCTGTGACAGAGAGGAGAAGAGAGAAATAAAGATTTGGGAGTGAGAACTGATGGAGAAAGGCTGCTTAAATAGAGTTTTGGCAGGAATTTCGGGTCACCCGGCCACTGCATGCAGCGGCATACGGGTGCAGCTTATGCTTGCAACAGTGCCATTGGTTGGGTTTGCAAATCAACCCCTTTCAATTTTCTAGTTTTGCAGTTTAGTCCAGTTTTAATAAAAAACTAGATTTTTAACTAAAACAAGATATTAAAAGCTCAACAATTCTCATCCAACCTTACAGATAAGTTGGGTTTTGAAAACCTTAATCACCATAAAATTTTTAGAATTTAACTCTCACTAAAAACCATTTATTTAAATAAAAATCACAATTTAACACTATTTACTTAATTAAACAAATGTTAAATAAATCATTTAGAAATCTCATTTTGGGGTGTCAAAGAATAACTAGACCATTCTTAAAATGGTCTATCATAAAATACTAATTTTGAATTTTATCTCATTTTTAAAATCACTTAAAATAATTATTTCTCCCTTTCGGGGTTTTGACGGGCGGATTTAAAATACCATTTTCAGAAAATAAAATTATTTTAAAATCAGAAATACAAATCCTTTATTTAGGAGAACATTATTAACCAATAATATTCATATAACAACATAATTTCTAAAAATAATAATAATAATAAGCGGCAAATTACTAAAATGCCCCTCCAGCTGGGTGAGCTGGATCACTGAGCTTTCGAGCTCGGATTGGGCCACACCTGGGCTTTCCTTAAAGCCCTAACCGAAATCTTTGAGATTAACCGGTTAAACAAAATTTATTAAGCTAAAACAAGCCTAATCTAGGACAGGGTATTACAGTGTTATTTTAGAACTAATTTAGAGTATTAATTCTTACTTACCCACTTTGTACTTAACCAAATTGAAGGATTTTGTTTCCCCGATGGGTTCCTTTTCCCTTTTTCCCCAGAAAATGAAATATGAATAGTTCCTAATAAGCACAGATATAGATACGTGTATCGGATACGACACGTATCCAATAAGGGGATACGACAAATTTTGAAAAACTAGGATATGGGTGCGGCGGATACGCCGAATTAAAAAATTATTATATATACATATAGAAGAATTTAATAATCACTAGTTATTACGTTGAAAACTATAAAGCATTTCAATATATACATATAGATTAATATTTTCTAAATATATGAGTGGTTTATTATACATTATCATGGATTGAATCTTATAAATTCATTTTAACTTTCAAATCCATTCTAACAACAATGTAATTAGTTATTATTATTTTTTTAAAGCCAAATCAAGAAAGCTACTTATCATAATATTTTAAGTTTTTAACTCTAAAATGAAATTTATTATAATGATTGTGTTTTCTTTTATTTGAGAAAAGAAATTTTATTTTTCATAAATAATAATTAGATAAAATTATGAGCAATAGGTAATTATGTTACATTAATATAATAAAAATAAAGAAGACATTTTAATAATAATAATAATGGTAAAAATATTAGATGGTAAATATAATATTAAATTATTACAATAATGTAAATAAAAGAAAACATTATAATTTTTACTTCCAACATAAGGAAATATTGTATTTAAAATAAAATTTTATTATTTTCTCTTTAAAATAATTTTTTGACAAAATATTAGGATACACACGTGAGAGCTTTTAGCAAACTTATGCGAGTTCCTTTTTTTAAGGGTGTTCACTTACAAACGCTAATACCCTTCTTGTCTTTCCCTCTCTCTATTAAACCCTAGCCGCCGCCGTTCTCTGTAGTTTTCCCATCAACGAAGAAGAAAAAGACGCAGAGAAGAGAAAGGAAAGCAGGTGTAAGCGATTTTTTTTTCTTCAATCTTTTCTCCACATTTCTTTTTTCTCTTTCCATTCTTTCTCTCCGCCGTTTCATTTATTCTCTTGAGGCGTATCCCGTGTGGAATGTCTCGGCCGCGTCCAGGCAGTATCCTCTTTATTTGTTGCCGTATCCTGACCCAGATACGCGTATCCTGACCCAGATACGCGTATCCGGAGAGTATCCATAATTAAAATATTTTTTAATTAATTGGATACGTGCCCGGTACGTATCCGAGCCGTATCCGGCCGTATCCGTGTCGGATACGTACCAGACACGGGTACTTCACTAATTTTGAAGTATCCGTGCTTCCTAGAATATTTCTATGTCGCAGTCATTTATTTTATTGTTTGCTGTGGTGCTGCTATGACTCTACTGATTTTTGGATGAATTTTTGTTTCTAGTTTATTTGTTGAAGTCAGACTCAGGTGTCTGCTGAATCCAACCAAATATTGAAATAAATAAATAAACAATATATTAATCCAATTACATGCATCTACAAGTCATGAAGATTTTTTTGGAAAAAATTGCATGAAACTATGGATGTTAGTTTTCTATGAAATTACTTTTCTATTTCTGCAGCTTTTTTCTTCAGAAATGTGTGCTGACTTGCCTGTTTTAGAAGAACCCCTTCAAATTCCAGATTTATCAGAATTTGATAATCCCAGGATGTGGGGTATACATTCTGCTGGAATTTTCTTCCAAATAGGCGTGTTAACTCTCAAAAAGTTCCGTTCTGTTTGTATCTTTTGTCTGTATTTTCTAAATCAAAATATTTTTGAACCTCACACCCCAAGACTCTTTGTGCTTATTTGCAGCCCAGATTCCATTAGTGGAATCAGAAATCAAGAGTCCTATGTGAGTTGGTGGGTATTAAGGACATATTTAAAATAATTGAGCATGAATGGTGGTTAGGGGAGGATTTAAAGTTCATATGGTGTGAACTATACTTTGGGTTATATAGTAGTTAAAATTAAGCATTAGATACTTGTCATGCGGTTTATTGGGAGTTTGCTTTTGTATGAGGTTCACGAGAAAGAAAGAGCGCACAGGTGTGTGCGTGTTGTTGGGGGAGTGTTCGTGAGTAGCTTTGGGCCCAGATCCAGCTATGAAATATAAATGTATTGATATGGTCTTCCATTGTCCTACAAGAAGGAAGTATCCAAACATAATGGTACAAACATATGGCTATTACGGTTTCAACTAATATAAATAGTTTGAAAATAAGTTTTTCAAAATTATAAAGTAGATTGATTCAAACTGAAATAGCCATGTGGTTCAAGTGGGAGAACGAAAGGTTTTTAATACTTAAATTGTTGATCACATGGCATTTGGCACCCAATTATGGTAGTGGTGGAGGGTTTCCAAAATTGGTTTTGATTTTTAAATTAGCATTGATTGCCATATTAAGAAGAATCTCATATTTGGGACACCTGAATGCTAGCATGATTCATAGAGGATATGGGCAATTTCTAATAGGAGAAGTTTCCAATGATAGAAAGGGCATCCTCCCTATTGTAAATATGGAGGTGAGTGGATCTCGCCTCCACTCTCAAAATCCACTTGAATCGTGTATATGGTATTGGATTCTCAACTAAACTGTATGGCGTTTTTACCTAGCGTATATCACCATTGTAGTCCGTGTTATTTAAGAATTGCAGGCCATTGTGATCTGTGACTTTCAAATACAAATATTAATGTTTGCCTAATACAGATATGATCTACTGGCAATGATGATGTGATGTTGTAAGTTTTTCTATGTTTCTTAAAAATTGATACAGATCATACCCATATTAGAACCTTTAAAATAAAGTCACTCTTGAAGTTGAGCTTATAGCACTTTGTGTATTTCTATGAAATCCAATGACTTAGTTGTAGAGACCTTAAATGCTTGACTCGATGAATAGATTGGATCTATTACGAGAAGCCTTTATGTGAAGATCTTCTCTACTCTCCTTCACAATTATGGAGCGCTCAGATGATAGAGAAAAGGTCCTAGTAATGGATGTGGGTTTTTAGAGTGGGAGAGATCTACTAGGGAAAACCTCTTTCCATCCTATGAAACTTCTTCTATTAGAGATTGCCCATATCTTCTATGAATCATTCTTGCAACGGGGTTTTCCAATATATGAGCAATCTAGTTATTTTAGAAATCAAAACCAATATTGGAAACCAGAAATCAAAACCAATATTGGAAACCAACCAGCACTATAAGTGAGTCCTGCATGTGGTATGATCAACAATTTAGGAATTTAAAGTCTTGCAGATGATGAATCTAGTAATTACTAATTAGATAGACCATTATTTTTTAGTAAATTTAAGTATGTATTAAGGTTTCAGAATAGCTGGATAGAAGATGGACGTGAGAGAGGGTTATTACTTAATCTATAATTTAAGTTGTTTTATACTATAGCATAGGTGTCAAGATATTGTTTAGGTCCAAAGAGAGATATCATTGATCTCAAGTAATATATTTAAGCTTTGTTTTGGAATCAGTAGTTTGGTGAACAGGCCTGGACTTGATAGAACCTGAATCTGCACGATTGATTATGGATCTGAATCACGATCTATTGACATTTCAACACTCTCAGTCATCCTAGCTTGTTGACTTTGGTCATTGAATTTTTTTTAACCCCACCCCCCACCCACCCACTGACCCACCCTGAGGATTAGTTGGGTGCTTTAAGAGGCTCATAAAAAAATATGTAATGATCAGTGAAAAATACTTTATAAAGTTTCCAGTCTCATCGGGTACTTTTCATGTGTATCTTGTTTATCATCGTCATCTTGTCTTTGCATAGTAATTTCATACTAACAGGCAGTATTTTGTCATCAGCTTGCAGAATGGATACTCAGGTGAAGCTTGCTGTGGTGGTTAAGGTGATGGGTCGAACGGGGTCACGAGGACAAGTGACGCAGGTCAGAGTCAAGTTTCTGGATGACCAGAACCGATTGATCATGAGGAATGTGAAGGGGCCTGTCAGGGAAGGTGACATCCTCACCTTGCTTGAGTCCGAACGAGAAGCAAGGAGGTTGCGTTGAGGACCTTCTCCACAGGGGATTTTTGTTAGGTTTGATTTATTATCAGTTGCAGGTTAATTACCAACAGTTAGGTTAAATGTGTGTGTTTTGTTTGCTTTCCGTGAAGAGTCCAGATGAGAATGCTTCTTAGGGCCTTAGATTTTTCAAGATATTGTTTCACAATTTGGGAGTAATGCTTGTTTTCATTCTCCTGTTATTGTTGTTGGGCATGCACTTCTGGTTGAGAATCCGGGACTTATGAGAGAGACTTATTTGCAAGTTCAGCTGTTGTTCAGATGGGTATTCCACAGTCAATGCACAGATCAGAAATGGGCAGCTTGCATTGTTAATGTTGGTGGGTTTACCTCAGTTACAACGCATATGTTACCACTTTAAATTTTATTTGGACACCTCTAAATGGGGATATGTACTACACAATAGCTTAGATGTTACCTATGTGCTTCAACAAGACATGGACTTTAATAAGCATGTGCATTAGTGGGAAGAAGTGAAATAACAGCAAATTTGTCAACATTTCTGAAAAGCCTTAAATATCCTTTCATTTGTTGACACCCACAATATTATCATCACAAGTTCCATCTGTTGCTTACTAAATTGCTTTTTGTCTTACCTAAGGATCTCATAATTTTAAATAACTAAAAATCAGTCCATGCAAACGTAGAGCTAGCCCACGTCACCTTTTTTATACTTGATTATCTCATTGATAATGAAAATTGAAAAAATAATTAAAAATAAAAAATATCTCTAATGAAAAAGATGGTTATGATGGTACTTTATGATTAATTTCTATTAAATTTCGGTGGTTGCAGTTATTTGTGTGGCCGTTTTTGTGATTCTTAAAAAATAGCATGTACAATTTGGTCCGGACACTCTTATTCTACTGATCCAAATTTGCAAACTTTCAGAGTATTTAAAAAAAAAAATCCATTTTAGAAATGAGTTTTGCAAAAAAAAAACTGTTTATAAAAGTCTGCACTTGAATATGAAATTTAAAAAAAAAATTAAATTACTTAAATAAAGATGATACTTTTCAAACATCGTAAACTTAGATTCATTCCGTCAATATGATTTTCTGTGAACTTTATATTTAAATATGTAATTTAATTGAAAAGCTCTAAATTATAAAAATTGGATAGAGGAGTCCTTAGATTCTAACTCAACTCTATTTAAAATATCTACATTATTTATGTAGAGCTCATATTTTATTTCACCCATGTATCCAATCAATCCGTAAATCTTAAGATCCTAACCCAGGAAACGGACACTTCTGAGTTCTGAAAATCTATATTTCGGGGGCTAGCAAGTAAACACCGACAAATTTCGGCTACACCTGCCTACTTCTACCTTTCAATTTCTCCTCTTTCCACTTTCTTGCGAAAATTCAACTATCATTTTCTCTGGTCTTCTCTACTGTCCCTGCGCCAAGTCTCTTCCATGTCTTCAACAAGAAAAAACAAATAAGAAGACTTACCAAGTCTAACAAGTATTTTCCTAGCAATTTTCCTACCACTACTTCATGGAATCCAAGGGCTTTCTTCTCTCTTTTATTCCTCCTTTAAGAATTTCTCACCCCCCCTAAATTTTTTCAGTTTAACATGGATGATCAATTATTCAAAGCATGTACAATGGGCGACGAAGTCACATTTCTCCGGCTCATCGAGGAGAACCAAAGTGTTCTGCAGCAAAGGACCCATGGAAGCTTAAGCACCCCATTGCACCTTGCTTCGAGATCCGGCCACTCCGAGCTTGTAACGGAGATTATAAAGTTGCAAAAGGACTTGGTGTTGGTGGAGAATCATATGAAGAACACACCATTGCATGAAGCATGCAGAAGGGAGCATGTTGGCATTGTGAGGCAGTTGCTGGAGGCCACACCTTGTGTTGCTTCCAAGCTCAACTGCGGCAATGAGAGCGCGTTATTTGTGGCGTGCTATCACCGGCAATTGGCTGCGGCGGAGGTGCTGGTCGAGAACATGTATTTGGATGTCTTGGATGAAGTAGGGCCATCAACTTCTCTTCATGAGGCTGCCTCCCAGGGTTACACAGGCAGCGGGTCATGTCGGCCGAACTTTTTCTCGCTCCTGCCCATTTTTTTTTAAAAAAAAAATTTCAAAAAAATTACAGTAAATGCAGAGAATTATGTGCTTATTGAATATGTAATTTTTTTCATAAAATATCGGACATTTACATCTTCTAATATATTTTTAAAATTACAATAACGAGAAATTATATAATTAGTAATAAAATATTGAAAATTACAAGGAAAATGATATAAATGAGGAAAAATTGTAAAAATAATTTCATAATTTATTTTCTTTGTCAGTGAGTGTTATTTTAAGTTATGAATTATAGAAATAAAATAAATAAATAATAAAATGATTGAAAATTACATAATAATGTAGAAAAAATATTAGAAAATGAAACTAATGGGGTCCTAATCACTTGAACTAATAACCACAGAAATGTCATACATAATAATATAAGGCTCTCCATTTACACACACGGTTTTTCAGCCTCTATACACCCGTTTCCGAGTGTGGGTGGCTAATTACCATTTTGTCCCCGCGTTTCCATTCGTTCGAACGAATTTCCAGTTCATTTCGGCATTCGTTTGAACGAATGGATGTATACCCCATCCAATTTTGATTCGTTCGAATTCCCGTATAAAATCAATTCGTTCAAATGAATCGGGTGAACAGTAACGCGCGTCGATTTTTTTAAAAATTTTAAAGTTATTTTTTAAGCACTGTGTATTTTTAAAATTCCTCAAATTAAATATTCGGACTAATTACGCTAATCTGATAAAAATACTTTAAGGTCTTTTGACACTCTTAAATATTTAAAACACAGTATTTTACAAATAAGGGTATCATTAGGGTGTACTGAAAACACATTTAGGAATGTCAAAAGACCTTGAAGTCTTAAAGTATATTCATTAGGCTATCGTAATTAGTCCGGATATCTAATTTGATAAATTTTGAAAATACATGGTGCTTAAAAAATAATGTGCAAAGTGTATGAAATAATAAAATCTCCTTTAAAACTTTAAAGTTATTTTTTAAGTACTGTGTATTTCCAAAATTTCTCAAATTGAATATCCGGAATAATTACGATAACCTGATAAAAATACTTTAATACTTAAAGGTCTTTTGACACTCCTAAATATTTAAAACACAGTATTTTACAAATAAATATATCCCTAAGGTGTACCGAAAACACATTTAGGAATGTCAAATGACCTTGAAGTTTTAAAGTATTTTTATCAGGTTATCGTAATTATTCTAGATATTCAATTTAAGAAATTTTGGAAATACACAGTGCTTAAAATATTAAATTATGACAATAAAATAAATAAAAGAAAATATTATACTTTTTAGCATAAGTAAATATTGTATTTTAAAAAAAATATTATTACTTTCACATTAAAAATTATTTTTTGATAAAATATTCGAGTATACAGAGTTTCCGCGTGAGTACTCACGAGAGTTTATTTTGGGTTTTCACTTAAAAACCCTGTTGCTCATGTTTTAAGACCCTTCTTCTCTTTCACTCTTTCTGTTAAACCCTAGCAGCCGCCGCAGCTCTGTATTTTTCCCATCAACGAAGAAGAGAAAGAAGAGAAAAGAAAGCTGTGAAAGGTGTGCGATTTTTTTTCTTCAATCTTTTCTCCATATTTTCTTTTTTCTCTTTCCATTCTTGTCCCCATATTTTCAAAAAAAAGGGGGGCTTTTTTTTTAAAAAGAAAATCAAAATTTTAAAATTCGGCCGATATTATGACGGATAATTCGGTCAAAAATTCGGTCATACTGGCCGAATTTTTTTAATACGGCCGATACTATACGTATCAGCCGATATAATTCGGTGGTCGAAAATCCAAATTATATCGGCCGATACGTACAGTATCGACCGATATTTTGACCCCACAGGTAATTTTCAACGTCTTGGGCTGGCTCGTTGGCTCATCTGGCCTGTCCGGAGAAAGAAATAATGGCCCATATCCGAAAAAACCCAAATGACAGTAACGGTGATATTTGGAAATAGAAGCCAATATTTTATGGATTTTTTTTTTGGAGGGAGACGATATATAAATATCATGAAATGTTGAGATTTTCGATAAAAGGCCCAATTACAAACAAGCCCAAACTTTCGGCTGAAATGGGCCCAGTTCTAGCTGAAATTTTTGGATGACTAAGGGCTTTTCTGGTTTCGGCTCATTAATTTTCATTGGATTGGGCCATCTCTTTCCTCTTCTGGCCCAGATCATTATATTCTTGGGCTTTGGTTCCATATTCCTTCCTAATAGATAATCAATCAAATGTGAGCGGCCATTTTTCACCTTTTTCTCAAGTCGAAGCAGGTACAGATGTTAGGATCACTGTTTCAAACTAAGCAGGTCTCCTAAGCCCAATCTATCATTTTAATAGGTTCCTTGAGCAAGACTGGGCCCAAGTACTCAATCCAACTAAACAACGTATATTGATTGGGAACCCCGGCCGATTTTTCATATCATCTGATATATCGATTCAGCCGATATATCGGCCGAACTTTTCCTCTCTCCTGCCCAACTTTTTTTAAAAAAAAAAATTCCAAAAAATTTACAGTAAATGCAGATAATTATGAGCTTATTGAATATGTAATTTTTTAATAAAATATCCGACATTTATATCTTCTAATATATTTTTGAAGTTACGATAGGGGAAATTATATAATTAGTAAAAAAATGGTAAAAATTATAAGGAAAAGGATATAAATGAAGAAAAATTGTAGAAATAATCTCATAATTTATTTTCTTAGTCAATGAGTGTTATTTTAAGTTATAATTTATAGAAATAAAATAAATAAATAATAAAATAATTAAAAATTATATAATAATGTAGAAAAAATATTAGAAAATGAAACTAATGGGGTTTTAATCATTTGAATTGATAACTACACAAATGTCATACATAATAATATAATGTTTTCTTTCATTTGAGAAAATAGATTTTATTTTTCATTAATAATAATTAGATAAATAAAATTATTAGATAAAATTATAAGCTATAGTTAATTATTTTAAATTGATATAATAAAAATAAAGAATACATTCTAATAATAATGACAATGGTAAAAATAGGCGCCCCATTCAGACACCCCTTTTTTCTGCCAGGAATACCCCATTTCAAATTTTATGTATAAATTACCGTTTTACCCTCCCGCTAAAACTTCGAACAATAATTCAATTATTACAATAAGATAAATAAAAGAAAACAATATAATTTTTACTTTCAGCCTAACTAAATATTGTATTTAAAACAAAATTTTATTACTTTCCTTTTAAAAGTAATTTTTTGAAAAAATATTAGGTTACACATGTGAGCTTTTTAGTAAGCTCACGTGAGTTACTTTTAAAAAAGACATGTTCCTAATACTCTTTTGATACCCTTCTTCTCTTTCCCTCTCTCTGCTGAACCCTAACCGCCGCCGCTCTCTGTATTTTTCCCATCAACGAAGAAGAAAAAGAAGAGAAAGGTAAGCTGTGAATGGTGTAGCTATTTTTTTTCTTCAATCTTTTCTCGATATTTTATCTTTTCTCTTTCCATTCTCTCTAGTCCGATATTTCTAAAAAAAAAACTACCAAATTTTTAAAATTCGGCCGAATTTTTTTGTACGGCCGATACTATATGTATCGGCCGATATAGATCGGTGGTCAAAAAACCGATATAATTCGGCCGATACGCACAGTATCGGCCGAATTTTTACCCCTGATTGGGATTTGGTGGACTTGAGTTGGTTACCCAAGAAACTGGGCCTCTAAATAACACTTCTTCTTATAAGTTGCATGTAGAAGCCTCCTTTTGTGGCCCATATCTACCATCATTCCATGGCTGATGAGTTGACTTGACCTGATACAGTCGTATTATTGTACACTAGGTAAGTCAAACTAGAATTTGAGTTCGCTGAGTCTAATTATATTATATTGCTTAATGAATAGATTAGGTTTTAAAATAAAATAATTAATTGTTATTCATTAGAACATTATACTTGATTTAGTAAATGCTGCTTAGTCTGAGTGATGATCGATACGACTTACCCATTTTATTTATTTTATTAATCTATTCAGATATTTCACAATTACCAATGGATAATAGATTCATTTTGGTAGTTTATTATTACTAAAGATCTTTTAGTAGTTTTTATATTTTTATCAGATAAATCTATATAAATTCAATAAAAAATATTATATAAAAAAAAAATCGATTCATACTCAACCTACTAATTTACTTAGTCCTAAAAAATAGTAAAAATATTTAAAAAATTGATCTGACCCACATGATCGATCCATCGAGTATCTGATTCCTGATTTGAAAATGTCTGATACACTTGTATGCGGCCATTTTCCATTGAAAATTGAATTGAAGAAACCAGCTAAACTGAGTAAAGACCCAGCATGAAACAAGCTTTATACATGATACAGGCATTGTAAAGAAAATAGCTGAAGCTCACCCAAGCTGGGCAAAGATAAAAGATGAGTATGGATTTCTACCATTGCACTTGACTTCCAGAAAAGGGTGGACGGATACAACAGCAGAGTTACTGAGTCATAACTCAGATCTATGCCTACAATTTGACAAAACTGGAAGAACACCTCTTGAATGGGCATTGATCCGAGGACATGAAGAAATCATCACCAAAATCCTCTCAAAGTGTCCTGAGTCTGCTACATTTCGTACAAATCAAGGACAAACAATGCTACATGTCAGTGCCATGAACGATCGATACAAGGCCGTTGAGTTCATTTTGGATAGGATGCACCTCAACACTCTCATCAATGACCCTGACAACAATGGCGATACAGCCCTTCATCTCGCAGCCAAAAGGAGATCTCCACGGGTAAGAAAATACCAAACAGTCAGATGATTGTAAATTCTTTGAACAACTGTTGGATCCAGATGAAATGTTGCATTTTTTAAAAGAAGAATCTTTGAACAACTGAAAGGAATGGTGGAGTAACCAAGCACCTTGTTTTTGCTCCTTCTTTCATTTCAGATACTAGAGTTTCTACTCAGCAAGAATCAGGTTGAATTGAAGGCTGTTAACAAGGAAGGATTGACAGCTCTAGATATTCTGAGGGCAGGCCAAACTGACTCGAGTCTTACACGGGTAGTCGAGGTACTAACTTTCAAAGAAAATGCTACCACAGGATCCATAATGGATGACCCAAATTCTAACAATGGTATCAGAGCTAAGCCCATTCACATTATGATTTATAAATATCACCATGTCTGAACTTTCATGAAATTTTTTGGTCACCTTCAGTTTTTTATTGATAATTACGTTCAGAAATAGATATTGAAGAACAGATGAAGAGTAAGAATTTTATGTAATGGTAGATGAGAAAAGGCGAAAAGCCATCTAATATGCATCAATTCTAGGAGATTCTTATGCTTAAAACATTGAATGACAGACGTAGTGTGACCTTGTGATGATAAAAGAGTTGAGTCTGGATTATGGTTTTGCTGATATTATGCAATACATTTGTGTTTGTGATTTTTTTCTGAACCATAGCATCAAAATCTACAAATATAATGCTCATTCAAAGAAGCTTGATATTTCCAAAAAAAAATCAGCATTTAAGCAAATATGTATGACGACGCATGAAAGAATATAACTTGAGATCAGTTTAGATCAGATGAATTTATCCATAATGAGTATCAGAACAGAGCCTGCACTCTGTTTTATCCAATACATACACATTGTGGTGGTGCCTGCCTAAGATGCATGATTGATCTAGAGGTGCTAGGATTTCTGCCTGTTTGATAACTTCAGAGTGTCATTTGAGTAGCTTAAAAATAAATTTATACCGATATTTCTATATGTTTCTTTTAAAGATTATCAAGACCAGGATTTCCTTTAGAATCGAATATATCCAACATGATTGCCACACATCCAAGTGTGGATAATTCTGTGTATTGATTAACAAAAATGATTGTGATGATTCCATGATTAAAACTAATTTTGAATTTCACAATTGCATTCGTAATTGTTCTTCTTATTACATGACACTTCACTCCCAAATGAAATTTATAAATGTACTAGTTAAAATTGATCAGAACATAGTTCAGTTTTTTATTTGTGACTTGTTTATGATCAAGGTCAGCAAGGTTAGCAAGTGTTTTGATTTCCTATCTGAATTACTCTTGGGTGGAATATGACTTTTGCTCCAAGTTTGAAGATTTTCATACATCTAACTTGTCTGTCATCTGTAGTTCAAGTCGGATATGCTCCGTCAGAGATAGCTGTTGAAGCAATGGTGGTGAATAGGGGAACAGGTGAACCCATTGGATTGGACGATAGAATGACAGAGAATTCCATGGCAGGTACTACCAGGACAAACCTTCCGACGTCATCACCGGCCAATAGGTCGAATCCCTTATGTTTTAGCAACCGAAGCCATGTAAACCAGATGAATGAAATGAGAACGGGACTTATGGTGGTAGCAGTGCTTATTGCTACAGTAACCTTCCAAGCAGGGCTGAGCCCTCCGGGCGGATTTTGTCAAGGCCCAAATGGGGATAAAGAAATAAAGGATTCAAGAAATCATAAGAATGGGACGGCCATCCAAAATGATCTAAACCCTTGCTACTTCACCTTCTTCATGGCCTTCAACACCCTCGGGCTTCTTAGTATCACTTACATTGATTCTAACGATAATCAGCCTACGCCAAGAGATGGTGAGGCTTTGTGAATCTAATGATGGTGGTGGCTATAGTATCTATGGAAGTCGCCTTCATTTTTGGAATATTGATGATCACAGGAGAAATGCATCGGGTGGACATCATTGTTATTGCCATGACTGGATCTATAATGCTTTGTTGGACATGGTATGAGTTGATGCCACGGGTTATGCAGATTTCGAGGCAAAACCAGACACCCACCAATGATTGAGATGTTAATTATGTTCTTATTGTTGTTGTCATTAGACAATATATATGACAATAAGATTTAGATTACCAATAAAATCATTTGATGTGGCTTAACTCAGTAAGTCTGGTAGTTTTACTTTCATGTACAAGGCACATGTTTCTCTTATTCTTGTTCACAGGCAAGCTTTCAGATATATAAATGTCTCAACCTGGTTATGGGCTTTTGAGGCTAAAGCTTGAGATCACTCATTTAGAAAAATAAGGAGCCCGAGACTACTCATTGAAGCCATTTTCTAGACTCATTTATTAAGTTTAAGACTTAATTTGTCTGATGAAATCAGCCTTGAGTCACTTTTGAATTCCAATTTCAATTAACAAAGTAGGCCCAACAAACTGAAGGATTAGAGATGGAAATTGGTTATCATATATGGACGAGTTTATAAGGGTTTAATTAATTATAATATTAATATAATATAAGTACTGTATGTTAACATAATACAATTTCTGGACTGGATTGAGCCCAAATTGATTATGGGTCTATCTAGGAAAAGCCTTAGATCAACTTTATATAAACAGGGCCTCTATTCTAAGTTTTAAATTTTGCCAAAAAGCAAAAATTTCTCTCTGAAATGTTGGACATTTCCTCCCATTTTGGGCTCAAAGTTTTTAATTTCTAAAAAACAATATCAACTAAAATTCTGAAATGTCAGCTAAAATGAGTAAAAAAATTGCCCGTTTTAGATCAAAATATCAGCCTTTTCTTATTCTGGATAACTTCACAATATTCACATAACCCCCTATAAATCTAACAAATTTTGACTGATATTGCAAATGGCCGTCAGCACAAGGCCCACTTTGAATAGCCAATGTAGCAGAAGATCTCCGAGAAAGGATAATCACTAATCTCTCACATGTTGGCAATGTCATATTTATAATAAAAAATAAATAAAAGATAAGTTAGTGTGGAAATGAGTTGGATTGAGTTCACCACCAAATATAATAAAAGTTCTGTACTACGATCCAAAAAAAAAAATATCACCGGGAAGTTCAAATCCTTTTTTTTTTTTAAGTAAATTTATAAAAACCCTGATTTTTCACAACTTCTGCACATCATTCTCTTCGAGTTTCAATAAATTTTGATTATATTTGAGTTTTCAACTGGAATTTGAAACTCAAAACATATAAGAAACAAGTCCAGTGTTTGGAGGATTAAGATTGAAATAGATGCTTAACACAATGCACACAAATTATAATTTAAAATTTGAAAAAAGAATTAACTGAGTCAGTTCAAATTAATTCTCTCTGATAAAATTTTGAATAGAGACTCAATAAATTAGTGTATTAATAATTAGTTCAAAACTCATTAAAATTATTTAACTCGATTGAATAACGAGCCGGCTACCAGTTCCAAACCATTCATTCACGAAGAATTCATCCAATCTGTCAAAGGCGATGGAATCCACAAAAAGGATATCCACCAGAGAAAGAAAGAAAGAAAAACACCGAATTTGATATTTAAACCTTTTCATCTCCATCCCAATTGGTTTTCGTTTTGGGGCCTGTAGGCCCTTCCTCTCCAAAGATCTCACTTGGGAAAATATGAACCAAACTCTCCAATGCAGACTTGAGCTTCTCAGGAAGCACTCCCTCAGCCTCATTTAACTCAGTCCTTAACAGGAAGTTGATTTTTGGACCCCATTTTCTTGAATAATTTATCCATGGAGGTTCAATGACTGAGTCCAAATATTGAGCTGCCACAACTTCAAATCTAGCTCCAGTATCCATAATAAGATTGCTTTTAGCAGTGTCATTCCTTATACCAATTCCTAATTGGCTGAGCCCTTGAAGAACAAGCCCTGGTTTTGAATAAAATGCATGGCCATTCAGTGAAGAATATGATACAACTTTATTTCCTCCTTGAAATTCAAGCTCCGAGGCATCAACCCATTTTCCTTTGCTATGTTGTGAAAAGTAAACTCTCCATAATTCTCCAGTAAAATTGCTTATTCTCAACGTCAAATGCTCCCAATCTCCGATGTGTTCGCCGATCTTTTTGAAGGGTATGGTCACCACTCACCAGATCGACTTTAGCCCTAGATGGCCCGTTAAACGGGTAGAAGATCCATATAGCAATATCGGTGAATGTTGCACCGAGCATTGGTTTAATGTGTAAATAAGACTCAGAGCTTTGGAGATCACCTCTCTTAACCTTCTCTTTAGCATCTGCATCGACCGGAAGATCCAACCAATAGGTACCGTCATCTGAACCTCCTTGCGGAAGGTTCGACCCGTTTAGGTCGACCGGAGAAGGTGTTGGTTTATCTTGTCTGTAGAGAAGTGCACCATTGTTGAAGAACCAATTGACTGAGGATGAGAGGTACGACTCGTCGGGGTAGAAATAAATCCATGGAGAGTAATCTTTCATCAGTGCCTCAATTTGGGTGAGATTCGGCATCGAAGATAGATTTGAATCCTTGTTCTTTAAACAGGCTAAGGAAGAAACTGTAGTTGCCCCAAATGTGCCTGCACTTACACCAAAGGCTTGGATCCCTCTATTTGTGGGTCTCAAACCATAGATGTTGAAATCACTCGAATTGTTCGAATCATCGGTGCCTCATATCCACATATCATTTTCACATGCATCAGTGAGGTCAGAACGAACACATCGGATTTCATCGACGGAAGGTTTGTCCGGTGAAATCGTTACAATTAGGCCGACCGATGCATAACCTTGTGGAGGTGTTGGTAGCCAAATGTAGCCATCGCCATCTTGTTTGATATTCAAAGATTTGCTATTCCATACACGCGTATAATCCACGGGCTTTGCGAGAACTCCTCCGATGCTGTCGTTGTTGCTGCCGTCGTCTTTTCCGACTAGTACCCACCCGAAGAGAGACCTGTTGTTTGTTGGCAAAAGTAACCTAACGTGAAGAATCCAGAAGGTATTTTTGAAGGTTTGAAAAATGTAGCACCAAGATTATCAGGTCCCCCCTCATGAGTAGCCCACACCTTGATGAAGGTAGAAATTTGGCACACCTCC
The DNA here is from genome assembly GCA_022113865.1 of Chimonanthus praecox. NCBI lineage: Eukaryota > Viridiplantae > Streptophyta > Magnoliopsida > Laurales > Calycanthaceae > Chimonanthus > Chimonanthus praecox. Next base: position 68,565,319 of record CM039089.1, on the reverse strand, counting down.
AGTCCTCCAAGATTTATACTTCCTTTAGCAAATCCCCCACCTGTCATTCAATAATCAAATGTTCTTCAATCCATATCAATACACACCTAAGACTCCTCATCTAAACATGTATGTTAAAATTAAAAATAGTACTAAAATTACCAGAAGGAAAAGATAGCAATGGAGATGGCAACTTGAAGGTTGATTCAATGGGCAAGGGATCTCCTTTCTTTGGACGAAGAGGCAAGCAGTTCCCCATTCGGAAGAGAAGGAATTGAATTAGAAATCAATAGATGGATTTAATGAAGAAAATGAGATAGATTTGAACTCTGAAGCATATATTTTTGTAGAGCAAAGCTCTTATATATATATATATATATACAAACGATGCACCTGTTGCTTCCAATTCCATGACAATAAAAATGTTTGGTATAGATAGAGGTAGTTTCAAACCAAATGCCATCTTCCAATCTTTGTCACAGCTTCTATATCAATATAATTATTTTATAATTATATTTTGATATTAAAAATTAGAAGATAGGATAATATTAATAACTCCATTTTGATTAGTTGGTTGCTACTATTTTTCATCACTGGGACCCACCTGACATGTCATGGTAGACAAGTTAGGTATTTAAGCATCGCATGTTAGACTAATAAGGTATTTAATCTTGAGCATATGTAGGACTCCCACGATTTCTAAAATCATTGAATTCATGTTTGTTGAAAGAGGTGTGAAGAAGAAAGACTGTAACACTATTTGCTCTGAAAGGGAATCCAATGTGGAAAATTCATGATAAGATAATATTAGTAAATTATATTTTGAAATATGATGACTCTTAATGATAATACGGGGCGTCAACTCATGATATATTAAAAACATAACAAGACATTTTCGATATATCACGAGTCAGTGGCCGGTGTTATCCCAAGTCAAAACCTCTTTCATCATTGCCGGCCTTCACATAGATGATGAGAAGAAGGCCATTATTTATTTTGTCTTTGGGCCCTATGATGATAGCCTCTCTCTCAATGTCTTTCGAAATTTTAAGAAGCAATTCAAAAGTCAAAGATTAGAATGATGTCGAGAGACCCATCTTAGACAGTCTTATTATTAATGAGATTCCACAATCATCCACCAGTGGATGGGATGGGCTCATCTAAATTCAGAATTTTTAAAAATAATTGAGGTCCAAAATGATGGAAATATCAGGTGAACTGTTTTGGTGCATGAAAGACGGAGAAATATTTTCTTAGTTGCAGCCCTCGCCAGCCTCGTAGAAATTAAGTCCAACACGCTTTGATTTTTTAATGTGCGGTTTTGGTTGTGACGGAAATTTCTCAATCAGACCATAAGTGCATGAAAGAGACAGAAAATTAAAATCGCCCTATATTTCAAATAGTAGTTGTTCTTAACTCCTCTTTTTAATAAATGTGGTAAGTCATAATGTCATATACTTTAATATCATCATAAATTTCTCTGTGTATTCATACTTACAATATATTATATTCATTTTTTCAAATAATATACAACCAACATTGAACCAGACCCATATTTTGGGCAATGACAATTCTAAGGTATAAAAATCGGCCTTTATGTCTAATGTAGACTGTACATATTATAATTTCGCTGATACAGGACATTAAACGGCAAAATAATATCAGCATTCTCAGTTTTTTTTTTTAAATTCTGTTTCAAATTTGAAATTGGATAAATAAGATTTTAAGAATGTTTAGATGTTAGTTCTTCGAGTGCGAAGGTATTTGTCCATTTTAACATTTTTTCTAATAAAGATTTTAACCAAACCCATCCTTTTATCAGGCCAAAACCTTACGCTATTGCAATTCACGCTCACAGGCCCAACTGCATTGAACTAATTACGTTGGTTCGGAGGGACAATGTTAGGTATTCAGTATTCACCCTTGTTTTCTCTTTCCATATTTTCTTGGGTCCAGTTCTTTGGGAGGTCGAGTTAGCAGTGGGTCCATTGCCGTTCCATATGTAAGCATGTCAAATTTGGGTCCAATGCCGAATGTTTCATAATTACAATCCATCTTTCTTGGTGTCAGATCTTAAGATATAAAAGGGCAAATGCTGTTGCTCAAGCCCGTTTTGCCTCATACTGATGAATCGGGAAAGGTAGGGTTGGAAGTCGGTCATGCTAGGCTTGGTATTGTTAAACACATGAGTACAACTCATTTTTAAAATCGGTTTATTAGGAGAGGATGTTCATGCATTTATAAATCCTAACATCCCAAGGCCCACAGGCTATGTGAGACATGCTAACACTCCTCCTAAGCACAAGGGTTGGAGACACTCGACTCTCTCCTTCTATACATGGTTGTAGATACAAACCTGACCCGTCTTTGTGGTACCTTACTCTGATACTATGTTAAAGATATGAGTAAAACCTATCTTTAAAAACCAATTTATAAGGAGAGGATACCCATGCATTTATAAATCCCAAGATCTCAAAGTCCACAGGAGGTGTGGAACATGATAACGATGATAACGAGTAATTGTCTAACATAAGACTCAGTCAACTATCTGAAATTGAGCTTGAGCTCGGACTAAGCCTAAGCCCAACCCAAGCGTGACAAAAAATGAGCCTGATGTCAAGACTGAAGCCCGACCTAAGTGCGTGCTAGTTCAGGCTTTGGTTGGTCTTGGGCACAGGCTGTACTGACAGAGAGGTAGTGTGATAATGATAGGAGTAGATTTGGTGCAACTAAGCCATTTTCTTCTAACACATTGACACGTGCTTTTTTTTTTTCTGATTTCATAAACCATATGATTTGAATCATTTCATTAAATCTATTTAGATATAAAATTTGATCTAAAAAATATTTTATTTGTCTGATGATAGGATGCCACAAAAATAGTCGAGCGAAGCGAGAAGGCCTACAAATCTGAAGTTCCACTGGTTTTTTAGGAATTTGACATTGATACCTCAAAAACCGTCACCAGGGCTTATTGCTTACAGGAGCGGTGGGCCATTTTTCACAATACCTCAGACTAAGTCTAACCCAATTTTAGTTGGGCTTCGAGTGTTTTGCGTGGACCAACACGGAAACCTGAAGTAGGGTAGACCAAGATTGGGTCGGGACTCGGGATGGGCAGGTTTACATTTGCAACACCAGGGGTGAATCTCGGCCGATACTGTGCCAAGATATCTCCGGATTTCTTACGACTGAAATATCTCGGCCGATACGCATAGAATCGGCCAAAGATAAAAAAAAAAAAAAAAGATCGCTCGAATATCGGCCGATGTTTATTTTTTATTTAAAAAAAATACAAATATCGGTGTGGGCCCGATCGATATCTCAACCGATATTCGTCAAATACGTGCGAATATCGACCGATATTTATATATTTTTTTAAAAAGCCTTTTTTATTTTTTAAAATGATTTTTTTCAAAAAAAAAAGCCACCAAGATTTTCAAAAAAAAAAAATTGAGGAGAGAGAAAAATCTCGGCCGATATGAAATATCGGCCGAAAATTCGATCCACCGAATTTTTGACCCCTGATTTGCACGATAACTGCTACCTTTCGACTATTGAAAATAACTTTGGGCCTAAAATAAATTAGCAAGTATTTTCAAATTAAGTTCAATTAAAATTTGAATTGAATTAAGTGATTGAACTCTTATCAATTTTTTTTTTGAATAAAATTAGAAGGACTCATTGAATTATTTAACTTAATTAAATTTCTTTTAAATTTGAATTTTTAACTTTGATATTGCTCTAACTTAACGGTTAATAGAATGTTATAAAAAAGTTTCATTTAATTTTAAAAAAAATGAGAATATAATGGGATGAATTTGTAGTGAGCTTAGGGTTTTTCATACTTTATTGATTTTTTTATTAAATATTTATTATTTTATTTATTTAAATAATTTTATAAAATATATATAGACATTTTCGTTATCTTAAAAATTAATGAACAGATTTCATTTTGAAGAGGTAGGTCTCACGTGTTGCTATTATTCTCACCATTAACATAAAAACATAATATATTTAAAATATATATATATTTCACTTCAATACACAATCTATATGAATTTATTAAAGAAAAATTGAGTTGCAGCACCATATGCATATTCCTACTCCACGCCAGTACACGTAACAAATATTGGAGATATTTGCTCGAGGGCTTGAACCTGCCTATAAAAGGCTCAAGGCCGATTGTTAGTTAAAAGTTTTAAATTAATAATATATTACTAAATAATTTTGTCCTTTTAATTATTCAATTTAATATTATAATAAAGACAATTTTAATGACTTCATCTTGATTGTTTATTTTTCAGAATTATATTGTTTCGCCAGTGGACCTACTCTGTTCCCTACTGAGATTTAGTGGAGTTGTTGGGTATAATACCAAATTACCAACCTTAGAATTGGATGAGAGACAGAGACAGACAGAGATGGGACTTTTAAATAAAAAAATTAAAGATTAAACAAATGATAAATTTTAGTTATTTTTTAAATTTTATCTGCCAAACATAAATGGCTTATACAAACAAAACGAGGACTTTTAATTTTAACACTTAATACATCAAGGTCAAGTATTTTATATGAAAATAATTTTAATAATCCTCTTTTCCATTTTAGTTGTCCCATTTTAAAATTTTGAATTTTTTAAAAAATGGCTCTCAAAAGACTCATGAATTCTCTAGATTCTATAACTCTTCCAAAATGCATAAGACAACTATTTTGAGACAATTTCAAAATACATATGAGACAACTAAATTGAGACAGAGGGAGTGTTTCTCTTAATCTCATTACTTGCTAGAGAAAAACATAAGTTCTCTTGTTAAGAGTACAATTTGACTTTTTTTTTAAAAAAAAAAACTTCTTATTTAAACATGACACTCATTGAGTTTTAAAATGGGTCACACATTTCATAATGGAATATACGACCAAAACAATGAGCAATTTGAGCAATTTGATCAATTTAGCCTTATAATTTTGGATATTGAAATTCTAATTACTATAGATCATTGATTTTCATAGTTTATTTAATTTTCCTTAATGAAGCCTTTTATATATCTCACTCAATCACTCATCCAATTAAGACCCTACTCATAATAATAAACATATAGTGTCCCCTGTTAAAAAAGTTCCATTTCTCTCCAAAACTGATCATAACAATAAATCTAGAGACAAAAAGACCAACAAAGGTGAGAAGGGACCAATGTTGGATGGGCCAATTCTACACTAGATTTCATTAATATACGAAAGGACTTTTTCATATTATTGGACTTTCATACTAAATACTCACTCCAAAAGGAAATCATGAGAGTTAGGATGTGGGAATTTTTCCAAATCCCATGGATGTGGGACATACTACAAGCCCAAGATACTAAAGAATGATGATTCTCAAAAACAAAAATAAAAAATACAAACCTCTGGTCCAAGTTTTGAAATCACAAAGGTTAAATATGTAAATTTTGTGAAATATAGAGTTTTTCTTGAAAGACTTGAATTTTCGACCAAACTAAAATGGGCCAAACTTTAATCCCATTTCAACCCAAATTCATTTCTATTTTTTAAAAGTAAAATTTAGACCTGAAATGGCCTGAAGTAGTACAATTTTTTTAACCCATTAACATGTTAATATTTATTTTATCCCAAAATTTAAAACTCATGATACAATCAAAGAGTCCAGCATTGTCCTATAGAAAATTAGAAGTAAAAAAAATGATGGTATTGAAAGGTTGTTCTAACTAAAGATTCGGACCCTTAGGTCCAGAGTTTGGACGTTGGAATGTTTGGTCGCCTTGGGTCTTGCAGCGACCCGATTTGGATGCATAGCTACCGGTCAATCCAAACAAACAACACATATCGATCGGCGATTACACCGATTTTTGGTATATATTCTACTCTTCCCCTCACATGCACCGCGCCTTTCTCATTCCCACGTAATTCCATCACTTGCGACGCATATACCCATACTCCGGTGTATACTTTATTGTCAATTTACATGAATAATTAGACCTTGCACTGTCTTTTCTCTCCTTCATCATTTTCTTCTTTTTTTATTGCCATTCTTCAGATCTTTTAGATCTTCTCATGACCCCATCTGAGTATCTCACTGCAACTCTGCCAAATTCGGCGTGGAGGATCTTCGGCTCTTCCCTACCAAAGAAGCTTCTTCTCATGACGACTCAGTCATCCTCTGCTTCAAATTTCTTGACTTTTGAGGTGAGTCGTTTAGCCGCTTCGTCTCTCACTTATATTTCCTCTTGTTCATTTTTTGTGATTTGTTTCGTAATCAAGCACTTGAGTTTGTGAATTCATCCTACATTTGCATGAATCCATCTTTTTTACATGATGGGTGCTTCTGAAATGTGTATGCATGGTTCTGTGTCATGTTTTTCCCCTCTGTTGCTATCAACTCTGCGTTTGGAATACAATGAACATCTTTTTCTAAATTTAGAGTAGGTTCAAATCGATTCGCATTTGGTGGGTGCTTGTCTCTCGGTTCGATGGGTTTCATGGTTGAAAACTTCAATCTGTCATAAGATTTTTGACCATTTGTAAATAGGCTTGAATCTTCTTTAATGGTAAATAAGCTTGAATCATTCAGTAGATAACTTTTATCAACTTCCATTCCCCAAAAACACCTACTGCAAACAAGTTCTCCATGGATAGAGGATTTCTCAACTCCCACTCTCCGCCAACACGTTTGCCAATGTCGTAGACTGGTTCTTGATATTTTTTGGGGGAAAGTCTTCTATGTGGCCCAACGTGTGATGTCAATCGTCCATTAGTGGCATCAAATGAATGAATAAAATGGGTAGGTTTTTTTTTAATGACCAAGGTGTGTAAGTCTCTTAAAGCACTTCATTAATTTTCAAGATATTTGTAAGCCTCTCTACTTACATACGAATAATTTTACATAGAATAACCCTTTGGGCTAGAGTGATAATTGAATTCAGTACTTCTTCTTTTTGAGGTAGGTTCTTAATCACACTCGATCCCCTTTAGGTTGAATAAAATGGGCAGTTGTACGAGTTCAACTGGGTCGTCTCTTTTGGTGGGTCTGGATCAGCATGTGGATAATTTTCATGGTGGATGAGATGTCCCATTGTTTCATTTGTGGATGAGTTTGGTCAACGCTCTAGCTTAATTCCGTAACTCGCGAGTTGGCTGTTAATGGGCCTAAGCCCAGCCAGAAGTCAGCCTCAGTTAGTTGGTTTTGTCAAGTAATATGACCGACGTCAGGCTCAAGCTAAGTCATAGAATTCATCCCTTCCATACATGAGATTGGACTAAGACTCTGCTGCAAAAGCCCATTGAGATTAATAGGACAATTTTATTTTTACCAAGATGTCTTTCCATTCTCATGGTTTTTGGTGATATTGATGTATTTATGAACAAAAATTATCGGTTTTATAGGTTCAAATGGGCTTTGGCCGCAAAGGGTATTTGAGTTTAACATACTTTAATTAAAGTGGGCTTTCAAGTAGTAAGTGGGCTTAAATGATTGTGGGTTCAAGCTTAGACGAAAGGAACTCAGCCTGAACCTAGTCGACAAGAAAGACAATCAATAACCGGGCATGCCAAGCAAGTATTTATATTGCCAATGCAAAGTATCAAAAAACCAAAATTTATAATTTTAAACATATTTTTCTGATATTATAAAAAAAATGATTTCTCACCATATACGTTGTCTAACCTCAGCCTAAGAGATGAAACTCCTGTTTCCAGTTTAAAACTGGTGTTAAAAACATGAACGTACGTCAATTAGGAAAAAAATTTGTTTCCAAGTATATATGGGAAAATTAGAAAGCCTTTCTCTACATGAAAAAGGGATTTTGTGATAAAAAAGATATAAAGCCTCGCCCAATTCTTTATCTCCACTGTCAAAGCCCAACCCAACGAGGCCCAAGAAAAATCACATGAATGACTACTAAAAATTTAGCATCTAATTTAAATATAGTCGGGCCAGGCCATGTGAATATCTGTAAGCGTGAGTCCAATTTGAGCGGACATCTAGAAAGCTCAGCCAAAAGCCCAAGTCATGGGCCTAGACCATAAACCTAAGCAAGACTGAGCTCAGGTTTAAACTGAATAGACAAGTCATGCTAGTAGACTTATTATTTGAGACTACCCTTTAAATAGATGTAAGAGGCTTCCATATGTCCCGAGGATTAGTTAAGTGCTCTAAAAGATTTGAACACCTTGATTATTAAAAGTAATACACCATTATCCACCAGAACTATGTTACATCCAATATTAGATATAAAACTAGTATTTCTCAAGATGATGTCTCTTTATTCCAAAACTGCTATTCATTTATATCTAACAAGTCATATTAGAGGATAAAGCCCTTTGGAAATGTTGTTATGGATGATGTATTACTAAATCAATTGCATATTTTGAGTGAGAAGTGTAAGACCTATTTAACTATCTTGAACTCTTGGTCTCTTTAGATCTGAAGTCTTAACTGTCGAATTACAAAAATGTTACTCAACAGTGAAGATTGCTTAGATGTTTGTGTTGGGTGGAAACACTTTTCCTATCACACTAAAAACTAAGTAATATTGAAGGAAAAAAAAAATAGAAACAGAAAAAATAAAATCAGATGAAATCACAATACAGAGATTTACGTTGTTTTCTTTCAATACGTATATGGGTTCAAACACCCACTATGCTTGAAGATGAGAAATCAAAGGAAAGACGGTTCTGACTCTCATTGCAGTTTTTGTTCTCTAACTCTCTCTCAAGAAAACAACACTACGTACTGCCCTAATTAGATTTTACAGATGGTAAAATATAAAATTACAAAATTACCCTCCAATAAAAAAATTGGCTTGGGGACTTCGCCTCCATATCTCCGAACAAGGGGACGTTGCCCCCTTTGACTCCTTGCAAGTTCAACACGGAGCTTGACCCGTGACTCAATCGACAGTACATCTCTGATGATCAAGCTCCACAGAACCTAACAGTTTGAAAGAATTTTCATAACCCAAATTGAAAGTAGTTAAATGTATAGAATATTGAGATTAACCCAAAATAAGACTATTCTCTAAACCATACAAAAAGAAAAGGAAAAATGATCAGACTATTAGTCAAGAGATTGAATCAAAATATGTTCAAGCCCAACATCCCACTATTCATTAGTAAATTTTAAAATATAAAGAGTTTTGAATTGGTAAAGATATATGATCTAAGTTTATTATGACTATCTCCTCCACTAATCATTTCTCTTAAAAAATATAAATACTCGTGGGTGATAAAAAAATACCTAACATTGGTCATTGGTGTCTTTCTTATATGCACTTATCGAAGTAAGTGCAGTCGTTTTCTGCCTATTGAATTTAATCAAAACCAGTGATTAAATGGCAAGAGAATGGAAAATAGCAGTGTCATGAATTAAGGCAGAGATAACGTATTGAATGTTTGGTGTTTAGGCGATCTACCAGTCCTACTTGAGACTGGTGGACCATTATAGACATGAACCTTGTTCTACTGTTCATGCTTCAAATTTTCACCACTTTTTTATAACCCTCATTTGACTTTCAATGGTGATTATCTAAATTGGATTAGGTGATTCCCCTTGGTTTACGCCAAGAAGTAAATTCAATTTGTGGGGAAAATTTATACAATAGGTACCCTTTAAGTAAAGGGTTTGTCCTTCCGCCACCTACTTTTTCAGGTTCCATACACATGCATTTAGCTGCCAGTCAAAGTTGCGAAATCGCCATCTACCACGAGCATGGTTTTAAAAATCAGTCAATTTTTTGCCGACTCAACTCGAAGCCAGTTTTTTCTTTAAACGGCTGATACTTGTATGACTCAGGCCATTTCAATTATTTTCATCTGACTTTGAGTCCAACTCAATTGTTTGAGACTGAGTTCAATATTTAAAACCTCTTTTTTTTAAAGGCCCTAATAAAATCTATGAGGCTCGAACCCACAACCTTCTGCTTTCTGAAGCGAGAGGCAATCAATTGAATTATACCCTTATAAAATAATAATGTGAAATCTCCATTCCCAAATGCCCATCAAGGGTCGATTGAAAAGAGGTTTTTCCGCAGCAGCATGTGATTTACGAACGTGCTATCCACCTCATGATAAAAAATAAAAAATTAGAAAGTTGGACAGATAATTACGATCAAGTGGGGTACAAATATCGGCCGATACATATCGTATCGGCCGATACATATCGTTATTGGCCGATATTCATAATATCGGCCGCAATATCGGCCGTATCATATCGGCCGATATCTTCAAAAAAATGGAGGAAAGATAAAATATCGGCCGATACCGATTTTTAAACTCCTGCGATCAACATCACCCACGGGCAACAAACCTATCTGCGCCCCAGCAGCTGCAATCAGTGCATTTGGATTTTGACATGTTTTAGGTTTCCAACTTTTCAAAGGGTCAAGATCAAAATGGGCAAAATGGATATTAAATGAAAAATGAGATCAATTTAGAATGTATACAAATTAAGTAAGGATTAACTTACGAATTAGGTGAATGTGAGACGTGAAAAGGTAACTGTGGAGTCCTAATGAACCCCAAATGAGGATCCAAATTTTTTGATGCTTATGATAAAGGGACCTTCAAGTGGACATTTTGACTTAAAGAACCAAAGATCTTAAATTTGAGTCCTCTAACAACCCAATGTCCGTCGCTTGTGGAGGTATATATCCAGAGTTTTACCTAATGCTCTCATAATTAGAGAGAATTGAGGTTATTCGTTGTAAAAAAAATAGGGTTCAAGTGAAAATAAAATTTTACTATCACGATGAAACCATTCAAATTTCAAAATAGAACCCATCAAATCATCTTAATTTTTCACCTTATAAGATTAAAATAAAATTATTAAGAATGTATCAAATAAATATTAATCTTGATTAAGTATAATTTAAAAAATAATAATATTAATAATTTAGATCGATAATCAAATGGGCCCTCGATGGAACTCTTACATTTAGGTATATGAGTACCTAAGATGCCCAGACATTTCGTACAATTGGCTTCACTAGAGTTACTCACCTTGCTGGGACGGTTGACATGCCTTTTTGTTTGAAAATTCAAATGCATTAGATTGTTAGAGAATTTAAAATAAAAAAAATTACCAGCAGACAATTTTATTGCCTCTTTATTTTTGTAACTCCTATTTTTCTTTCTTTGGTGCTTTAGTATTAAAGATGTTGATATTTGACTCGATTTAACTCAACCCATAACTGAATTTGTATTTTGGTAATTGCATAACTGCCATTGTGCAATAGCATAATTGTACGAGCATTTCCTTGTGATAGGAATAACTGTTTGTATAAGAGAAAAGAGAGGAAGAGAAAAAGAAAAATCAGATAATAGACTGCACATTGTAATCTCCTTATTTTGATTTAGTGAAAACTCTTCCCTATGTTACCTGTGGACGTAGGCATTTAGCCGAACCACGTAAACCTGCGTGTTCTTCATGTGTGATTGATTTCTTGCATAGATATTCCGCTCTCTAGCACAACAAGAGAAAGAAATTATTATTTTTCTTTATTTATTGTTTTTGTGTTGACAAAGAAATATAGACTTGGAAAAAGAAAAATGCTCCATATCCTTTCTATATTTTTCAACCAGTTGCCATTTTAATAGACATTAGCCATATTTTGATCGAGTGAGTGATTTAGGTTGATGGTCTTTTAAGTTATTGAATTTTTAAATCATACTTCCAACTCCAACATCTCTATCCATCCCACTCCATTTCTTGCTATACCTTCATTGCACTTTTCTGTGAAACACAGCACGAACGAATTCACACGATGATACTCAACCGAGTCTGGTTCTAGGTTTTGCAACTCAAGGTCTGTCCATCTATGCCCTTCGAGTCCGAGTTCAAGTCAGGTTAATATTGTCTTACCTAAACTGAAAATAATATTGACATTGTTGGAAAACACGGAGTGGAAGTTATATTCCTATGCTGAAAAGAAGGTATTATCTTTCTAGTTTCTGTATCTTATTTCTTGTGCTCCTTCAAAACTGATTTACTCAATATCATGCTAGCAGACAGGATCATTACAGATTCTCTCAATTTTAACTTTTAAAATATGAAGTCAGTGGGTCTTGTCTTCAAATGGGTACAAAGTAACTATATCCATTGTCGTTGAAGCTTGCAGTTTCTCCAACGTTTAGTGCCCTTTGAAGTTTCAAGGAGACCTCTATGTGGAGTTGAGTTCAGATGCTAAAACTCAACCTAGACTTCCCAATTGTGAGAACATAGACCCTGTTTATGCTCTCATAACGACCATAAGCCTACCTAATAGAAAATCTTGCCTAAATGACTCCCAGATAAGTTTAGATTCTCCTCATGCAAAGTATGCAGAGATTTCTCTGTATCAGAACAAAGTATGTACCAAGTTCAAAAGTGCATACACTAATCACATCGTGTGACTGTCACTTTACCAAAAAACAACGGAATTGAGTAGTTTTTTTTAACACAATTGAGTCGTTTGATCATATATATTTTCAATATATACTAGATGTGTAAGTTTTCTTCAATGAAATTATACAAAATCTTAGTCAAACAGAAAAGAGACCTTGCACAGTTGCACTATTGGTGTGTGTAAATTCATGCTCTTAGCTCAACAGCTTGAATCTTTTACATTCTTTCTTTCGTCAAAGAAAATATTAAATTTTGTTTGATGCCGATCTTGCATGAATTAGAATCGCAAATCACAAAGGCTTGGTCATAAAAGCTATTGGCACAGCTTATAACTATATTTATTAAAAAAAAAAGAGTAAACTAAGAATAAAATCATAGTAGTTAAATGACATAGAATTTTATGTTCCAATTGAAACATTTTTTAAAGGTTACCAAGACCTATTAAGATAAAGAATATTACAAGTACAAGAAAAACGCGTAACAGACTTGGACTGATTAGAACAAACATACAAAAACCTTATGTAAAACTAAAAGCACCCAAAAACTTCACTAGGCAAATTAAGAATGAAAGACTCGCTGAAAGTAGTATTATGCCCAAATTTCGCATTAAAGTTTTCCATTCTAAACATATACATGCACTTAATTTCTCTCACCACTGTCAGCAATCTCTACGACGATGTTTTCTTTCATTCGACCATTTAATCACATTTACCGAATCTCCTTCAATAATGAGTTTTACTCATTTCATTTGAATCTCTCACACTCACCAGTTCTGAAAACATCAACAAAGACACACCCCTTGAATCCCGAACCACCCTTCTATCCCTGCTGGCCCAGATTTCCCAAAAGGCGTTCCATCTACAATAAATTTGAATGATCCTACCAGAGGAGGAGACCATAACTCCCTAGATTTACCCACCTTAAGCTCACTACTCATACAACCCTCCGATGAGAATAATAGTTCATTTAGCTTATAGTCCTTGAATTCTCTATCCGATATAAGTCATGCATATAAACTCTCCAAGACATTAACCACCATCTCCCCTGCCTCCTCACTCTTACCTTAAAAATCGTTACATTCCTTTCTTTTCAAATTGACCATAGGACTGCCCCAAGAATGGTGAGCCAAGCTTTCCTTAGTTTCTACCTCAAAGGTGTTAACACCCAATTCCCGTTCCCTTACACGATGCCTCTAAAACCCACGGCACCCCAAAGTAGGGGTCCAAATATCAGCCGATATGATTTGCATTGGCCGATATTCGGCTGATACGCCGATATCTCAGCAGTATCATATCGGCCGATATCAGCCATTTTTTAAAAAATAAAAAGAGAAGAAAAAAACATATCGATCGATATATAGTATCGGCCGATACTGAATTTTGCACCCCTGCCCCAAACAGTCTCACTAGAGGACATAAGACGAACAAATGATCCACGTTTTCCTCACCCTCTCCTCACAAAATGCAGTGGAGGTCGTCCTCCAAATTCAAGATGTTTCTCCTCCTTAATTCACCCCTACAAAGGATTCTACCCTTCAATGTGCACCATACAAAAATTTGGACCTAGGCGGGGCAAGACCCTCCCTTGCCGGTATAGAAAGGGTAGGAAATGCCCTTTTAACCACCCCTTGAAAGGAATGATCCCTGAAGGATCGCCCACCCAAATACACTTGTCTTCCACCTCTTGTGTCATCGGGAACCTATCTAATAGAGACAATAGTTATTCAAGGCTTTCTTTTTCAAATTCCCAAAGTGCTCTTCGAACCTGAATTTTCCAGGTGGTAACCCCTCCTTCTGTTCTAAAATAGTCGTAAACCTTCGCACCTCTGACCCTAACTATCCTAAACAATCTTGGGAAGAGATCTTTAAGAGGTCTCTCCCCCAGCCAGAGGTATGTCCAAAACGAGATTTTATCTCCTCTGCCCACCAAGATCGTCAGATTGTCTTTGACAATGCTCCCAACTTCTCCCTTCCCCCACCCTATCCTCCACAAACCTTTAACTATCTCGGTGAACCAACTTTTTCCACCTTGTCCTCTAGTTCCCAATCCCACGAATTGTCTAACCCAAATCTCCAACACCACTTACAAAGCAAGGTATAGTCCCAATCGAAAACATATACGAGCTCATCTGTAATGCCTATAATTACTGAGGTGGGCTTTACTCTTCAGTGGAACCATTGTTTCTGTGTGTGTGTAATTTACCCAACCATATTGTTCGTCGTTTAATCATAGTCCATGTTTGAGATCTTATAGACGACCTTAGGTTCATTCCATAGTTTCTTATTTACAAGGTTCCAATTCAGTTCTCCATGACAGAACCACGCAGATTAATTTGTGGTTTTGTGATTGTTCTTTATCTATGTCATTGTGTAAGGTTCTTCATTCCTTGTATATCCAATCGAGTGGTTTGGTCATCTTTTTCAATGTACAGCAATTGTTTAAGATGTTTTTCCCAACCATCTATTGAAACTGAACAAAATCTCAGGTAAGAATGAAGAGAGATGACATACTCATCATGTCAATTTATGTGTCTTAACCTAACTGAAACAATTATGATCTCTAATTTTCCTTGTCTGATCACTGAAGAAAATAATTGTGTTCGATGCTGATCATAGACTTGTATAAGAATGTCAAATCACCAAAAAGTAACACAGATTATCTAAAAGCCACTATAACAACTCATATCTTAAAAAAAAAAACAGGTGAAATAGGTCATATTTCATTCTTCTATAATGTCGATGAGCATTTGGGTGAGGATTTACTCTTTAGAAAGAGCCATTTTTTGTCATCTTATAACAATATGATTCTCGAGGTATCAAATGTTTGAATCACCAAAATATTCATAAAAGAGCAAACGTAGAAATGGTTGTATTGCATTCCTTTCTATTTATTCATGTAAGAAACAAAAAACAACGACTCCCATTTTGGTGCAAATTTTCAACGTTTTATTCGATTAGAAGTGACGTGATTTCATGTGAATGGCATACTATCATCTTCTACCTAGAAACAAAATAGCATTCATCAAAGAAAGGCCTCTACTTCATTCACAGATCTATATACCAACCTTCAATCTCATATTTTGACATTTCATTATCAGGTGGTCGCTTCGAACAACTAAACTGCTACTATTTTCAATTGTAGAGTGAATATTTTGAAGAATGTTGAAAATTGAAATTGATGCTGTACTGTTTTCTCACAGCAGTTTTTGGTTTTTGTAAGATCAACATTTAGGTACTAACATGAAATTGCAAAACTCTCTTTAGATAAATAAATAAATAAAAACTAAATTCATTCTTCTGAAAAAAAAGTTGATAGCAAAGGAGGCCAACCTGAATAATTGGAGAACTGAATAGAGAACAATAGGAGCATGTTACCAACATGCTATTCATTAAAATGATAACTTAACTAGAACACCATAACCTCTGGTCTATTTATCTTACGTATTTGATCAGAATGTAGAGATATAAAAGCTTGTACTTGGCAAAAGATTGGATTTTCCTCTTTGAAAAAGGAAAAAATCTTAGGACATGAATCAAACAAAGTGAAGATGTGAACTTCACCAATAGAGATAAGCAACTCTATCGAGAAACAACTGTTATTTCATGTCTGCCTATCAAGTTAGTGTAACAATGGAGGTTTCATTGGTGGCGACAATGGAGGTTTCATTCTCGCTCGTTAGCCGCTCAGTTAATGGAGTGGCGGACTTTTTTGCGAATAATGGTGTTGATGGAACTATTAAGGGAACTTTTTACATATCGGGCGGATAGTGTTCATTGGCTTGTGCTTTTCTTGTGCTTTGGGTTCTTTGGATGCTTGTAATTTGGTAGTTTGTGTGGTCTATATCTCTTAGGCCCCCTTCTCTACTTCTCTTTTTTTATCTTTTGTATTCTTGTTCTTTAAATTTTAACCGTTCAAAAAAAAAAGTTAGTGTAACAATGCAAAAGAATGTACTGTCGTTCATGGACTCAAGCCCATAAAAAAAGTGTTGTAATAGTGGAAAACAATTTGTTAGTTATGAACATAGGTTAATGGTGAAACATGACTGTAGCATATGAAACAACATAATAGAAAAAAATGAATATAGACTGGTATTTCATGTGATTGAAAGTGATATAACATGACTTTTGCTAGTGGAAGGGAGTTTCTCTTTACCTGACTTCATTTCTCTAAGGCAGATGCGAAGCATTTGTGGCTTCTTATGTTATCAACTTCTACTTAAATGCATGCAAACGTGTCCCTTGTTGGAATTGACAATAGATTTAAGGATTTATAAAGTACTTGAGTCACTTCACCTAATGGAATAGCCTTTTGGGCTGGATACATAGTTCCTAACAAGTAGTATCAGAATCAATTCGCAGGCTACTTCAAGTGGATTCAGGTGATCCTCTAGGCGGATGAGTTGGTTGGCCTCGTTTGAAAAAGCTGAACGAGTTCCATATTGGAAGTGTAGAGTAAGATTTAAAGACTTCGACTTGGGTCATTCCACTCAATAGGATAGTCTTCTGTGCTAGATACCTGGTCCTTAGAGAAACTTATACTTATGAATGGTGTCTCTCATTTAGGTACTCTCAGTTTTCTATAAAATCACACTCTATATTTTCCAAAGTTCAAAGCTTTTAAATGATACAATTTGTAAAAAAGAAAATATCGAAATTACAGATGCTTCAATCACCACTCATCGTTAGCATCCTGTTCTTTTCGCTTTCCTTCTAGTCATAGGCAGAAATTCATTTGGTGCTTCTGATCTTCCTAGTTGAAGAGTGGAAGCATGATGCTTTTCAATTGCTTGATGAACTGTTATTCAAGTTCTTCATTGGACATCTGCTGTTACTTGAATATATTTAGCTTCAGTTGATCAGGAAAACAAAAAAATACATGTGATTGAGGCAAAGTGTAGTGGCATTTAACACAACAATGCTACGATAGAGTGTAAAAGATCTGAAACGAACTTAAAAGAAAAGAAAGGAAAATAAGTGAGAGATATAAGAGGAAATGTGAAGGAGTAGATTATAGATAATGTTAAACAATATAACAAAACCATTAAGTTACAGCCCTAAGAAGCATTAGGAAGCTCTTATGACTTATCAACATACATTAAAAGCTGAATCAAATACACGCAACTCTAGTGTAGCAACTTAGAGTAAACCTGCACAACTACAACATCAAAAACACTGATGAAGCGAAGAATGAAAAAAAAAAAACATACACAACAAGCATCATACAATCTATTAGACTTCTAATATATTGATGTCTAGTTTCATGTTGATTGCAGGTTATTCATATTTCATAAACGTCTATCCATAGTATCAGCAAACCTTCCATGATCATCTTCATTTAAAGCGGTGGGAGAGAAAATGGAAGCATCCCAAATGGCACTATAACTAAAATTTGGTGCAGAAGAGATGAAAGGATCTGATGGTAGAACCAGATTCTGGTGGTGTTGATGATGATGATGCTGTTGTAAAAACATGTCGTCGGTTATGAGAGAATTCATGAAGGATGAGAACACTTCATCAGTGCAGTAAACCATGTCATCATCTTCATTTCCATTTCTATGACAAGTTTGAGATCCCAGAGCAACCAATCCATCGGAATTCCGGCACCCACCAGAGCTTGTGGCGTCATTTCGATCCAGTTCAGTCCCCGGAAAATACCCATTGCCGTCTTTGCCAATATTTTCTAATGCAGAAGACGTATTTTTGAGGGTTAGATATAGGGTTAGGGTTTGGGTTGAGGTTAGGGTTTGGTGCGGGTGGTGCAGGCTGATGAGAATTAGGGTTAGGGTTTAATGGTTTATGAGTCCTTGGATCTATCCCTTGGCTAATGAGTTTCTTGCTGAGGTGGGTGTTCCAGTAGTTCTTGATTTCGTTATCCGTCCTTCCTGGAATTCTACCGGCGATCAAAGACCACCTGAAATCAAAAAAAAGTAAGGTGGGGTGGGTGGGGGGCTCCCATTTGAGATACACAAGAAAAAAAGAGAAATGAAGGAAGGAAACAAGCAAACCAATTCATGACTGGTTTGTATACAAGAAAAATCTCACAAATGAAGGACAAAAAAGGAAAGAAAAAGAAATGAATAAAACAGAGAAACATAGCGAGAAGAAGGAGAAGATGGGAAGTTGGAGAAGAGGATGGATGAGAAGGAGATTACCGATTACCGAGGAGTCGATGGAGGCGGAGGATGAGATCCTCCTCGTCGGGGGCGATCTGGCCGCGCTTGACAGAAGGTCGGAGGTAATTCATCCAGCGGAGGCGGCGGCAACTTTTTCCGCAGCGGAGAAGCCCAGCTCTCTTGGGGAGAGTCCTCCAGCGGCCTTCGCCTTCCCGCCTTATATAATTGGAGAGAAGCTCGTCTTCTTCCGGCGTCCATGGCCCTCTCTTCAGCCCCACCTTGCTGCAGCATGGTGTTGTCTTGCTTCCTCCCTCTCTTGCCGATGCCACTGGGTTCCTCATCTTCTTCTTCTTCCTTCTTCCTTCTTAGATCTCGTAGCGTTGTTGCTTCAGTGATTTCGAATAAGGAATTGCTGGTTTTTTTCCTTTTAACTTTTTTTTATTTTTATAACATGGGCATGCAGAGGGAGAGAGAGAAGAATTTTAGGATAAAGAGAGACGCCGAAAGAAAGGGCCCACTCAAATCAAAGGCGTCGGTTTACTGTAGCTCTTTCATGGCAGGGTGGTCCCACCATATCATGAGATTCTCTCTCTCTCTCTTTACAAGCGAAGTAAAAAACACTGTAATAAATTTAGAGTTGCTCTGTATCATGTTTTGATAATCGAACTATCAAACTTTTTAATTGTGACTCAGTTTAAATAGATTTAGTTGTTCAGTCAAAATGTTTTAAATTTTTTAAACTATGGTATTAACATAACAAATTATTATAAGTAAAAAATAAAAATAAAAATCACATCACAACAATGATATTATAATTATACAACAATAGAAAATAAGGTTTTGAGTAAAAAAGATAAATGAAATCATAATGATTTATTTATGAGTATATCAAAACATCTTAAAAACCCAACCATCATGGTGATCAATTTAGTTCCAATTCAATCAAAATAAACAAATTTAGTTAAATTTCTTAAATATTGTTACTCCATTTAAAAGAAAATATTTGCTTTTCCATCTTGAGAAATAAAAAATATATAAAGATTTTAAAATTAATTTGGCACTTGTATTGAATGGCATATGCAACACATTTGATCACAAGCAAATTATGGGCATGGTGGCCAAGTGCCATATGCAGGGGGGATTGCAAATGAGAAAGATGGTTGAGAAATGGCCCACTCTCTATCAAGGTGGTGGGTCCCACCATAGCATGATATCTCGTATAGACAAAAAGAGCAGGTATGAATACAGCTAATAGTGGAGCCTTTGGAGAGGAAAGATGGTATAATGGAGGCTTGTTTTGAGCTTTGATCTTTGATTATGAATAAGAGCAGAAGTGAAAAACGACAAAGGATATGTTTTCTGGCAAGCTTTACACCCATTACTTTATTAAGTATTCATTCATATAT
The DNA here is from genome assembly GCA_022113865.1 of Chimonanthus praecox. NCBI lineage: Eukaryota > Viridiplantae > Streptophyta > Magnoliopsida > Laurales > Calycanthaceae > Chimonanthus > Chimonanthus praecox. The sequence continues at coordinate 68,545,425 of CM039089.1, read as the reverse complement.
TAATCCATTCAGAGTTTGGGATCATATTCTATTACAGTTTCAGACTATATTCTATCTTCTTCTTCTACATTTACATCTTACCCTCACACCCATTTCAATAATTCTCTCTCTCTTCTCTCATGTCAAACACAAAATATATTACGTTCAGATTTCAAGAGATTTACATCTTAGCCTGACATCCATATAATAAAAATCTCTGTTTCTAACGTATCAAACCCTAAAAATATATTAAAAGTTCAAATTTTAAGAGATTTACATCATAGCATGATAGTCATGTGAATAAATCTCTCTCTCTACCTCACTCATATCAAACACTTAAAAATATATTAACAAGTGATGGCGAAGATTTACTTCTCTCTCACTGTATCGAATACTCTAAAACATATTAACAATAAAAAAAAAATTAAGATAATATCATGATATATCTCTCTTACCCAACATTTAAAATATATTAATAGTTACACTTATGAAGAAAAGTCTTTTTATATCATATTTGTTAGAAAGTCATGACTTCGTAAAATTCTTAAGGTAGAATTTACTGTCAGAAGTTAGCTATTGAGAGAATGGTGCCTCAAGTGTTATATAGAGTCATTGGTTTCTCAAATTAGAGTATCTGGGACCCTCTTACCACTTCACACCCGACCTCAAGTGCAGCTACCCACCTTTCTTTACGTACAGCAGCTGCACGTATAACATGTTTTGATATCATGTTGATAACATTGTTAAGGTAGAACTTACACTCAAAAGTTAGCCATTAAATAATGGTGTTTCAAATGTTATATAGTGCCATTGGTTTTAAATTAGAGGATGTAAAACTCTCTTGCCACTTCACAATATCAAATACTTAAACATACTAATACTTTAAATTTTAGAAGAATTAAAATAATACTATGATACTTTTCTCTCTTACTCATATCAAACACTTATAAACATATAGAAATTTTACGTTTTAAGAGAATTACGATGAAAATGATATCAAATACTTAAAAAATATTAAAAAATAAAATAATATCATGAGACTCTTACAAATTTAATACCACATAACTTATATCAATGTAAAAACTAAAGAATAAATAGTTGGATATATTCAGACTTTTCTCAACGGTAGATTGGAGACAATGTGCTTCATACTCTTATATTTAATTGGGAAATATTTTAGATAGATTCACATGCTAGTATTCATTTGGCATAGATAATGAGCTTTACAACATGTCATGCAAGGCACCAATGAAATATCATTGCACGTGTTGTATTCTTGGAATCAAAATCGTGTTGGTAATTTTACATATAAGAGAGAGATTCTTGAAGGAGATAAACAAAAGGAAGAACACTAGTGAACGCAAATCTATTTTTATTTGTAGACTCTCAAAGACCATTTATAAGTCAATTACGTTTTTCTTTTGTTCTTCTTTCTCAATTTTATATTCTATTTTTAAAAATAGTAATTCCACTTCTTACATTTCCCCCCGTCATTCACCATTTATTTTAGTTGTTTCAAGTCTTAAATCAACTTCTCCCTTTTCAGGGGCTTAAAAAATATAAGATACTTTCTTAGAAAGTAGTTATTTTTGTGGAAAAAAATGTCAAATTGCATACTTTTGTAGATAACCTCTCAATGCAGACTTTAGGAGCAAATCCCAACCATTTTAGAAATTCGAATATATTCTCACACAGGTGGTGAGAGATTTTACAAAACATAAATATCTCATTACTCTAGATTTAATTCTTTAATATAAATGAATTTCACTAATCTCATAGTTGCCAAAGAGACAAAATAGTTTGAAAATTGAAACTTTGAATCATACCGTTGTCATCAAACAATGGCGATGGCTTAGGTAAAGCCAAAGTATCAACTGTGTAATAAAACCATGTGATATAGTTTCTATTTTTTTTTATTGTCATGTCTCTTTTTAATTACATTTTAATTCGATATTACCCACGTTAATATAAACAATATATATACATTCGGTTCATATCTTCCTACAAATATATTTGGAACCAGCATAAAATCCAAACTTGTATTTTTTACATTTTCTCCTTTGGCAAAAGGTTGCTGTCTTTGTTCTGCGTTCAGATTCTCAAAGCAGACATGTACGTTTTTGCCTGCCTCAGCTATTTAGATTTAACGAATGGGTCAAAGAGGAAGGACCATAACATGACTTGATAGATCTTTCAAGAAAGTGGACATTCTATCCTCTGGCAGATACTTCATGGGTCTTTAATTATCAATAAACGTAAAAAAAAAATATATATATATATATTATTAACATTAAAATCACTTATTTTATTTATCTAAAAATAAAATTATTTATATAACAATAGTACCTATTAATTATCATTAAACTCAACTACAGTACGAAACACAAATTTTAAATCAAGACATGACTCAACCAGTCCAACTACTGAGATCCGTTCTCTTTTTATTTTTATTTTTTCTATAGAGATTTATCTAATAAAGTATAAAAATTACTAAAAATATTCTTCATCTTTTTTTATAACAAGAGTATCCCATTTTTTATTAGAGGTGAGACTAATTCGAAAGATATATGAAATCAACCATCATGTATATTCCAAACTGTTCCGACATATTTTCTAGGCTCTCTTGATCTCTGATGATCAATCTTCACAATAAAAAAATACATCAATAAAGCCATTGTTGATAAATAAGTTTGAAGCCTCTAATAAAATTACTAAAATAGATATAACCATAAGTTAATTATGCATCATAAATAATTTTATAATGATCACTTAAGTTTATTAACATCACTCACAGAAGTCACAAATTCTAAAACATAATAATCAATTATTTCATTTGAAATTCAATAAAGCAATCAATCGTAGATTGACTTAGTTATTTGAAGTTCAATTCCACCTTGATTAACTCTACTTATTGACTAGGTATATGGTCGATTTACATCGACTCAGTGGGTCAAACAAAAATTCAATTTACCTGTTCAGAACTAAATTCTACTTTTTTATAATTGAGTTGAATCAACTTAGCAAATCGATAGAAACTTGACCCAGATCGAAAACTATGATAAAAATCTCACAATGTTTGCTAAATTTATGAGTCTAAAACAAGTTTAAGCCTTTTGAACCAATCTAGATTTGTTTGAGTTTAGACTAGTTCATTCATGAGCTAAATTCAAACTTAAAAGTGATGAAGTTGAACCAACCTAACTTGCTGCCCAACTTAACTTGTTTACTTCTCTATTTCAGTAATTGAAAATTTTCAATTAGAGGACAAAAAGTAAATTTATGAGAGAATGGCCGGTGAATTAAATTGATTATTTAAGAATAAAGAAATCAATTATATTAAAGTAAAGTTTTCATCCAATTGATTCTTCATCAACCGCTTTTTATTCATGTATATTTTTATAATTGTCAGCATTTAATTGATTTTTTTAATATTATATCATATATATGTGTTAATTATATCAAAATATCAAGTCATTTTCTCAAATTCTGAAAGGTCTCTCACAGCTCTCAAACCCCTTCCCTTTCATCCCAGAACTCAGCCCTCTCTCACTCAGAAACCTTAACAACGTTTCCCAAGTTCTAAAGACTAATTATGTAACTTTCGCTAGGTATCAGATTTAATGATACTCACAGATTTTTTGTGGGGTCACTAGTCTTACAATCTTCATGATTTTTTGTGGTGTGTGTGACTCTAAAGGTTGACTGGTGGATGAAGTGCTACAAACTAGTACACATGTGCCACTGAACCATGGAGACATGATCGACTTTATTAATTATATAAAAATAAATAATAGATCGGGGGTGAAATTTTTATATTATCACTTATGTTTATTTGTATATACAGAGATGGAACAAAAATCATTCTTCATTCGAGAAATACTCTCTAAAAAGTAGTGCATTCTCTACTCTATCATCTCTGTTTATTTTCAAATATTTTAAAATTGAGAGCGTTCTCAAATCTAAGATTGATCTTTAGTATTTAAAATGAGTCAAATATATTTAAAAAAAAAATTAAAATAACAAAGACATTAAGTTTATAAAATTTGAGCCTCATTTGCTTATTTTAATCTTATAATTTTAGACTTTTGAAATTTGATTGTTATAACAATCTCAACATATTGTAATGTTCAAATTTAAAGATTTCTCTCAATCTCCTCCCATCATGTAGTCTCTTTAAAGCTGTTCTTCGACTTCATTCATTCACTCCAAAATATATTATCTACTCCATTACTGAATAATTGACCAATACAAGCTATTTGTACGAGTTCATTGAATGTATTCTCGTTGCTTCTTTGATAGCAATGGTCATATTTTTCCTTTAGATAATAGACTTGATCTTGTATTTTCATTTATTCATATTTCACATCAACTGCTATCAACAATGGTGGCCTACGAAAAAAAAAAAAAAATCCATTTCATTTACTTCCTAAATTTGTTTTTCATTCATTCTTTATACAAAGGGTTGTTGGATCTTCTTTAAAGTAGAAAAACTATGATTAATTTGAATGTCATTTATTTGTATTACATGTGAAGCACATTCTTTAAATGGTATAGATAAATGTTGAATGTACGCAATTCATGAATGTGTAAAGTTCAAGATAAAATTAATGATTTTTCAGATATAATCTAGAAATCTTGCTCAACATTAATTGTGTTTCTGAAAAATAAAACTTACAATGGAACAAAGATTGAAATGTTTGGTATGTGTTGGGTTCATATGAAAAGTGTTTGAGTTGGACTATAATGGCATATGGACGATACTATTATCTAAAATGAATTTGTTAAAATAATGGTGTTTCAAGTGTTATATATATTCATTCGTTTCACAAATTAATCAACTGTGACTTTTTTGTCACTCAAACTTGCCCTCACGTGCAGCTGCGTTTTACGGTTGCACGCAAAACATGCTTCGATACTGTGTTAAAAAATCATGACTTGATAATAATCTTAAATAAAATTTACTCTCAAAAGTTACCTATTAAAAAAAAATGTCTCTAAATGTTATATAAAGTCATTGGTTTTACAAATTAATTGATGTAGAACTTTTTATCACTTTACATGTAAATATAAAAGATAAGAAGTTTTGATTTATTAACGTAACATGTAGATGTCGCTAGGGATTTCTACCATGATTTCTTATAAATGAGTTAAGTTACCACTGAAGTAATTAAATGATGTCGATCGTACCATAAATTATTGTAAAATTTTACTGGTTTAATATAATTATCTTAAATAAATGAAGTATTGAAATTTTATTGACCCATGCACGCCATGCACGTGGACCAGTACACATTCTTCCAAACATGTAGAACCCACTTTATTTAGTTTACTGTATAGATCGACACTCTCCATATTCCATAGTCCCTGTCACTAATGTCATTTCACCAATCAAAGGCGCAGATTGATTAAAAAATAAGAAAAATAAAAGGTGATTGTTCAATCCTAACGTTCAATGCTTGTTTTGAATGTTTGCGGCAACATCAATTATCTCATGTTTGAAATTATTTTAGAACAAAATAATTCAAATAATTTCAAATTGATGGGCCCACTCTCTAATAGAAAATGGATGAGGATGATATACTCAAAATTTTAATATTTTAGAGTACAAAGTTTAGGGCCCACTCAATAATCCAAACTCTTTTAGTGTCACGTGGTTTATTTATAAGGACATATGACTAATGGACTATTTAATATTTACAGGTAAGGATCATAAAATACTACTCGCACATGTCTCCTGTTTTTGAGCCTGTATCTCTCCATGCTTTGTTGAGTGAGCGATCAAGTGCAAAAGACTTGATAATAAAATTAGATTTTAGTTATTATTATAATTATTAAATTCTATCATCTCATCTATTTGAAGTCGACCTTTTAAATTACTCTTCTTCTTCTATTTGTTTTACCAAAAACCACCCTTTATAATAGTACAATTTATTATATCCTTCTTTATCTTCACATGCCTATGCAAATATTGTAAACCACTTTATGTAATTTTTCATCATTGTCTCATCCATTAAAGCCACTTTAAAAAAAAATCTTACACGCACATTTGTATTTGGAAGGATCAGAGTTGCTACCGACGATTAAACTATTAATCTGTAGGCGATTGGTGAGCTTGTAAACAATCTGAGCATGAGTCTTTAGACACCAGTTACAAGAGAGAAGATGAGAGAAATCCAATAAGGATTCATGTTCAGGTTGAAAGATCTTGTCAATAAAAATGTTCAGCCGTATGCAAGAGCCCAACACCCTTTGGATGGAAGTAAAATTTCAATTTTGTGAACATACCAAGACCTAATTTTGTTGTGCCCAAGTCTCCTACTCTTTTATATAAAAACCTCAATTGACTATTAAAAATTTGGTATTCAATCCAACTCCATATTAAGTAAGATTTTTTTTTTTTCTGCTTAATTAACAAAAGTAATAACGAAGGAACATAATTTTACATAACAAGTAGATATATTTTAGATTTAAAACGAGAAATATTTAAGATTTTAAGTTAAATTTACTTCAATTTTTCTCTCTCATGATCTATCACGCAATGAGTTTCAAATTTTGACTTAAAACTTAAATTTGATTTGACAGAATTTTGTTGAATTTCAAGTGAAAAATATGTAAATATTATTAATCATAGATTTTTTAAAAATAACTCAAAACTGATAGAGCAAAAAATTTAAATATTGCAGTTTGAATTTAATTATTTTTAAAATTTAAATATATATTGGTTGGTACATGTGTGTACTTGTGTGTAATGTAAAATATATATAAAAATAAAATAAATTAGTGTGAAGCCATGAATGATGATCCCCAACTACTAGCCACAAGCAATACCCATCAAGCCATCATGGATATGATTGAGAGATCTTTTTTATGATTGACAGAGTGCTATTTAAATCATCTCGTGGAATGATAAAGTATAAGAGATCTGAATATAGTAAAATTAAATTTTGTATATAAGTAAAATTTAAAAATTTTAGTTTAAAAAATTAAAATTAATACTTAATACTTTATTTATTATATTTTTTTAAATATAATAGATCAAGTTTCTTGAATTCGAACATTTCTATATCTTAATGATGTTAGTTGTTACGACAAGAAATATTTTAAAATTAGTGTTTGTATTTAGCTTAAAACATTTTAAACCTAGTGTTTTCTGTTGTACACCATGCATGCCAATGGAAATGCCATTGTTTTCTCATCCACACTTAATGAGAAATTGTAACAACCCGACCCGAATTCAGGGCTTAGGGTCCAACTCAGTGTATACACACACACAAGCGAGCCCGTAGGGTTTTGCTTTTGGCCTATGCCCACATGGCCCGGCCCAAAATGCGTCACCTGGTATCAGATTACGCAGCGAGATATTGCCCTCTTTGGGTCCACCCCTCAAGGATTTGTTTCCACTACCCATCCACTGGGTTGAAACGCGTCACCTGATATCAGAGTACACAGCGAGATATTGCCCTCTTTGGATCCACCCCTTAAGGATTTGTTTCCACTACCCATCCACTGTGCTGGAACGCGTCATAAAGAGTAAGGGGTGCCTTTCAAATAAACAACAATCCCTCATCCTTCATTACCAATGTTGGACTCTCCCACATCGGTTCAGGGTATCACAAAAAATTTAAAAATAAAAAAATTGAAAACAACAAATCCTAGAGAATGACATAAGTTTAGGAATTTGGCAATTATTTTGTTTGAGACATTAATGAAACAATGCTATTATTTACTAGAAGGGTTGCAATTTTCTTCCAAAACTTTTTTCATATTATAAGGATATGTGAAAAAAAAAAAAAAGTCGATTATGTCTTTAAACAAAAGAAGAGTTGTGAAATTGAATAAGTATTAAAAATCAGTTTCACTTAGGGATGAAGTCTGGGCTTAGTTATTATTTTTCATTTTTTTTTTTTTTTTATTTTTTTATTATTAACTAACTAATTAATATTATTCATGACATTATCCTGTTTTGGTCGAATTTAATCACAGTTGAGTTTCGATTAAACTCTCTCCAATGCAATCTTTTTCTAAAATAATTTGATCAATTTTAAAGAATTGGCTTAAAGTTGTAATAATGAAGATTTATCAATTATGCTATGAATTCTTGTTAAACTTTAAAAGTTGACTAAACAACATTCAACACTGTTTTGATTCTAATCAAACTTTAGAGTTGGCTCAAACCCTGTTGTAATAATTAAGATTGATATTCACCATTGAATCTTAGATGTGATTAACTATGCTAAGATAATTTTGTCTAAATAGCTAGCTTTCATGATACATGGGCCTATTCCAATAGAGATATAATAGAGATATACAGGCTGTTTTTCATCATGCAGGATAAACTTGATTATTTTTTCTCAATATATGAACATAAATTTATAGAATTGGGATATAAAGACATTGGAACATGGAGAAATTAAAAAAATATATAATAAAAAAATATTCATTAATTTTAAGAAATTATATAAGTAATTGTTTATTATATGAAAAAATTTAAATAATTATTTTACTAAACATGTATAATCACTTCATTTAAACTAAATAAAATGTAGAGTCAAAGTAGAGCTTGCTACCAAGTGTTCGTTTGATTTTGCTTAAATCAAATGAACAAAGATGATTAAGTCACATTTTTTTATAATTAAATTGTTAATATTCTAGAGCTTAATTTGGTAAGAATAGTATATTCAAGATTTCAAGGGATAACCGAGTCACAAATGCTCATGACTCAGTTATGTAAAGTTAAAAGTTTCTATAGTTGATGAAAATTGATACGGACACCAGTGCTAAACTTCTTCTTTTTTCACTTCTCATGTCTAAAACCAGCTAAGCTGGCTTTCTAATTTTTATGCTTCTTCCAGAAATGCTCTCATTGGCCTCTCTTGAATTTCTTTGTCCATTTCTCTAGCTCCTGTGTCCATTCTCCTTCACTTCAGGCCAAGACAAAGCCTTTCCTCTTTAAAAACTGCACAACATGGAATAACCAAATAGCTTACATATTCTTTTAAACTCTACAAAGTTGTAATGAAATATAAAATATATATGTAAAAATAAAAAAAAACTATACTACTGCATTACTATCTTCATTTCTTGTCACATTATTCATGAATCACAATTTGGTATAGGGATATCAGATCGGGTTGGTCGAATTCCCCTTAGCTAGGATCCAACCCATTAAATTGTTGGCCCTTAAAATGTGGTTTGGTCCTCGTGATATGATCATTGACAATTATATTAAGATGAGAGTTGGAATTGAAACACGATACATTGTACTTTTATCACTTGGTGTCTTTGGGCTTTTAAAACCATATTTAAAATCATTTAATCAGTTATTTTTTATAAATGTTATAATTAATAATTGAAGGATATTTTTCAAAAGACTAATCTCTATAATTGGACATGAGCCTCACACAATGACACAAATATCGGCGGATCGATCTTTTTTTCATCATAAAAAATATTTTTCCCCTCTTTTCATCAATTTATTCAAATTCCAACTCTAAGATAATCTCAAATTTAATAATTAGAGGATGTGTGTCCATCTGAAAAACTAAAAGAGAAATCTTACTACGGAAGAAAAATTACCCTCCATCAAACTCCATTTAGAAGAGTGAGGAAAGTAGAACTCCATCAATGTTTCAATTCGTATTTTGAGCCTCTAAGAAAAGCCGTGGCCTTGGAAGAGCTTTCTTTCATTGCCTATTTTTATTTAACTAGTTGTGTTACATGCTCTTCATGCAGCAGAGGATTAACTATTAATTCATTTAACATGAGAAGATTACTGACTACATACACGTTAGATTCAAATCTCTCTGATATTTTATAGATTAAAACTTCTAATATCTGGAAATTCAGTATAGCAAAATGCAGCATATGATTATAGATATGAGGAAAGGAAATTCTCTAAAATATCATTACCATGAGAAGATTACTTGAAACACCACAATACAAGATAACCATCCCACAAATGTAAAGATTAGAAAGATGATATGTCCAAAGTAACAATAAAGCGAGTTCAATGGATAATACCCACACTACCACAAAATGTTTCTTAAACAAACAGCTGCAACCCCTCAGTAGTCTTCACCTTCATCATCACCATCATCAACACCTTCTGCTCCCACTTCCTCGTAATCTTTCTCAAGAGCAGCCAAATCCTCACGGGCTTCTGAGAATTCCCCCTCTTCCATACCCTCCCCAACATACCAGTGAACAAATGCACGCTTGGCGTACATGAGGTCAAACTTGTGGTCAATGCGCGAAAACACTTCAGCAACTGCTGTGTTGTTACTAATCATGCAGACAGCACGCTGGACCTTGGCCAGGTCACCCCCTGGAACCACAGTCGGCGGCTGATAGTTTATACCACACTTGAAGCCAGTTGGGCACCTGCATTCCACATTTCACATAAGATTTGTTAAAAAGACAACTAATGTAGCTAAAAGCAGACACAAAAATCATCTTGTACCTTTGTACAAATGGCACAAGTGTATGATAGGACACAACCATATTGGAAATATAGGGGACCCAATATGGATATCTGAGGAAAGAGGTGTCAATTTTCAATTTGTTTTTAACCATCATTCACGAGTTGGGCTGGCGAGACACTGCAAGCGAAACACTCTAACGAGACATGCTATTAAAAGGATTACGGGTCTCATATATTTTGGTTTATTTAATAGGTGATTGATTACATGGATATAAAGTTTCACTATCAATTAATAATCCAAACCCTCTAATATTGGCCTTTAAATTTCAATGAGTATAGACTTTTGATTTTTTAAAGTTAAAAATCAAGGGATAGGATGATCAGATGAAGTGAAACTTCATACACAAACTATTCATATGGTCCTATTTACATTACATCTAAGTATGCAGCCCTAAGATCCATAATGACATTCTCATTATGGTGTCTCGGAAGGGTTTTTTATCATTCATCCCTCTAAGTTCTTCAGATTAATAGTTAAAAGTGTCCAATGGATGTACTTCTGGGCTACAGCCATCCAAGTCAGTTGAATCATGAAATATTAACTGATAGAAACAATATATATACATAAGCATAATTTAGTCCTAAAGTTAATGTCTCAAAAACATGGATGCACCAACTTTTGAAAAAGATATGGATACACTAATCACATCAGTTGTTCAGTAAACTATATGAGTAACTAAGGACAAAGTGGAAGAATACAATCAGTAATTACTACTATGACTCACAGATTTGACTTGGAGAATTGAATGAGACAATTTAGATAAGAACCGCATACAGATTTCTCAAAACATTTAAAGGAGACATTTAAATATAGCAGTGAAAGCATTTAAGCATGTAAGATTTGGCGAAAGATGTATAAGAATGTATCCTCCAGCATATACTATTACACCCACTTCAATATGTCATCATGTGTTTAAAACAGCAAAAAGTATCATAGATGGATTGTTGGTGCAAGGACACATTTCTCTTCTGGGAATTAGATGTAGCATAAAAAGCATACCGTTTTATACTGTTAGCCCATACTAGAATCCTATAGAACTCACATTGGATTCATTCATATCCATATCCTTTTTATTTAATATTGGGTAACTAGAACAGAACATAAATGCTCACCAGTCAACAAATTGAACGGTTCGTTTGGTCTTAATAGTAGCAACAGCAGCATTCACATCCTTGGGCACAACATCCCCACGGTACATCAGACAGCAGGCCATGTATTTACCATGCCTTGGATCACATTTTGCCATCATGCTTGAAGGCTCAAACACAGCACTCGTGATCTCTGGAACGGATAGCTGTTCATGATATGCTTTCTCAGCAGAGATAACAGGGGCATACGACGAAAGCATGAAATGGATTCGCGGATATGGTACAAGATTAGTCTGGAATTCAGTGATATCCACATTGATTGCTCCATCAAACCTGAGTGAAGTAGTCAGAGACGATATAATCTGAGATATCAATCTATTCAAGTTGGTGTAAGTGGGCCTCTCAATATCTAAGGATCTTCGGCAAATATCATAAATGGCTTCATTGTCCAAAAGAACAGCAACATCAGTATGTTCCAGAAGGGAATGAGTGGAAAGAACACTGTTATAAGGCTCCACAACTGCTGTAGAGACCTGCAAAGAAGGATAATAAAATAAATTAGAATTTGAAATGCATACCATGTCAGTGAACAAAACCAGAAAGTGAAGAAATAAAACAACTTTTGTTTACAGATTAAATCAGAAGGTCGCAAATAAATGGATCCATCCAGGCTGTTTAATTGACAGATTACCCAAGAGTATTTTTTTTTATTTATTTATAGTCATTATTGCAAGGGTTACGTGAACCTTTAAGGTTGCACTAAAAGCACTTACTAATTGTGCCACAAGCTCTTGCCATAAATTTCATTGACATATTAAACAGAAGCTTCCAAATAAATGATCCAACCTAGCCAAGTTATATGCCTGACTACCCTTCCTTGGAAAAAATAATTTATGTTTAGTAGATTCTTTAAAATGAATGATGTACCCATGTCAAACCCATCTCGTACTATCTTACCATTGTTTTCCCACGATAACATAATACTATCATACATTTTCTTCTTTTGAAACCTAACTACAAATACTAAAGTGGTCATTGTTTGGGTCATTTGAGTAAAATCCATACATTATTTGTTATTATTGTTATTTTATTTTAAAATAAGTATTTTGTAATTTTGTCCAAACCTTATGCCAGATCCATTATCTTATATCTTGGTATTAGCTGAATAACTTATGCAACTTGTGATGAAACAACAAGCTAAAGCAGCATTACAGTGGCTTCAATGAGAGGTTACTACCTGTGGTGAAGGATAAATTGTGAATCCAAGCTTTGACTTTTTCCCATAATCCACTGATAAACGTTCTAACAGCAGGGATCCCAAGCCAGATCCAGTGCCGCCACCAACAGCACTGAAAACCAAAAAGCCTTGCAAGCCGGTACAGTTATCTGCTAGCTTCCTCACCCTGTCAAGGCATAGATCTACAATTTCCTTTCCCACTGCAAATCATGACCAAAAGCCATTAAAATCCTAGAAATAAGGAACAAAATTATCTACAGGTTAGCAAAAGCAAGAAGAAGAAGAGAGAGAGAGAGAGAGAGGTGGGTGTATTACCTGTGTAATGTCCTCTAGCAAAGTTATTAGCAGCATCTTCCTTGCCAGAAATAAGTTGCTCTGGGTGGAAAAGTTGCCTATAAGTACCAGTTCTAACTTCATCAATAACAGTGGGTTCCAGGTCAACAAATACAGCTCTGGGCACATGTTTGCCGGCACCAGTCTCACTGAAGAAGGTATTGAATGCATCGTGTGCTACTCCTACTGAGGTATCACTGTAGAGAGGAAAGAGTTCATAAGTTTGTGTAAGTCTCAATGTCAGATCATTCATCATCTTTCAATTTAAAACAATAGTAGTAAAAAACCTGAAGACAAAAACTGCATTATTCAATTTGAAGTAAAAGTCCAAGAATCCAAAATCCATTCCATAGTAGTAAAGCCCTTTTCATCGCAAGGTTTGGAAGCTATACCAATGAAACTACATTGAAGTAATGTAGAATTGATTAACATTAAACTGGAAGAGAAATAGAAGCAGACTCTGAGGCTTTTTTATTTGTTTCTTTTGTTCCAATGAAATATCAGACTATGTATTCAATTGAAGCAAAAGTCCAAGAATCCAAATTCCACAGTAGTAAAACCCTTTTAATCTCAAGGTTTGGAAACTATGCTGATGAAACTACATTGAAGTATAACAGATTTGTCAACACTAAGTTCAAAGGAAAACAGAGGCAGACTCCAAGGCCTTTTATTTGTATATTGTCTCAATAAACCATCAAACATCACCCAGAAAGAGAAGACAAATGAGCAGAAAAACATGATCTTCTATTGTTATCTCCATAAATAACTTGGCACTGATAAAAAAAACATAAAGGTATGACAGGAGAAACTACTCCAAAGAGCTCACATCCATCCTTTTTCAAAATCAAATAGGAAATACATCTTTAACGCAATAATTGATCATAAGGTGATTATTTATAATTACAAGGAGATGCTATATGAACATGGAAATGTACCCTTCGCACGCCCTAGTGCTGATGTGTCAATTGTTGGCCTTACAAGAGCTAGAAAAGATATCCAATTAAAAGATGTGTCACAAAAGCAAGTACCAATAAGGGTACAATTCTAGAGTATGCTTAGCATTTTCGTAATAAATAACATCAAAGCAGCACTTTTTCTTGTGGGAATTAATATTCCCACCGTAGAATTCCACGTTTGGAAGGAGATCAAGAAGTCCCACAAAATCCAGATTCCAACCAAGGTTTCCACACTAGCAAATAAGGCCATTTCATGGAAATACAAGGAAATAATTTATAATAAATGAAGAGAGATGTTATATGTACATCTTTATACCTTTTTTATACCCTAGAGCTGATATAGCGAACCACAATTGATAAGTCTTTTAAGAAGAGATCCAATAAAAAGATTTGCCACATTAGTAGGTAAAGGTACAATTCAAAAGGATTCTTAGCAGTTTCCTAAGAAATACCATAAGGAGATGTTATATGTTGCAGGTATTGAGAGGAGGGTTAGACAAGTGAAAACTTGGAGGGAAAAGATAAAAGAAAGAGATGACAAATAATGGTGATTCAACGAATGATCCATAATAGGGTCAAATAGATAACAAAAACTCAAAAAGCCAACTGCAGATGGTGGAATTTTGGCTTTGATGAAGATGATAATGATAGAGATATTATATGTATATAGAAGTGTACCCTTTTTATACCCTGATCCAGATCTGGCAAACTTCAATTTGTTGGTCTTTCAAGAGCCAGAAAAAGATATTGAATGAAAAGATCTCAAATGAAAAGAGCTTCTGCTAATAAGGGTACAATTCAAGAGTATCCTTAGCATTTTCCTAATAATGGCATGAAAGAAACATTTTCTCGAGTGATTTCATAATTCCCACCCTAGAATTCCAAACTTGGATGGGGATCATGAAGTCCCACAAAAACCGAATTCCACCCAAGATTTCCATTGATGAGAAGAGTTAGAAAATGGAAAAAAGGGAAAAGGGAAAGGAAAAAACCTGGGCATCATTCCATCTGGTTGAATGCCATGCTCGAGGCAATAGAGCTCCCAACAAGAATTCCCAACCTGAATTCCTGCCTGCCCTATGTGGATGCTTATTATCTCCCTCATCTCTTCCCAATGGCTAACCCTAACCCTAACCTTAGATTTCTTCTCTACTTCCTTCTTCTTTTTTCCTTGTTCTCCTTCTCAGATCTGATACAAATGGCGCAGAGTACTTTCTCCCTTTGGCGTTCGCTTTTAAACAGCGAAAAAGCGAAATGTTTTGCAGGGCTATTTCTGTGAATACACTTAACTTTTTTCCTAATTACAAAAACCCCTGAACAATTTTTTTATTAAATTTTTATAATGACAAATTACCTACACTTAGGCATAATCTAATTGGTCGATCTGGACTCATAAACTATAATTTAGGTATGGGCCCACTTGTGCTATCGGTTGCCGGAGAAGTTAGAGATTTTTTTTTTCAGATTCAATTTTAATTGATATATATTTGATGCACAGTGATTATTGAATAATTTTAAATGAAAACAATGTTTATTAAATATTAAATATTTATTTGTTATTATAAGAATTAAAAAAATGATGATTTAATATTTCTTATTTTAAACAAATTAATATTACATTATAATTCATCTATCATGTAATTTTAAAATCATTATTCTACTGTTATTTTACATTATATTACGTTGAAAAATATAATATATATTTTCTTTTATTGTTTTTCATAATATTAAGTGAGATGTTATATAAAGATAAATAAACTAAAAGTTAAATAAAATGGTAAAGAATTACTATAAATATAAAACCATTCATTTAAATTCATTATAATCCACTTTTAAAAGAAAAATTAAATTATTTTTTTTCAATCTCATTTACATTATTTGATTTTTTACATTCAATTTAATTTTTTTAAATTTCATCTACGAGTGCCATTTGTCATGCACCACCTGCAAAAATGCCAAACAAAAGAGACAAATTTTGCAAAATTTGAAAATTTTAAAGGTAATATTTGAATTTGATTAACTAAATTAGGGTGCATGTTACAGGTTACCCTTACTTTACGGGGCCAGTTTTAATTCGATTTCACACATGGTTTGAGTACGAAGTGGGGGCCACACACAGACTTTTTGGAGGGAAGTGGACCCTGTCTTTTCTCGGACCTTTTGGCCGGCCCTAACTAACTTGTCCAAAATGCCCTTTGCCGATCGGCAAAGTTACAATCATACTTATGTTACTTTAATAATTGATATAAAGTATTTATTAATATGTAACATTTTAAATGAACTTTATTGTATAAAAGTCAAGCTTGTTCATTAAATCACCATTAAAAATAATATTAAACGTTGTTAAATAAATAGTTATTTAGCCGGTTGTTTAATACATTTTGAATTTAACTGTTGCCAATGACATAATTTTAATTATTTACTTTAAATACTAAAAATACTAAATTCAATTTTGACTTAAAGTGCAAAATTTAGCTTAAGATCAGAATATTAATTGAAAATCATTAAATTTCAGAAGTAACACAAATATTATAAAATTCAAGTTTTTCGGTAGCATGTCCAAAACTAATATATCAAAACTTTTGGTCAGAATTTTAGATTTGTTAGTAAAAAGTATTATTTTAAAACTTCTATATAAAATAAAAGCAAAATATTTTACAACATCACAAAATTTCAGAATGTTTCAAAGAAAAAAAAATCACAAAATTTCAACTATATTAATGTTATCAATTTTAGTTTCTTCTTGTCTTTTTATTCAAAGAATATATTTATTAAATTTTGAAATGGGTATTTTCTAATTTCTATAGAATGTGTAAGAAATTAAGATAATAGGTGGAAATTTTTTAAGATCAAATTTATTTTTATAATTTTAGACTTTGATGGACAAATTTTAGTCTCTTCTTTTCTATTTATTTAAAGATGCTTATTGATTTTTTTAAAGCATTTTCTAAGTATATTTATAAAATAATCAAGGTAATAGGTGGGAAAATTTGAATCTCATGTAGTTATTTTATTTTTGTGATTTTAAACTTTGAACTTTTAATTATTACAAGTCACTTTTCATGAATCTCTCTTCTAAAATTATGATATTTGATGGAATAGTCTTCTTTAAATTACATCATCAATAAAATCCTTTTTCTATTCAAATAGAGTGTAGCTGCTCAACAAAAAAAAAGGATAATTTCGACAGAATGAAAATAAATTGAGGGCAATGTCACTATTTCATCGGCAATAATGGAAGTTATCCTCGACAACCGGCCCGACCGTTTTCGCTGGCGGACACGTGAAATGGATAGCTGGCTCGTGCGGACGTGATGTTAATGCTTAGCTGTTTCGTTTTGTTTCTTAGCAAAATACCCACACCTGCTCAGTTATTAACTAAAATGCCACAATGTTGTTGTAACAAAATTACGAAAATGCACATTTCCTTAAAATTCTTAGATAAAATAATTAGATCATTTTAGACATAATGGTTTTGATAATTTTATTTTTAAGATAATATGAATTTCTTCACTCCGAAATTGAGTTGAGACTTAAGTTGGTTTAAGAGGAATTAACTCAAAATTCCTAGTTTAATTTTAAAAACTAAAATCCAATTAATCTATTTAAACAAGTTAATATTCTTCTAATTGTACTTCTTTCAATATTGGTTGAATTTGACAATTTTTTAAGCATTCAAACACTTCTATTGACATCATTATTAGCCTAATAATAATACTTCGACCTCGATTAATAATATTTTGAAGACTATAAAGGTTAGTTTTTTTTTTCCTAGTAAAATATTATATCTCGTATTTAACACTATTGTTTTATTGTTGAATTAAAATAATAACTTGAAGAATGCTTTTTGACATTAAATGTATGGATAGATTCTTCAAACTCATTTTGATCGAGTTAGGAAAGTGCTAAATATACTTTATAAATTATATCTTATTCACATTAATTGAGACAACAATTTATTTTGTTGAATTCTTTTATTAATTTTTGAACCAAAATTTATCCTATTCAATTTATTCAATATATTGAGTCCCTAATTTGTGAGGAGCTAAGTCCAAGTTAAATTTGAGTTGCATCGATTGAGTTTAACGAAAAACAAGTGAAAATTATCAAAACTTTGAAAGTTGGTGAAAATCGTTCTTCTAATTTTAACTCGCATAAATTGTGGCACTATATAAATATCAACCAAGTTTGAATCAACTATTTTTTAATATGTCATATAATGAAAGTTTGATGAAGAGGTTGTTGACGTTGATAGCTCAAATCCAATCTCTATTCATGGCAATTTCTAAAGGGTATAGACGGTGGTTTCCTTAATGGAAGTTTCCTTCTTTAGCTGGGTTTCCTAGTTGTACAAGGAAACTGCAATAATAAGGAGTTCTATTTACTTTGGAAATCTGCTAGTAGCAGAGATGGAGTTTTCGACAACTTCTCTAAGAAAGAGGACCGATTGAGTATATTATATATACAGGAGGTAGCCATGCGGTTGAAGTACAGAATAAGGATTAAAAGAGGGTAGCTCGAGTTTTTTGGGAGAGAAGAAAATCCAGCTATAGCAGAGAGAAGAACACCATACAGAGGGACGTGTAGAGAGGGACTTACACGGCAGAGAGTCATACTCGGATCTGAGAGTGTGTTGCCAATGCTGTAAAGAAAGGACAGCTAGTTGGGTTGGTAGATTTATGTGTATCTGGGCATCTCTCTTGTTTTCTTCTCTTAATAAAATCTCTTTCACGCTCCGTGGACGTAGGCCGGTTGGGGCCGAACCATGTAAATTTACTTGTGTTAGTTTGTGCTTGATTTTCTCGTTCGATTATTCTTATTTATTCCGCTGTAAGCGCTAACAGAGGTTATTGTATGGACTATCGAATTGTTAAAATTAAATTACATTAGATCATCTCAACCTTAGACCTTTTAAGATAAAATAAGCAATTGAGTAAATGTTTTTACCCATTAAAATTAATTATCATGATTAATTCAACAATAAAAATATAACAAATGAATATCAACTAAATTTAAAAATCTACACTCAATAATTTACAGGCGAGCGATCCTCCCACGGGCATTTTGTGTCTATAGACACAGATTTTAATCGATCTCGATTTTACCCTTCACCCGCCATACCGTATAGAAGCTAAGAATGTATATAATCGAATCACCAACCGGATCTCTTAATCTCCTTCGGCGAGCCAAATTCTCCGAGTACAGGAATATTCAAAATCGGATCACCAACCGGATCCCTTAATGGCCATCGGCGAGCCGAATACAGGAATGTCCAAAATCGAATGGATCTCTTAATGGCCCCCGGCGAGCTGAATTCCCCGAATGTCCAAAATCAGATCATCAATCGGATCTCTTAATGCCCTCGGTGAGCCGAATTCCCCGAATGTCCAAAATCAGATCATCAATCGGATCCCTTAATGGCCCTCGGCGAGCCAAATACAGGAATGTCCAAAACCGGATCCCTTAATACCCCTCGGCGAGCCGTATATAGGAATGTCCAAAACTCCCTTAATGAATAGGCAATTCGGCTCTCCGAAATTGCAAGTTTAACTCTCCAAATTTCAAATCGGCTCGCCAAAATTCACATGAATAATAAAAACCAGTCCATTTAAATTTTGGACATTCCTTTATTCGACTCGCCGAGGGTCATTAAAGGATCCAGTTGGTGATCCGATTTTGGACATTCCTATATTCGGCTTGCGAGGGCCATTAAGGGATCCGGTTGGTGATCCGATTTTGGACATTCCTTTATTTGGAAAATTCGGCTCGCCGTGGGCCATCATATGAAAGGTAAAATGGAGATCCATTAAATTCTGTGTCTCTATAGACAAAATACCCGAGGAATCTCTCTCCTAATTTAAACATACGATTGAACACCCGGTGGTTGACGGATTATATGCCTCAAGTTATGTTATTTTTGTATCTAAGTCATTTATTAATGTTTAAATAAATAAAAATTAAGAAAGTAGATTTTTCATTTTGTTAAAACTTGAAATTAATAAAAAGAAAAATATTATTTTTTCAACAATGCTATCTATGCTTTTTGTTTTTTATGTAATTTTGTGGAAACACGTGGACGGTTGATGGAGACTGCTTTGAAGGAGATCATGTGAGACTGATGAGTGAAGTTATACATAGACATGTTCCAAAGCCCCAATCGCTTCTGTGACACAGCCATGGACACACTTTTGGGTGTTGTACCAAAAAGGCTACTACTAGCCTGGCCCTTCCCAACCAACACATTTTAGTAAATTTGTCTTCATTAGTTCATATAATGTATCGATCATACAATATTTTCAATTTTTAAAATAAGGCTTAATTTGTGGACTCAGATACAAAATTAAAAAGGATTCTAGATATTTAAATTTAGCTGCATTTTAAATTTTTAGTCATACAATATTTTGACATAATTAAACGAATTCAGTTAGTACAATGCTTATAAGAAAAAAATTACCTAACAAAAAATCCCCTATTTGTATAGAAATTTAAATTTTTACTCCCTCCTTTTGTTGTCAAAAATTTGGGTTAATTTAATTGGGTAGATTTTGAAATTTGGATAAATTAAATTGATCAACTTTTATTTAAGTTGAATAATATTTTTATCAATGCCTGCTTAAAAGTTTAAAGTTTTAGTTTCAAAGTAATTTGATCGAGCTTTTTTCACTCAATTTAAAATATTAGTGAGTTGAGTTATATCAAATTGATTTGTTTAATTTTTTTAATTTTCAAATTATAATTTGTTTTCAAAGTGAGATGATTTTTTTTTTTTTTAAGAAATTTTTACCAAACAATGACATACACTGATAGTAGGGTAGCTTGGTGTAATGTAAGTGTGGAAGTAGCTTCTGGTGTTACCCCAACAGAAGCGTCTGTAAACATCAGGCTGCATTTCTAAAGAATCTTCCACAATTTTAGCTAACCAAACCTTATACAATGCAAGTTTTACTATTATGATTGAGAAAGATAACATGTGGATCTTGAAATGTACTTCACATTATCTCTAACATAAAGTAGTTGAAATATTATAAATTCATCATATATCACAGTGTAACCCAATATAAACTTAGAGAACCCAATATAAATTCATTTTTGAGTTTTTTTAAATAAAATAAAATGATATATAAATATTTATAAAATATAGTTTTTTATGATGTTTGTTTGATCATGCCTAATGCAAATTTTGACCTGAAAAAGGTCGAAACAATAGTTCTTAATCGATCATTTTTTTTTCTACAATTGAGCTTGGTGTTGAGTTAGTTTTACACGTAGAGCCCATTATAATCAAAGAAAACATTCAAATCCCAAAATTTCTCTATGATTGCTAATGAACTCTGATATCAACCGTTTGTAAATAGTATTCACTATTGCATTAAAGTATAGTTGAATAAATGATCTCGTACTTATTTCATAATAGGAATTGAGCTTTATGAGTAACTAATTCATTAGTCTATTATATGTTTTGAAGAGAGGTTCAACCGGTTATTTTTCGCCTAAAAAAGAGGGAGATTGTAGGTTTGAACTCGTCTGACCTAAGTTTGGTATCTTATGAATAGTGGGCTCATCCGTAGAGCGTTTTATACTGATATCTGCAGACCATATTGACTACAGGGGTCTAAATCTCTACCGAAATATCAGACAATATCCGTAGATTTTTATTTTTACCCCTGATGAATGACTGCTAATGTGACAAAAGCAACAGATTTTTCTCTTTTAATATCTACCATGATGGGTGGGAGAATACCTTGATTTCCAGTATGCAAGTCAAGGCCCAATAACCCAAAGGGAGCAAACCAATGCAGTTGCATTAAAAACGAAGATAAAGAGCAATGACTAAATGGGGAAGACAACAGTTTTGAAAATAAAAATGAACAGAAATAAAAAAAATTACAAACAAGATAAGAAGGACAAGTATGCTCAAGATTATGAACTCCTCAGTCATATAAAATGCAAATAATTCTATTTTCTATTAGACTTAGAACACTACGTTCAGACTTTTTTTCTTTTTTTTTTTATAACTAGGATTAAAAAAAAACAATTCAAATTTAAATTCTTTTACCAAGATGTTATTTTTAAAGGATAATCACCTATAAGTCAGGTCGTATTCTGATAAAATCAAAAGAGGATAAAGAAGTATTTTTCTGCAGATAACCCAACGTTGGGTATATTAATTGGTCTGACGGCGTAAACTCATGACATACTGTGTAAGGCATCCCCTTTGAGGTTTTGTAGTGACTTAAAGAGACTAAAAACATTAGTTGATCAAGAATTTCCTCCAAAATTCAAAAAAGAAAGTGTTTTTCTTTGGATAAAAAAGTGCATTGCATGAAGTGTTTCTATCCGAGTTAGAAATGCACACGACAACAATTTAACACACACTAAAATTAAAGGTCTTCTATTATGTCTTTACAAACATTTACACAGGAATAAAGTTGAGTCAGTAGCTGTCCTACGATCTGTCTCACATTTCAAGTTCCTTTTACATTTACATTTAAAGTGATCTGTTCTTTGTCCCATTCCTTAATTCATACTCACTTTCTATGTTGGAGGGTGCAAGTGTGCAACACACTATCTTTATTTTTATTTTTATTTCCACAAGTCCCAACTCTTCTAAATTTTTGATTGCTTGAACTGCAAAAGGATGCCTCGTCCCCATGACAATGTACTTCAATATAATATATTGTCTAATAAAATCAAAGAACTCTTCCAAATGAATGGACTCGTCTCCGATATCATTTTAAAAAATAAAATTATATAATGTCACTATTTATTTCATTTTTTTTTTTGAAAAAAGATTAACCCCCTTTCCAAAAAAAATCACACAAAAGGAATAAGAACAGGCATCATGATTTTAATACCATAACAACGCCTTGCTCACACTTTCATGTTTAAAATAGTTCATAGTTAAAGCTTTCCTTTCCCCTCTTTTTTTTTTTTTTGTTTTGTATCAGAACAAGAAAATATGATTCTATTAAAGTATTTTTAATGTGCAGAATTCAGCATTCATATCAAGATGTGACAATGGTACGCAACATTTGTTTTTCAGAAAAAATAAAATAAAATAGTATTCAACATTCAAGACATGGGAGATGATATTTATTTATAAAAAAAGAAGTTCAAACAACATGTCACTATTTTGAAAAATATTCATTAACGTGCAAAGTTAGCCTTCAATATCAACATATCACAGTACCATTCAGCATTCAAAACAGGATCCAATATGCATATTAGTGTAAAACTCTATAAAGCAACGGCTCTCTGGTTCTCTAGTAAAAATATAATTGATGCTTGATTGCTCGAGTCAAGATGGAGTTTCATATGCTAGTCTGGTTGGGTAAAGGTTCAGACCATTTGGATCTGGACTTGTGCCATTAGTCCATATGACTGTATAAACCAATGCATGGTTACATGATTTATGTTCAATAATTACTTAATATATAAGCAGAAAATTGAAAGCAACATTAAAGATGGACTATGTTTGGTTCATTGAATAAATGTGAATGGAATAAAATGAGCTGAATGTATTTAGACTTAATTAAAATATAAATTTATTTAGCTTATTTCATTCTATTCACACTTATTCAATTTTAAGGTGGCAAAAATCACTTAGGACCTCTTAGTCTTCGGGCATAGACTTCTTTCGTACACTATTTCTTACAAAAATTTAAAACATATGAAAAAGCCAAATTTCTCCTCTAATTCTTTGTAGTCGAGCTTTTCAATCCGTCATTATGTTTTGAGAAGTAGAAAGGAATTACGATCCTCTTTGATCCCCATTTTCACTTGAAAGCATAGGAATTTGTTGATAGTTGAAATAATTGAACATGTTTGCATAGAAAATATAAAGCAAATACTGAAAATTCTACGGAAGCATTTCTTAATTGATTTATCTAAAAATAAGAGGTTTTAAATCCATTGAAATTACTTCTATCTTTTTATATTCTAAATAAGAAGGAAAATTGGTTTTGAATCTTTAGTATTGATATGAAATTGTTGAGAAAATTAATTATAATATTCATTTTGAAATTCATCGAGAAAAATATATATATTGATATGATATATATCCTGTGATTTCAATATTAAATAATTAATTGAAAATCACTGGAAAAAGAAAAAAAGAGATCAAGATAAGTTTGAAAAACAAAATCTACATTCGTAGGTGATCTTAAATGATCAAGATTTCTCAAAGTTTGAGATTGTGTTTTTTTTATAAAGTATAAATTATAATATATATTTGAAAACTAATGTCTAATCTTTAATGACCATATACATATATATTTAATATAGACATTTTCTATCAAAATAATTAATTTTATTTTTACAACAAGAAGTCTTTCTTCCTAAAAATCAACATTGACGTTTCGTGTAATAACAAAAATTAGAAATATTTATATACATGTTAAAAATTATTCTTACAGAGTTTTGAATAGTGTGTTTATATAAAATGGTGAAATAAACGTAAAAAATAAGAAAAAACTGAAAATGGGCACCAAAATTTCAAGATCAACAATTTAAAAATGGAACAAAAAATTGGACGGCCTGGATTGAAGCGTGCTATGACTTCTAATCGTGGAAGACCAGCGCAGGTGACTATGAAGTCTTTCTCCGTTCTCCACAGAGAGAGAGAGAGAGAGAGAGAGAGCAGACGCCCTTGGCATTTTCTTACTTCATTCTCTCTCATATCTCATAGCTCATACCTCATATCTCATATCTCATATCTCATTACTTCATTTCTCACCTCTTCCTTCTACTGAGATTCGGGTTCGCCGTCTCCTCCGGAAATCAGAAACCAAACCCTAGCTCCTCCACTCAAAAACCCTAATTTCGGCGCCTCGATTCAGTGCCTCTTTTCACCTCTAGATTCAGCTGAAATCTCTCTCTAAACTTCTCATCAACGATGGAAACTCCGTCCTTTCCCTTCATTGGTGGTTGAAATGCTGCCAAAATCGAAGGTAAATCTTTAAATATTTAAACTTTATAATTTTCACTATTTTGCTATTTCTTGGACTTTTATTTCTAATTTCTTGTTTTTTTTTTCTTTGGCCCTTTTTTTATTTGGCCGTTGAATTTGTCAGTGTTTTGGTTTCTGAAAATTCTTTATTTTTTTCTTTGGGAACAGGGTTTCGGTCATCTTCAGATAGGGTGCTGCTGGTATTTTCCTTTACTGGAAAAGTGCTTCCTTTTTAATTTTTCTGCATGGTTTGAACGGGAAGAGAAGGGGAAGAGGCTATGGAAGGAGATGAGCATCGTGTTATGTTGGCATGTCTTGTTTCGGCTGCGCTTTTCTCCATTCTCAGTTTTCTCTCTTTTTCTATACTCTGGGCTGTGAATTGGCGCCCATGGCGGATTTACAGGTACCTTCTTTTTCCTACTAATAGCTTGGTTTCACTTTAATCTATGTGAATGAATGTGGAATGCATAGGGGCTACCAATGCTTGATACCATCATTACTGAAATGAATGCATGATTTTGTAGTTTATTTTGATCATCTTGAGCCCAATTTTACTGTTGTAGCTAATAAAACTGCAGTTCCGCTGCTTGGTTCTAGGCCAATTTTATCTGTTTTCTCATCTAGTTTTAGAAATAACCACACTCAATTATTCTGTCATTATGATCAAGACAAAGGTCATATTGTGATTAAGAAAACACTGATACCTTCAGTTTTTAGCAATGACACTTTAAACGGCAGGCGAGGTTTGGCATTCTTTTAATAGGAGCATGTCTGCAAACATTTCATTACTAGCTTGATTTCGTCTAATTCCATGCAATTGAATGGGTAATGCATTGGGGCTAACAGTGCTTGATTAATGTCATTACTGAAATGAATGTATGGTTTTGTGATTTATCCTCGATCATCTTTACCTCCAATTTTACTATTATACCCAACCAAACCACATTTCTGATGCTTAATTCTAGGCCAACTGTATCTGTTTCTGTATTGAGTTTGAAATAGCCAATTATGCTGTTGTTATGATGAGGACAAAGGTCATCTTGTAATTAAGAAAACACCAACGTGCATGATTTTTAGCAATGCAACTAGCTTTATATGGTAGTGTGATTTGGTATTCTTTTAATAGAGCATGCCTGCAAACATTTTTTTTTTTTCATTTATATCAGATTGTTATAATTCATGTGCAGCTGTTGCTACTGATTGCATGGCGGCTTCAATTGATAAACTGTACCTTTTAAAATAGTTTAAAATAGTGACAAATCATGACTGAAGTTTTGAATTTAGCCTTTGATATTTCAAATTCTAGGGTTATTTATCCTTTTTTATTGTTTCCAGGATTATTTCAATCCATGTGTATCTGTGCATTTTTTTTTTTATTATTATTATTTGAACATTGATGGACCTACAGATAATTCTCATACATGTTTAAGTGGGTGTCATGCTTGCCATTTACTGAGAACAGTATAGAGGACATGCACACTAGAGATTTTTAGCCATCCAAACAGTTTGTTATCTTTAATTTTTGGCACGACTTTCGGACTTCATCTGGGCTTGAGTTTGTATTTATTTATTTTCTGTATGTGAGATAGAGGAGTGTTATGAAGCATTTTTGTTTAACCTAGCATGGCTTTTTATAGGTTTCCCATGGGAAAGAATGATGGGGGAGTAAGTAAAGGGCATGTAATGCATGGGCGAGGGGTTAGAATTGAGTACTTAGAGGATTTTTTTTTGTTTTATTATGATTTTTTTTCGAAGGTTTTGTAAGTGTGCAGATAACATTTGAAGGATTGTCGTTATTAGAGCTGGCATTGTTTTGCAACACGTCCTGAGACATCCTTGCGAACAAATTGTCAGTAAAGGGTCAAGTGTACTGTTCCAAAAAAAAAAAGAGATCTGTTTCTGTTTAATTGTCCTATAGGGTGGCTACTCTTACAAATATGATTCGTAATTTTTGGAGGTTCTATTCAATTTTATTCTGCTCGTTGTCAAAATGTTGGTGTTGCTCATTACTTCAAGTCTACCTCTGTGACTTCTGCTATGAATGACACTCCCACTTCAATTTTGACCTCTATAATTGCTTGTTTGGGTTTTGATGCATATCTTTTTCCAGTGGATTTCTAAGGATATGATGTGCTACTGTTTTCATTTACAAGGTTTCATTGGTTTCCTTCTTGATTTTATGTGATGCATTCAGACAATTACTTGGCCTGCTGATATCATTTGTTTGATTATTATAGCCCCCTCATGGTGTTTATCCTCATATTTTTCTCTTCTCCAATTCTTCAGTTGGATCTTTGCCAGAAAGTGGCCAGAAATTCTTCAGGGCCCTCAGTTAAGTGCAATATGCAGTTTTTTGTCTCTTTTTGCATGGACGGTTGTTCTTTCTCCAATTGCAGTGCTTATCATTTGGGGGGCTTGGTTGATTTCAATCTTGGAACGAGATATAATTGGGCTTGCTGTCATAATGACTGGTATGGCCCTTTTGCTGGCATTCTATGCTATCATGCTTTGGTGGAGGACACAGTGGCAAAGTTCAAGTATGTTTCTTCTCCTTCTTGTATATTTAGAGTGCAATCCCTGCAGTTATTGAAAATATGATTGCAAATACAAGTATGTAACTCATGCCTTAACTGTGGGAGATGTTTTTACATGTTTTTACCATATCAGTAGTTAATTGTGCAATCTGGCTATTGATACTTGGTCAATATGTTCCTTAAAAATATGTTGCTTCATAATTATAACATCCAATTCTTGGAGGCATTTCTATTCAAATCGTACAGGTAATAGCACTATTTTTTCTTTCAGAATATATCAATTTACTAGTCCTTTTTTTTTTGAAATGTTGATGGATTTTATTGACAACAATTTATCTGTAACATTAACTGGTTCTCTTTTGCAAGTTAAGCCAACCTGATCGAATCTAATGTAATGAAGTTTGACAGCTGATGCTTTTTTTACCATTTATCCATTTTATATGTCATTTTTTTTTATTGCTTATATGCTTATTATGCATTTTTTCTCTAGGTTTTCCTGAAGTATTCTATATATAAAATCCAATGTATCTCCTCTATTCCATTTCAGCAAGTTTGTTTTCATGTATTTGGTATGCAAATCTTATGTTTCTTTTTTGGAAGCTCATGCCTCTTGGTTTCCTTAACAGGAGCTGTTGCTATTCTTCTTCTTCTGGCTGTGGCTCTCCTTTGTGCGTATGAGCTTTGTGCTGTGTATGTCACAACAGGTTCAAGTGCTTCTGAACAATATTCCCCTTCTGGCTTCTTCTTCGGTGTATCAGCAATATCATTAGCAATCAACATGCTCTTTATTTGCAGAATGATTTTTAATGGTAATGACATTGTGATATGTTCTTTTTTATAATGAGTCTGAAAATTTAAGTATTCTTTCATGGTATGAGACGATACGATTTTCCACACAGCTATTGAGAAGGGTTTTCTAAATATTTATGTTGCAGGAAACGGCTTAGATGTTGATGAATACGTTCGAAAGTCATATAAATTTGCCTATTCTGATTGCATTGAAGTGGGTCCTGTGGCTTGCCTTTCAGAACCACCAGATCCTAATGAATTATATACTCGAAAATCTAGTAGGCAAGTTCTTTGCCCGTTTTTTTTGGTCTGCAGTTTCTTATTACATACTTTTTAGAACATTTTATATCATTTGATGGGGTATTTGGTTTATCATATTTCTATTTTTGGACTTCCAAGATGGTGCTCTCTCTTCTCTCCATCTCGAGATAGGTGGTTTTTTTATATGCTTCCAACTTTCCATATTTTGGAGATAATCTGTTGTTATGGTGTTGTTTATGTAGGGCTTCACATATTAGTCTTCTTTACCTTGGATCACTGGTCGTTCTCCTTGTATACTCCATTTTATATGGTTTGACTGCAAAGGAGGGACCTTGGTTGGGAGCTATTACATCTGCTGCTGTTGTCATTCTTGGTTTGTTCTTATGTTTTCTACGTTACATGCATCCATTCATTGTTATTGTTGTGCTGTGTAGGCATATTTTGATGGTGCATGTATGTTCTTTTTTGTATATATTGTCACAGACTGGAATATGGGTGTATGCTTATATGGATTTGAGCTTCTCAAGAGTCAGGTTGCGGCACTATTTGTTGCTGGCACATCCCGAGTCTTTCTTATTTGCTTTGGAGTACATTACTGGTTTGTTAATGCCTTTTAATCATCAAGATAATGTGTTTGCATTATTATTAGTATTATTTTTTGATTTATATGTGCTTGCATATTTGTCTGGTTTGAATTTAGTAGTATCTTTTCTCATATAGTTTTCTAAAATTTTTACTACTTTTCTCCCAAGGTATTTGGGACATTGTATTAGTTATGCAGTTGTGGCATCTGTATTGTTGGGTGCTGCTGTTTTTCGTCGTCTATCTGTTGCAAACCCATTAGCTGCGAGGAGAGATGCTTTGCAAAGTACAGTGGTTCGCTTGAGAGAGGGCTTTCGGCGAAAAGGACAAAATAGTTCGTCCAGCTCTTCTGAAGGATGTGGTTCAAGTGCAAAACGTAGTAGTAGTGCTGAAGCAGGTCAACTTGCAAATGGGATTGAAGCTATGTATAGAAGTACTGGGCATTGTGCTGGAGATGCTAATAACTGGAATAGTGTGGTAATAACTGGTGGAAATGCTCATGAAGGTGTGCATAGTGACAGGAGCATTGAGAGCGGAAGGCCTAGTATAGCTTTGCATAGCAGCTCTTGTCATTCAGTCGAAGGGGGGATGGTTTTGGGTGACAAGAATTTTGATAACAGCAATTCTGTTGTGGTTTGTTCCAGTGGTGGTTTGGAGAGCCAAGACTGCGAGTCAAGCACATCAGGTCAACAGGCACTGGATCTGAATTTAGCACTTGCCTTTCAGGAAAGATTGAATGATCCTAGGATTTCATCCTTGTTGAGAAGGAAGGCTAGACAAGGTGACCGAGAATTGGTTAATCTACTGCAAGATAAAGGTCTTGATCCTAATTTTGCTGTGATGCTAAAGGAGAAGGGCTTGGACCCAACCATTCTAGCGTTACTGCAGAGAAGTAGTCTAGATGCAGATAGAGATCATCGTGATAATACTGATGTTCACACTGATTCAAATAGCTTGGATAATGCCACGCACAATCAAGTTTCTTTTTCAGAGGAACTGAGACGTCAGGGGTTGGAAAAATGGCTTTATTTTTCAAGAGCTGTTTTCCATCTAATAGCAAGCACCCCAGAACGAGCTTGGGTTCTTTTCACTTTTATCTTCATATTTGAAACTATTGTCGTGGCGATTTTTCGTCCGAAGACAGTAAAATTGATTAATGCTACTCATGAACAGGTGAGGAATATTGTTTTGCATAGTCAATTGCATCTATTTTTGTTTTTTCTTGATATTCTTCCATTTTTCTTGTAAATTAAATTTGGAAGCCTTTCCATTTGCAGTTTGAGTTTGGCTTTTCGGTGCTGCTTTTATCCCCTGTTGTCTGTTCTATCATGGCCTTTCTCTGGTCACTAAAAGCTGAAGAAATGGCCATGACATCCAGACCCCGAAAGGTACATTATACAGTGTAAAAATGATTTTTGCTAACTGAAATCCCTTACTGGATATTTGTTTTTTTTTTATCAGAGGCAAATTTTCATTAATTTCAGTAGCATTTTGATATATATGTTCTGTTTTTTGTTTAAACCTTGTGCCATGGTACAAGGGGGATTAAAAGTGATACCATACTCCATTTCCACTGTTATGATTGCGTGGATGGCACAAGGGGGATGAAAAGTTATACTGTACTCCATTTCCACGGTTATGATTGTGTGGACAGACTAGTAATAACTTACTGAAATGAGCTGTAATATTGCTGAAGTTAGGACTCAGAATTTATGGTTTTTTTTCATTAGATTGCTCTGAAATTGTGTTTCAAGAGGTGACCTTACATATGTTAAGTCCTAGCATTACATTTCTGGAAGGTTCTGCCGCTTTGAGTGGTCTACTCTCATAGGCATAATTAGAACTGTTGTGATGTGGAGAAAGTGCAATTGGAGTATTACTGATGTAGCCCTAGGTTCAAATAGAGAAACTTTGGAGCCACAATTTGGAATTTTAGGATCTAGACCTTTACAAATCTAAACCCAAGGAATATGAAAATTGGTTCAATTAAAATTGAAGTAATTCCAGAAGTCAAATCGCCAAATAAATGGATTAGGAGACCTTTTTCTAGATGCACCAAGGAAATAAGCTGTGAGAAAATTGACTCAATTGAATTGAGGAAATTCCAAATTCTATTGTGAACTCAAGTATATGTTTATTCTCACAATGAAGAAATTCACACTCGCCAAGAACACCTTGAATGAATGATTTGCTCAAAGGAAATCAAGACACCCAGTGAATAACAAGAAAACTTGGAACACAAATTTTTCCGGAATTCTTAAAATAAACTCACACATAAAAGGGGTCGAATAATGTTCACACAAAACTGGATGCCCCATTTGCACCTCAGGGTCTCTTATTTATTCTTTTTTCTAGAGCCATATAGGCATGGCACCAAGCCCTACAAAATCTCTGTTGTAGTTGGCATTATGCTACCCCATTGATCCTATTACTCCTTCGTTCTCCTGCTATAACGTGACGCATCATCGTCCAATAGTCTCCTCCAATAAAATAAAGAGTCTTGAGCATAAAGAGATAAGAAACAAATAAGTAAAAAGAGCCCCCAAGATCTCTCTATCCCATGGGTGCCCTTTGCATTGCCAATCTTATGCTTTGGAGAGAGAAAAGGTCAGTGCGAGAGAATCTCTTTTCTATTCTCATGATATCCTCATGCGGCATGTACTTCATGCTCTTATCACCTTCCTTTGATGTAGACCCTTATGATTTTTAGGGATAAGGCATGCTCATTTGTCGCTCCTAGCATACCCTAATTTCTAGGTTGACTTAGACTTGGTCCCGTACTGATTTTGTGAAAAATTAGTAGACTCATAGCTCAATGTTTTAGGCCAACTTAAAAGCACATTTTACCATTGGCTGCAGTTCTAAAACCTTTAAGAACTATTTTTTTTTTATCTTTCAAATGTCAGTGAAGATTCGAACATTTTAGTTGAGTTGGTAATCCATTTAACACTACTGATTTCTGAGTGTTACCTGTTATGTTTTTAACGTTGTATCTTTATGTATAATTTTTTACCTTGTTGCAGTAATTTTAAAATAGCACGCGCACATACACACACATACACACGCATATATGCATATTTTCCTCCATTCTCTGTGACTTGGTGACTTTGTACCCTTTTTTATATCTCCACTTCAATTGAAATACTCCTGTGCCTCTTTATTTGTCATTGATTTTTTTTTGAACTGTCATCTCTGACATGATTACATGACTTCAAATTTTCAGTATGGGTTCATTGCGTGGCTCTTGAGCACGTGTGTGGGTTTGTTGCTATCTTTCTTGAGGTATACTATGTTCATTTTTCTTGTAGTTTGATCAACTAACAGCATTTTATTTACTTTGCATATTGTGATTTGGTGTTTCCTGTGGGTTATGCACTTATACCATAGCTTATGGGTAGAATGTGGTGTGTCTTACTCTACTAAAATGTTGGTTAAAAAATATAGTTTTTCTTTTCCCATTTGTTGGATAAGTTGTTCCTGTGCTATTCACTAAAAGTATACCTACTCTTGACATTGTGATTGCCATCTCCCTTTTGTCTAGTTGCAGTTTGTTGTAACAGGCCTATTGTATTTTGTTTATTAGATGGTAATTACGTCTTTGACATATGGTTTTATTTATGATCTTGTAGGCACTAAGTTTTTGGCTTAAATTGCTTGTGAATTTCTTTTATTACCCAAAAATCCTTTAATAACCACAAGCAAAAACTCTTAATTGCAAATTATCTGTTAAATGAACAAAATAAATCTCTTGTTATCTATTGTGTGTTGATGCAAACATCTATGCCGTAGGTTTGGAAAGCATGATTTTCTTTCTTGACTTAGTGGTATCACATGCAACCATCCATGGACTCCTTTTCAAACAAGTGCAAAACCCTGATTTAACTCTTCTGGTCACTTGCTATGAGAATTACTCTGATTTAAATTAAAACACAAGTCTAGTTGTATCTTTCCAGCCACAACAACCTAAAATCAACATAGAAGAACATTTTGGTCACTAACCATAAGTCAGCATTTGCTAATTTACCTTTATCTTGTATGATTTTATTTGAGATGCCGGCTTTTGTGATAAAGAAATTGGAGAAAGAAATTGTAGAGGGATTCCATCAATGATTCACTTGAATTTCATACATGTTTGCACTAATCATGGACGACTTAACATCAGGAATCCAAGATGAAGTGCCATGGTGTATGCTTTTTGCAAATGATATAGA
Organism: Chimonanthus praecox; assembly: GCA_022113865.1. NCBI lineage: Eukaryota > Viridiplantae > Streptophyta > Magnoliopsida > Laurales > Calycanthaceae > Chimonanthus > Chimonanthus praecox. The sequence continues at coordinate 68,512,026 of CM039089.1, read as the reverse complement.
ATCAATTAGTGAAGCGAAATAACTACTCAATCCAAGATTTTAATTGTGGAGGAGATTGCTGGAGTAAAATAGTTTGAAAATTAGTAGAACTAAGAAAGAATACATTGTATATAACTTCAGTGGATTGGTTGATAATAGGGGCAACTTGGTAAAATTGAAAATGACTTAGTTGCATATGTGATAAGTTTAGATACTTGGGCTCTATGGTAGAATCTCAAGGAGGTTTGAACTTAGATATAATGAGTATGATTGGAGCGGGGTGGGCAAAATGTAGACAAACTAGTAGAGTCTTGTGCTATAAAAGAGTCCATCTTCGCCTAAAAGGACGATTTTATAAACAAGTAATTAGATCTGCAATGCTCTATGAAGCAGAAAGTGTTGGGCAATGAAGGAAAGACAAATAGTTAAAATTAGGATAGTGGAGATGCCTGTGCTATGTTGGATGAGTGGATTGACCCTAAAAAATAGAGTTAGAAAAGAATGCTTAGGGATAATTTATAGATTAGCCCCAATAGATGACAACTTGAGAGAAACTCGTTTGAGATGGTTTGGTTATGTTATTAGAAGATCAAATATGGCTCCAATGCTTAAAGTTGAGAGGCTACAGATTGAAGGCACTAGTGGAGGTTGATCTTTGAAAGAATGGAGGGAAGGGATAAAGAAGGACATGTTAGATTGTAGAGTGACTAATGATATGGTTTATGATAATGTCAATTGGAGAAGAACTCGTAAAGCTGACACTTGATAGATGGGATGTTGTCTATGATGATGATGATAGTTGTTGGGGGCATGTGTCAGCATGTGATGCGGCCATCATAAGCCCAATTGAATTAAGTGAAGATGATGAAGCTCACTGGGATGGAATTGATACATTTACATGCCAAATTCTTGCAAGTATTGATGGCAATATGTGGTTTGCCAAGGAGCTTTCTTTCTAATGGACCATTTCCATGCTAAGAATAAGCCCATATGAATTTGCTATGTGCCAAGGCCTGTTTGGACATGAGTTGGGCCTTGAAAGCTCATATTAGAAGGCCCACTTGCGGCATACAAGCTGAAATGGCGAATTTTCCATCTCATATGACATGCCATTGCCCATATGACATGTCATTGCCTAGTTGGAAGCCATGTAATTTTTATTTTTCTTAGATAGGAAATTTTACTCAGGGATGTGGCTTGACACTGCAGGCAGATTTGAGGTACCAAATGATAGTGGATTTTCATAAAATTGGATTCATTGGAAAGCTTATTCAATTACCTTTCCAACAAATCCAAATTTGCGAAATTCCGATATACGTAGACGAAGTTATAACAATTTTTGTATCCAGGTGTCAGAGAGTGACAATAAACTGTAATTTTTTGTTTTTTTGTTTATTTTTTCAACCATGAATCTCTATAAATTGGAGGCATGGATGGCCATTGTTGTACACATCAAGTTGAGTTTGAAATTTATGAAAGCAAAAGTGCTTTTGGGTCTCTCCATCGTGTGGTGAGTCTTGTTACCTTGAGGGCTTTGATTTTGTATTGCATTTATCATATAGCTTGTTACCTTCTGATTTCTTTTGCTCTGAGTAAGCATGTATTTGCCCTTTCTTGGTGCAGTAAATCATCTGTTATACTTGGTTTGGCTTTGACTGCCCCACTCATGGTAGCCTGCCTTTCAATTGCCATTCCAATATGGATGCACAATGGATACCGATTTTGGGTTTCACGAGTAGGCTCTGCAAGTCAAGAACACAACCATCAGACTACTGGTGTTAAGGAGGTTTGTGATGCCACTGCATTCATTATTTTCCTTTTCATATATAGCTGTAAGGAGATAATTACATATTCATCATGCATGTCCATGTATTGTGCTTGTTGGAAGCTTTTGAAGTTTTTTCACTGCAACTTTTTTTTTTTTAAATTCTAATATGACTCAAACCTGCCCCTTTTATAATAGTAAGTTCAAAAAGAAAAAAAGAAAACAGTGAGAACTTGCCAATTGTGCTGAGGAATGTGCTTCTATAACGAGGCTTAATATGTTTGATGGTTAGCATCATTAATGAATGAAACTTTATTTATTGATGAATTGTTCATCCATCCTAATGGACTTACTAGTATTTATGAAGAGCTCATCTATCCTGGTCGACCAACTGATAATTGTTTCATGGATGTGTGTTAGATGGGAGAGGGGCTGTTTCCCTAGTTTGTTAGGAGAGGCTGTTTCCAACTAGTTGCTCTATGGTTTCTAGTCCTGGATCATTGATCTAAATTCTTTTGACAATCATAGGGTGGTGATGGATCACAGTGTTGTGAACATCCGGTTAGATCCTGTTTCAATATAATATATCTGCACGAGATGCCCTTTTTAAAAAAAGAGAGTTGATTTATGATTTTGAAGTTGTTAAAATATTGCTTGTTATTCAGTCTCTAACTTGTTTTTTCTTGTTTGTTTCAGGGTACTATCCTTGCAATCAGTGTGTTTGTCTTCATTGGGTCAGTTTTGGCTCTGGGTGCAATTGTATCTGCGAAGCCCTTAGATGATTTGGATTACAAGGGGTGGAATGGAGATCAAAGTGGTTCTACATCCCCATATGCATCATCTGTCTACCTTGGCTGGGCAATAACTTCTGCAATAGCTTTATTGGTTACTGGTGTCTTGCCAATTGTATCTTGGTTTGCAACGTACCGGTTCTCTCTCTCTTCTGCTATATGCATTGGAATTTTTACATGTAAGCTCTTTAGTTGTTCTTTCTTTTGTTGCCCCAGTTTTGTGTTGGAAATTATGTTGTTATCTCGTGATAGATATCATCATCATGATGATTCCTAAAGTGATTTCAATAGGACACTAGGTAGAATGCAAAAGTGAATTAAAAATGGTAGCCATAGGTGGGTGGAAAAATAGCTTTGATTGAAATGATGATAATTCCTAAGACCCGTTGGTTGTGTGTGCTTCTTCCTTTTCCTGCAGTTGTCCTTGTAGCATTTTGTGGTGCATCTTACTTGGGGGTGGTGAATTCTCGAGATGATCAGCTTCCAACAAAAGGCGACTTCCTTGCTGCTTTACTTCCCTTGGTGTGCATTCCTGCAGTGCTATCACTTTGTACTGGTCTTTACAAATGGTAAGGGGGACAGCGCCGTTTCCACTATAGTTTCTAGCAATGAGAGCAGTTTTTTAAAAGTTGATGTAACTTGCAGGAGAGATGATGACTGGAAACTTTCTCGAGGTGTTTACGTATTTGTTGGGATTGGGCTTATTCTTTTGCTTGGTGCAATATCAGCTGTCATAGCTATAAATTAGACCTTGGACGGTGGGTTGTATTTATTTTGGGTTTGTTCAGCTTTTGTCATGATGTTAGACATTCCATTATTACATTAAATCATTATCGCCAACATTTTTACCTGCTTTATTGACATTCTGACAGATAGGATTTGCTTGCCTGTTGGTTCTCCTCCTTCTTGTTCTTGCGATTGGTGTTATCCACTATTGGGCTTCAAACAACTTCTATCTGACCAGAATGCAAATGTTCTTCGTTTGCTGGCTTGCATTTGTTTTGGCGTTGGCTGCATTTCTGGTTGGCTTATTGGAAGGTGATAGCAACATCCTTTATGTTCATCATATATTTTATTCTTTGTTGAACCGCTTTTCTTCCTGTCTTATTGTTAAATTGTTCATTAACATTGTTCTAAAATCTTAATGATTACAGATAAGCCCTTTGTTGGTGCATCCGTTGGTTACTTCTCTTTTCTTTTTCTTCTTGCTGGAAGGGCATTGACTGTAAGTTACATCTTGTGTTGCTGGTTGCATTATGGATCAATAAGAGAGTTCTACTTGCAGTGTCTATATGCATATTTATTTTCCACTTTGCGTTTGGCATGTTCTTTCCATGACATATTGAATGAATCCTTTCCTCAGGTGCTTCTTTCACCTCCCATTGTAGTCTATTCTCCGAGGGTTTTACCAGTTTATGTTTATGATGCTCATGCAGATTGTGCCAAAAATGTCAGGTATGTCTAGAATGTTTCAAAGTTTGATCACTTGTGACCCCTTTTAGTTGATATAGCTATCCCCCTTTTTAGTTGAATGTTAAAATTAATATGTATATCTCCCTGTTATTTCCTTCTTTTACTTCATTTGATCCTTCTGTAAAATTTTATTTTTAAGGTTTGGTTACGTCCCTGTGCAAACCCATGCCTGATGTTTGCTAAACTTTCTTTTAACAGTGCTGCATTCCTTGTTCTATATGGAATTGCTTTGGCAACTGAGGGCTGGGGTGTTGTTGCCAGTTTGATAATATATCCCCCTTTTGCTGGTGCTGCTGTATCGGCAATTACTCTTGTTGTGGCTTTTGGCTTTGCCATATCTCGTTCATGCCTGACACTAAAGGTGAGTGAATCATCACCAAAATAATCATTAAAGAAATTTCCTTATTTATCTAGGTTGGTTTTGTTTCCACATTTCCATGACCCTATAATTTCATTCACTAAAAAAAAAAAAAAATCCTATATTATAACATGTTCTATGTTACAATTTTCCATGTTCCCACTGTTTCATTGATGCAATTCAAGTCTTCCTCGACCTTCATTCTTTCCAGTTCCTTGCAACCCTCTGATACTTCAATTCTTTTATGCTCAGGCCCTGTTTAGTAGCTTGGAATTCCTTTCGAGAACTTAGTTGTTAAAGTACAGAGAATTCTACATAGTTTGCAACCCACCAAGGAACTGTCATCTATGTCAAATTGACCCTATCGTTATTGCATGAGTTACAGAATTTTGTTGAGGAGCCTGGATCAGTGTCACTTAGACTTTCATCTCTCTCTCTCTCTCTCTCTCTCTCTCTATCTCTCTGCGTGGATGTGTGTCTGTCTTTCTTTTTTTGAAAAGGCAACTAAAACAATTATTTAAAGCAAAAGACAATTTCAACAATACAAAATCAGTATCAAAGGATTATACTGCTCATCTATTGAAAACAACAAATGAAAAGAGGTCAATAGAAGGATCACTTCTCTTCACCCTCTAGTTTGTGAGAAAATGTGCCACCCAATTCGTTGATCTCCTTACATGAGTGAACAATATATCCCTCCCTCTGCAAAGTCTTCTAATTCCTCTAAGGATATGAATCAACTTCTGTGGTGGTTTCTCTTTGCCTTTTGTTGATGCTATTACATTTTCTGAGTCACCCTCAATGATTAGCCTCCCACTCCCAACAGATGTCAATAACTCTAGGGCATATCTAACTTCCAAAATCTCTGCCTCATTCGAATCCCTAATTCTGACTAATGATGACAAAGATAATTTCATCTCCCTTTCCTTAATTGTGTAAGAACCCTCCAATACTTGTTGGTCTGGGTTCTCCCCTAGCCGTGCAATCAACATTGAATTAGAATAACCTATTGGGTTTGAATTCCACCTTTGAGCCACTTTCTCCTTCCTTGGGCCTACACAATCCCTCCAACTACTAACCAAGTCTGCAATAGTAAAATCCTCAAAACTCCTTACTACTAGCCAACCGATCAATTTCCATTTATCCCTCTCAATCAATTGTTCCTTTCAACATTGCGTACGTTGAAAAATCCTAGAATTCCCTCCTAAATAAACAAACCATAAAATAGCTGCTGGAATAGAATTCCGAGCTGATTTCCCCCTTTCCCTGAAAGGACCCCCTCCCAACTTCCCATGACACCTACTGTTAGTGTTTTTTAGAAGTGCTTGAACAACCCATCCAAATCTATTCTGGTCTCTCACATTAATGATTTCATTTGCCTTCAAATAGGGTTTGAGCTGACCTAGATACGTGGGATAAAGCTTCAGTTTCATCATGCTATTGTTTTATTTCTTTCTAGCTGGGTATTGTTTAATTTTTATTTTTCATTAGTAACAATATTCATATTTATTTCCAGATGATGGAGGATGCTGTGCAGTTTCTTAGTAAGGAAACTGTTCTTCAGGCAATTGCTCGCTCTGCTACAAAAGTGAGTTCGGTTGTGCCATCAATGTTTTGTTGTTTGTATGTTGCTTTCTTCATTCATTTCTGCTGTCCTCGACCTTTTTCTTCCAAACAGTTTCAGTTTGTTTTGTACGATTATAGAAGCATGAGCATGTTGCTGGTACACCTACTATTCTAATATATGTGTCAGTGAGTTGTGTTGGTGTGGTGATGGCAGTACTGTTGTCCATATGAATGGTGAAATAAATGGGCAATCACATTGCCATGCATATATTAATGTGGCCGAAGGTATGTAAAAAATGACTCATTCTAGCCACAAGTCTGATGACTATTGCTGCTTTGGTTGAGGATGTACGTTCTGGTCATGAGATATCTGCCAACATCAAAAAGTCTATATGCTCATGTCATCCAACATGCTGTTCTTTTTATGAGTTTTCATCCAATACTTTCCTGCTCTATCCTACTTGGAATTCTACATATTTTTGTGAAGAAATTTCTTGATTCTGTTCAGTTTGCTGCTGCATGTTGTAATTTGTTTTCTTTTTAATTTCTGCTTTTGAATTTGACTGGCTAAGATGGGTTTTTATTTGTTAATCAACTTTCTCTTTTATGGTTTAGACCAGAAATGCTTTATCTGGAACTTACTCTGCGCCACAAAGGTCTGCTAGTTCAGCTGCTCTTTTAGTTGGAGATCCTACTATAACAAGAGATAGGGCTGGAAACTTTGTGCTTCCCAGAGCTGATGTCATGAAACTGAGGGATCGTCTAAGAAATGAGGAAATGGCTGCAGGTTTATTCTTTTGTGGAATGAGAAGAGGATTAGTATATCGGCATGAATCTTCTAATGATATAGGGCATAGGAGAGAAATGTGTGCTCATGCACGCATTTTGGCATTAGAAGAGGCAATTGATACTGAATGGGTGTATATGTGGGATAAGTTTGGTGGTTATTTGCTTCTTTTGCTTGGTTTGACTGCAAAGGCAGAGCGTGTGCAGGTAAACAAGAAAGCTTGTGATTTTCCCCCCCTTCTCCTACAACTAAATTCATTAACACGAGCTGGTAGCACAGTTAGTAGTTACTGCTACATCTGAAAGCTTGTGGGTTCAAGTCATCATTTAGAAAAAAAACTTAAGTTCATTGATAACAAAAATATAGTGTACAGAGATCAGTGTAAGAGTTATATACTGATAAAAAAGAAAATTACAAAAAGAAATATATCAAAGAAAATAACAATCACTCTTGTCTCTCAACTCCCACTTTCGGCAAGAAAGCTGCAGTACTGTTTGTGAATCTTCTCACATACCTAAAAGAAATCAAAGTCCTGACTCAACCTGAAAATGTCCCTGACAATTGTTGCTAATCTTCAAGGAGGTTTCTTCTTGCCTGCAGCCCAACCCATTGCATTTGCTGAATGCTGCTTCCACCCGACCACACACCAAAGCCATACTCCCTCTGTTCCTATCACTTTTATGATTGCCAAAAGTTCCACCTCATTTAAATCCTTGAGCCATAGCCTGACAAAGCTTTGAATTATGACAATCCTTTCCATCTGTAACTTAATTGCAAAGATGGTAATTTAACTACCCCTGAATCTTTGTGTGATGTCAGGATGAAGTACGCTTGAGGCTTTTTCTCGATAGTATAGGTTTCTCAGACCTAAGTGCCAAGCAAATAAAGAAATGGATGCCTGAAGATCGTCGGCAGTTCGAACTTATTCAAGAAAGGTTTGATATCAATTTTCACCTTTTGTTATGAGTTATTAGTTTCTAATTGTGTTAAAGACCACTTTATCCACCGATATCATTCTTACTTTGTTAAAATGACTTGCAGCTACATAAAAGAAAAAGAGATGGAAGAGGAAATCTTGATGCAGAGACGTGAAGAGGAAGGGAGGGGAAAGGAAAGAAGAAAGGCACTCTTGGAGAAGGAAGAGCGTAAATGGAAGGAGATACAAGCTTCTCTTATATCCTCTTTCCCAAATGTTGGGAGCAGAGATGCTGCAGCTATGGCAGCTGCAGTGCGTGCTGTTGGTGGTGATTCTGTTTTGGATGACTCTTTTGCTCGGGAGCAGGTTTCTAGCATTGCTCGTCGCATTCGTAGTGCTCAGTTGGCTCGCCGAGCAAATCAGGTTTGTTTTTACGATTTTTGCTCATTTTAGATTTGCTTTCATGAGAACAGCTTCTGAAAGGAGAAGCTAGGTAGATCCTTGTTCTGTTAAATATTCCAGTCAGATCCACATATGATTTAGATTCACTATTTTTGGAATTAATACATTTTCTTTGTCGTGTGTAAACATTTTCTTTAATTTTTTTTTTTTTTTGGGATTAACGTGTGAGAAACTTAGACACAGTCCTATTTATTTTTTCTTTAATTATTTGATCTCATGATTTTGCCAGAAACTATTTTCTGTCGTTGAATACTGTTTCTGTTGACGGTGCAACACTGTAAAATGGGTTTTCAGGGAAAAAAAACTGCAGAATGGGTTTCAGTATATCACGCATGGACATATCACGACTGGTAGAGCAGTGAATGAGTCAATGAATAAAATCAAGCAATATATCACGAAAATTTGGTAATAAATGGTTCTTTCCTGGTCAGATAGAAAATAATGAATTAAAAGAAATGGGAAATGGGTTGTTACATAGGATAGAGAAAGGTCTAAAGACATGGTTAGTGGTCTCATTCATATTTGTCCATTAAATCTGCCAAAGTTTTAGCCTTATGGTGAAATTGATACAAGTGTGATGTTAATAGTGATTAAGGAGTTTCTGGAGTACTAATTTAACAGTTGAGAGCCCCTTCCCTTCCCTTCTGCACGTGCTCCCCCCCACCCCCAACCCAACCACTCCCACACACACACCTTCTAAAAAAAGAAGAGGGAGAACCCTTAGGTGAGTTCATGTATAATGCCTTGTCATTTTGTTATCGCGCAGCATTAGTAAATCTGGGAATCTTTTGGCTTATCTGGCTGTAGTTCGGCTTTGACCAACGAACTGCTGACCCTGGAAATTGACATGTTTTCTTTTTGATGATTGGTAAATATAAATCCCCATTGTTGTTGTTATTTGAAAGGTTAGTATGGATCCCCATCATGCTATTCCACTTCCACAAACCTCGTAAACAGGCCTTGTAGCATTTATGGGATAATTTGAATTTTATGGTTAGTCTCTTAGGCTGTGTTTGGATGGAGAGAAATGGGGTGGGGACTGGAGAACCCTAGTTCTCTTACTGATTGAAGATTCACCATGTTATGGATTGTTCTCAACAAGAAAACTGTCGGGCCCTCCTGAGGGAAAGTTTTACCACTCTCCATTTCCTGCAAAAAATCAATTACAGAATCCCTTGACATCACTACTTCTATCCCCTTATTTCCTGTCATGTTCTGTCTTCAAGTACTTTTGTCTTGCCAAAGAAGACTCTCTCAATAGTGTTTACCTGCAAGGCCATATTTCCAACAAGTCAATTAGTCCCTTTGAAGGTAATGGTAGTTAAGTTAGGCACTTTTGACAAGCTGATGGACTATGCTCTGAGTTAAGGTGCATCGATCAATCAGTGCCAAGTATCTTGCTGCATGAAAGTTGCAGCTATCTTTGAGCTTTGAAGGGTGTTTCTAATGAGAATCTGAAGGGGAGTTGTTTTTAATTGCCATCTTCAGTAATCATCTGAGAAAAAGAAGCCCTTCTTAGGATGATGCTATCATAATTTGATCAAGTTTTTCACCTGAGAAGCATCCATATAGGGGGATTTGAACTCCAATTCAGATGTGCAATTAGCTGGAGAAAAGGGAATAGCATCATTCCTTGCAAATGGCTGATGTAATTGACTAGATTGGAGACCTTGTGGTTGTTCCCACATCTTATTACCATATTCAATGAGGTCATTGATTATTAAAGAGGACACTAATGTGCAATTAGCTTGGTGAAGGGGGTAACCTTTGTTCTTGGGCAGATGGCTGATGTGATTGACAAGATCAAAGACATCCTTGTGTATATCATCATATAACAAGATTAAAGACTTTATATATGTTAACATAAAAAGACTTTATATATGTTGTTACATCTTTCAACCATCTATTCTGTGGAGTAGCTCATGTTTGACGTAAACAGGATTGTTCACACCTGAATTGGTGTTTAGCGATGTATGAGCATCATCATCGACAAAATGAGACACAACATAAATTGGTTTTTGAGGTTGTGGTAAATGTATGATTTAGAAATATATTATACTTGTACAAGTTGGTATTGTTTTATTTCCCATGAAAAAGATTCAAAAAGACATTTTCCTCTGTTGCTTCCATCATTTGCAAATTATGAAGTATTCCTTTTGATTCTCATTGATACTTCTTGACAGACTGGTATTCCTGGAACTATATGTATTCTTGATGATGAACCGAGTACTGGAGGCAGACACTGTGGCCAGATTGATCCAAGTGTTTGTGAAACTCAGAAGGTTAGTTTCTCTACTGCAGTGATGATCCAGCCAGAATCTGGGCCAGTTTACCTTTTAGGAACCGAGTTTCAGAAGAGAGTTTGCTGGGAAATCCTGGTTGCTGGTTCAGAGCAAGGGATTGAAGCTGGACAAGTTGGGCTCAGATTAGTTACAAAAGGTGATAGACAGACTATTGTTGCTAAGGAATGGAGTATTGGTGCAACTTGTATTGCAGATGGAAGGTTTGTATTTCTTGTCTTCAAATGCCTTTCCCAGATGATCTTCTGGATGCATATTGCAAATTTTACAGAGTTTTCTATTTGCTTGATAACTTATTGAACAAAATTGGGCTATTAGTTGGAGATGCAAATTGACCTGACCTGAGATATCAGTGGGCTGGGATGGGGCCTGTTTTTTTGGGTCATGGCCAGGCCAGAAAATTCTGACATAATAAAAATCAGGTCAGGCTAGGATCAACCTTCTACCTGACCCACCTGCCAAGGTTGCATCTTAGAAGATAATTAATTTGGTTCTGCTTCATCCAAAGCTATCTTGTATGGCCTGTAATATGGAAGGGCTGGGTTGGGGTATGTCGGATTTAGGTTACTGGCCATGTAAAAAAAGTCTGATTTGAATTGAATTTTGGATGGAATATAGGGTTGATACTTGAACCCAACTCATCCACCTGTTTGTGCCCCCTACAATTAATTAGTCACGCATTTAACAGTTTTTTCTTATTGCCTACCCTTATTTTGATCATGTATCATCTAACTGCTTGGCAGGTGGCATATTGTGACAGTAACTTTAGATGCTGAAATAGGCGAGGCAACTTCTTATCTGGATGGGGGTTTTGATGGATACCAGAGCGGATTGCCACTAAATATGGGTAATGGAATTTGGGAACTGGGAACAGATGTTTGGATTGGCGTTAGACCACCAACAGATTTGGATGCATTTGGGAGGTCTGATAGTGAAGGAGCTGATTCTAAGATGCATATAATGGATGTTTTTTTATGGGGAAGATGTTTGACTGAAGATGAAATTGCAGCTTTTCATACCACTATGAGTTCTTCCGAGTATGGCATGATTGATCTCCCAGAAGATGGCTGGCACTGGGGTGATTCACCTTCCAGGGTATATGTCCATAATTATTCTTCATATAATAGCTTCAAAATGTTAAAATTTATGATCTCACTTGACCAGTCTTATTTGAAATAGTTTTTATTCAGTCAATTTTGTAACATTAGAAATCTTTGGAATTTTTTTGTGTATTTTGCACTGCCTACTTGCTCATTTGCCACTCACTACAGGTGGATGGCTGGGATAGTGACCCTGCAGATGTTGATTTATATGATAGGGATGATGTAGATTGGGATGGGCAATGTTCTAGTGGGAGGAAAAGAAGATCAGGACGCGAGGGAGTGGTAATCGATATTGATTCTTTCACAAGAAGGTTGAGGAAACCTAGGATGGAAACCCAGGAAGAAATCAATCAACACATGCTGTCAGTTGAAATGGCCATCAAAGAAGCACTCTCTGCCCGAGGGGAAACAAATTTCACCGACCAAGAGTTTCCTCCCAATGATTACTCTTTGTTTGTGGATCCAGACAATCCTCCTGCAAAATTGCAGGTTGGTTTCTTTGACTAGAATCTTGCTTTTGAATGTCATTGTTACACATCCTCTTAATGTTTGTTTACTCTTTAGGTTGTCTCCGAGTGGATGAGACCAACTGAAATAGTAAAGGAGAACTGTATTGATTCTCATCCATGTCTATTTTCTGGCCCTGCAAATCCTTCTGACGTCTGTCAGGTATGATCATACCTTAAGATGCTGTGTTGAAATCTAAATGTTGGTTATTAACTCTCTCTCTCTCTCTCTATATATATATATATATATAGATAGATAGATAGATATTCAAAATTGATTATAATCTTCTTATTTTATTTCAAAAATATTCCCACTTTTTTCTGAAGAGCTACATACCCCCTTTATCTGTGAAGGGTCGATTGGGTGATTGCTGGTTCTTGAGTGCTGTTGCTGTTTTAACTGAGGTCTCCAGAATATCAGAAGTGATAATTACTCCAGAATTTAATGAACAAGGAGTTTACACTGTTCGCTTTTGTATTCAGGTAACCTGTCTGGAACTACATGTGGCTATGTAAAAAAATTGGATCTGTTCAATTTTTTTTTCAATTTGTTTTTTTTTTCCTCCTTTAGATCCCTGTATCATGCATGCCATTATGGGGTTTATGAGAGCAGGTGATTCATGATGGATGGTCTTTTCGATCATTTTGTCGTAGGGAGTTTTGTCTCCCATTAATTGCAGCCCTTTTTTTTTGTGTCTCTGCAACGTCCTGCTGGCAGTGTTGATTGTAAGGCAGGACTAATTGCAGTGACCTTCCTTTAATAGATTTTGTTTCTCTTCCCCCTTTCCCTTCTCCATTGGTGGATATCATCCCCAATTTTGTAGCCTCTCATCTTAATCAAGTTACCAGGAAAATGAGGACTATATGGATTGGTTACCTGGCAACACTCATATCAGAAGAAGGTTGAATGTTTGAAATGCATCTTCATTTTTTGCTATTCAGTGGAGATGTTTGTGTTTGGCTATGCTTCTAGTCATATAAGAGTTTTGACACACGTGCATGACACTGGAAACGGGTTCCCAATCAAAGAACTAGAGGTTAAGAAATGGCTTCATAGATTAAGTGATTAAGAATATGATTCTTGATGGGCCAAGTGGAAAAGTAGAACTTGAAAAGCCTACACTAAGAGATGGGATAAAGACATCAATGGGGATGATGATGATTCTGGTCATGCATGGTTTGTGGTGGTGCTGTGGATTTTTGAGGGAGTTAGAATTATTTTTGAGAAGGGGAATTGGGTCTAATCATGACTTGTCTTTGAATAGTTGTTGATACCGTGTATGCCAGGTACTCAAAAAACATTTATTTCAATCTCATGTTCAAGTGAGGAGGATGTACATGTAATTTCAAACCCATGGGAAGAATGATGTGGCTTGTATGATGGTAGAAACCTGTAGAATCTGAGCTAAGGAATATAAACCCAATTGATCATTTTTTTGAGGTTGCATTTGGATATCTGGAGATATGGAAGTGGGGATTCTCTTAGTGGCTAGGTTGTATGGGTGCGGGTACATGTGTTGTGAATCTGACACCAATTCAAGGTGCGAACTCAGTCAATCCAAAGCATGGGAAATGTAGACTTGGCATAATATTTAAATAAATTTAGTTTTAGTTTTAGTTTTAGTTTTAGTGGAAATAAGGTGTGGAGATTGCATAAAAAATAATATACTAGTTTTACACCTAACAGTTCGAGCACAAACATATCATTATTTTCGTTTGGTTTCAACTTCCAAGAGTTGAAAGGTGATAATATTTTTATCATCATATATTCATATAGTCTGTGAGGTATCCAACATGGAGACGTGTCCAACACAAATGTGCACACATTTTGAAAAATGCATGCAACATAGCTTAGAGGGAGTCAAAAGTTGTGATTTTCCTGTAGGTAGCTAGTTGCCTAGTGGTGATCCACTGGTCTCTGTTGTACTGTGATATTTTCTGAGAAAAACTTTAGGTGAAAGGAGTGATTTCTCTACCCTTCTAGGGAAGAGGAGTGGTTCCTCTACCCTTAGTAGGATAATCAAGTTTCTCCTACAGTTGGATAATTGGCACATTTGAGCTCACATCTCCTTCAAAGTTCAAGGTCTAATGGGTTAAGGGATTTTTTTTTGAAGAAACTTCTTGTTTAAATGGAGCCCGTTGCTCTTCATTTCCACATCCAAATGCAGTCTGTGATAAAGATTCATTGAACTCAGAAGAAAGTAATATACAAAGAAAGGGAAATAAATGATAATACTAAAATGTGCATATGCAATAGCAGTCCTAAACTGATGATTACATGTGTCTTTGGATAATAAGGTCTCTTTAGTGACCTGTACTGCTGATTCAGCTAAGTGCTTTCTTTTGATTGACCAAAAAAATCAATTCACACGTTTTTTTTTTTCATATTTATGCTGGCTCATTAGATTAGCTCCTGACACTTGACTTTGAGTTCTCTGAGTTTCCATACCAAGGTGCAGTGGATGCAATCTCACCATTATATTGGGCCTGAATGGGTGTTACCTACAACATGCCTCTCTGCGTATGATATTACAGAGTAAACTATTGGATTCCTTTCTAAGGAAGAATTCAAGTGATTTATTACGTAGGCTATGAAAGGATTTTACCCATCATCTGCAAAGGGTCTTTTTCCTAAACTTCAACATTAGCATCTATATAGTCAACCGCGATGCATTTGAGATTACAGGAAAATGACTGAATCTTTGAATATACAAGGCTACAAGCCATGGTGAAGAGGTGGTGGATGGATTGCTCTGTCCTAAATTCAGAAGAAAATGATTTCTGTCATAACTCACATTCTGTTGCATTGAACCATACAAAATTGCATGAGCGTCACAGGTATCTGTGATATTTTGGTTACTATTTTCATTCTATCATGAAGTATGAGCCAATACAATCTCAATGTTATTGTGATATTAAAAATACTAGAAATAAGTAAGTCTTAATTTATTTGGAAAATGGATGTGGTTTTATTATCTTGATATTTACCTTAAGTGTCTACATTTCTAAGGCATTTTTATCTATTGTATGTGTATATATGTATTGATTATATTTCTTAAGTATTTTATTTTTGGCATTGTCTCTTCTAGTAGTTGTAAGAACAACCAAGCTTTTAAAATTATCTCCATAATATCTGGAAAAGTTAAATCACCAAAGATGAGATTTGTCACACTAACCACTGCAAATTAGTCATTGCTTTCCTGCATTGTTTTTTAAACATCTTGCAATCTAAAAGTGTGTTTCTTTCATTTCTGTTTACAAGATGTCCTTGATATTTGGATTAGTGTCTTGTTTTTTCTTAGTTGCTGCTGGAGACGAGAACTTTGTGCAGATGTCTTCCATATATATTGTATTATATAATGTAATCTTTCTCCTTTTAAGTAGGCCTGGGAATGACGAAATCCCATACCACAGTTGGAAGATGCTCAGTCAAGAAGTTGGGTCAAATGATAAGAGCCCATACCAGGAGGTGCTGTGCTTTTGGCATGATCATGGGGTTGTGAGTTTGAGTAAGCTAACCATTCTAAAAGAAAATATAAAAAGAATAAAAAGAAGGGGAAGAAGAAGGATGGCCTAGAAAAGACAAACAAACTAGTGAATTGAAAGTCTTGGTTACTTTCTTGAGAGACCAAATCTATTGATTATCAAACCCAACAAAATTCCCATTCCTATACGCTGATCTGATCAACAACTATACTTTGCAAAATTGTGAACTATATTATCACGTTTGACGGGTCTGGAGTCTTGCTCTTTTTTCCAGTTGTTGGAGTCGGTGGTGGAAACATAACAATAGGGTATTCATGAACACTGCAGAAAGTCCTCAAACTGTCTGCAGTCAGATTTTGCTAAATGCGTGCCTTGGGTCTCTTCCCTTGATGATTTCCGGAATGTTCCCATGTCCGAAATTTTGCATGCCTAGTAAGAGTGCATTGGATTGTCATAATTTTCAGTTATTGTAGTTCTTCCTTTGTTTTTCCTGATCCGGGCTTTTTTGGGTGTACTGGGTTGTACGGTTGTTTCTTTTAGTCTTTTTGTTCTTTCTATTTGCACCTCTGGTGCTTTTTCTCTATTAATATAGTAACAATTTCAAAAATAAAAATAGAAAAAACACTTATGGGTCTGGTCCATTCATTTTTGAACTAGATTTTTGGTCTCTCTGTTACCTGAGTATGCATAGGTTTGCTATATATCATATACTGAGAACTTACACTATGCATAGGTTTGCTATATATCATATACTGAGAACTTACACTGTCAACTTCCATTAGATGCACTTATGGTATTTATTCAACTTAATAACGACTATGTGCTTGTTGTACTTCAAATCGTGCTTGCCTATATTCCTCTAATAACTTGTTGGGATCCTTGTGATGGTGTTTTTGCAGGGTGAGTGGGTCCCTGTTGTTGTTGATGATTGGATTCCTTGTGAGTCACCTGGCAAACCAGCATTTGCTACGAGTAGGAAAGGAAATGAAATGTGGGTTTCAATTTTGGAGAAGGCTTATGCCAAGCTGCACGGCTCTTTTGAGGCACTGGAGGGTGGGCTTGTCCAAGATGCACTTGTAGATCTCACAGGAGGAGCTGGTGAGGAGATTGACATGAGGAGTTCACAAGCTCAGATTGATCTTGCTAGTGGAAGATTGTGGTCTCAACTATTGCGCTTTAAGGAAGAGGGGTTTCTACTTGGAGCTGGTAGTCCATCAGGTTCAGATGTACACGTCTCTTCAAGTGGAATCGTTCAGGGGCATGCTTACTCGTTATTGCAGGTAGGATGAAAGTATCTGTTGTTGACTTCGGAAGGAACTATTCTTAGGATTTCCGTTTTTTTTTTTTGGTTGCCTAACGAAATTGCAATTCAGGTAAGAGAGGTAGACGGCCACAAGCTTGTTCAAATTCGAAATCCCTGGGCCAATGAGGTTGAATGGAATGGTCATTGGTCAGACTCATCTCCTGAATGGACTGATCGGATGAAGCACAAGCTAAAACATGTCCCTCAGGTACTTCTCTGAGTTTCTTCTCCTGAGGAAATTGAAGTTCCTATTCCTTTTTTCTTGTACTCCTTCCAGTGCCGGTTCTAGAACTAATCCTGAAGGCATCCAACATAGGACAATATAATACACCATATATGGGTAGCCTCGTAATTGATTTTTTCTTTGTTCAACAGTCAAAGGATGGGATATTCTGGATGTCTTGGCAAGATTTTCAGATTCACTTCCGATCAATATATGTTTGCCGGGTCTATCCACCTGAGATGCGATATTCTGTCCATGGGCAGTGGCGTGGTTACAGTGCTGGTGGTTGCCAAGATTACGAAACTTGGCATCAAAACCCACAGTTCCGACTGAGAGCAACCGGAGCAGATTCATCATTTCCAATTCATGTCTTTATTACCTTGACTCAGGTATACTTAACCACTTTGGTTATGTCATTCAACCTATACTTGGGCTTGATTATAATTTTCCTTATTCAATCTTTTAGGGAGTGGGTTTCTCCAGAACGACAGCTGGTTTCAGGAACTACCAGTCCAGCCATGATTCTCTGATGTTCTATATTGGAATGAGAATACTCAAGACAAGAGGTCGCCGTGCTGCATACAACATTTATTTGCATGAATCTGTTGGTGGTACAGATTATGTGAACTCTAGAGAAATATCATGTGAAATGGTTTTAGAACCAGATCCAAAGGGTTATACAATAGTGCCTACAACTATCCATCCTGGAGAAGAAGCACCTTTCGTTCTCTCTGTTTTTACCAAGGCATCCATAACACTGGAAGCTCTATAGTACAACATGGTGATGTTCTGATGATTGGTTTCGTTGCACAACAGTCAGAGGGAACTTCCGTAAATTGATTTGCTAAAGATGCCCTTGCACTGTGCATATCTGCAGGCAGGTCTGACGAACCACAAATGGATGAAATCTATTGCATTGGTATTGTTCTCTCTATTTTAAGCTGTTATTTTGTATTTATTGCATGCTTCCATCGGTGTTTGTTTTTCGCCATGATGACCAAAATATGCTACCTACTGTTGGTATTGATGTATGTCAAAATGGTGGTGGTTAAGGGATAATTGCCATTACCATGTCCTAAAACTTTTCTCACCCAATATGTATCTGTTTAGAGGGATGCAAATGGGTCAAACCTTGACCCAAGTAAAAGACTTGATCAAGATGTTTAATGGTGATGATGATCTCAAGGCTGAATCTTTTCATGATGCTTATGTTCTGTTCTTACTCCATAACATGACTCTGATTTTGGAAGACAGTACTTTCTCATGACAGAGATCCTCTTTTTTTTTGGAAATGGAACAGAGATCCTCTTGTGTAGTAGGAAATGAACATTTTAATGTATGTTTTCCTTTTTTTTTGCCCCTCTGCTAAAGTCATTGGTTACCTATGTATTAATTATTCAAAATGAGTTGATCTTGCTAAAAATATTATTATTGTTAAGGGCATGTTTAAAGGTACATTTTGAGCATAGCTCAAAAATAACAGCACAAACAATTTAAATTTAGTTATTAAGCCAGCAGAAGTTTGTTAAGATAATGTTGTTTGGTGTCATGTTCTGTGCATTACAAGACCTGCAAATGATTTTGAGTTATTTGATTTTATTATTGTCCAGCTAAAATTTATTAAATTTGAAATATATTTATCTGATACAGTTGAAACCTGCCCAATGTCTCTTGCAGGTTTTAGTGGGTCTGCTTCTGATCTCTGCAGCATGAACGGTTGTAGAGGTTATGCAACTTATTGCAACATGGGCAGTGCTGCTGCTTGTGCACTTCCCACGTCCCCCAACGACCTCTTTCGTCGTATAAGCATCAACTCCGCACAGTCATGAGCACACTGGCAAATCCCCTGTGAGGTGCTGGAAGTTGCTTGATTTTGGCACATGCAAGATTTGTTCATTGGCTTCTTGGCTTGAGAATGGACTGAGGCTTGCTTGGCTTATTGGAATTTTCATCCTTCCAGGCAGTTGGTGTCGGATAGGGTTGTCGGTGCGCTCTGTAAATAGCAGGAGGTTGGTCACTATTTGGAGCATCATGTAAAGAAAAGAAATTTTAAAGAGGTAAATAAAAGAAGGGGCATTGTTTGTAGCAGCAAGAATTAAATTTCAGCTGCAGTTTTGAAATGCGCTTGGTAATGATTGTATAGACTTTTTTCCTGGGTGTGTTAACCCCTTTGTTTAATATATTTGGTAGGGCCCGTCTTTCTGATATCGTTTCAAATCTTGTTCTCAACGACCTTTGTCTTGTGATTTTTCGGTGTCGTGGCCCCTCTTTTAATACTCTCTTACAATCCTTTTTCTACCTCTTGTATATTTTTGCCATTTATACAGTATTCTTGCGAGACAAGTTGTTATAGCTGATGTCATTATTTAAGCTTTTCATTTTTCGTGACTTGGATTTTAAGTCAGTTAACAATGGAAAAACGTTGAAAGTTTTTGTTGGCTTTTGACAAAATAGCCAACTTTGGTGTTTAAGTGCGGAAGTGGGGTTGATGGGCTGTAAACAAGTCTGATTTGAGAAAATACGAATCTGAAGTTGGACCGAGATTCAGACGAATGCTACTGTGGTCTATATGATAAGAATAGTTGGGGGGCAGAAAATTCCAGATCCCAAGTTAGCCTATGCAATTAACTTTCCTTCATTGTTGAATTACAATCGTCTAATTCCCTGGTGTTCTACACCAATGTCGACTAATATTTTCTTCTCCTGAAAAATATATTACTTCACTTTAAAATGGAAATGAGATTTTTTTATTGATTCATGACACAAGGGCTTTTCTTTTTGTGATTGAACACAAAAAATAGTCTCTTTTTTAGAAGAAATAGTTTTCATAGAGGATAGAAAAAAATTTCTGAGTAAAAAAGGAAAATGATATAAAATAAAGTTGTTGACGTGGCCAACATAAACATCGGGTTTTCGTGTTCCAACATAAGGTTGAATTCTCTCTTCTATTTTAGGCCACGAGTGTAATTCAACTGATAATCTTATGTCTAAGGAAGTGGGAGATGTCAGATTTGAGCTTCTATGACTTCATCTGGTGTGCCTTAAGGGTAGTGGGTATCATCCATTGGAATTTTATATTAGATTTTCAGTGGTTTTCTACACGTTAATTTTTTTTAAAAAAAAACCTAAGGTTGAATTTTTCAGCAAGCACATGTTATATAACATGAGGAGTGTTCTAACAAAATTGGCAAATGCCCCCTAGAGAAGTAGGCCATATGGGGTTATTTTGGAGCCACAGCATGGAGAATGGAAAATTTTCACTTTAAGGTGCCTTGCAATTTTACTCTATTTAGTTTAGGTAGGGAAAAACGTGGAGTGACAATTTCAAAGTTTCAAAATTATGCTGTTATATCATACTTTGGTTTTTAAAATTGAAATTGTATGAGGTAAACTTGTGTTAGGGACTTATTTCTCTGGCCCAAAATATGTGGTGATCTGATAGATAAGGATCAAAATCTTGACCTATTTTTAATTTGGGCTGAGTTAGAGTTAATTGTTATAAACTCGATCTATCTGAATTATTAAAATCTTATATGCTTATATACATCTTATTTAATTATTAATTAATTTTTAGAAAAAAATAATTAACATTTAGGATAAATATATAACATAAAAGTATATATTGTATATGACAGAATTCTCATACTTAAGTCGTGTTTGAGTCTAAATTTGAGCTTTCATGCTGAGTTAATCTTAAAATGCAAGACCCAAGAATTGACTCAATTTAAATTAGGTCTTATTTTTAATCTCGAGTTGAAGTCGGGAGCCAAGCTAGAGTGGGTTAGGACCCAGAAGTTGCACCCTCCTTTGGCAGTTGGCACTTGGCACAAAGGAGAGATTCATGGCGTTGATAGTGGAGGAATTAGGAGCCATACATTTGAAATTTTAAATTTAAGGGTTTTGACTAGAAATGTGAAAACTTGACTCTTTTAATGGAGGAACAAGTCCAAATAAACTGCATCTCGTCTGAAATGTTTGGTTGTAATTCACTGGTCTTGGTCTTGCTCGTTGCCAATTTC
The DNA here is from genome assembly GCA_022113865.1 of Chimonanthus praecox. Taxonomy (NCBI): domain Eukaryota; kingdom Viridiplantae; phylum Streptophyta; class Magnoliopsida; order Laurales; family Calycanthaceae; genus Chimonanthus; species Chimonanthus praecox. The sequence goes on along the minus strand of CM039089.1, from coordinate 68,490,989 downwards.
TGTAAACCATCTCATTATATATACTTTAAAAAGCCTCAAGTTCCTATCTTTTCATTTTTAAAAATTAATTGGGATTTTACATAAAAACTTCCTATCTTTTCATTTAAATTTGAAAGAAGGCTCTAACATATCTTGAATTTTAAAAAGGTCTCTAACCTTTGATAGAAAAATGAAAAGGCCACTTGAACTTGTTAAAGGTCCACGTCTCTATAAAAATCATTGTATTTGTTGTGAATAGTTTATACCATGCAGTTTACAGTAGATAATTTCTTGAAGAGACCCCACATGTCATGTACTATTAAAATTGCCTATCACTAGGGTTTACTTTTCAAAGCTCCCACCATCTAAGGTGGGACCCCACTGAATGATGAATCCGAAAATCAAGAGACCTACTTTGCGCCTTTGCGGTCTCTTTTTAGTGTTTGTTGAAAATGTCCTTTGAATGGATTTTGTGAATGGAGAGGGAAAAAGTAAATAATTAGGCGCTTAGGATTCCTGCAGGAATCTTAATCTTAATCTTAATGTAGAAGAGGCCCATCTCTCTCTCAGAAATTATTTATTTACTAAACAGCAAAAAAAAAAAGGTGGTGTGGGTTCTTTAGTTTAGGTCCTCTCGAATCTCGATGGACTCGCTTTTCAGAGTATCTTCACATTTCCTTAATATAAACATAGTATTCTTTATTTATATGATAATACAAGGAACAATGGAATATTGCTAACTTAGATGATTTGTATCTCATCTCAGTAAGTTTTATATATAATATAGTTTAAATATTTTAAAAATTTTGACGAGTCAATTTGAGTTTACTTAAGAAAAGTTTTAATGCCCGTGAATCAATAAGTTGCATCAAATTTTTCTAAAATTTATGACTAATTGAAACCACCAATCAATTGCATGTTGTTGTCAACGATATAATCCTATATTTTTTTAAAGGAATTTTTAAATTTTCTAGAGTAACTAAAAAAAAGATTTTTTAATAAGAAATCATAAAAGAGTTTATTAAACTTCAAAATTTTTAACTCTCTTAAGTATATAGCCTCCTTTTACCTCTATCGTAGCATAGATATGACCACCTGCCTTCAATCTTTTTTCTTTGAAATATTTGGTGAAAGGAGTCAATATAAAAATAAATATATATCTGCTTCAACTTTCAAACTCATATGGAGATTAGAAGAAATGATAGTTTTTTTTTAAAAAAAGCATGGGCATTCCATTAAAAATTGAAAATGAGACTAAGATACACAAAATTACCCGCAAGTCTTTTATTTTAGAAACTTGAGATTTAGTCCAAAAAGAGTTGAACTCAAGTCATCTCTAATCTTTGATGTCCAACTCGGTACTCGACTAAACCATCTATTTTTATTTTAGATCAAGATTTTCAGGCATCTCACCTTACTAGAATAATGGGGAGTGACCCTTTTTGTGTTAAAGAAGACTTGATCTCAAAAACTTTCCGTAAATAATGACAACTTTTTACCATAAAGCCAATCCAATAGAATTAACTAAACCATCTATTTTAAATTCTTTTATCTAATCTTTTTATTTCTTTAACCAAAGTTTACAAGTTTCTTTATTTTTCCTCGTAAGCATATGCCAGTGAGGCCATGATTGTTTTATAAGTTTGGGATTTACTCCTTTCAAATCAACTTATGTAAACATCAGACATCAATTATAAAAATGATTTATCTTTGAAGATTAATTGATCTTTATTTGAATACAAAATAATTTGGAAAGAGACAGGTTTTGATGCATTGGCACCTAAGAAAAATGTCAGTCAAAATTAAATTGCAGTTGTAAAATAACTGAAGAACAATTAATACATCAAAACATTAATTGTGTTGTATTGACGAATATTAATCATGTTGGATTAGATTGATCTTCATGAAGCTTGTGATTTGTGAACAAGGATTAATGCAGTGCAAGCATGTAAAATGTCGAAATTTAATAAATTTTACAAATTTTCCTTCATCACATCACAATCTTATGACTTAAAAATATGTACTAAGGGTTAAAAAATGGTAACATTCTACTAAAAAATCCATATAAAAAGACTTAAATCAGAGTATGTATGACTTTATATATTCAAACTTCAATCAATCAACGGATATATAATATAATAGCACTAACTATATTACTTAAAATCAATGGATAAGGATTAAAAAGATTAAAAGAAAAAAAAAACAAGATAATGACCAATAAAGATGTGCTTGCCACCTTTTTTCATAAAAATAATAATCAAATGAAACAAACTAATGATTGTGATTCCCCAAAATTTTGTACCCTCTCCCATACCTATTTCTTAAAAATATATTTTATTATAATCTTATACATGTTTGAGAAAAAACACAAAAGACATTGATCCATTAAATAAGAATTTGATAAGAAATTAATCAATGAATAGTTTATATTGGAAATCTGTGTCACACATGAGAGGAATGTATGGTTCCCAACCTTTGTTTTGTTTGCAAACTTATGACCATTAGGTTTTTAATTTTAATTAAATGATAGAAGGATGTTTTGGCCTGCAATCCAATGACTATTAGGTTTCTAATTATAAATAAATGACAGGTTTGCAAGCCAATGACCATTAGGTTTTTAATTTTAATTTAATGACGAAAAGATAAAAGAAAGAAAAGAGACGACCATATCATTATGTACATTTGTGTATAGCATATCATATATTCTATGTTAATTAAATATATTAAAAATTAGTTTTTCCACATAAAACATATACTTTAAAGATTTAAAAGTCAAACTCAAATCAAAATTTAATCTAATTCAATTTGTTCAATGAATTCTTTCCAATTTTACAAAAACCTAGTAAAACTCAGAACTAGTTAACTCAAAATTAACTTTCTAAATCACATTAAATGATAGATACTAATCTTGTTTTTGGAAAAAAATAAAATAATTGTTAGGTAGTTTGCATTTGAACAAGTTGACAAATCACATATCCCTACTTATGAACTCCAAAATAGTAGAAAAAACAAAAAAAAAAAAAAAAAACATGTGGGAATGGCAAGTTGGGAAACACAAGAGAGGAATGTATAGTTTCCAATCCTTGTTTTGGTTCGCAAACCTATGACTATTAGGTTTTTAAGTTTAATTAAATTGCAAAAGAATAAAAAAAAAGGAAAAAGTGGTGACCACTTGGAAAGACACAAATTCCATCCAACATTGTCATATTAGTATGTTCCAGTGTTCCACACCCTAAAAAATTATATGCTCAATTATTTGTAGTATATTAAAACAATTAAAATTACTTTTTTATTTATTTTTATAAAATTCATTTGATGTATTTTTACTGTTAAACTCACCATGATAGATAGAAACTTTTATTCAATATTTTAATTTTAATTTAAAAAAATTAAGTCAAACCGAATATATTTTTTACGGTTGAATAACTTTATATTAATTTATTAATCTAATCCAAAGTGATTTGAATTCGAATCTTGCTCCACCTTACTTCAAATAGTCATTTTCCGGCCTTCAGTGCCATCTTCTCCTCCTTATTGTAAATTTGTAATGTTCTCAAATTCTAATGATGATTATTATTGTTTTAACTTTTAATCATATCTTTGGATACTTTTTGAGTCTAATCCACTACCAATTTTATTCCTCAATCCTTTCTGCACACACGTCGTCGCTCTCGAAGCGTTTACACCGAGCTGACTGTGTATGTTACGATTTAAGATTCCCTTTCGTACTTTTGTGTTACCCCTTTGCCCTTTGGAATTGTCTTCGAATTTTGTGAATGACGAGAGTGCCCTCTTCGTTTCATTTTTAAAATTTGAATTTAATTCGTATTTGACCGTTGGATAATCAGCACGGCCTACGTATAATAAGCTTATTATCGAGGGGAGGGCATTGTGCATGGAGTGGGGGTGTGTGGTTCCCGCCTAGGGCTGACATCCATCGGTCTGGATTCAGTGTTGCTTCCATCGTCGGAGGAAAAACATATTCTCTCTATCCTAATTTAATTATCTAATATGAATTTTGAGATTTCTTTAAATAGTTATTTCATTCATATTAGAATAGCCTAAAGTGTATTAAAAATGAATAAAATCATAAGAAATGTTAATCTTTTTAAAAAATAAAAATATTTTAAATTAGACAACTAAAACAAAACAGAGAAAGTGTATTTTTAAATCTGTATAATTTTTTATCTACAAGATTCTTGGAATTAGATAACAGCTGTAAGAAAGGATGATAAGTTTGAAGATTTTTATTTAAAATTATGAAATTCTTTTCTAGAGCCAGCCATTTACTCTAGTAGTGCAACATCAGATAAAATTATAATAAATAGTTCTTGCTTTAAAATTTATCTTTTATTGAGTTTTGATTGGACTAATAAAATGAAGAGTTAGTCTTTTTTCTATTTTAGCTTTCCAAAATTTTTATTTAAACTTATTGTGAGTCAATACTCTCTATTATAAAAAAAAAAAAAATACAGGTTTCTAATTTGTCCATTAGGAATAATTTAACTTGGATAGAATTAAGTTAATTTTACAGTTCATGTAAAATATTTGATTTTACTCTTTATGTGTAAGATAAAATTGAGAATTTACAGATTTTCGTGTCTAGTTATTCCAATTGTCCGTGAAAAATTCTATTCAATAAAATTCATTTGAAGATTCTAGTCATCAATTACACCAGGTGAGTGGAGCCCATACTGATAGGTGGTCTATAAAATATTTTAATTTTTTTACAAATGCACACAAAAGTCACCCCAAAGCCTTGACCTCTCATTGGATTAATGATGACTTGTCATTGAATTAATGATGCATGCACCAACCAGAGAAAATATAATAAAATGGTACCAGTTACCATACTGTTTTGGAACTATACTATGATCTTCCAATCTCTTAGACTTAATGAACTTGCCTCGTTTAAGGCATACCATAATGTCAAAGAAACATGGACCCCACAAAAGATCTTAACCGTCTATTTACGTATCAACCTTCTTCTCTTACTCTTTACGCAACTTTCTTATACATTTGCTGTGCCAAGCAAATAAGATCCAACCATAGATTTAGCATTTATTTTATTTTTTACATGAAACAGTAATTTCCATCATCTGTAAATATGTTTAAACATAAAATATCTCAAATCATTTGCATGTGATGTTTATAAATTTTGAGATCTATCTAATCATCTTATTCTTTAATTTAAAGATTCTATTTTTAGATGGAATATATTAAATCTAATAGTTAACGGCCAACTATTCTAATACGAATAAAATCTGCTAGGAGATATATTTATATCAGTACATCGATATTTGATGAGCGGTACACTGATAGAGGTAAAATGAGAATTTCACTTCATCCCGTGTCACGTAACAAATTTTGTTCGTGTTAAGATGGACATCCATAGTTAACACTTAACAGGTGCTCGCTAAAAAAATTGCTTTGAGGTTTTTGTGATGTTATTGAGAAAAAAATATTGAGCTGTTTCTAAACTATCAATTTTTTATTATAATTCTAGAAAAAAAGAAGATAAAGTCAAGCTTTTACATATTTAAAATGTTAACTTATAAATTTAAATTGCTTGGAGATATCTTCTATTTATCATATCATAATGATATTATAGAATATTGGGATATTTTATAATGCTAAGTTTTTTTTATTGTAGAGTCGACAAAATAAAGAACAAGAAAACTAAGGTTATCAACGATGCATAAATATCTATAAAAATTTGACAAAATTTTACATATTAAGAGAGTCATAAAAAATTCCTTTCTTTATTTGAGATCCCAACAATTAATTTTTCTAAAAAATTAAAAAATATGTGACTAAATTAATTCAGACGATCTAGATGTTTAAAAAAGTAGAGAATTGTAGTCAGATATGGAAAAATATTTATACAGTAAAAAAGTCCTTCATTTTTTGAAATGGTTGTTGTAAGGAGATAATCAGAGGTGTGTCAATTAATATTAAAATTTTATATTTTGAAATGAATCACACCATTATAATATTAATCAGTATGGCAAATGTTTTAAATAATAAATTGAAATAAATAGTCTACGTCGCTTGCTACCGATCTACAAAATCATCAATTACATTAAAGACATAGTTGTTAGAAATGTATTTGAATTAGATCAACATAAAACTGCATCAATTCTTTGGGATACACAGATTAAATTTATATTGAAATATAAATTTTGATTGAAACTCATTATTAATCTCAACTTTGAATTAAAATATACATATCTAAAAGTTTAGAAACATCAATAAGATTTAAAATATTGATTGAAAATTTTCGTCAAAATTTTCTCCAATCAAAAATTTATTATTATATAAAAACATGATTGTTATTGTAAAGGGGTACTTCTCAAATTTCATCAGTACTTATATATTATTTAATAATAATTTAATAATTTTCTTGAATAAACAAAGCATGATTGGGAATCACATGCTGAAAGGTAAAAGATAATGCCAAAGGGTATTTACGTAATTTAATGTTCATTGTCGTCTCTTTTTCGTTTCATCTCTTTTTCTTTTACTCTAATGGAAGAGAAGTAGCCACAGAACTGCAGAAGACAGAGCTACTGAAGAGAGAGAGATCACGTGCAAACTCAGAGCACCGTCGTCTTCAAAACGACAAACGACAAGCGCCGGAGACGGACTCGACGGCTTTCTCTGTCCCCACATCACTTTCTTCTTCTTCTTCTTCCTTTTTTTACTAATATATTTTCCCTCCTCTCCTCTTTCATTCATTCAAGGGTAGAAAGAAGAGGAAAGCGAAAAAAAAGAAGGTTAAAAAAACAAAGGAAAAGAGTAGAAAAAGAGACAGAGAAAAGACGAGTGTCAAATCCACGAAGCTGCAGCTCCTGTCTTTTGGATTTTTCTTAAGTGTTATTTTCTTCTTCTTATCATCTTTGCCCACCTGTTTTCATCTCTACTCAGTTTCTCTAGGAGGCGTATGCTAGTTTCATCAATGCCATTAGTGCTAGAACGCATCCATTTTGGAGATTCAACGGCCCTTTGCTCGGTTTTGAGGATTTACTGAGAGAAGGGCAGGGCTTTGGCCAACTTTTAGGGAATCACTCTATAAAATGATCGCGTATGTTAGCAGTAGTTGCAGAAGCTTGGAGATGTTGAAGCTACTGCTGCTCTTGATGACACTATCTTGCGCCGGTGGGTTGACTATCTCCCGGCAGAAGCTGGACGTTCGGAACCACTTGAAGAGGCTGAATAAACCTGCGCTTAAGAGCATCAAGGTCTTCCATTTTTCTTTCGTTTTCATTTCCTTTTATTTATTAGGAGCTTTTTTTTCCTAAAAAAACTGCTTTAGAAGTTCTTGGGTAAGTGGGTTTCTTCGATTTATGTAACAAGTTCGCATTTTTATGTTTTTTTAATTAACATCAGGGTTTCTATTCCACTTATTATAGTCAGATTTTTGTATCAAGGTCGTCCCTTTATCTTTAATTTTTTTTCTTCTTATTTTGTGTTCCTTTATTCTACCATAAGCCTTGTTTTTTTGGAACTTCTTTTTTAATAATATATAGCCTTTTGAAGTACTTGAGTAAGTAGTTTTGTTTGATTATACAATTTCACATTTTTGTGGGTTTTTTTTAATGATCATGATTTCTTTTCCATTCTGTGTATGCAGATTTTTGTGTCAAGGTCTTACTCTTTTTTCCTTTTTCTTCATTTTTCTTTTATTATGTTAGAAGGTTTTTTTTTTAATATCTCCCAGTATACAGCTTTAGAAGTACTTGGGCAAGAAGAATTCATCTGTTTCGTTGGGTTTTCTTTCATATTTTTGCTCCTTTTTCCCCTAAATTTCATTTCTCTGACTCCATTATTTTGAAATTCTGCTTATCTTGTCATACAGAGCCCAGATGGGGATATAATCGACTGCGTTCATATCTCTCATCAACCAGCTTTTGATCATCCCTTCCTCAAAGACCACAAAATTCAGGTCTGTTTTCCAGTTTCTGCTCTCTACTTTTTTTTTTAATTCTGCCTTTTTCTTGTATTTCCTTCTTTTGATGGTTTTTTCCCCTTTTTCTCCTTTCTTGAACTTCTTTTTATTAGATGAGGCCTACTTTTCACCCCGAAGGGCTTTTTGATGAGAGTAAAGTCTCTTCAAATGCTGGAAAGAAGAAATCCAGTGATCTCTCTCAGCTCTGGCATTTGAATGGAAGGTGCCCAGAAGACACAATTCCAATCAGAAGAACAAAGAGAGACGACATTTTAAGAGCAAGCTCATTCAAAAGATACGGAAGGAAGAAACACAGAACCATCCCTCAACCAAAATCTGCTGATCCGGACCTGGTTAATCAAAATGGTCATCAGGTAATGAAACCAGTGTTTTAAAAGCCCAAACCAAACTGTCCAAACCCAATCTTTTAAAACCTGAACCCGAACCGTTAAAAAGAAGAAGTTTTCTTTCCTCGAGTGTTTTTTTTTATCAAAATTTTTTGGGTGGATTCTAAAATTTTATTATGTGTTGTTTGCAGCATGCAATTGCATATGTTGAAGGGGGCAAGTATTATGGGGCAAAGGCTACCATAAATGTGTGGCAGCCAAGTATTCAACAGTCCAATGAGTTCAGCTTATCTCAGCTCTGGATTTTGGGGGGTTCTTTTGGGGAAGATCTCAATAGCATTGAAGCTGGATGGCAGGTATTACACCAATTATCACTCAAAAAGCAAGCAAAAGGGCAAAAAAGAAAAGAAAAAGAGGATATATTTTTTTATACTCTTCCTTCATTATCATTTACATTTTATGTTGTATGTATCAAATAAAAAAAAGAGTAAATACCAGCTTGTATTTTGTTTTATGTTTTTTCTAATTTTTCTGCTTAACTCTAATGCAATACCAGGTCAGCCCAGACTTGTATGGAGATAACAATACCAGACTCTTCACTTACTGGACAGTAAGTCTCTCTCTCTGGCATGGGTTCTCCCGAAACTGGTCGATACAATGAAGATGGGTTGGATTGAAGTATCTAAACTTGTATAGAAAAATTTATTGAAAAACAACTTGAAAAAACCATTCTAGTATGCTTTTAAAGATTACAAGTTTGATACTTGAGCTTAATTCAATAGTTAGTATATCTTGAAATTAGTTCATGCCCAACTTGGATATGAATCCAATTCATAAGATAAGAATGAGTATAATAAGAAGGAGAAATGCTATCCAGGTCACAACAGATATTTTCTCTTGGTTCTTAGCAGTTTTTTTTTTTTAAATACTTTTTCTGTCTTACATGGTTATGACATTATACAAAACTCAGTTTAAGATTGTCTTTCATATATTATTTTCTCTTAACTATATCTTTGTTCTTCTCATGACATGGATCTTTTCTTCTCGTTTTTTTTCCCATTGCATAACAGAGTGATGCCTATCAAGCGACAGGCTGCTACAATCTTCTCTGCTCAGGTTTCATTCAAGTAAATAGTCAAATTGCAATGGGGGCCAGCATCTTCCCCGTCTCCGGCTATCATGGTTCACAATATGACATCAGTATTCTTATATGGAAGGTATAAACAATACCCCACTCATAGCACATTATCACCTAAGGGGGAAAAAACATAGGCATATTTGAAATGTAAGAATGGAATAGAATTTCCTACGCTTGTTCTTAACCAGGTTCAATCTGACTCTTGTTCTCAGTAGTAGGTCTCTAAGACAGTTTGATTCTTAGGACGGTTCACTTTGTTAAAGAACTATAATAATTTTTTTTTATCATACTTTTCTCAATTTTTTTTTTTAAATGTTCCACCATTACACAATTTTTGGCTATTCAATTTTAACTATAATAAATTATCATGTCTTTATGATGTTATGCCAAGTCACCAATCAATTTGCTTGACCTAGGGCCTGAACCTAATTAGAGTGAACCATGATAAAAAATTGTTCAATTCTTTTGGCAGGATCCCACGGAAGGGAACTGGTGGATGCAATTTGGTAACGACTATGTGTTGGGATATTGGCCTTCTTTCTTGTTTTCTTACCTCGGGGAGTCTGCTTCAATGATAGAGTGGGGAGGTGAGGTTGTGAATTCCCAGCCCAACGGGGAACACACGTCGACCGAGATGGGCAGTGGCCACTTCCCAGAAGAAGGGTTTAGCAAGTCGAGCTACTTCAAGAATATTCAAGTTGTTGATGCGTCCAACAATCTTAGAGCCCCTAAAGGGATTGGGACTTTCACAGAGCAATCCAATTGCTATGATGTTCAAAATGGGAACAATGGTGATTGGGGCTATTACTTTTACTATGGTGGGCCTGGTAAAAACCGTAATTGCCCTTGAGAAATCATCTCTTTCTCTCTCTCTCTCTAATCTTTTTATGTATCATTACTCAATACACCTTTTTTTTTTTTACTCTCTACTTTTTAGCAAGTGGTGTATCATGTCCATGTGTATTTTGCTTTTGTTTTTCCTTCTTCTCCATGTAAGAAAAGGTTGGAGAGGTAAGGTCAAGTTTCTGAAGCTGAAAAGAAACAGGCCTCTGTCATTTACTCACCCATATGTATTTTGTTTGGCTGCTCCTTTCTTGGAGTGATTTGTTCAATTATTAATGGATGGATGAGATTCTGGTGTTGGGTGTATTAAGCATATGGCTTAAACTCTTAATGATGCAGTGATTTCATGTAAAGCCTCCATCAATATTGTTATTTTTGCTTGGGGTTTTATGCTGGATTTTCCACACGTGAATTCAAGAAAATATTGTTATTTTTGTCATTTTTAATAGATAAATATGTAATTCCATATCATAATCACATATCCAAGGAAAGGAAAATGTGCATGTGAAAAATGTAAATAGGCATTAACAGGGTTAAAATCTCGTACATGTATCACATGATTTCCTACCTTGACTCTGGCATTTTCTGATCTAACTTCATTTCGACATTGGAGGGTTAAGATTCTCCGTCTTTCTTTCTAAATTCTACCCACGTAGTACGTACAAAGGTACAGCTTTATGAGGACCACCTTCTGTTCTGTCAGTATATATATCTCCATCTAAGCTTTCTGACCACAGTTAAAGGGGCAAATTTTACAGAGTGGAGAATTGCCTTGACTGGACCCACCGTAGATCAGGTCAGGCATTGTAGAAGGTCGGTCTCACCTGCCCCACAAAGCTCGGCAGTCAAATTATGTTAAACCTTTGATATTAATTATTCAATAACACAAGCATAAAATGTTTTATTAACATAAGCATGGACTGCTTTCATAAAAGACCACTAGTATCTTTGTCAATATCGAAAATGCTTGGCCAACCAACATGGATTTCTCGACTCTTTTATTAATCACAAGTTTTACACATGTACACAGTAAGGTAAACTGTTTTTTTCAGAATTTAAAAGTTGACTTTGCAAATAATTTTTTACCATTAGAGTAATTAATCTATATTCTATTGAAATGGACCAATACATTAAAACATTAGGTTTAACAGAATCATCTAAAGGTTGATATGCATTAGTATTTAGCATATTATTAATTCATTATTAAGTGGATCATCTAAAACAAATCAAACTCTATTAATTAAATTACTTATTTTGAAGTTGGTGAATTCAAACTACGACTTTGACAAACTAACAAGATTTGAAGTAAATTGGAAATTTTCCATTTAAAAGTTTGAAGAGAAAATCTAAATAAATTGGAATCTCACTTATTGATTGTCATTAGTTGATAAAGAGATGAATTAGTATTAAAGTAAAAAATATTAAAAAGAAAATAACTTTTATAGCTCTATTTTACTATATATATTTACTTTTAATTTATTATATGTAAATTGTTTAGATTAAAATCTCTAAGTTTTTAGAGAAACAATTTTAATATACGAAGATTCAGACATTGAGAAGTAAGAAATGAGATCCAGAATTTAAGACCACCCACCCATGAGCGAGTTGGATGGATATTGAGATCGGTATTTGGTGAGCCAAACGAGTCCCAAATCCCAATTCCAAGGCGGCGGAGCTTTGTTCCAAGTGCCAGTAGCGTAAGAACTAAGAATCAATCGGATAGAGGGGCGGAGAAGGCGAGAATTTTGAAAAGAAAATCGTAAAATCATGAAGTCTATTGCTCTCCTTCCTTCCGCAATTCGCACACCTACTACTCTTTCTTACTTGTCTTTCAATTCTAGTACCAACAATATTAATATTAATAGCAGTAAAATTCTCTTCCGCTCCTCAACACACCTCAAAAGGGGATTTTCTTCGCCGTCGCCTCTCGCCATGGCCTCTGCACCTCCTTCTCAGGTAGCCCTTCTCACATCTCTCTCTCTCTCTCTAGAATTTTATGTTCTCTGTTGAATCATCATCATCAACAAAATATGTTGAAGGAAATTGCTATAATCGTTTGGAGCTAACTACTAAGCTTTAAATATCCTCTCAAATCCGAATTTTTGGCTAATATTTTACTAGATTTGGTAGGGGTGCGATGTGCAAATATTGGGTTTTTTTTTTCCCTTAAAATGGGCGCAAAATCATTGTGCTCAACATTTTGTATATACAAGCAACAAATAATTTTATTGGAAAATTGAAAAAGATGGGCCCCAAAATGGCTGACATGGCTAAAATATAGGCCCATTAAGGGCCTGATATGTGGGTATCAGCTGACATGTTGAACTCCAGCTCTGAAATGGAGTTATGTTTATTTGTACTAACAACTTCTTTGATGCAATATCTTTTATAACTTTGAAAGTCAGTCAGTTTGATATAGCAATTTGTTTTATTACTCTTGAAATTAAGTGGCTTGCCACTTAAGGTAGAAAGAGAGTACAATTTTATGTACATGTAGCATCTTAGTCCTCTACATAGGCTGATCAATCTATACATATTCACCCATCACTTTGCCTTCTAAATTTAAATCTCACCTGAGCTGATGTGAATCTGGTCTTGTCTTCCCCCATATTTGCTTGGGTTTCAATTGTCTAATGGTTTAACTTCCATGTTAAAATCAAGAGTTTGCATTATCCGATTGAACCCATTTTAAGCAGATATCAGTATATCACGCTCCACATGATCGCGTATTGATCCATCCGTTCATTTATTCATGTGGCATTTGCGAGACCCTCTGATGTTTGACTAAGTAGATATTTATCCCTCTTCTTGTTGTCGTTGCCATTGAAATATTCTTCTCTTCTTGTTTGGTTCAGAAGTTTGTTTTGGGTTTATTCAGTCCGAGGAATTGAATCTATGATCTCTACAGTTGGTTGCATATGGCATTTGATTTCTGAATTTGGTCACATGAAATGACACTAAAACAACACACCATCTAGTGAGAATCTGATATTTGGTTATGCTTTCTAAAGAATAATTGTGCTTTTATTTTCACCTTTTTCATGTGTTCAGAGTGTGACACCTGGAGATGTCAATAGCAGCGCTGATTTTCACCAGTTAATTCAGGCCCATCAGGTATGATCTCCTTTTTTTTCTTTTTCTTTATTCTCTCCTTTTTATTGTTGCACATAATTTTTTTATTTATTTTTTGTATATTCCTAGGCATCGGCAGCGCGTCTCTCCCCCATTGAAGAAATTCGGACGCTACTTGACCGCAGTGTTCGGGGCATGCTCTCTACTTTTGCTCAGGTATTCTCCAGGCAATCTATGTGTTTATTGTCCTTCAACACGTTGTGTAGGAACTTAGACAAAGATTTTGTTTTAAATATTTTGTTATTTGACTTGTTTCTATTGCCAAATTTGTTATCTTCATTATTTTGTTTAATTCTTGGATTTGATGTGGAATAATTTTGTTAATCTTCTTATAAATTGAGGTTTCAGCAGCAAAAATCTATTAGCAATATTTAATCCTCTTTAAAAAGGGGGTTTTTGCCAAGGCTTGTTATATACGACACATTTTAGTATGGTGACTTTGAGTTGTGTTTAGGATTTTGAGCAGTTTTTTTATGTGTGTCCTGTTGTCCAAATTGTTAAATTCCATACTAATTATAGCAAAAGTGACAATGCCATCTTGTCACATATAACTTGTATCTTATGCTACTTAGTTGCAGATACAGATACAAGGGGACTATAATGGAAACTTCAGGAAACCTGATAAGCTGACACTACAAATATAAGAAAGAAGGATAATATGTAAAAGTACAGCCAACAGCATACACTTTTTGGACACCTCCTATTAGAAGAGACTAGAGAGAGGTCCTGGGTTTGAGTGCATGTGCTGGTTTTATTCTTACCAGAACCCCTAATGTGATGTTTATGAAAAAAAAGTGTATATGCAGTTATTATATGGAAAATGAATAAAAAGGGAAGTTCATTGCAGCTATAATGCATCACTTGTCTTGTGGGATATGTGTGTCAGCTGAGATGGTTTAGAGTTTAAACATGTACTTGGAAGACTATGAACAGCCCGTGTACGAAGAACTAAGAGTTGCAAGTCAATTGTGCAAAGGAAAGGCGAATAGAGACTTGAAATGTATATGAAGACAAGTAGATTGCCGAGTGAGTGAGAACCTAGTCCTAAGCAACAATGAATGGAGAAGCAGAACTCATAGAGCCGTTCCTAGATCAATGTGGTAAGGCCATGATGGTGGTGGTCTGGCAATTTTGAGGAGAAATGAATTACCCTATTTTCTGTTATATTATTTTTTGCACTTGTAAAGATGAATTCCATATCAAGTTAATGACCATAGGTTCACTTGATCTAGAATCTCAGTTAACATTTGGATGTAGCATTAATTGAGGGTTAATCTGGACATGTTTGAGATAAATAGGTGTTCTTTTTCCCATGCACTAGAGTGTTCCAAGAACTTCAGTTTGGTGATACCTATGTAACGAGGCCTTGATTCTTTAGCCTCAGTCACTGATGAAAGAGATAAGACAGATCTAACCATTTCTATCTCGATTGAGGTTTAGGTGGAAATTTAACACCTTTATGAAGGGATGATGATGGACCAACATGTCTTTAGGTGTTTGGGTCTCTTTTTTGACAAAATTTATGAATGCCCTTTGAACGTTGCTTGTATGTATGTTCGACATTAGAATCTTCACTGATTATTTATTTATTAAGTAATGGGGTGGTAGTAATTTTGGAGCCATTTCAACCTGCAGTTGACTTATCATGTCTTTACTCTGCATGTGCAGAAGTATGAGGGCTATCCATCAGGATCGATGGTTGACTTTGCATGTGATCATGATGGATCTCCTATATTAGCAATCAGCAGTTTGGCAGTGCACACGAAGGTTAGATGTGAATTTTTGTTTATTCTTGTTGGGTATCTATTCTATGAAATCTAATTTGCCATGGTTCATGAAAATGCTTGGAAAGCAATATCCATATATTTGAGATGGAACCATTTTCCAGTTTTTCCTACATTTTATTAGTCATTTTCTTGTGTGCTTAACAGTAGTTACTTGATTATAATGCATGCAGGACCTGTTGGCCAATCCTAAATGCTCGTTGCTTGTGGCAAAGGATCCTGAGGATAGGACCGATATAGTAATTACTCTGCATGGGGATGCTATTTCTGTATGTTCATACCTTTCTATTCCATTTTAGAAATATTCAAATGGCATTTTATGGACATTTGGAGTGTACAAACAAGTTTCTAAGAGAGATGTTAAATGCATGCTCGTTTGTTTTATTTTTCTTGAAATAAAATCTTTAGATTATGGTCGTACTTTGTAAAGTAGCCAATCCTCTCTCAACTCTCAAGTGTGTGCTCGCTGAATTTGTGGATTCATTTTTTTGAGGCTCTTTAGGTACATACTTGTGCAAGCCCCTAGGCATGCCACCAACCTTCGGTGCCTGCTTACCTTTCTGTATCAGGTCTCCTTAGGACATGAAACAAGAAAATTCTACATGGTTGAGAAGCTTTGTTTATTAATCTTAGTAACTTGTAGTGGTTTTCTTTTTTAATCATCAGTAGAGCCACTAATCCCATCTATTTGGGATTCGATTTTGAGTTTTACTCTTGCTACCTTATCAAAATCCATATCCTTCACTACTCCACAATCCACAATCTATCATTCCTTCTTTACCCCTTCAGTCCAAATTTTTGTTGGTCCCTCTCTTCTTTGTTCCTTCTATTCATAACCTTTCAGTTTTTCCATATCGGGGCTGTTTTCCAGTCTTCCATGTACTTTCCAAAACCACCTTAAATAGCTTCCCCTCATTTTCTCATCTATTTGGCTATCAATGTCTCCCTAGTATGGCCATTCCTAATTCCATCTTTTATGTTACCCCAATCATCCATCTTAAAATTCATATCTTTGATAGCATGTTATATTATCATTGAATTCTACAATTGATAATTTCCATTATAGTCTTATATTTGATGTGGTGTATGCAATTGAGGTGTTATGCTGCTGAATTCATCTTCATTATGTCTGTTAGTTGTTTTGGCTTTAGTTTTGAGTCACCATTCTGTATGATTTGTACTCTAGGTTTCTGAAAGCAACAGAGAGGCTGTGCGTGCTGCATATCTGAGAAGGCATCCTGGTGCATTTTGGGTAAATATTTGTCTCATTTCTTTCGCATCTTCTGTCATGTATGCTTGTAGAGTTGTAGTCTTGTTCTTTGGGTGGATTACTGAGAATCTTTTCACTCTGAAGGTTGACTTCGGTGACTTCCAGTTCATCCGTATTGAACCAAAAGTTGTGCGATATGTATCTGGGGTTGCTACTGCTTTATTGGGATCAGGAGGTATAGGAGTCGATATGAAATCTATTTAATTTTTTTCTCTCCTGCTTTGTGATTGCAGAAGGCGGTATCACTTCTGATCCTTGCCAGTTTTCTTCGTCTTCATGATGTAGCTTTTATTATGTATTTTTAGGAATCCTTTTTTTATGATATATGCAACAGAGCTTTTAACTGTTTGGTACTTTAAGTTGTCTACTTATATGGCATAATTGTTTCTTAAACTGCTACCTTGTCATGACTACTACTTTTTTCTCTCAGAGTTTGGTACAGATGAATATAAAGCTGCAAAAGTTGATCCCATATCTCAGTTTTCTGTACCTATTGCGGTATTATTCTCATTCTAATACTGTGCTTCTTTTGTAGTTGGTTTTGTTTGATTTGGGTTTATTTCACTCAACTTCCTCTTTGTTTGTAGTCTCACATGAACAAAGATCATGCAGAAGATACCAGAGCAATTGTACAACACTCAACATCAGTTCAGGTAACAAATTGTATTTCTTCAATTGTGATATGCTCTTAATGTTGATTGTGGTATCTATACCACCCATCAAGTCAACAGGAAAGTTGGCATTTCAGGCTTTACTAGATTAAATGTCTTTGTGAATGTGATAGCCATACTAAGATTTTTGTAGCAGCTTATCTTGATTTGTGGAAGATATGGTTAACAAATATTAGATCTAACTGCATATAATCAAGCAACTCTAACCATGTTTCCAGCAATACCTTGGATTGCTGATGCCTGAATCTTTCTTGATTTGAAAGACCAACCATCTAATCAAGTGCCTGTAAATGGACAGCAAAAACACAACATTTTCAGCACTCCATAACCATGAGCATTTTGAGTAATTGAGTCCATTACTGGTCTCCATTTATTTCTGAGAACATTTTCAGGTGGACTTTGCTCACATGCTGGACTTGGACAGTCTTGGTTTTAATGTTAAGGTAATTCTTGTCCTCACCACTTACAACTTTTTGTTTTCTTTGCTACCCTTTTATGCATTCAAATGTATTTTATCTGAGTTCTATATGATATGTCGCAGCATTGAGTGTTCTCATCTGTTTTTGGAAGGGAAGGGGGATTGGTGGTGGTTGAAATAACTCATCATTCTATGAGAAATGAGCTTTAAATTGTCCCTAACAGGGCTTTTTGGTCACATGAGCTTGATGCTTTCTTTTTGAATATATGTCAAGGCAATGTACTATGACCAATGTCCATGATGTTCCTTTCTTATTGGAATGTTAATTCAGATGTATGAGTTGTCCAACTAGAGTCAAATTTTTAAAGCTTATCTTTTTCGAACTGCCAAATAGTTTTTCCCCTCTAAATAAGAGCTGGAATGTGTTTATTCCATTCTTCAAAATGGCAGAGGTATAAAAGCAGTTCCGTCAGAACTGTTGTCAATTTCTTTGATACATGTCCTTATTATGTGTGAAAAATTCAACATTGTAATGGCAGTCATGTATGAATATTTCCTATCATAAACATTTTACAATCTACAATTTTTCACCTCAACTTAAAAATGTATTATTTATGTATATATTTGTTTAATATGTTAGCTGAATGCCACCTAGAAACTTTATGAGGACCAGCTCATACTAGAGAGGCGATATGCTTGCTTAAAGCATATCTTGCTTCATGAACTTTGGAGTATCAAATGCTTCTCAAAGGAAAGTTATGTTATCCTATCATTTTCTCAATAGCTAGATATGTTCTCATTTTTCTTTGTTTTTCATCTCCAGAACATTTGACATTAAATTTGACTAAGCATCTTTCTCTAGTCAATAAGATATCTGTGATACTTATCCATATTCTTGCCTTCTATCATTATTTTGAACCATCCATTTCTTTCTGCAAGTCCCTGTTGCTGGGACAATAATTTGTTTTAAGCACTTGCAAAGTTTCTGTTCCTTCTTTAGTCTAAAGCCACTCAGATTGTGTAGCATCTTCTTTGTACTGTACTTTGTCTTGTAGAAGGATGGTTTCTTGTTATAGTTTGGAAATCATTTGTGTATGTTATGGCGATGATTTTAGTAGTCACAAGAAATAGAAATGCATCATTTCACTTTTTCATTGGCACTTTGACATATCTTCTGGACCTTTTCTTATTTATTTTGAGGCAATTTGATCTGACATTGGAGCCTAGTTTTTCTCAGGCTGGTTATCAGGGGAATACTCTCAAGCTTCGGATTCCTTTCCCTAGACGTGCAGAGGATAGGAAGTAAGTCCTCCCAATACCAACAGTGACATTACTGCTGTTGCTGCTGCTTGTTGTTAAGAATTCTAATTTCAAAAGGAACTAATTGATTATTACAAGATGGCTGTGAAAAGCTTTCATTTTAAATCATGCATCATCAGGATCATGTTGTTAGGGAGAACTTGATTATACGTTATTGCTCATAGGAAGTTTGATAAGAAGATCTGTGATCAATAAAAAATTAAGCTTACCACAATTGATAACTATAGGAGTTCATGAAAATCTGAAAAGTGGATCCTATTATAACAATTTATGGCTCAGTTTTCTTTTAGGCACTGAAAAGTAAATGCAGAAAAGGACCAGTTGATGGTAATCACAAATAGAAGCGTGTTGAACCATTAAATGGGTGAAACCCATTATCAGTCATTTCTTTCAGGTAAAATCCCATACTGGTCAGCAAGTAGAATAAAGCAAAGAGGGAGTGCCTAACCAATGCATCGAAGGCATTGTTGGTTTCATTGTAGCTTTTTAACATTAGAAAGTCCATTTATTTATTATTTTTCGTCCCTTGGTAATGAACTAGACACATTCAAGACTTTTAATTATGCTGAAACTGCTTCAGTTGGTGCTTTTATTATACCCTTTTAAAGCTAAACATGCTGTGATGATTAACAAAGTAAATTGGACATTCTATCATCATCGCCATCTCTAAGTGTGCTTTGTTTTTTCTATTTTTATTTTGAGTAGATTCTAAAAGGAAACATGCAAGGATTTTAGTTGGAAGTTTCCTTCAAGTCCTCATGACTTTGGAATGAAAATGTAAATTGGAACTCGTGTTTTAATTCAGTACCATCATCTATATTTTGTTGATACCTTTTAAAAGAAAATAAAATGAAATTCAGAGAGCTATTGACTTGAAATGGTTCATTTTCAATTAACATTTTGGATATTAAGAGATATATGATGGTATGAATGTGAGCAATCATGCATTCTTTTTCTTGTTTAGGGATGTGAAGACTCTTATTGTTGAAATGCTTCAAGCTGCTAAAGCTTCAGGGGCTAGCTGACAGCTGACTAATTATGAGGTATGCATTTGTTGGTACATTCGTTCAGTTGTAAGTGATGTTTGTTATTATTTTATTCTTTTTGGTATAAAAGTTTGCTAACAAATTACTGATGAAAAAAAAAACATATTATATTTATAGTTTCTGTGTGTTTATGTACATGCTGTAGATTTTCGTTTTGATTTCTTACACACTGAGTGTCAAAATATGATACGTCAATGAACCCTCCAACTCTTTAACTCGTGACTGTTAATTTTCAAAAACCAAGATCTATTACCCATTACACAAAATCTTATCTTACTCTACGAATGAATTTCAAAAGAAGGTGGTGGCCATAGAAGAAGAAGACCACAAAAGAAGAAAGTGAAGGGAAAATTGTAGCAGAAACAGCCAACCAAGTATCAGAAATGTCATTTCTAACAAAATTTACATTTGTTTTGCCTCTTTAAGCTGAATTGTTGTTGTCTAAACTCAAGAAATGATTCCAAACAAATATCTGCACACTGATAATTTGACTAGTTTAACCATCTCTATGGATGGAAAGTGGTAGAAGAAACATCTATATAATAGTTAGTGGAACAATACACATGTTTCTAAGCATTACTGTAGTTTCATAGTAAACAAATTTCCGAACTGCTCTTTTGTTCTTGTCTGAGATGTTGACTAGACTCAATTGATGATTTCTGAAGATTTACAAATTGTTCATCCTTCTAAAATCTCTTCACTGCCAATGGCATCAATAGGAGATACTTGTTTATTTATTTCCTTTTTTTATTTTTAATATACTTGTGCATGAGACAATGTTTTGCTTTTACATCTCTTCCCTCAGCTGCTCAATGATTGGATAATGATTTGTTCCTTCGAAATTTCTGATCTGGTTTCTACCTATGCATTTTATAGTCCATCAAACTAATTGTTTTGAGAAATTGAAGATGAGTGATAGCATGTATTAACCGATCTTTTTATATCTGATCCACAGAGAGTATATATATCCGGCAAGAGCATTAGTTAAATGTTGAAATGTTCTTGCCCTGATCTCCATCCTCCGAAAGCTTAAGCTGGTACAAATTCAGCTAAATCCTTAGAGAAACTGCATGCCCAAAGGTCAGTTTGTTCTTATATTCCAATATTACAGACCTGGTAACAGGTGCCTTTTTTTTTTTTTTTTGCCTTTTACCAATACATCGAGTTCATACTAAAAATATGATAGTCTGGGTCATTCAATTGTGGACTGAAGTCCTGCAATGTAAAAAGGCTACAAGAAAGCTACTGTTTACTTCTATCTATTATTTCTGGTTTCAATCTGTATCATGTCACATTTAACATATCACTATACATTCTGTGGTTGATATGATCTAAAATTTGCAATTTATATTGGCATTTACCTCTTGTTCATTTTCGCTGTATAATTTTTTTTCATTTATTGAGGAAAGCAATTCTACTATACATGTTGAAGGGTATTAAACAAAGTTCCGTAGTCATTTTTGTTTCTTCTCTCTTTGATATAAAGAGAGGATATCAAGTACCATTTCTGAACTAGGAATTGATTTTTTGCATTCAATACTTTGTAAAAGCAATTGACATCAGTAGCCTAAGATGATATATTGACAAACAAGTCCCTTTTGAAACATTGATGGACGATTGAGAAGAATCAAGTATAGTCCATTTGACACCCTATAACGAGCTCAGTTTGGCTGCGGAGACAGTGAGGCTTTTCATTTTGTGATTATGGTGCTCACCTTTGGCAATGTAAACCCATTCCATTAATCCATTTGTGTGGCAACCGTTCGATATTCGCAGTGGGGTCAATGACAATCATGTTATTTTTCACTTGTTCCATTGTACTCTTAATGAATATATGACTCTAAAAATATATTTTGATCAAATCAATTAAGCTATGATTTTAAAGATCACAAAGTTTAAAGTTTAAAAAATAATCAAATTTCATCAAATTTTAGAGAGCTTAAAGAAATGGTTTTAGTTGGTAAAGTGATTTTTGGTAGGCTACATATTACAATAAAGATGTTTCAACAGTGTTATCACTACTGCTCTACTCATTTTTAGATTGACTTTTTGAATTCTATTTCTCTATTCAGCTCTATCAAAATGAAAAATTGATGGACATGTATTGCACCCAGTCATAAGGACCTTATGTGGGGTTCTTGTTGAAATTATTATTTCTCATTTAAATTTAGATCTAAATTATATCCATTTTTTCAAACAATTTTCTCTTGTTAAAAATTATAAGATGTTGTCATCAAACACAGAGAAATGGTGGCGCTGCGCGCGCGTAGGAGACATCTCCAACATCTATTTTTAAATTTTAATTATTTTCAAGCCACACTTTATCATTTATCGTGACTTACCAACCTTTCGTGCAAAAGTCAAATGGCTTCTGGCCATCATTAGAGCTTATAAATTGAAACCAGCATCCAACGGGCATTGTCAATTGAAAACTTTATAATTACCGAATCTTTTTGACTTTATTTTATTTTTTATAATATGTTCACTAAATTGAAATAGGACTAATAATTACTTGAAAGAAATAATTTCTTTTAAATATCTTTATGTTTACCAATTTTATCAGATTTAAAGTTTTAAACAAGTTGATGGTTACATGTTTCACATTAAACGTGGAAAAAGGGTCTGGAGTGAGTAAAACTGTCATATATAAATATTCATTTAAAACATCTATCTTCATTCAGAAGGCATGAATTTTAATTAAAATCGTCTCGTACACGTTGAAGTAGAGTTGTGAATTAAATGATTAACAATATTATATGAAAAAAAATATATTATTACGACTCATTAAAATATGTTAACCTGTACTTTTGTAGGAATAAGAATAAATGTTTAATTCAAAAGTAAAATTACATCAAATAAAAATGATAGAATCAAAGATTTTAAAAATAATAATAATTTAAAAGATTGTAATTTAATATTAAGGCAGCCCTACATAGAACCCTTGTCAATGAATGCCAAAACTGCTAAATCATTTTATAGTTCTGCCCATTCTAGACTCTAAATTAAATTTTTATGAATTTATAAAATGTAAAAATATGACATAAATAATAAATCCATTATGTGAAACCCAAATTGAATAATCTAATCTCTATTTCAAATCCTTTATCATGTAATTTAGAAATGAAATGTCAATAGAAAGAAAAGGAATACACACTAGAAAACATAGAAGAACACAATGAAAAGTATCATCTCTGCAAAAGAAAATCTTAAAATACATATTTAATTTGAGGCCTAAAAAAGAAGGTAATTTTACAATAAAATTTACAAAAATGGAGGACTAAATCCCACAAGATTTGAGCCTTGCCCTTTGCTCTATATTATCTCCTATTTTCCTAATTTAGTCTGAATCACTTTCCATACTCTTCATGGCCTTCAACCCTCTCGCCCTCTGCTTTTCAAGTAAAAACAGAAACAAATTAAAAAAAAAAAAAATATATATATATATATAAGAATCCAACAAGTGAAAAATACCACAAAAATTAGGATGAAAGAAAAAATAAAAATAAATACCTTTTTAGAATTCTTCTTTTCCCTAACTTCGTATCTCTCAAGAGATAGATCAGATAGCCATGTGCCAGGACACACCAACTACAACAACCAATAAAATACAACCCAAATCAATAAACAAACAAATAGATAAATAGACAGCCCACATCATTAAAAAAATAATATATAAATCTCTTTTTTATTCTGTGTATATTTCTTTCTTTCCCCTTCTTTCTTTTAAAGAAACAGAATATAATAGATAAGTCAATATTTTGCGATTTTTGTTAAAATCTTAATGGGATAATACGTTTTTGGAGGGTTTTTTTTTCTCTTACTTGAAAGATTTTCTAGTATTTTTTTTATAATATTCAGAAAAAGGTTATCAGATAAAAAATAAAGAAAGAAAAAGACAAGAAGAAAAATAGAAAAAATATGAGGAAAAGAAAATTAAGAATGATAACAGTTGTTGAAAAAAATATCCTTGTCAAGGACCAGACCGTCTTACAGAATCAAATGTTTAAAAATCCAAACCATTAATTAAAAATATCATTATAATTTGGTTTAATTAGTTCAACAGTTGAGTGAAACAGATTGAAACTATTTTGCGTCATCAAATTCAAATAATACATTATAAATTATAAAAATTTAAAAATAATCTTACAGTGATGCTGTAATAATAAACAATAAAAATAATATTCTACATAAAAATATAAGATAAAAAATGGATTTTTATATTAATTATACTGCTTTAGCAACTGGTTCCGGTCCAACCGCACGGTTGGTTCGGTTTTAAAACAATATGCGGATCATTTGAGGTCGAATTGGATTGAACCTTAATGATACAATTCGATTTTTTAAATACTAATATAAAAATAAAAATAAAAATTATAATAGTTATTAAAAAAAACGTACTGAATTTAGGTACCAACAAAGTTGAAAATTTATGAAAAAAAAATAGTGGTGAAGAAAGACTAACATGTATGCTTCTTTGGATGTATTTGGCCCTCTTCTTGGGCCTCTGAGGCAGCTTGCAGCCTTTCATGGCCATGAAATCCTCTTCCTTTTCTTTGCTTGACAAAGAAATAAAGAATTTTGGCCACACAAACGCCTTCTCATCTACTCCTTCCGTTGCAGAAGCTCTTCCTCTGCTTTCTTCCAATCCGGATCCTCTCGTCGTATAGTACCGGTCTTCTTTCTCCGGTGACGACGACTGTGACTTCCTCAGCGTTGCAGATTCGCCATTTCTGAAACATTAGGGAAATTTTTAGGCTAGTCTCACTGGATGGAAAAATAATGAAAAGCCCCACTTGAGAAAATTTGGAAGGATGCAAGTAGCAGGAAAATTATTATTTGTAGATTTTTTTTAATTGTTGGTTAGAGAGGGCGGCGAAACTCTGTTTCAAATTTCGCTAAAAAATGCAACTGGAATTTTTCTATTTTTCATCAAATCTATTTTGAACAAAAATTGCATGCCAAGATTCTTAACAAGTTTTAATCTTTTATAAAATAGAATGGATTCAGGAAGAAAACACAGGAAAGCCGATCCAATATCAGAACTGAAATCAAGATATGATTTTGAATTTTTGATGGAATTTCTGGTTTAATTTCAGAATACTTTTGATCGATTTTTTAACTGGGTAGAAATTAGTGACTCTGAAAACGAATTGAAACCGAAATCAAGATCTGACTTGGATGGAATTTTTGCACTTCTTTTGGGATACTTTTGATGGGTTTTCAATCTTGTTACCTGATGGAGCGAGTGGGGGGAAGAAAAGGGGCATCTTTTTCCGATCTAACGACGCGGCGGTCGATCCGCGATGTGGTTTTTCTCTTAATCTCACCGTCGGATTTGTCCGGAGAGCGGGCTTCCCTCACCTTGACACAACGGAGCCGCTTTCGGTTCCCCCACTGGAGGAAAAAATCCACTTCTGGAGCTCCCATCGATCTCTGGTTCTGTCCTTCCTTCTCCATTTCTGCAAGAAGAAGAAGAAGATAAGAGATCCATTTTCTTAAAAGAAAAATTAAAAAAAAAATCATATTTTTGTGATTTTACCTCAAGATCTAGACCTGTTGCAGAAGAAAAAGTGTCCCACTAAATTGTACTAGTCAAAATATTTGTACAAAATCATCAAATATATCGGTAAAAACAGAAGACGAAGAGGAAGAAAGATTGAATTTTTCTGAGAAGAAATGAGAGAGATGACCTGGAGCATGAAAACCCAGATCGATCTCGCAATCAAATGCTTTTTTCTTTGAGTATTGAACCGCTACAACTCTCTCTCTCTCTCTCTCTCTCTCTCTCTCTCTCTCTCTCTCTCTCTCTCCGTTCGGGATTTTGGAGTTGGGTTATCTTTTCAATCTTCTATTTGGCCGTTTGTTCTCCTTCTTCCCTCGGTTTATAGTTATTGGAATCCTAAATAATACTCCCGTACCCGTAAGTGGAATTATAAACCGTTGGATGAGGAATGGACGGCTAGATTTATCTCCCTCCATTTCACCGCCTTTATCAAACCTTTGGGCACGGGGAGGCCTGAACCTTCCGTCAAACTCAACTGGTTCACTCCCGTATCATGAATTTAATGCTTCACGAGTACTGGACTCACTCTCAGATGTTTTACGGCGAGTAGCTCACGATTTCTCATGTAAATTCAAGAAAATAAAGAGAAAAATTATATTTCTGAATTCTCATTTTGAATTTATAATTGTTATAAAAACTTATGCGTATACTTTTATTTTTCATATAATTATTTTATCAATCAAATTTAAATTTAATTTGTGATCAATTTAAGCTGAAGTCAAATAAACAAATACAACTTTACCATCTTTAAAATCATACTTCAAAATAAATTTTATCTCACTTTTTATTTAATAATTAAGACCAAATCTATGTAACTTTATGACTATTATCATCCAATTCCAGTAAAAGCTTTATAAATGTTAGAGATATGATTAACCAAAAAATAAGATCACAACGGTACACATCACTTCTCTTTGTACTTTTTTACTTTTTACACCAAGAGCATGCTTATGAGTAGGGTTACACTTACATATTGGGTGGGCCAAGTGCGATTTTGGCACTATCCGAGTTGGGCACTAAGTTAAATTATTTTTAGCTTATTCCACTCAAGTTTCTTTAAGCTGAAGCTAGAATTTTATTATCATTCTATAAAAATATATTTATACATAATATAAGTTAAAAAATAGATTTTATAAATTCAAACTTTTGAGTCAAATTTAAATTTTCATATACTAGTCCAAGACTTGAATTCTAATTCAAACTTAAGAGGTTGACCCAAAAATGAGTTTGACCCATGACGAAGTCAACCTAAATTCAAATTTTCTTTTTATTTTCTCATCAAAACTTAGATTACTCAAAATAAAATAAAATAAAATAAGCACCCTGCTTATATTGCTCCTACCCCAAGTCCAGGCCTGTTAATAAACAAAATAAAATGATTACTCACGAATGGGCCCAATATAACTATGCAAACCTAGGGTGAGGCTTGGAAAAGATTTGCTTTATGTAACTGTTAAAATTGAGAAGTGATTTGTGCACCCCCCATTTTACCCATGGTGCACTCCTACAATTTTTTTTTCTAATTTTGCCCTTCACCCACCTTTTCTCCATTTCCATCATTTTTTAGGTGGGGGGCAAAATTGAAAAAAACAAGTGAAAGAGTGCACTATGGGTAAAATAGGGGGGTGCACAAATCATTTCTCATAAAATTTATGAAAAAAAAATAGTGGTGAAAAGAGTTAGGGTTTGGCCCTCTTCTTAGGCCTCTGGAGGCAGCTGGCAGTCTTCTTCTTTTACTTTGCTTGACAAAGAAATATAGAATTTTGGCCTTATCTACTCCTTCCGTTGCAGAAGCTCGTCCTCTGCTTTCTTCCAATCCGGATCCTCCCGTTGTATAGTGCCGGTGTTCTTTCTCCGGTGACGACGACTCTGACTTCCTCACCGTAGCAGATTCGCCAGTTCTGGTACATTAGAGAAAATTTTTGGCTGGTTTCACTGGATGGGAAAATGATGAAAAGCCCCACGTGAGAAAATTTGGAAAGATGCAAATTTCGACTAATTTTTTTTTTCTTCTTTATATAATCTATTTTGTCCAAAAATTGTATACCAAGATTCTTAAAAAGTTTTAATCTTTTATAAAATAGAATGGATTGAGGAAGAAAAACTCAGGAAAGACGACCCAATATAAATGGAATTAGTAGTCACAACTGAAATCAAGATATGATTTTGATGGAATTTCTGGTCTAATTTTGGAAATACTTTTGATGGATTTTCTAAATGACAGGATAGAAATTAGTGGGGCTCTGAAAACGAATTGAAACCGAAATCAAGATCGGACTTGGATGGGATCCTTTTGATGGGTTTTGAAACTTGTCACCTTATGAGGAGGCGAGTGGGGGGAAGAAATGGGGCATCTTTTTCCGATTTAACGACCGGGTGGTCGATCTGCGATGTGGTTTTTCTCTTAACTTCGCCGTTGGATTTGTTCAGAGAGCTGTCTTTGACACAACGGAGCCGCTTTTGCTTCCCCCACTGGATGAGAAAATCCACTTTTTGTCCTCTCATCAATCTCTGCTTCTTTTCTTCCTTCTCCATTTCTGCAAGAAGCCATTTTCTTAACAGAAAAAATTAAAAAAAAAAAATCATATTTCTATTATTTTACCTCAAGATCTAGACCTATTGCAGAAGAAAAAGTCCGGCTGAAATTGTATTAGTAAAAAGATTTGTACTAAATCATCAAATCTATCAGTAAAAACAGAAGACAAAGAAGAATAAACATTGTGAAGAAAGGTAATGGACACACTTCAATCTCTTTACTATATTTTTTTGGATGGACATCTGGCACAAGCGTTATCTTTTAGGATGTACGTTTTTGTTTTGTCTCTCATTTATCTATAGAAATTGATTCAATTATCGATAGATCTAACTGATGAGTACGCCAATGAGTGAATTATTTCATTGAAAAAAATGAGTCAATTTCTACATATAATGATAAGGTGAGAAATCGAAAAAATTCATCTCTACTAAAAAAAAATTCTCGTATTGCCCTTTTTTTAAAATTAATAGGATTGTAATCGACAGCGAAGCGAAGATACTGAAGAAGGTATTGAATCCGAGTATTCTAGAGTTCTGAACCTGATTATTTTGATGTCTCATTCACATAAATGAGCATCTAGTCTGATTATGACCCATGCATAAAGAAGAAAAAGATAAGGTATCTTTATTTTTACAAGAAAAAAGTTAAAAAAAAAAAATTCATATTTCTATGATTTTACCTCATGACCTCGACCTGTTGCTGAATAAAGAGTCTCACTAAAATTGTAGTACTAAAAATAATTGTATAAAATAATCAAATATATCAGTAAAAACAGAAGACGAAGAAGAAGAAAGAGTGGATTTTTTCTGAGAAATTCTGACAAGAAATGAGAGAGATAAATTGGAGGATGAAAACCCAAATTGATTTAAATGCAAAGGACACACTTCAATATCTATACAATTTTTTTTTTGAAATTGATAGAATTATAATTGACATAGAAGAGAAGATAGCCAAGAAGGGATACATTTTTTTCTTGTATATATATAAGCTTCAACATAATCTAGGCATTTATTTATAAGTAGGGTCAAAACTCGGACAGATTGTGCCAGATTTTGATAAACTCAACCCTAATTCATATAAAAAAATAGTTAAACTTCGATCGGGTGAAGTCGGGTGAAGTCATATTTTACATTGGTTTGAGTTGAGTTTTTTTTTTTACCTAATTCAACCCTAATTTACAATTTGTATAATGCAACCTGCAAAATTTTCAGGTCAAGTCATGCTGAACCAAAAACCCACAAAATTTCCAGGTCAAGTCATGCTGAATCAAAACCCGACTCAAGTGTCACCCCTATTTATAAGTTAACTCATCTCAGCCACTTTTTCTAAAATTGAACCCACACTACAATTATATGGACAATGACTCTTCCCTTACCCAAGGTACATAATCTAAGAAATTAAAATTCAACAAATTCCAATAAGACTAATTCTCTATACAAAGTAGATAATCGTAGGAGCATCTTAGAAATAACAAATTAATTAATTATAATAATCTCACTATTGGATTTGTTGGGAGAGCTGCGTTCTATCGATCTCTGCTTCTTTCCTTCCTTCTTCATCTCTGCAACAAGAAGAAGAAGAAGATAAGAGATCCATTTTTTTTTAAATAAATTTAAAAAATCACATTTCTATGATTTTACCTCAATCTGTCTATGTTGCAGAAGAAAAATTGTATTAATAAAAAGATTTGTACAAAATCATTAAATATATACGTATAAACAGAAGACGGAGAAGAAGAAGAAAGATTGAATTTTTCTGAAAGAAATGAGAAATTATGACCTGGACCATAAAAACCCAAATCGATCTCGCAATCAAATGCTTTTTCTTTGAGTACTGAACGGCTGCAACTCTCTCTCTCTCTCTCTCTCTGCGATTAGGATTTCGGAGTTGGGTTATCTTTTCAATCTTCTATTTGATCTGTTCCCCTTCTTCCTCGATTGATAGTTACTGGTATCTCAAATACCCACTCCTGTGGAACTATAAACCGTTGGATGAGGAATGGGCGGCTAGATTTATCTCCCTCCATTTCATCTCGTTTATCGAACTTATCCGTTCTGAATTCTCATTTTGAAATTCATAATTTTATAAAAACTTTTGTGTACACTTTTAATCTTCATATATATAATTATTTTATCATATTTAATTTTAAAAAAAAATTCTGATCAATTTAAGCTGAAGTCAAATAAACAAAATAAAATTTTACTATCTTTAAAAATCATACTTCAAATTAAATTTTGTAAAAAATTATCACACTATTTATTTAATAAATAATACCTAACCTATCTAAGTATATAACTTAGTAACTATCATCATCCAATTCCAGTATAACCTTTATAAATGTTAGAGATACGTAGTACTCTTTTTTTTTTTTTTAACTTTTTGTTCTCTTTCTTTATTTATAATTAAGATTTGAGGGAAATTTGAAATTATTAACTATTTTTTATGAATTATATAAATAGGGCTGCAACTCGGGTCGGACAGGTCGGGTTCCTCAAAACCCAACTCGACCCGACCTGACCCAAAATCTCAACCCGAACTTCATAACCCGACCGACCCGAATTCTAACCCAACACGCGTTCTGAACCTATTTTAGCATGGTCGGATTGGGTTAACTTGTAAAATCCTCAACCCGACCCCACTCGAATTTCATTTGGATTTTTATCTTCTCAACCCAATCTGCGCCGTTGATCCAAAATTCTTGACCCGATCTGCATGATTTCTCGGGTCGGGTCATGCGGGTCGGACCAAAACCCGACCCGAGTTGCAACCCTACATATAAAACATGATAAATATATATGAGTTGTAATTTATTCATCATTATTTTGTATTACACATATAGTTTATATTTAAAGTTATAATCTCATTTTCAATAGTTTTTCATGAAAGAAGTTAATCTCTATTTGAGGGGTTGGTTTGATGGTCAAAATCCGCCCTTCTTTACTGAAGCCTTTGGATCAAGTCTCGTCAACACAAAAATGGTGACTCTCCATTATTATGTATTATGCGTGTACAACGACGAAATTGATGATTTCCACTTTTCTTGTTTGCCAAATGACTAATTATAGCCCATCAAGCACTCAATTTAAAAAGTAGGTTTATCATTTTATCAAATTTTGAAAATTGAACTGCTAGGTTGTTTTTTGAATTGCAAGTTAAAACATTCATAGATATGGATTTTACTGAATTTGTCTCATTTTTTAAACACTTGATACTTCGCACTCAAATAAAATTGTAATCAAGGTTCTATCTGGGCCCGGACAGATCCATTTCTGAATGGGCTCAGAAGTACTGACAGTTGGTACCGAGGCCCAAGCACAACTTTACCACACCATAGACTCTCGTGATGATGAACCCATTTGAGGTAAAATCTCACATTTACACATATTAAACTCTTTGAAAACATTAGTACACTATAGAAATGGTTTTAAAATTTAAAGTAGATTTTTGGCTAACCAATATGACCTAGTTTCAACTCGACCCAAGTTCCCCCTCATTAGAACATGCACCAACCTGACTTAATTCAATGTCTAATGTCTAAACCATTCTGATTCGACAGAAGTAATTCATGGGTCACATGTATAAAATGAGTGGGTCTTGAAATAAATTTCATTTATTGTTAATAGGTAGCATTCTAGACTCCTGAATTGATTGAACCAATTCTAGAATTACATTTTGGACCACAGTTTGGGTCACGAACCTTTCGACAGTGACTTCTGAGTTAATTTGGATTTCCTAATATATCACAAGAAAAACATGCCGTTGAGGCTTCAGTTGAGTTTAAAATGCCAATTCAAACTTACATATCGGGCCTCTTATGGGCTGAACAAATTTTGATTCATACTTCTTGAAAATATCAATATTTTACAATATTTATATATTACTCAATATTTGAAAGTAAAAGACTCGAGACTTTTGACAATGAAGGGATGATAACCTGCAAATTATGGTGTATGTACTATTAATCTGCACAATTTAAGATAGACTTCAATAAATATAGATTTATTAGATATTTTTTTTTATTAACATGTGAGAAATTCAGATAGAGTCTTAACCTGCAAATTATGTTGTTTGTACTATTAATCTGCACAATTTAAGATAAACTTCAATAAATAAAATAGTGATAGATTTGTTAAGATTTTTTTTTTTTTTTTCATTAACGTATGGAAAATTCCTACGAATGAACTCACAACCCCTAAGGTACAATAAAATTAGGGCATGGAGTTCGAACCTTTAAGCTCCCACTTCTTGCGGTAGCGGGCAACTGGTTAAACTACACCTATGTAGATTAGAAAATCTTTTCTTAATACGAAGTCCACCACAAAATTAATTTGATTGGATTAATTTTTTTTTTTTTAAGATTGTAAAATTTAAAGATTAAAAAATAATTTTTTTTTTAATTAAATCGGTTTAAGAGAGATTTATCTAATAAATTTATTATTATTTTATTTAATGACTCCATATTAAATATGCGAGTGATCATTGAGCATGATAAAAGTGGTTATTATTACTAATATAATTTGAATCAAGAAGAAGGATGTTGGAAACTTTGTTGATCAATTTAGGGTGGAACCAACCACTTCGAAGAGACTAAGGAACAAACGCATGTGCTTTCACTGAAAGCAAGAAGATATAAAATGAAAAGCCAATCGCCACGTCAGTTTTACTCTTTTGAAAAAATTGTGGGGCCAATTGACTTGAAACCTTTTTTAAAAAAATAATTTTAAAAAAGGCAAAAAATTGTTTTATTTCTATTTTAAAAATGAAATTTTGGTATTTTGGTGAAACAAATAAAGTGCACTGACTGATATGACCAATATATATTGATAAATAGATATAGACTTGTTGAATTTTTTTCTAATATTTGTAATGCATTTTTATGTTTCACTAGTAATATTTTATAATATAATTTTCAATAATAATAATATTATAATAATTATTAAACAAACAGAACATTTTAAAAAAATAAGACCTCCTTATAGGTTTAGTCAGGGCCGTGTAGACACAAATTGAGGCCTAAGACAAAAAATCTAAATGGAGCCTTTTTGATATTTAACATATTATTATAAGTAATATTTAATTAAAATTTTAATTATATATAATAAAATAAATTATTCTAGATAATAATTTTTCTTAACTTAAAAAGATTAGAGGCTAACAATAGAGAGCATTGAAAAATTTATCCATCTGAGTGAAATTAACATATTCAGCAATTAAAATAGAATAAGAACACTTTAAATGATCAGTATATTGAGTGGGCTGAAGTGCAAACATAGAGTGAGAGATAAGTTCTCTCTACTACTTTTATATTCTTCTTCTTTTTTATATAATCTGAATAATTTTTAAATAATTAGCTGAAAAATGGCAGTGTAACAAACCCAATTTTTTTTTTAATTCCATTTAAAATATCAAATTTAACAAAATATTTAAGGAAAACCTACATGAGAAACGAAATGGGGTCATGGGGATGAAGGAATAACAGAGAGAAGGGTTTCTTGGACCTACTTTTATATTTTAAACCTCTTTTGATAATCTTAACAAATTTTGAGATTAAAATTGGTTATAATTAAAATTAATATTAACATTAAATCAAGAAGTAAAAGAGATAAAATGATTAATATTAAAATCATTTACAAAAATATGAAAGAAGAAGAAGAGGATTAATATCCCCAAGCCCATAACCCAGCCTCCATCCCAACCAAAACCCTCCCCATTGCTTTCGAATCCCTCTCAACCCTTTTCCTCTACTTCCGCCAGCCCTTATTGACCCTCTCTGGTTTTCGCCAGTCATCCCCAGCCTCCATCCCAACCAAAACCCTCCCCATTGCTTTCGAATCCCTGTCAACCCCTTTCCTCTACTTCCGCCAGCCCTTATTGACAATTTCTGGTTTTCGCCAGTCATCCCCAGCCCTGCTGGGCTTTCGCTAGTGACCCTAAACCCATCCCTGGGTTTCGTCCCTCCTCCAAACCCTTTCTAATGCCTTTGATGCCTCCTTGGTTAAGACGGCCCTGGGTTTAGTCAAGTTAAACTATTCAGTTCAGTGGTTACTCATTAGAGAAGAAATTCAAATTAAAAATATCAATTTTATATATTTTAAATATACAGAAGGAATTCTTGTAAAAAAAAAAAAAAGTGAAAAAGGCAGATTCGAATCCAGGAAAATCAAACTATATGGGAATTCAAACGGCCCAAAAAAAAAAATTAACCGGCAGTTAGAAGGGACAGCCATGTGCGTGGGGCCTCAAGCAGTGCTGCCAGCTGTATGGCACCCTGTAAACGACGGGCAGCCCAAACTTGGAAAGAGAGGCAGAATCCGCAGAATTAGTCTGGCGGGCAGCCCCCGGTCAGCTGCCCGTTCTTTCTCATCTCATATATCTCCTCCCCTCTCACCTTCTTCTTCTCGCCTGTACCATTCCTGTCTTTCTGCAATACCTCCTCTTCTCTTCTCCTCTCATCTCCTCTCTCTTCCAATAAAGAGGAATTGTAGAATTCGACACCACATTTCTT
The DNA here is from genome assembly GCA_022113865.1 of Chimonanthus praecox. NCBI lineage: Eukaryota > Viridiplantae > Streptophyta > Magnoliopsida > Laurales > Calycanthaceae > Chimonanthus > Chimonanthus praecox. The sequence continues at coordinate 68,456,489 of CM039089.1, read as the reverse complement.
CCCAACTCCCGCATTACAATCTAGACCCACAAAAAAACGATAAAAAATGGAGTCTTTGAAGCTCAGGTTTTTCGCTATCGTCTTGGTCGCCGTCATCGCCATGGCCTCCGTCGACAGGGCGGTAGCGGCAGACTCTCCTGCACCCAGTCCGACGTCTGATTCCACCGTTTTCGGTCCCACCCTCTTCGCCTCCTTCGCCGCCCTTTTCTTCGGCCTCTTCTTCTGCTGAATTGAAGATGATTTGTGTATCTAACGAGATGGGTTGATTTCTTTTCTTGTTTTTTTATTTTTATTTCTTGTGTTGTGTTTATTATTTTCCTTTGTTGGGATTTGGAATTTGGATGACTGTTGAATGGGGGTTTTGTTTTCCTTTTAGATGGGTAGGAAATAAGAAGCCTTTGAGAAGCTGGTGATTCTTTCTACTGGCGTTTCCATCTTCTTCATTGTGTATTATTATTATTATTATTATTATCTGGCCATGTATTTTATTGTCTTTATATATAAATAAAAAATTCTTTTTTCCCTTCTTTTTGTCTCCTTAATGATAAAAAAAGGGAAATTTGCTTTGGTGTATCTGCAATAATGAAAATAAGATAAACATCTTAATGAAAACTAATTTTTTAAACATTGTAACTTGTCATGGTACTAAAATTTATTCTTAAAAGTGGATTATATGAAATCGTATTTACTGTTATAAAAATGGATTTATAAATCATGATAAATGATCTAGGATGTATTTTACAATCTTAGATCTTTAAATTTATAAATTAAGAGAATATCTAGTCTTTATCGAAAGCAATTGGTTGTAAGTTTGTAACAATATTCACTTAAAGATTCTATGTTTCCTATTCAGAGTGTCCAAAAGTAAATTTCTTTCGCATTTTTTGCATTTGCCAAAATTTATTGTGAATAATTTTCTTTTGTTTATAATAACTTTTTTATTTTTAAATATTGATGTAAAGAATCTGGACTACATATTTCAAACTCAATAATTTTAATCCAAAATAAGATGATAAAATTTGGAGCCTTCTAAATTATCAAATTCTTATTTTAAAACCTCTTTTTTATTTGTTAACTATATTTTGAATGCATTCTTTCTATTTCTTTCTTATTAACATAAAAATAAATTGTGATCATGAAGAAGCGGTTAAAATATATTTTATGATGATTTTAAATTGTCTTTTATATAAATAAGTTAAAAAGAGATTTTTTTAATATTTAATAAAATTTGATATTCTTTTTTAAAAAAGAGATGAGAGACAGATATATGAGATTTCATCAATAATAATGTTGGATTTTATATATTAGTTATTTATTTAAGTCTTTAATTTTTCAAGGTTTTAAATTTTAAAAAAAATAAGAATAATTAATATGTAAAAATCTAAAATGGTATCATCAAGTATTCTCTAAAGTTTTAAAGAAATAGAGGAGTTTAATTGATTGTCTTCTATAAAACATGATGTTGCGGGTTCAGACTCCTAAGATAGTAGATTTACTCGTGAAAATTTTAAGTTAAATATTTTATAATTTTTTACACATAAATTAAAAAAGAAAAAGAAACATTCGAGTCTTTAAAATTGGATACTTGTCCTTTTCATGTAAGGGGGGAATTTTTAATTTAAATAGTTTATAAAATATAAAAATGAAAGGGTCGGTTGGTGGATCGTTTTCAAATTTTAAAGAGAAGATATGATTAGTCCATGTGATTTCATGGCGCCTTTCCTTCTATCATTATGACACCATTTTGCCTCCTCAGAAGGTAGGGTCGGATCGATTTTGGACGGACTTGAATTTGGATTGGGCCATTATTTTAATGGCACACATGGGTCGATACATTGATCATACGATTGATTATTGATAATTTTTTAATTTATATTAAATAATCTATTTATGACGTTATTTAGATGAATAAGTAAAAAAAATTGAGTTGATGTGTTGTAAATTTGTAATAACATGCAAGTAGAACTTTTTCAAAAGAATAGTCCAATTGGCTTAGATGAATATAAGTTTAAAGTGTAGCAATACCGATGATATTATTGTGAGAAAAGGTTGGCCGGACTTTGTCTTAAAAAGGCCCGAGTTCATTCAAAACTGAAGAACTTTTAAAGTTAAAAGCTCGAGTAGTCTTTTAAAGTCTATTTATTTTTCATTTGATGTCATTTTAATTTTTTATTTAATTTCTAACCTCTTGATAATTAAAGTTGGCCGATATTGTTGAAAAGATAACATCTAGTGACTTTGACCGTTAAGATCAAGTGGGTAATAATTGATTTTTGAGATGAAATTTTAATATTTGATCGGCCTTTATTTTTTATTTCAATTTGTACAGTTATCATTTCGATTTATAAAATAAAAAATATAAAAAATAAATGGGTCTAAAATCCCGACGGACAAAAATTATTTTCATGCCCATTTATTTATTTAAGTTGTGAGACCCCCTAGGTCCAAAAGCGTTGGGCACTAAAAGAGAGTGAGAGGGAGAGAGAGATTGGGCGTGTGTGTAGGAAGAAAAAAGTCCCACATCGCCCAAGAGCAGGAAAATATGAGAGAATATTAGAAATTGAGCTCGGGCTGAATTTGAACAAATGGACACCCCTAAGCTTAGATTTGATGACCTAAAAGTCCATATTGGTTTCTATTTATTTATTAGACTTAGTAATCTGAGCCAATTCTAACCCGATTTAGGCCTTGCAATTCCAACAATTGTCCTAAGCCTATTTGAATCTAGGCCCAATCTAGTCTTACCAGATCTATCTGATGGAATCTGACCCAACTTGTTAACTTTACCCAAATCAGAGTATTTTAAAAGGATTTGTGTTTAATATTTTATCCAATCCAACCCATTTATAAATGAATAAGTAATGATTGTGAGGGTTAAATATTTAATTTGATTCAACTGCTATCTAAGACATTTAATTATACGAAGTCTAAACTCATTTGAAGAGTAATTTTCGTATTAAATATAGTTGAAAATTTCCTCTATTGTAACTCGACAACAAAAATTAACAAAAAAAAGTTTCGAAATATCAATCACATGATAGTAATTCACTAATTCTATATCAATTTCTTTTCATTGTAATGCTAAATTAGAACAAATCTCTCCCCATTCTGCCTCATTCAAGCCCGTTTTAGTGTGTCACTCCCGGCCTGATCCCCAGTTCGGGTGGAATGGGCCCATTTTGCCCATTCAGTTCAACTATTCTACCTCTGTTTTTTATCACCTTTTTTGTGACATGAGTATTTTAGTTATTATCCTATTAAATTAGTGTTAAACGATAAAAATCATACTTTTTCAAATCTAAAAGATCCGTTTTTTTATAACAAACATCATCATGAAAATAATTTTCAAACCAATCCGTCCAAATACATTGGACCACAATCTTGTAGATCCCACAGGCCCAAAAGCAATTGTGACCCGTGGGCAACGTTCTACAACAATTTCTTAGCATAGAGCAGCAGAAAAACAGAACCCGCAATCTAAATTTCAAATAATTGAGAAAAATCTGAAATTTCAACCCATCTTTTTCAGTCCAGACCTCCACCAAAATGAGTAAAAATAAGCAAAAATACAGATGGTAGGGTCCAGATTGAAAATGTAAAAAGATAGTTTGAGGAAATGCAAATAGGAAAAACTAGAAGGAAATGAAGACGTTCAGAAATATTTATTGAAGCAATTAATAAGTGGCTACCATTCTAACACAGTAAAAATTTGTTAGGAGATATGGATGGAGTGAAATTCCCAATTTATCTCTACGGGTGTACCGCGCATCAAATATCAGTGTACCGATAACACACCGCTCTACATGTAAATTTTGTCTGTGCACTTGATGAAGTGGAAGAAAAACTTAGCGGACAAAGTAACACATATTCCTTCTTTTATCGACTCATGCGATAATTATGTTACTTTCAACTGATTGAAAGTTGAAACCCTCATTCTTAATTGAATTCTACTTCATCAATGTCCCTGTTTCTTGCTTTGAAGACTACTAGATAATCTTTTAAATTTGATTTACTCCTTCAAATTCTCTACCTTCTCGAAGTTTCCCCCCTCTTTTGTTGGGGAAAAACAGAAGAAAAAGAGAACAGACAAAAAAAAAAAAAAAAACACCCCTCTCCATTACATACTGTTCTAACAATAATTCTAAATATTCGAATCTGCAATACAATACATTTGTTATCAACTTATTGTAGTTTAAATTCCAAGTATATGTACATCATACCGTAAATTGGTATAGTTTATATATAAAAAATAAAAAGGCCTCGTACAGACACTAGATAAAATAGATCAAGATCGATGCAATTCTATTAATAATCAATCTTCTTGAATAGGTTCAAGATTGCAAATTCAAGTATCAGAGGCTGTCGTAGTAACCTCCGAATGATATTTGTGCTCTTGTGAGAGGGATTCCTCTTGCTGATGAAAGTGCTTGGTTGAATTTGGTAGATCGGCGAGCTGCTTGTTTCATCCTCTGTATCCAAACTTAGGCTTATGAGATTTCCATATAGAACCGATCGAAAGAAATTAGAAGTTCGAGAAATTCGAATGATCGGTTCTAATATAGATACGATGAGAAGATCACTAGAATTCAAATTTCAGCAGGTGAAAATTAGAGGAAGTTTGGAAATCATAGAAATGAGTAGAGTGAAATTTGCGCACCTTGTCGTCGGCATAGATTTGAACCCGAAGCTTCTGGTTTTGCTGTTGTTGTTTATGCCTTTGGTGACTGCCAAAGATGAACATGGATATGGCAGCTGCGGTAAAACTGAAAGAGCAAAGAGCTCCAATTCCAGTGACTCGCCATCTCCAAATGTTCAGTCCACCACCATCCCAGCACCCCTTCTCTTCATTCTCCGGAATATAGTCTTTCCCAATCTCAACATCGATCCCCATTAGGAGGCTTATGTTCATAGCCCTCACCTCTGTAGACCTCTTCGTTTTCTTCGAATTGTATCGGACCAACCTCAATCTGAGGTTTTAGTTCCCTGCTAATGGACTTTGGTGAGTCCACTTTCATGTCGACGAATTCATTCTCCTTCATTGTCTTGAAGAAGACTTGTGAAATCATGTCTTGGTCTGCCGCCGCCCATTTTGGATCTTTTATCATTTCCAAAACCACCGGTGGCGCGACACTGATCTCAATATTAGGTACTTCCCTTATATCTTTCACCAATTCCTGATCCGGGTTCTTGTCTACCATCGGTTCGAAGCGAATTGGCACTGGAACCAATTGTTTCCTACCCCTTGAAACGGTTGAAGTGTTGGGTGTTTCAATGTGGCGACGGGAGCGGGCGATGGGCAAATGAAGTAATTCCCTTCGATGACACCTTTCGGATCGATGATACCCGACTCCCTTGACAACATCACCTTTCCATCTTTTGGATGGAATTCAAGTAACCCATCATCAGATAAAATTTCCCACTCTTCCAAATCCATCTCACTTGAAGCCTTCTCCATGGAGCAGAGTATACAGAGCCTGTGCAAGATGGCGTGTAAGGAGTTAAAGACTCTTTGAATCCTTAGAATGAGATCTAAGATTTCAAGCTATGAAAACTCTTAAGCAACAACAGTATGCAATCAGATTAAGTAGACTTGAGGTCTTTTCCATGGAAAGTAGGATTTCAGATTTCAAATTGCAGACTCTTGATCAACAAACTGCAACTAAATTAGGTGGACTTGAAGCCTTCTCCATGGAGAATGAAGGAAGGAAGAATGAAATTTTTGTGGGTTTTTTGGTATTAAGAGAGAGTGATGAATTATTGGATCAAAGAGGGGTAGCTTTCATTGAATATTGTCATGTTGGAAGGTCTTTGATGATATTTCTCCAATAATAACAGTTTGTTCATGTGTCCCGTTGCTTTTGGAGAGAAGATTGTCCAAAGCAGGAAGTGATGGGGGGCTTATCCTTGCAAAAGGTGACAAAGAGAGAGGGTTTCATGGATCCCACCAATTGGGAAGACCTCTTAGATAGGATTGCTAGATATTTCTTTTCAATTTTTCTATTGCAATTGAATATTTTAAACATTTTTTTAAGGAGAGTTTGCTTGTGTGAGGTCTTTCACTTCTTTTGCTTTGCTGTACAGGCCTCAATAAAGGGCTGAGGTGACTATCATTTCATATTCTTCCTCAAAATTAGGCCAGTGAGACTTTTTTTTTGTCGAGACTCCTTAACGAAACTTCTTATTAAATAAATAAAGAGTTAGACATAGCTAACTGTGTTGGATAGGTGACTCTTGTGGATATGGAATATGTGAGGTTTCACAATCAAATGATTTTCTTAATCATATAATCTTGATTAATAAAATTTTACGTTAGAGTGATAGCTAAAAACCTGTATCAAGAAGTGAAAATCCTTATTTTAATTTCCGCTCTACCAACTGAGGCTTTCACATGTTCCGAAGATTAGTGGAACGCTCAAAAAGTCCTCGACACCTTAATCATCAAAATAAAAACAAAAAAATTAGCCAAAATTATCATCACAATGCACTTCTTTTCAATGGTTTCAAAATTTAGAACTCATTTGTAACTCATAAACCCAATAGCAAAAGCAAAGAGCGCCAAAACCATTAATAGAAAACCTTGTAAAAACCATTTGATGTTTTAATGAAAAATAATGCAAAATTAATCAAAATAATTAATTGTTCATTCTCATGTAAGTTAACGTTTTGATAGATAATATATTATTTAAGTCATATTTCAGTAACCCAAGAGTCTCAACTTTCTAAAGTAAACAATCAGATAAAGAAAGAAAATTGTGTTGGATCACGTCTGCCAAAGTTTTCTAAAGTAAAGTCTATGGCATTGCTTGTGCTGTTGGATACAAGAAAATGGTAAGCCCACTCCAAACAATCAATTATAGAATACAAATTAGGCTGACATGGGCTGGCAGAGAGAGATAGAGTAACTCTACAAAGAAAATATTTAAAGATAACAATCTAAAAATATTTTTTGAGCATATAAAGAGATGGGTTATGTAATCTGGAAAATGTTGACAGAGATAGATATCTGATACAAGATATTGGTATAGATCTTATTTTTGGAAATACGTCTCGTAATCATAGTCAATACGAAATCGAATGAATGATAATATTGCATTTCTTATTCATTGTCTTGATGTGCTTTAGGGATAGTGAGCTCACCCGTATCCTGCAGTTTCTCACACATAAATTCAAAATAAAAAACATTATATTGATAACCAAGATTGCGACTCAAGCAACTCCGAATTTTCTTAGACTCTAAGGTCAAATGTTAAAGTCCATTTTCATTTTGAGCCGGGCTCAAGCTTACTCTTCCAATAGATTAACTTGTTCTAAAGTTAGTTGGGTTTGATTAACCTCAACCCTAATTTAATCTAACTCAATTTTTGATGCAGTGTGAATCTGCAGTTTGTAACAAAATGAAATCCAAAAGTGGCCTCTAGTTTCGAGAAAAGACAAAAGATGTTAATTTCGAAGGATAATTCAACTAAAGAAATTAACGTTCTCAAAAATTAATTAAATTAGAAATTGAGAGTTCAAAGTCGATAAATGCAAGCCATGAATATTTAACATTCACCATACAAAAATAATTTAATCTACATGCATAAACAAATTAAACTCAAAAGAGAAATGAAAACTCACAAGAAAACTCTAAACTTCTGATAACTTTCAAGATTAAATGTCTCTGAATACAAACTATCGGCCTTAAATTTAATTTATAAGATCTCATTTTACTTTAAAAGAAATAAAATAAGATAAAAAAAAAAAAAAACACCAAGCTAATCTCGGTTAACTCTAACTCCACATCTTCTTTCCTTCTCAACTCATTCTTGTTGCGGATCTTTTGGCAAGCCTTATCTTCTCCATTCTTTAATGCTGATTTTTCTGAGTTTCCTTCCTATGCTTACTCGCATAATGATGTGCTTTCATTCTTGGGTTTCTTCTTATTTCTCTTTCCATTTTTCTCTGCAATATCTTCATTGGCAGCTCTTCCTTGTTCGTTGGTAGCTGGATTTGTCCCTTATCTTGGAACCATTGATGTGATTAAAGGGGCATTAAGATAACACAAAGAATCTGCATGATTCTGGCCATGCCCGCCATTAAAATCCCAGCCATTAATTCTCTTTCTTTCCTTGAAAATTCACCCAAAAATCCAGGCCTAGATTTGGCCTAGTCTGCATCACGTCTTTGCCTCTTGGTTGCTGCCCTGTAGTTTTGACTTCTAATCCACCCTCTTGCCGTTTAAACAATCACAATAATCGGTCTTTAGTGGGCGCAAAAACTAGTAAATCACGCCAAAGAAACCTTCCATGGTAAGCCTTCTGATTTTGGTTCTTAGGCCAATGATTATTGCTACTTTATTTATTTAATTGGAAATAGAGGTGGGGACCACATGGGTCACTGATGTGGAGCTTAAATTGGGCTCTCTCTTTCCTCCATTGGTCTCATCTTCGATTCGAATGGTCAATTCCGACAAATCGGGTCTTGATCCGACCATCCTCTGGTTTGACGAATCCGATGCCTGCATCAATTTTCGAACTCAAGGAATCTAATCTAAACAGCTCTTCATATACTTACTCAAATGTAACTACCCCAATTTTAGATTGGATTGTATTGGATCAAGTTGTTTCGATGTTCGAACAAATTAATAACTTCAATGAAGTTATTCCTAAAAGCAATGACATTCATTCTTCATGCCACTCTTCTGTAACAATGTCACAAATATGAATGATAATTTCAATTTTATTAAGTTTTTTTATTTTATTAATATTTTTATTTATTATATATTTATATTTTCCATTAGAATTTCTCCCAAGAACAATATTTGTGACCATGTTCTGTAGTAGACAATATAAATTATAGTTATACCTGAATTTAATTTCAAATATTTTCTAGATACCATATGAGAGATGAGGGTCAAATTTGTGAATCAAATCTTATAAATTTTAAAGAATTGGCCAAAACCCCAACTCTTTCCTCCATTCCCTTCCAATTTTTCACAAGGAATCCAACAAACTAAGAATTCCCTAAGTATTATGGAAATTATCAAGTCCACACCTGCAACACGAAAGAGATTGAAAACGATGCATGCCCTTTTCTTCACCTCACATTGCAAAGCTACGAAGTGAGGGTGGCCCTTTTATATTGACCAGTGATGTTAATGGGTTATATTTGGATTGGGTCCACATTGGATCTAGATCCAATTTCTAAAGCATAGATCCAGAGTTAGATTTAAAGCGAGTCTTGGGACCGTAACCAATCCAATTCCAACCAATAAAATATCATACTTCAAAATTTTCCATAAAAATTATGCATTGGTGATTGTGACCTTCTCCAACGCCCAATAGATACCATGTGATTACAAATTAAATATGAAAATATATCAAATTTATAATTAAAAAATTCAATCCCAAATAGATAAGAAATGATATTTGATGATGATGACGATTATGATAGATGGATATTTTAGATGTGAATTATGGGCCAGACGAGAGCAAATTGTTGAGACTTGGGACTAAAGTTGGGATCCAATTTGAAACATCTCCAAAACAAAGTCTTTAGAGTTTAGACATTTTCTCAAACTTGAATTAAATGAATGTATGGTATGGTAGGGTACCTTAAACAATTTGGTGAAAATTTTCATTTTCTCTAAATAATAATCTATTTTTTTTTAAGTTCGACAATGCCAGAAATTGTAGTGGTGATGTGATCATGTCTTTAGTTAAAAGAAAGAGATGAATGAAGATCAAAAGCAAAAGCTTGTTTGGACACAAACTTTAGTTGCCTCCCTTACTTCAAAAGCCATGCCGAAAGAGAGGAGCAGTGGCAAAGTAAAAGAGATAAAGGTTGAAAAATACCAGTCCGGGGTCGAAAATTCGGCTTCACCGAAATTTTAACCTCGGACGAATTTTTTTCTCTCTCTTCAAAATTCTTTTTTTTTTTTTGGAAATCTCGGTAACTTTTTTTTTGAAAATAATCATTTAAAAAAAATAAAAAATGCTGTTTTAAAAAAAATTAAAAAATATAAATATCGGCCGATATTCACCCGTATCGGACGAATATCAGCCGAGATATCGACCGGACCTTCAACCAATATTTATTTTTTTTAAAAGAAGAAATCGGCCAATTTTTTTTTCCGTTCGTCGAAAACCTTATATATCTTGGCTGATACGCACAGTATCAACTGAGATTTATACCCCTGTCCCCAACTCAAATTGGGCCATGAACAGTTCTAATCAAAGTTTACTCCACAATTGAATTGTGAAATGTTAAAACTTGCAAAAATACGTACTCCACTTAGAAATTCCACCTCTATTTTATCTGCAAAGGTAGCAATTCCTATATTGGTTTCCTTTTAGCCCTAAAATGTTGGAATAGATCTAGGGGCGCAACATGAGTCGAGCTTAACCTGAGCCTGCATAGAAAAACCGAAAACGTTTGGGTTCAGGTCGACCTTGGCTTGGCTCAGGCACATATTTGAGCCTAAATTATCAAAGCCCAAATTAAAAATTAAGTTAAATTGGGCTAATACATGGAAGCCCGAGTTGGCATGAATGTCCAAATTTGAGCCATAGTAATATATACATTTAATTTTCTGTAATCAATAGTGTATAAATATAAAACGTATGTAATGTATTAATATATTTTTTTAGAATAATACAAAAAGGTTTCATTTACACCTGCATAAACATTTCAGGCTTAAAATCGGGCTCAGGTTATAGAAATACAATTTGGGGCAGACTCATTGACTAATTCTAGTTGATCTGGGTCCAAGATCAAGTCCTTTAATTGTAATATGGGCTCAAGCTCGGAGAGACCCAAAACTCAGTCTAACCCAAGGCTATAAATCTCGGCCGATACGCATAGTATCGGCCAGAGAAAAAAAAAATCGGCCGATACGGCCGAGAAAACAAATATTGGTTGTGTGCTCGGTCGATATCTCGGCTGATATATATATATATAAATAACCTTTTTATTTTTTTAAATGAATTTTTTCAAAAAAAAAAGTCACCGAGATTTCCGAAAAAAGAATTTTGAAGAGAGAGAAAAAAATTGGGCCAAGAACTCTGCTTGATACAGTATCTCGGCCAAAAAATCAATGGAGCCGAATTTTCGACCCCTGGTCTTACCCGACTGACTTGCGACCCCATGTCAAGCAATTGTGGTTTACAGGATAGGACAAACGAAAAGTAAACAACATACACGTTTAGCATCTTCCTAAATCTACAACTATTTCATTTTAAAATGCAATGATTAACAAAGTTGATCATATGCTATGACTAGTCTAAAAGTGTGGAAGTTAGGATAAAATTAGTGTGTATAAGAGGGATTGCGATTATCAAGAATAAAATGAAATAGTTTACCAGTTCAACTATACTCTAATATGGGTGTAGATCAATTGGTAAATTAGTCTCAAGAAGTACGAAACATCAAGTTTGAACCTCTGTGGCCTCGCTTAATGTTTCTGCGGTTTTGTCACAAGTAAATTTGAAAAAAATAATAATGATAGAAATTCCTGTGTGGCTCAAAGTTTTAGACATTACTTGAAGTCCTGGCGTGCAATTTCTGAATCATTGGTGTTGCTTTATTGATTTTAAGGTTGAATTAAATAAAGTGATCTAAAGAGACTTTATGAAAGCAAGAGGAATCAGCTCTCACGTACTACTCAGTACTTGTACAATTTTAAATCACTTTTAGCAATGTCTGTATGTGACACGACTTTGAGGGGGCAAACTTTGAAATATCAGTTCTAAATGATAATATCAAATGATGGATTTCAGATATCTGATTTTCACTTTTTTAAAATTCAACCTATTTAATCATTTTTATATGCTTATATATATCAATATATATAACTTCTCTAAAATTATTAGATGAATGTGATAAATTCTATATATATTTTATTCTGAGTACTTTTCATTTACTATTTGATGTAATTGCAATAAATTTATAAAATCTATATATATATATATATATATATATATATATATATATATACTTGAAAAATCTTTTCTTATACACCCGTTTTGTAAAAGTGGATGGAAATTACTCTTTTTCCCTTCCACTTAAAAATGCTGCATCCACCGAACCAAAAAATCGTTCGAAGGATGTGATCCACCGAATGAAAAAAATCGTTCGAAGGAATTCAAATGAAGTCATTTCTCAACTGATTTCTACAAATAAGATATCAAAATTCATCTAATATGAATTTTATGAATTCCAGAACTGATTTTAAACGAAAAGAGTATAATTTTGAACTTTAAAAATCGTACCCAAAGAATTAAAACATAGTTTTGGTTCGGTGGATGCAGCAGCGTCTTTAAGTGAAAAGGCAAAAATATAATTTTCATCAACTTTTGAAACGGATGTGTAGAGAAATATTTCACAGGCTAAGATGCAAATATCGGCCGATACGATATGTATCGGCCGTACAGTAGTAATATCGGCCAATATGGCCGATGTTCGGAAAGAAATATCGGTCCCAATATCGGTATTTAAAAAAAAAAAAAATTAAAAAAACACCGATACGGTTTTTACACGGTTTTTTGCGGTTTTTAACGGTTTTTTGCAGTTCGCCACGGTTCGTCAGGATACAGCTTTCACGGTTTTTTGCGGTTTTTAACGGTTTTTTGCGGTTCGTAACGGTTCGTCAGGATACGGCTTTCACGGTTTTTTGCGGTTTTCACGGTTTTTCGCAATTCGTAACGGTTCGTCACGGTTTTTTGCGATTTTTTCACGGTTCCGATATCGGAGGAGAGAGAAAATGTCGATATCGAGAAGAGAGATAAAAATATCGGCTGATATTTACATATCGGCCGATATATCGGCCCAGGCGGTATTTTAACCCCTGGTGTCTATACGGCTCCCCTCTATATAAAGTAAATAACATTTTACATTTTTTTTAATAGATATCTCTATACTCAAATGTCAACGCTGTTCACTATGACAGAGACAATATAAGGCTTCAATATGTCAAAATGAGAATCTCATCATCTTCCCTTTAATAATATTATCGTTCACGTCATATTATTCCCTTTAATAACCATTCATGAAATATTGTATTTCATAATCATTTCTGTCCACATCTAAAGCTAAAGTATTATTATGTATCACGAACTCTATCTGCCAGTCCTAAAATACATGGAATTCCTTCATGGTCAAAACCTTGGTGTAAATGTAAATGTAAAAGAGAAAATATGTAAATGTAAATGGTTAAAGGGTGCCACTCAAAGTTTTAAATATCTTTGGTGTGTTTTAGAGATAGTGAACTCATCCATAGAGGTTTTATTAGGACTCTGTCTTAGTTTCTACATGTTAATCCGAGAAGTCCTACTCAAAATCAGGTGAAAATGATGAAAATAAATCAGAGTCAGAAAGAAATGGTCAAATTGACTATGAGAGAACAATGACGATGACAATGATGATATATGATCACACTAATCAAGAATCGCTTACGAAACTAGAGAAACATACAACTCAGTCAAATTGTTATCTTAGGCTCTCCAAACTACAGAGCTAGAATGTCTATATTATCTTCTTTTGCTGATAATACGATAAATATGAAACATACATGAGAATCAATTCATAAGACTCTGCTCACAAATTTACAGATCCATCACCTTCCTTCACTCATACTCACTTCCCCTGTAATCAATGAGGTAGATACAACTAAACTACAACAAATAGGATGAAACAAATGTATAGATTGTAAGAGATTGATGGCGAAAAGAGGGAAGATGGAAAAATGAAGTGCCTTAGAGGATGTCAACAGCATCGACTGGAAGTGATTTTGACCGGTGAATACTCTGTGGAAGCAGAGCATCAGTATAAAAACTATTGGCAGTGAATATTTGCTCAGCGATGTAATCTCCCGCCTCACAATGTCGGTCCCTTTGGGTCTCCGAAATGGGGCAGCTGTTTGTGAGAGAGAGGTTTTGGCCATCAGGAGAGGGGAAATGGCAAGAAAAAGCCTTTCTGGAAAAGGCTGTTGAGACTGAAGAACTAGTGACTCCACTTTTAATCTGCTGTTTTGGGCTAATAGCTACAAACTGTTGGTTGCTAATGTCTCTCATTTCCATCTGATACTTGGCTTTCAACCACCTCAGCTCTTTCAAAATCTCATTTTCATAGTCATCGGATATAGGTGAAGTTATGGTGGAGTGATTGTGATCAACAATTTTGTCAGTTGGTTGATCGTTGATGGAGCTATAATATGATTGGTCAACAGATGTTCTTACAATGGACTCGGTATGGTTGTTCGTAAGGATTATACTATCATTATCGGGCAACGGGGATTGGTGTATCTGTTCACTTTCTTCATCGGTATGGTCATCTCGCGGCTCTTCCAAGCTCAAATTCGAGCCTTCATGTCGAGCTGAAATGTCGGTATCCGAGTGGCTCGAGACTGCAGGTGCTCCTTCTGTCAGACATTGCTCGGACCCTTCAACTTGATATGTGATCTCTGCAAATCTACCGTGTGTGGCAGAGCACCCAATTCGAGAACAGTGAAGAACTGGTGAGTTCTTGTAGCCAAGAAAGGAACCATTTGAGCCATTGGAAGCACAATGATGACAAATTCCTAGAGTTGAAAAGCCAGGGGTTTCGTCAATGCCCGGCCCTGGCTTCCACTCAGGCACTAAGGAAGAGATCTCACCATCAATCATCTCTGCTATTTTTGTTACGTCTTGATCAGTTAAATCCAACTCGGCGACCATTTCAGTAGCTACACTCAATGCTGTATCGGTTTCAATGTCAAAAGGGAAGTAGATGTTCCGAACCCGGCCTACATTAAGAATGACAGCAACAAATTCTTTCATATAAGAAAATTCAACATCAAAATAGAAAAACCTAAAAAAATAACAATCAAACATTTTGAACACTGACCTTCCTTATCTGCAATCCGGAGCCTAAGAAAGATCTCATCGTCGTTTCTTATCTTTCCCTTGATTGTGATATCCATATTCATCAAAGGATCATCTTCATGGCCAGTGAAAATGTCAATTCCATGATCTTCTATCCGATCATCATCAGAGTCCCACCCATTCTCCATATCATAAGATTGATGATCGGAGTACCCATTGATAAACGAATTTGGATCATAATGAGGTTCATACGGAAGTTGTCTTACTAGTGGGTTGATTTCATCTCCTTGGCACTCAATCAACACCGAATCGCAACCATAATCATCAATTTGGAGAAACGGGTCCTTCAAAAGTTCCCTCGCAGGGAGCCTCCGAGATGCGGTGGCCAAGCATTTCTCCACAAATTGTCTCACTTCAGGATCCTCAACTTTGTACAGAGCATCTGGTTTTTTCCCCTGTAAAATTAAAACAAACAAGCAATGCCTAGTTCAAGACAATAGCAGAAATGGATTGAGAGAAGAGATTGAGAAACCCGAATACGGGGTGAGTTCAAAATGCACAAGATTGGGTTCTTACGGTGATGACTTTCTTGTAGATTTGAGCAGGATGAGTGCACTCGCTATACGGGTATTCGAATGTCACCATCTCCAATATACACATCCCAAAAGAGTATATATCCACCAATTCATTGTACTCCTCTTCGAAAACCTCCGGCGCCATGAATTCGGGCGTGCCTGAGAAAGAAAAACCAATCTAAAGCTGCATAAATGCATTTACCAAGATGATTGATAAAGTTCCAACAGAATCACTACACCTCAATTGAACTATCAATATATTCATGTAAATCAGAATTCGGTACAATTACAATATCTTCAAAGCACAGTTATCAGTAAATTAATTTCCCTGTCAAATGTCTGTCATTCTCATTTTCATATCTCAAACTCATTTCACACTTCTATGTCCATCATCATCAACATCTATCCCCTCCATCAGGGTGAGCTTTATGAGTTCTTCTTCTCCAATTGACCTCATCATAAACCACACCATCAATCACTCTATAACCTTACCCTTTTTTATCTCTTCCTTCCATGTTTTGAAAGATCACTCTCTTTTCTTAGTACCTTCGAATATCTATCATTCTCATATCTCGAACTTGATTCACATTTCCACATCTATGCCATTAAAAATTTCAAAAAATAGCACTCCAGGCATTTGATTCTCTCTTTGCTTCATGCTTCAATTTCACATCCTGACACCTCCTCGAAAAAAGGCAATACTTTAAAAAACTGAACCATTAATCAAACTGTTCTTTATCAATGTTCAGTTTAATTAGTTTTAAGGGTGAAGTCAAATGGCTTTGAACTGTTTCAAATTAGGATGTCAGCATGCAATCCCAATAATAGAATACATTGTTATGTTTTAAAATAATTTTCTCAAAAAATATAAGAAGGAAGTTGAAAATCACAATGTAACACTGATATTGCATATGACAACAACAGAAAAAGAGGTTTTGAGTGGAACTGAAGAAACAACGAGGAAAAAAAAATGCAGTCTAGGTCCAACCAGGTCGAAAAAGGACGATTTGATTTTTAAAACATTGGATAAAAGATCTCAAACAAACGAACTAGTGATCACTGATCAGAGATATAAGACATGGTGGGCTAGTATTTACCTACACAATGAGCAGCATGGGATTTTCGGAGGATCGCGGCAAGGCCCAGATCGCCGATTTTGACCTCCCCTTGATTCCCATTCACAAAGATGTTGTCACATTTGAGATCCCTGTGGATCACGGGCGGATCATGGCTATGGAGATAAAGAAGCCCACTTAAAATCTGTCTACACCAATGCTTCACTGCCCTTATGTTAACCTTCCTATGCTTTTGCCTGTACCTATTACCAAAAAATTAAAAAAATACATCCAAAACCAAAACTCATCAGATCTCATAGGCCTAATGAAAAAACAAAACATAAATTTTTAGGGTGCGTTTGGATTGGGAGAAATTTCCTTTAGAAGATTTTCTAGGGGAGTTGTATTCTCCTGTTGAAATTTTTTCCTGCAATATGTTTGGTGATGAATTGTGAAAAGGTACAGAGAGGAGGCTGAGACATAAATTTCAGGCCAATATTTCAAAACAATATATATCTCGGCCCAGCTCCAAAGTGACAAATTTCAGCCAAATTTGTGGATTTTGGCTGAAATTGGTTACTGAGGAGGAGAGAAATGGAGAAGGAAAATTTCTACTCTTGCAGCAGGTGATCCAAGATTTTACTCACTTTTCTACTACACGAGAGATTACTAAATGGGTGAACTCATTTTGCTCCATCCAAACGCACCCTTAATGAAAAACTCGAGACACTTACTGTCTGAGAGTGCCAGAGGTGAACATTTCCGTGATAAAATTTATATTTCTGTTGGCAATATCAACCCAAGAAGTATGGAATTTCATTATGTTCTTGTGTTTGAGGGTCTTAAGGAGGTGGATCTCACAGTAGAGCCTCTCAAGGTCTTCAGGGCTCTGAAGAAAATCATAGAGCTTGACCTGATTCCAAGCTACCTCAATCCCTTCATACTCATCAAACGCTCTGTACCTGCATCCATATCAAACCCCAAGAAGAACTAGCAAATTAGAAAATATCCATAGAAAAAAAAAAAAACCATATTGATTTAGGCATTCCCATTTTTATACAAGGACACACTCCTTTCATCTTTTTGCACTTACAATCTTTCCTTTTCCCTCAATGATCTACTTCTAATAGGCCATAAACTAGATCAGAGTCATTCTCAATGAATCCATAAGTGATCCAATTTTTTCATAGACAACTCATAGCATGATCCAAGCTCGAAAACCCATTTGCAAACATGATCCACTCAAGTGGTGAAAAGTACAACTAGGAAAAATAGTATCTCCTTGTATCAAAATTGAGAGTGCCTGAATCAATGCTTGAAAAAATGATACAGAGCGCATCTGAGTATTTTGGAAAATGTCCATACACTGTCTTTGATGCTCCTTTGCCAAGGATTTCATTGTACTGCAGCAGATAAAAGAACAAAATAAAAATAAATAAAAACCCAATAATCAAATCTGTAGCAAAGAGGAGAAAAGGGACTTGAGATTGATGAAAAAATATGGCAAGGTTGAATTTTTACCCTTCCATATCTTCCGGTGGGATCAACTTCAACGAACCCATGAGGATCTGGTTCAAGAGTCTTGATGCCCATCATTTCTCTTGAGTTCTTTCTCTCTCTCTCTTTTTCTTTGGCTGCTCTGTTGGAAAGAGCGTGAAACTGCTTCACTTATTGTTATTTAGAAAACAGGAAAGCATGAAAAGGGTAAGAGAGAGAGAGAGAAGGCATGAAAGGTGGAAATGATGAAAAGGGCAAGAGAGAAAGAGAGAGAAGGCATGAAAGGTGGAAATGTTAGTATGATTTATGGGTGTGTGACTGTGAGAGAAGGGTTGGTGGGGGTTAGAGAAAAGCAAAGAAGGATTCAAGAATCAAGAGACAGGGGAGTAGAAGGCTGGGTTGATTCATTCTGAGACGAGGAAGTCAAGGACAAAGGATTTCCAACTCATGAACAGGCAAACACTTGTGAGTTGTGGTGGATCTTTATTATCCACACCACGACAAAAGCAGACAAAAACAACAATCAGGACCCTCCCTCTCTCTCCTCCTGCTCCCCTCCATTTCTTTTTCTTCTGCTTCTCGATCTTCTTCAGAATCTCAAGAATCTGTCAAATACAGAAAAAAAGAAAATACAGTCTTTCTCTTTCAAGAGTAGAAAGCCAAATTCATGTACAGTATTTTCTGAGGGGTAATTTCTTTTTAAACATGGATTGAGAATTTCAGAAATCCAACTTTTGGGCAACGTGGGAGGAAAGTTGCCGCCCATGCCATGCACTTCTCTAATCTTCTTATCTTCCCTCGAGAAGCCGATAAAAAATATTTTAACAATAAACAAGAGAATTGTTTTCATTTGTAAGAAATATGAAAAAATCTCAGTGTTAATATATAAAGCAATGTAAATATTAATTAAAATGAAGGAAATATATACCATCTGTGATTTGGGTTCGTTACATGCTTTTATTGTAAAAATATCATATTTATTCAAAATCTATCAAATTATTCCTAAAAACTTACCGTTTGTCAATGCAACCGCATCCACCATTGATGAGAATTGGGGGTGAAACTTAAGTTGGGTTTTAGCCCCAACCCGCATGACCCGAACCGAAAATCATGTGGGCCGGGTCATGAAAATCGGGTCAGCGGGTCGTGTCGATTTGAGAAGTAAGAAACACACATTAAATTCTGATCGGATTTGGTTGAGAGATTTTTAAGTTAATTTGACCCAACCCGACCCAATCAAACCAGACGTGACCCGGTAAAAAGTAGTCTAGAGTAGGTTCAAAATGTAGATCGGGTCGGGTTAAGTCGGATTATAATTTGAGTCGAGTCAGGTCAAGATGTCCGGGTCAAAAGTTCAAGTCGAATTGGGTTGGATTCCATATATTACTAACTTGGGTCGGATTGGATTTAAAAAATCCAACCCGGCCTAACCCGATTTCAGCCCTAATGAGAATTCATATGGGTCCCATATTTGAAATTTTCAAAGGCTTGACAGAGTGACCCCTCCATGAAATATTTTAGATTGGAAAAATATTGGAAATATACAGCTATGTAATAGCAAGACATCAATACTATGGGTCCAAAATCCAAATCCTCCTCCAATTGGAAGATTATTAGAAATTAGTAATTATTGGTATGTGGTTGGGCTACCATTTTCATACAGTTATGTATGTACATAATGAGTCCCACATGTACTTAATTTAGCATTACATTCTAGTAGCAGATCATGTGCTTTTTTTCACATATCTTGTGTATATTGAATAGACCTTTACCAAACCTTCATCGTGTGGGAGAGGTTATTAAATGACAAAATAGTCTTAAAAGAATTATATGATAAATTTTAAATTCGTGAAAAGGTATACTCTTTATACAGCAGAAGGTAAAAATAAATATTAAAAGAAATAAATTTGAGTAAATTAAAAATTGACATCAACCATTTGATTAGCAGATAATAAGTACATCATGAAAACTCAGTAATAACTCAATTAACATTATGAGATAAAATATACAGAATTACGGATCAATTTTTTAATCATTTTTTGGAAAAGTTGATATTAAATAAATTCTCCATTTATAAAATTCTCTAAAGAGTAAAAGTCTTGTAATATAATCCAAACACTGTTGAGAGAATTCACTCTTAATCTAACCCTAAAACTTGTGTGCATGAAGCCATTAAATCAACATTTCATTAAATTCATCATCATCCTATTTAATAGGTTCTATACCTAAGTGTATAAGATAATATGAAATAAAAAAATGTTTATCCAATCATATATAATAATAAAAAAAAATCTTAATAAACCCGTACAGGTAGCTCAATTGTTCTAAATTTTTAAGATTAGACTAAAGGTCTTGATTCGACTCCTCCAAGACTTACTTGATATACGAGACTTACAGCTGGTTTTATGTATTCGTGTGACTGTTCTGACCTCTAATGTGAGGTGGGAATACTCATACTATAAAAAAAATCTTAATATTAAAAGTACATGTTTTGAAATTACTACAAGAAAAGATAAATTGAGAAATAGGGATTCTTAATCTTAATAATGATTTATTTATTAATTTTTAAACTTATTATAATATTAATCTATTGATAATGTAATAGTGAATTGATATGATGAAGTGTCACATGTTGGAGACAGTTAGTTGCATGGGACATCACAAATTCATAATAACATGCAAAATTTTAAAAAAAGTTTACATTATAATAGATTAAAGACCAGTTATCCATACATCAATGTACTTATATTTGTAGAAATGAGCTTCCGCCTAAAATTGAGCATCCAAGATCAGATCTATTAAACTTGTGGGTCCTATCATAGTTTCGTTAATTAAAAAATTTAGAAAATTTATATAACAACTAAACATCATGTCATTTTTAATTTTGAATTAAATTTATGAAATTATATTTTTAGAAACTTTAAATATTGAACATTTGAAATTAGTTTTAATTTTTTTAATTTTGACTAATTTAATTGAAGTGATTTTTACTAGCTTTATATCTCACAATAGAGCTATTTAAGAGACTCATCGCATGAAACCCATGTGGTGACTTATTATGTTGTCTACCGTTAAATATGTGAGATCTTTTTTACTATAAAAAATAGATAAACAATTGATACAATTATTGATGTACATAATATTGCTCTAAAACATAGATCCATGAAGTGAAGCATTGATGAATCTGCTAAAAAAAACCTTTGTTTGAATGTGAGATTTACCCAAAAAAAAAATTTCCATTATTTATTTTAAAGTTATAAAATTTAAATATTAAAAATGATTTGAAATAATTATAATTAGTCGAGGGGTAGCGATCCTCCCACGGGAGATTTGTGTAATCAGACATGGATTTTAATGTATTGTCACTTTTACCTTTCACATAAACAGTAAAATCGACTCACCAACTTTTCGTATGAAGAATAAAATCAGCTCGTTAAAATTTTAACATTACCGGCTCAACAAGTTTCCCTTTCGTATGAACAGTAAAATCGACTAGTCGAAATTTACATGAACAGTAAAATCGGCTCACCGAAATTCGTATGAATAGTAAATTGACTCACCAAAATTTTAATGTTGATGCGAATGATTCGATTTTATTATTCATGAAAAATGTGAAAGGATAAAATTAAAAATATAATAAAAATTCGAATTACAAAAAAGATCTATACGAGGATGTTACCCTTTGTCGAGGTGGCATTGAGCGTACTGCGTAAGGAAAGAGAGCGAGTGAAAAGAAAGAAGAGCGAGAAAACGTGTGGTGAGTCAGAGACTCCGCTGTGGTTTCTGTGATAGTGAGAAAAGATGTTTCTGTGGCATGAATCGCACCCCACCTCCCAAACATTTCTTGCTTGCATTGCTGGAGGGGAAATCACGGTCACACCATGTTTTATTGTTTTGAAAAATTCTACAAATTCTATTTTCTTTAATTACTAAAGAGATTTCTTATTAAAATAATTAGCAAAGATTTAAGTCCCTTTTATTACTTTAAACTCCAAGTTTTTATTACAATTGAATTGAGTAAGGGAGGAACTCAGGTGGGCAGAGTCAAATCCGAGCTTGGGCTCCGCTGAAATTAAATCTAAATTAGAGAAGTTTGAACTTGAGTTGTATTTGTTCGATGAAAATATGATTTCAAGCCTGAAGTGAATATATAGATTTATTTGAGTGGAACTTTTTTGAACTTAAAATTAAATTTTGTATAATTTTATAAAAATATCAATTATATAATACATAAACAGTATAATTACATATAATATTAATTAAAGAAAATTGGATTTTATGTGATGTGGCTTAAATTTTATCTTTTGAGTCAAACTCAAACTTTCATGCAGAAGCTTGGCCAACTTGAATTTTTATTTCAGTTTTACATATTTTGAACTTGAGATAAACCCAACCTGGGTTTGGATCAACTCGAATCAAACTATTTTAGATTATTTTTAATATATTGACTCAGATTAGACTCCAGTAGAATAGAAGAAAAATATACTTTTTTTAAATTTCTCATTAATTTTAATTTTATCCATTTTTAGCAAAAATTAAGATGGTGTTAATTTGCATAAGTTGAAATTTAGATCAAATGACATTGAGTTGGGAAAGAAAAATCAAACCCGAGCCTATCCAATTCCAAACCATTACTTCCCCTACTTGGGATTTTGTTATCTGATGCATGATGGTGGCAAATGAATAAAATAAATTAATAATATTATCTATCAAAATGAATAATAATCTAAGAGCACGTGTTCTGAAGTGTACTAGGCAGACATGGTCAATGGGAACTCGAGAAAATAAGTATTTTTTTTAATTATTTTGTTTCTTTCCTTAGACCAGCCGAGTTTGGGTTGTCTAGTACTCTAGTCTAGATCTGAACAAAGCAGGTCTTCTTCCAAAGTGCACTTATTCACTCCACCATCTCATAAAGTCATAAGGATAATAATAATTAAAAAAACATTATCAGCTCCATATGAAGTTTACTTGTTTGAAATAAAGTAATAAAAAATAATTAATTTATGAAAATAATTTATTAAATTTGCTTGTGAATTATCGTTGTGGTTACCATTTTTTAATATCTTATAAATGTGCCCGGTATACGTAAGGGCAAAGTGTGCATCCACGAGCGTCTCAAGTGGACATTGAATTTCCTCAGTTTTGGGCCAGTGTAGACAGTCCGCACGACTAGCCCCATTGCATTCTTTTTTATTTTTTTTACCTCTTTTGAGATCCACAATTGTGAAAAATTATTTTTTTATATAAGAAATACTATACACAAATTCTATCATATCTTATAAAGCCCATTAATGAATCTATCATTACTTCCCAATCTCTCCTTCATATTTTTTTCCCAACTTCATTTCTTTTAATTTTAACCCAAAAAAAAATATGATTTTTTACTCTTTTTCAACGAGTTATATTGTTGAAGCTTACTTCTTTGGTACACCTACTGGTAGTGAAAGTTTATTTCAAAAAAGATTTAGGCCCAGATTTAAAATAGCAAGAGAGAAAAGTATCGATCGCCCATATCAGCCGGCCGAATTTTTAGTCCAAAATTTAAAATCAACTTTTCAGTTTTTATTTTTTCATTTAAAATATATCAAAAACCATAATATATGTTACTTTACTATCTATCGTGTTTTTTATCTCTTTCCTCCACATTTGTAATGATAGAAAAGTGTGTTTGCAATTTACGACCTCTCAACTCTACTTATTTAGACTGCCTCAGATTTTTTGCTTGCATGACTAAATTACTTTAGATGAGTCTTTCTCATTTTTTTTATTCACTAGAGGTATATTTAAATTGTCATTAATATAATTATTTCTAACTTTGTTCTTTAGAGTTAATTCAATCATCAAATTTAGAATGTTGGCCTCCATTGTTAGGATTTTAAAATTTGAATTTTCTTTATCATCCAACACTCCAATCCACCGAGTATTGCGGGCATGTTTTATAAAATTAGTAAATTACCCTCTATGTGGCACTTTCTTATCAAATGAAACATTTAAATGAATGAGTGATGATATTATTATTATATTATTCATCTATAAACTTTGTCAAGATTGAAGTCCACCTAATGAAAATTAATATGCACCAACCAAACTTTAAAAAAACTTTTCCCATCAAAAGAATACGAGACCATTATGTTTGAATTTTGAAAGGTGTTTGAAGACCATTAAACATCTTTCATTTTCTAAGTGTGTAGGTTTTACTTTTTGAATTGAAGTTTGAAATTTTCCATTCTCCCGTCTTTCAAATTTTTCTTCATTAAATGTATAAAATATACAAACATCAGCGGAGGAGAGAAAGACTGACTATCATCTCTTTCCATGAACATTTTATTAATGAAATTGAAATGGGATCAGCATTGAAAAAAGCAGAAAGGGTAGGTCTAGCAAATAGCTATAGTATGTGCTTAAAAACTTCAATATTGTGATGGACTAAATCAATTCTATGCTACCATGAATAAGAATTGGCTGAATTGAAGTTTGTCTCAAACACTAATAAATGTTAAAAATAGATTTATTAAATTATTTATATTCTTAATTTTTTTGAAGTTGAAAGAAAATTATTAGATAGATATTTTTTGTTTATAATCTAACACTGACAACATATTAAATAGACATAAATGAAAGTTGAATACTGAGACCTAAATCTAAAGCAGAAAATAACATTTTTAATCATTTAAATGTGTCCTTAAATAAACTTTATATAAGATTTGTACGTCTGAATAGAATGTTCTAAAGTCTAAAAAAAAAAAGAAAAAATATAATTTTGAGCGCTAGAGGCCCCAAAGATAAGTCCACTTAGAGACGTTGCCGAAGAGAATTCTATATTTCAACATCTGCCTTATGTTCCTTAATTTTTATTTTTGTTTATTTCGATGACGATAATTACAAGATTAAGACTTTGTTTAATTCGCTTTGACTCTTATATCATGGACTTCATGGTGCCGTGGTTGCCCGTACAGAGACAATAAACTACTATAGATTACTGATTACTACACTAGTGAACCGCTAATTGCAACTTTGCAAGTTTAAGAAAGGATTAATTAAATAATAATCATACTTGTCCTATTCACATACATTAAGATTACAGCTTACAGTATTTGCTTTAGATGTGCTTAGTTCCCCTTTTTCATTCAACTTTATTGTATAATATTTTTTTTAAAGTAGCGGTAGATTGGGATCCAGCTGTGGCGATATTAAACAGGGATGAAATTGAACACGTAATGTGTACCATGTTTTGTATCCAACATGTCATCTTTATTGTGGTTAATTTAAGAAAAGTTGGAGTACCATATTTGACTCGGACGTTTGAGTCCATTAATTCAAAATCCGGCTCGGACTTTTGAGTTGATTAATTCCGCCAATATTTTGAACTCAAATGAAAAATTAATAAAATTTATTGAATCACTTGATCCAAAATTCTATCAACTCAAGTCGACTCTAAAAAAGTTATCAAATAATTAATTGTCATTTAACTCATTTCAGCAATGATTTATCGGCTAATATTTTTTAATAGGAAAAATAAATTACTTAAACATTATTTTTAATTTGGGTAAAATTGTGTTCAGGTTTGAGACTTCTTTGCCGTCTCACCCAAATCTATTCAAAATAAGAAAGATCTTACCATTTTAAAACATTTTCAACGTAAATGTGACTACGGTAAAAAGTGTCATCCATGAACAAATACCATGCATTCAGGTCTCAAATCCAGTAATACGTTGAGTTCGGGTCTATTTTGGATATTGTTAAACCGATTATATTATTGTGAATATATTGATTTGATTTAATGTTACTCGTGTACATAATTAAAAAGATTTTTTTAGAGAGACACATACAAAAATTATTCTTTAAATTAGTGTATAAATATTATAAAAGATTTGCGGTCAATTCGAATTACCTATTAAATAAGTTAAATTAGATAATCTATCAAAATGAATCAAGAAAGATGATCATATGAAATTGAGCGTTGAAAGTGGAGAATTTACCACTTTATTTAAATGATGATAATGTCATCTTTACATTTGGAAAGTTGCAGAGATTCGAATGGAGTTTGATTTTAATTTTAATGGCACCTAACTTTAGATCAATGCAGCTTCGATTCCGTACTCTTGTGTCCTGTCACGATGACTCATGACGTTATTATGCTTGCTACGTTGGAAAGAGAACATAAAAAAATATTAGGCTAAAAAAATTATTGGTAAGATGATGCATTTCCATGACAAAAGTAGTATTCTAGAAACTCAGAGTGAATGAGACAGGAGAATAAAAATATATTAATGACAACTAAGAGGGTTGCTTTCCATGTGAATCATGAATGCTCCTTCATTGTTTTAGTTGAATTTTTTATTTAAATATACGTTTATATTTGAAATAGTTTATTTATTAAATTTATAGAATTTAAAGAGTTGGAGATTGTCAGACATTCTAAATGAAAAATAGGATTAAAAAATAAGGTCAACCATTTTAATACGAGTAAAATTTGTTAAGAGACACGTGATGGAGTACGATTCTCATTCTACCTTTACAAGTATACCACTAATCAAATACTGGTATATCGATAATACACCACTATACATGCATATATTATGCATCGAACTTGATGAATGGTATACCAGTAGAAATAAAATGAGAATTTTACTTCATTCCGTGACTCTTAACAAATTAAAATATTAGGAAAAAAAAAAACTCACCGACCTTCTAAAAAAGCTGGTTTGGGGGGGTAAGAAGTCCTTTGTAAAACTGTTTTGTCTTGACATTTAATTTTCAGCAACTTTCAGTGATGTGAACAGATTCATAACTTCACTCATGAAAGCCATGAAACAAAGACATCATTAACTTCACTCATGATTTTCCATTTTTCATAATTTTTATTTTTTAATTTTAACAATTTATGGTGTCTTATTGACATCATAGTTTAAGTCATTTAACTCAACATTTGATTCTAATTAAACTAAATCATTATAAAAACCTGTTTGACTAATGATTTGATTTGTAAATTATTGGCCTTTATTGTTAACCCCCCATGTATAGACCTTGGGAGACGGATTCAATCAGCTCCATTCAAATTTCTATTTCCCTGAGCACAAGTCCTATCATAGTTTATCGTCTTACATCTTGTTAGTTCGGATCTATTAATAAAAAAATATTTATTCATTCATTCATGATCATCATCATCAAATGTCAAAATTCCATCGGTTTGAAGTTGATTTTTGATCTATTTCTTCATTTACTATGATTTTAGTCATTCCACTATCCGTCTTGTCTTTTTTTATTATTTTCTTCCATATTTTCAATTTAATAAGAGATTGTTCATTAAAACTTGTTACATTGAGAACTCATTTTTTTTAGACTTCTTATCCAAATATATAATTTTTATGACTTAAGGTAGAATATAAACAATGCTCACTTTGTTTTTTTTATATATTTTTAATGAATCATTTGTTATCCATCAAATGTAAAATTTTAAATATAAGACAAGAATAGTTGCAAGCTTATATTAGTCTTTTATTAATTTAAATAGCGAATATTTCATTTTATCTGACTCAATATAGAGAAAGAAAAAGAAAAATAGAGAGAAAATGTGAGACTATCAATGTTGCCAAATGTCAACCTCTTGTAAAACAGAGGAAATAGACTAACAAATGCAAGTTTGTATAATTTTATTATTAATTTAAAATGAAAATTACAAAAGCAAGGAGAAAGTTTCCTCGTAGTAGTAGAGAAAGAAAAGTGAAGGAAAAAAAAAAAAAAAAAGAAGAAGAAAAGACTTTCTCCATACATTTTCCATGTTGAAACTTGAAATGACCATACGAATTAAAGAAAATCCAACATTGCTTTCCAATCTTTTGAATGGAAAGTCCATGAATGGGATCAGATCCACCCACCCAGTGGTGGCCCTGATGCACAACTAAAACACCACTACCTTCGATATACATAATCTTTGGGTTGGTCTGTAAAGACTTTTTGATGTAACATACTAACCTAACTAACAAGGAGTAAGAGATTTATTGATCTCCAAGTTATTTTCTGAAAGCATTGAAGAGAGTGTGGACTCTGTGGTGGACTACAGTTTGTTTAATTTTGATTTCGGGAGCTCGAAGGATATTTTGATAATTTTGAATTATTATATGTTCTGTCATGAAAAATATTTAAAAAATATAAGTTTTCTTCGTTTGATGTTGGACATTCAATTTTCTCGAGTTTTAGATTTATTTTATTGAAAACCCGTTTATTGTTTTGAAACATTGATTTCACACATTTCAATGTTTTCCAAATAAATAAATAAATTAATAGAGAGATAGATAAAATAAATAATATAAAATAAAATATACTTTTGTAAAATAAAATAAAATAAAGCAAGAGAGAGTGGATTTGTATTTTCAAAGGAAAAAAAACCCACAGAAAACCCTAAACTCTAACACCAAAAAACCCTAAACTATAACACCCCCCTTAACCCTAACACCCAAAAAATATCCTACCCCCAAATTTCTCTCCTTTCGGTTCCCTCATCCCCCTCTCTCTTCCTTGATTCTTCTTCTCCACCCGAACAGCTGCTGTGCCGTCGATTTGTGGTTTGGAACCCAGTTGCCTGCATCTCCATTCTCCGCCGGATTTCTTCCTTCAATCGCCGGGTTTTTCGCCATCCCTGCCATTGTGAAACTGTTTTGTCCTGACATTTAATTTTCAGCAATTTCAGTGATGTGAAGAGATTCATAACTTCACTCATGAAAGATCTGAAACAAAGACATCATAACTTCACTCATGATTTTCCATTTTTCATAATTTTAATTTTTTTTATTTTAACAATTTATGGTGTCTTATTGACATCATAGTTTAAGTCATTTAACCCAACATTTGAATCTAATTAAACTAAATCATTATAAAAAATGTTTGACTAATGATTTGATTTGTAAATTATTGGCCTTTATTGTTACCCCCCATGTATAAACCTTGGGAGATGGATTCAATCAGCACCATTAAAATATCTATTTCCCTGAGCACAAGTCCTATCATAGTTCATCTTCTTACATTTTGTTAGTTCATATTTATTGATAAAAAATTATTTAAATGGCGATTTTTTAAACTAAACATCTAATAAACGTCTCCTAATTTAAATAGTCATTGCATAAAATGGAGAAAGTTTCCTCGTAGAGAAAGAAAAAGTGAAGGACAGTGTGTGAGACGTACAAGATAATGTTTTTCACTTTTCACTGAAAGAAAAAGGAAGAAAAAGACTTTCTCCATGCATTTTCCATGTTGAAACTTGTAATGTCCATACAAATTAAAGAAAATCCAACATTGCTTTCCAATCTTCTGAACAGGGTTTACGTGCTTTTTTCAAATGGAAAGTCCACGCATGGGATCAGATCCACCCACCAAATGTGGTGGCCCCGGCCCCTGATACACAACTAAAGGACCACTATTTTCAATAACCTAATCTTTGGGTCGGTCCTTCAAGACATTTTGATGTGACACACTAACCTAATTAACAAGGACTGACTGGCTTTCAATCGAATAAACACCAAATCAGACTATAGAAATCATTCAGTAAAAGAGATTTGATCTTAATAAAATTAAATATTACTATTCTATCATTTAGTCAAGAAATTTTAAATTTCACTGTTGAATAATGAATATGTAAAACCTAACTTTAATATAGACATATCTCCTCTACCTAGATTTTAGAGTCATTCCTCTCACCTCACAATGGGTAAAAGTGATTTGTTGAGCCACGTAAATCTTGTGTTTCTTTAATTAAAATTATCTGAATTTCTTTATTATTTTCTATCACCAAAGTCTAATTTGGAATGGATAATGGTGAAATTTCGAGATTCGAAGGTTCATTTAGAGCCCACTAGTTTGATAATGAACAGAGAATGTTTCACAATTAAAAGATTTTAAACCTCAAAATGAGGAAAAGATAAACATCAAAAATGAAGAAAAGATATATTATGAATACAGTAAATGAAATATAATCTGAGTTGAAGATCTTTCTTTGATGTACTAGTGAGAACTGAGAAGTATATACCTTGGCAAAGTGACATTGGTTACCATTGATTGTACATTAATCTTTCTCTATCTCACAATTTTATTTTTAGAATTTTTTTCTATTTTTTGATACAAACACGAAAATGTTGGAACAAATCATTCAAATTCACTATATTTAATTTCATAATTACTTTTTCTATTTTTAGTATTTTTGCATGATTTTTTTTATATGATAACATGATAAGGGTGGACCAAATATTTCTAGTTCATTTTACCATTGATTTGATAAGAACAAATCAAATTTTTAAATTTGACCCATGAAATCTTTAATTCTTTCCTACTTTAGTCAATTTTAGGGTACCTTCTTCTTTCATTTTTTAGCTTGCTAACAAAGAAGCAAATCAGAGTACTATAATAAACAATCATTATAATTTAAAATGGTGAACTAAATCCTTCAAACTTACCAAATTAATCATATAACTTCTTTTTTCTATTTTGATATTATTTTTTGCACAAATTTCTCCTTTAAGACGATTTATGATAAAGATGAAATAAATTATTCCAAATCAACAATTTCAATCTTAAAACCTTTTTACTATTTTTGGTCTGTCAATGTAGTAAGGACATGTCAAGTCTTTTAAACTCACCAAATCAAATAATAAATTTCTTTATTAATTTTTAGTCATTTTAAACAAGTTTTTTTTCTTACTACAATAAAAAATTACTAACTTTTTTTTTATAAACAAATGATCAAAATTCATTTCACAATCACTTCTAACTATCTCTTTCATATATACATATAGTAAAAAAGATTTAATCTTAATTTAATGACTACCAGTCTACCACACATCAAAATCAAAATCTTCTTTTTAAAAATAAAATAAAATTGAAACTCAAACTTTAAAAAACTCAAATTATCAAAGCACATACTAAAGTTTTTTTTTTTTTTTCTCACATTTGCTCTAAAGTCTAGAGTCTATCTATCCTTATCTTCTCCAAGAACATGCCAAGTGGGTCTCTCTGCTTCAACTCCCACCAACTAAAGAGGACAAATAGGGTTTGGCCAAACTCTAAAATGGCCTTGGAATTTTGGTCCCACCTGCTTCATTCTGCTTCTGGTTTACATGAAATGTGCACATGGCACTAGCCTTGGCCCTTGGGGCATGCTGGGGGAGGTTTAGCTCTATGAATTAAAAAAAAAAATTGATTTAATGTGGGGATTATCAAACTATTAAAAATAGGATTCGTTGAATCATGATCAAACTAGCGAAAAAGATGAGAATGCATCAAATAGACATCGATCAAGATTGAATCTAAATTTAAAAGGAAAAACAACACTCGCACGAGGCATTACACACAAGTATATTGTATCCCGAGCTTGCCATAATTTCACCTTTTTAGAATATTTTAAAGTCATCATCACTATTGAAGTTATTTTCTTTTGAGGTTTTTAGGAATATAATTGCTTTGCTCATTTTTACTCAATTTCTCTACTTTTTTCTAATTTTCAAATTACTCTAATTTCAGTTTTTGGAGTTCAATAATTGATAACACCATCCAGACACAGTGAAATACGTGTAAAAATTTATTCATAGATGTTTTCCAATAATTTTTTTTTAAAAATTGAACAATTTTCACAATCTTTTGACATACTAGACATCGAGATTTTAACTTATAGGCTCAACACAGTGTACCACCTTTGAGATTAAATCTAGACTATGTGAATGTTATTATTTTTGAAAAAAAAGAGAGCCATACAGACATTAAGGAAATCTTTCCCTACTCACCCGTTTTCCAAAATTGAATGGAAATTACCCTTTTGCCTTTCCACTTAAAAACGCCCGAATGATCCATCGAATGTTCGTTCTAACTAATTCAATAATTCATTCAACGAAGTGGGTTGTGAAGTGAGATTTTCAAATGAAGTCGTTTCTCAACTAATTTCTACAAATAAGGTATTAAAATTCATCTACTCTGAATTCTATGAATTACAAGATTGATTTTAAGTGAAAATTGTATAATTTTGGATTTCAAAAATCGTACCCAAAGAATTAAAGAACTTCACTCTTAATTCTTTGAGTACGATTTTTGAACCCCAAAACTATATCATTTTCACTTAAAATCAGTTTCGGAGTTCATAAAATTGAGAGTAGATGAATTTTGAGACTTTATTTGTAGAAATCGGTCGAGAAACGACTTCGTTTAAAAATCTCAATTCATACCGAACGAATGTTTTCATTCGGTGAATCACTCGTTCGAAGGACGCCGGCGTTTTTAAGTGGAAGGTCAAAAATGGGAAACGTGTCTCTATGGCTCCCAAAAATAATTAAAAATAATTTTGTCTTGTGTCAAGTGGCAAATAGAACGAACAATTATAGTAGCTCTCTTGTTTTTAGAATTTAAATATCAAACTCAATCTCTAATTTCATGTAAATGAAGTTTTTTTTCATATAGAAATCAATTGAAATTCAATTACAAATTTAAATAAAAATGCTCAAGTCTTAACTAATATTGCTATCGGTAACATTATATTAGTATTTAGCAGATTTTAATAACTCAACTCGGACTTGAATAATTTTTAAAACCATTAAAAATTCAGGGGTGAATAGTCCAAAAATTAGAATCTTAGAAAGCTTACTTCAAAGTTCAAAAAATGATGTAAGGGACACCAAATGTTCAATTCAATATTTTGGAATTTTTGCAAAAGTTTATCTTTTAAGAAAATAAAATATTGAGGCTGAAAATGCCACTGAAATAGTTAAAATATCTACCGATAATTTTTGGCCCATTAAAAGTCCGAAATTCAAACTCATCTCCCATCTACTCACCATAGGCCATAGGCAGTGAGGAAGGACAATTTGTACTTTATATTTTATTAATGTAAATCTGCCATCGCCTCGTGTTTCTTGCAAGCCCATGTTTTGTGGCCCAAATGAATCAGATTCCCTGTTTTCTTGTCTGTGGCCAATGAGAAAGTGACATTTATGGGGGCAACTGTTTCGTCATTAAAAATTAAAAACATAAATGAGGAAAATGACAGAAAAAAAGACATCCATACATACACTCGATTTTTCTTTCTCTACACATCCTATTTCAAAATTTTGAATAAAATTACTCTTTTGCCCTTCTACTTAATTTTCCGCTGCACGAACGGCCGAATTAATTCATTCCTTCGAACATCAGATCGACCGAATACACAGAAGAGAGGGAAAAAATCAGTGGGCCCCACTGTTAATCGAAATCCAAAGTCTTCTTTAGCAGTAGATAGGTCGGCCAGGAGCGATTATAGTGGTGTCGATCGTAGGGGCAAAAGTGCAGGATCCACTTGAATCTAAGAAAAATAGTTTGAGCTCGAATGGACTTACATATCGAGTTTGAAATTAAACTCAGTATTTTTACAGTACAAATTGGTCCCTGCTAGGTTGAAAACATGGGCCGACTCTGGCCTGAGCTCAGGGCTCCGGATTTACTTAAAAAGCGGGCTGGACTTCGGGTTCATATCAAGATGAACATTATAAAGTCCAAGTTTGGTCTGAAAGCTCGAATGTGAGACAAAACTTATAAAAATCTAATTTTCTTTAAAAAATTCTGAGAAACCAAAAAATTTAGTCTTTTTTCTAAATTTTAGCGCTCTATAATAACTTTTTTCATATAATTATGAACTTTTCATTTCCTGAATTCCTCTATAAGGGTAGAATTAAGAAAAATATTAAATTTTTTGTTCTCTCTTAAGTCGGT
The DNA here is from genome assembly GCA_022113865.1 of Chimonanthus praecox. NCBI lineage: Eukaryota > Viridiplantae > Streptophyta > Magnoliopsida > Laurales > Calycanthaceae > Chimonanthus > Chimonanthus praecox. The sequence goes on along the minus strand of CM039089.1, from coordinate 68,422,802 downwards.
ACTCAGTATTATAAAAAAGTAAAAAACACCAGTATTCAAATCAAAACTTTCTTTTAAAAAAATTATTAAGAACACGAGTACATCAAAGGGTCTGTTTATCAGCCTACTCTAAGGGGCCAGAGACAGTGAAAGAAAACTCCCAACAACCTTCCAACTGCTGAAATAGACCACCTAACAATACCATCAATAAGAAATAATAAAAACATGTCATTCTACTTTATTTAAAAAAGAAAATTCAAAACATCATGATCTCATCTGTACATGGCCGGTGGCCCATTATAACAAAACTGTTCATCTGTCGGGCCCCACCTTATATGCTTGTGAGCAGCATTATCATGATGGTCTCGTTTGTGTACAGTGGTCAATCGACAATCATATATATTTAGCTCTAGTTTTTTCAAAAAGGGCCATGGCCGATGATCAGGACCGTTTGTACTATGGGCCTCATAGGAGGCAGGCCATTGCGGCCCGCATATTCGAGCCCGGCCCTTGAAATGCTAGCTAGAAATGAACAGCTATGAAAGAGAATATGGTCATTCAGTCATTCAAATGTACTGGATAACTCTACACACTTTGGTCTTTGAGGTAGAGTAAAAATAGAACTCAGGACTCTCGCTTATTGAGATGAGTTCCTGACCACCCCTTCCAACTTGTTATACTTATATCCACATTCTATCTCATCATCATAGTTAGAAGATTATTATGCACTGCACATAACGAGTTATATACATTTATTGCTTGTCATCAAAAGAAAAAAAAAACTATGTACATGAAAAGGTAGAGAAAAAAAGCCCTACATGTGAAGGAAAGGCTTTAATGTGTACAAAACTAAAATAACTATGTACATGATGAAACTCTCATTTGTAGATTAAGAACAAAAAAAAAAAAAAACCTCATTACTTATATGACAATGTTGATGCATGTGAGTCCACTAAGATCGACCAAAGGACATGAACATCTTCGTATTGGCAAGACTTCACATCCTCGTAAAGAATGTATATCCCTCTTCCTGTATACACATCCAAGTGAGAAAAGAAAAGAGGAGAAAAAAAGAGAGTAAGAGTTCTGTACGAAGAAATGATGTAATGAGGAAGATGGGTTTCAAATAGAATCATGATTCTGTAACTTTCTTTTATTTAATTTTTGCTGAAATTGGGTGATTCCATATATTCTTCAACAGAGAAAAGAGGGGCTGTCACTATCCAGTAGTTGTAAGTATTGTTTCAAGAACTCCACTTGACAGGATTTCAAGTTGATTGAGTCGACTAATTTCTTTTAGTTCTTTTCGAGTTTATTACACGTTGCAAGATCAAAGGTTTTTGGGAAGCATCTCAGAGCAACAAATGGCATTTTTCTCAGTGATGAATTCAGAGAGATGGGTTTCAAGTGGAATCATAGAAGTATGGAAAAATAATATTTCCTATACATAGTGATGAACAGAGTAGTTTGCTTGTGGGAAATGGGTTTTAAACTTTTAATCAAAACCATGAAAGAAACAAGAGAACCACAGATGTTACGAGACATGATATGGATGTATTAAGAACAGAGATTTTATGTAAATAAATCACGTATCGGATATAATACTGTATGAAAATATTGTCTACTTGAATCAGTCTTGCTGGTCATAAAATAGCAGTAATGAGTTGAAGAAGTTGATAATTGAACTCACTCTTTTTGTGGGCTGAATTCAGGCGAACCCATATCTTCTTCAAAGGGGAGAAGAGGGCCTGCACCCACCCCATTTGAGGATTGAAGACGAATAGATGTGTTTCATGGCAGGTGAAGAAGCTTCAAAGGAGAAAATAGAGAAAGAAGAAGTAAAAAAAACATAGCTTTGCTTAGACGAAGGTGAAGTCTAAAGCACTATTCCTCTGTTTCTCTTTCATTCCTTCACAAGCCAATCATCCATTTACATTGGTACTATGTCATTGTCTACCTTTAGCTCTTGTAGGACAGGAAGCCAACTGAAAACTATTTCAACCTATCAAATCCTTCACTGACTCCACCTTAGATTTCTTGTGTCTCAAGCCAAACTTATCAACTTCTCCCATGAAATCACCTTTGGCCTTTTTCTCCCGTTTAGGTCCAAGACTTGTTTCTCAAGTAAACAGGTGCCAAAAGAGTCTCTTGCGAGAGCTCTCTGCTTTTATTCATGACATTGTAAGGATTCTGTGAATCAAGATTTGTCCTAGTTGTGCAAGTAAATACATTTGTGTCAGAAGTCGAGACAGGCACTCGTGGGTACTCTTTTTTCAACACCTAAATTATAAATTTTTGGACACTTTTAAAAGTTGTGATTTTTTCACCACCATTTTTTTGAGTGTATTATCCTTAAAAAAAAATCAATTTTACCTTTATTTTTGGAAAAAGATAAAAAGAGAGGAAAAGAGAAAAGGACGAACAAATTGAATTTTCTTTTAAAAGTAGTGCAAAAATGACTATTTTAATTTAAATAAAAAAGTTAGCTTGATTGTCACTCAAAAGAAAGTCTTGAGTTTTGCACCACTCTCCGTAATATTATCCACTATGAACTAAACTGGTCCACCTCAATATGAGGTGGGAATACCCATGTTAAGATAAAAAAGAAGACTTGGATATTGTCGGGGCTGAATTATGGCTAAACTTTTTTGCCGAGGTCATTGGTTTGATAACAAATATTGGTAGAAATTCAAAAAAATTGGTTGATATTTTTTAGTTTAGAAAGCAATATTAAATATCTCATTTTTTATTTGGTTTTATCGCAAAACCTCTAAAATCAACAGGCCCATTAATTTTGCGATATATTTCTTGTTAGTTTTTATTCTTTTAATATAAGTCTAAAATGGACTGAAGTGAACAATACCTCAGGAATTATTATTTTTTCACCCATTTAGGGTCCGATATATCTGTTTTGCCTGAAAATTTTAAACCCAGATCAAGAGTCCACCATTGAGATATATGATGGGTCCCTCCATTTTAAAAATCAACCTATATTTACAAATATCAGCTTAAAAAAGACAAATATTCACTAATACTTTTGTTTTTATAGTGCATTTACCATATTTATAGCTATGAGTGCATACCAAATTTTTTTATATTTATAGTTTAAAAACCCGACCAACATTGACTAATATTATGATTATCAACCAATAATTTTAGATCAGACAGCAGAGAATATATAATTCATTGAGGAACTCTAAATAAATTATTAGAGTTGACCTCCTTCAATTAAGCATTGTTAATTGAAGGAGTTGATTGTATATTTATTTTATTTCCATTATTGTATATTCCCTTCCAGATTTCTCTCATGTAATCTTCTCTATTTATACAATACTTCTTTTCTTCTCTCATTACACACGGGATATTTTTATCTTCATCAAGCACACTTCACCTCAAAGGATATTGTGATTCGGATTGGGCTGGTTGCCCAACCACTCGCCGGTCCACCACTGGTTATTGCACATTTCTTGGCTCCAACCTTATTTCTTGGAAGACGAAGAAGCAGAGTACAGTTTCTCGTTCCTCTGCTGAGGCCGAATATCGTGCTATGGCCACTCTGACATGTGAACTTCAATGGTTGAAGTACTTACTCAGTGATCTTGGCATCAACCATCCTTCACCCATCACCTTATTCTGCGACAATCAAGCTGCTTTACACATTGCACACAATCCCGTTTTTCATGAACGGACCAAACATATTGAGCTTGATTGTCACTTTGTTCGGGAAAAGATACAATCTGGGCTTCTTATACCTCGCCACATTCCCTCTTCTCATCAAATTGCTGATATATTCACCAAACCGTTGGGCAAAGATTCATTTCATCACTTGATTTGCAAGATGGGCGTTATTCACATACACGCTCCACCTTGAGGGGGAGTATTAGAGTTGACCTCCTTCAATTAAGCATTATTAATTGAAGGAGTTGATTGTATATTTATTTTATTTCCATTATTGTATATTCCCTTCCAGATTTCTCTCATGTAATCTTCTCTATTTATACAATACTTCTTTTCTTCTCTCATTACACACGAGAGACAAGAAATCCCGTGTCAATTTTACATAAATTGAGGTATTGAATTTTTTAAACGAGACTATACACTTATTATAAATTGGACTCTAATATTCTTATCATTTTCTGCTTATTCCATAGAAAGATATTTGGTATTTTACAGTATTACTGAAGAAAAATGACTCACCTATGGGGTAAAACAGGTGAAAGACAAGGCACTGAGCAAAAATTGGTCTTGATTGTTGCAGCAGGTCTTCCTTTCTCATATAGCAATCCAACTTATGCACAACTTATGCACTGTTTTACACTTAGGCTGTGTTTGGACAAGGGGTAAGTTTTAGAGGCATTACCCTGTGTAGGGGTCATCTTTGAGTGGTGGTGACCCTTGAACTGGAATTAACCATTTCTTCTTTAGTAATTACAGTGGTAAAGTAAAATCTTATCCTAAAGTAAAAAATCTTATTTGGTAATTACAAGTAAGGGTAACTTGATATATTAATATCTTTTTAATTTTTTTATAAAACATAATTATTAAATAATATTCATGAAGTAAATTCTAATAATATAATTTATTTTTTATAAATTATTTTTCATAATTATAATTTAAAATAAACACTTGCATTCTAACATTAAAAAAATAAATAAAGATTTTTTTTGATATTATTATTTTAAATCTCAATAAATGAATAAAAAATATCAACATATCTCTTTATAAAAAATTATAATTATAAATTTTTATATTATATGAATTTAATAAAAATATTAATTCTTATAAAATTGTTAATATGTCAGGTGACCCCTGCTTACAGTTACTCCTACTAAAGGGTAACCCCAGGTAGCCCCTGCAAAATTTACCTCTCATCAAAGTGCATCACGTTGAAAATATTGACAAATTTTTATAATACATATTCAACAAAATAAATTGCAAATTACCCCAAAAGAGATCACCATAAACCTCAAACTCTTTCGGAGTTTCAAGACCCTTTCGAAATTTGGACAGAATCCCACTTTAAAAATATGACATTTTGACAATTATATTTCATAATTTTTTTTTATATTATATGAATTTAATAAAAAATATTAATTCTTATAAAATTATTATGTCAGATTACTTCTTCTTACAGTTACTCCTACTCAAGGGTAACTCCCATAAAATGTATCCCTCATCCAAATGCATTATGTTAAAGATGTTGATACATTTTTAAAATAAATTTCAAACAAAATTAAATTGCTAATTACTTGAAATATATTATTTTTTAATTATAATATATATATTTTTGAAATATAATATATAATTGATAAAAAAGAGGAAGGCAAGAGGTATTTAGGGGTAGGGTATTGTGAATACCCCAACCTCCAAAGAGGTATTCAAAAATGGGATGAGAGGAGTAAATTTTCAAATTTTTACCGTCGCCCTTTTGTTAATTGTTACCAAATGAGGGTAACAAGGGGTAATTACCCCTCTTACCCCATCCAAACCTAAGCTCAGTCTTGCGCATTAGATTTTATTTTTGAATGTTATCATGTTTATATAATCTCTTGTGACTTTGATGATGGTGCCGTTTAGTGAACTTATGTGTATATTTAGGTATATCAATGGCATTTTTGACGCTTCAAGCTAAAAGTTAAATGATGAATTTTATCTTTTTAGATAATTATCTAATTAACATAAATCTTATAGCATTTTGAACATTGATGATAAATTTATTAATAGTTATAACATCAATACAAAAATTCAAAAATATACCAATGTTATCATTAGCCAAAAATATCTTCATTTGTAACATCAGCTTGTGGATTAACAAGTTTGAGCTAAACTCGACTCACTTTTTTTTCCTACATATGCATGAATAATATTTATTTATAATATGATTTAGGGTGTAATTCAATTGGTTGTCTGCTGCCTTAGAAAGTGGAAGATTGTGGGTTCAAGCCCCTATTGCGTGTGTGCCTTATGGGTAGTGGGCTCATTTGTGGAGGTTTTACACCAGTATCCCGTGGTTTCCCTTACGTAAATTAAAAAGGAAAAATTATTTATAATGTACAGTATTCTACACGGTATTGGGAGAAGATCTCTCTCTTGATAAGTAAATATATAAATTTACTTTGAGTTGACAAATAATGAGAGATATTTAAAAAAATAAAAATAATGAGAGATATTTTTAAAAATTCAATGAGCTATATCACCTATTATGAGAATTCATCAGATATATAAACTATTGTCATTGATATTTATAAGACTAGTGTTTGATGGTTATTGCTTTTAAGTGGTGAGTCAAATTTAGTTGTTGTCTAAAAATAAAAATCAAGGTTCACAATGGATTATGTAGTGTTGCAGAGTTTATACCGTCAACTGTGACCTGGCTTAGATATGGGTTAGGTCATTTAAAAATCCCTTTTAGATTAAAAACTCTTAAAAATTTTCTACGACCCGTGGGCCAACTCAGTTTATCTAATAAATCCATAACCCAGGACTTTAAAAACCCTTGGTTTCTTTAAATGGAAGAAATGAAGATGAAAATATTGGTTATTTTGAGAATATAATTTTTAGATTATTATTTTTTGGTATTTACAATTGTGTTTGTAAAAGAAAGAATATATTTTTATGAAATATAACTTTTGTTAATAATTTAATATCACTTATGATATTATATTAATAGAACTGGTTTGACTATGGGTCAACCTGGTTTAACCTTATTTATCCAACCCTTCCTCTAAGACGGGTCACTCCAGAGGTCGGATTTTAAAACATTAGTTTATACTTTGTTAATTACTAAATGTTACTGTTAGATACATAGGAGTGTGATCTTATACTCTTACAATGATTACACAAAAGTTGTTAATGTAAAGGATTTCTCATATTTGTGATTTTTCTTGTTTTTTCTCTTGAAAAAAAGAGAAGACTATATTAAATGTGACTAATTTTCTTGTTTAATATATATTAGTGAAGTACATATATTTTAAGCATCTTATACCACCATTTGTACATAGGTACATAGGGAAAGTTGGTCGTTTAGAGTTAGACTTTGTTAAAATTATGAAAAAATGTAATTTGTTTATAAAATTATGAATTTTCTAAATTAATTATGAAGAAGAAGAGTGAAAAATATGTCTATATTTTTCTTTAAAGAAAAATGACATAATATAAAAAATAGATGACTTCTTAATTTCATTCAAACTTACCTTTCAATTTTATTCATACAATGAAGTGTTCTTTAATTCTGATATTTTTCAAAACATTTTTTTTAATTTGAAAATATAAGGGTGTTTTAGTAAATTGCAAATTGTAAGGACTACCTCGTTGCCTGTCTGCTTTAACTTTCGTTTCTAAAACCCTACCCTCCACTGCAAATCAACAACGCCACATTCTTCAATTTATCTTTCCCTATATTCTGCGCCTTCAATCACTTTCGTTTCTCTCTGAGGACTCTACCTGGTATGATATTATTTTCGTTTTCTACGGAATGTAATTTTTTTTTTTTCATTTCGTTTCATTTCACTTCTTTTGGAAGTAATTGGGTGGTATTTGAAATATGAATATGAATATGCTGCAGAATGGAATTATGGGTTTGGATCTTTGTCGGTGAAAAGGTAGCTAAATAGTATTTCACTTAGTGGGTGTTTGGATGTGGGGTAATTGGGAAATTCTAAATAGGAGTGAGGAAAATGTTTTCTCTAGGCAAAGGGGTTTGCCCTTATTCATGTATTTATTTATTTTGATAGAGAGGATTTTGCTCCTGTTTGATTGAAATCCAAATGGATAAAAGTGGAGATCACTTTCCTGACTCGCTGGTTTGAGAGGGTTTTGCCCCTTTTTGACAGACACTCAAAAGGAGAAAAGTGGAGATAACCTAACCGACTTGCTGGGGGTTTTGCCCCTTTTGATGGATACTTGAGAGGAGAAAAGTGGAGATAACTTGCCTGACTCACCGGTTTACATGTTTGCAAGAAATTCACAAGGATTGGAATCTCATTTGGATCAATCCTTGTGTTTACAAATCGGCCAATCAAAACACACTAAAATGCCAACTTGGCTTATGGATGGTTGAGATTATTTCTAGAAAACACAAAATAAAAATAGAATAAAGACTCCTCTAGGCACACACGTCCATTAAGTGGATAGTTGGCCTTCTATGAATATAGCAGGTTCACGGTTGGAGAAGTTTTAGCTAATGAACAGTCTAGGAGGACCTCAGATTATGGTTTGGAATGGTTTTGCACCTGTTCAGTAAAATGAACATAACTTCAGCTGCAGAACTTGGATTGGGGCATTCTTGTGCTCGTTGGAAAGTTCTTTGGCTAAGCTATCAACACCTAAAATTTCATCAAATTCCGAGTTCATTTGATTCCTCAAAAATTATCTTAAAGTTCGTGTTGTTTTCAACCTTTCAACTATCCGATTTGAAGCTAGCTTGGTTGGATTTTTGCCAAGTGTCAACTCCATATGTCTTCCATGAGTCCTCCTCATTCTCTAGGCCTTGTGAATGTGTGGGCTTCCTCCGATCAGGATCCACACGAACTCAAGTTGGGCCTTGGGCCCACATATGGGTCTGCATGCGTTGTATCTTCAAATTCAGGCTTCCGGATCAGTTGGTTTTGTCTAGCATTTTCCGTGGTCGAACATGAACCATTCTTCACCCAATCTCTGGGTGTGATGCCCGCATCCAGTTGTGATTCCATGGAGGGAATGTTTTTTTTTTGAAAGATTTTGAGGGAGGGAATTACTATGTCAAAAATTTACTCTGTTAGTCGGTTAATATTTTCTTCTGAATATTGTGCATGTAACTCTTAATACAGTTGGAGGACATGACATCTGATTCCCAGTTGGCTAGTAATGGTCCTAGCAAATCCTATTACCAAAAAAAGTCCCTGCGATGCTCAATACTTACACTCCAAAAGCATATGGCGTTGCTTATTTGATCTAAGAAACAGAAACAGAGCCAATATTTTTGACCTATCTAATGATTCGCTACTAGAGTTTAATTCCATACAGAGGAAAGAGTGATTTCTTGTTATGGGGAAAGATAACTTGTTAACTTGTTTTAAGAGGCTGATGGGCATCCTGTCTTTCTGGGTTCAATATCTCAAATGTCATCTAATGATGAAAGTGGTTTAATTCTTAGGACTTAGGAACGAGGTTAGAGTCTGTGGACACCTAGTGGAATTAAGTTATGGAGCCTGCCTGAATTAATGAGACCTACCATGATTTGTGTGTCTTCCTTGCCGTACCACGAATGGAATTCCTAGGATTATGAAATACAAGTCATTGTAGTGATCCTTAAGTTGGTTGCCACAGAAAAACCATTGGTTGATGAAAGGAATTGGACCTAATGATGCATGAATTTAGACTGCAGAATATAGGTAATGTGGTGGACTGTCGATGATTCAAAAAAAGTGGTGGTTTGGTGGGCCCTTTATTTACGAAGAATGAGGGATACAAGAAGGCTTTATGCTTTATGAAGGAAAGACTGCTTCAAAACTAAATTGAGAATTGGAGTACAGCCAGTTGGATCAAAGATGAAGGGAGGGTGAATTGAAGCAGGAACTGCTCCATTTACTACAGTAGATGGCCTTCATAGCTGCACTATATATATCCTAGGAGGTGGTTGAGACCCTTCAAGAGGCCATGGGAATCTGCAAATCCCTATTGAAGATTGTCTTGCTTATTGCTCATGGTATTGGGAGGTAGAATGAAGGTTGACCATTTTTCAAACTACAACCAGAAGTCCAGACGAACATGGTCAAAGTGGCGGTATTGTAGGAAACTGAGGTAGCTCTATGGATGAATTTACCATCGTATTGATTTGTAGAATGAAGGTTGACCATTTTTCAAACTACAACCAGAAGTCCAGACGAACATGGTCAAAGTGGCGGTATTGTAGGAAACTGAGGTAGCTCTATGGATGAATTTACCATCGTATTGATTTGGGGGAAGAGAAAACATATATAATAAAGTTGCTTTGAATTCTGAGGGGTTTTTTAGTTATGCTGACAGTGTAGGATTCTAAGGTGCTGGCTAATGTTTATGAATGATCATGACTTTTCAATTTGTGGTCTCAGTGGATTTTATCAGAAACCATAAGTAGAGTGTTGCAACTATGTATGGTCCCAATAATTTACTGTTCCATGAGCTGCTCCGGATGGGGTTGAGTGAAGCTACAACTTGCCTGCTGGGGCAATGCTCTGGTGTATGCGTGGAGGTGACTTCAATGTGATTAATTTTTCTGTTGAACTCCTAGGTAGAGCTGTATTTACTTGTAGCAAGAGGAGCTTGAGCAAGAGTGGATGGTGACTACCCTGAAATTGGTTGATTTGATGATGGGAGTTATGTCGGAGAAATGCTGAAGCAGCAGATTTTGTTACTTTAGCAAAGTAGCTGAAATATATTTTTATGTAGTACATTGTGTGTCAGTGGACCCCATCATATTAAATATAGGTTTGTAGAGTACCCTTAAATTAAAGCTCAGGGACAACAGCCATTTTTAGCCATTAGAATGAGTTCCATCAAAATCAGCGGTGAGATGGCTGTTAATTTAAATGTATTTCAATCAAATGGCCAACGATACTTTTGAGCTGTGATACTCCACAACTATGTGTTTGATATGATGGGACCCCTTGACCCATCACATGCCGCATGTAAAATATGGCTTCTGTTACCTTAGCATGGTCTGTTGTACCTGGTTCAATAAGGAGGGAAGTAATTATTTCAGTCTTTACGATATCATCCTATTAGGAAGAACCTCATGCCAAAAAAAAAGGAACCTCATGCAATGACTTTATTTGTGAAATGGAAATTGACAATATTGGGAGCTGAAAGTGCGATCACAGGACCATTTTGTCACTTTCCTATCACTTGACTTCATTGCCCTTATATTTACATTTTGTCACTTGTGGATAGAGTGCATCCCACCTCATCCCTCATCTTCTGTTTTCTGGTTCATGATTATTTAGTCCTACTTTTCATTTCATGGGTATGGAACCAGCATTTCATATGATTATTATTTGTGATTATTTTTCTTTCATGCCCAAAAGTTGGGAAATGCTTATTGTTGCAAACATAGATGTGGGGTTTAAGTCATATTACCATCACAAAAGAATAAAAAAAAGGTAACAACAACACTACTTTAGATAAGTGCCTGTGGCACAATCATAAGTGCTCACTGTGCAACCATTAAGGTTGTGGTTTTGAGTAATTAAAAAAAAAGCCCTACTTTCAGTTCTCAAAATATCTTTACCATATTTTGAACTAACAAAGTTGCCTTTTGTATATAATTATTTTCCTCTCTTTTGTAATGTTGCTTAGGAGGAACTTTTTTTGAATGGAGATTAAATGGATACTCTGATATCTTTCCAGAAAAGGATACTTTGTTGGTGTTACATGGCTTTTTTATTTCATATCTAACTATATTACTCTCTTTTATAAATTTGCTTGGAAGAATTTTGTTTGAATGGACATGCTGTGGTGCAAATCTGCTTCAGACTGCATAGATATATGCCGCTAATATCTATCTATATATCTATCTATCTATCTTTCTACTCTTTCTGATATTCATGTTTGTATCTTTTCAGCTGTGAGAGAAAATGGATTTTAACAAAGTCAAAGTCCGAGGGATGCCAGGGGGTGGTGCAGCTTCTGGTTTGGCAAAGGTGGCTCTTCTTGGTGGGCTAGGTATATATGCTGCTCTTAATAGTTTCTACAATGTTGAAGGTGGTCATCGGGCCATTGTCTTCAACCGTATAGTTGGCATCAAAGAAGAGGTAAATATTTTAACCCTGCCCATCTATTGTGTCCTATTTTTAGTTGGTATGCCTGAAGGTTCAATCCCTGACATCTAGAGTTCCCCACTTGATGGCATTGCTCCTAGGGTTTGGCCAAAGTTTAGTCTACCTTGTACAGATGCCAGTGCTTGATTGCACAATTTGCATGAATTGAATATATTGCTTGAATGACCTGTTTGGGAGTGTTGTCTCTGCCACTGGACATCCATATAAGCCCCTTCAAATCCACCCACTCTCATTGACTTTTCATACAACGATTGTTGCATGTGCCCATGCAACATCTCCTTGTTCATCTCTATCATCCAATAGTCCATTGTGATGCCTTTGGTGCAGTGGCTTGAATGGTCCATTTGAGAGTGATTTCCTTTAGTCATCCATTTTAGGCCCTCCATATCCACCCACCCCCATTGGCTTGGCATGTAACTATTTAGTGTTTGGGTCTGTTCAACGTGCACTACATCATTCAACCTGTTCTCATTGACTTGGCATACACATATCAGCATTTGAGTTTGGGCAATGTAAACTAGATCATCCTTCTCTCCATTGAGATAAGTAGTGGGCAAAAATCAGTCTCATTTGCATCCATTGATTTGGGAGCCCAAATTCTAGTCACAGATTCTTCACGAGAAGTGGAGTTGATAGGTAGCAATTGTTCATTTTATAATCATGTTTAGGTTTATTATTATTATTTTTATTATTATTCTTTGCTTGATTTAGTGGGGGAGGGGGTGTAATGGGCATGGTTAAGGGAAAATCATTTTCCGCCTATCACTCTAGGTATGAATTTGAAGGATCCAAAGATAAATGGTTAGAGATTATGCAGAAGTGGTTTCCTATCCAATGATTAGTGTAGATTTGACTGGAACTTGAATTAGGTATTCATTCAATTCAACTTCTTATAATGCCTGCCTGCCTGGGAGAGAATGTGGGGATCAATTGAAAATTGATGACATGTTCTTAATTCTTCACTGGCTCAGGATTTCTAGGGCTGTTTGACTCTTTTGACTGTGTGGGAACATTTCCACTTATGGGTTTTTGGCTTGAAAATAGGAGTGTTATGGCTCTTGGTGGTTAGTTTCTCGACTCGTGTCTTTGGTGGGAGTGCAACAACAGATACTTTATAAATTAGAAATGAATCAAAGAATGTTGGTGATTTCTTTCTTAGAAGTACAGTGATGATTTGATTTCCATACTGAATTGAATATTATATGATGGGCCTTATTTTGTAAAAAAAATTAAGGAGAGAAATGCCGACCCATTAGCTGCAGGTTGGATTCATTAGATGCTATTGATGATGTGTTGGAAGCTTCTTATGTGATGGTTTGCGGGGGTCATCCACTTGAGGATTCTTCTAAACCGAAATTTGATAGTCTCATTGGATATCTTGGGCTCGCAGGTGTGGATCTCTTTCGTGATTCTCAAGATGCAGCTATTTGACTTTTTATAGGTCAATTGACAATCTATGGCGGTTAGTCCAAGCATTATTTTTGGTCTTCAGGAGGCAATTAAAATTGGTATCTTTCCATTAGCATCTCAGAGAATTCATTTTGTGCCATTAAGTGGGCTGCTAATGGGTGCACTTTTGGTGCATTCGCCTTTCTTAGTCTCTTGCTTTATTTTTTTTGGGGTTTTCTTGCCTAATGGCTGTAAGGGGTGTTAGCCTCTTTGCTTGTACTTTTTCTGGATCACCTCTGTGCCTTTTTTTATTATTAATACCGTCTTCATTTTTTTTTTTAAAAAAAATTGGGCTTCTAATTTGATCTTTTTGATGATTTGAGCTGAGCTCTCTTTTGTCATAGATGGCTTCTTTTTCTCTTTTGGTTTCTTGTTGTATTCTAGTCTCCTTTATCCAATTTAACCTTCACTGCCATCCTGCAAAAAAAAAAGACACACACACACTAAAAGGGGGATCGGTAGGAAAAAATATATTCTTTTTTACCCCTCATCCCACCCACACCCACACACAAAAGAGAGAGAGGTTTTGGGTTTTGGTTGGTTGTCTTGGTTGTATTTTTTGTGTTGATCCTTAGATGGACTTGTATAGTCTCTATGTCAAGGGGAATAAAAATTACGTGATATGTGCAATTGGTCATGGATGGTGGGGCCCACCTATGTAATGATCTGACCCGCATTCGCGTGAATTTAGGAGGTTTGAGGATCCCCGAATTGAGGGAATGTAATCTCGTAGCGTAGACCTGTGTGTGGCTCCCCAACAAGCCCAAACCATATTTTTTTCTTTATCATTCTATTATTCTACATGGTATTAAGCAAGGACGATCTTTGAAGTTTTTTTGGCCGGCGTTACGCAGCTTTTGCACATATGTGAAACCCCCTTTTTTTTTTTTTTCAGATTTTTTGTGTCCTTTTTGTTGTATGCAGTTTTTCCGCATACTATCCGGTGATAAGAAAATTTTTCCTCCAATAGGAGCTCAGTGCTTCCTGTTTTTTTTTTTTTGGTGGACTCCCCATCCAACTGGTTGGATTTCTTCTTTGTTCAGATTTGGAAGGATCGATACTATTTTCTCTCTGAACAACAGTTCTGCCCCCTGTCTGAGTCTTCTGGATCTGCTGTCTCGGGTGTTTGTTTGATTTCAAACGACTCCTACTACAGTCGCCCTTGCCTCTACATCCTCTCCAATTGGTTGGATTTCTTCTTTGCTCAGATCTGGAAGGATTGGTCCTGTTTTCTCTCCGAACGACAGTTCCGCCCCCTTTCTGGGTCTTCAAGCTAGATCTGCTGTCTCTGGTGTTTGTGTGGCTTCTAACCACTCTTGCTACAATCGCCTCTGCCTCTACTTACCATCGTACCTGGGTGTTTCAACTTCCATCAACGATGGGACCCACTTCAGGACGATCTTCCATTGGCTGTCTGGGATGCATATACACCCAGTTTTTTGGTCTTTTCGTTGGATATGAGAAGATCTTTCACTTGAGGACTTGGAATTTGTACCACCACAATCGCTATTACCTCCTTCTTGGATATGTGAGGATCTTGCTTCAGTTCGTGCCTTGTGGGGTCCACGTCTGCAACTTCTTTTTCTATCTTTTGCAGCACCTTAGGCTTGGGTTTGCGAGTTTTTTTTTCAACATATTTTTGGGTTGGATACTGCTTCAACATTATGGCCGTTTCTACTCCATCTTCTACTGGTCCTTCTATTTCAGATGTCGCCTCTTCTGACTCCCCACAGATTGGCAGGGTGTTGCTGAATGAAACCAATTACTTTGAGTGGTCTCATTCTGCCACGATGTTCTTGACTGCGAGGCAACTTTCATCTTATATTGATGGTACTGTCCCCAAACCGGCTAAGACTAATTCTACATATTCCTCCTGGACCTCCTCCTGGACCGTAAATAACTCCTTGGTCCCGACCTGGCTTTTTCACTCCATGAAAGCTCATGTCCAATGTCTGGGACACGGTGAATACTCTGTATTCTGATGGGGATTACTTCGCCCACATTTATGAGTTATCTCAGACTACTGCCACTCTTAGACAGGGGGAGTTGTCCCTTATCCAACACTATTCAACAATGCGGTCTTGCTAGTTAGAGCTGGATCAGCTTCAATCTCTTACTTTTAAAGTTTGAAGGCATGGAACAACGTATTTTTGCGTTCTTAGCTGGCCTTAACTCTGAGTTTGAGCCTACACGGGCCCGACTACTTGGGCAACAACCTCTCCCCTCTCTGGATGAGGTCTACTCTGCATTACTTCGAGATGATAGACGTCGCCTTGTTATGACTCCTTTGCCGCATGAACGATTTGTCCTTGTTACTACCCATTCTTCCATGCCTTCTCAAACTCATGGGACTCTTGCTCCCCATGGCAAGGATCCATCTTTTGATACTCGAAAGGACTACCAAAGGCCAATGGAAGAAGGGGAACCAGACATGTAAGGTATTGTGGGACCCACTTCAGAACAAAGTTGACCCAAATCATATACTTTTTGAAAGACATCTTCTTAAATTGTAAGATTGATTTTAGATAACCATTCTTTTATTTTTTTCTTATTTTGGCCACCTAGATTGACTCTCCTTATTCTATATATACATGTAATCCAGCGCTGGTGTGGGGAGGACCCCCACCAGTTTTACTCTTAGGCCCATAGGGACTAACCGTCCTAGCGGGCTGACCACCACAACCTCACACCAAGGGTCACTTGTGTCACAATGAGGATGGGTGAAAAAGTCCCACATTGCCCAGGAGGTGCAAGGTTTGAGTGCTTATATGAGGGGTCACCTCTCTGACCTAGTTTGACGTGTTTTAAAGCTATGAGCCCACACTGCAGTACGCCCAAAAGACCTTGCGGGGGTGAGGGACCTACATTGGTTGTCAAAGCGGACAATTTCACACCTGTATGAGGGGGCCCCACGATCCTTTCAAACTCTTCCAACATAGACTCCCGCGCTACTATCGGAAAATGCCTCTGAGAATTCCTTCCAAATCGTTGGATTTCGGTCACAAGCGAGGTTGACTACATCCCACCATTAGAAAGCTTCATCAGCCAACTGATAAGTAGCCAAATTCATCCGAAGATCGTCGTCAACTTTCAAATTGTTCAAAATTCTTCAAAATTGGATTAGTCAGTACTCAGCTGCTCTGGGATCCATACTTCCCCGAAAGATAGGCGGATTGTGTCAAACTAACAAAATGCGACCATCTCTCTAGTCTCAGTGGACACCACAGGTGGCACAACTGGTGGTACAACAAGAGTAGCTCGCTGTTCCAAGCCCGTCTCGTTTAAAGATTTCCATAGTCTCACTCATAGTCCGAAAGTTGCCTCCTGTTCTATAGGAGTTGGGCCAGAATTTTCAGTAGGAATTCCCGAGTTTTAAAAGAACTGTTTATGTTTTCAGTCTTATCTGTGATTTTCATTTATTTTTTCTCTCAATATTAAATTTTGGTAGACTTGTGATCGTCGGTATTGCAACTGATTTAACAAAAAGAACTGAATCATTTGAACTCTGAAGCTACAAAATTATTTTGAGGTGCATGCTATATTATCCTACCCTTTCTCTTTTCTGCTTAATGTGATAATTTTTCCCATGTACTGATTGTCACACTTGATTTGTAGGTATATCCAGAAGGAACACATTTAATTATCCCCTGGTTTGAAAGGCCTGTTATTTTCGATGTCCGTGCACGCCCCAACCTTGTGGAGAGTACCTCTGGGAGTCGTGATCTCCAAATGGTAAAATCTGAGATTTTTTTCACTTTTTAAGTGGAGCTGCAATCCCATATTTACACTTTCTCATCTTCATATTTATCATCATAATTGAAGCCATTGTTCTATCAAAACTCATGCTTTCTGTCACTTCCTAATCTGTTGTATCTTTTCTTACTACAGCAATCCTTGTTTGTTTATTTAGTTATTTTTTAGATGGTGACATAACTTGAAGCCGCAACCTTTTAGTTGTGACAATGATCACTTACCGAATGTGCTACAAGCTCGTCTCAGTTGATGTCTTTATTGATCTCTCATTTCTCTCTTTTTCCTTTAATCTTCATATGCAACTGTTTCTAATCTCGAGTTGATGTGACCAAGCCATCTTACCTAACATTTCTTGATCTTTTCTTTGGGGCAATTTTAGATTTCCTCTTATGCCCTCATTTTGCTTCTATCTTGGTATTCCTAAAACTGGTCCCACGTCAAAAGTGGCTATTGTGGTTTTGCTTGTCTGTCCTGAGAAATGTTTTCATTGCAGGTCAAGATTGGGCTTCGAGTTCTTACACGCCCCCTGCCAGATCAGTTACCCACCATCTATCGAACCCTTGGAGAGAACTACAACGAGAGGGTGTTGCCTTCAATCATTCATGAGACTCTGAAAGCTGTGGTAGCACAGTACAATGCCAGCCAGCTGATCACTCAAAGAGAGGTAGGTTGATAATCAGGCTTTTTCTTTAAACAGTGCATATGCTGATAGTTTCTAATGTTTTTTTTTTAATAACATGGGTATCTCTAGCCCACATGAAGGTGACTAAAAAAATGGATACATGAAACCGCCCACAAACCTCATGTTTCAGGTTACTCTTAGAGGAGTTGAACTTGAGATCTCTAATTTTTTCCTAGAAGCTCAAGCCAAATTTATAATGCATTTGTTGTATATGCATTTAAAGTAACTTCAGGGTATGGACCTGAAGGAAATATAGAGTTTATTGCGTTGCAAGGAAAAAAATTCTTGGTTGTGTGTGTATGGATGGATAAGTGGGTGTTGGGGGTTATTAAACTATAGAGATCCTTAATCTGGACTGTTGATGGGGAGTACCATATAATTCTTCCTGTTGGGAAATGTACTGCTAATGAGGGTTTTTTTAATAAGGCAGTTAATTAAGGCTGAAGATCAAAATGGTCAGTAATGTTTTTCATTTTTGTTTTTGTTTTTTATTTGTAATCTGTAATAGTTTACATTCAAGCCCCCACCCCTCTCCTAAAAAGGAGAGAAAAGTTGAAAGATGGATAGTTTCTTGTCTTGAAGCTTTAGGCATCTATGTCTTCCAGGGAACTCATTAGGTAAACTATGTGAACTTGAGAACCATGTCCCTGATATCTACAAAATCCGTTGCCTCAGTTAATGAACTTGTTTTCATTCAAAAATAGAAACAAAATAATGATAATGATAATGATAATGATAATCATCATCATAATCATTGTTGTTGTCGTCGTCATCATCATCATCATCATCATTATCATCTGTTGCTTCAGTGAATTATAGTTGCCATGGCTCAGACTCCCCATTATTTCTCAGCATTTCAATCGTCCCTTTGATATTTATGCTATGTCTCATTCGCTTACCAAAAACATTTCATTTATGTATAACGTATGGGAGGAATTTTTTTGTACAGCTTGGTGTGATCTGTAGCATGTGATTTGTTATCTGTAGAATGTAAGCAGGGAAATACGGAGAATATTGACAGAGAGGGCAGCAAATTTCAATATTGCACTGGATGATGTATCTATTACTGGCTTAACTTTTGGGAGGGAATTTACGGCTGCAATTGAAGCTAAGCAAGTTGCTGCCCAAGAAGCTGAGCGAGCCAAATTTGTGGTTGAAAAGGCAGAGCAAGACAAGAAAAGTTCCATCATCAGAGCACAGGTTAGCAAATGCGATCCTTGACTTTGTCGCATTTCCATTGCTTACTGTGAACTTTCTTAATTGTAGTAGGAAAAACGTATTCACTTTTCTTTTTTATATTACCAGGGAGAGGCAACAAGTGCACAGCTTATCGGTCAATCAATTGCAAACAACCCAGCATTTATCACATTAAGAAAAATTGAAGCTGCAAGGGAAATAGCACATACAATTTCAAATTCTGCGAACCGCGTGTTTTTGAGTGCAGATGACCTTTTGCTTAACCTTCAGGAGATGGATTTGGAGCGCAAGGGAAAGAAATGAAACAGGGAAGTCTCATCAACCATCCCCTTTTCTGTGCTTCAAGCTACAAAATGATTTTGGGGGGTGCATGCGATCCCTTATGAAAGAACATTGTCGTCAATTTTTCAAAGACTGCTGGTTCAAATCCTTTATTTGGGTATAGAAAGAACTCTTTTATTAGTCTGGGTTTGGCTGGTGTGGAGCTTGCACCAAAAAATGCCCCACCTATTCCAAGGACATATGTTTTCCATCAACGGGAATCGGTAATCTGTTTCTGCAACAAAATTGTGAACCATCAGGCGCTCTGTCAGGAGCTCAAGGGATTAATTTTGAGGAACCAGTGCTCCTTTTCTCATCTTTCTTTTTTGAGTTTTTTTCCTGCATTTCTTAACAACATTTTGTTTGAAGTTGTCTAGTATTTTTAGAAGATCATTAAAAGCCTTGTGGTGCTATGTTGTCTCTATTGGCTGAAAAAAAAGGGAATCCATCTCCAGCAACAAATACTAGATAATGATTTGGGGCTGCAGATAGAAAGGCCGTAAAGCTACTTTTGGGGCATCCAAAGCTTTCCGGTGCCGTGACCATAAACAAAACAAAATAAAAAGAAAATTGTATGACATGGAAAGGTAGATTTGAAGTATCTCCCAATTGAAAGCCTTTGGACTTTATACAAAGTTTAATTGTCAAAAGGTGCTGAGAAACGGTTAAGAAATTCCCCTCATGAACGATGCTCTTGGATTTGATCACTCTCAATTTCTTCTAGTCATTTTTCATGGGTTACTCTTTATCCCGTAATCCGGTATGTGTATAAGGAGATGCGCACATGGTTTAGTCAGGTAAAGTTCCTTACGTTTGGAACACTTCGCACCTTCGGTCATAAAAAAAATTACTAGTCTTGAGACCCATAAATCCAATAGCAAAAAATGCTATAAAAAAAGACTGATTCAACCAGGGTTTTAAAAATCAAACCAGGTTGCACAGATTGGCTTGGTTGAACCTAGTTTAATCTCTAAGAGTCCAGCCTTTAAGATGGTTTAATTTCTCCATGTATCTGTTATAACTTTTTATTTATTTATTTTAATTTTCTTTTCTTCTCTTTCATTAAAGAAAACCTATTTTCATTCTTTCTTATCATAGTAGCACGGATACAATATGACATTCAATTTTATATATTTAAGTAATTAATTTTAAATAATAATAATTAGTACATTATGTTATACTAACGTGCTTTTTAAAATAGTTCAAAGTGGTTTGATCCAACAGTTGATTATGATTAAATTAAATTGATATAAATTGGTTTAATTAACATTTTGGCTTGAAATTGGCAAACATAGAGGGGTAAAAGTGCAAATCTTTATTAAATAATATAGACTCCTGTACGTTTTCACTTTTCTAGTAAGCAGGGAAAATAAAAGTGTTTGAAAACCACATCTTTTCTTTTCTTTTGGATTTACTTGTGAGAAACCTTGAGAAATTTAACATAAAATCCCCACAGGTGATGCGTATGGTTCTTAGGCCACTTTGATTTCCATTTTCAAATTATTTTTTCAATGAAACACACTGTATTTTGTCAGTTGATAACAAAGAGGAGCTTTCAAGGGCCTAGGTAAATAATTTCCTTGCTGGAAACTAGGGGTCGAAAATTCGACTCCACCAAATTTTTGACCGAGATTAAATATCGGGCGAGATCTTGACCGAATTTTTTCTCTCTTCAAAATTCTTTTTTTTCTCTGAAATTTCGGTGACTTTTTTTTTGAAAAAAATTAAAAAGGCTGTTTTAAAAAAAAATAAAAAATATATATCGGTTGAGATATCGACCGGTCCTGCAACCTATATTTGTGTTTTTTTTTAAAAAAGGAAAAAAAATTGGCCGATATTCAGCCGAGATCTTGGCCATATCGGCTGATTTTTTTTTCCTAGGTGATATTTACTTTATTGGCCGAGATATTTCGGACGTCTAAAACCCGAGATATCATATCAGCCGAGATTTTAACTCCTGCTGGTCACTAGTTGCTCTTTTTGTTATAACAAAGGGTTCATATTTGATGAGTTGAGTACAATTGGTCTATAAAAATAATATGTATGTAATTGAATTAGATAAAAAAAAATTATATATTGATAAAAAGGAGATTAGGGTAGTAGAGGATAACTTTTTTTATTGGAAAAAAAAAACTAAGTCCTTGACGTTGCCAAAAGACAGCTCAAATTCTTCTTCCTACCCTTTATCAATTTGTTCGACAATGCATTAATACTTCAATAACAATAGCACTTTCTATAATAAAAACTGTTGACACCACCGATCAATGTTCTCTCTCCGCTCCAATGATTGGCTTTCATCAAGGTGGGCCACAGGATTAAAGAGTCTTTACTAGCCCCAGAGACACAATTACCCTTACCCCTTAAGAGAATTAAAATTCATGAAATATACTCTTACTCAAGTTGATCCACTCAACAAACATTAGAAGTAGACTAATGTAATTTCTAGTCTATGTCTAGGTTTGTGATGATTTTGAATTATTGTTTTTATACATGAAAATGATAAATACATCGTTGCGTTCATAATTCTATTATGCATTTCTAACCACTCTCCATAAGGCTCTCTTATCTTTTCCTTCTCCAAACTCGGGTTATGGAAGAAAGAACCGAGAGAGAGTATTAGCGACAACTAGATCCCTAAAGACAATCAGAACCTTCCTCACAGTGCTAACCCTCTGCTTAAAGCCTCAAATTGAAGATACATAAATGAAATTCAAGATCAAAAGGACATGTTTTATATCCATGCATCAAGAAGGTTAAGTCAGCTAGTCACCAAAATTATGCGTCCCACATCTTCCCATTTGTATCCGCAAGTTCAAGATTTATAATGTCTTGCCAAAGGTTCAAGTTGGTCAACAAGACAATTACAGATAATATGATACTCTCAACATTGGAGGTGGTTTGTACATGTATACATGTGAGATGAAAAATGGTAGAAAATTGAAAGGATGCAAGTACAAGGAATAAGAAAGAGACGAAGAGCTTTAAAAATTTGAATGGAAGGGGTAATGAAGAATACGATAGATTGCAGGGTGACGGAGGATATGATTTTTGAAAGGATAGATGGAAGAGAAGAGCTTAGATAACAAACTCAAGACAGATGGGATTAGCAATTTTGATGAGGATGATGAAGATCTTAACGGTCGCATGGCTATTTGCGAGATTCTAAGATGCAACCAACCATTATTGAATTGCATTCAGGTTTCTTCCTTGAATTCGTAGTCATTTTGTCATAGTACAAGGAACTGATGGAAACCCGTTTCAACATCCATCATCATAATTCTGGATCTACTACTACACATAGAATGGAGATCGTTATACCATTTAGCTGAACTCTGAAGATGCCCATTCTAGACATTGCTAGCCTGCAATGTCCAGACATGCCATGGATATGGCAGGAATACAGGTTTTGCACATAGAGTGAAGAATCCAACAAGACATAAAACAGAAACATTGCCTACTTTCAAGAGTCCAGGCATCACAGCCACTAGCTGCATTTCAAAACATCCTCACTCATGATTGCCGGTATCGAGCACAATTTTAGAGTCTTAAAAATCAGTTGCTCTCGAGGAGTTCATTCAATCAAAGCATCTCAATTGATCTTTTATCAGGGTAACAAAAATAAGTAAATAAAGGAACAAATGAAAGATTAACGTTAAAAAAAAAAAGGAGCATCTTCAAGATGGATCAAAAATTTCAAGCATACAAATGAAGAAATAAACAAATTAATAATAATGAGCTTAAAAAATAGGTAGGACAAGCCTAGATAGATAGGACAGAAGTTTAGATGATGATGATGATACTGATGAACCTAGAAAGTTGATGACTAGAACTTGAAAAATTGATCCTAAATGATATAATTTTGCTAACTCAAATTGTTGGTCCATGCACATTGAATGTTTCTTCTCTATGTGGGATGCACAACAGCAGGTAAGGATGCATTTGAACATGACCAACTAGCAATATTTTTGAAATTATGTAATGAGACAATACCTCAACAAGACACCAGGACTATGATAGAAAATACCATCTCTCTCCCTCTGCAAGATTTAAATAATTTTCCTAGCTTGTCTATTGCATACAAAGCTAGATGTACTCTGAGATTTTTGTCATTTCGGATGTAAGAGGAAACATTGAGTGTTGAGATAATTAATCACATAAAAAAGATGCTCCAATTCATAGGGAAATTTCTAAATGAAGAACAAACAATTGGCAGAAAAGGTTTCTACTTGATTCAAAATTTCAAATACAAACAGATGGTCGACTATAACATGGGAGAAAAGAAAATAAATGAGAGCCACTTACATATGTAATTCACACACTTAACTGTTAACGAAACTCTCTCGAAAATACTTTGTTAGCACTAGTTTACTCTTGCTTCCAGGCATATAATATCAGTGAGAAACCAAGGCCTTGTAATTGGGTTTCTCGAAATATTTGAGAGCAAGACCAAGGCATTACAAAAGGATCAGATACATGGCTGCTCGACCACAACTTCTCAGCTGAAAGGCTAGTCTGAAACATGAAGACAGCATTCCCAATTGTTGCGCTGAAAAGCCAGTTATGGACATCCCAGAACACTTCAACAGGTAGTCCATCCACCAGTATGGTCTGATTCCCTCGAAATTTCCATGTCAGGTGCTTCACTTGCATCACCATCTTCTTGTCGATGCGAATCAAGAGGCATGGGTCCTTCAGTCCTGCCGTCTCACACTCAATCACAATGTCATGGACCTGCCCATTGTCCCAGAATTGGGCCTTGGTGCTATACAGCCTCTTGCCAAAGATGTGCTCTCTCTTTGACACAAAAGCAGGATTTGAAGATGGGGGAATAGCATTTGTCTTCCTGTAGGCCTCTTTGCTCAAATCTCCGAGCAAGAGAGCCATTTCATGATTGAAAACAATTGCCAAATAGAAGCCCTCCAACGGCTCGGGCCCAGACCCAAATTTCGCAGAAGAGAGATCCCAAAAGATGTCGAATTTGCTGCCTTCTACCTCCATGCTCTTCAATCCCTTTTTCTTTGAAAACAACCAAGGTTTTATATCAGTTTTGCAGAGGCATTGGTTTGAAGAATCATCAATTCCAACACTAAGTCCCTGACCCATCAAATTCTTGCTCCATGTGACTGTAATCATGCAAGACCGGCCAAATAATCGACTTCTGTAGACACATGTAACCAAATTCTGAGCAGTTTTGCTTGACCCAGATGAGGAGTCTGCAACTTGGACTCCGTTCTCCCCAAAACAGGAAAAATCCCTCATTTTGGTAACAAAAACTCAATATTTTCCGTCTCCCTTGCTTACAAGGTGAAAAATCTTAGCCCTTTTCTTCTTCCTTTTCCTTCCACTGCAGACCTAAAAGCTAGAAACCCAAGTAAAATGAAATAGAAGCTGATCTCTTTCCTCTTCTTTTTCTCCTTCCAAAAAGTACCCAAATGCAAGAAAGGAGCCAAAATAGAATAAAATTAAATGAAGATGTACTTCTCCTACCTCATTAAAGCAGGAATAAAAGCAGCAAATCTTCCAAAATGCTACAGAAAAAGTGCTTAGGCGATGATTTGGGTCTGAAAAATCTGATCTTTTACTTCTACCTTTTCCGTCCACAGGAGACCCAAGAGCGAAAAACCAATTAAAGATCCAACTTCTTTATCTTGCTATTGCTTGCAAAGCGGAAATTTCACCTCTTTCTTCTTCTTTTTCTCCTTCCAACAAAAACCCAAATGCAAGGAAGAACAAGAAAAATGGAATGAAATAAATGAAGATGGACTTCTCCTACCTCAAGAAATCAAGAATAAGAGCAGCAAATCTTCCAAAATGCTGCAGAGAGGTGCTGCTGCTCTGAGGCTTGGGATGATTTGGGTCTGAAAAATCTAGACTTTTTCTTCTTCCTTTCCCTTTCACAGCAGGCCCAAAAGCATGAAACTCTAGTAAAATAAAGATCCAATCTTTCTATCTTGCTATTCTTCTCTCTCCTTCCAAAAAAAAAACCCAAATGCAGAAAACCAAAATGGAATTAAGAATAAATTAAGACGGACTTCTCCTACCTCATGAAATCAGGAATAAGAGCAACAAATCTTCCAAAAATGCTGCAGAGAAGTGCTGCTGCTCTAAGGCTTTAGATAATTCGGGTGTGAAAAACCCAGTCTTTTACTTCTTCCTTTTCCTTCCACGGCAGACCCGAAAGCAAGAACCAGAGAAGGATTTTCTTCTTCTTTTTCTCCTTCCAGAAAAGACCCAAATGCAAGGAACCAAAATGGAATGAAAATAAATGAAGATGGACTTCTCTTACTTCATTAAATCAGGAATAACAGTAGCACATCTTCCAAAATTTGGCAGAGAAGTGCTCCTACGATGCTTGAGATGATTTGGGTATTGAGTTTCTTTGAAGATAAAAAGGACAGAGGCTCCCGAGACAAATGAGAGGAATGTGGACAGCAGTAAAATTGAAAGAAGACGACAAACAGGCACCAGTTTGACTGTCAGCAGCGGTTGAAAATTTAAAAAATGGTTTATGAAAAATAACAGAACACAGATATATCTGTGAAGAAATATAGATAGAGAAAGAGAGAGCTTCTGATTCAGCAAAGAACAAGGAAATGGGAAATGGGAAATGGGAAATGGCTACTGTTCAAAAGACATCAGAAAAATAGCTCAGAGCATCTGTTGAGGCCTTTCCCATTTAATTCTGTGTAAGATGCTTAGAGAGAGAGAGAGAGCTGAGGAAAAAAACAAAGAAATCCTTAAATGCGATTCTCCTTAAACAGTTTTGGGAAATGGAAGATGGAGGATAATTACAATAATTCAGGAAAGCAAAACTGTCAAACGTTTTTGCATCTGAACAGACAATGTAACTGAGAACACCAAAGGCTGTGTTGAATGGGAGATAAATCTACAATTCATTTCTCTTAATATCTTATATTTGGGGGCCCCTCTTAATCATCATTTCAATTTTTTATAAATTATTATAAAATAAATTATTCTAGATTTGCTCACTTTGCTGTAGAATACTGTAGAACACAGTTGAAAAACACAGAAAAACTTAGGCGAGGTCATCGGAATTGACTCGACTAAATAGCATTTCAAAGTAAAATAAACTTAACTTAAATTTTCAATTAAATTTTGATTCGAACTTGAATTTTGAGTTTTTAAACTATGTTATAGATCAAATCTTTATAATTAAGAAACGTTGATATTTCATAATATTTATATATTGCCCCTTTAAGAATCCAAGAATTTTTGTCAGTTTTTTTTCTCAGCATGTATGAGATTAAATGATGGGATGGTATTGGTGCCTGTAATTGTTTCTTAAGAAAAAATAATAAGTGATAAGTTAATTTAAAAGTAAAATTTTAAATTAACTTATCTGATTTAACTGAGAAAGTAAAATTTGAAAGTCCCACCTAATGATTGGATTAAAAAGGTTCAAGTCAAAGTACGACCACATTGAAATTGATTTTCCTATAATTTTCAATGTTAATTTTAGAGTTTAAAATCTATGATTATATTATCTTGTCAAAACTGATTTTCAGACCTTACTAATTAGTGATTAGATGTCTTCATCTATATTTTTTTAATCATTAATGACTCACCAATTATTTCAACCAGGGTAAAGATATCGGCGATATGCATTGTATCGGCTGTACACACTATTTCTCGGCTGATATATATCGGTCTAATATCGGCCGATATATATCATTTTTTTTAAAAAAAATAATCAAAACGGTGGGGGACTCGGGTCTATATCTCGGCTGATATTTATGTTTTCAAATTTTTTTAAAAAAATCCAGCTTCCTTTTGAGTTATTTATTTATTTTTTAATTCAGATAAAATAAAATAATAAAAAGTACTGATATTTAAAAAAGAAAGCAAAAGAAGAGAGAAAACTTATCAGCCGATATCTCACCTAAGCCGAATTTTGCACCCCTATTTCAACAGTTTTTTTTTAATAAAAGTTTGCTGCAATATTATCGTGACACAGTATTTATACAAGATGACAATAGTTATATCTTGATGAGAGAATTTTCACCTATGACCCTTCAATTTAAATTTAGCTCGAGTTGTTCTCATAAATGCATTAAAATTCATCTAAATTTTATTTTATTTTCATAGCTGATTTTAACTCTTAAAATTCATAATTTTTAAATTCACTTAATCTATTATTTTTATAAAAAAGCATTATCTTAAAAGTAATTTTATCCATTGAACTCCACCCTTGAGAGCTTCATGGGGCCAAAGCATTTCTCGTAATACTCATGAAGAATATAGTCAGGAAGTTTGGACCCGTGACTGCATCAATGTGAATAAATCAAGGATTTCTAGGGTGATAGCAGGATCATAATTTAAAATTTTAAAGTTTATATTTATTCAATTTAATATTTAATTGAATTGGATATTCAAACGAGTTTTATGACTAATTAAAAACTTATGTTTAGTGACTTAGTCACTGAAATTGATATTCAATTGAGTCAGATTAATTTGAAAATGGCAATTTTGAATTATTTTTTTTCATAATTTTATAACATGAAGATAGATACATCTACTGCTTGCTATATGAAAAAAAAATGAGCACATCAGCCTACATATAATTAATCAATTCACGGTGTAGATTAAATAAGTTGGTGTTATTGGTCAATTGAAGTTGAACGCCTTTTATTTTATTTTATTTTCATTTGTAAACATAGTAGTTACCTTCAACTCAGACTAAAGAGTAGGTGAGAAAAGTCTGAGATATGTTTTTTTATTATTGAAAAATAATATAGGTTTGACGTTTCATGAAAAGAAAATTTATTGGGTACCAGTATTTTCATCAACATTAGACATTATCTCACAATAAATTATAACTTTTCTTAATTTATATTATCTTATTATAATAAATTAAAATATCAATGTAAATTGAACAAATATTTTTTTAATTCATCATACAATAAAAACAAGTGTGCCCCCAATCAATTCAATTCCCTCACGAACATGAAAGCCAAGCACGACATACTTCATAGCTTCCAATGTCTCTGAATTTTGGCACTTCCAAATTCCAATAATAAAAGTCCATGGACTGCTCAACCGTGCTACTGAATTTTTTTCTTTTATCTTTTATTTATTTGATTTTTAAGGGAAAATATGTAGAACTCAGCTTACATTATATATATATATATATATATATATATATATATATAAGAAAAACTCATCAATTTTTTTTTTTTTTAATTTACATGTGGAAAACTACATGAAACTCAACGTAAAATCTCTACGGGTGATATCTACTGCCCTTAAGACACACCACGTGAAGCCACTGTCATCACCTTTGAGATATGGAAGGTAATTTGGGTCCCAGTGGCTAAGTCACTTGACCAATTGGCAAAATGTAAAGAAAAAAAATGTTGACAGAGAATGAAATGTATAATTTAGAAAGAATGCAAAAAGTGCAAAGCTGCCATGCAATGAAGGCACATGCAACTTTACAAGCCTTTTGCCCAAATTCCCTTACACTCTTATGAGTGTCCATCATTTCCTTCAATTTCTTTTCCAAC
Organism: Chimonanthus praecox; assembly: GCA_022113865.1. NCBI lineage: Eukaryota > Viridiplantae > Streptophyta > Magnoliopsida > Laurales > Calycanthaceae > Chimonanthus > Chimonanthus praecox. Next base: position 68,394,102 of record CM039089.1, on the reverse strand, counting down.
CACATATTATCAATACTTTCATTCAATAAACAAAACATTAAGATGAGGCTTGTGAGGAAATGATTTTTTTTTTTTATCATGGTGTTTCCCATGACCTCCAACATCAAATGCCATCACTATACCTTTGTATTTACTTTTTACTAATATTTTAAATATTGAAATTGATCTTTAATTCAAAAGGCAGGGCACTCAGACAGAAATGACTCACACACACATAAACTCTTTAATGTATCAATCATAAAAGGTCCTTAAAATCTCACTCCACCTAACGCCCCTGAGATTTTAAAGGATCTCAGGACCGGCCCTGTCAAAAGGATTGAGTCCAAGTTTAATCTAAGTTTTACTCACTGAGTCTTAGAAGAATTGGGTGTTGAAATATAGCTGAAAGTTGATAAAAATGACCATCCTAACAATTATGACTGAGTTAGAGTTGTATTGATATTTATTGAGTTGAAGTCTTCTTGACCAAATGAGAGTGTACTCAACCAGTTTTAAAACCTTACTTCTCACACAATCACATACCATGATTGATCATTAATATGTTACTATTCACACATGATCCTATATCTTCAACGTAAAGTTATAGACCTTACATTTTTTTTAACTCTCACTTCAACTTAATCTTTAAGTAATGATGCATCATTTCTTTCACTTGCCCCATCTTTTACTTTGTTTATCATCCTTCACCAATAGAAATTATCAAGTTCAGCTTCCATAATCCATACCATAGAAGTATCATCATTCATGAAACAATGGAAAAAAAAACCCGAAAATTGAGCCCATTTAATAAATTAGTGAGCTTCTTGGACTTTTAAGTAAAATTTGTGAAGAATGTTGATCTTTTTAGTATGTTTAGCCAACTATATATATGTATTTATATATTATTATTTATTATATCAGAGCTCGTATATATAACGCAGTCTCTTCTTTCACTCAAGAATAAAATGATGAAATTGAAAAATGAAAATTGATATTGGTTAAGTATCCCAATTCAAATTTGACTAACTCAACTTGAAACATGAATTTGAATTAAAAAGGGTTTCAAAAATAAATTGGATTACGGGCAAATTAAAAGAGGATTGAAATACATGATGGTCGAAAATAATAACAATAGGAACCCAATTAAACCAGCCCACCTAAGTTGCACCTCTTAAAATTGTGTCTTATATGATTCTTTATCTTCATCAATAGAAATGTGGCATTAACTTTTAAAATGGACTTTGAATTCACATTTTCCTACTATAACAATTTAGAAATAAGCTCTACAGGCAGTCTTTAGATTTAGAATAAACAATAAAAAAGACCCAATGGACTGCAAATAAGCTTGAGCTTTAGAATACAAACAATCTCAATTAGATCAGAGTTAAATCTGGCCTATGACCAGACCTAATTTGACCCAACCTCAAGGAATAAACTTGGAGGCACTGCCATTTCTAAGTAAATTATTTTTCTTTGCAGTGATGATAGAGAAGAAAGGGTAAATCCCAATCAAATGATTACTCTTTTAGAATAATGGGAGCAACATGTGAAGGTATGATATCTATGTTGGCATAAGAAGCTACAGAATGCTTGACTGAGTAAAAGAAAATGAGAACAAAAAGCCTTTCTTGGCTTGACCATCTCTGTGCATGACCTATACAATAAATAGCCAACACTGATGAATAAAGAGCACACATCCAAAAAAAAAATGTCCACATGGTGCTTACAATTGCTTATCTATCAATCTTCTTCCTTTTAACCCCACCAACATCATGCTATAAATGAAAAAAGGTCTAACAAGATTCGTATCGAGATTTTTTCTGATCATTTTATATGGTTGAGTATGATATTTTTTTTATCACTAATAAGCTAAGATCTTCCTTTTTTTTCCGGGAAGGGAGTTTCTTGATTGTCAAACCAACCACTCTGAGTTTAGTTGAATATGATATAAGGAGTCATATTGATATCGATAGGAAGTATTTCATCATTTTATTTTTCGATTTTGAACTTCTATAAATCAATGATTTATATTAATTAAAATCATGGCTCTTTTTACTGTTGAGTCAAAGAAAAAAGAGAGTTGAGAGGGAAAAATGTAGGGCATCATGGATCTCATTTTGTCTTTCTCTAAACAAAATCCCACATTCATAGGAAGTGGGATATCAACAATCAGATAAAGCTAGACCCACTACTACTGAGTACTAACATCAGATCTCCCAAATTGATTTCATCCACATTGATTAAACTATGTTTAGTCATCACGAGCTCTACAATGGCACCTATTTCAAGAGGCCTCTGCAGGTAAATAATTCAATTTTCAAACTTTGGATTACTTTCTTAAATTTTTAACTGTGATGTGCAAAATATCATGGATCAAAACTGATATTTTAATTTTAATCATTTTGACCTATTCTAAGATTTATTTTTATTTTTAATCATTCCAATCTTTGATTTTTATGATCAAATAAAACTATTGGATAAATATTTTTATCCATGAATTTCAATCCGATGATAAAGATGCATCAAGTGGACATGAATCAAAGTTGAATCGAAATTTAATAACAATAATAATATTTTATATTAGTTTATATCGAGTCCATATACGAAGGGATATTGTAAATATCGACTGATACGATATATATCTGTTGATATTTATACCCCTGCCAAGAACAAAACTAAGCTGACATTGTTCAGTCACAAAATTATTTGGATTACATAATATTTGGTAAGAACATGGAATTAAGTAATTGTTGATTCGAGAGTACAAGATAATTAATCTCGTTAAATATGTATAGTAACTTAAATTAATTTTAAAAAAAATGGTTGAAATAGAGTTCTTTGTCAACTATTAACTTTATTTGTTAAATCAAGTAGATAAGAATTTTGAGATGAAATTTGATTTTTTAATGATAATATTAGAAATCTCTAATTTACTTTGTTAAGGTTATTTTGTTCAATAAATCAATATTACTACAATTAAAAATAGACTTGTGACGACCTGTGACTCCATTATCTAGTAATAAAGTTTTCTTTAATCTAATGTCCTCACTGATCTCGTCAATCTTTGTCCTCCATTAATGTGACTACTGAGTTTGTTACTTTCTCATTCATGATTGTTACTTTGTTAGCTTCCTTTCACTGTCAGTTGCCTAAGTTTTGGATTGATTTATTCCCAACATTTGCTCCAATGGGACCAAATCGTGCATCCTACTTTTCAATAATGGGTCACGACCTGTTCTTTAAAAAAAGCTTTATCATGGTTTTAAAGCATGATCTTTCTTTGGACCACATACATGGGTCCAATCATTTCATCTTAAGTGTAGTGGGCTCATATGCGGGAGTTTTACATTAGGTATCTCGTTGTTTCCCACATGTAATAGAGATGCATATTCTATATTAGATGAATAAATACATTTAAAAGATAAAATAAGATATGATAGATTATGAAGTGACAAACATTATAGTTTATGATAAGGTCACATGAAGAAGTAGAATTCAAAAAGTAAAATTAGATAATTTTTTTTATAAATGATGTTAATGAAATACTTTTTATTTATGACATTTTAAATTTTAAAATTTCATCAAATGAATGGTGAAGATGCACAACACAACTCCAATGTAAATCCTGAATTTTTTTAAAAAAGAAGAGTTTAGTTGGAGAATTTTGACTATAAAAGAAATGAGTTAGATTTGATTCGAATTGCTTAATAAATAGATTTCGTTAAATTCGGCATTTCACCATTGATTATAACTTAAAATTAACTAAGCAACGTATAATTAACCCAAACCTGCTGATAATCCATTAATTAGACTATTAAATTTAAATTAAAAATTCAACCACATTTAAGAAGTATATAACTATGTATAGTCACTAAAGCATGGGAAAGTAACAGTTCCACCTATACGTTGTGACCCATTTAATTTAATTTAATTTCATTGCATGGGGAGAGTTATTTTTCTTATAAATCTCTTTATTGGAAAAGTTCCATCAAATGGATGGTCAGGATTGTCTGATAATGGAACTCGTGTTGCTTTCGGGGATGCCTTGCAAATATGGCAAAGGAAAAGATATAGATTTAGAGGGACCACATAGACTTAATTACTTAGATCCTAATTAATTATTAATCACTAATTAATTATGTCATCGTCGGTGGCAATTTCTTCTCACTTCTCTTCCCATCACATGCTCTCTCTAATTAGTAACGATGTTTGATTGGCTAATTTGCAATCAACTCATACTTACATGAATTCATTAGCTGAGATTTGAGAGGCCACCAATTAAATATGTGTCAAGTTGGGACTTGGGCTTTTAATTCATTAATAAATTTTTGGTGATAGTTCGGTTATTTTAATTTATTATAAGTTTAATGTTTTTTAAAAAATTAGTTTTTCACATATTTTAAATTTTGAGTACATTGGTTCTGAGCTCATCTCTAAAGAAGTTTACTATTTTGTGATATTTATATATACTCCATTAAAATTTGATCAATATTAGCCGAAATTTCGGAATTCAGTAGATATTTGAGACACGAGTCGGATGGGAGTGTTCAAGTTTTAAAATTTGGAGAACCAGTCAAAATGTGTAGATACGTCATCAATTTTATATAATTGATTTTTTTGCATTTTGAAAATATTCGAATAATTTATTTGGTTAAAACTTCTAGAAATAGAAATTTATTTGGTTTAAACAAGATTAGAGATTCTACTTGCTTATATTATACATGAGGTTTGCATGTGATTTTGTGTATCCCTATAATTAGTGTTAGCCAAGGGTTAAAAAATTGCCCATAGCAATATATCAGAAGATATAATGATCTCTCCTCTCCTTTTTTTCAAAATATCATTCTTTTTTTTTTTTTTGAATGAAAAAAATTAAAAATTGAAAGATGTTTGCATTTTTTTTTTTTTAAATAAAAAATGAAAATATCGGCCAATATCATGGCCGATGTGGACAAATATCGGCTGAGATATAGGCCTTGGTCCACGGCCGAGATGATGCTTTTTAAAAAAAAAATGATATTTATGTATATCAGCCGATATATACTGGCCTTCAAAAATCCAATATATATTGGCAAATACGATACAGATCTTACCTCCAATGTAGAGTGGAGATACCCATATTATCTTAAAACTATATAATATTTTAATAATAAAAGTTAATGGCGCCCAATTGATGGCACCAATATTTTGAATACCCATGAAATTTCAAAAGCAAATTTCAAACAGCTTTAATTTTATTTGATTAAGTGAATAAAATAAAAAATAAAAGAATCGAAAAATACAAACCAGACCAAAAGACTAGAAACAAAAGCTTCTCAGAGCACGAAGAAATGTTAAGATGGAAATGAGGGAGACGTTTAATGAAGCAAACAAGAAGGTTGAGAGGTGATGTGTCACTTTCACTACTGCCTTCATTCAAAAAGACCCAACTCCCTCCATCACGCTACTTGACTTGGTTTATTTATGTAGACCCCACTTATGTGCTGGTCCACCAAATCAGTGGTCCCTATTAATCTTCACATGTGCCAGCTCCTGGTCTAATTAATTATAAACATTTGGTGGTCCTATTCTCATGCGATCTTTCCTTCCCAAATTAAGAGATAGAAGTTAGATAATTAAAAAAAAAAATCCTTCCTTTGATCTCAAATTTAAAATTTGAATCGATATTTGTACGAAGTGATTAGACGTAAGAGACTTAATTATAAATATAATAATAAGGTCAGATCATGAAAGGTTATAAATACCATTCTTTAAAATATTATCTGAATTTTTATTTTATTTTACTCATTAAGGGCCCAAAATATTGATGGTAATGAAATTTGAATCATAGGATAGGATATGGGTCTAATTTGAGTCTAACATGAGCAAAATGTACATGTACCATGACTAGGGGTCGAAAATTCGGCCGAATTTTTGTATCGGTCAAGATTTTTTCTCTCTTAAAATTTTTTCTTTTAGAAATTCAGTGACTTTTTTTTTAAAAAAATCATTTAAAAAAATAAAAGGTTGTTTTTTTAAATAATAAAAAAATATAAATATCGGCGAAATATTGGCCGGGCCCACAATCCATATTCTTTTTTTTTAAAAAAAAAAAAGAAGAAAAAAATCCGAATTAGTTTATCTCTAGTCGATACTTATTGTATCGGCCGAGATACCCGAGATATCTCGGCCGATAAGCACAATATCGGCTAGATTTATACCCCTGACCATGACAGAGTGTTAGGATTGCAACTTGAGTGGGCCGGGCTGGGCTTTGGACTAACATGCAGAGCCCAATTTGTACTAAAAGAGCCTAAGCCTAAAATTGGGCTTAGTCGTCCTCATTTGTTCAGACCTGAGCCTGGACTGATTTGCATTTGTAAGACCGGGTCTAATTTTAAACCCAATTTGCACATGTGGGCTTGCTTAGCCTCGGGTTTTTTTTTTTTTATCTCAAAAATGTCTTTGTTTATCTTATTTTCTAAAATATAAAGTATACATTACATAAATTTTATATAAAAAATTTAAGTTGTATATACTTTGCTTAAAGTTCAAACTTTTAAATCAAATTCAAGCTTTTTTCACTAGACCCAGCCAAGCTCAGGCTAGGTGAACCCACGCCTAATTTTTTTCAGATTTTTCATATTGATCTGTTAAGAGTTCATTGAGTTGTCTATGCATTTGAGTTTGAGTTTGACATGACCAATTTTAAGTATAAAATACTAAATTTGTTAATTCAAACCCCACCTACTGCCACTTCCCATTACGGCTAGACCGGTTCAAAATCCAAGTCCTCGTTGACAGCCTCTCAACTATATGCTGGTGTGCCTAACCAATAAGAAGTAGCAAAGGTCAGCCTCAACTTTATAATTTATTCCAAAGTTTGACGTCGCGAGTCAAGTTACCGTTATCATTATCATCATCAAAGTCACTCTTTTGCAAATCTTCTTTATTTATTTATTTAATTAAAGTCTATGAGCTTCTACTTCGTCATAAATCTAAGGGGCTAAAGGCACACATGGTTTCGCCGACCGTGAATTAAATTTGTCTCCGACCCAGTTGGGTTGGGGACATTTATAATCAAGAACCCACCGGTGAAGAAAAAGACCGGCAATGAACAAGTCAACTTCAAATATCAGCTAGGCCAGAATTGTATCAAAATTTGATTTTCTGAACCACTTCCAATTATTTATCAATGGTAGGTACATTACGACTTTATAAACTATGAATACCATTTTCAATATAATTGCCTTTGGCGAGTACGCTTGCCGTTGGGCCCTGGGTGGGCTCCATAGTCGAGCATAGATGCGACCCGATCACTATAGAAATTTTCTCATATATGCCATGCTTAGTCATTTTCATTGGATAGTGAAGGGAGCCAAAAAAATCTACTTTAATGAACCCTTTTCTCATTGGATCGGCCGGCCCTAACAATGACATTGCCGGTAGCCCGCCATAGTTGAAGATGATAGGCCCCTCTACTGATTAAAACCTCCTAATCAAACAGTAGAAAAAACCATTTGTTGAATGATGCAAAATTCCATTGTAATAACACAAGTTAAATTCCTTTTGCGGATTATCAATCTAACAATGAGTTTTTTAGCCCATATTTAATATTTGAAAAACATCCAGATAAGGGTAAAGTGCAGATCTGTTCTCAGGAAGGCCCGTTTATAGGCCCTTTAGAAAAATAGAAAAAAAATAAATAACAGAATGGTCAAATGACTGGACCAAGAAAAAATTCAGCTGATGTCTAAAATATCACTGGTCTTTCGGAAAATATGTAAAATATTGAACCTCAAATTTGACAAGATCGATATTTTGGGTCAAAATTGATCCAAACGTTGGCCGGCTATTTCCTTAACAGTTAGAAAAACTGGACCCAAAATGGACAGAAATGGTAAAATAACGTGGCCAAAATTGTTTGGCCCATTAAGGGCCCATGGAAACATTTAAAATTTAGCCTTTAACATGCTCCAGCCCAAAACTTAGCCGGGTTTTATCCCTCACAAGTCACAAGATGGAATCGTCGAGTTATCATAAAGGGCAATGAGTCTGGTCCAGTTGGATGCAGAATTCAGATCGACTTAACTAAGTCAGGTCAACCAAAAACCAATACATGGGAAATGCCAACCCAAGCTCAGGTTGGCTTAGGAAGTGGCGTGAATACACAGGCAAGGCTAACAGGTATTGACCAAACTTGAACTGACCCAATTACTAATTGGATCAAATTGAAATCCAATTAGTTTATTAATCAAATGGAAATACCAATCTGAATCCAGGCCAAGCATGTCAGATAGGGGTTGACGACTTGACGGGTCAAGAGGGGATTCAATTTTTCTTGGGCCATTTGGTTTAAATTCCATTTGCTAGTCTTAAAACTAAACATTGGAAGGAGTTTTGCACTTCTGATGCAGAACTATTTTATAAGGGAAAAGTGTTTGGGCTTAAATTAGGTCCAGGCTGAAATCAGGCTTTCCGGAGGAGCCAAGCCTTGAAATCATAGGCCCAAATTAGCCCATGCCTTATATTTGCAGGCCGATCTATCATCCAAGCACGACGTAGCGATAGAATGATGCACAACATTTAACCCTGAAATTATGTATATTACTCCTAACAATTGCACCTATAATTTAAATGTTTATTGAAATAGCTTTATTGGGCTCTTAATGGACTACAAATTTTTGGCCAAAACATCACCCATTGCAGCCTGTTTTCAACCACTTTATTGTATTTTCAAAAGGAAATAAATCGTCTAAAATATCGGTCTAATGGACCAAAATTTGGGGCCAAATATTGGATTTGTTGTTTTTATATTTTATCCGTCTCATTTTAGTTATCTCATTTAAAAGTATTTTTTAAAAAACTCTCTATATAACGCTAGCACTCTATATAATCTCATCAATTTTCAAGACACTTTATCCTACTCTAATATGAATGTGACAATTATTTTGGAATAATCCCAAAATTCATATCAGTCAACTAAATTAGAGAGGGAGTATAAAATTTCAATAAATGTCAATATTTTATGGTATTTACATGTTGCCTAGAAAAAAATTAGGGTTAAACTTGGATCGGGTTTCAAGAAAAAATATCTATTTTGTTTTCTATTATCTCTATCAAAAACATGTTATATCAAATTTTACTATTTTAAAAGATAAATGAGTTAATATTGTGATAAGATAAAATGATTATATGTTGTTGTCTTTAGACTTTTCAAAAAAGTTAATGAGACAAATCATTTTAATAAAATATTAAATTTTTACTTTTACCTTCCAAAGTCCAACCCAATCAAGATTAGTGTCCGGCATCTTGACTCGTTGCACAAAGTAAAATTTTATTTACAGGAAAAAAATCCGGTAAAGTTATATCGTCTTTTCTTTCACACGTGGCTAATTAATCACATTTGGTTTCGAACCCGAACTGTGCAAAAGGGATTAAGTCAGTGTGGGACTAAGATTTTTCTTCCAAAACATGAATATGTAAAATATGTTAATTGAGTTGCATGTACGTCTAGTAAAATTGTCATAATTTTGTCAAACGGACTCTTATCAAATGATTTTAAAGAAGTTGAAATAGGACTCTAAGAGACCCATTGTCACAAATACTGTTATCGGAATATTAATGGCGGTTAGTAATATCAGGATATTCAAATTCTTAGGTTTTTACCAAAATTTAATGGGAAAATTTTATAGAAATTATAATACTTAAAAATAAAAAATAAAAAAATTAATAATATAAAAATGGTAATAAGGAATTTACCAGCAATTTACTGGGATATTATCACTATATTACCATTTATCACATTTTTAACGTGATTCTATCATGAATTTATTTGTACTGTAACTCCACTGGTTAACCTCCCGCCTTAAAAAAGAGGTGCTAAGTTCGAGCCCCAATGGCTTAACTACCCTAAGGGTAGTGGGTATCAGCGTGGGGGTTTTACACTGGGTTTCTGGCCGTTTCCCACACGTAAATTAAAAAAAAAAAAAAATTATCGCCATGTGCATAAAAATGCATTTTTAAAGCGATAATGGTATTTTGTCGAAAAAATAGTAAATTTGAAAACACCTATATTTGTGACAATTAAGAGCTACGAGACAAGAATAAAGATTGAAGTGAAAAAAATTCACAATTTGTTATTTAGAGTTAAATTTTGAAAAAAAATGATAAAAATAACTTAAAATATGATTTTTTTTTCTTTACAAGAAAATTAGCAGAAAATTACAATACATTATTTCTATATTTCTGAAAGTTGTTGGATTTTTTCAAAATATTTTAAAAATCTATTTCGTAACTTCAAAATTACATTTAAATATCTAAATGACCTCAAAATAATGATAAAATTACATATAGAAATGAATCCTAGAATTTTCTATAATTTCTTCAAAAAATTATAAAATTCACGAGAGAATACATGTCGGCCCGTAAACAGTCTCCTGTGATGGCAAACAGATTTTTTGCATAAAAGAATTCCTAGCAGTGAAAGGGATGTGCTTTCTTGAGGCTTTTGGGGACATTCTCATCTCCTTCCATCAAAACATGTTTTCTTGTTGGACTTCTCTAATGATAGTAATAGTGATAGTAATAGGCCCACATTTCTCTTTCTATCTAAATTGTCGACTGTTTGGTCCATGCATGCCTGCCTCCATAAACACGCTTTTTCCCTCTTTTTCTTTAATCAAATTCTCTAATAATATTAATAGTAATAGTCCTTTCCATTGCCTGATTTCACATGGATTTTGATAGTTCATTCAATCTACCTTTCTTATAGGGCTATAACTTGGGTGGGTAAACTTGGGCATTGGGCTGGATCGAGCCTAGACCTGAATTACACTTAAAGGACGCCCAAGCTTAAATCAACCCAATTTAGCCAAACTTGAGCCCTGCCTGAATTGTATCTGTGCTTCTGTAGAGTCTGAGCCAAATCTAAGTTTGAAATTGATATGTGGGCTTATTCAAGACACTATCGCCTTAAGATGTACTAAAATCTCAAAGGCCCTAGGCGCAGTGCGGGTCCTGAGATTTGAGGGCTCTTGAGATTGTGAGTAAAGTAATTAGTTGTATTGGTGGGGTTTATGCGGTGGCCTACTCCGCCTATAGTCAGGACTGGCCCTTATTCAAGATCAAGTTTTTTTAGCCTAAAGTGATTTTTTTTAGATTTTATAAAATGTGATTCAAATTTAAGTTTTTGGACCAAAATCAGGCTCCCGTGTATTAGATTAACTTTGACCCAAATTCTAATTCAGACCTAATATCTTAGACCCAAAATCACCCTGTCCTATGCTGTGTCAACCAAAATCAAAAGTTTTTCAAAATTTTCATACATGCTCGAATTAGATCGTCCCAAATTACATTGGATGATCTAAATCAGTGGTGCCAATATTGGCCGATATGCCGATATCTCGGTCTTATTATATCGGCCGGTATCAGTCATTTTTGTTAAAAAAAAAAAAAGAGAAAAACATTGATACGTCGGCCGATACCGAATTTTAAACCCCTGATTCAAACCATCGAAGTAAAAGTAAATGATTTGGGTCAAATAATTAGGCATGCAAAACGGAGAAAATTGAAATATTGTAATAATTCATTCTCATTACATGATGCTCAAGTCTTCCCAGTCTCATTCATTCAAGTCCCATTGGCGTGCATGAAATGAAAGTGGAATTGATGCTCAGTAAGGGCAAAACCACAGTGAGTCTGAAAGAGATGTCAACTTAACATGTCAAGTCTATTAATAAAAAATTGAAACTGTTCAAATTTTTTTTTTCTTTATATTTAGATTTAATTTTAATTTATGTATATTCAATATATCTTCACTATTGAAATGAATATTAAATAATATTTTAATTTTATTTTTAATTTAAAAAAGAGAATTAGAAGTTTCTCAAGTGTGTCATTCTACTAAAAACTATATCAGACTTATGCCAATATGACATAAAAACTTTCAAAGTCACCAATGAAAGTTATTATTCTAAGAGAGGCAAAGGCGTATATTATCATATCCGTCGATATGATACGACGAGATATTGGTGTATCGACCGATATTTGCATTAAGAGGATTGATCTTTTCTCCTTATCTATCCATCATTATTTTCTTATGCTGGTGGGCCATCCGAACTTTTGATGGGATATGATGTCACAGTCAGCTTTCAGATTTCAGAGTCAGTACTCAGCTCAGTTTATTCAGTACTCAGTACTCAGTACTCACTACTCAGTACTGAGTTACAGACTTATCATCATCACCACCATGAAAAAAAAAATCCAACCACATTCAATCAAATAAAATCATACTTACTTGATGCCAAAGGTGGAGTTGGCAGAAGATCTGAACTGGTGGTAGAAGATGTGCATGTGGGACCCATGTGCCATGCAGTAATGGTGATAGATCTTTTGAAGTGGAACCCACAAAGAGGTGGGCCACATGGATTGGGTAACGGCGTGAAAGGCGACTGGTGGAGTGATGATTGAGATTTGGGTGGCAAATTGCACGCTGTATGGTTTTGGAAATGAGAAGAGAGAGAGAAAGAAAGAGGAAGACGATGAAGAAGAAATGATGAGTAGCATCGCACGCTGTCACTTGTACCAAGGCAACGCACTCTTCCATTTCCCACAACCTTCACCTTCTTCTTCATTATCGATCATCATCATCATCTTTTATCTTTTTCTTCTTCTTCCATCATATTTCAAACAAATCATGCATAATCATACCCATCCATCGATACTTCCATACCCATCTCACGCCACCCTCTTTCTTCAACCTTCACCCCACATAAAACCCTATTTTCTTCTTCCCTGCATTGATTTTTTTTATATGAATGATTAAGGTGAACAAAATTGTGAGATCTATCTTCTCGAATATAAAAAAAAAAAACTCAGAGGAGATTGACTTGACGGTAATTTTTTTTATAAAATTGATTCACATTTAAACTCTTTTATAGATCATTTTCTATGGAGTTACTCACCATCAACTTAATCAGTGTGTGTGAATTGAGAAATTTACATATGTTTATTAGATTAGTCTCACTTTCATTTCAGTCATCAATTTAACGAGTGTGTGTTGAATGAGATATTCACACATACTCATAAGATCAGTCTCCCTCAAAATATAGGAAGAGAAACCTAGGTTAAAAAAAGAAAATCTTCCTTTAAATATTGAGATTATTGAATGTTTAAGAGAACTGAAGAAAGTATCATTAATTCTAAAAGGAAAATCCTCTTTACATATATGGGTCTCCTATGGTACCCAACATGACAATGAATGCAGGAAAGACACGCCTTAAATATGGTAGAAAGTTAGAAACATGAATTTCATATAAAAGATGAAGTGTTTGAGTTGCATATCGTCGCCAATTTTCTATTTTCTATAAGAGATTGAAAGAAAAATAACCTCAAAATTATTAAAACCTAATATATGTGAATGAATATACATTTCTGTCTCTTACCTCTTATTAATTGATGATATTAATAATAATTATTGATGTCTGCAAAAAAAAAAATCTAATTAATTAATTTGTGTGAGGAGGTAATGTTTAATGTAGTTAAAATTTTAAAAATTAAATACTGACCTAAATCAATGTCCAATTATTATATTAAAAGGTTTAACTTTGACTAACACACCACAGATGGCTGCTACTGTGTGACAAGTTATTGATAGGATCTACACTTCACCATAGTCCATAGTCATAGTCATACATTAATGATGATTTGTGCGAGTAACATACGTGTATTCAAGGCCCCATCATTTGCCCATTCCCAAGTCCCCTTGTGGGGGCTTGACCACCTGATAATCAGCATCGAAATATGTAAATGGGGCCCACATCAATTATCCATTTAGTAGCCACAAATTTAGATGATTAAGATCATTCACTTAATTACATATTTAAATTATACTAAAAAATATTAAATGAGATTGACATCACAATATGATAAGTTTTGATAAGATATTGTTAGTTTTACATAAAAAAATTGTAAGAAAAATCTTGAATCCCAACATTACTTTTTTTTTTTTTTTTCATTGAATTTTCATATTCAATTTAAAGGAGTTGGAACGAGTAACTCCTAGAATTATTTGGTGTGTCTAGGTAAAGAAAATTATAATTATTTTTTTTTTGAATTTTTGTGTGGGAAACTGCGGATACCCAGCGTAAAATTCCAGTGAATTACAGATGTTTTTTTTTTTTTTTTTTTGAGGAAAACTGCGGAATATACAGGATAAAACCCGTGAATTACACATGTTTTTTTTTTTTAAATTTTCGTGTGGAAAACTGCAGGATACCCACTGTAAACCCCCCGTGAATTACACATGTTTTAAAGATTAATCGGGTCCTCTAAGATACATGGACACCTTAGTCATCAAAAACTATCTATGAAAATTATTCATACATGAATTGAAATACACTATAATGTATAGTGAATAAAGAGAATGAATAATATACCTTAATTTAATAGAGACCAAATCGATAAATGACTAATTTTGCAGTCCATTGTTTATCATGATAATATGTGGAATTCAAATGATTTTCTTCAATTAAAAATACACCCTCCATATAATAAAATCACATGAAATGGAGTTCTAAGTTTGATTTTCACTCCACTAAAAAAAATACCACTCTTTATAGAGTTACTCAATATGTAAGATTATTATTATTTTAAGACCTGATTTATTTTAATAAAAAAATATTATTATTTTATTATCATACAAATTCTAAACATTACCGTCTTCAATAATCTATGGTCCACTGCAATCCAAGATCCACCACTACACAATTGTTCCATATGTGAATGGATAGAAAATTTTAAGTTGTCATGTTTTGTGAAGGATTATTTTTTTCCATAGGTGGGGCCCATGTCTGCATGGGCTTTTCCAAGTCCCACGCCCTCCGAAATCTCGGATAATTATATTGTTTAGGGCAAGTTCGGGTTTGGGTGGACAAGATGGACCACACCAAAACACTGCTTAATTATTACTTAGGGTTGCTGTTTCCCCCATACTCATACTAATTTAATGACTCTCATCTCAAAGAAAGAATGGTTTAGTGACAAACCTTTGATTTTTGCTTGGAACTTGAACTAATCCAATAATAACCAGCATCTCCTTCATCTTCTTTAGCCTATCCATCTGCTCTCCATCATGGGAGAGAATCCTAATCACTCATCACAGTCTACTAAGGGGATTTTCTACAAAGTTTAATCCAACCATCCGATTTTTCTTTTCAATTTGTTCATCAGGAGATACTGGATGGCAAATGCATCTAAGGTGGGACATTCTTAACCTTTTTAATCCGATATTTTTAAAATATCATCACTAAAATCATAAATCTCATCTATATGAAGTCGGCTTGCAAAGTTTTTCTTCTTCTATGTTATCGAAAGTTATATTATTTATTCTCCTTTTATCCCTTTTATCAATTTTTAAAGGTCGTAAACTTCAATTTTTATGTAAGTGGGACACCTACTTTACTAGAATATCAAAATTAGTATTTGGAGGATATAAAACAAAAGCATGGCTCCATTGCATGTAGATTAGCGTTTTGAATACAGTATTTTAATGAAAAATAACTTTAAGAAATTTATAGATTAGAACATTAGTCAATTTAAACCTATTTTGACTTAAATGGATTAGACTAATATCACTGTTACATTTACTAAAATTACTCATGAGACATTGAAGGCTTGAAGCCTTATTGGGTAACCCACTTCTTTCAAAGAATGTGATTATCAATATGACATTGCATAAAAATAAACATTCAATTTTTTTTTTTTTTAATTCTTTCCTTCTAAAAGTTATTTGATAGAACTCATAAGGAATGACAATCTTTTATATATTGATATTTTTAACACATCATCCCAATCTGCTTTCTCACGTTAATAACTTTCTGAGCAAGTTAACTATATACGCCCACAAGGAGTAGATCCAGTAACTGTTCAAAGGGGTCGTGTCCGTCTCCAACAATAACAAATTCGGAGAATGAATAAAATAATGAACATTGACTAAATGATAAGCCTTTTTCTTTTTAATGAAAGATAAGAATTTATTCACTCAAAGCAGAATATACAAAGAAGCCAAAAAAATACACCAAGAAATACAAAGCACGGCCCAGGCAAAGAAACAAAGCCCACAGAGGAAAAGACCCACAACCCGGGACCGAAGAACAGCCCACAACCAAACTCAGGCCCAAATGACTAGTCTTAACATAGAGCCATATCAACATCCAGTCTCCATCTTGCTCAATTCATTCTACAACTTGCAATCTTAACCCAAATTAACCTAACTCTTGCACTCATGATTGTAACGCCTAACTTTGACAATTGTATGAATTTTTTTTTGAAGTATAACAACATTAAAGAGTGCTATTCAATGAAACTAAACCCTATGGGAAGCCACTGCATTAGTCTTATTGTATAAAAAGTAGCATTCACTAAATCTCTCTGTAAATTTTCCATAAAACAATGGCATGTTGTCTGAGAGATTTGCCCATGTTAATCCAAAAGGCATTTAAGATTTTCCTAGTTGCTTTATAGATTGTATTTTCTTTTTCTATTTTTTAATGATGGTTATAGATTGTATTTCTATTTTAATATATCCTCCTCTTGCAGACATTGGAAAAAATTTCATCTGACTCTTGGATAAATCTCTCTCTCTCTTCTCTCTCTTATATACATTGGAGAAAAAGATATCCAGCTGTTTTGGTTCTTGAATTTCATCATCATCATCATCATCATCCTCCTTAGCACCACCACCTTCATCATCATGATTCCCCTCTGTCTCTGTCTCTCTCCATGGACACACACAAAACAAGCAAGCCTCTCCCACGCGGCCGTATCAACCTCAAGAATCTCAATTCCTTTCTCTCCTTTACTTGCTTAAATCCACGTCGTTTCTCTCCCTTTCTAGCCCCTACTCGAAATCCATCCCAATTATATTTTTTCCCTCTTTTCCGTATGGAATTATAGCTCTCATTGATTCTTCTCCCAAACTCCTCCTTATATACACACGACCACCTTTCTTCTCTACCACCACCACCTACAACAAGAATAGAAAGAAAAACCAAGAGATCTTCCTTTTCTTCTCTTCCTCTGTTTTGGGTCTTGTCTCCTTTTCCCTCTTTTAGTTTGTGCAGGAAATGGGTGAGATTTCTAGCTCTAATGGGAATGGAATGGGAATGGGAATGGAAATGGAGTTTGTGCCATTGCCCATGTCGCAGGAGATGGTCGTAGAAAGAGTTGTTGGTATGAAGAAGAGATTGAGCAAGATTTAAGATGGTGTTTTGCTCTTAACAGGTTATTTCCCCTTTCCTTTAATATTTTTATCTCTGTTCTCTTGAATAAACTATCCATTCTGGTTTGATTTATTATGAATTGGATGACTGAGTTTTATAAAGTCTTTATTTAGGCTCTCTTCTTCATACTAACTTTTTTTTTTTTTCAATTTGAATTAATACTTAAAACTCATTTTAACTTTTAAAAACAACATTTATATAGTATTTTTTACAACTTGATTTCAGACCAACTCATCTCTCTCTTTTCAGTTCATACTAAAAGCAATCAAATAAAAGAAAACCCAACATCTACTCATTTTATTTTGTTACTTTTTCCTTGTTCATACTTCATACAAAGGATGTGTGTTGAGTTATTATTGGAAGATTCATTGTTATGAACATGTAAAGGTGTCAAAAAGGATAATAAAGTGTAAAACCTTTTAATTGATTTTTGTATTGTCATGAACATTGATAGTATTTTAAATTTTGAGAAAAGGTTTTCGACGGAGGGAAAGAAGAAGCTTTCTGCAGTGGTGGCTTTGCAGTATTCATGGCTTCTTTCTGTATTGTTTCCTGCTATCATTACAGCTTTTGAAGTACAAAAAACGCACGCTTTTTCCCTTTCAGAGGATCAGATGTTTGGTCACTTGTCTCTAATTTCAAAATGTTAGGCCGAAATCCACATATCCAGTGTTTAATGGAAGTAAATGTTTGTCACATCAGTTCATATAAAATTAGATGTTTCTTTTTTTTTAAAAAAAAAAATGCTTATATCCAAACTTTTGAAAAATTCAAGTGTATGATTTGAGACCCCATTTATTATAATAAGAACACTTGATATTTGGAATATTCACATATCATCCCTCTTCTAAAATCTGTAAATTTTGCCCTGTTTTAGAACAGACCAAAAAAATAATAAGAATTAATTCAAATGTAGCTAAAAAGATTTTATTTTCTATTTTTGGCAGCATTTTGCACACAGGAGCTAGTCAGTACCAAGACATTGCACTGCTGGATACAAAGCCCTTTGGCAAGGTTTGTGGACTAAAAATTTTATATTCTTCCTAATATATGTTATTATTATATATTTTTGTTTTTTTATATTATTTGTTTTCATTTTTCTTTTGCAGGCTCTAGTTATTGATGGGAAACTACAAAGTGCAGAGATTGATGAATTCATATACCATGAGTCACTTGTCCATCCAGCACTTCTTCACCATCCCAAGTACTCATTCAATTTCTATATTCCTTTTTTTATAAAAGGAGACTACGAGTTTCTTTGAAAAAATAATGTAAAGTACAATATATAGGAGTCTCTTATAAGAGAGTTATAGAAGACCGTCTCAAAGTTTAAAAATATAATACAAAAAATGCATAGTATAATTTTATTTTATTTTTTTGACTATTTTGATCTCTTGAATGTGGATGAATCTGAAAAATACACCCTATTTAATTTTTCTCCTTTCAGTCCCAAGACCATTTTTATAATGGGAGGAGGTGAAGGATCAACTGCGAGAGAAATTCTCAGACATGAAACTGTGGAGAAGGTGGTCATGTGTGATATTGATGAGGTAAATTTTCTGACAAAATTTTGGCAATTTTATTATCCCAAATTTTTAAATTAATCATTTTCGATGTTCAGAATATGGGTATTTTCAATAAAACCATATATGTTTATGACAGTCTTTAATGGTTGTAGGGACTGAAATAGAAATGGTGGGTTTTTTAGTATATAGTTTATAACTATTTTGGCTGCCTAATTTTAATTTGAGTAAATAACATCTTTATTTTATCATGATCTGCTCTTGAAATTTCCTTTAATGGCAGGAAGTAGTGGATTTCTGCAAATCCTACCTGGTTGTGAACAAAGAAGCATTCTGTGATTCAAGGCTTCAGCTAATTATTAACGATGCAAGGTATGTATTTTATTTTTGAACTTATGAAAAACTATTCATAAAAGCAGCTTATCAAAGTCAATTACAATTAAAAACTCTATACAGAATAGATGTTACTAGAATGGGTAAAGCTATGTTTGCATTGACAACCCTTAAAAATAAGAACACTCTGTTGGTACTCTGCATACAAATTGCAAACTATATGAGCTTGGAGGAACAGATATGTACGGTTCGTGATAGCGTTAATTGGAGAAAAAGAATTCAGTAAAACTGACCCCAATTAGATTGGCTACTCATTTTTAATGACAACGATGATGATGATGATGATAATGAATTTTTCTTTTTGTTAGATTGACATATTAAGAGAAAAACAAACTCTATATCTCTTATTATCAAAGTTTTTGACGGCTAACCCTTTTTCATGCTTTCTGAGAAATATTACTTTGTCTTGTTTGGCACTTTGACAGGGCTGAGCTTCAAAGCAGAAAGGATGGGTTTGATGTGATAATAGGAGATTTGGCTGACCCTATTGAGGGCGGGCCATGTTACCAACTTTACACCAAATCTTTCTATGAGTCGACCGTCAAACCTAGACTGAATGAGGGTGGCATTTTTGTCACACAGGTAATAATTTAAAAAAAAAAAAGCTGAAATATATAATCAATGTCTATATGCAGATTTGGATTCAGATCCTATATGCAAGGATTTGATCAGACGTAGATTTTAATCATACCGGAGCATCGGATCTATATCCGACCAGTTTAAATCCAACTCATTCATTTTTCCTAGTTGGGTAGTGATAACTCATCTTCTCCATCTCAATGTTGGTATGCAGGCAGGGCCTGCCGGAGTGTTCACCCATAAAGAGGTTTTCTCCTGCATTTACAACACCTTGAGAAATGTTTTTAAATGTGAGTAACTTAAGTGAGCTTTTCAACTTTACTCAAAAATTCAAGTTCAAAATCTTATTAGATCAAGTAAACTCTGCTTCTAGTCATGTTGAGCAGTATGAAATCAATGATAATGAAGTTGATTTTTAATGCAGATGTTGTGCCCTACTCAGCTCACATTCCTTCCTACGCGGATACTTGGGGATGGGTCATGGTACATCATCAACCTCATCACATTCAATACCTGAATTTTACTTCCAAAGACAAATTGGAAAGGAACTTTGAAAACAACACAACCCTTGTCTACATGGGGCATTTCCTACCCTAACTATCTATAGAAATTGAGCTTCATCTGCTATATGCAGGCCTCGGACACCCCATTTACAGTGGATGCTGAAGAGTTGGACATGAGAATGAAAAGACGAATCATGGGAGAGAACAGATATCTCGACGGGAAAACCTTCACATCTTCTTCCACGTTGAGCAAAGTTGTTAGAAAATCGTATGTTTGACTAACATATACTCTCGTCTCTTTCATAACAAAGAATGAAAAATGCTAGATAATTTCCTTC
Source organism: Chimonanthus praecox (assembly GCA_022113865.1). Classification (NCBI taxonomy): domain Eukaryota; kingdom Viridiplantae; phylum Streptophyta; class Magnoliopsida; order Laurales; family Calycanthaceae; genus Chimonanthus; species Chimonanthus praecox. Next base: position 68,373,526 of record CM039089.1, on the reverse strand, counting down.
TTTTGATTATTTAAGCAGTAATCTTGCTTTATTTTTTATGTTGGATTCAACAGGCTTGCGAAGGAAACACAAATGTATACAGAGGGAACGGTCAAGTTCATATATGGACATGGGACAGGGCACAGGTCCCATCCTCATGCCTAGCTTGGTGCTGCTGTGCTGCTGCTGCTTTGTGTTTTCTTTAAATCGTGGAAGGAAACAATCTCCATTTTGTAATGTTTGAAAAGGATATGAGAACGATGGTAATATAAAAAATTTAGTTCCCCCTGCTTACATTTCGGCCCCTCTGCTCGAATCTTGTTTCCTTTGGTCCTCTCATGTCGCAATGTCTTACAATTGTCCATGAAACGATATCTAAAGCAACTCCTGATATCATAGTGAAAACAAGATGTGTAGATTGAATGAGTACGTGTGAAGTGATAAAAGTTCTATATTGATTAATTTAAGAATTCAATGACTTCATATAACACTTTTAGCACCTTTCTCTCATTGGCTAGTTTTTTAAAGTGAGTTTTACTTAAAAAATGTTATTAAGTTATGGTTTTTTAATATGGTATAAGAACAGGTTCTCTATATAGCGATAGAACCAACTGCACATGTGGACAGACATGGAGTTTCCTTATGTAGCCATAGAGTTCTGCTACACGTGCAGACAGACCTAAAGTTTCCATTGCGTAACTGTATGTGAGAATAGATGTGCAATGATAAAAATTCTTCATCAATTTATTTAAAAAACCAATGAATCTATATTCCTTCAAATTCAATTCTCTCCAATCAAAGAGAGACGAGTTACTGAGATTGAATGAGTGCATGTTTTAAAGTGGACCAAATGGGTCATGCAAGCCATTATCTTATTATATTTTTATACTCATCTCTTTCAGTAGTGCCTACACTGACATATAAAAATGATTTTTTTTGGGAGGACTCATTCAGGCACTACACAAGCTCTCTCTCCAAATGAATCTGAATGTGCTCCACTAAACCATTATGGTCAGATCTTTTTTTAATAGAAGAATATCTGTAGAATTTTATTTTAATACGTATCGGCTCAAACCCACAACCTGTGAATTGTGACAAGCAATTTCCTTCTATGCTACGAACATCAATCAAATAATTTGTGTATTTGGCTGCTAAGAATCTATAGATATTAGAATTGTTAATATTCAAAATATCAAAGGTTTCTGTCTAAGCATTTAATAGATAATTGATTGAAAGTAAATATGTATAAAAATAAGACTTTTTAAACTAAAGAGAATAATAACCTATGTAGGTGGATCTCCATCTCTTCAGAGTCTTGAATATTCAATTAAAAGTTTCTTCTAATCAACAACCAATCTCTCCATCCTTCAAACTATAAGATTTTAGTGTAAATAAATTTTCTCTTAATCCCTTAAATTTAATATTTTCCAATGTGCGTAGATAAATGATACATGTTTCTTGTAAACAAGTAGGAGCCCACACATGTGCTTATCATTATTTTAAAAACCAAAAGAAACTGTTCAATTTGACATCGCTGGACTCGAACCAATCTCTCAAATGATCCTTAACAAAGTTCCGGTCTGTCCAAAAATTATTAGTCTATCTTATTTTTTCTGAAATTTTTTATTGAAAAAAACATTTTCCATTGTTGTATTACAGTATTAAGTTTATAATATGATTTCTAATTTTTCATATCCTTTAATAGTTTACTTTTAAATATAAGAGTATGTTGTCTAATTAAAATGTTATACTAACGGTTCTTCACGATTTTTAACGGTTTAGGATTTACTGCTTTCACGATTTTTGACGGTTTTTTGCGATTTTTGCTGTTTGTCACGGTTCATTACGGTTTTTTCACGGTTCCGATATCGGAGGAGAGAGAAAATGCCGATATCGGAAGAGAGAGAATTTTCTCGGCCGATATTTGCATATCGGCCGATATATCGGCCGCACCGTTTTTTTAACCCCTGGATTGAACATAAATCCCATTCCATTTCACACACACCAAGTCTTCAACTATGGAGAGTAGCTCGTTGAAGTTGAGCGTGAATTGAATGCAAGACCCCACTTCTTGAGACAGACATCTTGACGGCCAAGCCAAACCCTTGGGGTTGAATTCTGTTTTGAAACGTTCATTTCCAACATTTTGTCCAATAATTGAGACGAAGAGACTGGACAATTAGGACACACATTACACATGACTCACGTTTATAACCTTGGATATGACGAGAAGAAATGTTCAGCTGAGTGTATGTTTCCCAAATACAGTCCACAAGTTCATAGTGAAGCTTTTGGTTTTCTTAATTATATAAAAAGAGTTTTTGGCTAAAGGACTTACTGTTGGAGTAGGAAGATTTGGGTTTTTCATGTTCCTTCTCGAGATGAGAATAGATCCATTGTAACACTTAGAAATCTTTGCAATGGGACTGTGACATCTGGACCTCAATAACCAATTTTAGTCAAAGTTTGACGATCTGCACCTAGGCCGAAATATGAAGTTTAAAAAAAATATTAGTCTAAATTTTTTGAAAGGTCAACTGGTGTACAAAAATATCAGCTGAAAGAGGAGAGCAACACAACTAGATGGCCAAACTTAAATCAGAACTAAGAAAGTTTCTAATGTTTCCTTCCATACAATTAATGAAGTCGTGTCTGGAATGCCCACGACTTTTCAAGTGATTCCATGAACTATGTCCAGCAAGTTTCATTGGATTCCTGGAAGATCAGAATTTTGACACCAAACGAAACTGAAAAACCCAAATTGTATTTTGTTGCATTTTCTTAAAATAAGATACAAATTGAACAGTAAATAATCACATACAAGAATAAACAACACAAACAATCTCACCAAGTGATAAACTTGCTTGCTAGTGAACTTGACCTCAACTGGGCTCACAGTCTTTTCTGATGGAATGTTAATTCCAGCCTGACCCGGGTAGACCCCAACCTTGGGGTGGACGTATTGCACCTTATATTAGGAAAGACCCTATAATATTGGTACCTGATCTTGTCCCAAGGGTCAGAACTGCTCTTTCCATCCCACACTGAGCAAGTGGGGCCCTTTTCTTAAAATTGTGGCACCCTTAGTAAGCATCTCAAATAGGGGTGGAAATTTCTGACCCACCACAACACAAAAAAAATCCGAGTTGGATCGTGCATATCTTGAAAAAAAAAAAAAATTCCATCCAACCCAATCCTTGACCTTTTCCCTTTTTTTCTCAAGTTCCTTCTGCGGGGGTAACTATTGAAAAGCACAAAATCATCAGTGGCATCTGATTGAAAGAATGCAACTCAAAACGCATGAAAATTTGGAACTAAACCAATGAGATTGATTCATGTGTAGAAAAAGTAGTTCCCTTACTCATGTCGGCACTCCTTTCAAATGTCACTTTATACAAAATTAAGATCCCTAGAATTCAAGATTGGCCTTTACCAATCATGATGATTGGAGAAGATATTTTATCCCTGACCTGAACAAGTTAAAACCATAGAAACCTCTGAAACATGTTTCTGCACAGTCAGAATGTTGAGGATCAAGAGTTCTCATTTGGTGCAGGCATCAATCGAAGCCTTTCCTCGGAAACCTGATTTCCATTAACCACCTTCTCCTCGGCTAGAAGTGACTGTAGGTCACTCCCATTTGCCAAGCTGTTGAATTCCACAGCCTTCGATGGCATGGCTGGATACCGGCGCTGACAAAGAGTCATCAGTCTCTTTACAGACTGCAAATATTTGCGGGTCGTCTCATCGTTCATGATATGAGCAACACTGTTGGTGTAAATCTTCTCACGAGCAGAACGCTCATGTATGCCAACCATGGTCACACCAATAGGCCAGGGTGCATTTCCAATCGCCATCTTGATATATTGGTCCATTGCAGCCAGGTAATCTCGTTTCATGCAGCATTTGACCACCACCAGCAATGCTTGACGAATGTCATCAGGGAGAACCTGGAAGAAGGCAACAATTGCAACAGCAAAAGCACAATAATATAAATCAGCAAGAAAATCAGTCTTTCATTTTATATGAACTTAGGTTAACTTTGATAAAAGAGCAACCTTAACATTAACTATCACAATAAAGAAGAAACTATATGGTTCCAGCCTGCACAAGTTCCTGCAAAGATTCATGATCCAGACAACAGATCTTAAGGGCCAGTAGGATGTGAAGTGCCACAAAGATAGTGGGGGAAAACTAAGAATAAACCATCCAATTCGATACAGACCCCAGACAAATCCTCTCAAGCATACTCACTTGGAATGGGCCAGCTCTAACAAGCCAGGCCGTGGTTATCAACAAAGCCGTGGTTATCAACAAAGGGAATGACTAAAAACCCTTTTTAACATTGAACCAGTTACTGAAGTCTGCATGGGCACCTATTTTACCTGCTTTTTTCTTGTAGCTCTTTTATTTTTGTATTTGTCCTCTGTTTTGCACCTCTGGTGCCCCTTATCTTTTATTTACATATATGAATCATTTAAAGAAAAATATTGAACCAGTTAAACCTCTTGCCCCCCTTCTAAAAAAAAAATCCATTCTCACTTGGAAGAGAAGAACAGGTTTATAAATGTTCTCTTATTTTCCAAAATTACCGTTAAGTTAAAATGAATTTACTTCATGTCCTTGCATGACTAAACCAGATTGAGAAATCCCAACTTTTCAGCCTGACCTGTGCCCAACTCAGCGAGCCCACTGAGTCAGACAGACAACTCGAGGATCCAGTAAGTTTTTTCTCAAATTTTCAACAAATTCTTGCAAATCCAGTTGACTCAGCCAACTTGGTCAAGTCAAAAGCATGTTGTAGAACCATGTGTGAAAGTCATCATCAGGGGGCCCTTACAGAAGTCATTTTCTGAATATGTTCCAAAAAAAAACAAGTGTGACCTGCCATATTACCTCTCAAATGCCATAAACAACTACCAATCATAGAAGCGACCCTCAGGACACATTCTTTAGACAATGAGAAACCTGGGATGGCACTTCTTTGCAATGTTGACTTTCTGGTTAGAGATGGTCTAGAAGTATTTAAGCACACAGAAGACTAATAGTATGGTATGCAAAGTGGAGGTAAGAGATCCCTACATTTAAGTCTGTAAACAAAATCCTCTCATTTCACTCAGAAGGTTGTCTTGCCCAAGGTCAGGAGAGCTCAGGAAGCCGCCAATAGGGGTCATGTTAGGATGAGAAGGCAGAAGAATGCAGGGAATTTCAACCTTTCCCTGTTTGGTATTTACTAAACATGGGAAGAGTGGGCCCCACCTTTCCCCATATTTCCCCTCCCAAGTAAAATATTTTTCCCCTAGAGAGGAAGGAGAAACCATGGTTTCCTTCCTCCTTACCCATCTTTCCTTCTTTTTTTCTCCTCCTGCCTTTTCAATTGTGATTACCAAACAATAAATAGGAGAATCCCTCAGCAGAAGATTCCCTCACCTAAGGGAATCCCCTGTGAAACTTTCTCCTCATCAAAATGCAGCCTAGGGGAGCCATTGACAAGGATGGAGAAAAAAATGATGGAAATATACTCTTTCATCCAAGACCTCTATTGATCGCCGAAGCCTTGTCTGCGAAGCATATAAAGCAAAAGGACCAATTCACATGGTCGAAGGACTTCTCTAAATCAATCTTATAGAAAATGCCCTCTTTCCCAGATCTCTCCTAAGAGCCAACTGGATTAGTAAACAGGTCAGACAACACTAACCCATTTATCAATCAGGTTGGAAATGCCAAATCAAAACCCAGATCAATGGATTGATCCGGCAGGTTGGTTCAGGATTGCTACTATTTGTTGCAATCAGCCAGATGAGGTGTAATGTAAAGACAACTCAAACCCCGAATTATGAAATAGGGATTGAGCAAGCTGCTAGCTTACATCAGGAATTTCTACTTCAACTTAGAAAATGTTCAACAACTTCATATTGGCTAATTGCTTGATGTGGTCCTGGCCATATAGCTTATTTTTCAAAGGACAGATCACATAGCTTCATCAACCATTTCAAAGGTGAGACCCTCTCTGTCAATCACAACAGCAGGAAAAGACTGCAAAAAAAGGATAAGATGACAAGAGTAAGTTCAAAGAAAATAGAAAAAAAAAAAAAATAGAGGGACTTATAATCAAAATCAAAAGAGGAAGAAGAGGAGGAAGAGAAGTGGGAGGAATGAGGCTGAGAATTTAAATTGGAAGCGGAAAAGGAGGAGGAGGAAGAGAAGTGGGAGGAATGAGGCTGAGAATTCAAATTGGAAGGGGAAAAGGAGGAGGAGGAGAGGGGTAGAACTAAAGGTAAATGTCTAAATGTCTTCAAGTAATTTATGATATGGTTGATTGGCATTTCCTGGTTTTTGTTCTTTCCAGCATGGGTTTTAGTTGGAAGTGGTGCTTATGGATGTTTGCATGTAGATCTTCTGCAATTTTTTTTGTCCTTATTAATGGGTCTTCTAAAGGTTTTTTCAAGAGCTCTAGAGGTATTCGGCAAGGTGATCCTCTCTCCCCCTACTCTGTTCATCATGGTTGTGGAATCTTTAAGCCTCCTCATTTCCAAGGCGGCAGATTTCAACCTTATTCATAGCTTCAGAATTGGAGCCTCTTCTCTGCAGATCCATCATTTACAGTTTATGGATAATTCTATTATCTTTTGTGAGGCTAATGGGGAGTATGTTATGAACCTTCGGTCCATTCTTAGGTGGTTTCAGCTGGCATTTTCCCTCCGGATCAATTATCTAAAGAGTGAAGTCTAGGGCATCAACTTGGACAACAATGAGTATACTTCTCTGTCTGAGTTTATGGGTTGTGTTTCTTCTATTCTTCCTTCTACTTATTTGGGGTTGCCCCTCTGCATTGGTTTTCCTGATTACTCTTTGTCGGAGCCCATCATCCATAAGTTTAGGAAACGACTTGCCTCGTGGAAAGGAAATTACTTATGGATGGATCACCTTCCTAAAGTTTGTCCTCTATGCCATGCCTGTCTACTTTTTGTCAGCTTTCAAATGCCCCCAAAAAGTCATTCAGTCGATAGAAAGGATCATGAGGAACTTCCTTTGAGGTGATCATGAGGATACGAGGAAATATCACCTTGTTCGTTGGGATCAAGTTTGTCTCTCCCCAGTCTTCATAAGATTTTTGACTGACCTAAATAATTCCCTCTTTCTTTTGAAATGAATTGCAGTAATTCCAGCAACAAGGTACGCAAAGATAACAGTGTCCAGCATGGTTTTCAAATTAAATTACCATCCTTTACAATTCATTCAGGCAGGTTTTTAGTTTATTTTCATATTGATTTTACAAGAAAAAAAAGAAATGAGGGTTGAAAATACTCAACATGAGATCTCATTGTCCATATTGCTCTAAAGTCAAGACACAAAGGCGGATTGGAAACCATCCATTTCAGACATTATTTAGTGTAGATGTATAATGTTACCTTAAACCATTCTAGCCAATTCTCAACATTTGAAAGACTAAATACATAAAAATTTATTAAATTCAGAGCAATGAGAATAATTGGCATTGCATGCATATAATTCAAAAATGATAAAATACCAGTTATTAAAAGCACACACCTTCTTCCTACAGAATTTGAATAACGGAATCAGATACCTAGCACACTGCTTGAACGTCGCAACCATCGACTTTCCCTTGGCAGTCCTCTTCTCTGCCTCAGGCATCTCCTCCAGCTCCTGCTTCCACTCATTCAAAAGCCGCTTAAAGAACACAAGAATCTTATCCTCGTCACACAACTCCTCAAAATCCGCCTTCATCCGCTTCAAATCCTTATCGTGATCCGCATCAGATGATCCCCCATCACCACTCAAATCGCCATCTCCTGTACCACCACCTCCTCCACCGTCAGCATCCTCCATCCCATCCTCGGTCCCCTTCTTTCTCTTCCGGTGATTGTCATGGAGGAGGCCAGTCTTCTGGCGCTTTTGGAGTTCATAAATGTCACGGAGGAAATCATTCGTCTGGCCCTCAGTCATATCACTATCAATTTCAAAATTCCCGGCTTTGAGGTGGAGCTTGAGCCGGTCAAGGCGGGCAGTATCGTCTTCACCGAAGAGAGTGATCGGCTGCTTGAGGAAACGCAGCCGGCGTATGACCTCGTGACGAGGGAGATCGAGAGCATCGATCTTCTGCTCCTCGGCTAGGGATTCTAGGGCTTTGGAAGATGCCGCTGAGGGTGTGGAGATTGAGGACGAGGTTGAAGTGGCGTTATGGTTTTGGGATTGGGAATTAGGGTTAGGGTTTTGGGTGGAGGAGGAATTAAGGTTAGAGGAGGAAGAGGAGGATTTGGATTGGGATTTGGAGAGAAGCTCGAGCCTTTCTTCTTCTCGAAGCTTCTGGATCTGCTTCTGCTCGATTTCGGAGCGCTTGAAGAACTTCTTCTTGCCGCCTAAGTCCTCTTCCAGCCTCTGTCGTTTCTTTTCCAGTTCTCTTTTCAAGAGATCCATTTCTTCTTCCCTTTTCCCTTCTTTTTTCTTCTCCTTCCCGTCTTCTTCTTCTTCGTGTTCCGTTGCCGTGAAAGATTCGAGATATCTAAACTTATATATAAAGAGAGTCCCGCTCCCGCCGCCACCTCACCGAAAGATTGGATTCCGGCCTCTGGCCGGACTTTCTTTATCACGACCCAACCCGTTTACATGTGTACAAGCCAGGGTCCAAAATTCGGTGGGGTCAACATTCTGTCATTCAGCTGCGTTTACATGAGGGGTAAACTTTAGAGGGTTACCGGAAGTGGGTGTCACTCTCGAATATGATTGGCACTTGAACTGATATTATTTTTATATTATTTGGTAATTATAGTGGAAAAATAAAAGTTTACCTAAAAATCTTATTTGGTAACTACCACCAAGGAGAATCTAATATTTTTTGAGAAATTTTATAAAATATAATTATTAAATAATATTTATGAAGTAAATTCTAATAATATTATTCACATTTTATAAATTATTTTTCATAATTATAATTTAAAATAACCACTTGCATTCTAACATTAAAAAAATAAATAAATATTCTTTTTGATATTATTATTTTAAATCCCAATAAATGAATAAAAAATATCAACTTATCTCTTCATCAAAATTTATAATTTTATTTATATTATATGAATTTAATAAAAATATTAATTCTTATAAAATTGTTAATATGTCAGGTTACCCCTACTCAAAGGTAACCGCCGTAAAATTTACTTCTCATCCAAATGCATCACATTGAAAATATTGACACATTTTTAAAATAAACTTTTAATATAATAAATTGTTAATTAACCCAAAAGATATTACCATGAACTTCAAACTCTTTCGGAGTTTCGAGACCCTATCAAAATTTGGATAGAATCCCCCCTTAAAAATAGGACATTTTGAAAATTATGTTTCATAAAATTTTATTTTATTCTTTATATTATATTAATTTAATAAAAAATGTTAATTCTTACAAAATTGTTAATATGTCAGATTACCCCAGCTTACAGTTATCCCTACTCAAGGGTAACCCCCGTAAAATTTACACCTCATCCAAATGCATCATGTTGAAAATATTAATACATTTTTAAAATAAACTTCCATCAAAATAAATTGTTAATTATCCTGAAAGAGATTACCATGAACCTCAAACTCTTTCGGAGTTTCGAGACCTTATCGAAATTTCGATAGAATCACCCCTTAAAAATAAGATATTTTCACAACTATATTTCATAAAATTTTATTTTTATTATTTATATTAGATATATTTAATAAAAAATATTAATTCTCATAAATTTTTTAATATATCAGTTTACCTCTACTTACATTTACTCCTACTTAAGGGTAACCCCATAAAATTTACCCCTCATCCAAATGCATCATGTTGAAAATGTTGACACATTTTTAAAATAAATTTTAAACATAATTAAATTGCTAATTACTTGAAATATATTATTTTTTCAATTATATAATATATTTTTTTTGAAATATTTTAATTTTATAATATATAATTGATAAAGAGAGAAAGTCAAGCGGTATTAAGGGGTAGAGTATTGTGGATACCCAAACCTCCAAAGGGGTATTAAAAAATGAGATGAGAGGGGTAAATTTTTAAATTTTTACCTTCACCCCCTTGTTACCAAATGAGGGTAACAAGGGGAAATAGGGGGTTACCCTCTCTTACCCCCCATTCAAACGCAGTCGAGTCGATATCATGGCCGATATTTCAATTCCACAATATGTCGGTATTGGTCGATATTGTAATACCCTGCCCCAGATTAGGCGTGTTTTAACTTAATAATTTTGTTTAACCGGTTAATCTCGAAGATTTTGGTTAGGGCTTTGAGTTTGGCCCAATCTGAGCCCGAAAATTCAGTGATCCAGCTCGTCCAGCTGGAGGGGCATTTTGGTAATTTACCACTTGTTGTGTATATTTTTATAAATTATGTTGTTATGTGAATATTATTAGTGGATAATGTTCTCCTAAATAAAGGATTTGTATTTCTGATTTTAAAATGAATTTATTTTTAGAAAGTGGTATTTAAATCCCGCCCGTCAAAACCGCGAAAGGGAGTATTAATTATTTTAAAGGGTTTTGAAAATGAAATAAATTTTGAAATTAGTATTTTGTGGTAGACCATTTTAAGAATGGTCTAATTATTTCATTTCACCTCAAAATGATGTTTTTAAGTTGTTTATTTAAGTAAATAGTGTAAATTTATGATTTTTATTTAAATAAATGATTTTTAATGAGAGTTAAATTCCAAAATTTTTATGGTAACCAAGGTTTTTAAAACCCAACCTATCTGTATGGTTGGATTAATATATTGAGATTTTAAATTAATACTTTCAGTGTAAAATTGGCTTTTATTAAACTCAAAGGCCTTTTTGCAAAACTGAAAAAAACTAAAGGGCTGATTTGCAAAACAACCATCGGCACTGTTGCAAGCATCAACAGGCACTGCATGCCGCCGCATGCAGTGGCCGTCCGACCCCAAATCTTGGCCATTTCTCTATAAAAGCTGGCCTCAGTCTTCAGTTTTCACCACTCCCACCAATTTCTTCTCTCCCTCTCTGCTCTCAGCTGCCGTTTGAAAACCCTTTCTTTTTCTCTGTTTCTCTGATTTTTCAACAGTGAGCTTTTTGGGGAAAAATTTTCAACAGACCGAATTTCAGCCTAGGAATTCAATTCAAGGTAACCACTGCATTCCCCTTTCAATTTCGATCGGTTTTGAATCAAGAAATTCTGAATTTGGCTCTGTTTTCAATGAGAAAAACCATTTCAAAGGTCTAAGGATTTCCATGGGTTTCTCGTACCAGTGAGCTTCTTGTGCTAAGATCGGATGACTTACTAAGTTTCAAAGCTCCAAACCTCTCCCTATGGAAAGAGGACTCCCGGAGGAATCCATCGGACCGGTCAGATGTAAAAACCGAGTCCGAAAAATCTCCCATTTTCAAATCCATTTTTCACTGTTTCCGGTCGTTCACTGTCTGTAACAGACAGTGAACGGGAGGAAGAAGAAGAAGAAAAAAAAAATTATTTGATATTATTGTTGCTTGTGATTTTTAATGTTGGTTCCCATTGAAAAAATAATAATAATAATAAATAAATGATTGAATAAATAAATATTATTATTTTATTCAAAAAAAAAACTAAAATTTTGTTAGATTATGTGATGTGATGATTAGTACCCTTTTTGTTAATTAAAATTGTACTAACCCTCTTCTCTTATTACTTATAGTGTAAATACTGTTGTATCCGCTTCCAGACCGACCCTATTGATCGGGTACTGAGTGATTCACTTTCAGTCCGACACTATAGTCGGGCATTGGGTGACCTTGAGGTCTAACTCAAAATGTCAGGTCTGGTCCGATCCAGAAGACAGCCGAGAAGTGACTCGAGGATCTAGACCTAATTTAATAAGTCAATCTGGTCAATGCCCAGAAGACAATATGAGTTTTGGACTGAGCCCCTTTCTATATTATTATATTGAGGATTATGATAATTTAAAAAGGATAGAAACCAAGTAGGAGACTCAATTCCATGAACCCTGGATATTTTGTGGGAAAACGTATGATTTTCAAATACTACGTATGTGTACGTATTTGTTATATATTTTGATTGTGCACTTGTTTGTTTGTTTGAACAGAGACCGCGTAAACCACACATCACGGTGAGGGAACTTAACTCTGCAGATTTTGTAAACAGGTTTTATGATCAGATGAGTATTGAGTAATGAGTGGTTTCAGTTTTGATGAACCCACTCATGTGCCTATACATGATGCACTATGGTAAGAGTGCTGATGATGATTGTGATATTACGATGTTGATCGTATGAGTACGTAAGACTGCTTTCACGTACCTGGGCTATTGAACAAATATCGGCCATATGAGAGATGGTTTATGTCTACTGGACCATGGGCGGACCATGCTGTCATCAGTTGTTGACTTGAGGATGTCAGTATCGGCTAAGTCAGAGCCGGAGATGTACTTGTAAGGATGTATTTTGACCGTGTCGGGACTTAATACTGGTTTCAGCGTAGTCGGCAGGCGTTACGGTGGATGATGGTAGTGTTTGATGATGTTGATGTATTACTTGAGATTATGCTTATTGTTATCGAGCATGTGATATTATTGAATTGTTGCTAACCTGTTATGTTTTTACTTAAACTGCATTGTTATATTTCCTTCACTGGGCTAGTTAGCTCACCCTACTCACCTTTCAGGCGATGAACCCGAGGAGGAGGACCCTCTTTATCAGGCTTAGGATGGATAAGCTGAAGCGATGTTTCGGGATTTACCCTGAGGGGAATGCCCTTATCTTTTCTTGTTGGTTCTTAAAACCTTTTGCTTTTATTAAGTACCGGATGTAGTACTTAATTTATTTCAATGTGATGTATTAAACCGTTTGCCTCTGTAGTGGCTTGAGACTATGTTTTGAATGTATGAATGAATGGTTGGAGTCAATTGTTCATGATATTATGTTGATGTTATAATTATGTCTCTTTTGTGGGGTACACTTATGGTATGTGGTTGAGTCCAAATGTTGGGATCATGTATGACCTTTGGACTTAACCATTGATCCGGCCCAGTTAAAGTGCTCGTGTTAGTTTATCTTTCAAAAAAAAAAATTAGTCGCGTTCCGGGCCCACCCTTTGGGTCGGGACGTGACAGATATTATCATTTCTCTACCAAATGTCGGTCGACTTGCTTCCAGCCCTTCAGGTCTCAGCCCATTCAATTTACTTTTTTAGAATATTCAATAATTATTTTAAAAATATTGGCTCAAGCATTTAGATTGATATCATAAATGCTCACTGTATTAAATTAGTTAAAAGTGTTATGAACAAACTCAGGTTTGATGAGGTTGACCTAGACGGTTTAGTTCAATTTTTAAAATAAATAAATTAATTTATAGACGATCAAGATGATATTCAATACAATATGAGTAGAAGAGGATCAATGTAACAAATAATGTCAATGTTTTAATTTCTTAATTTTTTCATTTTTACTGACATTATCGCAATGTTCTCCTTGATATCACGACAACAACTGAACAACATAATATATCATAATATTCTCATTTTTTTTTCATACCTATATAATATCACAAACCTTTTCACACAATTCAAATTCACCATTCCTTAAACTTATTAATCATTTTTCAATTTTAAATGTTATATTTATTTATTTACCATATTTAAACATTATATTTTTCAACATCTTCATAAGAATATTATTAAAAATATATTTAAATTTAAAAAAATTTTGACATTTATAATTATCCAATAATGTGTCGAAAATGGTCATATTGAGTGTCCATGCCTTGCCATCCAATAAATTTTAATCATCAATATTATTAAAAAAACAAAATGAATTTTCATATAGAGTAAGTAGATAATTGATTGTCTTGAGTTCGATTCCAAATGCCACGCGCCGTTTAGCGTAAACTGAGTCGCTGGATTTCGTGACTATATGATGTCACAATAGGGGTTTCGCAACTCAGGTACGCTCCGAAGAAGACTGAAGAAGGTAAAGAAAAATCAGAAGGATTTTTCATTTTTCGTCCTCTTTCGTTTGTCGACAGAAAGAGAAGATGACGACGATCCGACGGTTCTGCTGCAACGATCTTCTCCGTTTTTCTCCTGTTAATCTCGACCATCTTACTGAAACTGTAAATCTCTCTCATCTTCACATCTTTTTTTTTTTTTTAAATTCTATTCCTTTTCAGATAAATTCATTTTTCCTTTTTTTTTTTTATAATTTTTTTCTCATCCTGTGAAATGGGTAGTTCAACATGTCGTTCTACATGACGTATCTGGCGCGATGGCCCGATTATTTTCATGTTGCTGAAGGCCCAGGAAATCGAATCATGGGTTACAGTAATCCCTCTCCTTCAATTATTCTTCGAATTTCTTTTTTTCTTTTTTCCTTCCCTTTTCCCCGCTTTGATTGGCTCCATGTACTCTTTACATACATGTATCCTCCTTTGTTAGAAAGAACAAGAAATACAAACTCAAGAGAATGATTTCTTTCAATCTTCCTCATTGTTTTCTCTTATTTTTTCCTTGTTTTCATTCAAACAGTAACATATAAAACTTGTGTATCTGCAGTTATGGGCAAGGTTGAAGGGCAAGGAGAATCTTGGCATGGACATGTAACGGCTGTTACTGTTGCTCCAGAATACAGGAGGCAGAATTTAGCCAAAAAACTCATGAATCTGCTGGAAGAAATCAGTGACAAGATGTAAGAAAAATGCATAAACTCTTGGCCGAATTCTGTTCCAAACAATTTTCATTTGCCTTTTAGGTTTGAAGCTTACTATAATCAACATTGCAACTTTCTGTCAGCAGTTCTCAACCATTTTTAGAATATGACTTTGTTCTCATTATAGTTGTTATAATCCATCTCACTTCTAAGAAATTATTCTTCTTCTTCTTCACATTCGAGCCTTTGTATAGAAAGGATTGATTTGTATCGAGGAATACTAAATACTGCTTCAATATTAGAGTATACATGATCATTCAAATATATATATATGGAATAGTCGATCCTTTGCATAGAGGATTACTTTGTATTGAGAAATACTGAAATAGCTGATCCTTTGTATAGAGAGGATTGGTTTGTACTGAGGAATACTATAGGCTGCTTCAATATTAGAATATAATGGCATAATCGATCCTTTGTGTAGAGAGGATTGCTTTGTATTGAGGAATTCTAAAGACTGCTTTCGTATTAGGGTTTACATTGTTGAACAGTTTTACTGGAAAGCAATCTGAATTTTGCTTGAGATCCATCATGTGCTTGTTGGTATTAGATTTTCTCATGGATAAATAGGAACAAAGCAAGGTCTTTTCCTGTTTTGACAATGCCAATAAGCTCAAATATGGAAGGCAGTATCATGATCAATCATATTACTTGGACTACCACATCCTGATTACCTCTTTATCTGTAACAGGTCGTATGGTTTAAAAAAAAAAAAAGGAAAAATCCAGCAACCTTCATTTAGTTTTGGGGTGGTAATTTGTTCACTTCCATAAGCACAGATACAATATGGTTCTTCTATACTGTATGGTTTGTATTTTTTCTTATTTTGATCATGTATTTCTCGTCACCAATAGAAAAAGGATAAACTTCATTTACACTGAGGGAAAACTGGGCACATATTCATCCCTACCCCTCGGGCAAGGTATGATGATGCATCCTGCTTTGTTTCCATTTTTTGTTTTCTTAGCATACAATAGGTTTACATGGCTGGTGCTATTGAGTATTTCAGACACTATTTTTGTATTGCTTTTTGTTTCTCAATGTATGCACTAATCTCCTGTCGTTAAAAAAGAAGAAATAATTGATCCTTGGGAGGGGTATGTATTCTAATGTTAGGAGGAATAGAACTGCTAAAAAAAATTAGGAGGAAAAGTGCACAAATTGACTCACATGTTGCCATAAGAGATCAAGAAAGGGAACTTATAAGGATACCGGTGTTTTTTTTTATAACAAGGAACACCGGACTTGTCTTTTTGTCCACTTATCATTATGTAAGGGTGAAGTGGTATAACAGTGTCTCTTATTATAAAAAAAACACTGGTGTTCCTATCACTCCCCAAGAAGAAAAGAGGAAGAAATCAAGATGTAGCAATAACCGAGAACTGAAATCCAAATGATGATGATTTATTGTGAATTATGACATGACAACTATGATGGTGGTGATGATAGCGACAATGATGACGAAGATGAATGGTGTCACATAAATTATGTAACAGTGGTTTCAATCCATTCCTATGAATGTAACTTCCATGAAATGCCTATTATCATACTAATAAAGGAGTCTTGTTTGTCCTGGTAGCATTTTTTGTATTAGCATTGAGAAAGGTTTCTTCTCAGGGACAAAGCTTATTTTGTGGACCTTTTTGTGAGAGCATCCAACATGCCAGCCATCAAGATGTATGAAAAGGTATAGTCTCTACAACCTTTTTGTCTATTATAACTGCTGCTCTTGCTTGCCACTGCTTTAATTTGGTGAAGGATTTGGAAAAGGAAGACTGAAACCTGATACTTACCCATGTTAAAGCCAACGTAAATATAGCATTCAATTTTTCTATAAATTGATTTTCTTGCCTTCTAAGAAGTCTAAGTTGTGTTGGAATTGTCGATTGAAGAGAGAACTGAGATCATTTCAAGTTTTATAGACAAACATAACTAGTGTGTTTTGATTAATCCATGGGAAAGAAAGATGTTTTTGTCTGATTCATCCAAAGATATGGTGTTATCACTTTATAGTGGATCAATGCCCCTTAAAATGTCTATATGCTGTTTCAATCAAACAAGATTAAAGCCATTTTAATGTTAGAAAACTTGATTAAAATTTCTTGGCAGGTTTGGTTGGTCCAGGGGAAATCAGGGTGATTGTGATGATTCGTCCTAAGATCCAGTTTTAAGACTTAGTAATGGGTTTATGCTTTAAAATCCGTCAAATAATTATCACATATTGGGACTGCCAGTCTCTGGAGACCATGGGCTTTAGCAAGCACTTGTCCTTAAATCGGTCACACCGAAACTTTTGGGATGTCTTGTCTGGGTGAGTTCCTTTTGGGCATTGATTACAAGAAGCTAACGCACGCTATCCTGTATTTCCTTGTTTGTCTTGCTCAGCTGGGATATGTTATCTATCGGCGTGTGCTCCGCTATTACTCTGGAGAAGAAGATGGGCTAGGTAAGTTGAAGCCACTTATGTATCTGGCACTTGTGATGTAAGCGTCTATCATAAGCATACTGTTTCTCACAAACCTTTTGGTTTACTTTGTTTCACTTTCAGATATGAGAAAGGCTTTATCCCGAGATGTTGAAAAGAAGTCCCATTATTCCTCTTAAAAGACCTGTTACTCCTGATGAACTTGAATATGATTGATTGCTTCTCTGGGTATTTCTCCAAAAGGACGGTAGAAAAGATTCTAATGGCTCCTAAGTTGCGTGATCTCTGAATCATAGGCAGTAGGATTATGATGTGACATTAGAGTTTTGATTCCAGTATTCTTGGATAGTACCTCAATGATCTGAGACTGAAGGTGTTGGTGAACAAGGGACTGTCTGATACTGTAATATTACTGTAACAGAGCTCTCGACAATGGTGAGGGATAGTCATCTGGGATTTTATTGATTGGAGTGACCCTTTTTGTTTCTGTAATTTCATATTTTCATCATCATTCCATGTTCCTTGTGCAGATTATATTTGATTTCCGAGCCTTAATAAAATCAATCCATCAATGTCCCATTTTTCATGGCATTGACTGAAAATGGAACTGAGTGAAAATAAGTGTTCATCATGAGACACCTCATCTGCTTCTTGCCATTCCACTTACGAAAGATAATAGGAGACAGCATCATCAGTAAAACAATCTCTTTAGCAAAAACTCTACAAAACTGCCTCAGCCTCCCTCGTCCTTGATTTTTTTCTAGTGGGAGCACATGTTCGGATTGGATTTAAGCCTCCTAATGAGGGCCATTAATTTTCCAAGTGGGCTATGCATTTTTTTTTTTTTTTGGATTAATGTGTGGAAAACTTAGACACAGTCTTACTCAGGGGTCGAAAAAATGGTCTCGACCGATGTCTTGTTATCGGTCGAAATTTTTCTCTCCTTATTTTTTTTTATGATACGGGTTTGGATGCATATTCGGACCCCTGGTCTTACTAATACTCCCATGGATGAGCCATTACCTCTAAGACACACCAAGGTTAGGCCATGGGACTCGAACCCCCATGGGCTATTCATATTTGGATGGATGAGATATGTAGAAAATGATTTGGATAGTGGATAAGAAAGTTTTACTCGCATCTAATTATTCTATCCTAATGATTTTGCCTTGAAAATTTTATTGTCATGAACCATTATTTTTGCTGCTCCTGTAATACCCTGTCCCAGATTAGGCGTGTTTTACCTCGTTAATCGTGTTTAACCGGTTGATCTCGAAGATTTTGGTTAAGGCTTTAAGGAAAGTCCAGGTGTGGCCCGATCCGAGCTCGTGAGCTCAGAGATCCAGCCCGTCGAGCTGGAGGGGTATTTTGGTAATTTGCCGCTTGTTGTGTAAATTTTCATAAATTGTGTGATTTGGTGATTGTTATTGATTGATAATACTCTCCTTAATGAAGGATTTGTATTTATTATTTTAAAATAAAATTATTTTTAGAAAATGACATTTAAATATCGCCCGTCAAAACCCCGAAAGGGAGTTTTAATTATTTTAAATAATTTCGGAAAGGAGATAAATTTTGAAAAGGGTATTTAGTGATAGACCATTTTAAGAATAATCTAGATATTTCATTTCACCTGAAAATGAGGTTTCTAAAATAGTGATTTTTACATTTGTTTAATTAAGTAATTATGGGTAAAATATGATTTTTATTTAAATCAAGGGTTTTTAGTAAGAGATAAATTCCGAAAATTTTATGGTGACCAAGGTTTTCAAAACCCAACCCATCTAAAAGGTTGGATCCAGTTTTTGAGATTTTAAATTATCACCTTTAGTTTAAAAATCAAATTTTTATAAAACTGGGGCTTATCTGCAATATGGAGAATAGTGGAGGGCTGATCTGCAAAACCCGACGGTTTACTGTAGCAGCATCAACCACCACCGCGTGCAGGCGTGCACTGCCGCTCGGCCAAAATCCTGGCTGATCATCACCTCTCCGACGTGCTGTCCCATCCCCCGATTTCCGACCAAAAATCTATTTAAACCGGCCCCTTTCAACCATTTGAATTCCCAGCCTTCTTCTCTTCTCCCCCTCTACTCTCTGTTAAACCGGCCAACTATTTGCAAACCGTTAACTGGAAGATTTTTCAAAAATCAGATTTAAAGACCACAAATCGAAACCGAGGTATCCAATGTTTTCCTTTTGAAATTTCAATCAGTTTGGAATCTAGAAAATCAGTTTTTGACCCTGTTTTCAATCAGAAAAACCAGTTTAAAGTTCTAAGGAAAACCATGGATTTTATGTACCCGTGAGGATCTACCCTTAAAATCGGTTGGCCCTTTGAGCTTCTGAGCTCCAAACCAATCCCTGTGGAAAGAGGACTCCCAGAGGAGTCCATCAGACGATACAGATGTGAAAACCGAATCCAGGAAGCCCTCCCTTTCTGGAATCGCATTTTACTGTGTATCCGCCGTCACTGTCTGCAGTTGTAGATAGTGGAGAAGACGACTCTCGGAAGGTCCGAACCCTCGGACGTTCCGAGCTTCACCCGAAGCCCAGTTACGCCCGAGGCGAACCTGACCCTTCGGACGCACCGAGCCCAGCTCGGAAGGACCGAACCTTCGGACGTTCCGAGCTTCACCCGAAGCCCAGTTACGCCCGAGGCGAGCCAAACCTCTTTCGGACAAACCGAGCCCAGCTCGGAAGGACCGACCCTCTCAGACGTTCCGAACCCTGTCTTCGGACGTTCCGAGCTTTGCAGACCCACTGTTTTCAGATTTTTCGGTTCGGAAGGTCCAAGACCCAGTCTTCGGATGATCCGAAGTCAGGCCCCAAGTTCTGAGGCCAGTGACTCAGTTTAGAGTGGTTCGGATGATTCGAAGCCACTGAACCCGGTTCTAGGGTAATGTTCCGAGGAACCCGTTTTTACAATGATAAAATATTGTTTGATTACTGTTTTAATCTTGATTATTATTTATTTAATATGTTTGATTATTTGTGTTGATTTTATACCCCCTTGTTAATTAAAATTGTACTAATCCCTTTCCTCTTATTATTTATAGTGTAAATACTATTGTATCCGCTTTCAGTCTGACACTAGTCGGGAACTGAGTGATTCACTTTCAGGACGACACTATAGTCGGGCACTGAGTGACCTCGAGGCCTACTCAAAATGTCAGCTCCGGTCCATATCCAGAAGACAACCGAGAAGTGACCCGAGGATCTAAACCTAACTCAATAAGTCAATCTGGTCAATGTCCAGAAGACAATACGAGTTTTGGACTGAGCACCTTTTTATTATATTATTATCTTGTGGATGATTTAAAAATGATAGAAACCAAGTAGGAGACTCATTTTCATATACCTCGGATATTTTGTGGGAAAACGTGTGATTTCCAAATACTACGTATGTGTACGTATATGTTATGTATATTGATTGTGCACTTGTGTGTTGTTTGACAGAGACCGCGTAAACCACACAAAACAGTGAGGGAACTTAACTCTGCAGATTTTGTAAACAGGTGTTATGATGAGATGAGTATTGCGCAATGAGTGGTTTCAATTTCTGATGAACCCACTCATGTATCTATACATGAAGCACTATGGTAAGAGTGCTGTGATGATTATGATATTACGATATTGATCGTATGTGTATGTAAGACTGTTTCCACGTACCTGGGCTATTGAACCAATATCGGCCATATGAGAGATGGTTTATGTCTACTGGACAATGGGCGGACCATGCTGTCGTCAGTTGCTGACTTGAGGGTAGCAGTATAGGCTAAGTCAGAGCTGGAGATGTACTTGCAAGGATGTATTTTGACCGTGTCGGGACTTAATACTGGTCTCAGTGTAGTCGGCAGGCGTTACGGTGGATAATGGCAGTGGTTTCAATAATGTTGTTATATTATTTGAGATTATGCTTATTGTTATCAAGCATGTGATATTAAACTATTGCTAACCTATTTTATTATTTACTTAATGTACATTGTTAATTATCCTTCACTGGGCTAGTTAGCTCACTCCACTCACCTTTCAGGCGATGAACCCGAAGAGTAGGACCTTCTCTTTCATGCTTAGGTTGGATAAGCTGAAGCGGTGCTTTGGGATTCCCCCGGAGGGGAATGCCCTGATCTTTTCCTGTTGGTTCTTGGAACCGCTGTCTTTTATCGAGTACTGGATGTGGTACTTAATTTATGTTAAAATGATGTAATAGGCCATGTTGCCTTTTGAGACAATGTTTGGAATGATGAATCAATGGCTGATTTCTTATGCTTTGTATTAATCAATGTTAGATTTGATTTGAGCATGTTATGTGTTGATGTTGTTATGTCTTGGTTTGTGGGGCAGAAATATGGTATATGTTTGAGTCCACATGACAAGGTCATGTGTGACTACTGGGCCCAACTGTTGATCCGACCCAGTAAGAATACTGGTAGTTTAACTTATCTTTCAAAAAAAAAAAAAATTAGTCGCGTTCCGGGCCCATCTGTCGGGTCGGGGCATGACAGCTCATGTCATCCTATGTTTGATGGCTAACCTTTTTAAAAAAATGAGTGGAGCATTTTTAAACAGACATGGAAACTTTAAAACTTGAGTTATTGAGAAAAATATTACATATTGCATTGTAGAATATGATTTCTAAAATGTTGTAATGAAAGTGCAGTAACTCAAAATGCTGACAAAATTATGATCTAGACCAATAATATGATTATTGGTGATACCTGACCTATACCTGGCTAACTTAGACCATTTAAATTCCTACCATTAACCATTATTTTGATCAGCTCATTTGATGGTAATCAGTTCAATGGTCATGATTGTCTGATCAATGCAAGCAACGGTAGTCAAGTTTGAATTTCAGTTGAAACCATAGTTACAAATATGGGTGTATCATTGATTGGTAATATAAGGATATTTTCAAATTCTCATATTTTACTGAAAAATTAACAGGAAAATCTCAAAAAAATATTATATTTAAAAATAATAAATGAAAATATTAATAAGGAATTTTATGAAGATATTATTGTGATATTTTCATACGCCTTTTGACGTGATTTATCGAGAATTTTTTGAGAATGTCAATAAATCTCGAGATATTAATGCGATTGGTATTTTATCTATAAAAATGTAGTAAATTTGAAAATATTTGTTACATCGGTTAAAACTGATATTTCACTCATGAGAGGGATTGAAAATTTTCTACTGAGCCAATGGCCCTTTTGACCACAATGTTTGCTGAAAATTCTTTTAAGATTGCAATATTTGTATGTTACCCCTAACAGAAAAAGTTTTGCAGCAGTAATTTTTTTCTCTTGGGTCGTTAGAGGTTAGTAAACTAAAATGCCAGAGAGTAAAATAATCAATATAAATAAACTACTCGAGTCCACGAGTTTAAATTGCGAAAGAAATTCATCCATTGAACGGCTCATACCGTTGCCATTTTATTTTAGTACAATCAGGTTCATAATTATAACTACTAGTGACTTCAACTGAGTCATGAGATTAAATTGAAAACCAGCAGCAGCAAATGAAGGCTTAGATAGAAATACTGTTTGGAATTCCCCTGCCGGTGAGCCCACCTACACCGGTGTGATCCGAGGTGTTTGGATAAAGCAAGGTGAATGGGACCTTAACAGGTCCGACTCTGTTCTTCCACTTCGCATCATTGTTCATATTTATAATTCGATTTTCGATGTCGATCAACTTATTGCTGAACTTCTCAAAAGCTGCCAATGCAGCTGCATCGGCCGTCCATTCGGGTGTCGATCGTTGCCCAAGATAAACCTCATCTGAAGAGTGCCGGGACAATATCTCTGTAAGGGACACACCAAGGAGTGTTTGGAGCTGGGAAGTGATTGTTCTTAGATAGACTTTGTCTGGATCAGACTTGAGCTCATCGTATGCGGGTGTGCCGACCTCAGGCATGAAACGACGGCTCAAGGTCGGGCGGTTTGGAAGGTAACCAGCAAACGGATATTGGCCAAAGTTGACGGCTGCATGGAGTGCAGAGGCGACCCATATGATGGTGGTGCAAGTTTGCACCAGGTCTGAAACCTTGTTCATCTTGGGCCACCATGGCTCATCTTTTTTGTCACCATGGCCCTCATTACGAATCTCGGCCCACCAGGCCTGGAGCTCAGGGTCTGTCTGGACTACAGCATCTGACGGGTAATAGATGGAGCTATAATCACGGACCCATGTCTCAATCGCGCCCCAGATTTGGAGCCCATCAACTGCATATGGGTAGTCCTTGATCAATAGCCGTAGGTTATATGGCTCGAACACAGGGCCGGCCAGACACAAGTTGAGGCCTAAAGCGAAAAATCTAAACGGGGCCTTTTTGTATTTAATATATTATAAGCAGCATTTATTTAAAATTTTAATTATATATAATAAAAAGAATTTACCTAAAATCTACTTTTTTTGCTTTTTGAGATGCAAAATTACTAATTAAATCTTTGTATTCAAGTTTGGCTAAAATTTCATTTTCAATTGATAATATGGCTAATTCACTTAATCTTTCTTGTGACATTGTTGATCGTAGATAAGATTTTATCAATTTTAGTTTTGAAAAACTTCTTTCTGCCGAAGCAACTGTTACCGGTATTGTCAATAATATTCTATATGCAATAAAAGTATTTACAAAAGAATAATCTAGTCTTTTAATATAATTTAGAATTTCAATTGGAGTTATTACTTCTGTTGGTAACATGTCTCTTAAGACTTTTAACTCTGAAAACAAATCTAAACCATCTATATCAGAAACCTCATTATGTTTCAAAACACATTCAAGATTAAGACAATATTTTTTCAAACTATCATCATTTAATGATTTTAATTTTTTTAAATCAAATAAAAAACAAAAAATATCTTCATATTTTTGAAATTGTTCAAACCTACTTTGAATTGAATAAATAGCATGATCTACTATATATAAAAAATAACCAACTTTAAAAGATTCTTCCGCTGATTGCGTTAATTCATCATCGATATTTTCATCAAACTGTTTTTTTCTACAAATTTTACGTCTTTCATTAAATTTAGGTTTTATATCCATTTTAGTTGCAATCTCTTTAGCTTCAGTAAGAGCTGATGTAAATCCATTTTCTCTATAGTTATTAAAAAAACTAATAAGATTTTTTAATTGATCTATAGCAACAAATAATATGCATGTCTATAGCTTGTAATTTATTACTAACTAAGTTAACAACAAATAATATATCATACCAAATAGTCATACCTAATAAAAATTCAAAATTTCCGATCTCATATATAGCTAAACTTTCAGCTTCATTTTTTGTTTTAGGGTCTTCACTAGTTTCTGCTAATTGAAGTAGAGCATCTCTAATTTCTAGAGCTTGAAATTTTATCGCTTTAACACTTTCAATACGACTTTCCCAACGTGTTTGTGACAATGGCTTTATAGTTAAAATAGATACATTATCTTTTATAATTTTCCATCGCTTTGTAGAAGAACAAAATAATGTATATATACGTTGTACTACTCCAAAAAAAGATATAGCTTTAGGACATGAGTTTGCCATATCACAAAGTACTAAGTTTAAACTATGAGAACCACATGGTGTGTAGAAAGCTCTAGGATTTGTATCTAATAGTCTTTTTTGTACACCTTGTTGCTTTCCTTTCATATTTGATCCATTATCATACCCTTGTCCTCTTATATCATTAATATCAAGTCCTAAATTTTTTATTACATTTAAAAGTTCATTAAAAAGCGCTCTTCCAGATGTATCGTCTACTCTTAAAAATTCTAAAAAATATTCTTCAATTTTTATTGGATCTATTGAAACATTCACGCAACGCAATATTAGAGTCATTTGTTCTTGGTGGCTTGCATCCGGAGTACAATCAAGTATAACTGAATAATATTTTGCCTCTTTAATTTTTTTAATAATTGTACTTTTAATTTCAGCTGCTAAAATATGTATTAATTCATTTTGTATATTATGTCCAAGATAATGGTTATGGATTTCACCATCTTTAATACGACGAAGATGTTCTTGCATTATTGGATCAAATTTTGCAATCATTTCAATCAAAGCTAGAAAATTTCCATTATTTTCTTCATATATCTTCTCATTACTTCCACGAAAGGATATGTTATTTTTAGAAAGAGTTTCCATAACCGCAATAATTCTTAAGAGTACTTTTTTCCAATGTTCTTTCTCTTTTTTAATCTGTTCTTGAATATTTTTATCGATTGTCTTATTTTTTAACAATCTTGATTCTAAATCAATCCAACTCTCCATATTCATAAAATGTTCATTTGTTAGTTCATGATGTTTAAGTTTAGAATTAAGATTTCTCCAATCTCTAGTTTAATTCGTAACTAATACACTTTTACTTGGTTTTGAATTAAACAACTTGCAACAAAAACAAAATACCAAATCCATCTCTTTTGAATATACTAGCCACTTTCTATCATACTTTTCTCCATTTGGTAATACTCTAGTATAATAGTTAGTAGAGAAATGCCTAGAGTTTTCATCCATAGGAAATTTTATATTTTTCTCTCTAATTGGACCTCTTTCTACTAATAAATCTCTTATTTTTGTATCTATAGTTTCCCATCGTCCTGGATCATAACTAATTGTAGAAATAGAATCGGATATTTCATTTTCTTTTCTTGTTTCTCTTTCTTCTAAATTTTCTTGAGTATCATTATGAATTTGTTCATTGTCATTCGTTTCTACCGTTAATTCATCATGGTTTAATTTTGTTAAATGAATCGGTTGTTCATTTGTTAAATCTTCATTCAAATTATTTTTTAAGTTTTGTTTATTGCCAGTGACAAATTTATCAAGAGCCCCTTTTTGAGATTGAACTAGTTTTTCTATTCCTCACATTTTTTGAAGTTTTTGAAATCCAGATTCATATTTTTTAGTAGACATATTTATGATTAAAAGACAATTATAAATACAACAAAACCCTTTAAGATTAAAGAATAATTAAAAAGAACAAAAATTAAAATGTTAAAGAACAATAGAACCTGGCACTATGACAATAAGAGAATTGATGAATAGCCAAGATGTCCTTTATTATTCAACCAATTCACCAAAGCTCTTTAAATTAAAAGTCACAGCTTGATCTGCAAAGAGAAAATATATTGGTAAGAGACTTGTTTAAGAGCATTTCTAGAGTCTCCTTCAATTTAAATAGTAACAATTCAACCCAAAAAATCCTTGTTAGCATTCATAGGGGAAAAAAAGATTAACACAATCATCTCCCGTACAAGTCTAAGTTGCTCACATGACAAGATGTCTATTTAAAAACATTTCTAGAGCCTCTTGCAATTTATACATATAATAACTAAAAAAAACTTGTTGTATTCGAGACCAGAAACTTCAACTACCAAGAGGATCTACATCTCAGCCAAGAAGAGCCCACATAACCAATGGGGCCTTAAAATTACTTGAGCCATTTGACTCTTGAATGAAACCAACCTCATCAGGTCATATATTACCAAAGGAGCAGCAAGTAAAGACTAAGGGAAGTACTTTAACACTCCATGTCAATAATGACCTAAGCTCTTTGAGCCACCATTACTAACCAACAAAAGAAACAATGAGAGAAAGCTCTAAGATCTCTCCATTCGCATAACTATAAACTACCAAATAACAAAAAGCCATAATATTGCTTCCTCAACACCAAGAAGCACAAAAGCCTCACATGGCATATCCATATGATACAACAAACCAAAAACAGTTCCAATTCTGCCTCACATGACTATAATGTAAAAGAATATGATTCACTTATTACATCGAACATCATAAACCAGTTAAAAAAAATATGCATTTAAGGTTCTCAAGATGGTTTGAAGTGCTCTTGTGGTTCTGTACAAAAGTTCAAGCCCTCTCAAAAACTTCCATCTAGGCCACATATATCATATATGGCTCAAGTGCACTGGAATCAATTAATAAAGGGCCTCTTTGGTAGATCATTCATTGATAGAACAAAAATGGTTTTCACTCATGTTGATTTGGGGTCATCTTGATTTGGGGTGCCATCCTGAGTCTGGGAATGAGTTGCAACTTAAGAACAGAGGCCGAGTTAACCTAAACTTGTCAAACCCAAGCCCGCCATGTATTACTAATCATGGTTAAATAACAATGACCTCATAATTATCAATGATGGGTCCTTTGTCCAAAGATTTGGCTTGGTTTTCTTTCAAAGTGTGAGGATTCAAAGATCTAGTGAACAAATCTGGTTTCACTTGGCATCAGTCTTATCCCCCCTTAAAGAAAATTGTTTGGTGGATTCATGGTTCAAAGCTCTGTATCCTTTTAAGGTAATAAGATTGATGTGTAGCCTCCAGTCTTAAAAATGAAGTGGGGAAAAGAGGTTTTGGTAGAGTTTCATCCTTAATTCATTCTTTATTATCTCAATTTTGTATTTTGGTCTCAAAATTTTTAATATCATGCACACCACCAGTTTTTTATTTTTCCTTTTTCCTTTTACTGGATTCAATCATTTTCAACTCTCATAAATCATAACATCGTTAGCCACAAATTTCAAACTCCCAACCACTGCAGTCTGCAGATTACAATTTACAAAAGCTTCTTACTCTCCACCAGACTGCTTTCACTAAGCTAGTTGCACATTAAGAATCATTGAATTCATGATGTAAAGAACTGCTTGGATGTTAGAAACACACTGCCATAACTCATAAATGAGCAGTGAAAGAGCATGCACAATTTTTTGGTATAAAAAATCATTAAGAGATTTTTTTTTTCTATTTATGCCTTCCAATTTTCCTCACCCTTCCAATTTTAGCCTTCAATGATCAATAAGATATTGATAGGCAATCTTAAATTCAACTTAAAAAAAAGGACTAAAAAGAAAGCATGGCAGTCCTATTTCTTAAGATTAAAGAAGGATAGAACCAAAGCAAATAAAAGATGAGAGAAAACCCATTTGACAAAATTAAAGATCTTATAGAACCCAGAATAGTGATGTTAACATAATGTCATAAAAACACGATTAATTGTTATGCCTCAAAATAAATCGCCAAAAGTTATAAAAGTGAAAAATCAAATTACAACCACAATACAAAATAAAAATAATGTATTTCTACTTGATAAGGACTCACTTCACCTTCAGTAAATTAGTAAATCATCTCACTGTAGTCTACAGATAACAGATCAAAGTTCCAAACCCAACAAATCTGAAGTAAAAAAATCTGAAGAATGAAAAAAAGGGAAAAGGTAGGCATTTCAAAGAAAAATATGTTTTCCATTGCTGGACAGGTTGAGGGTTTAATTAAATACGACATGGTGGTGGGACAATAACTTCAACAACAAAGAAAAAAAAAACAAGCCAAAAATCAAGCACAGGAAAAAAAACCCAAATAAAATAAAGTTTAGAAGTGGAAATAGAAGAAAATCAAAACCTATTACAAAGTAGAAAGTACCTGAGATTGAGAGGGAGCAAGCCGAACGAGACTACGAGAGGAAGAGAGAGCGCTGTGAGAGAGTAGTGAGAGAGAGAAGAAGAGAAGAAGAGCAGAAGAGAGGATAAGGGAAGAGATGACGGCAAGAAGTAGAAAATAGGGTTTGTTTCTTACGGAACTTAAAAGGGAAAGAATAGAATAACTTACCGAAATGGGCCTAAGAACTTAACGGTAACTTCATAGAAAACGGGCCTTTTACCGAATGGGCCTCAAGCGGCTGCTTGTCTTGCCTGTCGATAGAGCCGGCCCTGCTCGAACACGTCCGGTTCTGCAATTCCTCTGCAAGAATTAGAAACATCTGTTAGACATTTTAGATAGTATAATCGGGTTTGGTAGACTACGTAGAAATTTCAAATATTAGTTTACAATGGATGATTTGGTTCGGTTCTTAAAACATTGATGTGGTGCACTAGTTTACTTACCTCTTAATTAGATCTGCCGGAAGTCCTTGTTCAGTAAAGACCCAGTCCTTATAGACCACAGAAGACATCTCCATTGCGTATCTCCCCGGAAAAACCATGCTTTCAAGCACTCCATCGGCGTTAATGAGGATTTGCCGAGCTAGTGCATTGATATTCATTGTATCGCGATAGTGAGGATTCAAAAGCTTGTGGATGGGATGAATTACGCTCAATTGTCGATTGGTCGCAATCACAAATGGCTCGATCACCGCATGAGTGTTTAACCTACAACAGCAGAGGAGCCAATTGAAATGTTTACACTACAATCACAACCTTTAAATAACCCAGATGAGCTTTTTCACAGTTGGCCCCAATGCAGTTAGAACAAAGTTCAGAAACCCGAAACTCGTATTTGACTTGAAATTCAACTGGGTTGAGCAACTCGATATAAGTCGTTCACTCACTTGACTTGAAATTTCATTGAGTCGAGTCAGCTCGGACTAATGTGTCCAATTTTTTTGAGTTTTTAAACTGTAAATTTGAATAGAAATTTTAATTTTTCAAGTCCTACCAATGGCTAATAAGCTGATGAATGCCAGAATCATTAACAGCAACGTATGCTTTTGCTAGTTGCCATATCGAACCTTCAACCCCTTGATTGGCTGGTGTGAACACTTTATTGACTGCACCTAGATGCTCTCCCTCTGGGTGAGGCAAGCTAAGCTCAATTGCTACCGGCAATAAGGTCCCATCATCATTCAAGAACAGAATCGTCCTTGATGCATAAATCTTCGTGGATGTTGAGTTTATCCGATTCACTTATGGAATCAATGCGTCGTGATGATCCAAGATGAAAAGCTGCTTGTTCTTCAATGCCTACACCAAAATCAAGTTTGAATCACTACTAATCAATAATAATCACAAATCAAGATTAGCTATATGTTTGTTCATACATAAAAGTAGAAAAGCTTCACAAGGATTGGTTTAAGCAATCAATGATCTATATATGGTTCGATACAGTTACGCTGACTTTTAGTATAGTTAAATCTAAATCATTTAAACCAATCAATTAGAACAAACGTAATACCTGATCTACTGTTAAACCATGAAGATTCTTCTCAATATGTTCTGCTCTTATAGAACTGCTTTGATCATCGTAAGTGTTCAAATCAAGCTTGCTAGTAGGGGGGAACACCTGCAGATTATAAAGATCATTGCTATATTCAAATTTACCACAACCCACTATCGGGTTCCAATAATTTGAAAAACTAACAAATTGCCAAAGCACAAACATACAGTGAGACGACTAATGATAACGGGGTTCAGTCCTGCAAGCATTTCCCGTGCAAATTCTTCATCGGTCCTCCATGCAAATTTATCCTCTGCCATAGTAGTATTGCAATAATAATAATAAATAATAAAGAAGAAGAAGAACCCGTAAATGCATCAACTCAATTTGAGTAACTTGGACGAGTTTTTCAACTCAACTCGAATTGACTTGTTTGATTTTTATCGAGTTTCTAAACAATGACGTCGCCCATCCTCTTGTGGGCATTGTGAAGACAATTTATATACCTTGAATTACTTGCGGCACAGGGAATTTGAGAAGTTTTTCACCATCTGTTCGAAGTAGTTCCTTGATCATCTCCAAGGGGATCAAGTCACGGATCTTGTCAAGTCCAGGAATATCAGGCAATTGGATTCCTCCCTCATACAAATTCAGTACGTCTTGGAAGCTATCGAATTCATTCGGTGTGTTGTCAAACAGAGCTTTCAATTCAGGAAGCAAGAACTGAACAATTGATTTCAAACCATAGGCTAAGAAATCTGACATCTTCAAGTGTCCAAATCGCTCATCTCTTGGGACATAAATGTCTAGGCTTACAAGTGGCAATCTGCTCTCTGTATTTGGATCTGTCAATAGTATAGAAATTTTTAGAAATACTCTTTCGATTTTAGGAATAGTGAGACTAGAATAGAATGAGCTGAATGAACTTTTGATGTTATCATGGTAACTAAAGCTTGAAATTCACCAGTCTTTGTTGGTTTACGGCCGGTTCGTCCCCTCCGAGGATAAGGATAATCTTTTGATCCTCCAAGAATGGGTCGGGTAAAATTCGGACCCTTGTCTGGATCTCCCAAGTCATTGTAGAATGCATAATCATAGACTCGATCCCACTCCTTGAGCTCCCCTTTTCCATCCCCTCTGAGATGTAGAAGCTCTTCTTCTCTGTACTTGAGTAGTGGCTCCGGTGTGTCTTTAAGAAGGTAGCTCTACATCAAAATAAACAAATAAAAATTAGAAAAACTAAACATTTAAATGTGTTCCAAATGAATGAAATCCTAGCCTTCTGGTTATTTAGGATTGAGTGTTGAATTCTCGATGTTCTAATTCTATGGTTAGTTTGCTATTTTGAACATGCAAAACTTACCAGTTCTTGCCTCTATTTCATAGTTTAAAAATTTGAGAAAATTCAAACTAGTCATTTTGAGTTTTTACCCAACTCGATAGGATTTCAACTCAAATGAGTCTACGATTTCTACTGAATTTTTTAAGTAGAGTTCAAAAGCTTGACTGAGTTACTTGATAAGATTTTGAGTTTCCAAAACATGCTCTGTTTCAAAGTATGTCCAAAATTTGACTGAGTTACTTGATAAGATTTTTGAGTTTGAATTTTGAGTTTTCAAAACATACTCTGTTTCAAAATATGTCCAAAAACTTGACTGACTGAGTTAATAAGATTTTGGGTTTGAGTTTTCAAAACATTGCTCTGTTTCAATGTAACCTTGTGAGGATTGTCCGCCGCTCATCCTCAGATAAAACTCACTTACAGAATTGTTTTTTTGGTATGTTGTTTCAGTCACATCAATGATTCAGATCAATATATAACTTTTAAATTTAAAATCATAAAGAAGTTTTTGGATTGAAATTTTCAAAATGGACAGCAATCTTCAACGATCATGGGCGAAATATCGGTATGCTATAGTAATTTTAGCTTCTCTGAATAAAGAATACCAATCTTTTCATGTTAGGTGGGCCTAAAACTGAAAAACTTTTGTCTTATATTTGGATTTCAATCAAAATTGCTTTCTTAGAACTCATTAGCTTCACTTAACAAGGATTTGGGCCCAAGTTCCATAAATGAGTCAGCTCCAGCCCGCTGAGTTGGTAATGGGCCCATGATTACAACCTCAACTGCATTTCAATATCACAAAAATTTGCTGCTGGTTCTGCTACTGCAATGGGTTTTGGATAGGGCGTAGTGGGCCAAAACCCATGAATAAAAGATCTAGTATTTTCCGCACCAGGCCCATCCACTCCAGAAGATTTGAATTGATGCATTTAACGCAAGAACTTTTTGTATTTGTAATAAGAGATCTATTTGAGCTTAATTACCTTATTAGCAAAGAAGACGCGATCATACTTGTAGTTATCTGCTGGGTAGACCCATGAATTGCATATGAAATGGATGCGGCCCATGCCGGGAACATCATCCAGTGTCAAGTTCTTAACGTAGAACTCAGCGTCGTGCTGGTTCTTCACAATGACAGCCCCAGGTAGTCCGAAGCTCGCATTCCAGTTGAACGTAATGTTAAATATGGACTCTCCGGCTTGGATCGATGGCGATGACGTTATCCAATCTTCAAGATATGCTCCTTCTCCTACCTTTCCTCTGTTCCCATTTGCTGCAACCAGAACATCGATCAACAGAAAAATAGGTAAGTTGGATACAATCATCCTCATCATAATCAAGTCATTCTTGGGTCTAACAGCCTTAACCCAGGCCCACAAGAAAACCTGAAAAAGAATGGCTTTATATCTAATTAGCCAATTCTCATCTAATGTAAGGCTGTCAATGGGCTGTGTTCCGACAGGGCCCATATATTCTTGAGTCTAAGCTCAACTCCATTCAAAGCTGAGCTCTCAAGCCTTAGTCTGGCTCCACCATTTATTAGTGTGTCAAGAAACCAGCGGCTGAAAAATCGGCCTTGCTGAGGTCTCGTCCTAAATTTTTTCTTTCTCCTCAATTTTTTTTTTAAAAATCTCAGTGACTTTTTTTTTGAAAAAAATCATTTAAAAAAATAAAAAAGACTGTTTTGTTAATAAAAAATATAAATATTGGCCGATATTTCAATTATCGGCCAATATTCGTTCACTATGGGCAGGGCCATCTTAATACAAATTGGAGCCTAACGCAAAAAATTTAGATGGGGCCTTCTTGATATTTAACATATTATTATAAATAATATTTAATTAAAATTTTAATTATAAATAATAACGCCCTATCCCACTATGAACCGATCACACCAACACATCACAATTCACTACGTGACGAAAGCGTAGGATTCTCCTTTAAAATTCAAATCTTATAATCCACACACATCGGGGGAGAACTAGATTTCCAAGTACTACTATTATTTGAGATTTCCACCAAACTTTCAACAAAGTCTCCCTTAAAACTTGGACATTTGGAAATTTTATTTCCCTACATTTCTCTACATAATCACCTGTTAAGTAATAGTAAGAATATTTTCTCAAAAAATGACAACTTAAGTCAGTAAAGTAAAAATGGAAAAGTAGCCTCTAATTGGAGAAGATCCAAATCTAAATGATCGTCAACGTAAAATAAGATTGCATACAACTCTTGTACAAAGACAGAGAGTGACAGCAATTAGGGGCTGGCTAAAAGAAGGAAAAATTGAGATGTAATTGAACATGAAAATTAAGGCAGACATATGATCAAAACAAAAGGAATGAAAGAAATGAATTAAGAGAAGGATATTAAATAAGTAGAATTAGCCAAGATCAATTAGGAACTAAGGTCCTTTTTCTTGAAATCATTGGAACTTTGCTTTTGAAAAGAAAATTTCAAAAAGGCTTCTATTCCAACGTATCTAACATTGATAATAATAATCAAGATCTTAGGATTAAATGTCTAAATCTACATAGGTCGTGATAGGTTGAAAGCAAACAAAATGAAGAAACACCTTGGAAAGGGTCGGCTGGACAGAGCCATGTCCAAATTCAAGAGAAAGGAAAACATAGAGAAAGAGCTTAAAATTTCAAAGTAAATTCGTAGGGTTAGGAATCAGTTGTACAAGGAGGATATGAAATCATACACTCAAGAAAATGCATTTCACAATTGATTAACAATAATTAAATTAAAGATGGTTGGGTACTTACCATTGGACTGAAGATCAAGCGCAAGGAGAAGAAAAATTTCTCTAATCGCTGCAGTAAATTTGCACGTGAGACAGAGGTGAGAAAGGTTAGGCATGCCATGTGCGGTAACCTTTTTATGGTTTCGCAGTAAGACGAGTGAGGGCCTAAGGCGACCGCCTCACTTGCCTTACAGTTAAGACAGCCCTGGATATGGGCTAATATCGGTCGAAATATTGGCCGGGCCCACAACCGATATTCAGCTGAGATCTCAGCCAAATTATTTTATCTCTGGCCGATACGCACAATATTGGCTGAGATTTATATCCCGAAACCAATAACTCCAATAACACTTGAGGCACTCTCCTATCAACCGTTAGCTTTTGAGAGAGAGTTCTACCTCAAAAATGTTATCGAAGTCATGATTTTCAAACATATTGTCAGAGTAGGCTCCGCGTGAGTGGGCAGATATGAAGTTTCCACTTGAGTGAGGCTGAGTGCGAAGTCACAAAAATCCCACATCGATTAATTAGAAAAACCAATGATTATAACACTTGAGGCACTCTCTTCTCAACTGCTAGTTTCTTAGAGTCAGTTCTTACTTCAAAATTGATATTGATGTAATGATTTTCCAACGCAACTTTTCTATTTATGTTGGATAACATTTATAAATTTATTTTGAGATAAATTATTACTTAAATTTTATCAACAAACAATACTTGATGAATTCAATTTCACGACACTTCCAAGAAATCATTGCCACAAAATCCAAACTAAATAAAACCAGAAAAGAAGAAGAAAATAAACAAAAAATAATAGTGGCATTAAAAAAAGGCTACCAGAGTCTCCTTGTTGAGAACTGATAAGTTGGAAGGAAACTCTTTGACCCAAGAACTCGTGTATTCTATCGAGCAGAGATGCATGAAAGTCATTGAAATCCAAAACATTCTTCTTCATCAATGCAACTTTCCCTTTGATTTTCACATTTATTTCTTCATGTTTGTGACCTGCAAGTGCATCAATGATTCCAAACATGGTTTTTCTAATGAAATACAACCCTTAATGGGAGAACCCAAGAAAATAGAAGATGAAAAAAAAACCAGGAAGGAACTAAGAAGGCAGGAGGTGTTGCAAAGATGCCTGCTTTCGAGCATGTTAAAGCAGGTATTTATAGGGAAGAATGACTACTCACTGCCGACGCTCACAAACTTTATTTTTTTTACCGAGTGAAGGACAATAATAAATGATAACCTTTAGAACAATATAATTTAAATTGTTTATTAATTTTTTATTTAATTTGAAGGGTCAAAAATTTCTTAATACAAGAAGGAGGAATCGACCATAAAAATCAAGGAAAGAAATAATAAATAGAAAATAATAGACAAGTAGAGTGATTGCCTTAATCATTTATAACGAGATCAAATAAAGAAATAAAATTTAAGAAATTATTTGATATATAAAATTTTGCATGTTGTTTTTAAGATTTTGTAAAATCATTTCAGACATATTAGATTTTAGTGTCGTTGACAATAACGATATATATATATATATATATTAATCTTTTTGTAAAATTATTAGAATTATTAATGGACAAATAGAATAAATAATTGATTAAAAATTTTACATAATTTATGACACGAATCTTATTTAATTTATTCAATAGTAAATTTAATAATTTTACAGAATTTATATTTAAAATAATAATAATGAGATTATTCCGCCTTTCATGGAACTTTATTTTTCATTCATGGAGACTTTAATGGATGCCTTTCAGGGAACTTTATTTTTCATGGAGACTTTAATGGGTTGGAACTCTCAAGTGAAGTCTAGATTTAGACTAATAAAAATCAAACTTGTATTAGTTGATATTTGTCATATTTCAATTAAAATTTTAGAAATTCAATCATATTTCAAACAAATTAATTAAATTTAAGTATTTTAGTAATTTTATCTGTTTATAAATTTCAACCAAAATAATCAATATAATCAAAATATTAAATTTTGATTTTCAATTGAAATTTATACAAGCCTGCTTTTTTTTCACTTTGACTCAAAGAGGTGATTAACTTCTTTAATATTTATTTGATGTATTTTTATAATTCAATTGATTATATTTATTTAATAATTATTTTTTAAACTTTTCATAATTTAGTTGATCTAATTAGAGTAATTTTTATAAATTTGTATTCCTTGGATGGAGTTATTTTTTAAAATTATAAAAAGTAAAAAATGAAAAAATCTTTGTGCAATCCTTGACTTGTGTTCATGAATCATGATGACCTATCTGTCCATTTTGCTTCTTTTTTAATTCCATCGAAACAGGTGGGGCCCACCACATCTGTTTTAATTTCTTCTTCTGCAGCAGCACGACAATCATCGCTCACCATGTATTGAGAACGTGTTTCAGCTGAGGACGGGCCATTATTCTCTTCTTATCACGGACGGTTCACATGTCCCATCTATGGATAATAGATATTTTTTTTAAAATTTACGTGTAAATAATAAATATTCATAAATTATTTTATTATTAAATAATCAATAGGTACGTCATACCTTATGAAAGAACCAAAAATATTATTTATTTGATTTTAAATATTTAATTTGAATTTTATAAAAAATGGACTTTAAGTTAAGTTTAAGTTGGATCCAATAAAAAAAAAATCAGATAAAAACTATATGTAAAAATGATCGAGTCTTAATCAATAGAATTAAGTTCAAGTCATGTAGATATTAACTGAATTTGAATTTATTTGTAATGTCTCGACTTCGAAGTGGGTCCGGAACGCTTCTGATTTCTTTTTTTTCTTGGTAAACTAACCTCTAAGGCTTTTAAATGGGCTGGATCAAAAGTTAAGCCCAATCACACGTGTTCTTAATATGTGGACTTAAACACAGACCGTAAGTGTACCCACATACAAACACATAACATACGATCGCATAATTCTTTAAACGAAATATTTCATAGATAAATCAGAGTTGCTACGGAACACATAATGGTTTTACAAGTCATTACAAAATAAGTACCACATATGATACTTTACACAAATTAAAGTTTTCGAGAACCAAAATCAACAAGTCCCCATCAAATGGAAAATCCAAGGCCACGCCAAAGCTTATCCTTCCTAAGCTCGATATACAGGTTCCTCCTTCTCGGGTACATCTCCTGAAATGTGAGTAATGTGAGCTAACTAGTCCAGTGAAAGAACATAACAATGCAGTTTATTGAATATCATGTTAGTCAAAATCAATATTATCAACATAATAGTTTCATCATTTCCAAAGTCTCATCATAATTCCATAACTGCTGTCGTCCACCGTAATGCCTAGATACTACGCTGATACCAATAGTATTAAGTCCCGACACGGTCAAAATATTTCTTGCAACTACATCTCCGGCAAACCCCAGGTCGGTACTGACACACCCGTGGTCAGCAACTGTCGACATACCTGGTCCAGTAGACGTAAACCGACATCTCTAAGGCCAGTAATAGTTCAATAGTAAAGGGTATGTGAAAGCAGTTTCATCATCATAACTCATAAGTATCATAATCACAATATATGATAAACATCATAGATAACAATAAGCACTATTCACAATAGTGCATCATGTCTAGGCATATAAGTGGGTTCATCAAAACAGATCCTTGAAACCACTCATTGCACTAGATCCCTTTTAACCTAATTTACTCCTACTGCAGTGTTAAGTTTTCTCACCGAAAATGTGTAGTATCGTAGAATCTGTCAAGCATACAAACAGATATGCAGATAAAGATCAGTCAATATACATGGCATAACAAGCAATACATACTCATAGTATTTTAAATCTTGTTTTCCAGAAATCTCTAGGGGAAATGGAACTGAGTCTCTTATTTGGTTGCTAACTATTTTAATTTACAATAATCAGCAGTATATAATAGGGTGCTCAAGCCACTTCTCATATTGTCTTCCGGGCATGACCAGATTGACGTATTGAGTTAGGCCTAAAGGTATAAAATGCTCAGACCACTACTCTTATAGCGAGTTAGGCCTAGAGGTCACTCAGTGTCCGAACCCTTCTTTTCTACAGAGCGGCGAAGGAAATCGTACAACTACAGATAGTTATCAAGCTGAGTCAGCCACAGATAGAGAGTATCGACCTGAAAATGAATATAATAAGTAATACACTATAGCTGTAAGAGAAAGGGGTTAGTATCATTTTTAATTATAAAAAAGGGTTTAAACATCACATTAAAACCTAGGGTCTAATACATGCATCTTAAATCAAACCAAGATTCACAAATCAAAACTGGGTTTGTCACGCCCCGACCCGACAGGTGGGCCCGGAACGCGACTGATTTTTTTTTTTTGAAAGTAAGAATACAAGCATTCTTACTGGGCCGGATCAACAGTTAGGCCCAGCGGTTACACATCAGCCCGTTAAGTGGACTCAAACATGTACCATAAGCCTGCCCCAAAGACAAAGCAAAAACAACACAACAATAACATCCACTCATAATATGATCAAACAGATACTAACATTGATTAATCAATCATAACATTGTCTCAAATGGCAACATAGGCGATTACAACATTTAAACATAAATTAAGTACCACATCTGGTACTTAATACAAAAACAACGGTTCCAAGAACCAACAGAAAAATTAGGGCATTCCTCTCCGGGGGAATCCCAAAACACTGCTTTAGCTCAATCGCCCTAAGCCTGAAGGAGAGGGTCCTCCTCCTCGGGTTCATCGCCTGAAAGGTGAGTGGTGTGAGCTAACTAGCCCAGTGAAGGATAATTAACAATGCAAATTAAGTAGATGTAAAACAGGTTAGCAACAGTTCAATATCACATGCTTGATAGAAAAATAAGCATAATCTCAAGTAATATATCAACATCAATAGTCCACTGCCATTATCCACCGTAACGCCTGCCGACTAAACTGAGACCAGTATTACGTCCCGACACGGTCAAAATACATCCTTGCAAGTACATCTCCGGCTCTTAAACGTAGCCGATACTGACACCCTCAAGTCAGCAACTGACGACATCATGGTCCGCCCATGGTCCAGTAGACATAAACCATCTCTCATATGGCCGATATTGGTTCAATAGCCCAGGTACGTGGAAGCAGTCTTACATACACATACGATCAACATCGTAATACCATGATCATCACAGCACTCTTACCATAGTGCACCATGCATAGGCACATGAGTGGGTTCATCAAAATCGAAACCACTCATTGCTCAATATAACACCTGTTTACAAAATCTGCAGAGTTAAGTTCCCTCACCGTGATCGTGTGATTTCGCGGTCTCTGTCAAACAACATACAAGTGCACAATCAATATACATATCAGATACGTACATATACGTAATATTTAGAAATCACACGTTTTCCCACAAAATATCTAGGGTTCATGGAAATGAGTCTCCTACTTGGTTTCTAGCCTTTTTAAATCATCCACAAGATAATAATATAATAATAAAAGGGGCTCAGTCCAAACTTATATTTTCTTCTGGGCATTGACCAGATTGACTTATTGAGTGAGGTCTAGATCCTCGGGTCACTTCTCGGTTTTCTTTTGGATAGGACCAGAGCTGACATTTTGAGTAAGCCTCGAGGTCACCCCGTGCCTGACTATAGTGCCGGCCTGAAAGTGAATCACTCAGTTCCCGACTACTGTCGGATTGCAAGCGGATACAATAATATTTACACTATAAATAATAAGAGAAGAGGGTTAGTACAATTTTATTTAACAAGGGGGGTATAAATCATCACATCACATAATCTAACAAAATAATTTTTTTTTTTGAATAAAATAATAATATTTAATTATTTAATTATTTATTCTTTTTTTTTTTCTTCGGTGGGAACCAACATTTAAAATCATAAGCAACTATAATCTCAAATTTTTTTTTTTTTTTTTTTTGAATAAAATAATAAAATTTAATTATTTAATTATTTATTCATTTTTTTTTTCTTCGGTGGGAACTAACATTTAAAATCATAGGCAACTATAATCTCAAATAAATTTTTTTTTTTCTTTTTTGAATAAAATAATAATATTTAATTATTTAATTATTTTTTCATATTTTTTTTTTCTTCGGTGGGAACCAACATTTAAAAATATGAGCGACCATAATATCAAATAAAAATATTTTTTTTAAAATAAAATAAAATAATAATATATTTTTCTTTTCTTTTCTTCTTCTTCTTCCCCGTTCACTGTCTGCAACAGACATGAACGGCCGGTGAACAGTAAAACTGAAAATGGAAAATGGGCTATTTTCTGGACTCGGTTTTTATATCTGACCGGTCCGATGGATTCCTCCGAGAGTCCTCTTTCCACAGGAAGAGGTTTGGAACTTTGAAACTCAGTGAGCCATCCGATCTTAACACCGGAAGCTCACTGATACGAGGAATCCTAAAATTTTCCCTAAATTTTTTGAAATCATTTTTCTCAATGAAAACAGAGCCAGATCCAAAAAATTTTGATTCCAAATCGGTCGAAATTGCAAGGGGAATGCAGTGGTTACCTTTGATTGAGTTTCTGGGCTGAAATACGGATTTTCTTTGAAAATTTCCTCTAAGTTACGGGTTGAAAAAAAAACAGAGGTTCGGCCGGCTGGGTTTCAGAGAGAGAGAAGGGAGAAGAGAGAAGAAAAGCTGGGAGTTAAAACCGAAAATTGAGCCGGAATTTATAGGGTTTTTCGGCCGGGAAATCCAGCATGCGCGATGGGACGCGACGACGGTGAATTATCGGAAAATCGGGCAGCAGAGCATGCCGCGCGCGGCTGATGGTGCTACAGTAACAGCAGGTTTTCTGCTGTTTGCAAATCAGCCCTTCAATATTTTCTAAATTGCAAAAATGGCCTCATTTTGATAAAAACTGGATTTTTAACTAAAAAATAATAATTTTAGAAGCTCAAAAATTTAATCCAACCTTACAGATAGTTTGGGTTTTAAAAATCTTAATCACCATAAAAATTTCAGATTTTATCTCTTATTAAAAATCATTTATTTAAATAAAATTCATAAATTTTCACTTTTTACTTAAATAAAGAATTGTTAAAATAAACAATTTAGAAACATCATTTTGAGATGAAATGAAATATCTAGACCATTCTTAAAATGGTCTACCATAAAATACAAATTTCAAATTTTATTTCATTTTCAAAACCCTTTAAAATAATTAATACTCCCTTTCGGGGTTTTGACGGGCGATATTTAAATATCATTTTCTGAAAATAATTTTATTTTAAAATCAGAAATGTAAATCCTTCATTAAGGAGAACATTATTCACCAATAATATTCACAAAATTACACAATTTATAAAAATATACACGACAAGTGGTAAATTACCAAAATGCCCCTCCAGCTCGACGAGCTGAATCACTGAGTTTTGGGGCTCAGATCGGGCCAAACTTGGGTTTTCCTTGAAGCCCTAACCAAAATCTCTGAGATTAACCGGTTAAACAATTTTAACGAGCTAAAACTCGCCTAATCTGGGGCAGGGTATTACAGGGTTCCTCGGAACCAAGTACTATGACTTCGGAACTTCCGAGTCACTACCTATACTGGTCCACAGAACTTCGGAACATGGTTCTGTTGCTCGGAACGTCCGAGGCTCATGTCTCCGAACATCCGAAGGTGTTTCCGAACTGAAAAATAGAGAACAGAACTTTCGGTGGGTCTCGGTGTGTCTCGCAACTTGCCGAGAGAAGCTCGGAACTTCCGAGCAGTTCGGTCCTTCAGAACAAACTCGGAATGTCCCGTCCGCAGAGGCGGGAGAAACGGTTGTCCTCTGGACACTTCGGAACCCCAAACCAAAGCTCGGAACTTCCGAATGTGTCAATTCGGAGCTTCTGAAGTCTAACTTTCTGACCTTCCGAGAGTCGTCTTCCTCCTCTGTCTACAACAACAAACATTAACGGCAGCAAGAGAGTGAAATACGAATCCAGAAACAGTGGGTTTTCTAGGTTCGTATTTCACATCCAACTGGTCAGATGGACTCCTTTGTGAGTCCTCTTAATATAGGGAATAAATTAAGATCTTAACACTGAATTAAGACATCCGATTTTAACAAGAAAGCTAGGGAAACACAAGAATTTCCAAGTTTTTCCTTAAACTTCAAATTCATTTTAAACACTCAAAACTTGATCAATTTCACTTCTGTTTGATTCAAAACTTGTTAAAATTTAAAAATGAATACAATGGTTACTTTCGC
Organism: Chimonanthus praecox; assembly: GCA_022113865.1. Lineage (NCBI taxonomy): Eukaryota > Viridiplantae > Streptophyta > Magnoliopsida > Laurales > Calycanthaceae > Chimonanthus > Chimonanthus praecox. The sequence goes on along the minus strand of CM039089.1, from coordinate 68,331,159 downwards.
TTAAGTTCTAAGGTTGAAAATCAGAAACTTGAAAAATCTTCCCCTTAAGCTTACGGTGAAAAATTTGAAAAGCAGAGAGGGAGGGCATTTGCTTTGATTTTTAACTAGCTGATTCACACAGAGATGAATCCAGCTAAGAAGAATGGTAGATTTATAGAGTTCTTACCATGGCCAGGTGAGAGACACCTCACCGGCAGCCCACGGGTTGCATGGGGTTGCCACGGCCACGTTGAAACAGTAACAGTAAAAATTGTAGAAAAAAATTGTAGATAAGTCCTTCCTGCAAATTTTGCAAAGTTGAGTTTTGATCTTAATCAAATTTTAACTAAAAACATATCTTAAATAATGTAATCCAACTTAACAAAAATGTTGGGTTTTATAAACTCTACTCATCATAAAATTTTGTGATTTAAAATTCATTAAAAATCATAGATTTAAATAAAATCCACATTTTGACACTATTTACTTAATTTAACTTGTGATTAATAAAATGGTTTAAAACCTTTATTTTCAAAATTTGGAGAAATAAACTAAACCATCATTTTAAAACCTAACATCACATAATTTTCTCAAAATTTTCTTATTTATGAAATTATCTAAAAATATTTATTTCTTCTCTTTCGGTCTCTTTTCGGATAGTTTTAAATACTATTTTCTGAAAATAAAATAATTCTGTAATTATAAATTAAAATCCTTAATTAAGGAAATCAATATCATCCATTAATAATCAAATAATTACATACATAGAAGAAATGATATTTATAAATGGTAAATTATCATTTTGCCCTTCTAACGAGACGAGCTGGATCAACGAGCTTTCAAGCTCTGACTAGGCCACACTTGGGCTTTTCATAAAACCTTAACCGTAATCCTCAAAATTTACCGATTAAAGTATGATTTATCATACTTATTACGCTTAATTCGGGTCAGGGTATTACATTATTTATTTCAAAAAATAAAAAATGAATAATTTGACAAAAAAAGTGAGTACTTTTGAATTGATAATATTTAAGAAATAAGATTCTTCAAAAGTCAGTAATTGATTGCAAAGGGAATGTTCTCAATATATTTAACTTTTATTTGATCTAATATTGTTAAAATATTTTTTTAATAAATTTCATAAACATCTGAAGCTCAATAAAAAGAGTAGTTGGCTCTCGAGTGTGTCATTCTTATATTATTTAGTTAATTTTAATTAAAAACAATGTTCCAACATGAGTTGAATCTGACTTAGTTTACTTTTAAACCTTGTTTTAGAGCTCAATGATGCAAATTAGCAAGCATGTGACTGAAATAAAATTTAGAATTTAAAAGTTTTCGGATGTTTAAATTTCAGAACAATTTCTGAATTCAAATTTAGAATATGACAAATCTCATTTTGTTTATTCAACATTTGAATACCAATGTAAATTAGATAAGAATAAAAAGCAAAGATGCAAGGTCTAACAATACTACTATTAAATCTAATATGATCATTTATCTGTATTCTAAATATTAGGAAAATAAAATAATAATAATTAAAAAGTTAAAGTAAGAAAGTAATACTCATTTCATCTCATTTTAATTGTTATATTTTAAAATTTTATTTTTTTAAGAAAACACTTATGAATTTAACTCCAAAAATAAATAGATGGAGAGATAATCAAAATGAGATATCATACAATTAAATTAAGACAAAGAAAATAAAAATTTAAATTGAATTTGGCCTAACTAAATTTGAATAATCCTTACCTAACTAAATTTGAGAGATGTATAAGTTGTTGATATATCCTACATCTTTTATCACGTGTTATTAAAAACAATGTGAATGTGATTGAGCCCTCATCCAAATTGAATCTAACCTCTTTTTTTATTGGTGGTGAGTCATTCGAGGAGCATTGTGAGTGGTGGATGCATATACGTCTTAATTTGGATTTTTCTTTTGTTTTTTAATTTATTTTTTCAATTGAAGTATTAATGATTGGGGATTAGCAACTTCCCATACTTCTTCTTAATTAACGTCATTAAATGTAATGGTAACACATTCCCATCCAAGATCTGGGGATGTCAGTGGGTGACATTTACTCTCATGTTCAGTAAATGCTCGGATTGAAATGGGCAGATGCTGTAATAAGCTGTGTTAACGGGGTTGTTCTATGATTAAAATTTTGGGTAGCCATCTTGTCAGAGTTATTTGGTATAATTTAATATAAATTTTACTGTATTATTTACTTTGTCATTCAAATCGACTCTGAATCTTTTGAATCGACTCGTTGGATCACTGACTCTTTCACTGCTATAAATTGACTAATTGACTGGATTACTGACCGAAACACTGAAATTTATCTAAGACCCTTTTTTCATATAAAACAACAAATCAAATCAATGACTGGATCATTGATTTTTTTTTAAATGCTTTCTTACTGAAGTGAAAGAGTAAAATGAAAAATACCTTAAATTTTGTGTCTCATTACACAAAATACCCATGGGAGGATCGTGATGAATAAATAAATTATTACAAAGACTATCGTATTCTTAAAAAAAAAAAAAACTCTAAACACTTAATTTTTTTAAATAAATACAAGTTATTATATAAATATTTTATTTATTTTAATTAATTTGAAAGTGAAAATACATCAAATATATTAATCAATGTTAAGTATAAAATAAAAGATATCTTAAACATATTAAATTCACTTGTAAATGGGCTCTAAACAAGACTTATGCACTCGGGCGCAATATTTATAATTAGGTAATGAATTTGGCTGATATTGTAGAAAGATACCCCTCGAAACGTATCGCAGGCAACGAACTCATAAGTTTGGTCCGCACAGTGTCACGGCGGCGCAACGATCATCCGTCGTGGCCGCGATGTTGCAGAGCCTTAGGCGAACTAGGCCGCCGTCTAGGGCCCCAAGTCGAGTTCAAATTTTAAGTTCCCGCACCTTCTTTTATGTTATATATTTATTTCAATATTTATTTTATCAGCAATTGGATATGTGGCGCAGTGATAGTGTGTCTAACTCTCAATTCAAAGGTCTCGTGTTTGATTCATGATGAGTTCAAATTTTCAATTTTTTTATAAATTTAGACAAAAATTTTACTTTAATTAAAAATAACTTTACTTTTTTGTAATTTCTTATAAATTTAAACATAATTTTTCTTTAAATAAAATAACTTGGGGAGTATCCATGTTGTTAAACTTTTTGCAATTTCTTATAAATTTAGACATAATTTTTCTTAAAGTAAAATAACTTTGAGAGTATTTAAAGTGAACTTTAAAAGACTCGTTAACTCTATTGACTCGAATTCCTATCGAATTTAGTCAACTCAGATTGATTTGACCTTTTTTTTTCAAATTTTAAATATATAATTCTAATAAAATGAATTAAACACCATGATAAAAAAAAACATTCATCTTGTACTTTTATTTTTCTTTTAAAAATTAAGAATTGAGATATATGAAAGTGCATAACTCAAAATGCTGACAAAATTATGACCTAGACCAATAATATGATTATTGGTGATACCTGACCTAGACCTACCTAACTTAGACCTGATTTAAATTCCTACCATTAACCATTATTTTGATCAGCTCATTTGATGGTAATCAGTTCAATGGTCATGATTGTCTGATCAAAGCAAGTAACGGTAGTCAAGTTTGAATTTCAGTTGAAACCATAGTTACAAATATGGGTGCATCCATATTTTCAAATTCTCATATTTTACTGAAAAATTAACAGGAAAATCTCAAAAAAACATAATATTTTAAAAATAATAAATGAAAATATTAATAAGGAATTTTATGAAATTTTATGAAGATATTATTACGATATTTTCATTTACACCTTTTGACTTGATTTATCGAGAATTTATTGAGAAAACCAACAAATCTTGAGATATTAACTGCAATGGGTATTTTGTCTATAAAAATATTTGTTACAGGTTAAAACTGATCTTTCACTCACGAGAGGGATTGAAAATTTTCTACTGAGCCAATGGCCCTTTTGACCACGATGTTTGCTGAAAATTCTTATAAGATTGTAATATTTGTATGTTACCCCCAAACCCAAAAAGTTTTGCAGCAGTAATTTTTTTCTCTTGGGTCGTTAGAGGTTAGTAAACTAAAATGGCAGAGAGTAAAATAATCAATATAAATAAACTACTCGAGTCCACGAGTTTAAATAGACAAAGAAATTCATCCACTGAACGAACGGCTCATACCGTTGTCATTTTATTTCGTACAAACAGGTTCATATTTTTAACTTCTAGTGACTTCAGAAACTGAGTCATGAGATATTGAAAACCAGCAGCAGCAAATGAAGGCTTAGATAGAAATGCTGTTTGGAATTCCCCTGCCGGTGAGCCCACCTACACCGGTGTGATCCGAGGTGTTTGGATAAAGCAAGGTGAATGGGACCTTAACAGGTCCGACTCTGTTCTTCCACTTCGCATCATTGTTCATATTTATAATTTGATTTTCGATGTTGATCAACTTATTGCTGAACTTCTCAAAAGCTGCCAATGCAGCTGCATCCGCCGTCCATTCGGGTGTCGATCGTTGCCCAAGATAAACCTCATCTGAAGAGTGCCGGGACAATATCTCTATAAGGGACACACCAAGGAGTGTTTGGAGCTGGGAAGTGATTGTTCTTAGATAGACTTTGTCCGGTTCAGACTTGAGCTCATCGTATGCGGGTGTGCCGACCTCAGGCATGAAACGACGGCTCAAGGTCGGGCGGTTTGGAAGGTAACCAGCAAACGGATATTGGCCAAAGTTGACGGCTGCATGGAGAGCAGAGGCGACCCATATGATGGTGGTGCAAGTTTGCACCAGGTCTGAAACTGTGTTCATCTTGGGCCACCATGGCTCATCTTTTTTGTCACCATGGCCCTCATTACGAATCTCGGCCCACCAGGCCTGGAGCTCAGGGTCTGTCTGGACTACAGCATCTGACGGGTAATAGATGGAGCTATAATCACGGACCCATGTCTCAATCGCGCCCCAGATTTGGAGACCATCAACTGCATATGGGTAGTCCTTGATCAATAGCCGTAGGTTATATGGCTCGAACAAGTCCGGTTCTGCAATTCCTCTGCAAGAATTAGAAGCATCTGTTAGACATTTTAGATAGTATATAATCGGGTTTGGTAGACTACTTAGAAAGTTCAAATATTAGTTTACAATGGATGATTTGGTTCCATTCATAAAACATTGATGTGGTGCACCAGTTTACTTACCTCTTAATGAGATCTGCCGGAAGTCCTTGTTCAGTAAAGACCCAGTCCTTATAGACCACAGAAGACATCTCCATTGCATATCTCCCCGGAAAAACCGTGCTTTCAAGCACTCCACCGGCGTTGATGAGGATTTGCCGAGCTAGTGCATTGATATTCATTGTATCGCGATAGTGAGGATTCAAAAGCTTGTGGATGGGATGAATTACGCTCAATTGTCGATTGCTCGCAATCACAAATGGCTCGATCACCGCATGAGTGTTTAACCTACAACAGCAGAGGAGCCAATTGAAATGTTTAAACTACAATCACAACCTTTAAATAACCCAGATGAGCTTTTTCACAGTTGGCCCCAATGCAGTTAGAACAAAGTTCAGAAACCCGAAACTCGTATTTGACTTGAAATTCAACTGGGTTGAGCAACTCGATATAAGTCGTTCACTTACTTGACTTGAATTTTCATTGAGTCGAGTCAACTCGGGCTAACGTGTTGAAGTTTTTTGAGTTTTTAAACTATGAATTTGAATAGGAATTTTCATTTTTCAAGTCCTACCAATGGCTAATAAGCTGATGAATGCCAGAATCATTAACAGCGACGTATGCTTTTGCCAGTTGCCATATCGAACCCTCAACCCCTTGTTTGGCTGGTGTGAAAACTTTATTGACTGCACCTAGATGCTCTCCCTCTGGGTGAGGCAAGCTAAGCTCAATGGCTACAGGCGATAAGGTCCCATCATCATTCAAGAACAGAATCGTCCTTGATGCATAAATCTTTGTGGATGTTGAGTTTATCCGATTCACGTATGGAATCAATGCGTCGTGATGATCTAAGATGAAGAGCTGCTTGTTATTCAATGCCTACACCAAAATCAAGTTTGAATCACTACTAATCAATAATAATCACAAATCAAGATTAGCTATATGTTTGTTCATACATGAAAGTAGAAAAGCTTCACAAGGATTGGTTTAAGCAATCAATGATCTATATGGTTCGGTACGGTTACGCTGACTTCTAGTATAGTTAAATCTAAATCATTTAACCAATCAATTAGAACAAATGTAATACCTGATCTACTGTTAAACCATGAAGATTCTTCTCAATGTGTTCTGCTCTTATAGAACTGCTTTGATCACCGTAAGTGTTCAGATCAAGCTTGCTAGTAGGGGGAAACACCTGCAGATTATAAAGATCATTGTTATATTCAAATTTACCACAACCCACTATCGAATTCCAATAATTTGAAAAACTAACAAATCGCCAAAGCACAAACTTACAGTGAGACGACTAATGATAACGGGGTTCAGTCCTGCAAGCATTTCCCGTGCAAATTCTTCATCGGTCCTCCATGCAAATTTATCCTCTGCCATAGTATTATTTCAATAATAATAATAAATAAAGAAGAAGAAGAAGAAGAAGAAGAACCCGTAAATGCATCAACTCAATTTTGAGTAATTCGTTTGATTTTTATCGAGTTTCTAAACAATGGCGTCGCCCATCCTCTTGTGGGCATTGTGAAGACAATTTATATACCTTGAATTACTTGCGGCACAGGGAATTTGAGAAGTTTTTCACCATCTGTTCGAAGTAGTTCCTTGATCATCTCCAAGGGGATCAAGTCACGGATCTTGTCAAGTCCAGGAATATCAGGCAATTGGATTCCTCCCTCATACAAATTCAGTACGTCTTGGAAGCTATCGAATTCATTCGGTGTGTTGTCAAACAGAGCTTTCAATTCAGGAAGCAAGAACTGAACAATTGATTTCAAACCATAGGCTAAGAAATCTGACATCTTCAAGTGTCCAAATCGCTCATCTCTTGGGACATAAATGTCTAGGCTTACAAGTGGCAATCTGCTCTCTGTATTTGGATCTGTCAATAGTATAGAAAATTTTAGAAATACTCTTTCGATTTTAGGAATAGTGAGACTAGAATAGAATGAGCTGAATGAACTTTTGATGTTATCATGGTAACTAAAGCTTGAAATTCACCAGTCTTTGTTGGTTTACGGCCGGTTCGTCCCCTCCGAGGATAAGGATAATCTTTTGATCCTCCAAGAATGGGTCGGGTAAAATTCGGACCCTTGTCTGGATCTCCCAAGTCATTGTAGAATGCATAATCATAGACTCGATCCCACTCCTTGAGCTCCCCTTTTCCATCCCCTCTGAGATGTAGAAGCTCTTCTTCTCTGTACTTGAGTAGTGGCTCCGGTGTGTCTTTAAGAAGGTAGCTCTACATCAAAATAAACAAAATAAAAATAAAAATTAGAAAAACTAAACATTTAAATGTGTTCCAAATGAATGAAATCCTAGCCTTCTGGTTATTTAGGATTGAGTGTTGAATTCTCGATGTTCTAATTCTATGGTTAGTTTGCTATTTTGAACATGCAAAACTTACCAGTTCTTGCCTCTATTTCATAGTTTAAAAATTTGAGAAAATTCAAACTAGTCATTTTGAGTTTTTACCCAACTCGGTAGGATTTCAACTCAAATGAGTCTACGATTTCTACTGAATTTTTTTAAGTTGAGTTCAAAAGCTTGACTGAGTTACTTGATAAGATTTTGAGTTTCCAAAACATGCTCTGTTTCAAAGTATGTCCAAAATTTGACTGAGTTACTTGATAAGATTTTTGAGTTTGAATTTTGAGTTTTCAAAACATACTCTGTTTCAAAATATGTCCAAAAACTTGACTGAGTTACTTAATAAGATTTTGCGTTTGAGTTTTCAAAACATTGCTCTGTTTCAATGTAACCTTGTGAGGATTGTCCGCCGCTCATCCTCAGATAAAACTCACTTACAGAATTGTTTTTTTGGTATGTTGTTTCAGTCACATCAATGATTCAGATCAATATATAATTTTTAAATTTAAAATCATAAAGAAGTTTTTGGATTGAAATTTTCAAAATGGACAGTAATCTTCAACGATCATGGGCGAAATATCGGTATGCTATAGTAATTTTAGCTTCTCTGAATAAAGAATACCAATCTTTTCATGTTAGGTGGGCCTAAAACTGAAAAACTTTTGTCTTATATTTGGATTTCAATCAAAATTGTTTTCTTAGAACTCATTAACTTCACTTAACAAGGATTTGGGCCCAAGTTCCATAAATGAGTCAGCTCCAGCCGGCTGAGTTGGTAATGGGCCCATGATTTTAACCTCAACTGCATTTCAATATCACAAAAATTTGCTGCTGGTTCAGCTACTGCAATGGGTTTTGGATAGGTTCAGCTACTGCAATGGGTTTTGGATAGGGCCTAGTGGGCCAAAACCCATGAATAAAAGATCTAGCATTTTCCGCACCAGGTCCATCCACTCCAGAAGATTTGAATTGATGCATTTAATGCAAGAAGTTTTTGTATTTGTAATAAGAGATCTATGAGCTTATTGAGCTTAATTACCTTATTAGCAAAGAAGACGCGATCATACTTGTAGTTATCTGCTGGGTAGACCCATGAATTGCATATGAAATGGATATGGCCCATACCGGGGACATCATCCAGTGTCAAGTTCTTAAGGTAGAACTCAGCGTCGTGCTGGTTCTTCACGATGACAGCCCCAGGTAGTCCGAAGCTCGCATTCCAGTTGAACGTAATGTTAAATATGGACTCTCCGGCTTGGATCGATGTCGATGACGTTATCCAATCTTCAAGATATGCTGCTTCTCCTACCTTTCCTCTGTTCCCATTTGCTGCAACCAGAACATAGATCCACAGAAAAATGGGTAAGTTGGATACAACCTCATCATAATCAAGCCATTCTTGGGTCTAACAGGCTTAACCCAAGCCCACAAGAAAACCTGAAAAGGAATGGCTTTATATCTAATTAGCCAATTCTCATCTAATCAGGGGTTAGGCTGTCAATGGGCTGTCTTCCGTCAGAGCCCATACATTCTTGACTCTAAGCCCAACTCCATTCAAAGCTGAGCAGTCTAATCAGAGATAAAAAAACGCTTGGCTCGAGATTTCAGCATCTCGACCGATATTTCTCTCTTTTTCTTTTTTTTTTTTTCAAATATTGACCGAAATCTCACTCGTACAGATGATATATCTTATATCATCAAAAATATATTGAGCGTCCAAAACTCGAGATATTGGACAGACTCCACCATTTAGTAGTGTGTCAAGGGTCGAAAAATCGACTTTGCCAACTTCGGCTGAATTTTCATATCGGTCGAGATTTTTTCTCTCTCTTCAAAATTCTTTTTTTTTTTAAATCTTAGATGCTTTTTTAAAAAAAAAAAAAGTTGTTTTTTAAAATAAAAAATATATAAATATCAGTCGAGATTTATATCCCTGCAAGAAACTAATAACTCCAATAACACTTGAGACATTCTTCTCTCAATTATTAACTTTTGAGAGAGAGTTCTACTTCAAAAATATTATCTAAGTCATGATATTTAAATATATCGTGGCTCTGCCTGAGTGGGCAGATATGAAGTTTCCACTTGAGTGAAGCTGGGTGCAAAGTCACAAAAAACTCTGTTAATTAAAAAAATCAATGTATTTATATAACACTAACATTTTAAAGTGAGTTATACCTCAAAAATGATATCGATGTATTGATTTTCTAATACAACTTTTCTATTTATGTTGGATAACATTTATAAATTTATTTTGAGATAAATTATTACTTAAATTTTATCAACAAACAATACTTGATGAATTCAATTTCTCGTCACTTTCAAGAAATCATTTCCACAAAATCCAAAGTAAATAAAACCAGAAAAGAAGAAGAAAAAAATAATAGTGGCATTAAAAAAAGGTTACCAGAGTCTCCATGTTGAGAACTGATAAGTTGGAAGGAAACTCTTTGACCCAAGAACTCGTGTATTCCATCGAGCAGAGATGCATGAAAGTCATTGAAATCCAAAACATTCTTCTTCATCAATGCAACTTTCCCTTTGATTTTCACATTTGTTTCTTCATGTTTGTGACCTGTAAGTGCATCAATGATTCCAAACATGGTTTTTCTACTGAAGTAGAACCCTTAACGAGAGAACCCAAGAAAAGGAGAAGGCGAAAAAGAAAAACCAGGAAGGAACTAAGAAGGAAGGAGGTGTTTTTCAAAGATGCCTGCTTTCGAGCATGGTAAGGCTGGCATTTATAGGGAAGAATGGCCACTCACCACCGACTCTCACCAACTTTATTTTTACCAAGGGAAGGACAATAATACATGATAACATTTAAAACAATATAATTTAAACTATTTATTAATTTTTAATTTAATTTGAAGGGTCAAAAATTTCTTAATACAAGAAGGAGGAATCGACCATAAAAATCATGGAAAGAAATAATAAATAGAAAATAATAGACAAGTAGAGTGATTGCCTTCATAATTTATAATGAGATCAAATAAAGAAATAAAATTTAAAAAATTATTTGATATATAAAATTTTGCATGTTATTTTTAAGATTTTGTAAAATCATTTCAGACATATTAGATTTTAGTGTTGTTGATAATAACGATATATATTATATATTTGTAAAACTATTAGAATTATTAATGGACAAATAGAATAAAGAATTGATTAAAAAATTTACATAATTTATGACACAAATCTTATTTAATTTATTCAATAGTAAATTTAATAATTTTACAGAATTTATATTTAAAATAATAATAATGAGATTATTCCGCCTTTAAGGGAACTTTATTTTTCATTCATGGAGACTTTAATGGGCTCAGGGAACTTTATTTTTCATTCACGGAGACTTTAATGGGTTGGATGTCTCCTTATAAAGTGAAGTCGAGATTTAAGACTAATTCAGTTGATATTTGTCTATTTCAATTAAAATTTTAAAAATTCAATCATATTTCAAATAAATTAATTAAATTTAAGTATTTTAGTGATTTTATCTGTTCATAAATTTCAACGAAAATAATCAATATAATCAAAATATTAAATTTTGATTTTCAATTGAAATTTATACAAGCCTGTTTTTTTTTCACTTTGACTCAAAGAGGTGATTAATTTCTTTTATATTTATTTGATGTATTTTTATAATTCAATTGATTATACTTATTTAATAATTATTTTTCAAACATTTCATAATTTAGTAAATCTAATTAGAATAATTTTTATAAATTTATATTTCTTGAATGGAGTTATTTTTTAAAATGATAAAAAAAAAAAAAAAATCTTTGTGCAATCCTTGACTTCTGTGCATCTGTCCAATTTGCTATCTTTTTCAATTCCATCGAAACTGGTGGGGCCCACCACATCTGTTTTAATTTCATCTTCTGCTGCATCACGACAAATCATCGCTCTCTGTGCATTTAGAACGTGTTTCAAGCTGAGGACGGGCCATTATTGCACGGTTGACATGAACCCATTTGTGGATAATAGATATTCATTGATTATTTCCAAAAGATATTATTAAATAATCAATAGGTACGTCATACCTTGGGAAAGAACCAAAAATATTATTTATTTGATTTTAAATATTTAACTTGAATTTTGTGAAAAATGAACTTTAAGTTAAGTTTAAGTTGGATCCAATAAAAAAGAAATCAGATAAAAATATTGAGTCTTAATCGATATAATTAAGTTCAAGTCATGTAGATATTAATTGAGTTTGAATTTATTCATTTCAAAAAATAAAAAATGAATAATTTGACAAAAAAAAAAAAGTGAGTACTTTTGAATTGATAATATTCAAGAAATAAGATTTTTCACAAGTCATTAATTGATTGCAAAGAGAATCTTCTCAATATTCTTAACTTTTATTTGATCTAATATTGTTAAAATAATTTTTTAATAAATTTCATAAACATCTGACGCTCAATAAAAAAAAAGTAGTTGGCTCTCAAGTGTGTCATTCTTATATTATTTAGTTAATTTTAATTAAAACAATGTGCCAACGTGAGTTGAATCTGACTTAGTTTACTTTTAAACCTTGTTTTAGAGCTCAATGATACAAATTAGCAAACATGTGATTTGAAATAAAATTTAGAATTTAAAGTTTTTATATGTTTAATTTTCCGAACAATTTCTGAATTCAAATTTAGAATATGACAAATCTCCTTTTGTTTATTCAACATCTAATGTAAATGAGATAAGAATGAAAAACAAAGATGTAAGATCTAACGTAGTACTATTTTTTTTTTAAGTCTGGAGTTGTCCAAGTGTCGCACTTGACTAATCATCTAAAGTGTGTGAAAACCCCTTATTCATACACACTAAGTAAATTGATAGGACTCCACTCTATAAATATTTCAATGGAAAGTGACCATTCGTTGGAGCTCACATAGTTTGAATTCAAGATCTCCCTCTAGAAATCTTACTTCTAAATCAATTGGGATAACCCCTTGGAGTTTTTATTTATATCATAAATATTAAGAAAATAAAATAATAATAATCATTAAAAAGTTTAAGTAAGAAATTAATACTCTTTTCATCTTATTTTAATTGATCTATTTTAAAATTAAGAAATTAATACTCTTTTTATCCTATTTTAATTGATCTATTTTAAAATTTTAATTTAAAGAAAAAAACTCTCAAACGACTTATGAATTCTCTTTAAAAATAAATAGATAAAGAGAAAATCAAAATAACATATCATATAAATAAAAATTTAAATTGAATTTAATCTAAAATTTAAATTATCCTAAAATTTAGAAATCCTTACCTAACTAAATTTGAGAGATGTAAATGCCAACCATATATCGTACATCTTTATCACATGTTATTAAAAACGATGTGCATGTGCTTGAGCCCTCATCCAAATCGAATCTAACCTTTTTTTTTATTATCCTTTTTCATGGATTGGTGGTGAGTCATTCGAGGAGCATTGGGGTTGGTGGATGCAGATACGTCTTAATTTGGATTTTTCTTTTGTTTTTTAATTTATTTTCTCAATTGAAGTATTAATGATTGGGGATGGACAAATATTTTAATATTTTATCATTGTAAAAGCAACTTCCCATACTTCTTCTTAATCAATGTCATTAAATGTAACGGGAACACATTCCCATCCGAAATCTGGGGATGTCAGTAGGTGACATGTACTCTCATGTCTGGTAAATGCTCGGATTGAAACGGGCAGATGCTGTAATAAGTTGTGTTAAAAGGGTTGTTCAGTTGTTTTTATTTTATTATAAAAATTTTAGATAGTAATATTTTTATAGATATTTTGTGTAATTTTTATATGAATTTTACTATATTATTTATTTTATCTAATATTTATAATTAGAAAATAAATTTGGCTGATACAATCATTGTAAAAAAATATCCCTTCAAACGTATTACACACAACAAACTCGTAAGTTTGGTTAGTACAGTATCGCAGCAGCGCAACGGCCATCTGTCGTGGCCGCGATGTTGCAGACCGTTGCGGTCGCGACCCAGGCCCGGCCTTTGCCTCAGGCCAATTAAGTTGTCACCTAATGCCTCTAAGTCGGGTTTAATTTTTAAATTTTTGTATCTTTTTTATGTTATATATTTGTTTTAATGTTTATTTTCTCTCGATTTGTGGCCCATTGGTAGTGCATATGACTCTCAATTCAAAGGTGGCGTGTTTGATTCATGATGGATTCAAATTTTTAACTTTTTATAAATCTAGACATAATTTTTACTTTAATTAAAATAACTTTATTTTTTACAATTTCTTATAAATTTAGACACAATTTATAATTTTTCTTTAAGTAAAATAATTTTACTTTTTTGTAATTTCTTATAAATTTAAACATAATTTTTCTTTAAATAAAATAACTTGGGGACAATCCATATTATTAAATTTTTTGCAATTTCTTATAAATTTATATATAATTTTTCTTTAAGTAAGATAACTTGAAGAGTATTTAAAGTCAACTTGAAAAGCCTTGACAAAACTCGTTAGTTCGCTTCACTAGAATTCCTATCGAGTTTAGTCAACTCAGATTGATTTGACCTTTTTTTTTTTTCAAATTTTAAATCTATAATTCTAATAAAATGAATTAAACACCATGATAAAATATCCTATAGTTTTATTTTTCTTTTAAAAATTAAGAATTGAAATGATTAATTGACTCTATTAAAAGATTAAAATGATTATATAAAGGTTAATTTTTAATTAATTATTATTCTTATCATTTCTTTCAGAAATTTTAATAAAAGTGTAACCTAAAGAGGTCTCTAAATGAGGAAACTTAGTGTTCACTGTAATATAGATGGTTGAATGAAAATAAAATGGGTTTAAATTTGAATGTCTATTTTGTGCTTTATAGTTTATAATTGAGTGATAATTTTTTAATATAATTTTACTTTATATATACTTTTGCATGTCAACTTCTCTTTTTAAATACAATAAAATAGTAACAAAAATAAAAAAATAACATGTATATACAAGTGAAAATTATATTTGTCATAAGAAAGATTGAATGTATTAACTATCTTATCTATTGAAAAAGATATGTTAATTTTTTTTAATATAGTAATTTAATAACTCAAAATTCGAGAAGAATAAATTCTAAAAAATATTTTATTATAAATTTTATTTAGATGTTTATATTTTGTAAAAAAAATGTACTCTCATTATTCTAAATTAGTTGTTGTATATAAATTTTGAAATTGTCTTAGAATAGTTGTCTCATTTATATTAGATTAGTAAAAAATGTATTGAAATTTGATAAGATAAGATGAAGTGATAATCTTATATAGAAATTTTTTTTAAAAATATAAATATTTTAAATGAAATAATTAAAACGGGACGAAGGAAGTATGATTTTGGTGAAGGGTTCGCTTGAGACCAGTAAATCTGAGGGCCAGCGCTGCCGCGACCCTCGCGTTGCACCGGGGATTTTTCCTTCGCAGTCCATGCGATACGCGTGGGTTTTTTATCTCTTTCCATTCATTAGCTCGGTACTACAGGGAAAAGACTGGTGAGTTTTTAAAAATATTTTCTTCCTGTTGTTGTCTCCATTGAATTTTGTTTGTATTCGTGGCATTGAGATCCTTTTTGACTAATCAGGTGAGATGAGATGGACGAGACGAGATAGTGAGACACATGTGCTAATCAGTGTCGGCTATGAAATCTCAGGTGCTGTAAACTTTTAACATGGGGCTCTGTAATTAGTATTCCTCTATACAATTGTAAAATGTAAGAGAAAATCAAAATTTGAATCCAGATCTGGATCATAAGTTAGATTTGGATCTAGTTTGGTATTTGGATACTCTGTAAATATCTCTGAGTGGAATCGAATTCACATCTCGCATTTAGGATTTGGATTCCACTATAAGTTGCCATGCAAAATGGATCTAAATGGGTCATATCCAAATTCAACTACTTATCACTCTTCATGGATTACTCTTTGGTCATGTGTGAAAATTTAGACTTGATACAAAAGTAACCAAACCTGCATCTTTCAATGGGAGTTTGCCCACTGCTGCTGCTGGCAGTTCACAATGCAAAATGGATAATCCAATCGGCGAAGGCTTGTCGATTGTGCAATCTAATTCAGTAACGAAGCCATTGGTGGTAAGAACGGCAGAATTTACACCGCAACGGACTCCGGTGACCACCCGGTTTCAACTAAACAGGGCACTCTCCGTCATGCCGTCATCCAAGAAGATCCATTATGATGGTAAGAAGTTCTCCGATGCACGTCGGATTGAGAAGAACATCGGACGGCAATGACATCTCACTGTTCACGGCACGTCGTGTATAGATCGACCATTGATTTTTGTCGAACTGCCAAGATGATCTCATAGATGCTGTCATGGATACCACCTAGTTTAATCTCCTTCAGCTACTTCATAAACCATGACAAGGTAATACCACCTAGTTTAATCTATCTAGCTATTAAGTATATGATTAGGTTAAGTTAATTAAGAACTCGGCCTAGTCAATTCAAAACTTGATTTCACTCAGTTTCATCGTAATCGTGACGAGGTTTGTAACTGGGTGAGGATGACTCTGTTGAGTCGAGTAAGAACTCAATCTAATTGAAGAAACTATGACTGAAATCATCAAACTAATACTGTGTTTGGACTCTTATCTTAGACTGTTTTAAATTGAAAATTGTTTTATGAATGGCACAATATTTTTTTATTATCTTTCGTTTATTACATATGACCATATTCATGTGTTCAGCTGGAGAATTGATTTCCCAGCCATCAGCTGCAACTTACAATGTCTATTACAGGAGTGTAAAATTTAGCTTGTCCAAGATATCGACCGATATACATATACGGTTCGATAAGTTTCTCTCTCATCTTTTACTTTCTTTTTAAATATTAATATTTTATTATTATTTTATTTTATCTGAATTAAAAAAAATAAAAACCTAAAAAGAAGCTGATTTTTTTAAAAAAAATTAAAAACATAAATATCAGCCAATATCAGATCAATATCAGTCGAGATATCGACTCAGACCCATCACCATTTTGAATTTTTCTTTTTTTAAAAGACCGATATTAATCATATCAATCACAAAATAATATGTACATTTGATAAAATATATATTGATACGATGCTTAAAAATCGAAATATAATGTATCGATAGATTTCTTGACCCTTCTCTATTATACTTTGAAAGTTTGAAGATTCTTTTCCTTCATCATTGTACTTTAGGATGAGTTTTTAACTTCACTGAGGATTTTCTCATTAGATGATATGATGTTTGTGTTGACAGGTGGATCAAATTCTTTTGAAAAAGAGTATTGAAGATTCTTTTCTTCTGCTTTGTTTTTTTCACACGTCTTGTGGCCTTCATGTACTAGTGTTGTTTCCTATCAGCTTTTGTTTGAATGACCTCTGTTGCTGCTTTGTGTTTAAGAGCTCTAAGTCTGAAAAGCGTGAGAAATTATTTTACCTTTATGTAGGGTTATAAAAACTTAAAAATGTAATTTTTTTTATTTTTATGTTTGGTTTTTTTCTTTAATTTAAGGATGAACATCATTTACCAAAGAGAGAATTAATCAAGTGAAATAATCATGCTTAATTCTTCTTACAGTAATAATAGTCTAAAGTATTTTTAAAGATGATTACGTGGAAGCTCTATAGAGTGCAGTTCTTTTAAATAGAATGAGAATCGAATTTGAAACTCTTGCTTTTGAAAGTGGGTTCTCAGATTTTAATCCTTTGGGTTTGGTGAACGGTATATTTAAGAAAATATTTTTTTCAATAGATCTAGAGTAGCTATTTAGACACCTCTTAAAAAAAAAAAAAATGAGATGTTTAAATGTTATAAAAAAGTTCCATCATTTATGAAGGTTGTTTTTTCAATTAACCTTTTACTCATTTTATCTACTTACAATTTTCTCTATCGCTTCCTAATTTCTACTTTTAATTTTTTTAAAACAGTGCAAACAAAGAGAATCCAACAAATGTTTAGCCCAAATTTATTTAGATACACTAAACAGTTCGCCAGTCATCAATATAAAGTGATTTAACAAATGACCTCCTCAAAATCCTATCCCATAACACCAATTTAACCTAGTCAACCTACTGCGATAAAATCCATTATATGGAACTATGAATCAGGGTTATATTATGGGTAGCGATCCTCTTATGACTATTTTGTGTAACGAGACATGGGATTTAGGGTATTATCCATTTTACTCTTTCACTGTCGTACGAAAGTATTTAAAAAAAAAATTCAGTGATTCGGTCAGTGATCCGATTTGCTGTTCTGTATGAAAAAACAGTCTCACTTAGATAAATTTCAGTGAGTCAGTTAGTGATCTGGTCAGTGAACCGATTTATATCGCAGTAGAAGAGTCAGTGATCCGACGAGTTGATTCGAAGGGTTTGGCGAGCCGGTTCGAAAGGCAATATGGACAATACAGTAAAACCTATGTCGGGTTACACCAAATGCCCGTAGGAGGATCACTACCCTACATTATCAATCGATATATTGCATATTGATCGATATGTATCACTATTTTGGCTGGCTGATGCATATTATTGCAGCCAGGTTGTATCTGTCTATAACTTTTCTTTTAATTAAAAAATAGTTTTAATTGATTTTTTAGTTGAATTCCACATTATGTATATACTCTTATGTTTAGCGTTGCAAGTTGGGTTGTGTTAGGTTTATGCTAATTCACTCCAAAACAAAGGTCGTTAAATATAGATTTGACCCAACCTTTGATACCTAAAATGCCACTTTGGAAATCAACTTCGAATCAAGAAAAATACTTGAGGCCCAATACTAGGATCAAAGTGTAACGACCTGCCCCTCTGATGCGCTGCCGTTTCAACATCATGAGGTTCAGTATTATATTGTTCGCTTTGGACCTACAAATTGGGGGGGAGGGGGACGGGGCCGGCGGGGGGTGGGGTCTGCACGGTTTTCCATTGGGCCTGCACCATCACCGAGGCCCAAAACGCGTAATACTGTATTTAGGGACACCTGACCTTATAAATTCCTTAATTTTCACCTCAACTTTCGATGTGGAACATCATCAAGCCGCCACACCGCTCGACCCTTTGTCAATGTGTCTCTGTACCCCACACATTGACCATGCTCGACATATCGCCTGCCACCACCACCCTATACATCGACCATGCTCGATGTATAGCTCTGGGCTCTAAACTGGGTCAGGGTATTATATTCTACCCCGCTAAAAGGAGAGCCGCCCCCGGCACACATGAATCACACAGGACATGGACCCTCACAGTCCAAGTGTTGAATTGAGGCTCTGATATCAATTGTAACGACCCGCTCCTCCGATGTGTTGCCGTTTCAACACTACGACGTTCAGTATTATATTGCCCATTTAGACCCACAAAGGAGGGGGGGGCACAGTTTTCCATTGGGCCTGCACCATCATTGAGGCCCAAAATGCGTAAAACTATATTAAGGGGCACCAAGCCTTATAAATTCCTTAATTTTCACCTCAACTTCCGATGTGGGACTTCATCAAGCTGCCACACCGCTCGATACATCGACCCTTTGTCGATGTGTCTCTATATCCGACACATGGATCTTGTTCGATATATCGCGTGCCACCACCACCCTATACATCGACAATGCTCAATGTATAGCTCTGGGCTTTGGGTTGAGTCAGGGTATTACACAAAAAATCTGACATTTTTAATAGATTGTCAAAACAAACCCTAACGATAGAGACAAATATCTTTAATACATCTCAAAAATAGAAATAAGATAAAATTTCAAAAAAATGAAAATAGAGAGGTCTAAAATGAAATAAATAAACATTGTTATGTAGTTGCATTTAAGAGACAACTAAAATTTATAAGATATTTTTATGTAAATAATATATAACAAAAATATAAAATCATATGTGTAACGGAGGATGGAGAGCTTAGTGCCATTGAGATGGTGATATCCTGGAAATGTTTTTTCTTAAAAACAGCTTGAGTTTGGTGCCACTGTAACGGCGGAATTCTTGAGAGAAAATAGAGGTCCTTGACAGTTGTTGAGGCTCTTTCGGCCCACTAATGACCCTTTTCTGGGCCCAATATTTCAACAAACTGAACTCGAATGGTTCAAGGTTAGAAAATATTCAATTGCCATTTTTTTTTTCCTTTGGCATTGAGTAATGCATTTTTCATCGTAAAATAAGATTAAAATATAAATGATTGGATCCAGAAAGTTTAAACGTAATCACGACCCAGGCCCAAAGTAGAAGTCCACTATCTATTCAGACAGCCATGGTTCAATAGTCAATGGGCCATAACTCTTGCTTCAAAAACGGCTTGAGAAAATTAAAGGGTCCCAAGCCCCATATGACATAGGTTTTCTGGAACCCAAAGTCCATCAAACACATTTCATATCGGCCCATGATTTAATGATTTGGGATATCAGCCCCCAGCAGTTGTTCAACATGAGTAAATATATAGACGTTAGACTCGCGGTCTCGTAAATCCATGAGATTAGTCTCATGTCCAATAAGAGATGAAGATACCTACATTATCCAAAAAAAACGCTGGATCCAATTCAATGCTTTTTTAAAACCTGACTCATTCTCATCCTTTTCGTTTTCCCGAAAGAAGAACTGAAACTTGAACCTGAAATGAGTTAAAAATTAGAAAAGTCTTCGGACATGACATCCTCACCAGTCACCACCAGCTCAATAGTCTGAAACCCAATTTATTTAATAAAAATCATACGTAAATAACATTTACTTAATATAGAATTATTATCAAGTTTGTAATAATATCAAAACTAAAATATCTTGGGCCTGAAGAAAAGCCCAATCCTTGACAAACCTAAATATGTAATTAGAGTTTAAATATGACCCAGACCTCACATATCTAATTTAGAATGGGCAGCGCTTTCACCAGTTTAGGCCAACTGGCCAACCCATGTCTGAGCCAAGGCTCAGGTCCTTTAACTTCAAATACGGCCCAGGTTTATGTACCCTCAAGATCCAATCCACCCCATCTGATTAGAGGGGTCAATTGAATTTCCGTTCAAGTCAGGAAATCAAAAGTTAAAACTCAATTTTCAATTTTAACTATATTTTTTCATAGATTTTACTTATTCTTTAAGTATTAAGGTCACAATGACAAGTTAAATCCTTCTAACTCACCATATTCCATCTTAAACTTCTTCCTTTAAATTTTATCCATTTTTCATAAGATCATGCTTCTCAAATTTCTATTATTTCTTTAACGTATTTTATTTTTCTCCTTCAATATATTTGACTCTATAAGATTTTGAGTCAAATTCGAGTTCTGATTTTCTCTTTAGAATTATTTAACTCTCTAAGAATTAAAATTTGAGTCAAATACGAATTTTGATTTTCTATTTCGAATTATTTTACTCTAAGATTTTAAGTCCAATTATTTTTTCTTTATTTTTAGAAATATTTTACAAGAGCCGGTCCAAGTTTTGTTTTTTTGACTTACAGTTCGATACCTACTTTTAATACCATTTTATCATAAGCTTATGTTTTCTTAAATTTATATTATTTCCTCTAACACATTTTATTTTCCTCATTAAATTTATTTGACTCTATAAGATTTTGAGTCGAGTTTGAATTTTGATTTTTTTTATTATAATTATTTAACTCTATAAGATTTGAATCGAATATGAGTTTTGATTTTTTCATTCAAATTATTTAACTCAATTTTGAGTACAAATTTTACTTCTTTATTTTTAACTTCTAAGAATATTTACAGGAGCTAGTCCTAGTTTTGATTTTCTCACCTACCCTTTCATGTTTATTTTCAATTCAAAATTTTATTAAGATAAAGATTTCTTAATTTCCTATTATTTTCTTTCACAAAATTTATTTCTTTTATTCGAATTATTTGGCTCTATAAGATTCTAGGGTGGAAGATTTTACTAGCAATATATTAATATGAATTTTATAAATTTAAGTTTTTTTATAAGTAGTAATATGAATATGAGCTATATAAAATTTCAATATTAATTAATAATTTAAATTATATAATTTTGGCTTTTAAAGTTTAATAAAGTGTTTTTTGAGATCATGGTATAAGTATCTCAACTGAATTTTCTAAACATCTCATCTGACTAAATAGTAAAGTATACGTAAACTTTTCGGTTCGCACAAGCCAGATAAAGACCTAAGGAGAGTGATCCTATTTGTGTCGAAGGGTTTGATCTCAAGACCTTCCAATAAGAAGGAGGGAAATGATCATCAAAGGAACCTTTTAGGGTTAAATTTTAATGAAGATATATCATTAATTTTTTAAAAATTAAAATTAAAATGAAGATGAAACTTGATAGAATAAATATTTAATAGCCTCATTAATATTTCTTATTAAAAAAAGTCAAATATAATTTTTATTTGGAAAAGTGAGACAAAATGCTAGTTCACTTAATATACTTTCTCTCATTCATAAAAATCTCATAAAACATGTTATCAAATAAATTATAGAGAGTATCACACGAATAATTTTCCTGTGAATTCGATTATCATATATATATTTTTTTAAATAATAATTTATACTCATTAAAGTTTAAAAATAAAAAAAATTATATTATTTGAAGGTCAAATCATGTCTCGCAAGTGAAGCCTGACTCGCCTAATTCCTCCCAAAAACCCGAACGAAACGAGGCCACAAACCCATTCCTCGAGTCTTGACGAAGTCTCTCCCACCCGGCCTCCCTCCCCAAAACCCATTCTCCTCTCCACGAAAGAGAAGAATTTCAATCTCTCTCTCTCTCTCTCTCTCTCTCTCACACGATGGCTTCTAAGATCTGCCAGCTGAGGCGATCGATCTCAAAGGCTGTCATCTCACCCGCCCGTTCTTTCTCCTCTGCCACCAATACGATTCAAGCCACTCTCTTTCCCGGCGATGGAATCGGTCCCGAAATCGCAGAGTCCGTCAAACAGGTTTGCTCCTCTTTTTTTTTTTTTCCTAAATTAATCTAAGATGTGGATGCACTACAACAAACGCAATCCCTTTTTGTTTCTTGATCCGACCCAGAACCTGAGCCAATCCCCACCAGATTGCCTTCTTCTCCAAATGCAATTACAAACTCTTTTCGCTCCTATGCTCACTCTCCGTGCCATCTCTTGTTCGTTTTCTCGCCCGTCTTTCTCTCAGCCAACCATGCTTGTTCAGGTTCTGTCTTAGCCCCAACCAATCTTCGATGCAGTTCTTCCACCACTCCGGTGATGGCAATTGTGTCATCCTCGGATGTCTTGTCCCTTGTCCTTTGACATGAAACCAGGCTCTGTCTGTCTTCTATTTTCTGTTCCGGTCTCCGCCCTTGCATCCGCCCCAGTTCTGTGGTCACCTATTCCATCTTCATCTTCACCGCCAGATCCGACAACAGATGATGGGGCTTCAAAAATTGACTTTTTTCATCTGACCAACACCCTTCACTATATATATTTTGCAACGGTGTCCTAGACCAAATTTCTCATTGCAATTAAAAAAAAAATCCTTTCTCCCTCCTTTCTTTTTATTCTGTTGGTTTTAATTTCTTAACTGGTTGGAAGTTATGGATGGGTGTTGAACTCTTGTTTTGGATTGTCTTGTTTGCCTTGAAGGAGTTGAATCATCGGTTGGATTGATTGCTCGACTCATATAGTCGAGCCAATCCTATTGCAGCAGAGAGGGTGGCTGGTTTGCATGGCCGATCTTTAGTCTTGATACTTTCAACCCACTTACAAACACCCAACTTTACGGGCTGGTGATAGTCTCCTTGCTCTTAGCAAGAGTCTCTCAAACTAGGTTTGGTAGTCTATTACTAAACCAGTTTGTTGCAGCTTAGTCAAATCACCAAAGAAGTCTGGAACTTACGTGGGTCCATACTTGTTATGCAATTCCTCCTTAAATTGTTCCCAAGTAATAAACTGCCGCTCCTCCAATGTTTGGTGAAATTCAAAGAATTGATCAGCCTTGCAAGTCCAACTCATAGGGTTTTTCCTTTCGTCAAAGGGAAATCAAGTTTCACTAACTTAGGCAGGTAAGAGCTAGTTGAGCTATCATGCCCTACCCCGACACCTGAGTTGGGCCTGCCTCCTCCATTGCTATGTTAGCTGCTAGAACTTTCACTTTACTTTCGGATGTAACCAATGTCAAGTTGGTCAATTCTTGCGTTCATTGATGAAAACTTCTCCTCCATTTGTTTAAGAATCCTTTCTTGACCCTAAATCACAGAGCTAACCTTGGTCTCTAAGTTATTCAATTGTTGCTCTTCCATCCCTGGCCTTTATACCAACTTGTTGCGTGCTAACATAACACATCGAGTAATTTGTCGGGCGTCGGATCACAAGTCTAGGGTTGAAACTCAAGCGGGTTAGGACGGATTTTAATAAATCCAACCCATATAAAAAATTATTGAACGCAACACAAATTGCTGACCCAAACCAACTCGATCCGAATTGTTGACCTGACTCAACCCAAGTGCTCTATTAAATGTTTTGAGTGGGCCGGGTTGGGTCAATTTTAAAAAAGCTTGACCCAACCCACCAGAATTGCATTCGGTTTTTTTTTTTCCTTCAACCCAACCCGACCCTAATTTTAATAATGTAAAACCCAACCCACTTGATAGCTCGAGTCGGTTCATGCAGGTTGGGTTAAAACCTGACCCAAGTTTCACCCCTACACTAAGTCCCTTTTGGATGCAAGATTCTTATGCTTCCCCATCTTTGATTCTAGATCTGTAGAAGAAAATCTAAAATATCACAAGATATATGTAGGGAAAAACAACCAAGAGTGTTGGTTTTCTTCGAGGGAAACCCAACAAAGCCTCCAAATTAACGAAGTTAACCGATTGAAGATGTAATTTTTTTTCCAAACTATTCACTTAACCAGTCCCTTTGTACATTTGGAAAAAAAAACCTGACAATAGCAACCTACCACATCATGAGATCTTAGTCTTACTCTTGCTTAAGACTCAACTATTTGCACACTAACTACCCATGGTTCATGCAATAGTCCCACTACTTTATTTTGTTGACTCAACCCACACAGAATCTGCATATGCCCTGCAAACTGGGATTTTTGGAGAATGTAACAACCACCCAGATCTAATCCCACTGTCATAAATACGCACCTCCTCGAATGCCTATCTCAACCAACCCAGGTCATGTCTGAGCCCATCAACACACTTGTCCATGACCCTGTCCATGCTTGTCCACGAGCCTTCTCATGCTTGTCCGTGCGATTGTGCCCCTGTCTGAAGTACTGTATGCAGAGTTGTCTATAGTTTGCACATTTTAAGGTTAATTTAATTGGAGTATAAGTTATTTGTGTTTCCCCACCATTGGTTTAATGGTTCGTCACCATCGCTGCCATCCTCACCTCCATCCTTTGTCTCTTCCATCATCTTTGCCACCATTGTCTTGCCATCGTCGTTGCCAATGACAATGTCTGTCTATTTGTGGCTTGGCTTGAGCTATCTGTTTGTTGGATCTGATCGTTGTGGCAATGGTTTAGATCTTCTTTTTGCTTCATTAGGATTTTTGCCCTAGATCTGTCTACATCTTCCCTTGATCGCGATTTGAGCCATTGAGATCATCTGGATCTGTCGATCTCCCATAATGCTGATATTTGTCTCTTTATGCTTCTTTGCCATTGGATCAACTATGGCACGTTGATCTTATCTTGTACTATGCTCCATCGCATCTACCGTTACTTTGTTCGGCTTAATCGGATGGTCTCATCCGACTATTGGATCATCAAGTTACATAAGTTCAAACTCAAGTGGAGGACCCATTACAGTTTGAGAAGAGGGGGGAGGGGGTGTTAAGATATGTTAATTTAGATTATGATACACTGTGATGAGATTGTGCACATCTCTCAACTAGGTTGGTGAGATCATGAGTTATCGTTTGAGATAGTGTAGTATTCATTAAAGATCCATTGATGTACATTGTAAATTTGGCTCTTATTCAATAGAATAATATAGTGATTTCATTTTTTTTTTCTCATTCTCTAACACTTAAACTTTGAATGTTATTTCCCCTAAATCTCTTGGGTTGCATGTTGTTCGATACCTGTTTGTTATTGCCCAGAAGTTTATGACAAAATTGTGCTGATGAAGAATGTGGTCTTCGATATGCTTCATTTGGATGCATGGAAAGAATAGTATTTCCTGAAAACTTAAATAATTTTTAACTGAAAATATGGATTAACTTTTCTCCTTTGTCTTTGTCATTATTACTTTTGAAAAATCGTGATTGCTCCTTTTTTGCAGTTTCATTAAAAAGCTTTTATCTTGTTTGGTTAGATTTAACAAGGCTTTTAGAATGGCATGATTAATTTCAGTTGTGGATTATATGGCACTTGATAGAGATATATTATGGAGAATTCCAAATGAAGGTGTCTTTTGATGCTCCAAATCCGTCCGATTTTTTATTTCTCTAAATCAAAACTAGATTGGGTCGATGCTTGCTCGGATGCCTTTTTTCTTGGCCAGAAACTTTTTGTAACTTCTCAATGACATTAATTTGGGGTAGAATGTGAAAAGTAATGGTGCTCCCTTTCACTTGATGTCCAAGTGGTCCACTGAAAAAAAGGATAGACTGAAGGAAAATCGATAATCCAATGAATGTTAAGCATTGTTGGACTTGGTCAATCCAATGCTAATGTTTGGACCTGTTGACCCATTCTGACTTACACAAACCATTGGGATTAGCCCAAGTCCTCCAACAATGCTGAACACGCATTGCTTTCTTAGCTTTCAAAACTAATTATAGTTATCTATTCAATTTGATTTTGCTACAAGGTTCCTATCCATTCATAGATTTTACCAATCAACCAATTGATCCTCATAGTACAATGTGGGCCCTGCAAAAAGATGCCTGCTAGATTCTCATTTTAAGGATTCTCAATGAGTCTTTCTTCTAGATCCAAAGACAGGATTTAGTAACCTTTAGGGTTCACACATACACACACACACACACACAGACACACATGATAGAACTGAGTTTAATTGACTACATTTGGTTAAAAAGTGGTTATTTTCACATCCAAACAAAGCCTATGGTTTAGTGTTTGAATAGAACTCAAATCTGATATTAAGTGTCATATGCAGGTATTCAATGCAGCTGAAGTGCCGATAGAATGGGAAGAACACTATGTGGGAACAGAAGTAGATCCCAGAACCTCAAGTTTTCTAACATGGGAGAGCTTGGAATCTGTTCGTAGAAATGGTGTTGGCTTGAAAGGGCCCATGGCAACACCAATTGGGAAGGGCCATAGGTCATTGAACCTTACCTTGAGAAAGGAGCTTGGTTTATATGCCAATGTTAGGCCTTGCTACAGTATCCCTGGTTACAAAACTCGCTATGATGATGTCAATCTTGTTACAATTCGTGAAAACACTGAAGGAGAGTATAGTGGTTTGGAGCACCAAGTAAGCCTGCTTCTAGAATATGTTTATTTTGTTTTTGGAGGCATTATCTCATAATCTACAAATTGCTATTGTACATGCATGAAATGTGAAAATATTAAGATGGTGGACTTCAAAAAAAGATATTAAGATGGTGGGTCCCAATTTTGATGGGCATACTTCAGTCTCGTTGGGCTGATGATACAAGTTATTTAGTTAGATACAGAACTTTAATGGTTAAATTTAGAAATTAGAAAAATGAGTAGCATTTTAAGTACATTCGTGAAATATGAAAATATTAAGTTGGTGGGTCCCAATTTTGATGGGCATACCTCCAGTCTCGTTGGGCTGATGATACAAGTTATTTAGCTAAGTAGATATAAAACTTTAGTGGTTAAATTTAAAAAAATTTAATGGCGTCGGAAAAAAAATTAATAGTTCAAATTGAACAAATCAATGCTGATTAATCAAAGAGTAGGATGATCCCATATTTTAGGGCTGTTGCCTGTCTACGAGGAAGGCTATGATTTCAGATCAAAGTATATGCACCATTGGCAATGCATATTTCCACTCATCATGGTTTAAAACACTGATGTATGGCCCCAAAATGTCCAGCCTAAACTGTTTCATGATAACTGATGTAATGGTTCACAACATTATATTGGTCTCTGGAGGTTTTTTTTACACCTAGAAAATAGAAAAAATGGAAATATTCATTCTTAATGATTTTAGGGTTTTTTAGATGCAGATTGAAACAGAATATGATATATGGGGGGGGAGCAGACATAGCTCGGAATGGAGTTTAGGATTGTGGATCATGATTACTAAAAAGGGTACCATTAAAGAACAGCTGTGTTTTAAATCCATGATATGGATCGTTGTATTCTGGCGGATGATCATTGATTCTCTTTTTGTTATTAGGTTTTGTATTTTGATTCATTTATACTATTGTTTAACCAAAGTTCATGTGTAATACTAGGTGGTGAGGGGTTTAGTTGAAGGTCTGAAGACCATGATCACTAAAAAGGGTACCCTAAAAGAAATCTCTCTGTTAAAACCATGATATGATTGTTATATTCTGGCAGATGGTCGTTGTCTCTCTTTTTGTTTTTAGGTTGTATATTTCCATTCATTTATTAATCATTTAAGCAAAGTTCATGGGTAATACTAGGTGGTGAGGGGTGTAGTTGAAAGTCTCAAGATCATCACTCGCCAAGCAAGTTTGCGGGTGGCAGAGTATGCCTTTCACTATGCGAAGACTCATGGACGGCAAAAGGTGTCTGCCATTCATAAGGCCAACATAATGAGGAAGACTGATGGCCTTTTTCTCAAGGTTTGTGGATGTTAAAGTTCTCAGCCCTAGTTCAAAAGCCTTTTAACACGTTTTATGAAAGAATCTCACTTTTTGATTCTTTACAGTGCTGCCGCGAGGTTGCAGAAAAGTACCCCGATGTCACTTATGAGGAAGTAATCATTGACAACTGCTGTATGATGGTATGGTCTATGCATTTCATTTTTTAATCTATAGATAATTCAACATAGAACACTGTATAGTAGTATACTGTTCAATGTGCACCTAGTGCCATAACACAGTTATGTGTGCACCATCTATCATGGGTCTTACTTCAAACTATGGTCCAAGCACAAAAACTTGATGGCAAGAGAATTAACATCCTGGAGTGTGTTAGGAAATATATGTTGATATGTTTGCTGTACAGTTTCATAGCATAGTTTTACTTGATCTTCACTGTGGACAAAGACTTAGAGATGCAACTGTAACTTTGTCCTAGTTAGGTTTTGGTATTATTGTTATTCATTCCATGGCTTCCTCTTGACAGCTTGTGAAGAATCCCGCCCTCTTTGATGTGTTGGTGATGCCTAACCTTTATGGAGATATTATCAGTGACTTGTGTGCTGGTTTGATTGGTGGCTTGGGCTTAACACCCAGGTAGTTATCTATTGTCTTGCATCATCTATAGACCATTTGTATTGTGTGGCCATTAATTAGTCCCTTTCGGATAATGCAGCTTGAACATCGGTGAAGGTGGCATTGCTCTGGCTGAGGCTGTTCATGGTTCAGCTCCTGACATTGCTGGCAAGGTATGCGTTTGCATCATTTAATCCATCAAGATACGTTTCCTTTTCTTGCAAGTACATTCATGAATGGTTGCTCGGCATGGTGGGACCTAACTTTTTTCCTATTTTGATTTTCTCAATTAACTCTTTCCACAGAATCTGGCAAATCCAACTGCTCTACTTTTAAGTGCTGTTGCAATGTTGCGGCACTTGGAAGTCAATGACAAGGCAGATCGGATTCATGAAGCAATCCTCAAAACAATTGCTGAAGGCAAGTACCGAACAGTTGATCTTGGTGGCACTGCATCCAGGAGTGATTTTACAAAAGCAGTTTGTTCCAATCTTTAATTATTCCAAATTTTGTTGCAATGACAGTGTACCTTGCCTCCAATCCTGAATGAGTAGGCCTCACTTCTCTCATATTTGCATTGCTATCATTGTTTCTTACTTTACTTGCCAAGCTATCAGATAGAGATCCAAGCTCTGTCTTATCACCTATTTTTTAGGTATTCTGTAATAAACTGCCACTCTGGTATAAATGGGATGCCATTTTTCTTTTTTGGTGAAATTTGATTTTGTTTTCTGCAAATTCTCCTTCGCTAACTGCCGTGTTTTATTAGAAGTTTCATCAACAAAAATACTAGGGAAGGGAAAGGAAGAAGAATTCTATCAATGTCACTTCTCTAACGTTGTTGAGGTCTGGACAGGATGGTAGGACCTTGTTTCAAATGATCCAGTCAAGCTACCATGTTTCACATGCCCAGTTAAGCATGCAGGAAACAGATTAACCTCTTTTTATTTTAGTGGAAAATTTACGGCTTTATTTGTACCCACTCTATTTGTTTGAGTGGTTGGATATTCTCATCTTTTGTGTAGGAGGTCTTGCCCTCAAACCCTTGGAATGCCTAACTTAATCAATGGTGCTTGTGGGTGGTGTCCTAGATATGAGATATACTAATGATAACCACAAAGTGGGGTCGGCGTGTTTTCACATACTAAAAAAAAGTATGTGTATTTGAGAAAAAGGATCAATAGGATCAAGATTGATTGAATACCCCTCCCCCCTCTTCTGCTAATCTAAACATTGAACTTATTCATGTTTTAGTGCTGATACTGGCTCTCTGAAGTTAAGGATATGTTTTAGTGCTTGGTGCCTTGTTGTTTTTAACGGCTGCAAGGGATTTTCAAGAGACATGGGATCTAAATCTATAGATCTGGATCTTTGATAAATAGGTTTTGCAATTCCTATTGGTCTTTTTATCTCCATAAATTGAGGAATTTCTTCAGATCTTGATGAAGCTAAAAAATGTAAAGCGCTAATTACAGACACCTGATTTTTTTGTCTCTACATATCCATTTTTAGATTTTAGGAAGAAATTACCATTCTACCTTTGTGTTTTTCACTCATTCGAATGAACTGTCAGTTCATTTGGATGAATAATTAATTCGAACAAACGAGGAAGTTCATTCGAACGATGCTACAGCAGTGTATTCATTCGAATGAATGCATTCATTCGTAGTTCGAATTATGAACGATGCTACAGTAGTACATTATTTAAATAATAAAATCTTCTTTAAAATTTTAAAGTTATTTTTTAAGTATGGTGTATTTTCAAAATTTTTAGAATTGAATATCTGGACTAATTACAATAACCTGATAAAAAAAGTTTAAGACTTCAAGGTCTTTTGTCATTCTCAAATGTTTAAAACACCTTATTTGATAAATAAGGGTATTTCTCAGCTACGTCGAAAACACATTTGGAAGTATCAAAAGACCTTAAAGTTTTAAAGTATTTTTATTAGGTTATCGTAATTATTTTAGATATTTAATTTGAGAAATTTTGGAAATACACATTGCATAAAAAGTAATGGTCTATCTTTCGTATGCTAAGAAGAAGGGTGTAATTTTTTATTCAAGTTTACTCAATTTTGCTATATCATAATATAATTTTTTATATACATATAAAAATATTATATCAATTTGACACAATTGAATAAGAGTGTCTGGGTATTATCTTTTAGTAGACACGGGTCTTTTAGATTTTCCACTTTGTCCCTGCAGAAGTCGGTTCACTTTCCAATGAATCGATTCACTTGTCCGGTGCACCGATCAGTCAATAGGATGGGTAGCCTTGAATAAGAAAAGGTTCAAAGGGGTTAAAAAATAAGATTTTAAAATAATCTTAAAAAGGCTAGAGTATGTAGTAAAATTTAACATATTTATCAATTTCAAGTACATGTGTATACGCATTGTATCTTTCTAAATAAATAAATAAGTCGATATGACCCATTTAACAACTACATCATATTGGCCTGTATCGACCGATGTGGTAGAGTACTGACCTTTCACAAATTTGTTTTTAAAATCTTTTTTCAAAAACAAAAATTGATGTTTTGACTATTTTCCAGTTAAAATCTTGTATTGGGAATAATCTTAAAAAGGTTTGGAACCAATTTCTTCCCGTGTGAAAGATATTTGTCTATTTCAAACTTTTTTCTTTAAATTTGTCTATTTTGTGTTATTTTTATCATTTTTATTTTTTTTCTCTAAGATAATCTTGATTTTGGTTTTTTTTTTAATAATTTAATGAACTGATATTGAGTGTTTATGGAATTGACAAATTTTCAGTTAAAATCTTGTATTGGGAATAATTTTAAAAAGGGCTGGAAGCAATTTCTTCTAGTGTGAAAGATATTTGTCCATTAAAAAAAGAATTCTTTAAATTTGTCTATTTTGAGTTATTTTAAAAAAATTTAAATTTTTTTCTCTAGGATAACCTTGATTTTTTTTTTTAATAATTTAATGAAATGATATTGACTGTTTATGGAATTGAATTGAAATACCTCAATGAAATTCATATAGTTTTAGAGTGTTTATGTAATTTTTCTAGTATTTTTTTCTACAAAAATTTATGAAATTTAAATTTTATAAGATGATTTCTATTTTAAAGTTTAATTAATGAATTGATTTACAAATGTTTATGAAATTAAGTAAAGATTCTTTAATTTGATTGATATAATTTTAAAGTTGCTTGTATAATTTTTCAATATTTTTATAAAGTTAAAATTTTATAAGAAAAATGATTAAACTATAATAAAAGATACACGTCATTCTGACATTTAGAGAATATGAACTATATATATTATATAACGTCTTTCCTTATATTAGTTTGTATTTTCTATACTTTTTAATTGTTTAAAATATATTTTATTGATATCAAAATTTTGACTCTTGAGTCTCTAATATTTTATTAAAAGGATATCTTTTAATCAAAATATTCTCATATAAGGTTTTCTATTTTTTAATTTTCTATCTACCGCA
Source organism: Chimonanthus praecox (assembly GCA_022113865.1). Taxonomy (NCBI): domain Eukaryota; kingdom Viridiplantae; phylum Streptophyta; class Magnoliopsida; order Laurales; family Calycanthaceae; genus Chimonanthus; species Chimonanthus praecox. Next base: position 68,298,837 of record CM039089.1, on the reverse strand, counting down.
AATATGCAGTATTTTGATAAGAGAAACATCGCATGATGTAAATTATAAAGTGCCTTTTCATTTTTACCTGAGAAAATAGATAATCTAACAAGTTGTATTGAGCAATATTTAAAATATGTTAAAATCTAAAATTAGCCTAGGAGTTTTGTGCTCTAATTACAAAAGGTTTTATGTGGAGCTGATTTTATGATATATTTTAATTATTAAATAGTTTTATTTATTTTAAATTTAGATATAATTTAAATTGTATTCATTTGATGGTTGAATATCATCATAACAAAATATAATGATTTAATTTTGATATTTAAAAACTTAAAAACTAAAATAATTTATTAAATCTCATCTTTGAGATTTGATAAATAGTTTTTTTTTTTTCCCCTTAAGAATCTTATTTAGAAATTGCAGCTGCTTGTCAGCCACTCCACCGTCCGGAGGCGTGCGTTCTTCTTATCTGAAGTTCGAAGGGAATGCAAAAATCGCTTTCTGCTTCATCTTCTTCTTCTTATCTAAAATTTGAAGGGAAATTGAAGAGGATTGCCAAAAATCAGAGGCATGGAAGCAGCAGCTGCGGCTACTTCTTTTGCTTTTTCTTCTTCTCCTCTGCTGTATCGCAATGGCATCTCTTCCCCTTCTCGTTATTCTGCTTCTCCTCTACAGTCGTGCTGCTTCCAATTCCTCTCTCTTTCTTTTCCTTTCCTCTCCAGAAGAAGGACCAGAGCCCCCTCTTTTCTCTCTCTCCCCGCCATCCGTTGCTCCTCCTCATCCTCCTCCTTCACGGTCCGTCCCTCTTCCGAGATTAGGAAGAACCGGGTCGATTCCAATCCTCCAGATGAGAAGCTACGCGCCCTCCGAGAGCTTTTCTCCAGGCCCGGTATTGGAATCGATGCTTATATAATCCCTTCTGAAGATGCCCATCAGGTCCCTTTTCCCTCTTCCTCTCTGCGTCAGCTTCTTCTTTCTAGTTACAGTTTCATTTTATTCAATTTAATTATATAATTTATGGTTAGATTGTTTGGTAGGTTACTCAACTGGGGGTTAGCACTCAGCACTCACTAGTAGTGCTTCTTTGTGGATTACCTTTTCAAGTTACTTAATATTTTTTGTACCTTTTACGGCACTTTTTTTAATATAAATTCTTATGGATTTTGCATCATATTTTCAATTTTATTGCCCTTGATTGTGGTCTCTCTCTCTTTTATCTAGAGTGAGTTCATTGCTGAGTGCTTTATGCGGAGGGCCTATATTACGGGGTTTACTGGTAGTGCTGGCACCGCTGTGGTCACTAAGGAGAAAGCTGCGCTTTGGACTGATGGTCGTTATTTTCTTCAGGTATTCATCAAATTATTTTGGGTATATGCTATTGGATTTGAATGTTCTATTCTTTTTATTTTAAAGAAGAGAAATGCAGGGCCTGCTCGACAAAAGTTGATACCTAAGGCGGGGCCTTCTTGGTATATAACATATTATATGTAATATTTAATTAAAATTTTAATTACTTTTAATTAAAATCAACACGTATGAATCAGATATTCAAGTCTTACAACGATAAAATAAAGGAGAACAAATAAAATTTGAAGGACAGACTTAGAACGTAACATATAAAAAATATAAAACAGTAATAACTATATAATAACTCATATAACCAGTTTAAAAAAAAAATAATGAAAATCAATGGTTTCTCAGTTCAACAGAGATGCTTGGCATTCTAATTGAGATGGTGGCTCCCATTTAGCGAGAAACAACTGAGTGCAAATGGGTTTGAAAACCCCAAGCAAGATTTTAGAAACTAGGACTTGTTCTATCATTTGAAAACCCGTTGAAACCGAAGTGCCGTTTTCAAAACAAGATTTTAAATGAAATCATAATAAATCAATAGCATACAAAAATAAAGGGAAAATAACCTGAAAATTCAACCGAGGAGAAGAACAAGGTTTTAAAAAAATTACAAATTGAAACCTTTTTGAAATCAATCTCTTTAGGGTTTTTCCCTCTTTTGAAATCCTACACTCTTTTCAAGAACTGCATTTTGAATTTAGACCGACGAAATGAAATCTAAATAAAAGAGGGAAAAGAAAGGCACGAGAGAAAAGAGAGGTCGGTCATGGCTGATGTACAATTTGGTAATAAAACATAAAAATAGACTAACAAAGATAAGTAATAGTTTATCTAGTAATTGTAATAAGTAAAAAGAAAATAGAAAGGGATTTAAACTTCATTCCATTCAATCGGAAATGTAAACAGCTGGGTTTCATAAATTAAAGAAATATGGCATCGGGTGAGAGGGTGACAGGAAAAAGAAACAAAACTGAACAACAATTGAACAAAAATATATAAATACATTTATACTATTCAATAACTAAAAAATAGGCCTTCTTAAACACGGAGGCCTAAGGCGATTGCCTTTTTTGCCAAGGGCTTGAGCCGGCCCTGGAGAAATGATCAGGTGCAAGAGTCCTCACCAGTAACTACAATAAAGTCAGGTCCTACGTATCCATATATCCGTCATTCATAGTTGAAATTTGAAATTCTAAAATATTGAGCTTTTCCTATGAATTGTGGATATGTAGGACCTTACCTTATAATGGTCAGATCTCATGCATCTTATCATTTTTCTTTAGAGAATATGTTATTTGCTACAAAAAAAATAATTTGTTGTGTCATCATTTTTTTTGGTTTCGTCATTACTTCTCATTATGATGTTTAGGCAGAGAAGCAGCTGAATTCTAACTGGGTTCTTATGCGAGCTGGTAATTTTGGAGTTCCTACAACTAGTGAATGGCTTAACGATGTTTTGGCTCCTGGTTGCCGAGTTGGCATTGACCCTGTGAGTTATACACTTCCTCCTGATGAAGGCTAACTCTACATTTTTTTGATGTAAATATTAACTAAATGATGATGAGGTCTCTTTCCCCAATGATTTTATTATATTTGGGTCCAACATAATTGAAATTGATAGAAATGGTTTTGATTCTTATCTTGCATTGATGTCATTTTTATGTTAGATCATGGTTATGCTGGATGCACCTGTGAAGGGTTCCAAACATCAAACCTCGGTCACATGGTCCACCTATAGGCACGTAGAATATATGGGACTTTCGGATCAGTGTGTTCTTTTCTTTTCAAGAACTTGAATGTGTCTTGTAACATGCTTATTGTTGTTCAAACCGAGGAGCCTAGTTGAAAGAAAGCTTTAAGGTTCTATCAGAAAAGTAAAAACTAAAACAATATTTGGGTTCACAAATTCTATGTGCATGTCATTATATGTGTGGTTAATATGGATTTTCCATGAATGATGGCGTCAATCCCCTCCCCCAAGCCCCACCAAAGAATTGGCCTTGTGGTCAATCATAGCCCAGACAATTCATAGATCCCCTTTGAGTAGCTTTGACCTCTTTTAGGGAGTAGCTTTGACCTTTTTTTTTTTTTTGGGACTATGTTGCATGGGGTATGGGTGCAAGATGTCAAAATCAACAAACAAAGAAATAAATTTAGGGACTTGGCACCATATTTAAATAAATTCCAATTTAAATTTATTTTAAATGAAAATAAGGTGTGAAAATAACCCTAATAGAAAATACTATACTTTAATCTAAGCAATCAAGTGGCAAAATATCAATATTTTAATTATGATTCAAATGGAGAAAGATGTATTGATATTTTTGTCATCTTGCAAAACAATGTAAAAAATACTCCTTCTGTGGGTTGGTCTCCTCCTCCTTCTGGGCCTCTCAAGCTCAATTTTGATGGGAGTTGTATGAGGGAAGTTGGTCTAGCAGGTTATGGACGGATTATCTGTAATGATTCAGGAATTACTTTGCTTTCCTTTGCTGGTCCTCTTCATAATGGGTCTGTCATTGATGTGGAATTATTTGCTCTGTGGAGAGGTATTTTAGAGTTAGAAGAGCTAGGGATCCGTGGGAGTTTAGTGGAGGGTGATTCGAAGGTTGTAGCGCCCCTCCTTTTTCTCCCTAAATTTCAGAGTATTTTTTTTTTATATTAACAACTTGAAGAAAGGGGAGAGTGCCACGACGCGAGTCAAGTCCAAATCCGAAGATTCGACCCTTAACTGGCCCAACCAGTGTGTGCACATGGAAAGACTCCACATAAACCTAGCAACACACTAACTTACAACAATGCGGAAATATAAATACAAACATTTAAATTCATCATTCAATCTCTCTCAATCTAAGCACAGCATAAGGATAATCCCGAAAATATTCATTTCCCGAATAAAGGTTTAACATAATAACTCAAAATTCCTGAATAACATAACCCAATGTTTATTTCTCTAATAATATTAAAAATAACTCTTCGCCGTTCTCATCTTGTGCCATCCTCCTCTATGTATGACTGACGCTTGGTCCAGCCTCATCGTCTTTCTCCTTTCCTGTCTTAATTTCTAAAAAGAATAATATTGTGGGCTTAGTCAACGCTCAGTAGGATTTCCCATCAAAGGGGGTATCAATATGACATATATAAAATTAGGGAAAACATATACAATTCTTCATATCATATAATTCAGTTGAAATCATTCTCACCCCATATTTCAAAATCAATTCATAATCAATATATATATATAGCATTTGAAATCAGTTCATATTCATCTCATAAATCAATTCATAATAAACATACTTTTGATAACTCATTAAATCAACATGATGCAAATGCCATGGTGCATGAATCAATGCAAACCCCTCTCATGCCCATGCATTTCTTTCTTTCATACTTTCCATTCAAACAGTTCTAATCATTGGCCATTATGTCCGTAGCTTTCCTGGGGCATCAGATGGGAGCTACTACCCAATTCCTAGTATTTAACCGGAGTTACCGGGGGTATACTATCACCCATACTATCCTGCGCAGGTTTCGGGTCTCTCACCCAGGAGCTTTGAGCCCATCTTAATTGCCCAATTCATGTGTTCATGGACGCGGCCATACCGAATAGTTATGGTATTTCATATTTCTCATGTTAGAGTTAACATCCTCTAACCATTACCTCAACTTTCTGATCCCACCAGATGCATGCTTTCATGCTCATGCATCGATAAATCATTCAAAATATGCATTGAAATTAAATATAATTTCCACATACATAATAGTCATGAGATACATCAAGAAAGTAGGAAAACCTACCTGATCCTAGCCGATCAACGAATGGAGTTAATCCACAACTAGCTCGGTGCTACCGGGTTTGCTTTCGGTCCGTCTTTCATTATCCATATGTCAAGAACATAAATTCACATATCACTAATTTGTGATTTCTAATAACATATAAACATTAAGATTATTCATTATTTCCAATTTATCTAATTTTATATGTTCTACAGGAATTTTCTTCTTTATTTCAATTCTTATGAGTCAATTCTTCCCTTAACCATATAAATAGTAAATCCTATGCTGTCATAGCCCACTTGTAAATAATTTCCAAATGTCTTCATGAACTCATGGTTCATATTTTGGATCGGACGGGGCACTCTGTACACATCTGAAATAAGATGTGCAGCACCCTTGACAAATACTGCAGCTGAACAAATGTCCAGGCAAGCCTCTAACCAAGGAAGGTTTCCATAGAACTTTCTTTTCAAAACCTCTCTTCTCTGTTACTGTTATGAATTGGTTGCTGATCAGTCACAATCAAAGAGTTCCAATAGGGGCAGCATGTATCGATGCTGAGAAAGATAAGGTAGAAGGCACAGGGATGAATGGAATCAATTGTAGTTCACATTTCTAAGCATCTTTTGGGCATCGTCATAAACAAGTTTCTGGCATTCTCCATTTGTCCAGCATGTGAATAACAAATTATCATTGTAGTCCATGATGCATTGTCTCGTTGAGGCATTCTACTAAATAAATTAAATGCATCCTCTAAGTATACCAATTCCACATAACCAGGCAACAGCACACTATAAAGAGTAATTTCATGTTTCTTTCATCTATTCCAATATATCTGCAAGTGTTTTTCAAAAGTAGTAGCTACAACACTTGTATTTGTCACATTGCATTTGATATACTTATCAAGAAGGGGACCCATGACATAGGCATTTGATTCAAACCCAGCTCTGATCAAATACCCATGTATCTGTTTAAAACTGAATAAGGTTTCAAAAAGGACTCAGTTTCATTTGTTCTATTTGAAGGCCAGCAATTGAAGTGAGGCAGTCCATTCAATGTGGTTCTATGTCATTGAATTCACTTGATAATGTTATGGGGGAAATAGTAGCAATAAAGATATCATGCCACTGATATGATGTATAATTTCGGCACTGACCCAGTGGACCAGTCACAGTGCCAGCACTATAGAAAGCATAAGACAGGAGAAAATAAGGATACCATTGGTGTATTTATATACTGCCTAGCAGTTTCTTTCTTAAAAACAAACAACCATGGAGCTACTGAAGAATAGAGTTTTGTATGACTAAATAAGAATAGAACAGTGTATGGCTTCCAAATATGAGGAAATCAAGTAATACCGTTTGAGATTTTTGGAATGTAAATGGAAGGCCAAAATCAAATGTGTTACCAGATTGCAGTGGGGCATTTCATCAAACAGGTGGTGATTTCCCTGTTCCTACTTCTCTAATCAGCCATCACCCCTTGCAGCACCACGTGCAATGCCAACACAAATCCCCCAGTCTATGGGTTTGCTGTCTCAGAAAAACGGCTCCTGCTGCTCTACTGCCCACCGATCCTAAACTCCAATCCTCCTCGGGTCCCAAACCCATATCCAATCCAGTTTTTCTTGTCTGGGCTTGTAACATAAATGGTAAAATCGGAGGAGAGAGATAAAAAGAAATGGGTTTCCTTCCGACTCTTAACTCCGGCGTGATCGCCAAAACTTCCCAACTGATAATCCCACTTTGTTTATGCTCTCCATCGAACCCATTTCTCCCAAATGTATATAAGGTTACTTGAAAACCCAGTTATCTTTATTACCCTTTTTATAATAAAATGTTAAGAAAACTTATTAAGCATATCAAGAACAATAATTTAATAATAAGAAAACAAATGATCTTTTCTTCATTAATTCCGATCCCCTTTCACAATCCCAATTTATTAAACAATTTCAGGGATTTGAACCTGATTCTTGAATTGGGGATGATACTCGACAATTCTCGAATCGGTCCCATTTTTCAATCTATTAATCCGAAATCGTCCAGGGTTGATTCTAAATCACCCTAGACTCTTATTTAATTTTAAATATCAATATTAAAAGTCGAACCAACCTTTCTAGACGCTTTCCGTATTCCCCTTTTTCCTTTCCTTCCTCGCTTGAGAGCAGTAGCGCAGGGTGTTCTTAGTAGAAGATATGGGAGATAAACTTTTTGCAGTGTAAAGAAAAAGAGGGAGGAGTATTGTATGTATATGAAGAGGAGAGGGAAAAGGAACTGGCCACACTGCCGTGCGCATGTGATAGATGAGAGAGCCGTGCGCACACCATGAATGGGATAAGGAGTGTTGTGTATGACTTAGTCAACATGGCCTCTTTTGCCATTCCTTTTTCGCCCTTGAGTTCTTAGGGTATTACCTTTAAGTCCTTTTGGACGTGGCGTGACACGTCGTCACCCAATCATATTAATTAAATCTTACATTTAATTTCCGACCACAACCTCTGACAATTAATTTATCGATTAATTTTATAAATTAATCTTCCTCTTATTTTATCTAATTAATTGATTAATTTACAGTAAGTTCAATTAATTAATAAAATTTCAACCTCTTTAATATTTTTTAAAATTCGGGGCGTCACAAAGGTAGTGGTGGGTTGGGTGCTGGGTTCTCCTTGTCCCTGGCCTTATCTTGATAAAGTTGAGAGGATTCGTCATGCTATTGCCAGCTTTGATTTTAAGATTGCTTGGGTTCTGCCGTCGGCAAACTCCGCTGCTGATTCTATGGCTAGACAAGGGGTGTGTTTAAATGAGGAAATTGTTAATAGATTGATGTAATTTGGCTGTTTTTGTTTGGGAGGGCATCTCCTTGATGCCCTTCCTCTTTGTATCCTTTTGCTCTATTAAGGAAGTTACCTTTAAAAAAAAAAACAATGTCAAAAGTCCTTAGAAGAGTCCATCGAGAACCCATTGAAAGTTTGACACAGGTGTTGACACATTTTGAAGAGTCCATTATAACATAGTTTTGGGATAATTTATCAACACCTTCTCTTTTGGTCTTTGACATTTAACTTTATAATGTTAAGAATATTTATAATCGCTTGAAGACGTAATTCCCAACTTTCTTGTGTTAATCATTGTATGGCTGTTTTGTCCCTTGATCTTGAAAACTAGTGTTAAATTAAGAGTTATCAGTCCATCAAGAACCCATTGAGAGTTTGACACTGGTGCTCACACATTTTGAAGAGTCCATTATAACATAGTTTTGGGATAACTTATCAAAACCTTCTCTTTTGGTCTTTTGGCATTTAACTTCATAATGTTGAGAAATATTTATAAGCTCTTGAAGATCTAAATTCCCGACTTTTCGTGTGTTAATCATTGTATGGCTGTTTTGTCCCTTGATCTTGAAAGCTAGTGTTAAATTAGGAATTATCAGTCGAGGTATATTTTGTCGGTCATCACGCCTACCAGTAATCTCAGTTATTTGGCCATACTAAATTATCCATTTCATGGCCCTAGATCAGATGGTTAGATGTTATCAACGTGGTTGCTTTTTGTGTGCAACTGATCCAAAATCCTTTCTTGTATTTACAATTGCAAACTTGAAGTCTCTCAAGAGTTTTCCAATTAGGGAAATTGTTTACCAAAGTGAACATCTTCAATATGAGCCACTTTCTCCTACATGACAGTCTTAAGTTCCAAAGTCTCAGTGATCATTACCACCATCATCATTGAACCTGATCCATCTATTCAGATCAGTTTTGAGTGATTCTTTTTTCACTTGTCCCTATTTAGGGCATATTTAAAGCTTTAGCATTAGCATCTTAGTATTGATTTTTCAGTTATAATTCTGCAAATACTTTTTCCTTATTTAGTCTCTTTAGACATTTTTTTTTAAATTGCTTCAACTTTTGCATTGTCTTATGCCATCCCTTCTTTAATTTTTTGAAGGAAGCAGTTTCTTTTTTCTCATAATGCTGCAGAGGAACTGAAAGAGGCCATTTCCAAGAAAAATCATGAACTTGTTTATCTATATGATATTAATCTTGTGGATGAGATTTGGAAAGAGTCGAGGTCCAAGCCTCCCATGAAACCAGTTAGAGTGCATGAACTCAAGTATGCAGGTGTTGATGTCTTATCAAAACTGTCTTCTATAAGATCTGAGCTCACTGCTGCTGATTCTACAGCCATTGTTGTTTCCATGCTTGATGAAGTTGCCTGGTTATTGAACTTGGTAATTATTTTTTCACAGATTAGCTTGCTTGTAATGCTAAATTAGGATGACATTGACTGGCAAGTGCACAAACTGTCAATTGATTACAAAAGAGTTCTTAAAGCAAAAGAACCTGGCTATATTCTTGAGAATTGTCTCTTCCAGGTTGGATTTACATAGTTGCATCATTTCAATCTATGCATCAAATTAGGATAATGATCCGTGCACCATGAGTTTTCGCCATAGTGGACCACCCTTAAGAGGAAAAGACCATTTTATCCTCTTTTTGAAAGAGGAACAGAGAAGAAGAAAAGTAATGGTAAAATGGTCTTTTCCTTTTAAAGGTGGTGCACCATGGTGAAAACTCATGGTGCATGGATCACTACCCATCAAATTAATCTATCTAATGTATCCATAAGGTGTGTAAATTGGCATAAACACAAATCGACCATGGATAGAGAACTGGTTTAGCATGCTAAACTGCTAACACATCGCAATTGTTATATTAAAATGTGATTGAAGTATTTACTCTCTTATAGAAGTTGTAATTTATTATTATACACTCCATGGTTCAAAATTCAGGACATCTGTCATTGGGTTGAAAAGCAGTTGGTTGACCCAACAACTTAAGAAAATAATTTTCATTGTAAGTATTGATGAAATAGTGAAAAATATCGAGAATGTTGCGAATGAAAGTGCTGCTCCACTTTTTCCTCTTTCTTTCTCGTTATATTGATTTAACCTAATATAGACCTAAAAGGGTCATTGTGAACACTTTGGTCGTGTTTCGGATGTCCAACCCATTAACCTGGTACACAACATGGTTGAGTCAATTGAGTGCTATAATGCCCAGACACTTCAAAGTGGCAAAAATTCCTGCTTCTTTTGATCATGTTGTGTTGGATGCTCTTGCCATATCGTGTGCTCTTGCTGTATCCATGACAATTTTCTACATTGCCCCACTTTGTTTTTGAATAATGATAATGGCACTCACCCACAAGTGAGCATACATCAATCCACACATATATACACAAATCCTGTGTGAACATCTTTCTGTAAGAATGAAACCTGTTCGAGTCCTAGAGGTGTAAATTGGGGGAGTCTTGTGTGGGTGTGGGGCGTTCTCCTGAGGGGTTTAGGGTGGCCCTTGCCTCGTGGTTCCCCTCAGTTATCAAAAAAAAAGAGAAAAGAATGAAACCTGTCGAAAGGCCACCTGTACTTGCTCAACTACTTCGGAACAATCTCAATATTATACAAATAAACAGAAGTGATCAAATAAAAATATGTCAAGAAAATCTGATACAGAATTGGTTAGAGGGTTATTTGTATGAGACTTTTCAATTCAAAATTTCCATTTGATTTCCATTTTTTTTTTGGTTTGCAGAGAGGAAATGATGTTCCAAATTCACCTGTTTCCTATGCATACTTAATTGTGGAGGTTGGAGGTGCAAAGTTGTTTCTTGACGAGTCAAAAGTAACTCCTGAAGTGATGACCCACTTGAGGCAGTCAGGGGTAGAATTGCGTCCATATGAAGCCATTCTTTCTGAAATTGAGAGGTAGTTTGCATGCCTGAAAAATTTACTTTCAACTTTTGGATCACCTAGAGCTATGAGAGAAGCTCTGATATATGATTATGTTGGGCTATTTGTGTGCAGATTTAGTGCTGACTAGAGCATTTTTTTTCACATTTGTTTGTGTATGCATTTTACCCTTTTTTTTTTGTTTTTTAAAAGGTTCATATGTTAATAGATAGAGAGGCACCAAAGGTGCAAGTACATAGTGAGAAAGAAAAAATAAACATGATAATAACCCTGTTATTGTTTGGTCACTATTTCTTACCTATTAGATCATCTTCATGATCATAACCCCTTATCAGCCTTTTGAATTCTCCCTCTCAACTCTATGCTACCAGAAACCATATACTCTGTTACTCCACTAGCTATCATGTAATTTATCCCCTTGGTCTAAATTGTTGATGGCCTTCCTCTTCTCCATTACTCCACAAGTTGTTAAATGTACACTTGGCGCATGCTTTACTGATCCAAACTGTTAATAATAGTGGGCTTTGTCATAGATGTACACAGAATGGGTGGACTTGGGGAGAATGCTCTAAGATTAATCTCTCCAAACTGTTGATTTGATGGGCATGACATGATAATAGAGAGTAGGGTTCACAATTTAATCATCTAAACTGACTTGTTGATGGCCCCTGTTTTGGATTGCCTATACACATCAATAAATTGGGGATTGTGCATGCGCACTGTTACAGGTGTTTACCTACTCTCGACAACCATCAGATCAGAATGAAAGCCCACATTATACCCGTTGGATTAGATATTCCCAGATCAAATCCAATTTGAGCCTTCAAACTTTTTTTTTTTTCCTTTTTCACTTCAGCGTTTTTTTTTCTTTAGATGAAGTTCAAGAGATCCGTGCCAAAAATGGAACCATGGAAAATGTAACACATTGGATGCAAAGATATAGGTGGGTAGCATGGTGATTTGAAATAAATAATCAGTGACAATTATTATAAGCTAATATGATCATCCAATAGTTGGATCTCTCAGTTGGATCAGAATGGTTGTTTAACTAGTTGAGCATGCTCTAAGATGTCAATGCAAGCTTTAAAAATTGGTTATATGTATTATTTCATATATGCTAGGAATACTATTAATTGGTGGTTCTGTAGGACAGATTGCATGTCAATCCAAGTCAATCAATCAGTCACTAGAGAAGGCCCTAACATGTGCTAATCAGATGATAGATGGTTGATCAGATCATTTCATTTAAAAGAAAAAAGAACATTGATCTGATTATTAGGATACGTTGCTGAGATCACTTGATTTGAGCCCCACTGGCATGATGATTTGAATGACGAAACAACATTGTAATCCTTTTCTATTTTGAGGCACTTAATGTCAAACTTGTCAGTCGTGTGTCAAAAATTGAAATGTGCTCTATGGTATTTATACAAAGGTTGCAAGTTTGAGTAAACTTGCCAATCTAGAGGAAAAACTTGTGAATCTATAGAAGGAAATATTGCAACAGTAACAAAGAAGCACTCAAGACAGGAAACTAATATTTTCAAGAACCAGTTTGGGTTTATGCCCTGTAGATCCTTGACAAATGGAGTGTTCTTATTGATGAGATTCAGAGAGAAAAAAAATTTACATATGGTGTTTGTCACTTCAGAGAGACCTATAAGGCTTATTATAAGCTGCCAAGGCTGCTAATTTTGTGAACCCAAAGGGGTTGGAGTGATGGCCAGGAACCCGTCTCAAGAAACGGGAGTCTCGATTCCCACTTCACCCCAAATGGCCACTCCCTGTAGCGTTACCTGGTGTGTGTGGGTAGAGAGGCTTGCATATGCCCCAAGGATTAGTCGGGTGCTCTAAGAGGCTTGGACACCTTGCTCATCAAAAGAAGAAAAAAAGCTGCCAATTTGGTGATATTGAAGAAAGAATGCATCCATAGGGAGAATACTTTTAGATTTTATAATACATGTCTGAAGGATCGATAATGAGTTTGAGAACTATGTGTAGGGAAATGGCTTAAGTTCTTTATTTTTTTTGAAGACCTAGGTATCTAGGCTTCTCACGACTAATCCTTGTGGCATGTGTTGTTAGGAATATAATAAGCGGAATAAATAATCAACGGAATAATCACAGTACGATAAAATAAGCACACCACAAATAGACACCGGGATTTTACGTGGTTGGGCACAACCTTGCCTATGTCCACAGAGCATCTATTTATATTGAGAGAAAAATAAGAATCACAATTACAAGAGAGAGACACTATGTATGCCTCTATTATCTCTCTCTTGGTGTCACCATGTATGCCCAACGTCTATGTTGTATGCAACATCCGTAAACCTCCCAATCCGTACACGCCGGGTACAAAACTATGGGGAGTGACCCTTTTTGTGTTAAGGGGGACTTGATCCCAAGACCTCCCACAGACAAGGGTGGGAATCGATCATCAAGCTAATCCCGCAGAGTTGGCTTAAGTTCTTTATTGCTGCTAAATTACAACATGGATCTACTTTATGTAGCTCAACTTGCATTGGCCATACACAACTTGATGGAAATTATCCGAGGTTAAGTTCCTATTTGTTGTTTGCAAATAGTTTGGTGCTAATAAGTGAAACTAGAAAGCAAGGGGATTTGGAGAAAGGCTTTTGAGTCAAATATATGCAGATTATCAGAACTAAGACAAAATATTTGGACTGCAAGTTTGATGGTTCTGAGAGTGCAGATGAGGATTTATTGAAAGAGTACGGCTTAGTGCCATAGTGAAAAGAGCTACATGACAAAACAGAATGCATTGAATCCTGCACCTTTTGTTTCTCTGAATTAGTATTTCCTTTTTGCTATTCATTTAATATGATCTAAAGTGGAAGTGTTTTGTCAGTTTTTTGTCATGATGCATAATTGCCTTTTCAGTTTGGCGGCGCAGCAGGCAAGGCTTTGGTTGGATACATCATGTGTAAGCACTGCAATTGTCAACACCTTCAAATCTGCTTGTGATAGATATCTAGAGAATGTTGTTAATCAAAACAATAAAAAAACTGCTGGCAGTATATCAGTGAACATACAGACACATGAAGTGCCTGGCATTCAGGTAGAGGGACCTAATGCATTATACAAGGTTTCCCCGATCACAATTGCAAAAGCAGTGAAAAATCATGCTGAAATTGAAGGGATGCGGAATTGTCATTTGAGGTAGCTAATTTCTTGCACTGACGGGTATTCATGTACATCTGCATATGAAAATCCATTTTTCACTGCATATTGAATTTTGATGTTATTACGAATCAAATCATACAACACATGTATTTTAACTTTTAACAGTTGTAGAAAAGAAGTCCTTACAGCTGATGATGCTTTTTTTGCAGAGATGCAGCTGCTCTGGCAGAGTTTTGGGCTTGGCTGGAAGAGGAAATTCATAACAATGTGACACTAACTGAAGTCGATGTATCTGAAAAACTGCTAGAATTTCGGACAAAACAGGATGGTTTCTTGGACACAAGCTTCGATACCATAAGTGGTACATGTTGAATTCACTTTTACATTTTTTTTTCTTCTAATTGAACTCCGGTCCTGGATATGATGATCTTTGCTACTCAATATACAGCTTGAATAGGCTTGCCCTTCTCTATTTTTTGGTAAATGAATTGGACATGCACTTCTGTAGGTTTTTTTTTTTGCAACAGTAACGAGATAATTCGATAAATGAAGGAGATATAAGAGGGATAGACTACGTATAGGAGAGGTATACATGACAATTAGAAAAAACAAACAAACAAAATCATCTAAGAACTATGAGAAAAAAAATTGAATACATAAAATACACAATATGGAAATCTCCATCACCCCATACACCCAAATAGAGACAAGATTAGAAATGCTATTGCAGGTCTATGATTTTATACTCCCACTTTTGCTAGAAAATCAGCAACACTGTTCGCCGACTGAGGCACTTCTGTAGGTTAATATGTACATATGTATGTAATTGCGTACATACCTCCATAGGTATGTGTATAGTTATGTATGTAGTTAGGTATGTACATGTGTTTGTAATTACATACATACATATATAGGTAGGTTGGTATTTATGTGTGTTTGTATATACATTGGGTATGTAGGTATTCATGTAGGTGGGTATGTAGGTACGTAGGTATCTACAAAAGAATGTTAATGTGATCACCTATCTGCATACCCATCTACTTACATACCTGCCTACCTACATATGTACATACATGCATACCTATGTACATAGATACATACATAAATAATTCCCTATGTTGTTTAGAAATTTGTTGCTTCATATTAAAGGCTTCTATTGGATGGCAATTTTTAGTATTATCCATAGGTTCCAATTAAATATTATTGGAAGGCCCTTTTGCACATTGCACACTTGAAAATGTTCTATGGTGCTCCTCTTTTGTTGTTTCATTTCTTGAGTCTTTTAGAGTGTTGGTACTTGTAGTTGTATGCTACTCATGCCACCAAATTATATCGAAAAAATTATCGATCACATTTTTTCCATTAGATACAAATTGATACACATTTTTTAAGTGATAAATGTACAATGCTCCTATGACTGTCGTCATCAAAGCCATCTGTCCTATTTTTTTATGGTTATCGCTCACAATTGGATATGATTAAAATTTAATTCAGTGGGCCGTTGCCTATCTTACACTCATAGCACTTGAACCTATAACCTCTAGGTTGCAACAATGAACACTTAGCAATTATGCTAGGGGCTCTTCTACAACCTGAAGGTTCTATAATACATGTATAATATGGATGAAAAATGTTGATATTGTAAAATCTTGTCATTCATGTGTATGAGAAAATCTTATATACTTTAAGATGTATTACTCTAAAGCATAGAGTCTACATGAAAACTTGCCTTTTTCAATAATAGTGACAATGATGGGGCCTACAAAATTGAAATTTCAGTGCTTTTTTCAATGATGTGGTAGTGACATGATAGAAATTGTCACCATAGAATGATATGATAATGACATGAGAGAAATTGTCACCATAGTTAATTACATCTAGGAGTACACAAGTGTGACTCCATGTGTGTGTGTGCGCGCACGCTCGCGTGTGTGCTCATTTTGCATGTTTCCATGCATGCTCCAAGATGTAATAAGCCTGGGTGAGAGTTTATGGCATGTCACTGTACATCATTGAAAAAGGTACTAAAATTTCAATTTAGTAGGCCTTGTTACTATAATTGTCACTGAAATGTCATGCGCTATGCTTTGACTTGTTACATCTTGGAGTATATGTTAAAACGAAGCATCTTCATGTGATATGAAATGAAAAAGGACTTTTGAGAAAAAAAACTAAAAGGATAATTTTGAGTAAGAAATGAAGAATTGTATTCTATTGACTTGTCTCAAAGATATATAGAAATACAGTATATATAGGACAACGGTTACAACCAAAGAAGTTAAGTCAACCTTGCTTTCTCCGGTACTCTGCAGGACCCTATAAATAAATATACCTACTTTCCTAATTGACAGAAAAATACTAAAGTAGTGTACAAGATACCACCACCAGTATATACTTTAGCTTGTTACGTCTTGGAGTTTATCAGAATCTCTCTCTCTGGCCAAAATTGTAAACCCCAACTACTAATATTGTTATTTTCTATTTCAAACTTAAATCCTACCTTTTTATTTGTCTTGATGCATCATCACATTTGGATTGATCTATAGTTTATACAAGCACATACTGTATACATAGTAAATTAGGCGTTTGTCATTTACCCAGTGTTATGTTGCAGTTTACTTGTGTCACACATATGCAGTGTAGTGTTGTGATAATGTTGTTTGGATGCATTGACTGGTATATATGAAGTATCCTTAGCACTATCAGTATTCAGACAATATGATAAGATGTCACTCATCACCTTGTATGGAGAAGACTTTTTGCCAGCTGTGCAGAGAATGACATATATCAGTTGTATATTTTACTTATTCCAAGTAATGGTGTAACTCATTGACTCATCCAAGCTAAGAGTATTTTTGCCAGGTCTTGTGGTCATGGTACTTTAACCAAAAGGTTGAAATTTTCCCAAGTAAATCATTTAAAATAGTTATTTAAGAAGGCACGTTTTGTAAGAAAAACTGATCAACTTTTCAAGTTGGACACTTTTTTTTTTTGAAATGGTAATCATATTAGTAGAAAAAGGCACCAGAGGTGCAATCAAGCTGGACATTTTTATAAACATCAACATCCTTCCATATGTGTGATCTATTTTCTCTCATGTAAAACCTCATCATTGTTCTGTTTCTTGGTCCTTATTGTACTTACATGTATGCATGCATGTATATAGGGATGTAACCAAGCTGGGTTTAGGCTGTGCTTGCAATGTTCAAAGCCCTATCACAGTAATCCAGGCACTTGCAGGCTTTTGCAACAAACGCCATCCCTATTGATCTCAACAGGCATGGCAGTGCAGGGCATGAACTGGCCCTATTAGTTGTGGGCTGGGCACCTTGCCTTGGGCTTTTAGGCTAAATTTCCATCCTATATGTTTTTATGTTTCTTATATTATTATATTCATTCAAACTTGTCCAAATGATCAAATCCACTCATTCGGAAGTTTTAGGTACAAATGGAGACTTCATTCCAATTTTCTGAAATTCCAATTTTGAATTTCTTGTTAAACTAGCTTATGAAACAATTATTTTAACTGTTTGCTCATTTTAGTATAACTATAAAGAGCCCAGCCAAGAGAATCAACAAATTTACTCAGGTCAGCCATGTACAAGTGAGTCCTTTCAGTGATCCAGAACATATAACTAGGAGGTTCCCTGAGAATGCAATGCTGTAAAGAACATTACATAAGATAATCGCATGCTTCTAACGATTGATCAGAGACCTTGTTTTATTGAAACGTCAACCAAAATGGGTATAGATGATTTCCTCAATTGATTAGTTTGTTGTTTTATTCATCATGTATTGTGGATTCAATGAGATAAATGATGGGTTGGTTAGTAATAGGAAATTCCCCCCGTGGAGGTTGGTTAACATTGCTAGGACATTTGGAGATTGTGTAGGACAGGAGGCATCACTTTCATTCATACACCTCGATCAACAAATAGTTTGGCGGACTTCTTAGCGAAAGTTGGCGTACACAAGCAAAGACCAGAGTTGGAACTGTTTTCATCTTATCAGCCTTGGGAGCTTGGCGAGTGGGGATTCCATAGAGAATCTTTTGTTGGGAGGGGAGTTTGCTCCAATGTTATCAGAACCGGACTGTCTAACGAACCGTCTTGGAGGAAGGTTGGGTTAAATTAGATTCAATAATAGTGACAATGATGGGGCCTACAAAATTAAAATTTCAGTGTCTTTTTTAATGATGTGATAGACTTGACATAAATTGTCACCACAGAATGATGTGACAGTGACATGACAAAAATTGTCACCAGAGTTAATTACATCTAGGAGCACACAAGTGACTCCGTGTGTGTGCGCGCGCACGAACGCGTGTGTGCTCATTTTACTCTGGACGGTTTTTATACAAACCATACCGTTTTAAGACGGTCGGTTTGTCCACGGTTTGGTCTGGTTTTGATAACATTGGTATGCTCATATAGTGTTGTCCGTTCCTTTTCTTTTGTCTTATGTTATTGCTATTTTTTCCTTTTCCCTTATCTTGGAACTTGGTATAATTCTCCTATACTTGGTCCCCCCTCATGTACTCACTTTTTTGTTTTTTTAATGAATGAAGTCGTTAATGTTTCAAAGAAAAATAGGCCATACATGTAGAAAATGCTTGATTAAATGCTAGGGGCTGAAAACTTCTTAGCTTGTACTATTGATTTTTTCATCTTTTACTCTGCATTGTAACTGCATTCTTTCTGTTCATTTCTTTTGCTTAATGAAGTGTGGATTGGTTTTTCAGCTTATGGTGCAAATGGTGCTGTCATACACTACAGGCCTGAACCAGAGGACTGTAGTCTTGTGGGTGACAAGAAACTCTTCCTGTTAGACAGTGGTGCTCAGTATGTTGATGGAACCACTGATGTAACAAGAACAGTACATTTTGGTCAACCCACTTTACACCAGAAAGAATGCTTCACCAGAGTGTTACAGGTGCTTTGTCATGGCTACTTGTATCACTGACAAGATTAGTTAATTTTAGTGGTTCAAATTTTGGAATCAAATCAATTGAGATCAATTGTTGGAACTTTGATACTGAATAATGGAAGAGTTCTGTTTGTGAAGCCTGTGTCAATTGTCCTAGTGAAATCAATTCATTTTCACTAGAGCCATTTTGGTACAAATATTTCCATCATACTATTTTGGCCTCTTTTATATATAAAACCTCATCTTGTTTTTGATTGACCTCATGGTTACAGGGTCATATAGCCCTTGATCAGGCAGTATTCCCAGAAAATACTCCAGGTTTTGTGCTTGATGTGTTAGCAAGATCACCACTTTGGAAGATTGGGCTTGATTATCGACATGGTAATTTTTCTACTTCCAATTGCATCCTTTTTTTTTTTTCTTAATCTTTTTAAAGTAAATTGAACTAGACCACAAACATCATGATTCAATCTTGTTGCACTTGATGATCTATGTTCATGTATAATTGTCCAGCTTTCCTCTTTTTTCCCCCTAGGGACTGGCCATGGTGTAGGAGCTGCATTAAATGTTCATGAGGGTCCTCAAAGCATAAGCTTTCGATTTGGAAACATGACTGCTTTGCAGAAGGGCATGATTGTTAGTAATGAGCCAGGATATTATGAAGATCATTCCTTTGGTATTCGGATTGAGGTACTGTTCGATGCTTTATTGCACTAGTTACAAATGGACAAGAAAATAGCTGTGGACAAAACTTTACACAAGACCTGCTTCTGGAGTAGAAAAATGCTAACATAATCAGCTTACAAGCAGCACATATCTATACTCAAATCCATGCTTCATAACAATTCAATGCACTTTTATCTATATTATCTTTTGAAATCTGTAACAAAAAAAATACTATGTACTTATTACAATGTTTTGATGAGGCAGGAGGTGTGGATGAATACGATGTAACAATGTAGGCCACTGCAGGAGCAAGGATTCCTGAGATTCGGAAGTTGGAACTAAACTGGATAGTATCGTGTGGTAGCTAGTAGAATATGATTTTTAATAGGGCTGAGTGAAAAAAAGAGAGTAGAACTTAGAAAGCTAAGCCCTAATAGATAGGATAAATGGCTTTAACGATATAGATTATGAAGATAATGATGATGATTGTGTGGTAGCCAGTGGCATGCATTTTTGTGGTAGTAGTGAATTTCACTGATTTGTTTTAGCAAGCTTGTCTATTCTCATCTTACATGTTAACAATGAGGATACCTATGCCCATTTGAGGGTTTTCATGTGTCACTTCATTTTGTAATGCATTGTTTTGATCACAAGTCAGAATCACTTTCCTATATGTTCTTACTCTGGTGGTTATTTCATGTATTTTACTTTCTTTTCCTTGAACGGAGGTAGATTTTATAGTGAGATAATATAAAGGCTTATGCATTTCTCACAGTAAACAAGAGTCATGGTTTAAAGAGCAGAAATCATTATTATTGAAGGTAATGGTGTCATCAGGTCCACATGAAGGCTAGGAATGATTTCTTTCCTTTTCTTTAAAAACACAAATCAATATTATCAAAAGTTACAATTAATGTTTGAATCTTATGGCAAACAATTTGAATCTTGTGCTTGAGTCCTATTTTTTAAGAATCTTCCAGTTTTTAATAAATTTTACAATTTATGATTTGACATCTACTATAGTAAAATCTGATCCATCCACACAAAGGCAGCATTCAAGATTTTGCATAAAGCTATCGCCAATGGAAATGACGACTTCTCCATTTTCTTTTGTTGCCTTTTGTTGCCTTTTGTTGTACAAATTTTGTCTCAGCAAATGGGATGAGGCTTCCATGATAAATAATGATATAATATTGAATAAAAAATCTTAGGATTTTTAGTTTATGCTTTATGATATACAACTTTAGGTTCTTACAATTTTACAGTTTAAATTCAATTTTCAAAAGATCAGTTGAAATAAAGGTAGCCTCTCATGCATACTCTTTATTTATTTTTTTCTTTCTTTGGGTAAAATTTTTGAGTATTAAATATATTCTTTGCAGAATCTTCTTTGTGTGAAAGAGGCCGACACACCAAACTGTTATGGTGGAATTGGATATCTTGGATTTGAAAAGCTCACATTTGTCCCCATTCAGGTATGTCTAAAGGTCTGATCCATGCAAGTTAATGTGTATGTAATCATCACATTTCATTTATCAGATGATAATTCCAATCAGGCATATTTATCTTATCCTCTTTCTGTGGTGACTAGGAAGTTTTCTATGGATGGGGTCTTTATATGGTTGTGAGTCCTTGGGGATGATAATGCTTGTCTTATGACCTTCTTAAGTATGACAACATGGGAGTAACTCATGATGTGGAAGCTGAAGGCCTTAAAAGAGCTTTTAAGGACTTGTAATTCCTTGCATCCAGGGAGCCCTATAACTATTATTTATTAATTGTTAATGTCCATTTACCTGATGTCAAGATCCTGTAGCATGGTCTGTGGAAAGAGCTTGTAATACTGTCAGCAAGTGCCCATTCTTGGCAATTTCGAATAATAAGACCATCTAAAAGAATGAGAAGTGGTCCATAGAGTTTCTCCATATTTGGTTTTGTGGGAGTTGCCATCTTATGTTATGAATCTAGGAGTTAGTGTTAAAAACTTGTTTTTTAGAATCCATGACTATTTGTGTGTCTCATTAAGCTAAATAGAGGTTTCAGGTGAATGAGATGGTCGTCACTTTAGTGATGGAAGGTGCTATTAAAATGAATACTTCTTGTGTACATCCAAAAGTACATAGACCACTACGTACTAGTGATGTTTGGATTTCAAGTGGAGCCTTTCAATTCTCTATCTTGCAAACGCCCTGAAAAAGCTGATAGGCCATGGTGTATGCAAGAGGCCCTCTATGAGGGTGTTTTTTTTTAAAAAAAATCCATGGTTTTTTTATTCTAATGGTGACGCAACTTGAACCTGGTTGTGACAATGAGCACTTATCAACTGTGCTATAGGATCTTGTCTTATTCGTGAGTTGTATTCTTCTAGTAATATAAAAATAATGAAGTTTTGTCTATTTGAATTATTTCTCATAAACTTAGCTTAAAGAATGCTTAATTAATTATTTTATGTAATTGTAAAATGAATTTTTTCATTGTAATTAAATTTAACCACCTACTTCTACATTCCTTCCTATATTTTGTTTTTTGTTTTTGAAAACTTGATTTTAGTTGATTGTAGTATTGTACTAATATTTCTTTTTTTAAAAAAAAAAAAAAAAATCATGTATAACATTTGCATCACAACCCATGTGTGTTTCTCATTTTTTTTCTGAATGGGTTTGATTGTGCAGAGTAAATTACTGGCCCTATCTTTGCTGTCACCTTCAGAGATCAATTGGCTTAATGATTACCATTCACAAGTTTGGGAAAAGGTCAGCATAGCTTCAAGTATCCTTTCTTCAATTTCATTTTTGTTTTACTTAACAGGTCAATTTCATTTTAAAATTTTATTTGTCATATAAATCACGTCCTGCATTTTGGCTAATTACGATCGACATGTAGGACCAGTCAACTTGTAGTGAAAATTGAAGGACACCTCATGTATGAGATCATTTTTCCTAAATGGTGGCTAACCCTTGCACTGGAGGATGCTAAATGATGACTACAACTAATTAAAAATTTAGTTATGAGGTGATAGATGCTACCTATTACGAGCCAACATTTAAAGACCCAGCCTCTGGTTCTATCTTGGTTAGGGCTGATATTGAGTTGAAACTTGGCCAAGTCATGTAAATTATTTTCTGGTGAAGATCAAATCATAATAATATGAAAAATAAGAGTAAAATATTATGTTGGGACGAATCAATTTTTCTTTAAATAAAATTAAAGATACATCTTTTTTCCATGTTTATATAATCTGTTCATGTTTTGTCTGAATTTTTGACAACTCACTTGGTAAAGCATTGCCTACTCTCTCTTGTAGCACATGCAAAACTCAATTGCTCAACCATTTAGTATTTTAGGAATGATTTAGTAGTAAATTTCTTTGACTCAACTGGTTTTACGCTGGGTATCCCGTGGTTTTCCACACGTAAATTCAAAAAAAATTCTTTGAGTCAAACCCCCAAGGGGTTGGCCCAGTGACCTGGGCACAAGATGGGTTCAAATCCTGTTAGCCTCAATGAAGGGCTACATCCCATGGGGTTATTCCTATCGAAGAACTCGGTGTGTGTGTGCAGGGAGGTGTGTACACCCGCGAAGGATTAGTCAGGTGAGATGCCTGGACATCTTCAGACATAAAAAAAAAAATATTGGACACAATAATCTTGCTACCTAAAAGTCTAAAACTTGGCCCTATGCCTGTTTGAATACTAAAGTTTAAAAATCTTGAACAGCTGTCAAGTGATGACTATAAATACTTAAAAACCTGATTAGGAAAAGAGGAGGGTTTTCCTCACACCAAGTCAACTGACGATTGTTCATTTTCAACGAAGATGAAGATTTTGATGTTAAAAACAAAAACTTGGGTTTCTACAGCTTGACGCAAGCCCGAATTTCTTATTACCTGTTGGATGACATTGTTTGAACCCACACTTTTTTTTTCCAATAGAATTCCTATCCTCGAGGAAATAGACAAACAGCCTACAAGTGTTTCATGGCAGCTAGTGATTTCCAAATGTTAGTTGTATTGATTTTGTGCATTTGTTTCTTTGGGAAAAAATATTTGCAGGTCTCACCTTTGCTGGCTGGCTCTGCTCTTGAATGGCTTTGGAATAACACGCAGCCACTACCACTACAATAACCATTCATTTGTTGATATTTTTATTCCTTGTGCTCTTGTATTCGATCAGTGTGTTGTCCTTTAATGTTGTAAATGCACAATCTTTCTAAAAAAAGAAATATGTTGTAAATGCATGCATAAAGTTCTTCCTTTTTGTTTTGGTCGAGGGTGTTTGCAATTCCCGCACATCGGGAGAATTTTGTTGAATGGAGTTCCCATTTTTTTTAGGGTGAAAGCAGGGAATTTAACAGTTGTGCCCGCCTCGCAATGGGTCATGAACTGCTGATTCTTAATTCATGATACTGTTTCCACTGTCACATTCCGATCTTCGAGAATATGTGATCAATTTTTTTATATGAGATACACTTACATCTCACTTTAATCTCAATCTCATCTAGGTTAGGTTCCACACACACATCAAGGAGTTCCTATCACATCCCATTGAGACTTGATTTGTCAAAATTGAAAAATTGACCCTTCGAATCGAAGATGGGATTGACGGAGGAAAGAGAGGGCCATGTGGGGCTGTCTCTAGGGTCAGACATTGACTTACAGTTCAGTGGACACGTGAGACCTGTGTGGACCACACCCTTGATTTAAAATCCGGCAGTTCTCTGAAATTGGAAACCCAACTCTGCGACTTGGGAGAGACCGAGAAAAATCAGAAAAAGAAAATATACAGAAAGAAAATCAGTACAGCTAGAAAATAAAATAAAAGAGGAAGGATTTGAGCTGCCTGTTCAAAAAGAAAAAAAAAAAGGGGAAATCCCGAGCACTGCAGCCAACGATTGAAAATTGAGAATTAAGAGAGAAGAAAAAGGAAGAATGAAGAAGTGAGAAAGAAAAAAGGAAATAAGATAGGAAAGAAAAAAGAAATAAAAGAATAAGTAGAGAAGAAAGGAAAGAATTGGCCCTTTGGCAGAACCAGCTAATGGAAGAAACGAAGAAAGGAGCTTCGGACGAGGTGGGTATTGTAGAAAAAAAGTTATTTTTATTGTATTTTTTAATTGTTTTATTTCATTTTTTACCAAGGCCTTATAAATACTGAGTTTGGGCCAATAAAGGGTATTTAGAATTTTATTGAAAGCTTTTCGAATCTCTTCGGGTGCGGTGAGATTATCTTGTATGGTGAATATTTATTGTTATGTTTTGCAATTACTGAATGCTTAATTTCAAATTAACTTATTAGAAAATTCTTTGATTTTTAATTTGAATTTGAGTTCGATTAGAGTTGTTTAAATTTAAGAATTTTGAAATATCTTCATATTTGATATCTTGAGTGTTTGGAAAGAATGTGTTGATCTTGCTTGAACTCATAAAGGTTTTTCGTGAGCGCTTTAGAATTTTGTGTTTTGGCACCTCTGGTGTCTTTATTTATTATTATTGTGAACCATTTCAAAGAAAAAGGTGTCTTAAAATTCTACATTCGGGCTCTGAATTCCTCGTTTGAGTAAATTTTTTAGAATATATAATTTCTTTGGTGAGGTTAATTCTCCTGACAATTCCATTGAAATTAGTCCCATCTTTTATTTTTCTTGAGTGTGATCGAGAGATTTAAGAGTAGTTCTTTAAATTTCTATGATTGACAAACATTTGATCTCCCTTCACAACTGAATTCCCAGGCACAAGATAAGATGGCATCTAGATACTATGGATACAAACCTAAAATATATCACAGGAGAATATCCTCAATTATCTACACATATTTATATTTTAGAACATACTTGAATTGCAGGACCTAGGTTCAAATCATTTTTAACAAAAAGGGTCACTCTCTATATTATTATCTAATGTATGTATATATATAGAGATTTACACATGTCTAAAAGATTAGTCAGGTGCCAAACATCTTAAATCTTAAAAAAAATCCACCACCATCTACAACTAGTAGTGCATTCTCTCTCTTCTTCATTTTTGTACCTTTTCAGTCACAATTGACGGATATTTCTCCCTTCACAACTGAATTCCAAGGCACAGGTATCTCGAAACATCGAGGGATGCAATCGTAAAAGCATGTGACGGGAGTGGCCGGAGCTGTTAGGGGTGCCTGGAGAGGTGGCAAAAGCTACAATAGAAGAGAAGCATGGGCTGCATGCTCTCATTACGGGCGGAGCTGTCACCCTTGATTTTAAGCGTTCAAGGGTCTGGATTATCGTTGACGAGTGTGGTATTGTATAGAGGGTGCCTCGAGTTGGTTAGAATTTGTAGTAATCATATAATATGCACTATTATGAAGGATCTCCCCAATAATCTTTTATGATTTAGTTCAGTCTTTAACGTTTAGATTAATATAAGTTATTAATTTTTAGAAATTTAAATTCATTAAATAAAATGATTAGATAAAAGTGAAACTTTAAATACTCCCAACAACTTATATGATACTTTTACGTCGAGTCTATCCATATGAAATCTAAAAGACTAAAACCTATTTACTAGTGTTATCAATTTCATTTCGAAGGTCGTTTCCATTTGCCTCTCAAGGGAATGTTCAAAGTGATTTGAGTTGTTTCTGAATTCCATCCTAGATAACACATAATGACCGATTTGAAAACTTTCTAGAATTATATAAAATAAAAAAAATAAGAAAATCAAACAAGGGAAAATATAAAAATGACAAAATAATAAATTATATTAAAATCTTATTATGAGACTTTTCACCAACCGATGGGATTCCTTCAATATCACGACCCTCACAGTATCGATCATCATTACATTTTCTCCTCCAAACTGATACCCAGACATTATTATATTCCCTCACTACTCACAGCTACAAGCTTCATTCATAGTCATACAAATGGAAAACAAAGGTACCTTAAAAGTCTAATCTATCCTGATTTCACAACCACCCCACCCAAACACAGATAAAGACCTTTTTATTTTTAAGAGAAATTGAGAAATATTTTCTTAACGAGATTTGATATCAATACTCTCTCTTAAAGAGTCTTAACCTCTCGTATAGTTGATGTGATATAAAGAAGACCGTATGAATAAAAGTTGTATAAAGTTTCAACTTCATCTAAGCATTCTATATCACGATTTTAAACTTTTAAAGATCAATGATATATATTCATCATCAAACTTAAATGACCAAGATTACTTTACTAAGTTGATAAAGTGGCGCTGAAACTTTATATACACTGTATCAATATAATCACTTATCCAATTCACTCAAATCTCGTTAAAGAGTTTCACTGGGTTAACTCTTTTTCCATGGGATATATATTAAAGGTGGTCATCCTAACACGGACATACTATTTTAAGAGATACCGGTTTTCTACTTTACCCCCAACCGTTCGTAAGGATTTTAGTGGACTTTCAGAAATCGGTTCACTTTCCAGTGAATCGGTTCATTGGATCGGTGCACGGACATGTGCACCGACCGGATCACTTGGAAATTAAAATTTGAGTAAAGTAATCCGGTCGATGCACCAATTTGGACTCTAAAGAAATCAAATTGGAAATGGAAATTTACTGGAAAGTGAACCATTTCTAAAAGTCCGCTAAAATCCTACGGATGGATAGAGCTAAAGTGGGAAGTTCACTAAAACCCTTGTCTCTTAAAAGAATACACCCGTATTAGGATGAGCATCCTATATTAAATGGTAAAGACAATTGTTTAGCTTTATAGTTTTGAACTTTGAAAAATTAATTGTTATTAGCTGTTGATTTTAAAAAATTATGATAATTGGAAGAAAGAGTTTTTCTTTATTCATGAAGTTCTTATCCATTTCCCCAGTCATGTTAGACTCATCCAATGACAAATATATAGTCTCCCCGTGAAAATAGATACTTAAGTCTCCCCAAACGGCTAAAAAAAATACATAGCTAAATTTTAAATTTATACAAAATGAAAAATATTGGATCTTAAATGATTAAAAACAAATATATTATGTAATTGAAGATATTTTAACATCTTTGTTCTTTATCATAAAACTACTAAACTTTGGCCTTGAAACAATTGAAAATGGACCCCATAATTCCTGCCTTTGTCTCAAAGCCATACCCAACTGCCAATCCTTCTCATTGAAGTCTTCTAAAATTTCAAACCCACACAAACTCATGCCATCACAACATCACATGCAATATGCATTTGTCTTCTTTATTCGAAAAATAATAATAAAAAGTTTGAGACTCTTTCTATTGATGTCCACGTGTGGCTGAAAATGATAGAGTCTCACCCAAGAAAAGAAAAAATTATTTTCATTTAGTTTTGAATTTTTTCCATTTTTATTTAATTTTGAAGTTCAGTGAGAAACTAAATGTTTCACATTAGGCTCATTTCTCTATTTTTAAAGAAAATTTGATTCATCTATTAAGAGAGAGCACTCATTTGTTAAGTTTTAATTTTTTTTAAAAAGTCAAATATCAAATATTTTATGGGTCAATAAATTTTAGCTAAAATATTAGCAGAGCTAATAAATAAAGAAAGTCCTACTCTATTTTTAATTTTTACCCACATATAGTTCATCTGGCTGCCTCCCGTCTTAGGAAGCAGGAGGTTGTAAGTTCGAACCCTCATGGTCTAACCTTGGTGTGACTTAGGTAGTGGGCTAACCCATGGAGATTTTACGTGGAGTATCCCACTAAATTAAAAAAAAAAAAACCTGCTAAAAAGAAAAAAAAAAAAAAAACGAAAACGCTTGCTTTTATTTCTCTCCTTATTTTCTTTAACAATCTTTCCCGTCGCGGTCTAGTCAGTAAACAGCAACATACGTACATCTATATAGAGCCAACCATACTCCAAGCAATGCTGTAAACACTCCCATCTCTCTCTCTCTCTCTCTCTCTGTGTTTGCCATGGCTTCTGTTGAAAAGGCCATGGTTTTCCTTCTTATATTTGCTGCCACCTTAGCACTCTCATTTGCAGAGACATACAAAGTGGGAAAGTCAGATGGTTGGACAATAGGCAATGTAAGTTATGATTCTTGGGCTTCTTCACAAACCTTTCATGTGGGAGACATCATGGGTATGCCACTCTCCTCTGCTTCAAATTTTAAGAATGAAAACATTTATTTATGTTACACCACCTCTTGATTTAAAAAAAGAAGAAGATATTGAAGAATTGTTCAGAGATCTTCCTCACATTCTGGTTTTGCTTGCTTCTTTTCTCTTCTCTTTGTGTTTAGGCTCCATTAGACATTTGAATTCTCTTGATTATTGTTTATAAAATCTATTAAATATTATAAAATAGAGCACTTCACACATTCAAAACTTATTATACTTCTGCTGGGAATTGTTAACATTTTATATCTGAATGGTATCAAAATTACTACTCTTTTCTTTTGCAACTTTATTTCCTGAAAACAATGGTTGTGTTGTGCTTGCGGTATATTACATGCATATTTGATGACAGGAATCAAAGCTTTTGACATTTAAAGCTTGGGTTTTATTCTATGATGTTTGAATATTTCAAAGTAGACAATATTTCTAATATTATGTCAGTGTCATTTTTATGTAAAGAATTGTCGTCTTGTACTGTATTTCGACATAATAGCTATTTTCTGTCACATGAATGACATGGAAGGAGACGATTAAAGAAAATAGTTTGAATTAGAATTTGAGGGTATCCTCAAACATCCTGGTGGCCCACTGGATCAATGATCCTGATTGCAGCAGTTTCCTCCATTTAAGACTCCAGATTTGATATTTGGATGTCACTCAAAGAAATAAATAAGTTCACGGCTATTTCATATATGTTGTCCTTTCCTTCTCAGTTGTTGCACCTTTACCTTCACCTGCACCTAATCTGAATTCATCATGGTACTTAAAATATTAATAAATATTAACTTTATTGTAAAAATATCAATGGAAAATCTTGAAATTGCCCATTTAATTTAGAAGGGAGTGAAAATGAGTTCAACCCAAATTCACCACGATTTTAAAAGAGGTCAATCTTTTTATTAAAAAAGTCACAACATCGATTTCCGCAGATCAAGTTTTGTTGAATTGTCGGGCTCACTCATAAATTATTGGGTCGAATGGATTTAACTAAGGGGCTGAACTTGTAAATTGTAATTAGACCAATCTCAATTATAAATTAATTTAATTTTTGTCAACTCATTTATTAAATAAATTACTCATTGCTCATAAACCTAAAACAAAGGAATAAAGATTATTTAAAAGAATGTAGTTTTGTATAGATGATCTTAGAGAATAGATAACTAATTCAATATTCACAACATTGCCAGCCATCTCTTCAATTTTCCTGGCCATTAAGCAGGACATGGTGTCTCCCCTTCCTTTAATGAAAAACAGAGCTTATAGTATGTATCCTCAAATATGAAAAATATGTAAAAACCAGTTGAAGTTGATTCAATTATCTTTGAGTCATGTCTAAATTTAAATATAAATAATAATAAACAAACAGTAGATATACCATGTTCATATGTCTTATATCTTTCTGAAAAAAAAAGAAAAAGAAAATATCATGTGAAATTGTGAAAGCTTGGTCTTATTTCAATTTGGTAGCCTTTGAAATGAATGGTTGAACCATGTAATGAAATGAAATGAAATGAATTTGGTCTTCGATCCTTTTACTGAGTCAGTAATAAAATCCTTTACTGAGTCAACTTGGTAATTAGAAAGTAGAAACTTGCAATGGAGTCATCCTCAATGGCATGATCATGAGCTTGTTCATGTTCCTGTAATGTGCAGTTTTTGAGTACAACAAGCAATTCCACAATGTCCTTCAGGTCACCAAGGCCAACTACAAGTCCTGCAATGCAACTTCGCCGATTGCAACTCACACCACCGGCAATGACTCCATACCCATAAAGAGAAAGGGCCATTACTTCTTCATTTGTGGCTTTACGGGTCATTGCGGCCTCGGTCAGAAGGTTAACATAAGGGTCGTCGATAACACTACCGAGCCTTCGCCCGCTCCTTTGATGTCACCGTCATTATCACCGCCTTCAACATCAACACAATCTTCTTCATCATCATCAACACCATCATCTGCTGCTGCTGTCCCGCCGTCATTAGGTTCTAACAACAGCCAAGCTACTTCCAATGGGCTAAGTTTGCTTGGTTGTGCCATTGTTGGAGTAGCTAGTGTCCTAGTTCTATGACATAAGAGTTTGGAAAGAATTTTTCTTTTTCAGTCAATCTTTTGGGTATTTGGTTCCATTTGGAATAGAAGTTATATTACATTGTTTTATTGGATCGTGAATGGGACTTGTTGATTTATGATGGATAAAATTGAATATGATACTTCATTTTGGAATTATTCCAGTATATTGAAATGCTTTGGAGTACGACAATCAAACTTTTGTTTTATTTATTTATTTTATTGCATGCGATATAAATTGCGAGGTATATCAATCAATAATTGTATTTAAATACGTAAAAATTCTTGTTAGAAGGACTCACTAATAAAGTTTCGCTAGTCTAATTCTTAGTTAAAAGGTAAAATGTGAATATCCATTCTCTAATAAATGCGAAAAAAAATATAAAAATAAATAAAGTATTTGATAATCAATTTACAACTTTGTCTAGATTTAGTCAACTCAAGAAGTTGATCGAGAAGATAACCAATCTAATAACAATGGTTATATTTAAATGTGTTGTCACAAATTAATGTGGTTAATTGAAAAATAGAACTCCAAAATCCATTCTCTAATATATGTGAAAATCATTAATTAAGAAAATACAATATTTGATAGTCAATTTACAATTTGTTCTACACAATTTGACCTTAGTTAATGATTCGAGCCAAGTTGACTCAGTGAATCGATAACGAATTCAGCTCATTCTAAAAACTATAGCTACAATTCAATTAAAAAAAAAAAACGAAAGAAGCAGGAAAGACGAGAAAGGCGCTGGAACGGAAAGGGAAAATAAGGGAAAGAAGAGAGCTGGCAACGATCGGTGAGCAGCGACGAAGCAGAAGGAGAGGAAGAAACGTTCTTGCAGGAACACGAACGGAGAGGCCGAGAGAGAGAAGGGAGAAACTGAGAAAAAAGGCCAGAGAAGCCGAGAGAGAGGAAGAGAACCGGAAGGCAGCGATTAAGCGAGAGCGACACCTTCCCGTTGCTGTTGCAGGTGAGGTACAAAAGAATCCCTCTAACGCCAAATGCAAATTATAAAACAATTGAATTTAAATTTCAAAAAGAAAAAAATAATTTTAACGATAGGATTTAATATTAACTAGATTACATATGGGATTCTTGTTTTGAGCGACAAAAACTTCCAATTATTTGATAGTTTGACCCACTTATCAGGCATGATATGGTAAAAAGAGTATGCTTGAATGGATCCTCTATGCATTTTGATAATTTACATTTTATATTAGGTCAAATTCTCCTTCCAGCTCGCTGGACTATACAGATTGATTAATTTTAGAAGAGATTGAAATATATTTCTAATTAGACGACTTTTCACTTAACATAGATTGAGCACCATATAAATAGATCAGGTTCTTATCACTGGTTCTTAGAAGAAATGCAATGATGTTTACTTGGGTGAAAAAAAGAATCATTTCTCGCTTGTTTTCGAGGGACATCCAAACGTAGCTCTACGGTTTTTGCAGTGCATCAAAATCCCATATTTTTTTTTTTATTAGATTCTGTCCTAAAATAGTATTGTTATGTTAATTTAGGTTTCATTTCAGATAATCCTCAAAGAAATTAGTATAATTGCTGCACTTCATTTTTTGAATGGTTATTATTGTTGTTGTTATTATTACTTTATTGTTGTCGTAATTATTATTACTGGCAACGTGACTCTCATCCACAGAATAATACAGTCAATTGGAATTGGAATTTGGTCGGTTTACAAAATTCCACACGATTTTCAATGTTTGGTGTTGCTAGTTTTCTAGAGTGAGAATTATGAAATTCCACCAAAAAACTGATTCATGTATTTGATAATTTCCCATCTGAAAGTGCTATTTTTGGAATTCCAAAGCTTTAATCACTTATATTGCGGAATTCCAAAGTTTGGCATAGCCAGAATTCTAGAGTGTTAATTATGAAACTCCACAGAAATCCAATCTCAAGTAATTTATAAATTCCCATCTGAAAGTGCTATATTGAAATTCCAAATCATGAGGCACGTACATCATGAATTTGTTACGTTTTGGCCAATGGCCCCAAACCTATCTAGCACAAAAGGATATTGGAGGGGTTCTCTAAACCTTCTTGATACGTGGAATTGTTGATAGTGTTGGAAATTTCTATCAAACATACTACCCTCAGTGATTAGTATTGTTACACAAAAAGAAAAAGAAGACAAAATATGCAAAAGAATGATAAAATGATTTATTTAGGGACCGTGGTGTTTTAGTACAATGGAGTTACACTTCACTGCAAGACTTATTTTTTATCCTTTATTTTACTCCACAAACTACTATGCTTCGTACTGAAAATATCTCGTTCTTGCAAGCGGGCCTTGAATCTCCTTTGGTCCTTTGAAGTTCATGAGTTGTCTTTCGTTCAGATTCCAATATCAAACAATTGTACAAAGACAATCAGTTTCCATTTGTCATATTTTGTGTATGTCCATAGTTGAAGACATTGCATACAATGTTCACTGTAGAATAATCAGAGCACAAGGTAATAAGAAGTGATTAAGAAAAAGAAAATTCAGATGGCATAAGGTCCATATGATTCTTTTCCAGTCGATAAGTTGAAGTGTGATCACATGTTTATAATATGTTAATGTCATTACTTATATCTCAGAGGCTTGTTTTGGAAATATAAGAAAATGAACAAAACCAAATATAAGATTTATGCTTATTTTATAATGACTAAAATTTAGAGTCAGTTCAACTGAATCTACATTAGTACTTAAGAAGGGGGACCAGCAATAGATGAATGGCTGTAACTCTAATCCTGCAACATGGGGACTATTAATTGTGCATAAAATGTTGAAAGGTGGAAAGCAGATATATGGATTTGATCATCCACATGACCAAAAGGAAAGTGATATCTGTTTCAGCTCCAGACTTGTAATTTATTATTATTATTATTATTATTGTTGTTGTTGTTTGAGAAGTAGTTCTAGACTTGTTTCTATTTCAAAAATTCAAATACATGAAATTTTAACTTTGACTTATATCATTTAATGAGGTGGTTTATAGTGCTTGGATGTCAATGAGTATGTATTTGTTTCATTAATTTATTTGTATGTTTGCAGCTTGGACTATCCTCCTTTTCTATTTGAAAATTAGGTGTTAATCTGAATTGATAAACTTCTGTTGATTATTGTATCAGTAGAGTACAGAGCTAGCTGAAAGAGATGGGTGATACAGGCGACTTCACCTTTTGTCAGGTGAGTTCATTTCTCTTCTATAGAATCGTATATTGTTTAACAATCTATTATGATAAGCTGTTTTACATGATGGAGTAATGGTCACACCACCAATACAACGTGGATGTATATATTCAAACGTACAAATACATAACATACACACATGTATGCATGGGAATGCTATCTATTTCAACTCAACCTCTAAAAAATGTCTTGTTACCATTTGGTTTCCTTTTTTTTTAAATTATTCTGTCTTTAAGACCATCGAAAATTGTTATTTCCACTTGCAGTTTTGGTTAATTTCATCACAATAGCATTTAGAACACCTTCTATTTATTGACTTTCTTTTGTAAGCTTGTCATGGTACAGCGATTTTTTTATCTCCCGAAATCAGCTACAGTGGCTAGCAAGTAGCAAGTAAGAGATGAGTGTATTAATGGATCATTAACTTGGTGAAATGGGCTTTGCTTTGAAAGAATTGAAAGGCATGTGAGCTGTCAAAACCTTTCAAGAGATTTGAATATGTTGTAAATGGGGATCATGAAATAAAAGGACAAAAACCCCAGTAGAAACTCATCAGAAATTGTATGTCTATGGTGCTTCTGGGGAAACCTAGCCGAAGTTAACATTTGTGGAAGTAGAAAGTGAGGAAATGCTGTTGAAGCAGGGAAACTTTAAGGGAATGACAGGATTCTTGCATTGATGTGACATACTAAAAAAAAGTTAGATAGCAGTGGGAGCATTGAGAAGTATCGTTCCATGAAAGGCACTGGAAATTGGATTCTTGGCTGGGTTTCAGACAGAGATTGGAGAGGTTCTGAAGGGACTAGTATCTTGTTGAGCATGTGAGCTAATGGTTTAAGTAGATGTTTAACCTAAGATGGAGTAAGAAGGATTTGTATTTTTTTTTTAAATTTTACTGGTTATACCTTCACATTTTTCCTTTTTTTGTGTGGGTGGGTGGGTGGGGGGTACTTTCCAATTGTTACTGGCTTGGTGAGACTATTTTTGCATTTCTATTTTTTGTTAGATGGTTTCACTATTTATTTAAAAAAAAAAAAAACCTCTTGTGGAGGAAATACCTTTCTCTCACATGCATGGCATGTATAGGGAGTATCGGTCGCTTTAATCATTTCATGATTGTCAGAGTTAATTGACTGTATGCTACAGTTTTTTAAAACCTTTACTGAATCATTTTGTTTAGGTTGGTTTGCAAGGAGATGAAGACCGTTTGGACTCCCCAAAAACCATGCCTAACTTCAGCAATATCACAATCAGTGACAATCAATCCGTGTTGCAGAAGAATATGTCACCATTTACCTCAATGTCTGAGGAGTCAGGAGCTAATGATTCTTTGACTTATAAGGTCCTTGATACACCGCCTCCCAAACTAAAAGCAATTGAACCTTTGGAACAAGAAGATGGTGGTGATTCATTACAAGGATCTCAAGGACAAAAGTCAGTTTCAAAAAAACCAGTTGCTCGGAAGTTTCTTTTTGAGAAAGGTTTTAGCCAAATGGATTGGTTAAAGACTACACGAACACACCCTGACCTTGCAGGTGCTTATTTACTCTATTTTTATTTACTGCATCATTTAGAAACTTATGGGTTGTTTGGCTGCATGGAGAGGAAGCTATAGTGACAAAAATAAAGCACTTACCTGGAAAGTAAAGAATTCCTGTCATTTTGTTTCACTTCAGAATGGAAAGAACATTCGAAATTTTGTACAAACATCCTCAATATTCTCCATTCTGACTTGTATTGATGGGAGGTTGGAACTTTCATTTAAGAAAGCAAACAAGTTTCAGCTTTGTAAGAAAATAAGCATTTCCTCAGGAGGCCATTCCATGCACCAAACAGACCCTTAAATGCAAGACATGAATAACCATTTTAGTTAGAACTTGCATTCCCCTTTATACCTGTTCCTTTTGTTTCCTTTAAATATTTTACCATATTTTCATTTGATTCAGCTCTAATATCGAACCAAGTCTGATTGTTAAATAAACTTGGAAGCCTGGTCATGGTTTTAACTTTTAACCATTTCTGTACTTGATCCAATTTATAACTTCTTTATTGATAACATATTTATATGGGCTTGCTAAGGAATTCATCTCTTTTTTTTTTTTTTTTTGAAAGGTAAGCTAAGGAATTTATCTCTTATAAAGTCGAAGTCATGTAACAGGGAGTATGGTCTGTTTGTCCCAGATCTGAACTGAATGGTTGGGCTTAATGGGGTAATCAATCCCTGGCTTGGGTCATATGCAGCCCCAGGAAACAAAGGATGCTTCCAGCAACAAAACTCACCATCATCATCATTAACAACAAAACCACACTTAGAAAAACAAAATGACACCAAAAATGAATAGAGAATTTGGGGTTCAAAAAGGAAGTGGACGTTATCAACTTTTTTAGAGAATACACCTCTTTGAGGGCACATCCATGTGTCCATACAAGCCTTAGATGGATCCTCTTTCTTTGTTTTAGTTGGACCATGTGTTCCATTTTCATTATTTTAAATAAACTTTTATTAACAATGAAAAAATCTACATTTAAGACATGTTTTGTTATTAAAAAAATGGTAAGAGAGGTGAAAAGCTTGTTGGTTAATCAACCTTTTATAAGCTGTGGATGATGAAACATTTTAGTTTTGAAAATTTGTTGGTCACTCGAGCAACTGAAGTTGTATGAAGGGTACAAGCATTGCAAAAAGTGTAGCAGAACTGCTTATGACCACAGGGGATCTCCATCACATTACAGTTTTTGATTTAATGCTTTCATTTCCCAAAATAAATTCACTAGAATGCATGTCTTAATTGTTTTGCAATATAATGCTCATATTCTTTTTTCTTGCTTCTTTTTAGGAAATGCTAATCTTTTTCCTACTCTTCTCATTTAAGTTGTCATAGCACCAGTAATAGACGGATACCAATTAGCATTTGCTGCTAGCTTTTTATGCAATTTTTGGTTTTAGGACTAAAGGGACGATCAAATAGAAGACTCATTTCCATGGAAGAAGTAAAGCAACACAAGACAGGAGACTCTATTTGGACAGTTTTGAAGGGCCATGTGTATAATATCTCACCCTACATGAAATATCACCCTGGAGGTCTGCATGCCATTTCTGTTGAGTTCTTTTTCTCTTATTTTATGTTATAATGAGATTTGGAGGCTTGGAGCAGAATGTGTTAATACAGTGGCTTTTCAAATGGATTGACGCCTATGCACTATCAAAATATTGTGTCCCTGTTCTTCTGTAGTGAATGTCTGTTTCCATCTTATTTTTGTTATTATGCTTGAAATCGTCAATCTAGGTCTTTTTTATGTTTTTTCCTGAGTTGGATCTTTTTATGACCATGGTGTCCAAGTCTCTAAGAGAACCCAATTAATACTCAGGGCATGTGTCAGCCTCCCCATCCACACACACCGGGTA
Organism: Chimonanthus praecox; assembly: GCA_022113865.1. Lineage (NCBI taxonomy): Eukaryota > Viridiplantae > Streptophyta > Magnoliopsida > Laurales > Calycanthaceae > Chimonanthus > Chimonanthus praecox. Next base: position 68,261,455 of record CM039089.1, on the reverse strand, counting down.
ATCCTACTAAGAGTGGCCCTCTAGGGTGGAGTGAGAATCGAACTCAGGACTCCCACTTTTTAAGGCAGGTTCTTGGCCATCGCTCCAACCTCTTTGGGGTTTTTCCTGAGGTGGATCTTACGTGGGGTATATTATCTGATTATGTTGGCTTGGCAATTTGTTTTGTGAGGATGCTGCATTCTGGAATCATTGCAATGCTCATTTTTTAAATGTTTTGGTTCCTTAATTATATATTTCTTCAATCCCTCGTTGATTTGTTTCCTTACTTAGGGCTCTGCTTGCTTGATATTAATGACTTACTCTCTTGTGGAGCCTTTGCCTGCTATTGGCTTGTTTCCACTGCCTTTTCTTGTTTCCATGGCTTGGGTCACTGTTTTGCTTTATATTAATGACTTTGCCCAGTGGAGCATTTGCTGCTGTTCCTTGTTAATGCTGATTATTCCTATATGAATGGTACTGTTAGTTAATCCTTTCAATTGAGAAAAGTGTACAGTATCCTTCTGGAATTACATTAAGAACGTGATTTACTGGAACCCGCTTCAAAGAAGAATAAGAAGAAGAATGTGATTCACTGGATGTGAAAGTTTAAGCAATAAAGTGTTGCAAAGTAGACCAACTTGGTTCAAAGATCTACTTTTGTTTTTAGGAGAGAAGCAAAATCTCATTCCAGGCATTAGCTTCAGTTTTAATGCCTGTACAACTCATGATCCAAACAGTAATTTCTTTTTTCCTTGACAAATCTTCTCATTGATTTTTTTTGAAAGGAAAAGAATTTGAATCTGGGATTCTTAGGTTCCACCATCCCCACAAATCTTTATATTGAATTTGGTTTCTTTTACACAACTTTTTTGCCTGAATTACCTGACCATCAGAACCATGAACAATAGATGCTGTATTCTTGCATGTTATCATTAACTTGGTAGGTTTTGAGAATGCCTGCACCTTCCCCCTGTAAACAAGACACTGGCAGAGGGCACAGACATATATTCAGACATTTTTTGGGACAAATGCCTGATCTTTTTGTTTCTGTCTCAGGTGTTGATTTCTTAATGAAAGGAGCTGGAAGAGATTGCACCTCATTATTCAGTATCCTTTGGGAATTATAGTATCTTCTTCAGATCCTGTGCAGTTTTTTTTCTCCAGTCTTTGGTTTTCAGTTTTATGAGATTCGATTATGCATGTTTCTCTCTCTAAACCAATTTCATCATTTCTTTTTTCAAATTTCAAAGTCAAAAGGAGAAATGATATCTATACGGCTATCCTACGGTCCCTTTTGTTCATTCGAATGGCTAGTGTAAATGTAGTTGACATAAAAGGAGCCTCGAGCTTCTTTGTGCCATACCTGATATAAGCACAGGGACAGAAACACCAACAGAAAACTAGGACATGATAGAAGTGCTTCCTCCATCATATGGGAATTCTATAACTTTTCAGTTCTAAAGATTGAACAATTCCAGGAAAGAGAACCTGGGGTCCTGAAGAGTTGCTGACTGTTGCATATTACTTCATACAAAGTAACATGCAGATATGATAAGTTGCTCAATATATTAAAAACCTTCCAAGAAAGCTGTTATGGTTAGTTTAACTATGGATCTCAAAGCCTGACCCCTAGATGGGGAAAAGTTGGCTGATGATGATGATTTTGTTCCCCACCTAATTATTTTCATTTTTTTATTTGGAGGCATCACCCTCTGTACGTCAGACAAATTAAACACACTTCATGATGTTTTTAATGGTTAAAAAAAGGCAGAATGGCTTCTCCTACAGTGTAATGGGGTTTGAACCTACAGCCTTTAAGGTGTAGTGTATTAAGACTAACCGAATGTGCTATGTACTCTTCTCAATTTGATTACCTTCCTCTATACTGTTGAATAATCTTCCAGACTGTAACTCTTAACAGATTGTCTGTTTGTGAACTTCAAACTGCGCAAATTCATGTTGTGACAGACATACAAGAGATAGCATACTAATTGGACGATCTAGATCAATTTCCATGGTCACCTATCATATGCCTGCAGTGTATATCATTCAAACCAATGAGTTCGAGCCTGCATTCTTTTTTCATTTAGATTTGAACTGTCACATACTGGGTTTTATGATCCTTAATCGTGCATTTAGATAAGTACCATGCTTGGGTAAATGCTGAATTCTTGTTGGAGAAATGCTTGGTGGGCATTTTGGATGATAGCAGGTGAAGTCGCAGAATAGGGAACACCAGCGGCCAAGCAGAATACTCGCTTGCCATCATAAGCTGTATCATCAATGGGCTCATTAAACCATATTATGTACTCATATCTCATCTATTTAGATGTTTTTAAACTCATAATTTTTGTTCTAAACGTATGCAAATTTTTTTTTTGAAACATAACCCGTGAAGATTACATGCAATGTAACCAATTCTTTGCAGAAATAAAAAATGAGCCTAGACAGAAACATGCATCACATTTGATACCTACAAAAATGTGAATTTTCTATTTTCATGGTTTACTGGAATTTGTAGATGTTGATTTTATGACTTTCCCCTTTTGAATGTTGACTGTTGCTTTGAATTTTTTATTTTTTTTTTGTTTTGCCAATTATTCCCATATGAATCTCAAGTTATTCCATTATTTTTTGTACATGTGGCAATTTTGTACGTGACCCACAAATCTGCCCAACCTGAGAAATGGGGTTTGAGTTGTGTATATATTTAAAAAGTTATAAATTGATCTGACCCGACTCAAAATAAATTCAGGTTGGGTTCGGTGGAGGGGTTTTGGACCCAGACCTGACTTGACTTAAATTGATAAACAATATTTAAGTAGTTTATTTATTCTTGATATATTGGTTTTAGCCATCTACTTCATCCAAGTTCAAAAATCTCAGTTTATTGTTTCAAATTTCATAACCCAGTTATTGTTTCAATTTTCATAACCTAATAGCGTTGTGTTAAAGGGAAGTCCTTTTATCTCTATCTTTTATTAAAAGTAATTTTTACTTATTTTTATAAATTTTTTTCAATTTCTTTTATAGAAATTTGGGTCGGGTCAAGTTGGGTTGAGTTTGGTCAGTAAAAAAATTAAGGGCGGGTCAAGTTGAGTTAGACAAAAAAATTATTGTTAACCCGACTTGAACTTATCCAACATGAGCCATTGCCACTCCTAATTTTTAGGAACATGTAATTGCTATTACTTTTGGGAAGTGAACAAGGTTGAGGGATGAAATGTTCTACATTTGTAGGTGATTGTCAAATTAGATTCAAGTAATTGATAGAGATGTAAATACGAAATTGTGAAGTGTAAAAATATGAAATTGCCATAAAAATGAGTTTATTGCACCTTTTAAGGGGTTGTTCAAAATATTGGTTTTTTATTTAAATATAAATTCAACTTAAATTTATGTCTATTTGATGTATTTACATTATTAGGTTAGTATTATAAAATAAAAATATAATATTTACCCAATAATTTTATTTCTTATCTTAAAAAATCAATAGTAATAATGATACAGTCGATCTCATTTTGAATTAGGTCATATGATGATTTATCAAATCATTTAACTTTTGTAATCATAAAATGAATTCTATTATCTGATATGATCCATCAGATATAAGACTTTCCATGCATGCCATGTTACATGCATTTTCACAAATCTCGTTTTTGGGATATTAATGACAATTGTTAATAGTGGGATATTTTCAAATTCTCGATTTTTATTGGAAATTTAACAAAAAAATCTCGCAGAAAATATATTATTTAAAAAATAATAATAATAAATAATATGGTCGGAGTTTGAAAACATAGATGATATTTCAAAGATAAAAAATGTGTATTTGGCCCAAGCATTTTTAACGGGAGTTTAACAGTAAAATCTTGCGATTTTAATTGAAATTTATCGTTTCTTACAATAAAAACGTGTTTTAAACAGGAATTTACTGTTAAAAATGGTGCACGCGATAAACTTAGATTTTTAATGCGCACAACTTACTTTGTCGATATTTTTGTGATAAAAATGAAAATATCCAAGATATTTGTTTACATCATTTCACTTAATAAATCTTAAAATAATAAAAACCAAAAGAAAGGGGGCGTTTATGAAAAATCAATGTTCTAATCACTTCTCAATTTCTATGGCTTCCAACCAGCTTCTTTGCTAATGCTCCTCCTACCATGCGCAATCTCAATAATTCTCGCTGCCTATGATGACAATCTTTTTTTATACCAAAGTTGTACTCAAAAGTTGTTAATATAATATTTAATACCATTCAAGCTATGGTTAATATATAATTAAAATAAAATTATTTAATGTTTTTTTATTAATAATGCTCAATTGAAAAATAAGAATGCATCAAATAGACATAAATCTATCTAAATCTAAAAGCAACAGTTCAAATCTATCAACAAATTGGCTTCTACAAGTCTACAACACCCTAAGGTTTTCTTAAATTAATCTATGATTAATTATCAAATAATTATAATGTTACAACATTCAAGTGCATTTGAAGAGACAAATGCCTAAGATTTTGAATTTACTTCTAAAACTCTTTTTTTTTTTAGAATATGGATGGCTCCATCCTACATTAGAAGAGAAACTAATCCAACGAATATAAATAAAATTTCAAATTCACACACTGATTAAATCTACGATGAATATCCCCATTAAAATTAAACTTAAATCGAACTTAAAATCCAATCCCCACCCCCCACCCGCACCCCCACTCCCACTCCATATGGCTTCTAAACTCGGTAACAAAAGGATGTAAGTGGGCCCACCTAAATGCCATCACCAATTATGCACCTGTGTCTTACTTTAGTTATGATGATGAATGTGAAATACCTTTTGACAAAACAACATTAACTGAATAACAACGCCAAGATCGTGGTAAGGAAAGAATTACTACTTTTGACTTTTCAGATTTGATTGAATTACTCTATTACTTTTTACAGAGTGGGCCACTCAGTGTGAATTAAAAAAGAAATATTAATTTATAAAATATTATTTTAATTTAATATTTCAATCCGTCCATATGGCTATGATGATATGTATCCATCAATATGGTCTAATACATCACTATTTTAGCTTTATTTTTATTTTTTTTAAAGATTATATAGAATGGGCCTTACTAATCATTTTGCAATAAAATAATCCCCTTATTACTCTTTAAATGAATAAGAAAAACCTCTCCATCAATGATAGAAAATGCTTTTCATAATAGGCTACAAGGTATCATTAACATATAAAATTGTTTAATGATCATTCTAAGCCTACCCCATTATAAATTAGCCCTAATCATTCAACAAGCAATCAATCTGTGTTTCTTAAGCTTAAAAATCTAACCCTATATTTTGATGAAATATTTAGATATTTTTTTAGGTAAAAAATTTCCTTGAGTAAGAGATTCTCTTAATAAAAGATTCTACTATATTTTAGTTTTTAGTTTTATGAGAAAATATACGAGGAAAAAAAAAAAGGAGAATGATTTCTCCTCTCTTTCTAAGAAAAAACAGATTTTAATTGAAAAGAAAAATGAGAAGAAAATAAATTTTACTTTTTATTGTTTAAAAGTATCAAAAAGAGAAAGCATCCTTGCATTCTCCTTACTTGAAGGCATTGGTTTGAATAATTCCTTTAAATGAATTCTAATTATGAACATGAACAAAGCCCTATAAAAATTAAAAAAGTGATGTACCTAAATGTCTCAACGCTGTGAGACAACCCATGGTAGTACAAGGCCCATCACATTCAAACCCTTTGATTCCTTCCATACTTGTCTACAAAAAAGCCCATCCCACTCCATTGATTGGACAAACAAATCTCTTTCTGCTTTTTCATTTTATCTAAAGAAAAAAAAAAGAAAAAAAAAGAGAAAGAAGACGGCAAAAGTAGTACCCCACACCATCACCTTGGCACATGCAATGGCAGTGGGTGGAGTCATGTCCCCAAGAAAAAAATAAAGTGGGTTTGGGTTGTTAGGGTTAAGAGGCAAAAAGTAAATAAAGGTATCAAAGACTTAATTAGCTATTACTTAGTTCAAATAAATATAAGCAGTTTAATGGATCTCATTGTAAGATTTTGTTAGCTATATACATCACTACTGTATATTAATGTTAATGCTAGTGTTCTTTTTAAGAAACATCAGTGTCTAATAGTAGATAATTTCTTTTTAAGATTAAGATATTAGACGTCTCACCTGACTAATTTTTAAGATACTTGAAATCCTCCTGATTCGCACACGCCAGTGCAAAATAATATGGAATGCCTCCAAAGTTTTATGCAAACAAGAGTATATTTTAACCACTAAGTCAGCCTCTTAGGGTTTTTTTTTTTTTTTTGAGTAGTTTATCTCTCAGGGTTAGTAGATAATTCTTTCTTTATTTCATAATATCTTTATAATTTTTCTACATTCAAATTTTAAGAAAATAATGCCGATTAATTCCTTCAACTTTGTCAAGCTTAATAACAATTTTTTTAAATCATATTATATGAAATTTATTTATTTTTAGGATAATAACTTAATAAGATTGGAAGAAATAATTTTGATTTACTAAATCCTTGTACTACTGTTTTACACAATTTTCTCTATTCAAAAACAAGTCAAATATTTCAAGTTTGTTAAATCAAATTTTAATTTTTTTAATTTTTTATCTTAGCTATTTTTATTAAGTTTTATATTTTCTATTTGTCAACCTAGAAACAAATCACAGAAACAAACAGACAGTCAAAATCCATTTGATGAATTATATAAATATTTTTTTTATAAAAATCAGTTATGTTTAATTGAAAATCAGATATTGATAGAATAAATAATTTTGAAAATAAAGATCTGGATATATTTAAAATAAAGTTATGAGATGAGTGTTCTTAGACTTATAATCTGATACCATAAAAGATTTAAACTCAATCAAAGAGTTTAAAAGAGAATTAGAGGAGAAGAAGGTGTGATTATTTTAAATTTAAGCATCAAAATCTTTTTTTAATTGGAATTAAAATTACTATTTTAATTAAGGTTAAATTTTGAAAAAACCTTTTACCAAAAAGAAGCCATGTCATCTATCTTGATGTTTGAAAGGGCATGTGTATTCCCTTGTTTCCTTTTGTGGGTTTGCTTTTTATCATTGGATTTAAAGACATGCTTGTCTCCACCATGTCCCCATTGATGCTACCCTCTAATTCTTCCTCTCCAAAATAATTACTAACACTATGTTTTTCCCTATTTAAATTGGGTGACCGTTTAGACACCTGATCTTTTTTTGCTTTCGATTTTGAAAATCTTTCATTGTCTGAATGCATATAGAAAGGACAAAATAGTAATTTCATCCTAAATTTCGAAAATAGGTATCTCTTGCAGAAAACTCAAGTGTATAAATGACTAGACTTTAAATTGGCTGCTACTTTATTTAATGCACTAAATTTAGTAGATTTCACAATTTTATATTTAGTAGAAATCTCACCATTAATTTTAGTGCATTTAAATGGATAATTTTTTTTCTTTCAAAATTCCTAGATTTTAATGACATATAAATCCAAATTTTAAATACAGCACAGTTAAGTCTACAGGTCCACACTTATTGATTGCTCCTTAGGACCCAGCGCTTTTTCTCGTGAGGAAAATTGCATTGCTGCAAATGATATAAATAGGAAAAACTTACTGAGACACAAGTGTTTTGGTTGTTAGCCCTAATTTTTTTTTTTCACTTCTATCTGATAATCTTATTATTTGATTTTAAGCTTTTAAAAATCAATTATTCATACTAATCAAAATTTAAAGATCGAGATTAAATGACTTAGATTATTAATTGATAGTGAAATTTTATATACTCCATGTCTATGTATTTACCTATCAAATGAATATAAATTTGTTAGACTTACAGTTAATCTAATGGCGTATCTCATTAGTGTGTCTCGCTAATATGTCTCTCGAACGTAAACCTATAAATAAATTGCATTTCACTGGCCAACTAGATTCTCATGCTACCTACGTATTTGCCTTCTCATTTCCTACTACCATAAATAAAATGAATCCGGATCGTGTGTTTCACAGAGATATCCCCTAATTGCTTTCTTTGATTTCAAAATAATTGAAAGAAAATTGAAAAATAACTCAATACACATATACATATATAATGGCTAAATGATAATAAAAATAAATAAAAAATCCAATAGAACCATTTATAAGAATGGATTCAAGAATTGAGTGCAAGCTCTGTATTTAAAAGATTAAGGTAGTTTGGACTAAGGAACTACCTTAATTTTATGATATTGTCTAGTTTATAGTGTTAGATTAGATTAAAAGACTTTAAAATGAAATAATATTGTATTTAGTACTTAAAATAAGTGTCAAGAGAGATATTTATAGTATGTAGTTAGTTTAAAAAGAAAGATTTTGGTAGCTCTAACAAATGTCAACTTAGATTAATGAAATAAATAATTTTAAGAATAAGGACATTTTAGATTTATCCAAACAAAACAATTGACATTGAAGTGAATCATTCCTTCCAAGTTCCAATGAAATGAAATGAAACTAGTGGTAATTTTTTTTATTAGTTTCAATTTGATTGTAATATAAAATATTTACATTGTGTCTTAATATAAAAATAATTTTAAGTGCGCATTAAATGAATCTTAATCATTTATTTATTCTACAATTTAGATAATTTCATTGACATTGAAAATTTGTCAAATTAAGATAAAGATAGAAATAAAGAGTTTATTATTAGAGTTGGTGAGTTAGATTTATTTATCATAGTTGATCATATTAATAATTAAAAATAGTACAATTCATATAAAATGGATAAAAATAAAAATGAAGATTCTATTATTGATCTTGAACTTTTATTCTTTTTATGTATGTAACTCATCTAATTTTATGAATTAGTTATATTTTTATTTTTTTTATAAATGGATTGTTGATTCAATATATTATGTATTCTTTATTCATATTGATTAAGCTATTATTGGATTTTTAAGCTGAAATTCATTCATTGATTCATTTAAAATAAATAAATAAATAAATGATCCATTCTACATGCAAATAGGTAAGGATACTAACTCTAACTTAACATTCAATTATTTTAAATTAAATAAAAACAGATTATTTAAACACAACCATCATTGTTATTATATGCAACATGTTGCATTTTTACACCATGATTAATTTTAATGACACTGGCTCAACCAACAATATAATGTTGGGCTTTAGAATTTAGAGCCTTGAGGAATTTTGCATCTATACCAACTTTCCATGAATTTCTTATTGGTCTAAAAGAGCAGAGAAGCAGGGCCTTGTTCTGCAATTTAAAAATCCCTTCAAATACTGGATTTTGTCAAGACCCTTGTCTTTGCTAGATGATTCTGCCCTCTTTTCGGAAATCACAATAAAGTGAGAAAGGAAAAAAAAGTATTCTTTTTATCATCTGGGTGTTGGAGTGTTGAAAACAAGCTGTTCTTGGGCAAGGATTTGAACCTTTAAACCCTTGTAAAAAAAGAGATTTCTAGGATGCCCAGATACCTGAATGTTGACAAAATGCTGCTCTGGTGACTGATACTGTTATGTTGCTTGAGCCTTGAAAAGGATTTGAGCATTGTAATTCTCAGCTGCTGCTGCTTCTTTCTTTTTTTTTCTTTCTTTTTTCTTTTTCCTTTTTTCAGCAGAAGAAACAATACTTTTTACTGTATTTCTGCCGCTCTGATATTGCAGAGAGTAGGCCTTTTTTCTCGGATTTCTACATAGAGCTTGACACCAGAGAAATTGGATTTTATCAAGAGTTTTGATTATTCAGGATTCTTGGGTTTTTTCCCTCTTTTTTATCTTCTGCTTCTGTCGAGTTCTCTGGGAAAGAAAATGGTTTTCTCGGAAATTTCAGGAAATTTGGATTGTTGGGGGGGCTCTGAAGCTATGAGAATGTGAGGTTTGGCATTTGGATATTGATTGTCAGAAGTTCAGAGAACAGCTTTCCAAATTCAAGGAGAAAAATCATAGTTTCTGAAGCACTGAGAGAGAAAAAAAATCTGTTGGAATTCAATGGAATTCTACTGCTGCTTTTCTCTTGTAATTATTTGCATTCTATTCAGAATTCCTTCTCTTGCTTCTCAGCAAAATGATCTCCAAACCATGTTGGCATTACAGAAAGAGTTTGACGTGCCTGGGTGGGATTCCGACGGCTCGGATTGCTGCCTATGGGTCGGTGTTCACTGCAATTCTAACGGCTCAGTAGAAGGTCTTGAGCTCCCTCGTCGAGAGCTCCGAGGTAATGTCTCTATAATCTCAATGCTCAGATCTCTAAAGAAGCTAGACCTCTCTGGCAATTACTTTCACGGTTCAATTCCTTCTGCTTTTGGAAATTTAACTGAGCTCGAGTTTCTCGACTTATCTTCGAACAAGTTTGAAAGCTCGATTCCTCCTCAGTTGGGCAGCATTCGAAACCTCCGATTGTTAAACCTATCGAATAATATGCTCGTCGGGATGATGCCCAATGAGCTGCACAGTCTCAAAAGATTGCAGGAATTTCAGATATCTGGAAATAAACTGAATGGTTCTATCCCTTACTGGGTTGGCAATTTAACTGATCTCCGAATCTTTACTGCTTATGAGAACATTTTGAGTGGTAGAATTCCAGAAAATCTAGGCTCCATTTCAGAGCTTAAGGTGTTGAACCTTCACTCCAACCAACTAGAAGGGCCCATTCCGGAGAGCATATTCGCTTCCGGAAAGCTGGAAGTTTTGGTTTTGACCATGAACAAGTTGAATGGTAGCATACCTGAATCAATTGGGAAGTGCCGAGGTCTCTCAAATCTAAGAATTGGGAATAACAAGCTCGAAGGCAGCATTCCTGTATCCATCGGCAATGTGAGTAGTCTTACATACTTCGAAGCTGATAACAACCTTCTTTCAGGAGAGATTGTTCCAGAGTTCACCCAATGCTCGAATCTTACACTTCTGAACTTGGCCTCAAACAGGTTTATGGGTACAGTTCCGGCAGAGCTTGGAGAGCTCACAAACCTGCAGGAATTGATTGTTTCTGGCAACAGTCTCATTGGAGACATTCCGAGGCCTCTTCTTCGGTGCAAGAACCTCAGCAAGCTCGACTTGAGCAGTAACCGATTCAATGGCAGCATTCCTGAAGACCTCTGCAATAATTCCAGATTGCAATTTCTTCGTTTTGATCAGAATTTTATACGAGGAGAGATACCTCATGAGATTGGAAACTGTATAAGATTGCTAGAATTGCAATTGGCTAGTAACTATTTAACAGGTACTATCCCTCCTGAGGTTGGTAAGATCAAGAACTTGATTATAGCTTTAAATTTGAGCTTCAATCATCTTCATGGACCTATTCCACGTGAGTTAGGGAAGCTAGACAAACTCGTTTTATTTGATGTCTCAAATAATCAGATTTCTGGAAGCATTCCATTGGAGCTTAAAGGCATGATGAGTTTGATTTATGTGAACTTTTCAAATAATCTGCTCACTGGCCAGATACCCACGTTTGGGCCATTCCAAAAGAGCCTGAGTTCAAGTTTTTCGGGCAATAAAGGGCTATGTGGAGAGCCATTAAGTTCTTGTGGTAATTCTTTTGGCTCCAATGGTGGGCCCAACCATCATAAGGTTTCTTACAAGATTATATTGGCAGTAATCGGATCTGGTTTGACGGTTTTTGTCATGGTCACGGTTGTCGTTCTTCTGTTTATGATGAGGGAGAGACAAGAAATGGCTGCAAAGGCTGCTGCTCTTGCAGTTGATGGAACTGCAGATCCCCCATCAATAGTAGCGAGCAACGTATTTGTCGAGAACTTGAAACAAGCTATAGATTTCGAGTGCGCAGTCAATGCAACCATGAAGGACTCGAATAAGATAAGCAGCGGCACTTTTAGCACTGTTTATAAAGCGGTTATGCCATCCGGGTTAATACTTTCAGTGAAGAGGCTGAAATCAGTGGACAGAACAGTGCTACATCATCAAAACAAAATGATTAGAGAGCTCGAGAGGTTAGGAAAGCTCTGCCATGATAATCTGATCAGGCCCATTGGCTTCGTGATCTATGAAGATGTTGCTCTCTTGCTGCATGACTACTTGCCTAATGGAACATTAGCTCAGCTTCTCCATGAGAGACCCGAAACTGAAATTGAACCTGACTGGCCTAGAAGGCTCTCCATCGCCATTGGAGTAGCAGAAGGTTTAGCTTTTCTTCATCATTTGGCTGTCATCCATCTGGATATTTCATCGGGTAATGTATTTTTAGATGCCAATTTTAATGCTATAATCAGCGAGATCGAGATATCTAAGCTCTTAGATCCATTGAAAGGCACCGCAAGCATCAGTGCAGTTGCTGGCTCATTTGGGTATATACCCCCTGGTACTGTTCTTATCATACTGTAGTTTCATTTTCATCCATTTCCTTCCATTCTACAATTAGATGAGAATATCCAATTTTTTGCATTTTTGACTGCTCGCAAGGCTCTAGAAGGTCCTGGCAAATGTGAGAGAAATAGAAGACAATCTTCATGATTTCTCTCATTGGCAACAGGGCCATCATATGAATGGCTTGATCACCAAAAGATAGGCCCCAAAAGGACTTTCTGGGGCCTTGTGAGTGGTTAAAAGCCCAAACATAAATTGGTCCTTCTCATCAACCCAAACTATATGGCCCCACCCATATTTTGCTGGCTAGTTGAAAATTATGTTTTTTATTATTTATATTTTAGATCAAATAGCATATTTTATCAATTTATCTCTCAAATTTGATATTCTTCTCTCTTTTAATCAGAATATGCTTATACAATGCAAGTCACGGCACCAGGAAATGTCTACAGTTATGGAGTTGTCTTGCTTGAGATTCTTACTACCCGATTTCCAGTTGATGAGGCCTTTGGTGAAGGGATTGATCTAGTGAAATGGGTTCATGGAGCACCAATAAGGGGAGAGACACCAGAACAAATACTTGATTCAAAGCTAAGTACTGTGTCCTTTGCTTGGAGGAAACAAATGCTGGCTGTTCTTAAGGTTGCCTTGCTTTGCACTGATACAACACCAGCAAAACGGCCAAAAATGAAGAAAGTAGTGGAGATGCTACAAGAAGTAAATCAGGAATGATTGTTCCATCCATTCGGGGGTTCAGGTAGTAATGGTGTTCTGGTACTCAGTTCTGATACAGGGCTTATGCCAGACAATTCACCAGGGAAAAAAAAAAAGATATGAAAGCTGAAAAGGGGAAAATTTTATCCGAACATGTGATCTGGCTTTGGTTAAGCTGATGGTATTTCTGAGTCTCTTCAATTGTCTGTAATCAAGAATACAACCAGACAGCAATTTCAAGAGCTGGAGCCTCAAATGCGGCTGACATTTTTTTTCGGGTCTTTGTGAATTGTTTGACATATCATCACATGGTTAGTATTACTCATGTTTATATCTGTTTCAGATTATAAGGGGAAAAAGATATGCAGTAAATGTTCAATTCAAATCGATATGGTTTATTATGGTTGCAGAACAAGTTGATGCCATGTGTCCCTTTTATTTTTAGTGTTTCAGTATAATTCTGTTTTTTATTTATAATTTATTTTTTCGTAGTATCAATCTACTTCTATCATCTGCTAGTTGTGAGGCATGTCCATAAACAACAGACTTACATGGCATAATCCATGTTTCTTCTTTGCTTTTTGTTTCTTTCAGTTTTAGTAGTCTCCAATTTCCAGGAAATCATCAGAATGCATTTAACCTTTGCATATGCTGAAGTAGATGTTATTTGTTTCCTAGGGATGGTAGAGGTTGCTCGTGTAGTACTAAACCTGGTTGGCCAACAATAGGCCAGTGACCGTTATAATTCATATGATTGTTTTTATTTCTTCATTCAAATTTTAAGTGGCTATCTGCCACTTTCCCAGCTGATGGAAAATAGAGAGCACAGGAAATGAGACCCATCCCTCTTTTTACCAGGAATCACTTTCCAAGAGGGGGGGGGGGGGGGATAAAAAATGCAATTAGGAAAATGGGGAGATTCTGCATGCTCAGCAAGACAACCATTCATTTTTCAATAGAGAGAAGGGTTTTGACTCAAACAACAAAAAACACTGAGTTTCCACAGTTTGATGCAGTGCTAGATTTCACAACACTTATCGAATGACATGGACCACACCCAAACAATTTTTTTTTGCGAAGTTGATTTCCATGAGGAAATCGGCAAATAACAACTCCTAAGAGTCACTGGTAGCAACTCATAGATATAGACATGATCCTCCATTGCCATTGTTGTTTCTCTCTTCCCCCCAACCCGCACTTCCTCCCAGCAATAACAATCCATTCTTCTTGCATTTCCTAGGTATTAAACACTTTAGGCTGCATTTTGGTTCCGTAAACTGCAATGCAGCATACAGACATTGATCTAGGCCTGTTTTTTTGTGTGATGAACTTGCCAGAAACCCATTGCAAACACCATTAGAACGGTGTAGGGGCATCTATTGCTCAAAAGAGAAGCATGATCTGTGACTCAGGCATTATTTTGCCACTCTAATTGATTGTTTTAACAGTTTGGTAATCAGCTCAGATCATATATATGTTGCCATTTGCAAAAATTGTTCATGGTAAACTAACAGCATACTCTCTGCCTTTGTTTTAACTAAAATATCCAAGTTATCACTGCTTCCTGCAATGATCACCAATGAATTGAAGGGATTTGCAGGTCTTTGGTGTTTATAAAAGAGATACAGGTTCAATGTCGTTAATGTAGATAGATTTGGATCCTACAAGGTGCAAAACTGAGATGGCTGACATACCAAACTGGTGCAGGAACTGGGACTGTATCCCTTTGTTTATGCAGGAATCAAAACAAAGTATCATAGCATGTCTTATATTCAAATATGCGCATGTTGAAGTTTGGCATCTCCAGTAGAATCTCTGGAGGCTAAAGAGTTCTGAAAACTGTAAGAGGTCGTTTGCCGATTTCTTTGAGAAAATTTTACTCTACAAAAAAAGAGGAGAAAAAAAAAAGGAACAATGTCTGGGGTGTGATCCATGTCATCTGACAGGCACTAGGAAATCTTCCACCGTGTCTTGTTATGGAACTCGATGTTTTTGTTGTTTGCATCAAATTCCTTATTTCCATGAGAAATGAGTGAAATATTGTATTGCCAATGCTCTTCAATTTTTTATTAACTAGAAAATAGCAAACAACCCCTAAGTTTCTCTCCAGGAGGGTTGATTATAAAGGTTTTATTTAGGCCACACATCTTTGGTGGGCAAAATTGGACCTTTCATCTGATCATTAAAACCTTGAGATTTTACACTTAGAACACTTGATTTTTTATAAGTTGGTTGATTTTTCATTGCTCATCCTATAAGGCTATGATTATTGGATGGATGAATTTTCCTGAAATTAGCTAGATACTTTCAGTCTACTACTTAATTTTTCCCATCGATTGTTTACCATGTTGGGTAGATCAATTGTTGATATAAATGTATGGAAAAGTAAAATTTGAAAAGCTAACTTTGGATAAATGGAATAAAGGGTTTAATATTATATCTTATTGCATCCTAGTAGGGTTGCACACATTAACTATGTTGCTCAACATTAACTATGTTGCTCAATTATCCCATGGATTGTTAGCAACATAATATCAAGTTAGTTAAATCAATTGTTGACATGGTCGAGTTGAGAAGTTTCACTTGAAAAGTAGACTTTAGATAAATGAGAGAGAGGATAATGAATCTCATGTTGAGTACACAATTCCTCAATTCACCCTTCCATACAAAAAAAAAAATTGAAAAGATTTAAAAATAAAAAATAGATCTTTTCTTTTTAGCTAGGGTTTTTCATAGGTAGGTTGACCCATTCAAATCAATTCCTAAGATAAAAAGAAGTCTACGGTTATTCATAGGCTCAAAACTGGCCCAACTAAGGGATGTCATCCATGAGCAACACTTGCCCTCTTGGGATGAATGGGATCCAATGTAAGTTGATGGATGAGTCTGAAATATATTTTAAGAATGATGTTTCTGTGCATGAAAATCATGATTTTTAATGTCCAAAAATCAAAGATCAAAATGGGATCAATTTTGGATAGATTTTTAATTTAATGGCGAGATCAACTCGAAATGGATTCAAATTGGATACGGATACAATCTATAAAAGATAAATGGGTACTAGAAGGAGATAGTGTGATTTTAGACCTCGATGGCCCCTATATGGGAGCCCAAGTGGGGACTTAGCCCAGTTAAAAATTATTCATCAACCAATTTCACTTTTGTACCTCAAGCCTGTCCACATTTACACCTGAAAACAAGACACTTTTATACTTAGTAACCAGCCTAATCTTCCACCCAAAATTAACCCACATTTACTCCTAGACATAGCTCATTTAAGCACTCCGAGCTAGACCACTTCAAAACTCAAAAGCAGTCCATTTCTACAACATAGAATCTCCATTTCGATCTCCAAAACCAAGCCACTTTTACATCTAAACCAGCTCAGTCTGTACCAAACCAGTTCAATTTCAAGTCCCAAAACCAGTCGAGTTCAGGGCTCAGGCCCTGACAATAATTCAACTTCAGGCCTTGAAACCAGCCCACTCTGAGTCCAATCAATTTTACGCCTCAATTCATTTCTGGCCACAAAACTCGACCATTTCTGCCTCATAGAACCAGTCCATTATACCGCTCCAAATCAGCCCACTTGATACTCAAATCAGCCCATCTCACTACCTCGAGCTGGCCTACTCCAATCACCATTTCATCGCAGCTCAATCTTCATATCTCATTTATTTGTTACCATTCATTGGCATGACATACTTCAAAATTCAAATAGTCGGAGTCATTTCATTTTTATATTAGGCCGCACACTTCTTTTCAAGACCAAGGTATCGAAGCATCTCACGTGACTAATCTTTAGAGAACATGTAAACACGTCGAGTATCTAATAATGGAGAGTGATTTTTTTTTTTTTTTTTTGTATTAAAAGATATTTGATCCTAAGGCTTCCTGCATACAACGGTCGACATAATATCACTAATAGAATATGGCCGCCCATTTAGACACCAGGTTTTTCTGCTAGGAGACACCAGTTTTCGGATTTTGAGAGGAAATTACGGTTTTGCCCTCCCGTGTTTTATCATTCGGACGATTTTTTAGTTCATTTTTCACTTCCTTCGAACGATTCACTGAACAGTGGAATCGTTCGAAGGATTTTTTTAGTTCATTTTTCACTTCCTTCGACAGTGGAATCGTTCGAAGGATGATAAGATACTGTTCAGTGAATCGTTCGAAGGATGATAAGATACTTCGAACGATTGAAATGTTATAGCTACAGTAAAATTGTTAAAAATAAATTTTAAAGTTATTTTTTAAGCACCGTGTATTTCTAAAAAATTTCAAATTAAATATCCAGACTAATTAAGATAATCTGATAAAAATACTTTGAGACTTCAAGGTCTTTTGACATTCCAAAATACTTAAAACACAGTGTTTTACAAATAAGGGTATCCCTCAACTATGTCAAAAATATATTTGGGAGTGTCAAAAGACCTTTAAGTCTTAAAGTATTTTTATCAGGTTATCGTAATTAGTTCGGATATTTAATTTGAGAAATTTTGGAAATACACAGTGCTTAAAAAATAACTTTAAATATTTAAAGGAGATTTTATTATTTAAAAAGTTATTTCTTATGCAATGTGTATTTTTAAAATTTCTCAAATTGAATATCCGGACTAATTACATACTATGATAAAAATACTTTAAGAATTCAAGATCTTTTGACACTCAAAAATACTTAAAACACAGTGTTTTATAAATAAGGGTATCCCTCGGCTGTGGCAAAAACACATTTGGAAGTATTAAAAGACCTTAAAGTCTCAAAGTATTTTTATAATTATCGTAATTAGCCCGGATATTTAATTTGAGAAATTTTGAAAATACACAGTGCTTAAAAAATAACTTTAAAGTTTTAAAGGGAATTTTATTATTTAAAAAATCATTTTTTAAGCACTGTGTATTTCCAAAATTTCTCAAATTAAATATCCGAACTAATTACGATAACCTGATAAAAATACTTTAAGACTTAAAGGTCTTTTGATACTCCCAAATATATTTTTGACACAGCTGAGGGATACCGTTATTTGTAAAATACGGTGTTTTAAGTATTTTGGAATGTCAAAAGACCTTAAAGTGTTAAAGTATTTTTATCAGATTATCTTAATTAGTTTGAATATTTAATTTGAAATTTTTTAAAAATAAACAGTGCTTAAAAAATAACTTTAAAATTGTAAAAGACATTCTACTATTTAAATATTTTTAACAATTTTACTTTAGCTATAACATTTCAATCGTTCGAAGTATCTTATCATCATTCGAAGGAAGTGAAAAATGAACTAAAAAATCCTTCGAACGATTTCACTGTTCAGTAATCGTTCGAAAGAAGTGAAAAATAAAATAAAAAATCATCCGAATGTTAAAATGTGGGAGGACAAAATTGTAATTTTCTTTTAAATTCTAAAAACTGTTGTCTCCTAGTAGAAAAATCTGGTGTCTAAATGGACGGCTTGGAATATTGGCTTATTCATTGTTTTGACTAAAGGTTGCCAAAAGAACCTATCCCTTTATGTAGATAGGCGTGAGAGTACCTCATTTCTCACTTTTAAAATCCCTTTCCTTTCAGGGAATTTATCTCTCATCCAAATGCAGCCCTCGTGTAACCAAAATTCTCTCTTTTTACGGTAGATTCATAATATCTATCAAGTTGATACATAAAAGGTTGCATTTATATTCGCTTGTAAACTCGCAATGTGCGAATGTTTAAAACCTTGTCTATAGCTCACATCAATATAATAAATACTTTTTATTATATTTTTTATCAAAAAATATTGTTAACGCGATATTATCAAAATGTTTTTATTGGTAAAAATCCAGTAAAAACTCGATAAAAATGTGGTATTTTAGTATATTGCCATTATTAATGCTATTTAAAAAAAAAAATGTACGACACATGTTGTATGGAACTTACTTTTAAACTTTTAAGTTCTAATATTTATTTAGTTTGACTTTTTCCTTATTTTGATATTTGATGACTTCAAAAATGGTATTCAACAATTAACTTACGTGGCATTAGATATCATTCTATGATCCAAGAAATGTTAGATGATAATTTCTTTTCTTCTGAAAATGCTGGTAATGCAGACAAATGTGGGTTTTTTATTTTCTTGTTTTTTAATGATTTCATGAGCTTTAGTCAGTTTCATTTTTACTTAATTGTTCTTTTGTTGTTATATTCTGCTTAGCACTAATCTAAAACTAGAGAAATGATAATACAAAATTTGGCTAAAATGTAAAAAAACTTAATTTTAAATAGAAAAATCATTCTCTATATTGAAACTATCACACCAATGTATATTTTAACGAAAAAGTCTGAAACAACTGAAAAAGGACTTGAAAAAAAACTAAAATATGTATTATTAAATCATGATGAATGAAAGATTTTTTTTTTAGGTATATGAGTATATGATCCTCAAGGCTCAAACCAAACCCAATAAGAATTCCATATCACATTCATTAGTTGGTCATTGACCTAAGTCATTAATTGCACAATTATCACTTATAATCCACTAATCCTCTGCCTTATAACCATAGATTTACCCAAAAAGATAGTTTTCTTGTCTATTTCAGGAGCATAAATCTTCGATATCAGTCCTTTTTGCTTTTTTTTTTTCTTCTAAATATAAGTTGGATTTTTCTCTTTTTAAGGAGGAGGACCCTCTCTTTCAGGCTTAGGGCGATTAAACTAAAGCAGTGTTTTGGGATTGTAATATCCTGCCCCAAATTGGGCGAGTTTTAGCTCGTTAATCAGGTTTAACCGGTTAATCTCAGAGATTTTGGTTAGGGCTTCGAGGAAAGCCCAAGTTTGGCCCGATCTGAGCCCGAAAACTCAGTGATTCAGCTCGTCGAGCTGGAGGGGCATTTTGGTAATTTACCACTTCTTGTGTAAATTTTTATAAATTGTGTGATTTTGTGAATATTATTGGTGAATAATGTTTTCCTTAATTAAGGATTTGCATCTCTGATTTTAAAATAAAATTATTTTCAGAAAATAATATTTAAATATCGCCCGTCAAAACCCGAAAGCGAGTATTAATTATTTTAAAGGTTTTGAAAATGAAATAAATTTTGAAATTAGTATTTTATGGTAAACCATTTTAAGAATGGTCTAGTTATTTCATTTCACTTCAAAATAAGATTTACAAATTAGTTATTTTTACATTTGTTTAATTAAGTAATTAAGGGTAAAATATGAATTTTATTTAAATAAATGATTTTTTAATAAGAGATAAAATTGAAATTTTTATGGTGATTAAGATTTTTAAAACCCAACCTATCTGTAAGGTTGGATTAAATTTTTGAGCTTTTGAAATTACTGTTTTAGTTAAAAATCAGGTTTTTAATCAAAATAGGGCCCTTTTTGCAAATATTGGAAAAGTGGAGGGCTGATTTGCAAAACTGCAGAAAAATCTGCAGTTTACTGTAGCAGCGTCACCAGCGTGCTCTGCTGCGATTTTTCCGACGATTTTCCGGCACCGTCCCGTCCCATCATCGCTGCCGGTGATGATGATTTTTCCCCGTCCCATCCCATCGTCGCTGCATACGCAGCGGGATTCCGGCCGAGTCGCTCCATGCGCAGCCGAATTTTCCGGCCGAAAAACCCTATATAAACCGGCCACCTTCGATGGGT
Source organism: Chimonanthus praecox (assembly GCA_022113865.1). NCBI lineage: Eukaryota > Viridiplantae > Streptophyta > Magnoliopsida > Laurales > Calycanthaceae > Chimonanthus > Chimonanthus praecox. Next base: position 68,240,774 of record CM039089.1, on the reverse strand, counting down.
TTTAACTCCCACAAAACCTTCTTCTCTTCTCCCTTCTCTCTGTCTCTGTTTTCCAAAAGAAAACCCAGCCAAAACCCGGCCGAATCTCTGTTCTTCCCTCTTTTTTTTTCAGACAATAACTTAGAGGGAAATTTCAAAAGAAAATCCGGATTTCAGCTCAGAAACTCAATCAAAGGTAACCACTGCATTCCCCTTTCAATTTCGATAGGTTTTGAATAAAAAAAATTTGAATTTGGTTCTGATTTCACTGAGAAAATCGATTTCAAAAATTTAGGGAAAATTTTAGGGTTCCTCGTATCAGTGAGCTTCCGGTGTTAAGATCGGATGGCTCACTGAGTTTCAGAGCTCCAAACTCTTCCTGTGGAAAGAGGACTCCCGGAGGAATCCATCGGACCGGTCAGATGTAAAAACAGAGTCCCGAAAATCCCCCATTTTTCATTTTCGGTTTTACTGTTCACCGGTCGTTCACTGTCTGTTGCAGACAGTGAACGGGGAAGAAGAAGAGGAAGAAGAAAGAGAAAAAAAAAAAAAAAAATGAAAAAAAAAAAATAATAAAAATAATAAAATAATAAAAATAAAAATATTTTTGATATTGCTATGCTTTTAAAAGGTTGGTTCCCATTGGAAAAAAAAATAGTAATAAAATAATAAAATAAATGATTAAATAATTAAATATTATTATTTTATTCCCAAAAAAAAAAAAAATATTTTTATTTGAGAATATGGTTGCTTATGATTTCAAATGATGGTTCCCACCGAAGAAAAAAAAAAAAATAAATAATTAAATAATTAAATATTATTATTTTATTCCCAAAAAAAAAAAAAATATTTTTATTTGAGAATATGGTTGCTTATGATTTCAAATGGTGGTTCCCACCGAAGAAAAAAAAAAAAGAATAAATAATTAAATAATTAAATATTATTATTTTATTCAAAAAAAAAAAAAAAATTATTATTATTTCGTTAGATTATGTGATGTGATGATTTATACCCCTCTTGTTAAATAAAACTGTACTAACCCCTTTCTCTTATTATTTATAGTGTAAATATTATTGTATCCGCTTTCAGTCCGACATTAGTCGGGAACTGAGTGATTCACTTTCAGGCCGGCACTATAGTCGGGCACTGAGTGACCTCGAGGCCTACTCAAAATGTCAGCTCTGGTCCTATCCAGAAGACAACCGAGAAGTGACCCGAGGATCTAGACCTCACTCAATACGTCAATCTGGTCAATGCCCAGAAGACAATATGAGTTTGGACTGAGCCCCTTTTATTATTATATTATTATCTTGTGGATGATTTAAAAAGGCTAGAAACCAAGTAGGAGACTCATTTCCATGAACCCTGGATATTTTGTGGGAAAACGTGTGATTTCCAAATACTACGTATATGTACGTATCTGATATGTATATTGATTGTGCACTTGTATGTTGTTTGACAGAGACCGCGAAACCACACGATCACGGTGAAGGAACTTAACTCTACAGATTTTGTAAACAGGTGTTATATTGAGCAATGAGTGGTTTCGATTTTGATGAACCCACTCATGTGCCTATACATGGTGCACTATGGTAAGAGTGCTATGAAATTACGGTGTTGACCGTATGTGTATGTAAGACTGCTTCCACGTACCTGGGCTATTGAACCAATATCGGCCATATGAGAGATGGTTTATGTCTACTGGACCATGGGGACCATGCTGTCGTCAGTTGCTGACTTGAGGGTGTCAGTATCGGCTAAGTTTAAGAGCCGGAGATGTACTTGCAAGGATGTATTTTGACCGTGTCGGGACTTAATACTGGTCTCAGTATAGTCGGCAGGCGTTACGGTGGATAATGGCAGTGATTGATAGTCTGATGGTGTTATTATCTTATTTGAAATTATGCTTACTGTTATCAAGCATGTGATATTGAACTGTTGCTAACCTGTTTTACTATTTACTTAATATGCATTGTTAATTATCCTTCACTGGGCTAGTTAGCTCACACCACTCACCTTTCAGGCAATGAACCCGAGGAGGAGGACCCTCTCTTTCAAGCTTAGGGCGTTTAAGCTAAAGCAGTGCCTTGGGATTCCCCCGGAGGGGAATGCCCTGATCTTGCTGTTGGTTCTTAGAACCGTCGTTTTTGTATTAAGTACCGGATGTGGTACTTAATTTACGTTGTAATCGGCTATGTTGCCAATTGAGACAATGTTATGATTAATTAATGATGTTTGATTTTGATTATGTTATGTGTTGATGATTGTTTATGTCTGAGTTTCTGGGGGCAGGCATATGGTACATGTTTGAGTTCACTTAATGGGCTGATGTGTAACCACTGGGCCTAACTGTTGATCCGGCCCAGTAAAAGTGCTTGAAGTTTAGCTTACTTACCTTTCAAAAAAAAAAAAAAAATTAGTCGCGTTCCGGACCCACTGGTCGGGTCGGGGCGTGACAGGGATTCCCCCGGAGAGGAATGCCCTGATCTTTCCCTGTTGGTTCTTGGAACCATTGTCCTTTTTTTTGTACCGGATGTGGTACTTAATGTCCATTTGATGTAATAGGCTATGTGCCTTTTTAGACAATGTTTTGAATGATGAATCAATGATTAAGTTTCTTATGCTTTGTATTAATCAATGTTAGATTTGATTTGAGTATGTTATGATGTTTTTATGTCTATTTTTATGGGCAAGCATATGGTAAATGTTTGAGTCCACTTAACAGGCTAATGTGTAACCGCTGGGCCTAACTGTTGATCCGGCCCAGTAAGAATGCTTAGGATTCAGTTTAACTTAAAAAAAAAAAAAAATCAGTCGAGTTCCGGACCCACCTGTCGGGTCGGGGCGTGACAGTCGTCGTCTCGACCCGGTCCATCTTAACAACTCCAGGGAAGGAGGAAAGGCCCACACAGTCCAAGTGTAGAACTCGGCTCTGATACCAAATTTGTAAGGACCAGACCCGAATACACGGCTTAGGGCTTGACTCAGTAAGAAATTGTTCGCTTTGGGTCTCGCACACAAGCGAGCCCGCATGGTTTTGCTTTTGGGTCTGGACCCACATGGCCCGGTCCAAAACGTATCGTGCTTGAGTAGAAGTAGGTAGCCTTATATATACTCCATCCTTTCTCCCTTCATTACCGATGTGGGACTCTCCCACATCGATTCAGGGTGCCACAGAAAAATTTCACACAATTAATTTGAATGGATATAGATTTTCATGAATTATATAATTTAAGAAAAAACTACATTGTTTCATTAGTATAACTTTATGAAATAAATTATAAAAAAACAATAATTTTATAAAATCAGATAATTTAAAGTTTTACATAATCAATATTCTTTTCGTTACTTAAATTTTATTTAAACATAGATAATCTTTTTTAATATTTAAAAGGCATTTTTGGTCCAAGAAAGAATCAACATAGAAGAACAAGTGTAGGGTATCCTGAACCGTAAGGGGTTAGCTTGATGGTCATTAGTCAATTTTCACTTTTGTTTGTGGGAGATCTTGACATCAAGTCCCTCTCAACCATTGTCACAAATACCGTTCTCGGGATATTAAAGGCGATTGGTAATACCGAGATATTTTCAAATTCTCAGGTTCTTATCAAGAATTTTACGGGAAAATCTCACAGAAATTATAATATTTAAAAATAATAAAAATCGAATAAATAAAATTATTAATAAAATAAAAATGGTAATAAGGAATTTACCATGATATTATCACGATATTACCATTTATCGCGTTTTAACGCGATTTTATCGGGAATTTATCGCCGTGCCGATACAATGTGTTAAAAACACAGTAATAGTATTTTGCCGATAAAAAGGTGATAAATTAAAAAATACCTCCGATATTTGTGACAATGCTCTCAACACAAAAAAGAGTCACTCCTCTTAGTTATATACACGGTTTGTATTGATTGGAAGGTTTACACATGCTAGGGGTCGAAAATTCGACTTATCCGAATTTTCAGCAGATATTTCATCTCGTGAACTGAGATCTCGACTAAGATTTTTCTCTCTCCTCAAAAATTCTTTTTTTAAAATCTCCATGGCTTTTTTTTTTTGAAAAAAATCATTTAAAAAATAAAAAAGGCTATTTTAAAAATATATATATAAATATAAATATTGGCCGAGATATCGATCGGGTCCACTACCAATATTGTTTTTTTTTAAATAAAAAATAAAAATCGGCCGTATCAATTGAATTTTTTATCTCTACCGAGATATCTCAGTCATGGAAATCTCAAAATATCTCGGCCGGCCGAGATTTCGACCCTTGACACATGCTCAAAGAATTAACCAGGTGGCACGCCCGGAAAAGCCCTTGGTTTACCTTGGTTTAAAAATAAAAAAGTGTAGGGTATCCTTTAACCAGGGTTCTTTCTCGACTTTCTATCTGCGCGGTCCCCACCTGATCAAGTTTAAATAATAATAGTAATAAAGAAGTCCCAGGATTCAAAATCTTACGAATCCGCACCGTTCATTCCTTCCAGTCCATCCCATCCGTCCATTCTCACAAGCCCGCCCATTTCAAATTTTCAAATCTCTTTACCGTTAGATGCATCCGTTTCAAAAATAAAAACCCTCCTCCCATTTCTCTTCCCCATTTCTTTCAATCTCTCTCTCTACAAACACCCTCTGTCACTCTCTCAGACACAAGCTTAGTGTCTTGATATTCTCCTCCCGTCCATGGCCGCCGTTGAGAAGAAGTTCCCGTTGCAAAACAGCAATACCTTTAATGCCGAAGCGGCAGCGGGACCCGCTCGCCCCGCCGGGCAAGAAAACTATCGAAGAAACCTACCAGAAAAAGACCCAACTCGAGCACATCCTCCTCCGTCCTGACACCTACGTCGGCTCGGTTGAGAAACACACTCAAACGCTCTGGGTCTACGATGATGATGAAGGCATGGTCTGCCGTTCTGTCACCTACGTCCCCGGCCTCTACAAAATCTTTGACGAGATCCTCGTCAATGCTGCCGACAACAAGCAGCGCGACCCTAAAATGGATACCGTCAAGGTCGATATCGACGTCGAGCAGAACTGCATCAGCATTTACAACAATGGTGACGGTGTCCCTGTTGAGATCCATCAGGAGGAAAAGGTCTATGTGCCAGAGTTGATTTTTGGGCATTTGCTTACGAGCAGTAACTATGATGATACGGAGAAGAAGACTACCGGTGGGCGGAATGGGTATGGAGCAAAGCTAACTAATATTTTCTCAACCGAGTTCATTATCCAGACTGCTGATGGGAAGAGGCAAAAGAAGTATAAGCAGGTATATGAGTTCTTCAGTTCTTTTTCTCTGATTTCTTTGTGATTTAGTTTCTTATATATATATAACCATGGGATATCCCCACCTCGCATTGGAGGTGCTAATCTTTGATGCCAGTGAAATAGATCATAATCTTTGATTGTCACGTTCTTGATTAATTTGTTGCAATTTGGCATTATTGGTTGTTACTTGTTTCTTGAGTTATTCTGATCCTTAAAAAATGGGATTCTGGGTTTACCTTCTTTCATTAGGTTTGATTGATTTTCCCTACAAATGAGTTTTTTGGAGATCTTCAATTCTTCTTCTCTGATTTCTTTTCGATCTAGTTATCTTTCGTGCCAACTAATTTGAAAGTACTTTAATTTGTCAAGTTCTTGAGTAGTTTCGATGATTTGGGCATTGTTTTGTACTTGGTTTTTTTTTTTGAAAGATTTATTTTTTACTTGTTTTCTTGAGTCTTCCTGCTCTCTCTCTCTACCCTCCCCTCTTTTGTGTTCTGGATTTAGTTTCTTTTCATTTGGTTGACTTTTCCGTTCATGGTTTGAATTCGTTTTCTCCTCAATCTGGTTTTCTAGCTCTAATCAGATTCTTTTTTTATTTTAATTGTACACCCATTTTTGCTGTGGTAAGTGCAGATGATCAAATGCAAAGTTACCGCTATGATCATTCCGATGCATCTTGTTTGGGACAAAATATCCATGCATATTCTACCATCAGTTATCATGTATGTTCAATTCTGGGTAGCTGTCTTGTCTCGCGGTCAAAATTTGAAGAGCACATATGGTCTCTGCCAATGTCGGAGAACCAAATGTTACCTTACTCTTGTTACTAAATCTTTTTTTTTGTCGGTGATCATATTTGAGATCTGATGGTTCCCGGTTCATACTCATGTGTTCTTTCTTTCTTGGCAAATCCCTTTTATTGGGCTTCTCAAGCATTCAGTCCATTTTTCACTTGTTTTTATGATTTTCTCATTTAACTAAAATGATCTGAACGGTTTGTAGGCATGAGTTTGATGTGAATTGATTCCCAATAAATGCATCTAAATATTATATGAAATCATTCACATTTATATATATGAATGATTTTTTTATTTCCCTTTAAAAATGGATTTTTCCCATATATGGTTACATGTGGCATTTATCTGTATCGTGTTAAGGTTTTCACAAACAACATGGGAAACAAAACGGAACCCACTATTACCAAGTGCAAGGAAGGTGAGAATTGGACAAAGATCACATTTAAGCCTGATTTGGTTAAATTCAACATGACCGAACTGGAAGCTGATGTGGTTGCACTCATGAAGAAGCGAGTGTTAGATTTAGCGGGTTGCCTTGGCAAAACTGTCAAGGTTGAATTAAATGGAAAGCGCATACCAGTGAAGTCGTTTCTTGATTATGTTGATCTCTACCTGAAATCTGCTGCCAAGTCCAGACCTGAGGAATCCCTTCCAAGGTTTGCCCCTACTAAATTTTGAATCTAACCATGATTTCATCCTCTTAGCTTCACTGAGACTGATTTCTTATCTTAATCGTGACTGACTGGCCAGGGTTACAGAAAAAGTGAATGACAGATGGGAAGTTTGTGTGAGCCTCAGTGATGGGCACTTTCAACAGGTACTCATCAGTTGATGAAGATTGAATTGTTGCCTCCAAATGCTTGGTATTGTGAATTCGTTTCATCAAAGCTCATTGATTTTGGTGGTTTTGATTACCAGGTTAGCTTTGTTAATGGAATAGCCACCATCAAGGGTGGTACACATGTTGAGTACGTGACCAACCAGGTTGCCAATCATCTCGTGGGCATCGTAAATAAGCAGAAAAAGGATGCCAACATGAAGCCTCACGCAGTGAAGAACCATTTGTGGGTGTTTGTCAATGCTCTCGTCGACAACCCTGCATTTGATTCACAAACCAAAGAGACCTTGACCACTCGTCAGAGTAGTTTTGGGTCCAAGTGTGAACTCTCACCTGAGTTTCTGAAGAAGGGTTAGTCTTGTTCTACTTTCATCCACACATTGCATGGTCTTCTTATGTATAAATTTTAGATAGTTGACATGGAAATTGTTTTGTGGTTCAGTGGCTAAATCTGGAGTTGTGGATAATCTTCTCTCTTGGGTGGATTACAAACAAAACAGAGAACTGAAAAAAACTGATGGAACAAGGGTAGGAGGGAGGATTAATGACATAAAGAAGCTTGAAGAAGCCAATCTGGCCGGGAAGGCAAAAGCCCATGAATGTACCTTGATTTTGACAGAAGGAGATTCGGCAAAGGCTCTTGCTGTACGGATTTTAACTAGTTTAAACTGTAGTATGCCATGATTTGGCTTCTTGAGTTTTCAAATCACAGTTTCCTCACAATTTGCGATTTTGGCATCTGCTTTTGTACGTGCAGAAAGCAGGGATATCTGTAGTAGGCAGCAATACCTATGGAGTGTTCCCATTGAGGGGGAAGCTGTTGAATGTTAGGGAAGCGAGTCATAAGCAAATTATGGACAATGTTGAAATTCAGCATATCAAAAGGATTCTTGGCTTGCAACAGGGTAAACAATATGACAGTGTCAAGGGTCTGAGATATGGCCACTTGATGATTATGACCGATCAGGTTCAGCTTCCTCTCGCTATATTTTATTCTTTTGTATTGCATATTGCATTGTGTTCTTCACTTGAGTAACAACAATTTTTTTTACTCTAGGATCACGATGGATCCCATATTAAGGGATTATTGATAAACTTTTTCCACACTTTCTGGCCATCGCTTCTCAAGGTTCCTTCGTTTTTGGTGGAGTTTATAACCCCAATTGTAAAGGTGAGTGTTGCCAAATTTGTTAAATGAATGTATAATCAAAGGGAGTAGGAACATCATTTATAAGCATGAACACCCAAATACTTTATAGTCTCAGGCTGTTCATTTTGAACGTAACATTCCTATACTGAAACTGGTAAGAACAAACAAATGTCTGCTTTTGGGATGGATACCTATTTCCTAACAAGTGGTACTAGAGCTAGGTCCCCAAGGCAACACATGTGAACTCAGGGGATCCCCTAGGCGGACGAGATAGCTGGTGATGTGATATTTGCCGGAGAGCCTCGTTCAAGGTGGGGGGATTGTTGGGGCAGCGAATGAATTCCACATTGGTTATGAAGGGGGAGAGATTTAGGGACTTATAAAGGACTTGGATCACTCCACCTAAGGGGCTAGCCAATTGGGATGGATATCCATTTCCCAACCGTATGAAGTGATCCTTAGATCTCATTGGCAATATTTTTCTTCCCTACCCATATCTCAAGATTTCAGGATAACATTATACAAGGAATTATCATCAGAAAAGAAAAAGAACAATTATGTTTTTAGTTTGTTTCTCATACTTCTTTTGTTCAAAGTCTTTGGGTGATTGTCGTGTAGGCAACTCACAACAGAACGAAAAAAGTCTTGTCATTCTACACCATGCCAGAGTTTGAATCATGGAAGGAGAGCTTAGGGGGCAATGACAAATCCTGGTCTACAAAGTACTATAAGGTTTGTGATTTGTGTGACAGAAACTTGAATTCACCAATCATAGTATGATTATGGTTTGTGATTCATCAACTGTAATATGTTTATGATCTACAAGACAAAGTGCTATGAGGTTTGTGATTCATGTTACTGAAACTTAAATTCATCACCCCATGATGTGATTACTCCTTTCCTTAACTAAACTTACACTAATTTTGAGTCTCAACCTGACAGGGTTTGGGAACAAGCACTGCAGAAGAAGGGAAGGCATACTTTAGGGATATTAAAAAACACATGAAAGAGTTCATGTGGGAGGATGAGCAAGATGGTAACTTGATTGAGCTGGCATTCAGCAAGAAAAAGATTGAGGCTAGAAAAAGTTGGCTCCGCCAGTTTGAGGTGAAAATCATAGCCATGGTTAGAATTCGACGACCCTTTTTTCATAACTTTTTGCTTACAAGTGAGGCTTTTGTAATTGCAGCCTGGGACTTACCTTGATCAGAAGGAGCAGCACATCAGATACAAGGATTTTATCAATAAGGAGCTCATATTGTTTTCTATAGCTGATCTGCAGCGATCAATCCCATCCATGGTGGATGGCCTGAAGCCAGGCCAGAGGAAGATACTTTATTGCTCTTTCAAGAAGAACCTTATCAAAGAAGTGAAGGTGTGTGAGCCCCTATAAAATTTTCACATCTGATATATTAGGAGTGCATCAAAACTGTGACAGAGAAGAATAACTTCCGTTACGTTTTTATTGTTGTACTTGAGTATTAATGTGATATTAACATAGTTGAAAGTATTTTTTCTTCTTTTTTGGGGTAAAGTTGACTTCCTATGGTTGCAGTGATCAGCAAATCTTATTGTATTCCTTCTTAACCAACCATCTTCTTTGATGACAGGTTGCTCAATTTTCTGGTTATGTATCCGAGCACTCAGCTTACCATCATGGTGAGCAGAGTCTTGCGTCTACTATAATTGGTATGGCACAGAATTTTGTTGGTAGCAACAATATCAACCTTCTGAAGCCTGGTGGCCAGTTTGGTACCCGTCATCAGGTAGATGATACAAGAAGAAAAATGAAGTTGGAACTATATGACAAAGAAAGATCTACTAATGGTATTCGTTTTGTTTGCATATTCAGGGAGGCAAAGACCATGCGAGTGCTAGGTATATCTATACTTCTCTGCCACCTTTAACGAGATTCCTGTTCCCAAAGGACGATGATGTTCTTCTTGACTACTTGACAGAAGACGGGCAATCCATTGAACCCTCTTGGTAATGAAATTCAATAACAATTAAGTAGCAGGAATGCTAATTACAGCTATCCAATGTTGCACACATTAAAACGATTTTCTTATGTGATTCAGGTATATGCCCATTCTACCTATGGTTCTGGTTAATGGAAGTGAAGGAATTGGAACTGGTTGGAGCTCATATGTTCCAAACTATAATCCACGTGAGCTTGTTGCAAATCTGAAACGCATGTTGAATGGGGAACCGATGCAGCCAATGGATCCCTGGTATAAAGGATTTAAGGTGATGTTCATCTAACCACTGAATCTATTCTCTTCCAGCAGTTTACTCCGGCATTTCATGCATGTCGTGATATTAAACCAAGTGATGCCAATCATGTATCAGGGCCTGATTGAGAAATCAACAACAAAGGAAGGTGGTGCTAGCTATACCATCACTGGGATCATAGAAGAAGTTGATGAGACTACATTGAGAATCACAGAGCTGCCAATTCGAAGATGGACTGAGGATTACAAAGAATTCTTAGAATCAATGATGTCTGGGACTGATAAGATTAGGGATCCATTTATCAAGGTAAACAAGTAATAAATTGTAGAACTACTTGTCCTAATGCACAAGATCTTTGTATTGCTTGTTTTGTTGGAAAGTTAGTGGACTCGGAATTAAGATTAGTCATGTATTTAAGAGTTCTGATTTCATTGGCACTACTAAATTTATATTAGAGAATTCTTTGACACAAGTGGTTAAACACAGTTTTAAACGCAGGACTTCCAAATGCACAATGGTGTCATAACGGTCTATTTTGAGGTTATTCTATCTGAGGAGAACATGAAGATTGCAAGCGAAGAAGGGCTATTAAAAAAGTTCAAGCTCAGCACTACAATCAGCACTAGTAACATGCACTTGTTTGATGCAAGAGGGATAATTAAGAAATATGATACTCCAGAACAAAGTCAGTCTTTTTCATTTTTATTTTTTTCTTGTTGTGTATTTCTAAATAGAGGAATCTCACCTACATTTCATCTATAAGTTCTCAGAAGACCTTTTTCCTCTCTTTTCAGTCCTCGCTGAGTTCTTTCCTTTGAGACTCGAATATTACACAACAAGAAGGGTATGATGCAATTCATCTTGGTCTTTTCACTAAAGCTGATTCAGTTGGTTACTTGAAATTATAAATAGTTTATTGAACATCATAATGTGAATTTTTCCCCCATTTATCCACTGTAAGAAGTAAATTACTGATTTCTGTAAATAATTTGTGCAGAGAGTAATGTTAGAGACTCTAGAACTCGAACTCTTGAAACTGGATAACAAAACGAGATTCGTCCTTGCGGTGGTGAATGGAGAGATAATTGTCAACAACAGGAAGAAAGCAGATTTGTTAATAGAGTTGAAGCAGAAAGGTTTCACACCATCATTTCCAAATAAAGCCAAAAATGCGACTGCTGCTACAGATGAGGAATCAGAGGAGTTGGAAGAAAATGATGAGGACATGGCAAACAGAGGAATAAAAGCAGGCGACTATGCATATCTACTATCGATGCCAATTGGAACCTTGACACTGGAAAAGGTTCAGGAGTTGTTGTCTGAAAAGAGAAAGCAAGAGCATCAGGTTGAGGAATTGAAGAAAGAGACTCCGAAATCTTTGTGGATGAAAGACCTTGATGCTTTCCTTGTGGCACTTGATGTGCGTGATGAAACGAACTCAATTTCTAAATGTTCTTCTATATTTGCATTGTTTTTTTTTTTTTTCTTATTTTTGTCTATCAACAGGAACAAGACAAGCAGGATGCTGCTGAGGCTGATGATCTCCCAAAAGGGTTGAGAGGTAAAATGGCAGGCAATAATTCCAAGGCTCCGAGGCAAGTAGGAAAGAACCCAAGAAAGAATAACACCAAGAAGGCCAGTAATGAACAACCCACCACAGAAGCATCATCCATCTCATCAGGAAGTAATGCAACTGAAATTGGTAAGCTTCAAGATATTATTTACTCAAATCATTTTTGTCAAATTCTTTTATGATTACAAGAAAAATTTGCTCCTGTTGCAGAGAATGTTTCCGAGGCAGTGAAACCTAAAGGCAGGGGTCCTGCAAAGAAAGCGCCCGCAAGAAAGGTCTTTGAATTTTAAGATATTTCAATCTGGACATTTGTTTCCTACACTGAGTAATTTTTAATACAAGTGCTTTCATTTGGGTTTCTACAGCCGAAAAAGACTACTGTAGTTGACAGTGATGATGATGAGGATGAGGAGTTACTTGAGTTGAAAGAGCGACTCGCTGCTTATAACATAGAATCTCCTGATGGTAAATTTCCTGTCCACATTAGAGCTACTTTTTTTTATTCATGAAATAAGGCGTCATTCAGTGGATTTTTAGATGTGTTATTGAAGTGACTGACTCATTCATTCTCTTCACTCAGCCATGGAAACCGAAGGAATGGCTGAAGCAAAGAAAAGAGAGCCAAGCAAGAGAGCTGCTTCACAAAAGCCTCCATCAACCTTCACTGAGATCTCAGACGATGATAGTGAAGATCAGCCCATGAAATCTGTCCCAGAAGATGATATTCAAGAGATCGATGACGGTGGTGATTTTGAGCTAGAGGCGGCTCCTGTTGTCCGTGCCCCAAAAGGAGGAAAGAAAGGAGGAAGAAAACCTGCTAATGACAACAGCAAGACGAGTGCTGCTGCAAAAAAGAGGGGAGCTGCGGCGGCAACTAGCAAACCAATTTTGGGCCAGAAGCTAATCAATGAAATGCTGAAACCAGCAGAGAATTCAGGGAACTCACCCGAAAAGAAGGTAAGGAAGATGAGGCCCTCTCCCTTCAACAAGAAGAGCAGTTCGGTTCTGAATAGGATCAACAAGAAGAAAGGCAAAGATGAAGAAAGTACTGAATCGGGTTCAAGCGATGAAGAGGAGGAGGTAACGGTGGTTCCTGAGCCAAGAGCCCGACCACAGAGGAATCGTGCACAGCAGACAAAGTATGTCTTGAGCGACTCCGAGAGTGAGGAAGAGGCTGCAGCATCCGATGATTCTGATTTCGACGAGTAAGAAGTTTGATGATTATGAAGGATGAAAGAACTTTGATTGATCAGATCTGTAATAACTCACTTCTGCTTTAACTGACCGTTAAAGCCATGTAACTGAAATTTGAAATCAATGGAGGAATGCTTAATTAAGATGTGGCGTGGCTTTGATGGATAAGACTTGGATTTATTTGGTTTATCATTTGAACTGAACAACATAAATAAGAAATATATATTTGATAGGCACCATCTTCAATCTATTAAAACTCAAAGGTGGACCAATAAATAAAGTAACTTTAATTTAATATGATTTACCAATTTGGTGAAAATTAGCCTTAGTGTGGGTTTAAAATTTTCAAAGCTAGATTTGAACCTCGTTCTAATTCCACCCTTAGAATCAATGCAATCGCGGTTGATCGTTAAATATGAGAAGCCATATGATAAATATAAAATCATTTATAAAATTCTAAAGCATATAGCTTGATCAATTCAATTAAAGTGAGTTTTAGTGGATAACATACTGAAGAAAAGATTATTTCTAACAAGTCTATCATTTACCCCATTTGATAAGCCCGTTCTGAGTATGGATATTATTGTGTGATGCAATACATAAATAAACATCTGACATATATGAAAATACATAAATAAACATGTGATATATATATATATATATATATATATATATGTGAAAATGCTCTAAAATATATGTAACAATTCGGCCAAATGTGTACTAAATTAATGAATTAGATTCATAACGGAGTTTCACAAATTCTGGCTCAATTATTTGTACGTAAACTCAACCTTAAAAAATGAGTCTCGATTCAGTATGGCATGTGCAACAAGTATCCTTTTAAATAAAATATATTTTAGAATCTACTTGAAAATTAATTTTTTTCTGAGAAAAAAGTGTTTTAACAATTTGATATAATGTTATAAAAATAGATAAAAGAACTTAAAACAATGGTCTTGAAATTACTATGAGGAATTTCAAGTCTGGCCATCTATTTTAGGATTTAAATCAAAAGCTTCAAAATAAATTTTGGGTTTTACATATATTTGAGTAATATATTTCATTGAGAGAAATCTATTCAAATTGGTTTGAACATATTACTAAAAGAACATAGTCAATTCGGCATAGAAAAAGTGGGTTTGAGAAAAAAAAAATTAGCCCAATTTATAAAAAGGCTACACTTGGAAAAATAATAAAATGTAATTATTGTCTGGGTTGGGCTTGGACTTATGTATGTGCTGGACCTAAAAACCCGAGCTTGGCCCGATAATAAACATATAAAATATTATATAGGAGATTACATATTACAACTGATCTACGTTTTATTATTTTATTGAACTTTTTGAGAGTTATGAAAAGCTAATTTGTTAGATTGAATTACCTATATTTATAAGAAATCTCATCCAAAACCATTTGATCCTATTAGTCACAAATCAATAGACATCATTTTTCCTAAGTATGTCTATAGTTTTGACTACTAATATCATATAGCTTCAATTTAAGTTTTGAGAAAAAAAAAATTTATACATGTAAAATATTTAATTGTTTTTCAATCCGCCTAATTTAATTTTCATCATTCTATTAAAATATAGAAAAACAAAAATTCATATATAATTTGTACTTATTTACATAATATTTATTTTATAATTTAATAAAGAGATAATAATAAAATTTAATTTTTTAGGTAAATATTTTATACAAAATACTTATTTTCAGACTCATATCGAACTTGAGCTTTAATCGAGCTGATCGGACTTTATCAGACGCAGTCATTTCACTTTTTCACTTAATTATTGGACTAAGGTTGGCACAGATTAGGCGCAGCTTATCTTGTATATATTGATTTAGGTGTGAAACTCGGGTCAGGTCATGTGAGTCAAGTCATACGAGTTGAGTTAAGTGAAGAAAACAAAAATCCGTATTGAAATCGGGTTAAGAAATTTTTAAATTAATTCGACACGACTCGACTAAATAGATTGAAAATGCAATTAAAAAATTCTATTTTTATTTTATTTTTAAGACACGGCACGTTACAGCGCTGTTGCAATTAACGGATATAACCTGTCGGGTACAGAAAGGTGAAAGCAGCTTCTAGGCTCTTCTCTTCTTCTGCTGCAGTTGGAGCGACAGAAATCTTGGGTAATTCTCTTCACCAAATTTTCTCGAATCCGCTTCAATCTTCAAAAAGGTATTCTATTTCTATCTTCTAAAGTATGATTCTCTATTTCCTTTTGCTGCATCCGTTCAATTTTCTTTTAAAAAAAATCCCTTTTTACTAAATGTTTTTCTTGAGTCCTTTCGTTAGATCAATTTCTTTAAATACGAAGGTGGGTTTAGAGTTTTGACCCATTTTAAGTTATTTCTCTGTATATAGGAACATTAAAATCACTTGTTTTTCGCCCAATTAAGTCGTGAGATACATAAAAAGCAATTTCACACCAACAATAATATATGGGTAAATTTCTATTCAACCCAAAAAAGCTGAGTTGACGACGTACCTCAGTTACAGATTAACATGGCCTCGTTTTTCTGAAATGGTAAATGTAACTCTACTCCATATAATAGTCATGTTTGCAAAGTAATTACTTACTAGTTGCACTAAAATCTCATTTTTTTTAAACAATAGTTGAACTTTGATTAGTATTTGGAGCCTAGCATTTGGGCAAAACCCCCCAAAAAAATGACAAGATGACAAAGTGTGTGTGGTTGACATGCTTATGCTAAGATATGCGTGAGATGTATATGTATGACGGGATAACAAGGGAAAATTTAGGAATTAGTACAAATGAAGAAATCTACGGGTGGTTCGAGTGAGATTGCTCTGCATGAGCTACGCTTGGAATTAAGTATTCAAAAGCAGAATTTTAAACAGTAGAGTGACAGAACTTATCCATAGACAAGGATGATTGTATGAGCATTCAAAAGGAAAAAGGGATGATTGTTTAATTAGAACTTGAAGCCAGCCACAAATAGATGGGATAAGGGAGTTACTTGAAGCTGATCACAAAGAGATGGGGGAAGGGAATTATTGTTGGTATTGGAAATGCACTTACACGTTGAATCCAAACAAGGCTATAAATGGAAACATGCAATATTTTACTTGGGGTCAGGCCCTTCAAATTCGATCAATAGTATATCTGTGAATGTTACTATTTCCATTGTGACAGGGTCTTTTGGTCCTTCAATTTCATGATTATGAAATAGATTTTACACTTTTTATGCATCTTATGTTTTTGTGCAGAGACTTGTCTCATGTTCATTAAAAAAGATTGGAATGACCACCCTTAACCTTTCATCATTTTTCATTTAACCCAAATTTATGAATATTCAAAAAATACTCTAGATAATAATTTCATCTCTGTAGTATCACATCCTCAATATCCTTATTATCTGGCTCAATTTTGGATGTGGTTATTCAGCTTTACATGATGTTTTGTTCCTCCTAATTGTGGAAAAGTGAAAGTTCCATTTTTGGATAGTTTCCATCCTTTCTAAATTCAGTTTCTGTCCTGCTAAGAAGATTGGGTTCAATTTTGTGAAAGCAGATTCCTACTTCTGTTGCTAGCCATCTCATCTCAAACAAGCATTTCCAATGTTTCTGATATACCATATATGCATCATATAATACTTAATCTTCATTATAGTGCTTTTTATTTGGGCTAATCATCCCACTTAAGTCAGGCTTGATCTTTTTTAGGTGTTCAGATTTTTCATCTGGTGGATTTACATAAAACAGAAACCCCTTTTTCCTCTGCAAATTAATCAAGCCCATGTGAATCCCACAGGCATATGCTATGTCATTGAATGATTTGCCCCATCTATACAGGTATGATGGGCCCAAATGGAAATCGCCCTGAATAATGAGCTCAGTTTTAAGCTCTTTACCAAGAAGAGGTTTGCCCAAATGGAAATCGTCCCGAATAATGAGCTCAGTTTTAAGCTATTTACCAAGAAGAGGTTGATGGATCAAACACCTTAAATTTATGAATCAAATAGATTTGCTTTGGAGTTTGGATACTCCTACATTAAGGAAAGCACTTTTTTGGACCAATGATGGAAAATGCTTGAATGATTCTTTTTAGAAAGTTCGCCGAAGATATGCATACATGTTTCCATTTTGATGAACTGTTACTTTTTTCCATGTTCAAATGTGATAGATTCTTGAGTTGATTTTGTTTGTTCACCATTCATGACATATTTGTTTGGATCTTTATCTCCTGCTTTTTATCAGTAATTCAAACTGTTCATCATCTAAAATTGTTCTTTTCTCTTTGTTTTTTTTTTTTTGGTTCTGATTTCTGCTTGAAGATCATGTCTACCAAATACGTAATAGGGGCTGTTGCAGCATCTTGTGCGATTGCATATGGGGTGGACGTCTTGATTGCTCAGAAGAAGATATTCGGAGGTAGGTGGTTTGATTTGTTATGTTTTATGTTGCATGTACTTTTCAAGATGAATGACCCACTCAGGAATACAGATATCGGCAGATACGAAACATATCGGCCGATATGATTCGGATTTTAAGCCCCTTATCCTATCGGCCGATACGTATTGGATCTGTCGTACATGAATCATATCGGCCGATATGGCCGATATATCGTCGAATCATATCGGTCCGATATCGGCCAATATGATTAATATCGGTATTTAAAAAAACAAACAAAACAAAACGGTGATGGGCCCGGGTCAATATGTCGGCCGATATCGGCCGTACATGAATCATATCGGTCGATATGATTAATATCGGTATTTAAAAAAAAAAAAAACATAAACAAAACGGTGATGGGCCCGGGTCAATATATCAGCCCAATAACGGCTGATATTTACATTTTCAAATTTTTTTTTTTAAAATACAGTTTCTTTTTCGGTTTTTTTATAGTTTTTAATTCAGAAAAAATAAAATAATACCGATATTTAAAATAAAAATAAAAACAGGAGAGAGAATCATATCGGCCGAATTATCGGCCTTGCCGTTTTTTTCACCTCTGGACCCACCCGTGTTAGACACTTACACTCATGTCGAACACTTGCATATGTGCCGAACACTCACACCAGTTCTTCATGGGCTCTGTTAGTACTTTTTTACAGTGTTTTTTAAGATGATTTCGACCTCATTTTCCTATTAAAACCTAATTAAATTATCAATATGTGTGTTAATTTCTACTCAAAAAAATATGTGTACTAATTAATTGTTTAAAATAAAACTAGGTACATGTTTTCTATTAGGTTTATTTTCACACCTTAGTTTCATTTGAAATAAATTTAGATTTAAATAGGTTGATGTGTCCCCATATCCTCCTCTTTTTTTTGGCCAAGGCACACCTGTGTTAGATTCCGACACTCCACCTATACCCATGCGACTTAGATAATGCTACATTGCTCAAACTTTATCATTTCCTTTATTTGTTACATTGTGGGAGCTGAAACACCAGGCACCACACCAAGAACTGCTGCCGACAAGGAATGGTGGGAAGAGACAGATAAGAAGTTTCAGGCATGGCCTCGCACAGCAGGACCACCGGTTGTGATGAATCCCATCAGCCGTCAGAACTTCATTGTCAAGACTAAAATTGATTCTTGAAGGTGTGTCTTGTCACTTGTTCGCAAGTTTGGATTTCAAATACTTGATTTCCCTGTGGCTATGTATGTAATGTGGTTGTTTGAAGCACTGCTGAGACTGGTTTAGGTTGAAAGACTTCAATGACGATTATGATAGTACCTAATGTGGTTTATGGGTCTTCTTTGAACGTTTCTCTCTCTTTTCCAGTGGATTTGAACGACTATTAGCCTATCAAGTAGCTTTTGTTTTCTTAGATGGAAAGAGCTATGATATTTGAAAAATCCACCAAATCAATATCAGAAAATGGCTGTGGATGATTATTGGAACAAACTGAAGCAAGCCCTGGGAAACAGTGGTTGCATCTAAACCCCTGCCAATTTGGAGTGATTGGATGCACCCTAAATAAATCAGATGCACAAATTTATATACCATGCTATCATGTTATCTAAATTGTAGATTAGTGCCTAATTGGTAGATGGAATAAATGATTATGATGATAATGATTATGCTTTTGATCTGCTCTTCAGCGTAGTTAATACGAGAAATTATTCACTGTGAGTTGGTTCAGAAAAAACTGGTGCAAACTTTCAATCAGAACTATTGGATGAGGAGAAAGCTGCACATTTTTATTTGTGAATTCAGCCAATATCTCACTAAGGTCATCTTTGAAAGTTCACAACATCGGTTCACATACAGATTTTGACTATCTTTCAATGATTTGGTTCATGCATCATGATCAGATCAGATGTTGGGGAAATAGTAACCTTCTTATCATTCTAACATCTATTTATCACTTCCGCCAAAATATTTCAAAAATTTTACACATCTATGAGTTTTTCAGCTGAAAATTTAATTAGCTCAATTTGCCCATGTTCAACTGTGGGTAATATTTAAAATAAAATAAAACCATTTGGTCATCCAAGACTGTGAGACCCATGATCTGTTGCCATTTGAAGTGAATCCAAACTCCAAAGTCAACAGAATCTTTTAATTTATCACATTACCGATGTGTTGAGGTTGTACTCATGAAGGACCTGGTCAATTTGCCTCGGAACAATTGAATCTTGAGATGAATACAAATTTCAAATCAATTTGATGAATGGAGCTGGGAAATGGGATCAGATGGATCCGGTTCTGGATCTCACTTTACCCGCTTTCTAACCCACATTTAATGGTTTAATGGTTAGAGACCGAGAGAAAACTCCCCCTTTCAAATTTTTTTTTTTTTTTATCAATTTTGAACATTATGAGTTATTTTTATTTGAGTTTCAACTCTTAAGTGCTCATGAAATTCAATGGAAATATATTAGTGTCATTCACATAATTTGTAAGGTATCTATGTGATTTTTCAAACTTTTTCTTAAAATTTGATGAAAGCGAAAATTTCTAAAATACTTTTTATTTTCAAGTTTTTTGTAAATAAAAAAAAATGAAATAATATACATATATTTATCTATCTAGATAACGAAAACAGTATTTTAGAAAGTGTAATCTGGAGCACATATAACGCAATTCAATCAATGTGATCATATTCATCAAAAATGATTTTAGCATGACGAATCAACAAAAACTCCCTGTCAAGATTCAGATGTTCTGGCTCAAACGCCCTTGATGCTTGCAAGAACCCTGTGGAGGGGGAACCAACAAGAGACCGCTGTTCCATTTCAAACCCTGTTTCCTTTTTAAGTTTTTCTTTTTCTTTTTTCTTTTTTTTGAAATAGTAAAAAGTATCTCTGATGAAATGAGCACTTATAATGGAGCCTAGACCCTAAAAAATAACATAAAAATAAAGATTAATAAATTACATTACAAGAATGCTGCAAAATCCATTGAAAACTAAACAATTACACATCAAAAGGACATTAAACTATAAAAATTTGCAGTAAAACCTCCATGGTTAAGAAAAGAATCCTGAAACATATCCAACCTCATCCTTCACCAAACAATCTGCCACTACATTACAAGAATGTTGTAAAATCCATTGAAAACTAAACAATTACACATCAAAAGGGCATAAAACTATAAAAATTTGCAGTAAAGCCTCCATGGATAAGAAAAAAATCTGAAACATATCCAACCTCATCCTTCACTAAACAATCTGCCACTTAATTTCCAGTTCTACGCACATCTCTCTCTCTCTCTCTCTCTCTCTCTAAATTTTCACTCGAGAGAGCTCAAAGAGGCTTTGGACAATCTTACTTTGGCAATGCAAAATAAGCCTCAAAGAAACAAGTACGATGTCCATGATAAAGAAATTCTTGCCCAATCATCTTTAAAATATGCATCCGAGAATTCAGAAATTCATAAGATGCCGATGCCGATCCCATTCATTCTATCTACCAAAATACTGCTGTGAGCCCGTTCCATTTTAACCATAGGAACCATGCAACCACCAAAGAAACACACTTCCAGAGGGGTTGGCCTCTTTTACATAATTGACCCAACCCCACAATCCATGAGATCAAGAAAAGAACCAGAAGAGCAAAATGACCGGAGAAGAGATTAAAAGAGGTTGACCAAATGGGAGAAATACAAGAACAATGAAGAGACGAGTGACAATGGATTCTTTTTTATTCACTTATTCCAATAAGTGATAAACCGTAACTACTTCATCCTTCACCAAACCGCCTGCCTCTTCATTTGCATTTCCATGCAGATATGCTTCGACGACACATATATCAACCTTCATCTCCGTACAAATAATTTGGGACTATGATGGGAATGGAGCCCCCAAAAATAGGAGATGAAACATAATACAATGCCAATTCAGCCCCAACAACCTAACACCAAAATACTGGAAACGAACAAAGCTATGATCTCTCACATGGCACAATAGAGGTCCAATGTTTTCATAGAAAAGAGGGAGAAATCCAAAGGGGTTTGGCCTGACGGTCAAGAAGCTCCCTCATGAATAGAGATCTTGAGTTCGATTCACGCTCAAACCCCTCTGGGCCACTCTTCATGGGGGTATTCTCATCGACTTAACTAGTGTGTGTAAATTGGGAGGTTTATACATGCTCATGGGATTAGTCCCACCTCCAATGTGGGTTGGGGATACCCATGTTCCAAAAATATAAAAAAATCTACAACCAAACAATCCAGCAATTTCTCTGGAAGCAAGATTGCACTGGATTATAGAAGAAAGGATACCCCAAATAAACAGCACCTTGATGAAGCGTTATCCTGAAAGACTTCACTCTGTCAGCACTCCCCAAGCTATAGCGGATGGAACAATTTTGCACCCTAACCTCCTCTCTTTGAGAAAAACCGATGACCCCATCCATCCAAAAGAAAATGAAAGAGCTTTGAATTGGCCTTCAGGATAAGAATTAGAGATAAAATGGACATACATCAACATAGGCAATCAACACACTCTTCATTGGACAAACATAAAAAACAAACCAACCTCCCTTGGAGAAAGACCAATAACCCCATTCATCCAGAAGAAAATGAAAGAGCCTCGAATTGACCTTTAGGATAAGAATGGAAATAGAAATGGTGATCAACATAGGCAATCAACACATTCTTCATTGGACAAACATTAGGAATGGCCATGTTCCTAGTTTTCAAATCCCCACTACTAGGATTTTATTGCACATCGAACCACACAAATGCCTTGTCTCTAGGTCGTGCTAAAGACCACCAATTTAATAGAGAACCATGAGTTGGACATATGGTTCAAAAAAGACTACAAAAAGGGATGACCCACACTCTCTTATCCTATTACAAGTGCCAATGCCAGATAAATGGGGCAAATGGCTCTAATTTGATGATAGTGCTCCCATTTGATTTTTCTAAAGAAAATTCAATTATTTTGAGATTAGTATTAGCAACTACACCCCCCACCACCCCCCCCCCCCCCCCCCCTCCTTTCTTCCACTTCCCCCCTCTCTCAAAACCCACCTACACAAACAAACTTTTCCCCCCTTACTTTGACATTGTCAATTCATGGGCTGCTTGTGATCTCTATCATATCCTAAATCACCATCACTTTTTTCTTTTCCCTTGACCCAACTTAATAGCATTTTTGGAATCATGTCTATGTTAGGCACAATAACATGTCCCTCCTTCCCTCTCAAATGATATGAATATGAATTCAACTAACAAATGAAAGCAGCAGCAGAATATGAAATATCAGGTCAGTTGATACAGCCATCTGTGGAGGTAGAGAAAATTTAATTTTTGATCCAGGCAGGTGCGTTAGCAAATTAATAAAGTTCGGGCCCCAAGTCAGTAGATGAAAATTTTATTTTCGATCCAAGAGGGTACATGAGCAGATTAGTCGATTCGGGCTCTGAGTTGAAGGATTTGTTATATTGGATCCATGTGTGTGGCAAAATCCAACACACAGCAAGGTTGTTAATTCCAAATGCAATTGAGCCAAGCCCAGCTCGGCAAGCCTAATATCCCAAAAGGACCCACACATGCTCCACATGGTCTCAAACGTGTCAAGTTGGACTCAGTCAAATTCAAAAACCACCCGATTGCTTTGAATGGAGCCCACATTTGGGGACTCGGAAGAATTCCAAACGTGCTTGACTGGGAACACCAAGCACATTGGTGGGATTTAGTACTCTTAGGAATAGTAGCCTAGTATATTTAGGATTGTTAGCAATTTGAATGTCAAAGTAGTTGTTAGATTTGAATTAGCAAAGGTGAGGGTCGGCTCACCCACCTTAGGGTTTTGGGTTTTTTTCTATTTATATGAATGTAACCTGCGATTAAACGGCAGAGCCAGCAATTAGTGAAATAAAACTTATAATTTCCAAGGAAATTCATTTGAAGGCCTAAGACAACCCTGGTTGCAACCGAGTCAAGCAGTGTGCTTGTTGATCCCTAACTAAGTTAGGTGTATTAGAGGACAGACTAAAATTCCCTCTTCAAGAACCAGGTAATTCATAAGTTTCTTAAGTATTTTTGGAGTTAATTAAGTTGGCTCTTTGTGTTAATTAAACCCGGTGACTCAGTGGAAAAACTGATGGTTTAATTAACTAGAGTCGCGTCGACTTATTGTGTGAAAACCCACGAATCACATTGAGTCTGAACATGTGTGGAACTAGATCAACTCCTTCTGTTCACTTAGTAGACCCTGACCATGACGGTGGGGGTGGGGGGGGCGGTGGGTTGGTGGACAAGTTTGAACCTATCCTGTTCACAGTTTTATTTCAGGGACATTGCTGGAATTTGGTAAAACAATGTAGTGCCAATATCTTAACATCGTTGGGATGTTTCTCTTGTGGCATCTCAGTCCTTGTAAGGCTATCGATGCAAAAGACTAAAACAAACTAAGATGAACATGTGAAGTAACATCAGAAGGTAGAATTAGAAATGATTGCATTAGGAACCTTAAAGGGTAACCCCAGTAGACGAAAAGATGAAGGAATTTGCTTACAGTGGGTTGGACATTTAGGAGAGCAAAACAACCTCAACATGAAGAACTTAAGGGTTACAAATGGATGATACTAGGAGAAGGGAGAGACACTTAAAGACATTGATTGAGAATGTTAAGGGAAGCCATGATAGATAATGGATTTATTGAAAGCATGACCCTTGATAGCGCAGAGTGTAAGCTTAGCAGTCAAGGCCAACCACAAATAGTGGTGAAAATCTCTCTGACTATAATATTGAGATCTTTTTGAATAATAATGACTCATGCCACGGCTGTATCATATAACTGGCAAAATCATTGCTCTGTATCTTATCTCTTCAAGACTTGCATAGAATATTGCTCGTTATAAGAAAAAGGGATAGCACCAAGCTAGTGAAACCTTGTTTACACATTCAAAAATAAACAAGGCACTAGAAGTTTCAAATCCATGATAAAATTCATGAGCTATATTCTATTTCAATTTACTTCCAAGAAAGGAACAAATTATAGCACAAGAGATTGGAGTGTTCTCTGTACATACTCCAGTTAGAGAGAATAAGGGGGGGAAAGAGCTAATCTGATGATCTAAGTGTACATATCAAACCTAAACTGCCTCAAAGAAGAAGAAATTGATGGAACATCTAAATCTATGAAGGGAAAAGTTACCAGCAATCAATATTAATCATTGAGATACCATGTTCCCTGTAGTAGCCAAATCACATACTGAAGTTACGCTTTGTGGTTTCCGCTTTCAACAATAGATCTTTAATATCTGCTTCCATCCTCATTTTCATGTTTGAGTATTCACGATGTACCTTATCAAGGGCATGAAGTTCTTCAAGTTTTTGCCTGCGCCTTTCCTCAGCCTCACCCAAACGCAACTTTGTGATTTGTCTAGTGTACTCTTCTTCAATCTTTTCATTTTTGGCAACTGCAATTCGTTTCAGGCCTTCAGCTTCCCTCCTTGCATCATCAGCGCGTGCTTGGAACATTTTAGCCTCTGCCTGTTTTATTCTCACAATACTCTCCAGCTCATCCACAACAGGCTTCTTTTCGAAATTCAATTGTAACTTTGCAACCTCAGTTTGTCTAGCCACCTTATCCCAATCCAAGCTGGAAAGAACACCACCTGCAATTATCAATGGGAGGAGCTTTCTCTGCAGATGTAGCTCTCAGCCACATGGTGTCAAGGCCAGCACTAACAATACCATTACTCCCTTCTACTGTGTTCTTCTGAGGTAGCTCTTTTGCTGAAGAAGTTGAAGGATTGTCGCCAAACTTGGATTCACTTTCTGAAAGTAAGAAAAAAGGAAAAGATTAGACTATAGTCAAGTTCAAGAACTGGACACCTCGATAATACAAGATGTTAGGCAGCTCAAGCATGCATTTACAAAGAACACATGTCAGTAACTATGTCTTGCATTTTGACAATGATCAATTGTTATTATTACTAGTTTGTCATAGCATCATTGCCAAAGCCATTTATCCCATATATCTAGAGTTGACACACATAATAATGGCAAATTCTTTTCCATGGGCAAACAGCCCATCTAATGACCATATGAATTGAATCCACAACCTTGTGCCCACATTCATGTAGATGTCATGATATGTTCAATGTCAATCTCCAATCCCCAACTTATCTTATCTTCTCTCGCTCTCATATACTCAATCCTCATTCCTGCCATTCTAGTATGAGAACGATGGTCTTGTATAAAGAATGTATCACACCACAATAAGGAGTGGCAATGGGTTGGGTGGGACTGAGGTTCAGGTCACCAGCCTGATTATTTTTGAACCCTCAACATGAACCCAACCCATTAATATATAAACGGGTTTGGGAAAAGTTAAACAGTTTATTACGCGTGTCATATACTCAACCCGAACACAATTATTTCCAATTGGACGTGGTCATGTTGGCAGGTTTCTTTATGAAAAGGAAAGAAATATTCTGCGGCATTCTGAGAAATGGTGGTCGGGTTGGAAGGCTACCTCAGAAGTTCTGTTGGGACAGGTTTTAAACCCTCAACCTGAACCCAACCCACTTATTGTTTGGGTCAATCCAACCTGTCTATGAAATGGGTCAATGTACTCAACCAAACCTATTTTCTGTGTCAAAATCAGGTCAGGTTGGTGAGTTATATCAGAAATTGTCACCCCTATATGAAATTGCCAATCAACATTTGCATGCAACAGCTGATATGATGCATAAACCATGTTGATGATAAAGTAACCAAACTAATAATTTCTTAAGCAACACATGCAGGGGGAAAAAGCAGTAACAGAATGTCCAACAAGAATCAGAGTAGGTCAAAATATGCAAAGAATATTTTTTTATTAGTCAAAAGATGGGAAAGAAGTCAAGGGAATCAATATAAGTATGCCAATCAACCAAAATTGCAAAAGCATAAAGAGAACAAAATACAGTGTTTTCAAATGAAGATAAACAAATACCAGCATCGGTAGATTCATGAAGATGGTGAACCACTTTGAAACCATAGAAGATATAACGAGCAATGAATTTACCAGAATAAAATCAAGAGAATTGTAACATCCACCCAATACAGCAGCCAATTAAATGAAGGGTGAGACACCTGGTGCCTCTTCTGCCAGACAAACAACAAACGCTGCTTCCACTTTAAGCAGCCAAATCACAGGTAAACAAAGCTCATGCCAATTGGATAATTGTAAATATCTGGTTTCACCCATTGAATCTGGACCAGGGAATACCATCTTCTCAGCCATTGCAAATGGCCACCAACTAGATTGGAATGACCTAATGATCAATGTATGCCTGCCTGTCTCTAGTCCATAAAAAATAGGTTACAATTCAAGTAACAAACTGGGAGGAGCCTTGATGTAGAAATAGAGCATACCCCCCCCCCCCCCCCCCCCCCCCCCCCCCCCCCCCCCCCCAACCAACCCAAAATATATATATATATTAGCACATAGAGTAAATTAGTGCATTTTTACCTAAAAAAGGTATATTAGCATATTAAATCCTGCATCTGGGATGCATTTTTTATGTTATGTACAATGTAATTTTTTTTATAAAAAAAATAAAGGCAAAGGATTCTTGAAAAACGTGACCAATAAAGAATTACATTCATCTGGGATGCATTTTTTAAACATGCAAGCAAAACGTGACCATTAAAGCATTAATGTGCATCTAGAATCAATAGGAAGGATTTTTGAGAGAAGAGAACTCACCAGTCAAGAATGCCATGATACGGTTACAGACCTCAGTGGCACTCGACCCCTTTTCTAGTTTGTCTAGCATCTGAGCTGCCAGATCATGCATCTTTTTCCCACGCACATCATCACTGGCACAAAATATCCTCTTCACATATTCAAGCTCCTTGGAAAGTGTTTCAGCCTTCCAGTCCTTTGCGCAAGTTTTGAATACATCCTTCACAAAGCCAAACATCTCAGAAGGATGACCACATGCAACACAGTGAAATTGTATCTCAGTTGCCCCTTGGGCCCCAGTGGCACTCTGTCCATTTCTTATATGAGAATCCCTCAACCCACAATCCGTATGACACCAGTGAACACACACGTCACAGCCAACCCAACTACATGTATTAGATGCCATATCAAACTTAGAACAAACCAGACACATGCATGCACTACAGAAACCATTCTTCTTTACACAGACCTTGCAATCGCATTCATCCACAGGCAAGATACTCTGACACGCCAGATTTCGGCATTTCAAGTTCAGAAAGATCTCAACCAAATCAGAAGAGGGGATATTATTGGTCCTCCATATAAAATCTCTAAGACCTGTCTTAAGAGCCACCAAGATCTCCAACTGAGCTCGATGACAATTTGACAGCGTCTCTAATGTAAGATCATCCCTTCTTCCAAGAACTTCCTGCAACGCTCGCAGCTGTCCTTGCTTTTCTTCTTTTTCTATCACCTCACAAACACTCTCCTTTAGATAAGCAATGGATTGTTCTGTCATTTCCTGCATTCTCCTAGCCACAATATGTATCGACTCTGAAACTATCTGAGCCACGATCCTCGCAACAACACTAATGTCACTAAGAAGAAGCTGGTCAATCTCCCTCTCACCTGTCCTAAACAGACTACCATCATTTTGCTCTCTTGTAAACCGCTTCTTATCCATACTGCGCTCTGATTTAATTTCGCGAGAGCCCACGCTGTGGGACGGGGACCGGACTTCATCGTGCCTAAGCTGTCCTGAAAGCTGTCTCGGAAGACTCAACTGCCGACCAAGGCAGTTGGGTGTTCCATTACTTCCTTCCGACACTTTAAGATACTGTCCTTGCACAGGATGACCATCTACAATGCACTGCAATGCTTGTGACGCATGAAGAGACCCATTTCCTTTCTGTAGCATTCTTTGAAACAAAGGAACTTCCTTACGCTTTACCTC
Source organism: Chimonanthus praecox (assembly GCA_022113865.1). Lineage (NCBI taxonomy): Eukaryota > Viridiplantae > Streptophyta > Magnoliopsida > Laurales > Calycanthaceae > Chimonanthus > Chimonanthus praecox. Next base: position 68,212,401 of record CM039089.1, on the reverse strand, counting down.
ATTTAAGGACTGTCCTTGCCAATTACTTCCCTGTGGTTCTTGATCAACTGCTTGAAATATAGGATGACTTCCAACTGAGTGTTCACAGTTCTCAATCGAGTTCTGAGTGAGAGAGCAGCTTGGATAGTGGACAAGTTGCTGAGAACCTGAAAATGAAATGGATGCAGTGAACCCATCTGAGTTTGTCCTGAATGTGGTAGGTAGTGACTGAATACTCCTACCATGACTTGGGGAATGAGGGGCGCGACTATTAGAGCGAGCACTCCTTCCATGACTTGGGGAATGAGGAGCATGATGATTAGAATTGGAGGGCTGCTTCGCATTGTGGGAATCAATGGCCACTGAAACATTGGGTAAGCCAAGAGAAAGATCTAGTGGCTCCATTTTCAATTTCAAATCTCCACTTGTATGAACAACTGGTTGGGTTGCTTTCTCTGCTCTGGTAGCATCAGAATGGAAGAACAACTCAAAGCCTCTCGTACTGGGTCCTTCCATAGCTTCCTCCCTCCCAACCAACCACTGCCTTTCCATCCATCCACCATCCTCTGAAGAATTTCCTCCATGAGAGGGTGATGCAGCAATGTTTTTGCCTTTATCCTTGCCATGATCATTCAATTTATCAGCCAAAAACCTCAATGTCACATCAGGTGTGTTATTATCTTCTCCAATTTCCTTACAAACGGGAGAACGATCATTTCCCTCTGCTTCAACCTCTAGGTTGATACCCTTTTCTTCTTTGTTCTGTATCTCCATAGTACATTTCCTCTCAATACCCATTTTCTCATTTATTTCCTCTTGTCTACCATTACTACTGATTCCATTATCGTGTGGAGGTGGAGAAGGTGTGCGTTCATCGTCAACACTCTCTTCACTTACACTATCTTCTACCCCTTCATCTTTTCCACCCAATTCCTCTGCATGATCAAAATCATGTTTTTCATCGGCAGTTTTCTCTTTGTCTTCACCTTCATTAGCTCCTACTGTTTCTTCTTTCCTGCCCAACTCATTCACAGCATCATCCTCCTGGTGAATCAACAACTTAAAATTCCCTGTGACTGCATCAGTTGCACTCTCCATCAATCTATCTTGCTTTTCATCACAATTTCCCTTTTGATCAATTTCCAACTTTTCTTCATCCATTGATTTAACTTCCTTCACCAACTCCCTCTCTGACCCATCTGAGCATTCAGATGGCTCAACTCCATCGGCCCGTTTGGATTCAGTTTCAGGCTCCAGTGACGGATCCGGATCAGGTTCAAGCTCCCCTTCTTCCATACTGCTACTTCTGCTCTCCCCGTGTGTCTCTCCTCCCTTCTTCAATTCAACGCTCTTTGACCGCTCGCTGCTGGAGTCCTTAGACCACGGTGGAGACTTCCCAACATCTCTAGACCCCACCGGAGATCTTGTGGATCCTCTATCCTCTGATCCAGATTGAAACCCTCTACCTGAACTGCCACCAAAACCTCTTGAATCCTCATCTACATCTCTTCCAATCAAGGTTCGCCGCCAGCCAGAAACACTCTCATCCCGCCGTGGCCGATCCCTCTCTGACCGGAACCCCTTTGGAAACTCCCTCCTGGAAGTGGAAAAGCTCTCTGACCGACGAATCCTCTCACTGGAGGAGTAAACACTTCTCGGCGAAGAAAGTGAGATTGGCACTGTCCTATCGGAGCAGTCCCGATACCGATCAAAACTCTTCCTCCGGTCAACAAACCCGTCGGGTTCATGCTCAAATCGCTTGCGGGAGCTTCTCGACGAATCCCGCTCGTCTTCGTACGGCCCCTTGCGCCCGCCGTCGGACTTGGGGTAGAATCTCCGGTGGGCATGCGGCCGTTCGAGATCCTGCTCCCTCCGGCCCCAGTCCTCGTCCAGTTCCTCTCCGTAAGATCTCGGCCGCTTCATCTCTGCAGTTCAAAGATAGAACCTTTCCAAAAACAGAAAAACCCCAGATTGTGAAAGCCCTAGATTTCGAAACCCTAATTTTCTTTTTCCCCAAAAAAAATTAGAACTTTGGTTTCAAAACCCAAGTAGAAGACATGGAGAAAGAAAATTTGTACCTATTTCATTTGAAATCGTGGAAGAATTCCAGAGACAATGAGAGAGAAGAGAGTAAGAGAGGAATTTCAGATGATTTTTTCCTCTCTTTTTTCTTTTTTTTTCAATCCATGAGAGAGAGACGGAGGGAGGTGAAGGAAGGAACGAGAGATTGAGAAATGAATGCAAGTGTTGTTGGAGTACTTAGATACGCAGTCAACTTAGAAAAAAAGAAAACAGAGGGTCAAAGTTTCTAACATTTTTGTACATGTGTGAGTCAGTCACACGTGAGAGGATCCAATCAGATTGTCTAAAATTAGATGTGCCTAGTAGCTATGTGATGTTATCGTGGGTTCGACTTTGAATAAATTACTATATTATCTATTAAAAATTGTTTCAGATTAATTTATAATTTTAAAAACTAGTAAACTTCAATGCTAGTGGTATAACAATGGAAAAAAAAAATTGTTAAAATTAGAAAATAAAAAACCTCTATTAGACTTTGGGTCAGGTCCAATAAAGATATGCAAAATTATAGTTAGTGAGCTAAAAAAATTTAATTGGAGATTATCCTTTTATGAGAAATAGACTCTAAATTTTATAGGAAAACAAAATTGTCCTATAAATTTATTTTAATAAATCTTCTATTTACTTATACTATAAAATAATTTTAGGAAGAAAATTTATAGATTTTAACAACATATGCTCTTTTAAAAAATAATTCATATAGATAGCCGATATTCCCCTCTCTCTCTCTTTATTTTTTGTCAAATGTCGGTCGTATCGGCCGATATCGACGAGATCTCAGTCGATATCGGCCGAGATCTCGTCCGTACCGACGATATATCTCGGGCGATATTTCTACTCCGGGGCATAATATGTTTTTGAACTCTCTTGGACCCAAAAGGCCTGGGGCCTAATAGATTGAAGAACCTTGTGGACCGGGTATGACACAAATGAAATGAAACCATGGATACAAAAAATCTGAGCCCGAGATCTCGGTCCCACGAATCTCGGCCGATATTTCTCTCTCTTTTCTTTTTGGTCAAATCTCAGCCGTATCAGCTGATATCGACGAGATCTCGGTCATATTAGCCAAGATCTCACCCGTACGAATGATATATCTTATATCGACTGAGATATATCGGGCGTCCAAAACCCGAGATATCTCGGCTAATACAAGAGATTGGGCCCACTTGAAGATCCTTTTTGGGCCCGTTGGACCATGGCCAAGAATGGAGCAATCGTTGAGGAGACAACTGATGGAAACTCGAAAGAAGCCCCCCTTTATTTTTTTGGAGGGCAAAACTATAGAGAAAAATAATTAACTCGGGTTAATCATACAGTGAGTTATAGTAAAATATAATTAATTTTATATACAGAATCTATTTTAATAAAAAAATCTTTAGATTTCAACATTTTTTATAATTGTTAATAAATTTAATATTAATTATCCACAAGTATTGTTCACTGTAAAACTGAAATACACTATAATTTATATTGGATTAAGAGGTCTTATATTATATCTCAATTAACGAGAACTAAGTCATGAGAGTAACCTTTTTGAAGTTCATGATCTATTATGGAAAATATTGAGATCCAATATTTTTTTATTTAAAACTTACACTGTATAAGAATTTTGTTGTCTCGTATAACTTACAGTATAATAAATCTAATAGAATTATTCCTCAATTAGAAATCAAGACTTTTCAAAGATTTAATTACTTTAAATTTCTAATTATCTTTCCCAATTTTTAAAATTCTCAGGCTTTAACTTATAATTTAATTGATTTCATCAAAATAAAATTTTGAATCTCATGCTCAGATAAAAATATTCTCATTAAATTCTTTTATCATTTTATTTATTTGGCCTCTACTTGAAAAGGGCAGGGAATGGACGATGGGTGCGTACTGCGCACGGCTCGTTGACGAGAGTTAAAGAGTATTAAACATTTGTGGGTCCCTTTGCTTTATTTCTTTGGACATGTTTTCTTTTTGACTCTTTTCTTTGTTTTGACGACATTTTTTAGCAGAACTTTGACGGCATTGCTCTTCTTACCTCAGCAAAATTCGTGCTTCGTTTCGCCTTTTGGAGGGGTTCCTTTGGTGGAGACTGGAGAGGATTTTCTTAAACATTTAATAATTAATGAAGACAAAATGTAAAAAGAAATTTTTTTTATGAGAAAATATTTTTATTTATTAAATGTAAATATAAAAGATTTGATATATTATCAGTTTGTAATTTTTAAATAGTTTTTTCTTTTTCTTTATTTTATCACAATAAGCTAAAAGGGCGAGCAGCAAAATGAAAAAAAATAATTTATTATGAAAAGCATTTAATGTTATTTAAAATATTGGTTTTATATTTTTTAGATAATATTTATTTGTAAGTTAGAAGGATAGTTTTAAAAGTCCATTAAGTTAAAAATTATAATTTCATTCATCTTGTCTAGACCTGATTAGATTCGAGTTGAGTCTTAATCAATTTTGAGTCTCTAAAATTCAATACATTACTTACTTGTTTATTGACATTATTTGTTTATTAAAAAGGTCAGTAGATTCAGGTCGGATTTTAGATTAGCCGTTTATTTGACGTCAACATATAGATATAGATATTTAGCTTATCTTAAAAATTAAACAACAAAATTCCTATAAATCTAAAAGACATATAACTGTTCAATTAATAAACTTTCTTATATTAAAAACATTTAAAATTAAAATATTTACGAACAATATTTTGACATACAAACAAGATTCCAATGCTATGATAAAATGAAAAACTATGTAAAAAAAATTCAATTTTACCTAGCCTTTTTTTTTTGTCTGGGTCTGGCTTTGATTTTTTGGCCTTTTGTATCTTTTTGCTTTAAATGAATAAATTCGTACCTTTCATTAAAAAAAAAAACGATGTCTGGTTCACAAGAACAACCAAAAAAGATAGCAGAGACAACAACCGGCTTACGCATCGGCCGAGAGTAAAACTATTTATTCGAGTCAGATAGACCAAACCAGAACCAATTTTAAATGGATTTGGGTAGACCCAACCCATTTATCAATCGAATTAAAAAATCTAGACCCAGAGGCCCTTCAATTGGTTCGAATTAGATTTTGTCGGGTCTAATCTTATCAAGATAATTTTTACACACGCCACATCCAAGTAAAAACTCGAGAAAATACACTGTAGAAAAACGTATAGGTATTGGCAGGCCAACCACTAGTGCTGAGTGCAATAGTTGGGACACAGGAATGTCTCTCCTTTGGGAGTTAGGTCAATTGAATCAGCATGTGAAGCACAAGGTATTTGACCTTTCATTTTAGTTTACCAAATCTGATAAAATGTTAACATTGGTAAAGTAGATATTGTATTTTAAACTCACATCATATTTTGATTGTATAAATTATAATTTTAATTAAAGGTTGGTCACTTATCTTAACACGGACAAAATCATTTAGGAGACATAGAATGGAGTGAAATTCTCATTTTACTTCTACCGGTGCACCGCTCATCAAGTACAGGTATATCGATAACACGCCGCTATATATGTTCTGCATATCAGTATACCGGTACTTAACGTTCAGTACACCGATATAGATAAAATGAAAATTTCACTCAATCACGTGTCTCTTAATTAATTTTGCCCTTGTTAAGATGAGTGTCCTTAAAGGTTATGCATAAATGAACATCGCTTAATCAAAAATGAATTTTGACATAAATTATTTAAGTTATTCTAAATAAATTCAATTTCAAATTCAAAATTAACATTTTACACATCCTAAATTATGTCCGTTTAATTCCAAGAAAAGGTCTCTACCAGTAGATGGATGTGACAGAAGGTATTTTAATAGAAAATAGATTGGAATTTTATAATAAAAATATAAAAAAAAAATTTACCTATAAAATTATTTTAGTTCAAATTCCTCCCAGACGACTACTCAAGAAACACATGTAATCATGTGCATAAATGATAGAAAACCCTTATTAGAATTGTCTTAATTTAATTATTTTTTGTAGAGATCCCAAGAACAATGGCAAAAATAGTAATTACATCCAACACTATCATGTTTAATGATTCCCGTACTAAAATCATTTCCTTATCTTAAATATATTACAATTTGCTCAGATGGGTGTCAAATTCGAGCCCCAATAGTATGTACCCTAAGGACAGTGATTATCATATGTGGGAATTTTATGTTAAGTTTCCATGATTTTTCATATGTAAATTAAAAAAAAAAAAAATTTATAATTTTTTAATAGTCAAAGGACAAATTGTCCACCTTTTGACCCTTTCATATACATGTGAGAAAAGCCCAAGTGCCCTACTAATTCCATTCAAAACACCATAAAGTACTGTAAAGTCACTTGTCCCTTAAATTGAAGTATTATCATGTAAAGAAGTGCATTGAAGGAAAGTCAGAGGACTGGTTGTTTTAGGTGCTTAAGTAAGTGGGTTATATTAATTCATTCATTTGTATAGTATAGACATCATTAAGTAACTGGACCCATTATCCATCTTGCCATTTCGGGTCATCACATCAAATCAAAGGTTAAACCCTGCTAAGATTGTTTGATTAGTACTAGCAATATATATTTATGTATTAAAGTTGGTTAAAAGAAATTTTAGGGATTCAAAAAGATTAGAGTGATAGTAAATAGAAGTCCTAAGCTCGATTTGCACTCTACTCATCTATATTTAAGTTAGAAGTGTGTAGGTAGGGGGACTTGCACTTATTTTGATGATTAGTCGGGTGTTTTAAAATGTTTGAATATTTTGATCATAAAAAAAATTATGAGAAAAAAGTGTAAGATATTAAATTGTCTATTTAATAATAAAAATATTTTTAATGAAAGGAAGTAGAAATTTGTTTTTCCTTTTTTTTTTTTTAAGTGAGAGGAAGTGGGGGTTTGATATTATATTGTATTTATATTATTTCGTTTCGCACGCTATTTGAAAGGGTTACTCTCCGTAGAGTTATTGGTGTGTGAGTAGAGAGACGTTCACATGCCGTAATATTTAGTCAGGTGCCTTTGGACATCTTAATCATGAAAAAAAAGTGTAAGATATTATATTGTCTATATAATAATAAAAATATTTTTAATGAAAGGAAGTAGAAATTTGTTTTTACTTTTTTTTTAAGTGAGAGGAAGTGAAGGGTTGATATTATAGTATATTTATATTATTTCTCTTGCAGAGAAATTAGCAAATGGATTATTCAAAGAGAGAGTCATTCTTTGTCCTACGTTCTTCTAATGTAGACAGGCCTTTGGTTGTTTACGTGGGAATTGATCAACTGAGACTTGAAAATGAGTTGGTTGTAGGTACTTTTCTAGTTTAAATTTCTATATTTTTTATTTCTGTTGTTGGTTATCAATTTATGGTAAATTAAAAAAAAACTGAAGTAAGTCAAGATTTTTTTAATAATTTAAATGATAATTTCTTGGAAGAGAGACAATACAATAACACATCACCACTCTAAGGTTAGGTCATGTGGGTTCGAACTCGCAATCTTCCATTTTCTAAGATGGGAGGTAACCAGTTGAGCTACACCCATGTAGTTGTTTGATAAAATATATAATTTTAATAAATACAATTTTATATGGGCGCTCATCCTAACACGGACATATTCTTTACAGATTTTTCAAATTTTCCACTTTGCTCCCATAAGTAGAAATCGACTTACTTTTTCAGTGCATCGATTCACTCATCGGTGCGTGAACCGATTCACTGAAAAGTGAACCAATTTATGTATAAAATGATTCAGTCGGTGCACCGATTTAGACTATCAAGAAATCGGTGCACCGATTTTCAAGTGATCCGGTCGGCACACCGATAAGTGAAATGATTCACTTAAAAGTGAACTGATTTTTACAAATGAATGAAAAATTATTAAAATTTATATCTCTTAAAAGATATCGCTCATGTTAAGATGAGCAACTTTTATATTTTAAATTACACCCTGTAGAATACAAGAACTCAATTGTATATTCTCTTTGGTTTACTGAAAAATGCTGATGATTATGTTCCCATCTCAAAGTGAAAGAGGGCATTTTTTCTTAGTCTTTTCCCTTTTACTCTACCCAAGGAAGGAAGAGATACCTAGCTTGGGTGCTCAAGTCAATGAAGGAATTATAAAATTGAAAATGCTTCGAAAGTAGAGAGACAAGACTGAACCCATATTTGAAATAAATATAATTAGTCCATCCATATTAATGCCTATTTATTAGGTTGCAATAAATTACTTATTTGAAATATCAAAATGAGGCCAAAATTACTAATTTGGGTAAGTGGGTAGATGAGAAAGATGAGAAAATTTACTGTGGAGAATTTATTAGGTTGGGTTTGATTGTTGCACTAAATTATTATGCTGGTCAAAATAAAAGCCAAACTAAGCCCAACCACATTTATGCATGCATTTACTTTAGGGCCACCAACCAAACACAAATAGAAAATATGTCTTTAAAATAAGTACATTCGTTTGGTTGGCAGCTCTTTGGAATAGATTATTTGTGAGTTTTAGGTTGCATAATAGGATTTCTTGTATTGATGCTAAATATTTTTTTTATTACATTAAAAATAAAACTCAAACCCACATTTTCTTTACCATCCTAAGGACCTAGAGGATCTTAAAAACCGACTCAAGTTCAATCGGGTCAGTAGGATTAGTTCCTTTTTTTAAAACATTGGTATAGATGTTAAAAATGATCCCATAATATACCTTTTAGTAAAAAAAAAAGTTTTCATTGAAAGTGCTTATAAAAAGAAATAAATTATTGAGTTTTCTAAACTTTAATCAAATATGATAATTAAATAATAATTTGAAGTGTCAAATTTTAAGAGTGAAAAAGGAAAAGATGATTGTGACATGACTCCCCTAACATTTTCTGTTTTGGACCTCTATATGGATTTGCATGGTTTTGACTTGGGTCTGGCTCACTTCCAGGATCAAAAGACCTCTTGTTTGAAAGAGTGACTCTCTCCTCTTAAATCCACCCACACACCCATCCCTAGGCAAAGTAGGACTCTTTCCCATTCCCACTTGCTCAAGTGGGCAGGGGCGTTACAATCCACCTATCTTGAACCTAGAGCCGTCCTCGGCTCGATCACAACACAAAGACAGAGGGCCCACATAGGCAGAGTTAAACCATCTCTAGTATCATTTGTGATAATCCGACTCCCCAGCAAGATATTGTCCGTTCTGAACCCCTATTTAAACCTGTATAATTTTGAATTGGGTTTGACTCACTTCTACGCCCAAAAAGCCTGTTGTTTGAGAAATGAGTTCTCCCCTCTTAAATCCATCCAGACATTCACATCTCTGGGGGAAGTGGGCGGGCGTTACAATGATCACCCTTCTACTGATGCTCATAGTATCAAGCTGCATACTTAGATTTTAGATTAAAGTACTAAAAAATCCCTGGGCGTTAGTGATAGTTTTGTTTGAAAGGTCTCTTGTATGATTAAAGTACTAAAAAATCAACCAATTTTTTTTTATATTTGTATGTTGTCAACTTTAGATGCTGAAAAAATTTAATTAAATTTTGAATTTATAGAGAGAGAGAGAGAGAGAGAGAGATATGTATGTTGACCAAATTGACAGGAAGGAATAGAGTGGGCAACCTACCAAGCAGACAGAAGTAAAAGAAGGTAAGTGATGGGGTGCTGTGCAGTCTGCACTATGACCGATGTCCGTCACATGAGATCTACTAAACCAAGTAGTAATAGGTTTATTGAAAATTTACGATATATCTTTAAAATTTAATAAGTTTAAATTATTTTTAATATTTAAAATGTAATTTTAAAAGTAAACCTTAATTAAAGTAATTTTTATGTCACATTTGAAAAAAATCTTCAAAACGAACTCATCACCATCTCACATGGCGGACTTTGAGTTAAGAGTGTGGTTACTATTTCACTGTACATTATTAAAAGGAGATCATTTGTCTGAAATTCAGGAGATCTTTTATTAAAAAGAAAGAGCTTTCATTAAAGCAAAAGCAGAGAAATCAGAAATATACACTGGCTGGCAAATTATGAAGATATTCACATCCATAGACATATTGTTTTTTAAATGTTAAAGATTTTTTGGAAAATACAAAATAATAAAAAATATTTTTTATAAGATATTATACGAGTTAGTTGATTCTATAATATTGAATAAACAGTTGATTATTTATAGGAAGTCCTATCTAGGGTTAAAATTATGATACTTTTTACAGCTCACTGGAATCTTTATGCCCACATCAACTCAGAAGAATCTTTGAATTCAAAATTAGATTCATCAAACTAATTCATTTTTACCGTCTAATGTAGAGTCAATACAAAGTTAATAATTGAGTTTACAACACTTGGATATTTTCTCCAGCACTTAGATATTTTCTGGTCTCCAGTCTCCACACGCAAATGCTTATCCTCTTCTACTTGGAAATGGATCAAAGCAAAAGCGACAACCTTCTCCATTCTTCTCCTCCTCTCTAACCCCCATTCATGAATTTGAACGTCTTCTTCTTCATATCTTCCCCACAAAACTACCCATCTCAAAATCCAATCACTGAAAGGTGAATTTGAAAGAAAATTCACCCACCTAAAACCCTTCATGGCTGCTCTCTCAATTGGCCATTCTTTTCACACAAGGCACGGTGTTGTTCTTCACAACAAGCCCACTTCAAGGACTAAAGTTTCGGTCTCTTGCGAAAGCCGCAAGCCGGTGGGGGAGTCATCGGATAATAAAAAGAAGAAAGAAAAGGAAGAAGAAGGGAAGCCATGGGTGGTGGGGCTCTTTGGTGATGTAGAGAAGTTTGGGAGGGGCTTGAAGAATTGTTTGAGCCCAAAGAGGAAGGGGGACTGGAAGGACTTGATGCTGATGAGCTTCTCATTTGCAGTTTATGTCTACATATCTCAGAAACTTGTTTGTGCTTACTGTGCTTGGATGTCAATGCCAAGGTTTTGAATATCTTGCTCCATCTCTGAATTGGTAGAGATCAAGTCCAAATTGTATGCAGCAAACCGGACAGGAATGGACTGAAACTAGCAGAAAATGGGGTGAAAACAGCCGGGTCTTAACCATTACAACTGAGTTGGAGCACATCAGTCAACTCGACTCCTCTTGGTTAATGCTGAAACACTGAGATTTTGATGGGTTCGTTTGATAGGATTGTGTAGACCCCAAATGGGTGTATCTTGATATGTAATTAATTGTGTATATGCTGGTAGTCTTACTCTTTCCCCCCTCCCCTCTTTTTGTATTCCTAGTTCTGTTTGTTCTCTAATGCTCTATTAAGTTATATATCTAGTTAAATAATTATGCATCTTTTGTTTCTGGTGTTTATTTTTGGCAACTTTCCCAGCACTTGAGAAATTAGGACTCCCTTCACAATTTTTTTATGACCAAGGTGTTCAGACATTATCATACTGAGAATGAGACAATTTTAATTTGATCAGTAGACATGTGAAATCCTTACAATATCATACTAATTTTGCAACTACGTAGAGGGGCCCGTTGAATTTAAGCGTAGATCAAACTCAAGAACCCATTTATTGACGCGAACTTTTGGACCATCAGGTCAACCCCTCGTCAAATATCTTGATAGAGTAATATTGCAGCCTGAACTGAGACACAAATGTTGGACAGAATTTTGGGTCCACGCAATTTTCAGTCCCTACCTCAACTGCAAGTTTCAGCAGATATTTCTTAAAAAATATTTTAGCCTCGACTCCAAAGTCAAAACGACTAAAATCAGCTGAACCCACAACTCAAAGTGCAGACTGACTTTAACACATTTGGATTTGGATTGAATAACTACCGAGACAAGTGTGATGCGTTAAGAACCATATGATTGGCAAGAGATATATTAAGTTTCACCCTTATCTTATACTAGATACTGGAACTTCTATCACTTACTCTCCCATGCAACACTCAAAAGACCCATCTAAATGATAATCTCGATACCAAAACACTATCGTTGTTAAAGCCATTTGTTTGATTATTTTCACAAAATTCAGTACATTTTCTTGTTTCCTATTTCTTCTATCATATGCTCTAGCTGGATTCAGACTACAGTACACCATCCCATATCATCTAACTTCACCCATTGCCACCATAACTGAGTTCTAAAATTCACACGATATAAATACACTGACCCTAAATGTGCCAGAATATTTTGGCCGAAATATCGGTGCACAAAGCTTGAGCCATTTTGAAAGAAATTCCAGACTTTGCAGTTTTTTTGAGTTTACCCAAAGAAAATTGAAAATTTGCGATATTCATGTCACACCCCATAAAGCTGGAGCCATTTTGAAAGAAATTCCAGACTTGCCAGTTTTTTAGAGTTTACCCAAAGAAAACTGAAAAATTGCGATCAAATATTATCCAATTTTTTTCTCAGCCCCAAAAACATGTCATCAAACTCATTCAAGTTCAAATTAATGATACCAATTTAAATATGCTGGTTCACAGGACCCCGCCATCTGAAGATGAACTTAAAATGGAAAAGATGAAAACTGGGATTGGATCGGCAATTACCGATGGTAAGCAAGATCATAATATTATAGGGCACATGCAACTCAACCTGCATAAATTTGGTTGGACATGCATGACTCATGGTTCAATGATCCAGACCACAAGGAGGATGCCCAAAAATCTCCCACACAGCCAATAGAATGGAGCATGAAATTGAGAACAGCAAAGTGTGTAAAACACGCACACACTGAACAAGAAATGAAGAAAAAGAAAAAAAAACAAAGACGAATAGATTTTGATATACTAAAGAGCGTTTTGTATCAAGGCACGACGATTCACAAGGTAAGGGCAATGTGTCATTGTCATAACTAATAATAGGATGTTAAGCATCTCGATGTGGTGCTATCAGTATTACTCATCAATTTAGAAAATGAAGAAAGAAACAATTTGGTTCCTTCCCTTCAATGTAGCAAAAGTTGCAGCTGCTATGTTGCAAGCATTGAGTGCATTTTCTAGATCAGTTTTCTTCTTCTTCTCACCATGATGAAAACACTACGAATGTTACCTACCAATACAGACAATAGGTTACTTGGAATGAATTATGCTAATTTGGAGATATACTGAATAAAAATTTGAGACGGTAGTTGACAAAATTAAACTTGAAGAGTAAGTAATTCAAGTATATAGTTTCATGGTGTATGTAGTTAACAACACAGTCAAGATAATGTGTGTGGGTAAGTTTGAGTATGATTGTAGAACAAACAAGAGGGTTTGATTTAATGTGTCCAGGATGGGAAGTGTAGGAAGCTCATCTGTTGTGCAATAATAAAGTGCTGCAGAAGTCTAAATTGGTCAATTTCTACAAGAATGCAGTTAGACCTGCAACTTTATATGGTATAACCAGGACCCTGGACCCTGGTCACTTATTTGAGGCATGTGTGTGCACCTGTATAGGGGTCCCACTAGTACCCATGTGAATGAATTGGTTGGAAAGGTCTTTGCTTGAATAAGGTTCCTATAAAAAATCACCTTGATCAAATAAGTGAATCAATGATTTTTTTTCCCGTTTTAAGGTGCTGAACATTCAGTCTATCCAATGGTGGGTGTAATTCAAACTAGAGCCAAATTAGGCAAGGAAATTCATGGAACCAATTGGGGGCCTTGGTGGGCACCATTTGACCAAGAATGCCATGCTGGTTTACATGCGTCCTTGGCCCAACGGGATCTGGGTTTTTGTCATATATGGAACTAAATGTTGGGCAGTGAAGAAATGACAAGCTGGTAAAAATAACGAAGAAAATGTGTATGTGAAGATGATTGTCCATTGTAACATGAAAAAAATGGAACCAGAAATTAATGAAATAGAGGCTGCACTGACAAAAAAGATCAAGATGCTTGAGATGATTTTCACAAGCAAAAGACTGAAACAGCTTCAGTACGGAGAACTGATGGGTTGAAATTAGAAGGTAATAGAACTGAGACCATTAAAGACTTGCATTGAGGCAGTGAGGTAGGACATGACAGATTTGGGGTAATGATGAATATGACTTCTGACGAAGCTGAATTGAAAACTAGAGCTCAAAAAGTAAAGCATAGATACATGAAATACCAGCTTGATGATGTTGAGCAAATGCTGAAAGGTAAAAAAAGGTGTATTTAGGATTCAGACGATAAAGGCATCATCCATGATAAAAGTGAATTAACATATCAAAGAGGCTATGAAAATTAGCATATCTTTCCAACTCACAGTATCGTTCCATTAATCATCTTTCTCCCTTTTACGTTTGAAGAGGCGATATACCAGAGATACCAGCCATTGCCAGATAAGGATGAGCCAATTAAGTCGCTTGGTCTTGGGTTCTGGCCTTGGTCCAAAAATGCCTTTGTAGATCTCCTTCTGCTTCTGGTAAACAGCCTTGTCATGTTCATCAAGCAAGCGCAGCTCCCTCGCAATGGCCTTATCTTCTGGGGCAAATTTTCTAGCTTTCTGGAAGTCTTCTCGAGCAGCATCTGTCTGTCCAAGCTCTGCCCTAGCTTTTCCTCGTCTAAATAATGCCTTAACATTGTTTTCTTCCTCAGAGAGTACCTGAAGCCCGAAGTCCAACAATCCAAACAGGTCAGATGGTCTTTATTTTTTTAGAAAGCACAATGGCGTAATAAGCATGATTTAAGAATTAACTTTTGTACATACAATGCTACACTGCCCAATGGCATCTTCATAACGTTTAAGCTTTATCAAGCATGCCGCCATATTCAGGTGGCACGGATTCTTCACAGCCAAGGCCATGTCCCTGTATTTCCCAAATAACTGGAACATGAAATCATCACCCATGTATGCTATGGCCTGTTAGGAACAAAGAGCTGTCATAATTAGTCCACAATCTCTCTCCGGGGTGCAAGAAATCAACAAATTCCATAAAAAATAATAATAATGAGTTCTGAGTAGGGGAATCCAAGAATGGGATGTCAGTGACCATTTCATACTGTTGCATGGCCTCCTCAAGTTTTTCATCCTTGAATAAAGCATTCCCTTCCATCTTCCTTTTATCTGCAGCTCCAATCCTTTCTTCAACTGTCATGTCACTGCGAGCTTTACCCTGTAAATATTATTCAAAATAAATCAAATAGGACATTGGCATCAGCATTTATATGTTGGTGAAACAATTTTTAAAAGATGCATCTCAAGAACATGCATCAACAAATGCCAATCCCATAGTCAGAAATAAAGTACTGGAGAAAATACATCAGAATCCAGATTTGAAACCAGTTTGTTTGTAATGAATCAACTTACCTCCTTGGCTTCATCAAAACCAATGAGTTCAACTTCATATAAGAGGTCCGCCATAGGTGGAACATTTGGAAAAGAAAAGCTTCCCTCTTTACCATAACCAAACTCCCAACCCACATGCAACAAGGCACGTTCACCAGATTTCATGCTTGCCACACCAATCGCCAGTCCTGCCATCTCAGTTTTTTCTGTTGCAAAATTACAAGATGCCAATGTATCAGCTTTAATATTTAGGGAATTATGGATTTGACAATGAGCAGGAACCTAGAAAACTAATGGGCCAACATCTATGATATTATTGACTGGGAAAATTAGGTTAAAGCATAGTATTTAACATGCAAGGCACAACCAAGGAGCCAAGGGGTCCGGAGCCTAAGGCAAAAGGTGCATGTATAGGCATGAGCCTAATTATGCTAGGTGCACTTGTTTAGATACCTCAAGATATGTTTAGATTCATGAATTGTGTGCTTATTGCATCAATTTTGACAAAATATGACTACTCATCCAAAGCACCAACATATATTGGCAATCAAGCTTCCTAGCTCATTATCTAAGCATGGGTACATGCACAAGTATATTATCTAATAATTAGAATTTGTAACTAAATATTACTAACAATTACTTCATGTTAACTATAATTTTTACTAGCCACTACAAAAACTTTAAGAAATATGCTTATCTTGGGAAAGCGCGCTGGGTGAGAGCCTAGGCGCAAAACAGGCTTATCAGTATATTCAATGGAAATTAAAACAGAAGAAAATAAACCTTAAATTAGTATCACAATGCCCTTTACCCTATTCCAATTTCTTCCACACAACATACGTCCATCCCAAGCAAAATAAAAATCCAAGAAAGAATATCCCTCAAACTCCTGACACTATGCCAGCCACCCATGTAACCTCATTCTAGCCCTCTCAACTACCAACCTCACCTTACCTTGAGATTGCTTTTGCATCTGGAACATAACTGAATGTAAACCAAACTGTGCCATAATTTGTTAAGATAGAAATGAATGTTTAAAGGGTTTTTTTTTTTTTCCTTTTTTTGTGAATGATGGAGGTTTAAAGGTGTTGAAGGTGTAATTTTTACTGTAGTACAGCAAGGTGTTGAAGGTGGTCCTGGTGTTTATACAGTCCCTAGGACTACCATACATACAAAACATCCTTGATACTACATTAAAAATGTACACCTTCAAAATAAAGGCACCGTATGAAAAAAAAAAAAAAAGATAATTTGTTCAGGATGGGAAAAGAAGTGGAATTACAATAAATTTGTTGAAAAATACAAATATTATGGCATTTTTTGAAACCTAAACAAATTTGGACTACCACGGAAGTAGGGGAGCTCAAGAACTTTAGACATTAAAAGAAAAATGTGCTTCCACAAAAACTCCAAAAAAGATATTGTAACTTTCTCATTAATGAAAGTTGGGAAATGGATCAGGGTAATATATTATCAATTGGAAAAAGATGTTCATAGAACAAAAAAGAGCCGAAAAGGCACAAGCTCTTATGAGGATCCATTTTGCAAAATTCTTCAAAACCAAGAAAGCTACTAGAAGCTTTGATTCAGGTTAGACATAGTTACCTTTTCCTAGAATCACCTCTATAGGTCTTTGTTCCTGCCATGTGTCTTCAAACTTGTGAAGGGTACTCACAGTCCATGCCTTGTAGTGCACTGCCCCAACAGAAAGGGTTAGCTAAGTACAGGATACAAGTGGATGTCGGTTTCATTTTTCTTCACAAAAACAAGAAATGCTCTAAGAATTACTTGCATAATATAAAATCTCATATTCTACATTAGGAATTTTTCTAAAAAGGCCCCTACCTTTTGGGCTTATTGGAAAAAAAAGTCCCTGAGTTTTTCATTATTCTAAAAAAGCCCTTAACTTTTTATAAAAAATTAAAGAGACCCCTCGACTATGTTGACTAAATGTCAACTTCCTTTTGAAAATTATTTATTCTTGTAGCACCTAGCTTACACTGAAATATTCTATTGAGTCTTCGTGAGATTAGTTTTTTCACCCAGTTCCTTTTTCTACATTAATTATATATTGTGCACTTGACATGCTCCTAATTTGATCAAAATTAGAGTTAATCCCACCATTGAATTGAAACTGAGATTGTTTGCCATCAGTGATTTTTTAGCTTCAAAATCTAATATTTTGATTGCCTAATTTAATTGATTTTTGAGAAGCTACTAATAAAAAAACTATTTTTAATCACCTGCTAAGTGGTATTAACCTCCAAGAAAATCCTATAAGATGCATCTAAAAAAATCTCAAAGTAAAAATCAATTTGCCATTAATGAACTAAAGTGAAGGGACCCTTTTTTTTATCAAAGGTTAGGGGTTTTTTAGAATTATGAAAACTTAAGGGTTTTTTTCAAATAAACTCAAAAGATAGGGGCCAGTTTAGAAAAAAAAAAAAAAACCTCTACATTATCCACAAATAAGTAGAATGCTCCACAAACAAGACTTTGCGTACAAATATTGCAACAAAAAACAATTTATCAAAAAAATAGAAAAATCTGCATTGCCTTACACAAGCCTTAGATGAGATTTTGAATGTGAGAACACAAGTCACAATACAGTGAGATTTTCAGTCATCCAAAATAATTAGAACACTGAACAATGGTTTTCAATAATGTCCACAAGAGAACATACATATGTTTACAGAGACTTTCTATCCTGCAGTTATGAGGAACATGCAGAACACTACGGACTAGTTCTTTTGCCAAAATTCCAACCATATCCTACTGTATCCTGTTTTCTTTCAACAAAATCCATCCATGTCCTTATATCATTTCATCTTCTTCTCTGAAACTTCACCCTTTTATGAACCCGTCAAATCCATCATATTGAAGTGGGGCTTTCAAACCGAATTTGATGGCTTTACTATCAAATTTGACGTAGTTCATCATTCAAAAAAAAAAAAAAGTTAAGAAAATGATAGAACAAGATGGGATTGTGATGGTCAGATGGATAACAAATCTCTATTTCAAACTGTTGCAAGGTTGGTTATATCCCGATTGTTGAAGCTAACAAATCCATTCAATAAGCCAACCCTCCAAAGAGTTTGATGATGTTCAAATTATCCCATCATCTTCACTAAGTTCTCTACTCTAGCAAGTCCATTTGCTTTCAATATATCCATAACAACTGTGTTTTTATCACCTACTACTGAGACCACCAAAACAACCACCATGGGGAACATCATGGGAGAAACCATCTCCATCGACCTCGTTTAAAATTCTTATTGCTCTTTCTTTCTCCATAGATACAACCTTTAATAGGTGAGTGGCAAGATGGATATGTGTAGGCAAAAACAGGGGTGAATTGAATAATGGAATACACTGTAAGGAATACAATCTATCCTCCAACCGAGAGTGAGGTTCATAGATAGAAGGCAAAAATCATACCTAAACAAAGCAATATTGACCTCTTCATTTGAAACAAAAAACTAGGAAGACACGGGACAAGGGATCATATGGTGCTTACAGAAGCAAGTTGAGAACTTTGTTGGCTTTTGACCTTGACCTTCCTTGATGATTTGTTTAGTAACTTTTTCATCAAGGACTTCAACTTCTGAATCAACCTTTGGAGGACCTTCAGTATCTTGTGGTGGTTCACCGTGCACAAATGCCGCTTGTTCAGCAACAATCTCATTATCATTATCTGAACCTACAAGAATGTAAATATCATCATTCTACCATTGAGAAGCCTTGTGATTATATGCTTATGAACATGAGGGAAACATGATTCAACACTGGTACAATGAGTAGTGAAACTAGTAAACAAAACTAAACATGTTAAGTAAAACAAGTTAAGTCATCTCCTTGTAATGGAGAGGTATTGAATCTCTACCAGTAACTGTGACTAGCCCAAGCCTTTTTTCTTTCTTCTTTAAAAAAAAATAGTGATATGACTTGAACCACAACCTCAATAATTATAAAATGGACCACCTACAGATTAGAGTGTAATCCTTATATTCTCATTAGTTACATACAATGGCCAATATCAGCCCAACACACATAAGAAGTGATAGATGCAGTGATTTCCTTCCTAAAATGTGGCCCCATTGCACAGATTTGCCCAGCATTGCCAGTACAATGACACTATTGAGTGTAGTTAATTTTTTTTCATGCATGATAATAATCTGTGACCACACCCATCCTAACCTGTTGTATAGAGTTCACTAAGTTCCACCACCATGAAGATGGGGTGTGGTCCTGGCGTATGAAGAGCATGCCAAGGATTCATGTGTATCGCAATTTTGAAAAATGGGAACCATTAAACCATGGTTCTGAAGAAATTAATGGCACTACAGAGTGGTGCTTAGTTTAAAATTTTGGACTTTTGAAAGATGGGTCAAACCAAAGAACTTAAGGGCCCAGCCAGCTAGATATATGAGACTGCATGAACAGAACTCCCCATATGGCCCTTGAAACTATGGGCCCCATATGTTGTGAGTGGACATGGTTCAGTCAAAGTGTCATCCAAAAGAGTTCATAGGTATCTGATCAATGTGATCTTTAGACCAACGCAGGCTCATCACATGATGCACTTGAGAAAATGATCAAGCAAACTCATAAAATGGAACCCAGTGATGAAGACTACAAGCAGACATTTGTGAAACTCCCAACATTAAAAGTCACAGACCTGAATGTTGGTTGATAACTTGGAACGTGCAAAAAACCCAGGAGTTAATCACTCCCCAATACATGATGGTCCAAAGAAAGAGAGGTTTGTTTCCAATTGCTCAATTTTTTCTTATGAAGTATCGCGATAACATCTTTCTTTCCTTTTTCTGGTAAAATTCTAATGAGTAGATCATGGTAACGCAGGCCAGGCACATGTGCACACCAATAAGCACAACTTTAACACCACAATAGTTCATCATCTATCAAAAAGATACTAAAAACAAGAATCTTTAGATGGACACAAGAAGAAGTGAGTGTTTAAAACGTACCTGTACCAGTTTGCTGCTGAGCATTTTCTTCACCTAAAATATTTCATACCAAAAAAATGAAAAATGAGCACCCAATACATTAAATGGGGCAGGAGAGAGAGAGATCTAGTTCCTGGAAGGCAAGGGTGGTTATAAAATCACCATTTGGTTGATCTTGATTCTCCATGTTCAAAGAGGAAGCCACTTTTGTGCCCGTGTCAAATTTCTGCACAAAGTAAACGATAAAGGAAATAATATTATAAATAAAATGAGCAGAAAAATGAACAAATCATGGCATTCTCCAAATGGAATTATGAGGTTGTGACAAATTGTATTGAAAACTTCATGGTTCCATCAAGAAGTCATAAATGTCTTGATAAGACATTGCCAGTACCTACATCAGGATAACTACCCAAACACACTTTACCAAAAGGGTGTACACACAGCACAAAAACCTCCTAGGAGTCCCACATGCTGCAACCATTTATTACCCATGTTCTTGACACCTACCAACATTCAATACCAAAACCTGTTGGTGATCGGCAAGTTAATAACATGTCATATTACATGGGCACATGCCTAATCCCCATAGGAATAGAACCATTGGGAACAAAAGAGCCACCACACCTTACACAACCAAAAGCATTACAAATGGAAGGCTGTGAGCAACATCAAGGTAAGACTCACTCTTTATTGACATCTCAATGGGGCTATTTGCAACCAGAGAGAACTCAAGACATTTATATATCATTGTATCAACAATGATAACCTTTCCATTAAGTAGTAAAAACAATAATCACGTATTCAAGGCACTAGAGTGGATGAGAGCATTAACATAAAAATATAAATGAGACCCAATACAAGCCCCTGGATACCTTCAAAATGGACTTTAACAATCAAATAGTTACCTTTTCCACCTATGTCTTGTTGATAGATCCATCTCAATACCATTTGCGTCTTTGATCACATGAACAAGTTAAATTGCCATTATTACACTCATAAACTGATTTCAACAAAGATGAAGCTAATTTCCATGTTTTTCATCTTTCCTCTTCCAAATTACTTTAAAAGAAGGCACTGTGAGTGTGGATGATTCCAACTATTGCTAATTGGCGCAACAAGTTGTTTGTGAATCAAGGGAGACCATCATATTTTCAGATGTAAAATTTAGTGAACTAAGCGCTATAAAAGGTACAGATAAGAAGCCCATAGGAATAATAATATGTCAAAATTGTTGACAATGGTTGTTGAACCAAGGCATTTTGGAGTTATGAAAATTCATTCCCAAGTTCCACCATCTTCAATTCATAGATCACATCATCATCTTCGGTGAAGCTAGGGAGGAGTCAGTAAGGAATCTGAAAGCTTTACTCAGATAGTTCGAGCTATTCTCCTCATTGCATATCAACTACCTCAAGAGCGAGATTTTTGGCATCAATCTCCAAGACAATGAGTTATCTATCTTGGCCGGTCTCCTGGATTGTCAATCGGCCTCCCTTCCTTCCACTTACTTGAGTCTTCCTCTTTGTATTGGGACTCCATGTTTCTCTCTTTTGGAGCCCATTGTTGACAGATTCAGTAAGCGTCTAGCCTTGTGGAGAGCCAAGTATCCTTTGGTGGGGGAATAACCTTATTAAAGTTGGTTCTATCAACACTTCCGTTTTACTTCTTTTCTGCCTTCAAGTGTTCTTAGAAGGCCATTCACTCCCTAGAGAAAATCTTGAGATATTTTGATGAAAACATCATAGGACACCATCGAAGAAAAATGCATCAAAATCTAAAGTTTTTCTCAACAAGGTTGGATGATGATTTTGCACGTATTTCTAATATATTCAACACTAGATTGTACATTGATCAAGCAGGGATTTGAAGATTTGGCTCGATCCATCCATTTAAATCATCTAAGTCATTTATTTATGGATTTGACCAATCTAACCATAGATCCAACACCATCCAAGAATTTGTTTTTGTTATCTTTTATTAGTGTCATATTGTTCTAGTTTATATAGTTCCGAGATTGTCATGGACTTATATTTGTTTTTATGGATTTAGATTGTCCACATGTGTGCCTTAAGTCACATGTATTTAGGGTTTTAAGAGAGTCCTTCTTTTAATAAATAGTTGTAAGAGACACTTTTGATGAAGGAATGGATGATGAATAAAGAAGAAATTCAAGTTTCTCCCATCTACAAATCTAGTGTGACTCCTACCTCCTTGGTGTGAGATCAAGGGATCTTGTGTGACTCGAGATACAAAACCTTGTTCTTCTTCTTCTTCTCTATCTTTTTTCCTTTCTTCCCTTATCTTCTCTCATTTCCCCCACTTCTTTCCTCTTTCTAACCTTATTTTGTCCAATTCTCATCCAAACCCTAACAAAACCAGGACCCAACCCCGCCATCGGCCACCAAAGACCCATTGGGACCCACTGTTTTGTACAGACAAGCTCACTTTGCCCTATTTCGCATTCCAACCTCTAAATGCCTATCTTAGACTCCTAGATCTAACCCTAATATATTGTGAAATTCCGTTACTAGTCGTATGCACGACCTAGAGGGGGGTGAATGGGTCGGTTTTCAATTTTAATTCCCTTTTAAAATTTTCTTACCAATTTATATGTTAAGTAAACAAAACAATCAATTCATGCATTCAATCACATATAACACAAATATTTTATAGTGGTTCGGTTTCATCAAACCTACATCCACTGTTAGACTTCCCAACTCTAGGGTCGTCCCAAATATACTATGTAAGGATCTCACACCCAAATAATACAACCTAGTTTTTTATACAGGTTCAACGAAATTGGTCTAATCCTCTACACCTATTTTTTAGAGTAGTTCGAACACACTATTCTAATCCACTTTACAATGTTTAAAATAAAACAAGAAGAAAACTTGCCTTAGGCCTTAACCGTTTTCCTTTTAGCTCTTTCTTCTTTACTGAATTTCTGTACTCCTTTCCATCAACTCGGCATCAGCAGCGTATTTGTAGGCACAGCAGTAGGACATGGGTATGACTTATTTTAGTCCTATGTAAACACCTTATTCTTCATCTTGATTACCCGAATATCATTAAGAAGGATGATGAAGAATAATGTCTAGAGGGAAGGCCGAATGCTCTCTCACTGATAATCTTATTCCTCTGTATTTTCTCTGTTGATTCGGTACATTAAATAGCCCCCTTACTGTTATTTTATAAACAGTTTCAAACTGTGCCGTTAGTCACGCCTGCGAGGCCTCGCTGATTCTAATGAGGCCTCGCCAGCATTAGAATCTGGAAAGACAGCACACGTATGTGTTGTGCAATCTGACAGATACAATCCATATAGATACCAGCCAGCTCGTGTTTACTGTGCATGATTTGCAACGCTTTCCTTAGCCATTAATGAAGGATTAGATGGAAGATTTTTAACATTTACCTTAGCCATCAATTAAGAATTAGATGGAAGTTTTTCAACATTTACCTTAGTCATGGAGGAGCATTTCCATACTTGTCATTGACAGCTCCTCAAGGATATCCAAATTCAAATTTCAAACGAGGTGGCAATATCTCACAATGGATTAATTTGTTTATCATAATAGATTTACCATAATTGGCTTCTAATAGATTTCCCATGATTACCTCTCAATTAAACAGTCACAGATTAGACTGAGTCAGCTGGACACAGTGTCAGCTGCACTCAACTCAGCATAGCTGGCTGCAAGGCCTCGGCAGATTACATGAGGCCTCGAGGCTGAAAGTCATTTATTAAATTTATTTTCCAATTGAATACTATGTATATGACTTAACCTAAGGTCTCTTACGGATCACTTACCTGTGTGCCAATACTGTATTTGATGTAGCCGCTTCAACTTCATTGTAGATCTTCTTATTCATCCAAGGCAAGTCCAACTGAGTCACGTAATTGACAATAAGGGTGACTCGGACGAACCGGGGCACTTACATATTGGTCCACCCTATTTGAGACCTAGTTTTGCCCAAGAATTGAAAAAATAAATAAATAAATAACAAACTCTCATTCCTTTGGCAAACCCTAGGTGATTCCATAGCCCTATTTCAACACTTAAGTGACTGATTTTTAAATCTAGAAGACCTAGAACGGGGTTTGGTATGATGTAATTAGTCTTTTGAGGGATTTTGCATTGAAGATGGGTAATACAACCTTGAGAGTTTTATGTGTATGTATCATTCTTCTTTTTTAATCTTTTTTATTAATTGTGTATGTGAAATTGCATAATTTTTGCTATATTCTTTGTTTAGTATAAATTTATCTCTCTAACATCTTAAGTGAATCATGGATATAGGTTGTATGTCATTTTAGGATTCACCATACACATTTTGCATTCTAATATAGGCCTTTGTATATCATTTAGATCTAGGGTTTCCAATATTTTGACTTGTCCTGCTTCAGATTTGACATCAAAGTTTGTCCTGCGTCATATTTGGGGTGGTCATTTGGAGAAGAAGAATGAGCATTTGGTCAGCTGGCAGCATGCTTGCCTCCTAATCGACGCAAGAGGCCTTGGAGTTCGTCCCATTAAGGATGTTAATGTGGCCCTTTTTTCAAATGGTTGTGGTAGATTGCAATTGAGGTGATGCCCCTTGGAAAGATTTACTTTCAAGAAATACAAAATCTGAAATAGAGGTCGGGATCTCAATCCTGCTCCACAAAGGGTATCCGGCATGTGGAGGGTCATCAATGCTTGTGTGGCTAGATTCAAGCAAGGAATCTATTTTAAAGTGGGGCGTGATAACCGTGACTGGTTTTGGACAGATCTCTAGTGCATTTCCTCTCCTCTTGCAAAGCAATTCCCTTCCCTTTTTCAGATTTCTATCTCCCCTGGCGGATTTGTCTCCGGTTTCTACTCAATGGCCAGTGATCAATTGTCGTGTTTGGTTTTGGACTGATCTCTAGTGCAGTTCCTCTCCTCTTGCAGAGCAATTCCCTTCCTTTTTTAAGCTTTCTAACTCCCCTGACGGATTTGTCTCCAGATTCTACTCAATGGCCAGTGATAAATTGGTGTGGGATATTTGTTTTCCTAAAAATCTGATAGATGCGAAAGTGGATTACTTTTCAAGCCTCTTGTTTCTACTCTCCTCGCTTCGGATTCGGGTTCAGGATGAGGATTCTCTAGTATGGTGACTGGACTCTGCTGGATCTTTTTCGGTTAAGTCTTTTTATGCGTGAAACAACCAATGCAATTATGTTCCTTCAGTAAATCCAACTATTTGATCTCCCAGTGGTTTATGCCCTCCTCTATTGCTCAGTTATCCTTTTCCTAAAAGATCTCTAATGTATCTATCAGATGCTCGGTGATGTGGCAATTAGCTCTTTTTGCCACCATATGGAGCTTGTGGTGGGAACGCAGCAACATTGTACAAAAATAAAGTTGAGAGTCCCTAAGGTGTTTCTAATTGACTTGTGGCCAAATGCACTACTTGGGCCTCTTCACTGGCGGATTTCTAGGACTATTCCATTTCTGACATTTCGAGAGCTTGGAAATAGTGTATCAAGCTTCTCTTAGTGCTTAGTTGTTCTGTTGTTTGGGGTTCTTTCTTGCTAGGGTGTATGGGGTAAGGGTGTTTCCTTTTGTATGTTTTTGCATTGTGCATGTTTGGTGCCCTTTTCCCTTAATACAATTATAGTTTACCATTTCAAAAAAAAAAAAATCCAAGACTTTTGGGAGGTGCTTGGATGCCCGATAGACAGAGGTGAAGGAAATGTTATCATTGATGTAAGATGTTTGCCCACCTGTATAAGGAAAAAAATGAAGACCACTGATGCCATCCATTGGTGCATTTGCGCCTTTTCACGAGGCAATATCAACATTTGCCCCAACCACCCTTCTTCCCATTTTTCCTCTAACTATTTGACGAAATGTTTAGCTGCAAAACTGTTTCTCCACTTTCAATTTTTTCCTACTTTCTGAGCCCATATGGTAATCTAGCTATTCTTCTAAATGTGTTTCTCTGCAATTACCATTAAGCAATTTAAACCCCCTCCCTTCAATAAAAAGTCGAAGAAGTTAGAGTTCTCTATAATTGTTGAGCTCTGAGAGTTCAGCTGACACTCCCACCATGACATCCAGGCAAACCATTTTCTTCAGTTCCAATTTCACCAATCAACACCAGACGGTTGAAAAGTAAAGCATCGAGTTTATCTTCAGAGCAGTTTCTCCCCAGCTTGAGTTTGTTCCCACTTAATTGGGTAACCAAACTGTTGGGCCTGGGCTTCCAGCCCAAAAGAGTAGCCTGATAGGTGGAGTTCCCCGGCCCCATATAACTCCCTCTTTTTCTCTCCTTCTCACTGATGTGGGACTCATAGGTACCCAACACAAACTTCAACTTAGCCCCGCACCAAAAACCGCCCTGCTAATTCTAGTATGGTTATAGTCCCTATAAATGAAATGCCAAAATCAAATTCTATCCGCTGTCAAAAATAGTAGTTCAAACGAAAATCCCAATAATCACCAGAAAAAAATACAATTCTCATAGCTCTGTCGAATTGCAAGTCACATGCACGGACAAATAAACAACTGCGTTACAGTGGCGAATGAACTATACGTATTCCAGCTAAGCTCCAAAAATTTGTCCTCTAGAAAACAACAATTCCACCAGAACACCAATAAAAAATAAAAAAAGAAACAGATATCAAAGCAGAAATCGAACCAATTGGGTAAAAAACACCTTTTAAGCGTGCACTGATATAGAAAGGAAGGAAATAGAAATAAAAGCATGAGAAAAATCCCTTACACGATAGAAAGCGCTGATCTTACAAAAACAAAAAAGGGAAATGAGACGAACTAGGGTTTGGAGTTCGGGAAGAATTACAGTGAGGAAGGAGAGCAAAAGATCAACGTCGCGGAAATGATATTTATAGGCGGAGATGCCAAGAGGACGAAATGTGCGTGGCAACTCGAAGCTAAAGCTTGAGCCGGTTGTCCAATGGCTGCCGGCCTTTTGACGATTATGTGGGCTCAATTGCCTAATCGAGAAATTATTTAACGGTCAATTTAGATTGTCGATATAATTTTCTCAGTTTCAAATTGGGGGAAATTTCTTAAAATTTGGCATATCATATTTACTATTTATTACTCCATCCATTTTATTTTAATTGCCTCATTTCAAATATTTATATATTTTAAGAAACTCTATATATAAGACTAGCACTCCTTATCATCTTATCCATTTTCAACACATTTATGCTACTCCAATATAAATAAGACAATTATTTTTTAACAATCTCAAAATCAAAACAACTAAATTGGATAGAGAGAGTATTACATTAAGTAATATTTATTTATTATTTTAATATTTAAAAAGAACTTTTATAAAGTTATTTGATTCGTATAGGCGTTAAATATAACTCATCATTTGATTATTATTTACAAATAAATATTGTAAATAAGTTTGAAGCTAAAATTGAATATTTTGATAATTTCAAGAAATTATTTTAATAATTCAATTAAAAATATATGAAAATAGTACAATTTAAAATTAATTTTAAATTAATTAGTTTTGCCATTTAATGATAGTCTAAAAGTTTGTTTAAATGATTATCAAGTGCTAGTGTCATAAGATTGTATTGTAGGAGAAATAACTAATTGTCTTGCCTTTATTAGAAGAAAAATAGAAAAAGAAGAGAGAGAGAAAATATTTCATATTGTCAAAAGTTGGAGAAAATAACTAGGTCTAAATTCAAATTTAAAGTTCACTTGTTTTTAGGTGTGAGTTTGGTTCTAACCATATGTGAATTCCACTCTCCTGGTCCAAATGACAAAAAATAAAATAGTATATTTATTGTCAATAAATATGTTATGTGTTAGAGTATAGAAGGACAATAACATTTATTCTCATATACTGTATTTCAACTACATATCATATTTGAAATAAAAATTTGAGATCAAATATGTGATACCCTGTCTGGCCACATGGGAGAAAGTCCATGACGCTGGAGTATAAATCTTGATTAATATGATGCGTATCGGCCGAGATATCTTGAGTTTTTTAGCACTGAGATATCTCGGCCGATACGCATTGTATCGACCGATACACATTGGGAAAAAAAATAGGAGAGAGAGAACGGTCGACATTCGAGATATCGAGATATTGGCTTCTTTTTTTACCCCTGCATCTAAGTATGAGGTCTTTTGGACTTCGTTATTAGGGCCGGGTCTAAGGACAAAGTTGTGTGAGACAAACGGCCCAAAGTAAACAATATTATGTTGGGTCAGGACAGATTGTTACAAATAGTATTAAAGAAAGATTCAACTCTCTGTCTGTGTGGACCCTTTGTCTGTTTGTGTGGTATAACAAAGCCGGAGACGACTCTGATTTTAAGGAGGTAGATTGTAATACCCTGCCTAACAGCATGGGAGAAAGTCTCATACCTCCCAAGTAGTAGATGGAGGTATGGGATTTAAGAGGGTGCTCCCTCCCATCTAAGCATAAGGCCTTTAGAGCCTGGTCAAGTGGGGTAAGTCCAGGAATAAAGTCGTGCGGGTCAAGTGGGCTTAAAGCAGACAATATCGTCTTGAGTCAGGACAAGTCATTACAAATTGTATTAGATAAATGTTCAACTCTCTACCAGTGTGGGCCCTCTGCCTGTTTGCATGGTGTGATAAAGCTGAATACGACTCTGATTTTAAGGGGGGTAGATTGTGATACCTTGCCTGATAACATGGCACCCATGTAGTGGATGAGAGTATGAGATTTAAGAGGCTGCTCCCTCCCATCTAAGCATGAAGCCTTTTGGGCCTGGTCAAGTCAGTTAGGTCCAAGAAAAAAGCCGTGCAGGCCAAAGCCCAAAGTGCCCAATATCATGCTGGGTCGTTACAATGTATGAGATATACTTGGATTCCATAATTTGAATCAAAGTTTTTAATACTCACTCTATTTTTATATTATTTGTTATCATCTGGTTTACATTATCTTAAGATTATCTTAATAGACTATTTTATAATATTTACTGTACAATTTTTTATTTATGAGATATTGATTATTCATAATTTTATTTCCTTTATATAAAGGAGATTATTGATATTTTAATTTTGACAAATTTAAAATTTGAATATAAATCCTACAACATGAAGTGATGCATTTTTGAATTATACATTTAACAATGGGTCCCCATTTACACACCTGGATTTTTTGCCTCTACATGCCAGTTTCTGGGTGCGGGTGGCTAATTACCATTTTGCCCTGCGTTTCCATTCGTTCGAACGAATTCCCAGTTCATTTCGCCATTCGTTCGAATGAATGGACACATACCCATCTAATCTGATTCGTTCGAACGAATCCCTTTTATAAACTAATTGGTTCGAATCAAAATTTTTTAAATTTTAAAGTTACTTTTTAAACATTATATATTTCTGAAATTGGTTTATACACAATTTTTTTTTAATTTTAAAGTTACATACGCGGATTTACTGTTCATCCGTATCACTCATTCGAACCAATTGGTTTATAAAAGAGATTCGTTCGAACGAATCAGATTAGATAGGTACGTGTCCATTCGTTCGAACGAATAACAAAATGAACTGGGAATTCGTACGAACGAATGGAAATGTAGGGGCAAAATGGTAATTAACCATCCACACTCGAAAATGGGTGTGTAGAGAAAGAAAATCCGAGTGTATAAACAGGACCCTTTAACAATTTGACATTAACTAAAATTGAATATGAGAGGATTTTACTTAAAACAAGAGGTGAGCCCGTTCAATTTACATGTTTAGATCCGGCCCAACTTCCATTCATCCGGTGGTCTGCACGCCTACAAATTAAAATGCACACACAAAACTGCCCCGCCGTCCAAAATTAATAATAACGTGCGCGGCCAACTTAAGGTAGAAAGGCACACGTGTAAAGCTCCACCATCTCAACGGTCTTGATCTATCGCACGTGTATCATGGAAAACGTGTACATCCCTGAAAGCGTTCACGCACTCCCAGCCGTAAAAGTGCCAAACCCTCGTCTACTCATAAAATTCCCCCCATGCCCTCTCTCCGACGCTTAGAAAAGCAAAAAGAGGGTTTCCCGGCCGAGTTAATAAAAACTTAAAAAAGAACCAGACCCAGAAATACTTTCCACCCGTTTTTCTGATTTTCCCCTCCCCATTTCTCCCTAACTTCTCCCTTTCTCTATTTCTATTTTCTTTTTTTTTCCCTTTTATTTTTTGTTATTATTATTATTATTATTTTGAAAGAAGATTAGAGAAGAGCAAAACCCCGCCAAATCTCATGGCCTTTCATGTCGCTTGCCCGATCACATGGTGCGTCTCTCACAACTCAACGAGTGAGAAAAACCCCTCCGTTTGTTTCCTTTCTTTCACTGATTTTCTTTCGTTTAAATGGTGGCAGCCGCCGAATCTGCTTCTGCAGGCTTGGCTTCCCGAAGAAGCTGCAGAACGAGAATGGGAGGAACGAGTTTTTGGAGGAAATTTCTAGGGTTGAGGAGTTTTTGGCTGATCCATGGTCGATTAGGGTTAGAGAGAAGGTCACCGTCCAAGTTCCGGTGCCGCGGATTGCCGCTGCACCGGCCATGCCTGCACTAGCTGATAGTGGCGATGGAGATGAGGCACTGTCGATGCAGATGAAGCGTGCGGTGTTGCAGAGGAAGGCAGCCGCGGCTTCGCTCGCTGCAGAGGATTATGCGAGGAGGCTGGAGAATGGCTATTCGAAGGTAAATTTCATAAAATTTTGGTTTATGCTGATTTGTTTCTCAGCCTTTTTTTTTCTTAATTGGAAATCAGTATTTTACTGGCTTTGATATTGATTGAAGATGTACTGAGCACTGACCTAATGTAGTTTCTGAGTAAATTACTAAATTACCAAATATTCTCCCTTTGATTGTTCTGTTTAGTTATTGATTAGCTTCATTAAGAATGTTTGCATCTCACTCCTTTCCTCTCTGTTTAATGATTATGATTTATGCTGATTTATTCTCTGTTTTTACTTAACGAAAATCAGTTTTTTACTGGTGCTGATATTGATTTAAGATGTTCTGAGTACTGACTGAGTAGATGGGATATTGACTGTTGATGATGATGATGAGTACTGACTGAGTGTAGTTCTATTTCTGTGTTGTTCAATTTGCGAAGAGCTGACGATCACTTGGCTTTTGAAATTTTGAATCCTGTTTGTAGTTTGGGTTGCTTTCAATTGGATCATCCAGTTGTTTCATTGATTTATTTGGAATACGGCGTCAACTGTTTGCTTACACTGAATTTAGAGGAATAATGACATGGTTTTGTTGCATTGCAGTTGTGACGTTTACAGCATCTTATTTTACATTTTTTCCCCAATTGTGTATGGACTGGAAAAATTATAGTAAAAGAAGTGAATGACAGGGTCTATTGTTACTTAGGATGCATGCTTGTAAAATTGGGATATTATGTTAATAATTTTAGTAAGTTGCAATTAAGAGCGGCTTGCTTAATTATGGCATGGGATAGTATTTGAAAAGTGGAAGAGAGAAATGCATTCTGCAATGCTGTTTCTAAACTTTTGGAGAGACCTCATATGCAATGGCAAGCAACAATGCTCTTCCCCATGTACATAAAATGTCTGACTACTGATTTAGGCTGTGAGATTGTGGCAGCAAGTACCCTTGCTCTTAATTCTACTTCCCATATGACATCCATTGGCTCTAGATATCTTAAAAAGTTAAGGTTGGATTCTTGATGTGTCAGTGAGAATACCATTGTTTTGGTCTAGTTAGGCTGCCGCAAAATTTCATGGCTTACCAACATGAACAATTCATCATCTGAATTTATAACAGGAGTATAAAAGACGATTTGTCATATTTAATCATGTTCTGATGATGCAATCAACAGATGTGGATGAAATTGAAGTGGAATTTTGAAGAAAAAGTAGCTCTTAGAATTTTATCTATAGCAATTTATAGAAATTTTAGTAATAATATACTTTTTTGAAGTTTGAGTAATGCTTGTAATGGAAAATTCATTAAGAAAGCAACTAAGATGCTAAGAGCCTGTAATACAGTTGGCGAGTACTAATGGCACAATCTAAAAGGTTGTAGGTTCAGGTTACGTTACACTTAAAAATAAAAGGCAAGTGTGGCTGCCATTACCACCACTCTAGGAACAATGTACCAGTGGTGAAGAAGCAACTTGAGAAAACAAAGTAAGATCTAATGACAATGACAAAGACAAATAATAGTTTATTTTCTGTTCTTATTACTCTTATCAAACGAAATCATGGTTGACAGTTCAACACAATATTTCTTAGAAAGTGTGCAGTGCAGTATATTTAAGCCAATTGATAGGTGGGCACAACAACCCTAAGTGCCTTTTATTTTTCAGCATGTGGTGCCAAACAACTCTCTTCTACATAAAATCTTAGCTATCATCTTAAAATAAAAGTTTGCATGGCCAAACAGCACCTAAAATATTTTCCTAGATACTGTTATAAGCAACCGACCTTGGTGAGACTAAATGGAGAGTACAAGGGGCCACCGAGCCATCCACAAGACTTTGTTGATACTCTCTTTTTTCTTTAAGGGAGGGAGTGGAATATATAGGACTACAATGGTAAAGATAACTTTACTAGCATTCTTTAGGGGTCTAAATTTTTCTTTGTGCTCCAACTTTGATTAAGATTATGTTATAACCTTTGATAGACTGTAGAATGATGGAAGTATATGATTTTTGATAGGGTTGAATAGGAGGTAGAACTCAGAAATTTTACTCAAAATATATGTGATAAAGGCTCAAATGATGACAACAATGATGATTCTTCACATTTGTTCTTTGTTTCCATTGTATTGTTTTTTTTTTCCAGGATGTATCTGGAGTTGTCCAAGATCTAGGAGATGATCAAGGTTCCACTGATGTCAAAATTATGTGTCGAATATGCTTTTCTGGTGAAAGTGAAGAGAGTGACAGAGCCATGAGGATGCTGCCATGCAAATCTTGTGACAAGAAGTATCATAGAAACTGCTTGAAAAGATGGGCCGAGTATAGAGGTTTCTATTACTGTCACTATTTTATTGTCCCTCTTCTGGAAGGATTGCTGTTGCCTTTCCCCCCCCAATCAACAGTATTGGTGTTTATTTCTAGCAAATTAACATGTTTTTCTGTCATTTCTGATTAGATCTTTTCCATTGGAGTTCATGGGCTTGCCCCTCTTGCCGTATTTGTGAGGTTAGTCATGCCGTTATTTCTCTATATGGATATTTTCTTGATTTCTTTAACACAAAAAATCCATATCTTCAAGGATCTAAATTGAAGAAATGGTTCTTCATTTTTTCAAGCATTTTAATGGATTATAATCATGGTTGTTAAAATCTTACGATACACAATTCGTATCTTACGATTCATACGATATGATTAGAGGAACGATTCGTATCTATCAACAAATCTTACGATTCGTATAAATAATAGAATTATGGGGTTATTAGGAGTGTGAACGCATGAAACATTTCGTTTTAATGGTTTTTAAGGCTTGAGGTGATGAACATTTTAGACCTTTCGATTTGTTGAGGGTTTTTTAGTTCATTATTGACTTTTCACAGTATAGTTGGATTATATACTGGTCTTATACTTTTTGGAGTTGAAGCATTGAAATTTGAGCTCCAATGAACTAATTAAATAGAATTCACTTCATATTGAAAGAAAGTTGAAAAATTGCTCATGTTATTACATTTTAGATATATTTCACATTATTTCATATATTAAATATTTTGGAGGAAAACACTTGTGAATCTTACGATTCTACGATTTACGATATACGATTTGCGATTAAAGATGTATTAACGATTTACGATACGATTCGATTTTCACAACATTGATTATAATTGTAGTTCTATAAGAAAATACATTTATCTAGTTTTAGTAACTGTGTCGCTCTATCAAGAAAGATAAGAAGATGTAAAATACGTGACAGACAATAAATACCAATAAATGCCATGATTTGGTATATTATTCATTAAAAACATGCATATTTGTAAATAATTTCAATTATGAGGAGCTGCACGAGAAGAAACTTTCATGTCTAGTTCTATAATAGAGATATTATTATTACTTAATTGCTTTAGTAGAGATGGTATTGAGAAACAACCATCAACTATAACTCCAAGAGAACCATATTTCGTAAATGACATGTAGGAGGAATGAAGGGAATATCTTATCAAGACAATTATATGGTTAATACGCTCTTCGAGCACTTTTAACCCACTTGGTTGCACCTCGACAAATAGAATTAGAATGATGATAAGTCGAGGGAGTAAGCCCCATCCCTTGATGAGCAATTTACGGTTTAAATCCAATGGTGGATGTCTACCGGTTGGGTGTCAAACTGGGGAATTGGTGTTCTTTTCGGTGGTGTGGGTGGGGTGAGGGTTTAATTAGTTGGGTTTGGATCGTCAGAAGGTGGCCCGTTTTTTTTCCTTTTTAATTAATTATGTCTGAATGTTTTTGAGAGCTTTCATTTATCGATTCTGTGCAGATCTATCGTCACTTGGGGGGGTTGTTTGGTTGGAAAACTTATGCATTGATCAATGGCACACCAAATTATCCTGGTTTAAGTACTCTATGTATGAATTTTAGGTTTTAACATAATGGTAAATAAGTACGTGAAAAATGGGGTTTCGATCCAACAGTCCGTGTAACTTGTAATGTGTGTTTGCGTGTGCACATGCATATCTGTGGGTGGGTATTTGGTGATGGGGGTGGGTGCAAGTCTGTGGGTGGGTCTTTGGTGATGGGGGTGACTGCATGTCTGTGAGTGGCCATGTGTGTGGGTGGGCGGGAGGGTGAATGTGGAGAAATGTGTGTACATGTTAGGGCTTTCCATGGATGCAGTTTATAAATCTTGCTTTGCATCTATTGGTTTGTAGTGGTAGAACTTGTGGGATAATATAGATGCACAAGTGCTGTGCAGTCTTTTTTGTTGGGTGTGTGGACTATTTGCACATGTCATGTTGTTACATTTCCCTGTATTTTTCTTTCATTTTTTGAGTGATATGTTATTACAGTTTTTGTGTAGAATAAAACAATCATGTTGTACTTTTTCTGAAAATTTTCCAGGTGTGCCGAAGATCAGGAGATCCAAATAAGTTCATGTTCTGTAAAAGGTGTGATGGTGCTTATCATTGTTATTGTCAACATCCTCCACACAAGGTCAGTCTTGCCTTTCTATTTCATTATCCTAAAGTTTCAAGTAGTTATACTTTTATGGCTGCATCCGTCAGCATAGTCTCTCTCTCTCTCTCACATCATCATCATCATCATCTACATACTATATATGTGTGTGTTTTTGAATGATCTCTCTAATCTATACAATATGGTTTTAATGTCACAGAATGTTTCTCATGGACCTTATGTATGCCCAAAACATACAATGTGTCATAGCTGTGGTTCCACTGTTCCTGGAAATGGTCTTAGTACAAGGTAATGGTTGTTGATTATTTCCCCAAAGAACACTTGCTTCTCAAGCTGTTTCATCCATTTGAATACATACATTATGAAATTTCCCAGAGTCATTTTTTATCCTGGTAAATTGGTACTATATATATGAGATGAAGTGGAGATACACACACATAAATTATACATATTACCTAAATGTAGAGGGGAAAATAATTATGATGCATATTTGTTTCTTGTATGCTTTTGTGTGTAAGTGCACTTGTGTCTGTGAGTAAGCAGTAACAGTTCTCTTTTGTGATTGTAATTTTTCTTGTTCTACTGCTATTACTTTGGAAGCTCCTCATAACTATTATGGTAGTGGCGTAAGGAAAACTAGCATAAAAAAACAAATAGCTATGGCTTGGTCACTCTCTCACATGTGCGTACTCTTACATGCAGAAGTGCACAAAAATAGTAGTCAACTGATACTGATGAAACCAAACCATGTACTCACTTAATAAAAACATTAGTTGATAAGCTATAATAACTGAAAATTGAAACAAACCAACAATACTAACCCTAGTTGCGTTGATACATAGTGTGATATGCAATAGTTTTTGGTCCTAAGGTGACTGATCATTGACTTGGTGTACTCTCAGCCATTTGACACCATAAAAAAATGGAACAAGGCTTGTAAGAGATAGTTAAAGTTATCTAATTATATAATGCACTAGTGTTTTTTTTTTTTACATTTTTTAAATTGGGTTTGTAATGAGGGGTTTATTAAATCTGGGGTTTCTAATGGGTTTGTAATTGAGCATGTATAAGCTGGCATGATTACTAATTGGGCCTTGTCTTTGGCCAAGCAATTGTAATGCAAGCTCATTTGTTCTTGATTGGGCTCTTTGGGCCTGATTCTCGTCTTTGTGTGTCTCCACACAGAGTTGTGGCACCTTTTTGAGTGTTCATAACACCTCCAAAACAATTCAAATTGCATTCCATTTGGATCTTGTATTTCATTTTCATATGTCTCCGAACATGGCATCCTTTAAGCCTCTCTCTCTCTTTTAGGCGCAAGAGATTCTGATATTGAGTAATGGATTGTGCGCGTGGCAACTGATAGATTCTGAAATTGGAGTTTCTCAATTTTGGGAGATTAGGAGAAAATGTACTTAAATCAATATCTTGCTCTTTGGTTGTCATTAGAGAATGGAGAGATTGGTTGTTGCTAGAATGGAAAAGGCTTGTGAAGATTAGATGGGGTTTTTGATTGAATATTTAGATTTAGGAGATGGAGATCCAATTATACAAGATATCCGCTCACCTCAGAGTCTTCTATTTCTACATATGAGATGTACCAAGCATTGGGCCGCATGGTATTACCATGCACACCTAGGCATGGGGCCCATCAAATGGGGTGGTGATGTGCTGGTTAAAATAATAATCTTTCCTTCAATATCTTGTCCACTAAAAATCATTTGATAGGATTGATCAAGCCATGTTTTCAAAGGCCAAAAATATAGAGGTTAAAAAAATATTGAAAATAATAAAAATTTATGAGCTTTAAAAATATAGCTTGATCAATCAGATCAAGGTGATTTATGATAGATGACACATTAAAGGAAAGACCATTTCAATGGGCTCATCACCACCCCTTTTGGTAGGTCCCACGTCCAACCTAGTGCGTCGGTGAACATCACATTTTTTATATATTTGCTTCTAATCTACTGCCTGCAAAACATACAGATTGAAACCTCTGATTTTCTGGAGATTGAAAATTCTAACTAATGGAGATTTAAAGGAGCCAA
Source organism: Chimonanthus praecox (assembly GCA_022113865.1). Lineage (NCBI taxonomy): Eukaryota > Viridiplantae > Streptophyta > Magnoliopsida > Laurales > Calycanthaceae > Chimonanthus > Chimonanthus praecox. Next base: position 68,175,003 of record CM039089.1, on the reverse strand, counting down.
ACACACACTCTGAGTAATAGAGTGTGCTCATGATTAAACACTTTCAAACCACATAATGTCTGAGAGATAAACATACATGAAGGCCACCACAATATTCTAGCTATATAATAATCTTTAAGGTTGTTTTAAGCATCATGCAAGTCGTTATTACAGCATTGATTAAGGCTATAACTCGTATAATCTACAGTTTAATACAATTATATGAATGTTTACTTCTTGATACACTGGTAGACACTCATATTCTCCCCGCAATGTAGGTTATACAAATCAGAGCCTTTAAAGGGTGTGATCTTATCTAACTACAAATCCTGAATGATGCTAAATACAATTTAAAAGATACAAAACTGATAGACTATTATGGTGGTCTTCATGAGTCTATTACAATGGTTTGCAGGAGAATAATAAGTATACTCCTTGCTAACTAATATATAAGCAGTATAAAAACAGTTGGATATTCAATCTGTTAGAAGTCTATAGTGCTTGAATGCTTTGAATAGGATAGATTAGGTGTAAATATTTGTGATTAGGCAGTATAGGAATGGTGTCATATTCAAACTGTTCCCAAGTTGATGGTGGCAGGGCGATTGAATATTTTGAATTGGTTAGAGGCATAAATGTTTGCAATTTGTTTCTTTCTGCAAATCCTTGCCATTTCTTGGTAATGCTGTCTTACTAACATCTAATTCAAACTTGCAGGTGGTTTTTGGGGTATACTTGCTGTGATGCTTGTGGGAGATTGTTTGTGAAGGGGAACTATGTCCTGTTTGTTTGAAGGTACAATTAATTTAAATTGAACATGGACCTTTAGGCATTTAATCTTATAAGTATAATTGCCATTATTAAGGTTCAAACTTAGTTTCTAGGGGTGGCTAGCGGAGTTTCCCTTCACATTTTCAATATTTTCGTTATAACTTATTTTGGTGGTACAATGGGTGTTTCTATAGATGTTTTCTTTTGATTCTGTTATCTTGTGCTTGTAGAGGGAGTATGTAATATGGCAAATGCTTTGTTTTAAGTTCATTTAAAAGCTGACAAGATAATTTTTTTATATTATTATTCAACCTTTATAGGTTTACCGAGATTCTGAGTCAACACCAATGGTTTGTTGTGATGCTTGCCAACGTTGGGTGCACTGCCAGTGCGATGGCATCAGGTTTATCATCAATTCCTTACCAACTAACAAGTGCATGATTTTCTTGTGTTCCATTCCATTCATTATCCTATTTTTCTATTTTATTTTAAGTATATTTCCCTTGATCACTAGGGAAAGTAAAGAAATGCATACAGATTTTTAAAGAAACTAAGCTTTTTGTTTACCTTGAAAAAGGCTTTTTGCATATATAAAGAACTGATGTTTGCAAACTGAAGGGCAATGATTTAATGGAATATCTTAAACCACAAAGGTTCCTCTCTCTCTCTCTCTCTCTCTCTCTCTCTCTCTCCACCCACCCACACACACAGACACAAATCAAAGGGGAGAGAAAAAATGAAAAAAAAAAAACTCAAAAGTTTTCTATTGAACGAATAACCATCTCATTTGGCAAAAATCTTTGTATTTTGTGGATTGGTTCAGACACATTGCAATTGGTTTTCTCCACATATATTGAGCTAGACTTTGGGCAATGAGTTGCTACTCCCTAGTATGCAAGCATATTTCCACCCATGGATCTCATGCAATTCTAGATGGCATAAAGCTTTCATTGTCTGATCGTACGAGTGGATGAGTTGGAATGGTGATTGTGTTATTGATTTATCTTTTGGTCTTAACATTTATGAGCCCTTCTTACATACACATGACATGTGGTATGCAGTGATGAAAAGTATTTGCAGTTTCAAGCTGATGCAAATTTATATTATAAATGTGCTGCATGCCGAGGAGATTGTTACCAGGTATGCTTCTTTTCTGATAATTTTGGGTGGAAACTGTGTAACAACTTCTGCTAACAAGAAGGGTATTTGGCAAAATAATCAGGTCAAGGATCTTGATGATGCTATTCAAGAGCTTTGGAGGAGGAGAGATAAAGCTGATAATGATCAAATTGCAAGTTTGAGGGTGGCTGCAGGATTACCACCTCAAGATGATATGTTCTCCATTTGTCCATACTCGGATGATGAAGATAATGTACCTGTTGTATTGAAGAGTGATCTTGGACGGTCTCTAAAGTTTTCTGTAAAAGGGTTTGTTGAGAAAACACCAAAGAATGTTAAGGAGTTTGGGAAGAAATCCTTGAAGGGTTTGTCAAACATGAAGTCAGTTAAAAAGAAAGGATATAAGGTGTCATTAATTGGAAAAACAGAAGAAACATGTCAAAGTTTTGATAGATTGCATGAATCAGAATCACTAGAGAGAAGATTGGGAGATGAAAGGGATGATGGAATTGAGGGCTCTCCTATTGTTTCACCTGCTAGCACCAGAAGTCCTGGAACAGAAAGTCATAGCTTTAGTGAGGAAGTTGTGGTGAACAATGAGGACAGCGCATCTCAGGCTTTGAAAACTAAAGATAGAAAATCCTATGGTCTGGATCGTGGAAATGCCTCTGGAAGATCTTCGAGCAAGATGGAGACCATGAAAGGAACAAAATTAGTCATACATCTTGCTACAAGGAATAAAAACACAACAACCGTACCTAGATTTGAAGTTTCAAGTCTTCATGGAGATCAAGATGCAGCAATCTCCAATGGAGGTATGTGGTTATTAGTTATGTATTACTTGTCCCCTCAGCTTTACTATTGATGATTTAAATTATTACAATGATTTTATACCTTCCCAAAATTATTATAATTTTAAATTGGTTGCAGTACTTTGTGGCAGTCAATTATGAAATGTTTGCAAGTAAATGGTTGTGGAAATCATAGGGACTATAAGTTCTTACTTCTTAGAAATGATTGCCTGATTTGTAAGTATTCTGCATTTTAACTGTTGGGAATAAATCTGAAAGTGATATCAACCTAATATAGATAATCTAATTTATCGTTTTTTCTTCATCACCATAATCATCATCATCATCATTTGATTTATGACAAGAACCTATAGCACAACTGGCTTAGGCTCATTGTTACAGCCTAGAGGTTGTGGATTCAAGTTTCATGGGTGTTGGATAGGATAGTCAGTTCACATAAATAATTTGCAAATTCTTAATGTAAAAGTCAATCCTAGATGGGATAAATGGCTTAGATGATGATAATACTTGACTAATTTATTTCATGCACTTAAGAATGTGAAAGGGTCTGTGATGTCGGCATCACACCAAAAGATGAAATTGAGAAAGAAATTGTTTTTGATTGCTACAAGTGGAGGACTGAACTAGCTAATTCGAGCTCCATATTGGTATGTTTGATGCATTTGGACCCCACATATGGGCTTGGGCCTACTCAAGACCACTTGGAAGGGTTACAACGTCCAAAACAAATGCTACATGGAGTGGAGGCATCCAAAAACCCTAGCTTGGAAGTGTCACAAAAGCCACGTGGAGTGGAGGGCGCATAATGGCTAAACCTTGGCCAAGTTGGCAACAAATCTTCCATGGTGGCATGCAAGTCTTTTGACCAACATTAATGGGCGTGGACTCTCTCCTTTGGCCAGCACCTTTCATGGAATTTTTACATTTGAACTAGTATGTCCTCGGATTTGGATGTGTTTTGATTTTTTTTTTTTGAAACATTAACTGCTAAATTCCATTAAAACAAGAAAGGAGTACATAAGGAGAACTAAGTATAGGATCTTAGATTTAGAAGGAGATCCAGACCACCAACTTAAATAGATATTGTATTTGCTTCCAAATCTGTTTATTTCAGGATGGATATTTTCGAACCTATATACGCCTCATTTATGTATTGCTTTCTTCTAATTCGAAGCATTGAGAATTAGAAATGAAATTTAAGTAATTTATGACATCATAGAAATTAAATTTTAAAATATTATTTTGGCGCAGAATGGAATATACATGAATTATGGCAAATGCAAAGTCCTAAATATAATGAGGAAAAAACTTATTAAAAGATTTAGAAAAAGTTATACTGTGAAAACCACAATATCATTTTGGTGTATATTGTTGTGGCTTTTGCCATGAAGTCTCTGTTGCGAACAGTAAAAAAAAGCAATCACCAAAGAAAGCAAAACATACACAGATTATGTGGAAAACTATTGCGGAAAAAACCACTGAGCAGCAGAAAAATCCACTATGATCAAGAATCGACAGTTGCAACGTTTTCCACTCACTGCACTCTTTTCTGTTTCGTGCATGCAACCCTAAACATTATATATGAGAAAATTACCAACGGGCTGAATCTTAAGAGAAATCAGGCTCCACTCCTCAACAGTCTCCAATGTCATCAACTGTGTTCATAAACTCTGTTCTTTCTTCTGCTTTGTGTTCCTTGGTTGTGATGACACACTTTTGAACTGCACCACTGCAGTACTTTAATTATTTGGAGGTGGATGACTGTATAGTTTTATGTGTTTAAATTAAAATGGAAAAAAAGTCTTTTTAGCTTGATTAGGAGTGAAGTTGATCTGTTCATCACTTGCAGGTGTCAAGTTTGACAGTGCTAACCAGGCAAATGGTTCGAAACATGGAGGAACAGAAATTGCATACGTAAAGAGGGGAAAGCCAAAGCCAAAGGATAGTGAAGTAAATTCCAAAGTTGGTCGAGGAAATACTGAAGATGATGTAGTAATATCTGGAAGGAAGAATGGTGAAGGTAGTGTTACTGCAACAGGGCCATTAACAGAAGCTACTTCGACAAGTGATGAGCTGCCAGAGAAAAATCAAAAGTTTGCATCTATTAATTTGCAGAGCGAAAACCATGTTGCTACACAAGCACGTCTCTCTAACTCAACTCCCAAAGACGCAAAACCATTGCTGAAGCTGAAATTCAAAAACCTACATTTTGAAAATCAAAGTTCTCGGGTTCCTCAGGGTGTTGAAGAAGAAAAATATTTTGTTAAGGGGCAGAGATCAAAGAGAAAGAGGCCCTCACCTTTAATGGAGAGAGTTCCAGTTGGAGAAGATGAGAATAATGGGTGTTTGCATCAGGATGATCCAATAGATGAAGTCATGGATGCCAACTGGATATTGAAGAAATTGGGTAAGGATGCAATTGGAAAGAGAGTCGAAGTCCACCAATCATCTGATAATTCTTGGTGAGTTAATTTTTTTTTTTTGTTTTGAGTTAATTTTATTTGACAGTCGAAAATGAACCATTCATTTAGTCACAGCACCATGTAGTCTGGTTGGTTGCATCTTTCAGTAGTTGCGACTCAGCTAGTGTCTCACAGTGCTTGAGTGATATTTCAAGGGACACCAACTGTCTGATGGATTTGTTTGCTAGTCATTACTGTCATTATCAAAGCCATTTAGCCTAGGTATCTATGGCTGCCATTCATAATAGGATTTTCTTGCTAGTGGATGGGTAAAACTCAGAATGTCAACCTATTGGACGACTTGGATTGTTTGTTCCTTGTTTGTCTATGATGTGTCCCAACAGCCAAAATCTCTGAATCAATGTTAGACGGGCCCCATCTTTGTGATTGCTAAATGCTCAGCTCTAATAAAAAGCCCTGTGCTTCTAGCAGAGCCCTCTTTCCCACATTTTAAAACTTATTTTTGCAATGAAGTTACTATAATAGGAACACATTCTAACTTATTTCAGCTTTCTGAACTGAAAAAGTGTGCTTAAGATTTTTAACTTTTTTGGAGAATTGCTGTGACCATTTCCCCTTTTGAGTATTAAGATCTAGGTCTTCCTTTGCAGCAGATGCAGCCAATATTTCACACAGTGCCCCAGATCTGGGGCCATTAGTCTGGTCCCACAATGATTTTCTTTGGATGGAAAGTGAGTGTAGTCTGTTGCATCACGTGTGTGGAAAATGGATGGTTGTGGTTATAGCGAGATGCCCAACAATTTAATCGTTGTACACAACAGCATGATGACTGAATGTGGCTTTTTTTTTTTTTTAATCTGTGGAGTGTGGGCCCATTTAGTTGATGACTTTAATGACCTGATACTACACATTTGCATGGTCCTGTGAAAAAAATCGTATTAGCATTCACATGAATATTTTAGCATCTTTTTTTTTTTTCAAAATAGAAAAAATTGTTGGCCGACATCCACACACGCTCTGCAGGCACAAGGGAGTGGTCACCGACATGGTTGAAGGCTCATCTGCATTATCTGTGAGGCTAGACGATGGAGGAGCCAGTGTCTTGCAACTTGGGAAACAAGGAGTTCGCCTCATTCCTCAGAAGCAAAAGCGGTCTAAAGCATCTCATTAGCCTCTTTTATTTAATTCTACCTTTGAAAAGTCTATTTGGATGCCAAGGCAGATTTTATGGGGCCGAGTTGCATAAATTATAGCCAGAGGCACTGCTATTGATAGTGGGGGTGCACTTTGTTCCTACATTTGTCATGATGATCGGTCCATCATGACTTCGTGCCAGTTGTACCATATACAGCCAGTGCAGCGCGAGGAGTCCTAATTATACACAAATTGCCGAATTTGTGACCATTCTTTCATTCTATCTTGAAGAAATCATGTCCGTCGATTGAAACAGTGAGGGATATTTGAGCTCCTGGAATGTATCTTTGATGCTTACGGGAGTAAATCAGGAATTCTTTTTCCTTCAACAAAAAGCTTCAATCTTTTCTTTTTATTGGTCGAAAGAAGTAAATGCTTCTCTCATTTTCTTTTTCTTCCATGAACTGTGTATATACAGCTTGTTGAATTCCATTATTTAACCATTTCTATGTATCTTGATTCCAATGAAGTTCCTTTCCATTGATTGAGCCAGTGAAGAATAGTGGAACCCTCAAAATCCATGGACAAGGAATGAGTTGTGTATTGAAGGAATTAGTCTTCACAGGATGTGGTGATCATACTGTATGTTAGTATGTTTTTACGCTTCCAATAAAGTGTCTCGTCTTCTTCCATATCTATTGATGTTCTGTCTCCTCTGTTGGTTTGATTCAAACCTACTCCATCTCTTCACTTTTTTTTGGAATTTCTGATTCAAACAGGTCCAATTTGTATAAGTTGCAGGCTAGCGGCATTCTTTATACATTGTTTTAATATATCTAACATCTTGTTTGTTAGAAATTTCTTTTCTTGGACTGAACAATTACAGATCTTAGGACCGATAGAATTGTCAAATTGATTGATATGGTATGATATGTAGATCGAAAGGAATTACTAGATTGTAAATCGGGCCTTTTTATCGTTCTTAGAAAATTCATCCATCAAATGATTTTATTCTGTTTAGAATTTGGAACTGATATTTTGGTTAGTACTAGTTGGGCCAGTATCAATATGGATCCTCAAGAAAAAGAGGAAAAAAGGAAGAAATGGAGGAGGAAGTGAGGGATTTTCATGCCTTGTACAAGCACTCTTTCTCTGTAATAAAGACCATATGAATCTTGAGTGCCGTGAGTATGACCTAAGGTAGGTCAATATGGTTCTCTTTGCAACTCACCCACATCGGTGAATTAGCAGCCACCAACACCAAGTGGGCCTTGAGAGTTGGAATCCATCATCCAAATGCCTTGCTGTGATGGACAGCAATTTCATGATCTTGGATGGGCTGCATGAAGAGACGACATCCACACACCTTTCAACTCAGATTCAACTTTTTATTTTGTTCATTTGATGCATTTCACTGTTACATTGGCGATGGACAATGATGGGTACAAATATTAATTCAATCACTTATTTTCAATCTTAAAATGTCACATACTAGAATGATTTAATGGGTCTCAATTTTGACATATTGTTAGCCCATGTGATAATGTGCCTATATATATTTTCTCTATTCGTAGTGTGGCACCCACCCTCTAAAATATGCTGTCCCATATTATCTCATTATATGATATGTTATTGAAGTCATTGATATTCTGAAGGGTAGACCTCTAAACGAAATATTCAGTCATAGTCACAAATACTGTTTTTGAAATATTAATGACAATTGGTCATATCAGGATATTTTTCAAATTTTTGGATTTTTATAAAGAAATTAATGGGAAAATCTCACAGAAAATATAATATTTAAAAATAATAAAAATATTAATAAGAAATTTACTCGAAATTTAATTTGAACTAGAAATGTAGTAATCAGTGAAAACTAATTGAAAATTGATAAAATCATCATCTTAAACAATTTAATTAAGTTCAAATTAAAACCTATCTTTAATTAGAATTGACCAATTTTTAAAGAAAAAATAATAAATGGGATTCATTACATAGTAATTTATAGTAAGGTTAAATTAAATTTACAAGTGGGTGTATTTTGAATAAAAAATTCTTAAATTTCAATATCTCTTTATGTTTATTATTAGACCCTAACATCATCAATTGTTTAACAGAACTATTTACCATTAAATTAAAATATATTATGGTATATATTGGAGTAAAAAATTATATAATGTCTTTTAATATAACAGCGATCAAGCGTCTCATTTCTCCTCTTGAAACATTTAGATTGAATAATTTTATTTCATGTAAAAGGGATCTTGACTCTTGACCGAATAATGACGTCAATTTCATCTAATTATTTGACGTTTTATTATACAATAAAATTACATAAATGCCCATGAAATTCAAAACCCTAATCTTCTTGTCTATATAAACTCTCTTGTCTGTCTATTGCAGCTGCAGTAGCTGTAGTTCTAGTTTAGAGGTTTGATCTCGTTTACATTTCATTCCTCTTTTTCTGCTGCTACAGCTGCAGCTGATTCTTCTTCTTCTTTAAATCTCGACTGCTGTTTTTCTTTTGTTGGTGAGATTGAATGTGGATTGATTTCATTTGAATTTATAATATCTTTAAATTTGTTTAAATTATGGAGCTACTTTCTTGTCTTCCCTTTCTACTTTACTTCCAATACAATATGCTTATTTCTTTTACTGTTTATACGTCAAATGAATGCTATGAAGAGAAAAGTGAAATCAATGTATCATGGGATTTTTTTAATCTCGTGACATGATTCCCTCTATTTGGTTCGTATTCACTGAGCATCATTTTTGTAATCATTTCATCCCATTTCTTTCCTATTTCCATTCCTCTTTTAATAGAAATGGAGCATAGTAGTCAAATCCGCAGCTTGGCTGCTTCTAGGCTCCCGATGCCAGCTACAAATTTTTCCGCCCCTTTTTTGGGCTTGGGTCCAGCAGAAACATAAATATCGTCAATATGCTTGTTCATGTATGTAACGTATATACTTAAATGGTGTGTTTAAAAGCTTAATTTCCAATATATTTTTGTGCTTTGGTTGCGTAGAATTCTATTTTGCAAACATTCGTGCAATACTGATGAAGATAAATGAATCTTATTTTTTTGAAATGGGTGAATCTTAAATATTTTGAAGTATCTAAGTAAGTGTGCCTTGCAACTTAGGATCCAAGACCAATTGAAGCCTTGATTGTTCTTTGTGCATTCACTACTATGGAATGGAATATGGAGGAAGCACTTCAAAGGAATGTAAATACGAATTCAGATTGCTTGATTCAATTTGTTTTCATTGTTTTAGATGTTTACTTTTTTCTTCATGCATTTAAAAAAGTAAATGTATGCAAATGGAAGAAACTGAAGGTCCCAGCAGAGGGGTAGACTTCCCAGTGAGACCCTTCTAACACATTATAACCTTCAGAAAAAAAGGTTCTTACCATGTGCCAGATGGTTTGTAGGATGCTTGAAGAATTCAAAGGTTTCCAGAGCATCTGGACCCTCGTCTACATTACTTCAAAGATTTTTTTTTCTCTTTCTCACATAGGTGCAGACACCCACACCTGCACGAATTTGTTTTTAGTTTGAAGGGTATTCACTAGCCTCTAGTAACTTTCTTGTGTTTCTAATGAAATTAAAGCAAATTGTTGTCAAGATTAGGCATACTGGAATTTGTTATGTTTGAGCGTTACAATAGTTTTTTGTACCAATTTTGATTGATCATGTGTCAAACATGCGGCCGTACTTGCATTGCAATTAACGTTGGTTTTATAGTGATAAATTTTGTCTAATGTAAGAATTTACTTCTTGCTTGACATCACTCAAACCTTTGCTAAGGTGTTACTTGTTTTTGTACACTTTCCATGCTTGTTTTTGCTTAGTTTTGGTTGCTGGCATTTTCTACTTGCTATTGGATTGAATTGAACTTAGATACTTGCTCGAAAATTGAAGGTGATCTTGAATTGGAGCTTAGAACTTTTTGAATGTCAACCCCGTGTAGCAGTCCTCTCTTACATCTGCGACTTCTCATTGATAAATGGATATCATAATCTCATGGTACCTCTCTTTGCAATCTTTACTATTCTGTTTGTGATTGTATTAATCCTTGAAGAAATGAGTCTGCTCCTAGTAAAGGCACAACTGATTTTATCTTGGAAGTTCTTCTCTGTCTTTAGTAATTACCCATTTTACAGAAGACGTACCCTCTCTATTCTGTCCCTCTCTTTTCTTATATCTTTTGATCACAACCAAATTGAAGTCAAAATGGAAGGTGTGGATCTGATTTGTAATATTTGAAACCAATAATTATATCAATGGCCTGTTCATTCAAACAAGTGGGTACACAAACTTGGCCATATGTTAGGGGGAAAAAGAATTTATTTAAAAAAAGAGTGGCAGCTGTTCAACCAATCATATGAGGCAAGTAAGATCATTGACAAACCAATTTAAAATTTTATATTGGTCCAGTAACATATTATGCAACAAAGAACATCTTTAGCGATCATTGTGGACACATGTTCATCAAAGGATTTGTTGCAACAGCCTTTTGGATTGAACTGTTCAAGCACTCATGTAGGGCTCATAAAAATAACTTCTCCCATATATCATATGGTGGAAGATGGGATTTATTCAATCAAGCATATGGCTTCCACAATTACTTCAATTAACTTCTTGAAGATATTGGTTTGTGAAATTGGACCTTTGCATACTGATTTGAAAAATTCTCAACTATTCCTTATTGATGTATGCTTTTTAGGTCTATGGTTAACTAAGGATAATGATAGGGGCACTAGGATTTTTGCTTATTAAGGACACTTGGTTTGTCTTTTTGTACGTGTCTTTATCTAAGAGGTGAAAAGGTACACTAGTATGTCCAACAAGTAAAAATGTCACTGTACCTGTCGTAACTCTTAATTTGAGTAATTAATCATTCATATCATTGTATGAAAGGTTAATATCTATGAGAATAGCTGATTCTTCCCTCCAAATGGAGTACACGTAGTGGAAGCGGTGCGGGTTTGAAGGAGTCTGGTCAAATTAGTTAACCATCAATCAAACTTGGTCAAAGGTCAAACAATTGAGGGTTGGTCAACAATTAATGGGGCCCACGAACTAAGGTATTGATGGAAGAAAGGGAATAGGGTAGGAGAGTAAAATCTAAATAGTAAAGGGTATTTGTGGAAAAGGTGAGAGGACCTCATGCAAATTACAAGGTCGATGCTGACGTGTATGACAGTCTAGAACTCAAGGACGAGTTCATTTCATGACTGGGGGAATGATGTAGGACTTGACAATTAGAGGCTCCTCTTCTATTTTTTGGTTATTTATTATATTATTATTATTATTATTTATTAGCAAGTTGTTTTTGTTTTTGAGTGTTAGTTGGTATCCTATTTGGTAATGGAATTTCATACCCTTTGGTTTAGCTTGGGGTTTGCTTCTTATATTTACATGAATGTTGCCATGAGAGGGGACTCTCAATTGAAAGAAATAAACATCAGTTATTTTTATCTTCCTTTTATTTATCCTAGTCGAGTTTCTGCCACTACTGCATGTCCCGACAGCATCTGCCTAACCAGCTGTCTGTTTGCCTTCTGCTTGCAATAGGTCCTTCCGTCCAAAGCCTAGATATTCACGTAGGTTCTCTGCTACTAATTCTATCCTCTCTTGCTGTCGGGCGAGATCTCGCATAATATTAGGTACCACCGTCCCTGCAATTGATTAAACCGATCTTCTTCACTTGCAATTGATTAGACTGTGGGCCCCATTCATTTTTGACCAGCCATCCAACTATTTGATCTGTGACCAGGTTTGAAGGTTGGTTGGTTAGTTTGACGAGGTTCTTTTAAACTGACCAGGTTTGAAGGTTGGTTAGTTAGTTTGACGAGGCTCTTTTAAACCCGCATCACTTCTGCTACGTTAAATGGTATGAGAGCCCGTATATCTATTAATCATTCATTATTGATGTAACCTTTCTAGTCTATGATTAATGAAGAATAATGATAGGAATACTAGGATTTTTGTTCATTGGGGACACTAGATGTAAAAAGGTACATTGGTGTCTAGTGTTCTTATCATTACCTTTGATTGAAACCATTAATCATCTAGTCATAGTACAAAAGGTCAAACATCTGACAATGGTTGATTCATTTTTCCTTTTCAAAATGAGCAGTCATTCAGCATACTCATTTTGAAATTATCCCAGCCATTTATTATTGATATACGCTTTCTAGTCTATGATTAATTAAGGGACATCAAGATTTTTGCTCATTAGGAACATTGGTTTTGTTTCTAGTACTCGTACACCAACGAAAACATGAAAAGGTACATTGTGTACCCAATGAGTAAAAATCCAAGTGTCTTTATTGTTTTTTAAATTAAAACCATTAATCTCCTAATCATAATTTGAAGGTTAATATGAATGAGAATGGCCTGGATTTTTTTCCTCAGGATGGGTAGTTGTTCAATGTTTGGATTCTATCTTGGTTACTTGTAAAAGTTGAATTCTTAAGGTTTCATTTGCTTGTTTCTATGGAGGATTTTTGTAAGAATTTGCTTCAGATAGTGTTATGTAATCTTCCTTTCCAGTGTTTGCGAAATTTGATTATTTTTCTACTTAAAATGTGGCGATTAGTAACACTAATGTACCTTTTCACCTTTTAGATGTTGACTTGTGTGTTAATGAACAAGTCATGTTTTTTTAATGTGCAAAAATCCTGGTGTCTCTATTATTATCTTTGATTAAACCATTAATCATTTAATTGTAGTACAAATGGTAATGCCAACAAGAATGGTTTGTTTTTTTTTCTTCAAAATGAGTAGTCATTCAATGAGAGTTAATGGGTGTCTTCCACTGCCAGACCATTGGATGCGTCCTATGGCTTTAATTGATTCTGTCGATGAAACTTGAAAACTCAGAATGATGGTGGAAACAAGAACCCTTTTCTCTGTTTTAAGGTTGTTTTCGTCCCCCTTGTCTTCCAAATGCGTTTTTCTTCACACCCGTTAAATGTGATTCTTTCAAGTCCCCTGTTGTCTATTTTTCTTACTTGCTTGCAGTTTAGAGATGCAATGGATAGAATGTTGAAGAATGAAAAGCCTAAGGCCATGTGGTTTCTTAAACTTTTGGCATGGAGCTGTTGATTTGGTTAGTATTTTCTAAAGCACCTGATTCTTAATTTCCATTTCTTCTATTTTTGTTTCTTTTCTTACCGAAGGACCTATGGAGGAAGTACTTTACAATAGATGTGCTTTCGGTCAAGTTTGCCTTCGAAAATCAAATGAATTTGGATCCTACTGGATTGATTCTCTTTCTCAATTCTGATGACTTGGATTTCTCTTCATACACTAATTAAAAAAGATCCAAATAAATGTTTGCAAATGTTGTTCGTAGGTAGATAGGACATGGTAAAATTCCACTACCTGATTGTATCTTTCATTGAAACAGATCTTTTATTTTATTTGATCATTTCTAGTACACTTGGATAAATGTTGTGGTTTAGAATTGTTTTCCCTCGAAATTTGTTGTTAGTTCATTTCTCACAATCACAAGATTTTTAGTGGCTAGAGGACATGGAAAACATAATTCTAGTATACCTATTGAAACTAAGACAATGTAGCCAACATGAATGGTTAAGTGTTCATCAATCATTATTGTAGGCACAGTTGTTGATTCAAGTTTATCAAGTCCAATTACACTAAATAGATGTTAGGGAAAATTTACTGAAACGATGGTGGGTGTCTATTGAATTGACTAGAGGTGTCCTATTGTGGATACACGTACTCTTCATGGTGCTCGTGTGGTTTTTTGAAAAAACTTCACCGTCTTCATGACATCGAGGATGTTTTTGATGATTTTTTTTATAATATCATTAAGTAATCTAACTGTAGGTTCAAATTTTGGGGAAATGTTTATTTAACACTCTGTCATTATGTGGTCTAATTTGGGGAAATTAATTTGGACAGTATTTGTTTTATATTGGGTGGTTGCTAATATTGATTTTTCATTTAAAAAATTGATCAAATTCTCAAATTTATTGAAATACATTGTTCATATTGAAAATGAGTTTTTTCATTTTTTGTTATTTTTTTAGCATTTTCAGTGCTAGAAAAAGTACCTTTTAGAAACGTTCACATATTGGCATGTATTATCAGTATACTAGACTGGTGTAAGATAACCACCAGTTGACCCGACCTGGCCAGGAAATTGAAAAACCCAGCTGACAAAAAATAATAATTTTTTTAATTTGATTTTATGTTGTTTGTAAAATTATTAGTTAGTTTCCCCTTTTTTTTTAATCTTGTTATTTTCGTTTTTTAATTTAAAAAAAAATTGATGTTTCTATTATTATTCTTATTATTTTTCTTTCGCCAAGGTCATTTTTGTTCTTCAAATGAAATGGTGTGAAGTGTGTTCTTTAAATGATAAAATGATTCTTGTCTTCTTTCTCTGAACTTTTATTCTTTATTTTTGGTCTTTTATATTATATATTATGCCTGGTAAGGGTTGTCAAGGCTGTGATCATTCCCAAGTATGGACCGTCCACGATCAATACAGGGGTGAGCGTTGGGTTCTTGCTGAAAACTGTTGCTCGAAGATGGATGTTTCCATCAATGCTAAACACACACTACATTGATGAGATGGGTGACGAAAATTGTGCACTTCACCTTAATTGACACAGGTGTAATATCCCAGTTCCAGACTTAATAATTTCGTGTCTTTTGCTGCATTTATCTTGCAAGAACAGTAGGTTGTACAATGGAATTCATATGGACTTCTGTTATTTCTGGCTCATTCCTATTCCTTGCGAACTTTGTTCATGTATTATATTAAATTGAATTGAAATATTTATTTGTTGCTGTTTTATTGAATCTCTGAGTATTGATGTTGATGATGGCGGCAATGATGTTGCGATGATAGCCAAATCATTTCTCCCCTGCTTTGAAAAATTCATCTGCGAGGGCTTTCTATGGCTCTGCAAGATGCAAACGACATGGTTGCTTGTTAATGGTTAGGACTCCGGAGGATAATAGTTACAGTACTAATGAAATGTGTGAAGTTCCCAATTTCTTAAAAATTTGATCAGATGTTATAAGTAATGTCTTTTGTAGCAAACTCAATATGAGTTGATTAAATTTGAGCTCAAGCTGGGTTTGCAAATATGAATGGGCATCGTCAGCTCAGGGTGACTCACCATATGGTCTCTAAACTTCTCTGCCTTGTGTCTGGGAAATAATTTTTGCAAATTGTGGCAATTAGTTATAGGGTCTTTTGTAAACAAATTATTATATTTTTGGTTAATTGCAAAGACGCCCCTCTAATTTTGGTGTTTCTATGCTAATCTCTTAAATCTTCTCCCCTTTTAAATCTAATTAAGTCCTTGTTACTAAATAACTCTTGAATCTTTCGGTTAGAGCGACAACACTGTTAACTTAGTTACTAGAATGATAATAATACAACAAAAATGTTAAAAAAAAAATAAAACTGTGGTGGGAATAATTCAAATGAATCTTCACTGTCTCAGTCTGATATTTTACTGCATGAAATTCTGTCATATATTCTGTTATTTTGTTAGTAGAGACAAAAAAATGATTTCATAGAAATTAAAAGGTTGGATAGCCCATAAAAGATCTGTATAAGAGATATTTACAAGATCTTACATTATAAAAGCCAAATGTCACAAAATTCAAAGCAGCACCTCTCTCGAGACATCTTATCCTTTTAAATTCATTTTTTTAACAATAGAAGAAGCTCACGAGGCACAATCCTTAAGATCCTGTTATTATGTGTCTGTCATAAGCTCCAAATGTCGATGAAAGGAAAACTCAAAGGTCTCTAAATTTATCGAATACTAAATTTCAAAATGCATAGGGGAAAGGTTTGACTAGGGACATTATCTTTTCTGAAGCTTTTAGGCATAAAGGACAAGTTATGATCATGATTCTTTCTCTTTGCGTAAATTGTTGTGTTAAAATTTTCTTTAACCGAGTAGCCTAAAGGAAGCTAATTGGATGAGGCAAAGCTTTAGAGGTCCAAATATCTAGATTAACAATGGCAAAGACAGTTGATTGATTCATTCTAATTGTAAAAAGACTTGTCAAGGAAACATCCAACTGGATTAGGCCTCCACACGAGGTAGTCTTTTGCAAAAGCATGGATTCACTAGGAAAAAATGATGGAGGAAACATCCAACTGGATTAGGCCACCACACGAGGTAGTCTTTTGCAAAAGCATGGATTCACTAGGAAAAAATGATGGAGGAGATTCGAAACTCATCTAGATATATAGAGTAGAGATTTGAAACTTTAATTTAGAAATCACATATGACCTGATCAGTACATATAGAGTACAGATCTGAAATGAACCTTGGTGATAGTTGAGAGAGATGATGAAGTGATAGAAATCGGGAAGTCAAAGTGAAACTCTAACACCAGAATTCTGTTCAAAACTTAATTTTGTTAACATGAGCGAAACTGTAATACCAGGATCTGTCTAAAACTTAATTTTATTAACGTGAGTGAAATTATAACACTAAGATTCTGTAAAAAAAACTTAATTTTATTAACACGAGTGAAACTATAATAAAGGATTATGTGAAAAACTTAATTTTGTTACTATGGCCTGTGTTAAAATTGATCCCTTCTATATACAATCATTCTTGTAAAAATTCACTAGTTTAAAATAATTAGATAGGGTTAAACTTTATTCACCTATTGTTCTTGCCACTTTCTACGTTTTTTTTTTATGTTTTATGGAATTTTTTACTGACCAATCATATGAAATGAATTATGTTATTTTGATGAACTGAAGTCGCTCATTTGTAACTTGTAAGGGGGTAGGGGTTGGCATTGGCCCAAGAATTTTAATTTCAGGTTTACTGAAGTCAAACCCGAATCCACCAGCCAAGATCCATATCCCACTACAAAACCAATGTTATCAGAACCAGGCCGTTTATCGAACCGTCTTCGAGGAGGTTAGGGTTCAATCGGGTTCGACCGCAGTCAAATCTGGTAAAAACTGATTAAAACCGGTCAAGTATTAAAATAATATAAATATTATATATAATATTAAGTAAGACATATTTTACCAATAACATTAATATAAATATTAAAAATAACATTCAAACTCTGAGTAATATATCAAAATGGTGAAATATATGGGATATAAATAGTAATAAATATTTATATCTCTAATATACACATTTTTAAGCTGAAAATTAAAAAAAATAAAAATAAAAAATAAAAAAATTTCAAATTTCTGAACCGCAGGTCTGACCGGTTTTATATGGTTTGACCAAAGGCCGGTTTTTTACCTACACTAAACCGCAGACCACTCATTGCGGCTGAACCGGAGGTTGAACCGCGGTTCTGCCCGCTTCGGATAACACTGACAAAACCCTAATCTCGCACTATCCCCCCTAGCTTATAAACCCTTTCTTTTCCACCTTTGGAATTTATCTCAGCAGTTTCTCTCGTTTCATTCTTCAAAACCAAACCCTAGTATTATTCCATGGCGGAGAGAGGCGGAGATCGGGGTGGCTTTGGCCGCGGTTTCGGCCGTGGAGGACGTGGCGACCGTGGCAGGGGCCGCGGTAGCCGGAGAGGCGGCCGACGAGAGGAAGAGGAAAAATGGGTTCCAGTCACAAAGCTCGGCCGACTCGTCAAAGAAGGAAAGATCCGTAGCCTTGAGCAGATCTATCTTCATTCTTTACCCGTTAAGGAGCATCAGATCATCGAAACCCTCCTTGGTCCACAGCTTAAGGACGAGGTCATGAAAATCATGCCGGTCCAGAAGCAGACCCGTGCCGGCCAGCGAACCCGGTTCAAGGCCTTCGTCGTCGTTGGAGACGGCAATGGTCACGTGGGGTTAGGCGTGAAGTGCAGCAAAGAGGTGGCGACTGCCATACGTGGCTCAATTATATTGGCTAAGCTGTCAGTGATTCCAGTGAGGAGGGGCTACTGGGGGAACAAGATCGGGAAGCCTCATACGGTGCCCTGCAAGGTCACTGGGAAGTGTGGATCTGTTACCGTGCGAATGGTGCCTGCCCCTCGTGGTGCCGGTATTGTTGCTGCCCGGGTGCCTAAGAAGGTGCTGCAGTTTGCTGGGATTGAAGATGTTTTCACTTCTTCTCGTGGGTCGACGAAAACTCTGGGCAACTTCGTTAAGGTGAAAAGATTATAGTTTTTTTATGGAATTCTCTCATTTGAATATACATTTACAGTTGCTGATTTCCTTCATTGAATTCTGTTTGTTTAAGCAATCAACACGAGTGCTTTTGGATTGGGAGAAAAAAAATTAGGCATTCTTCTAGTGATGTGATTCTATCAAATGTTTTGTGGTTCCTGTAGGCGACTCAATATTCTACTCAAGGAGTAGAAAGAGTTTCCTAAGTGGGGCTTACATTTCTACTATAGAATTGATTACCAAGCGGGTGACATGAGTGGCCGTTCAAATGTACCCCTGGAGTCTAGAAAGAATGGGTTTAGAATATCATTGAAAGTCTATTTTCAGAAAGAAATATCATTGAACTTCAATGAACAATCTGAAATTGGGCAGAAACTAGTCAAGTCGGATACCTTTTAAATACAATTTTTCATCTGCCTATAGAAGAAAGGAATAGTTGTCTGCACGGTTAGCCTTTTTTCTCCAAATCCTCTGTGATTTTGATTGATTTTGAACATGCCTCTGATCATTTGGAAGATCTAAAGAAAATTTAGC
The DNA here is from genome assembly GCA_022113865.1 of Chimonanthus praecox. Classification (NCBI taxonomy): domain Eukaryota; kingdom Viridiplantae; phylum Streptophyta; class Magnoliopsida; order Laurales; family Calycanthaceae; genus Chimonanthus; species Chimonanthus praecox. The sequence goes on along the minus strand of CM039089.1, from coordinate 68,156,073 downwards.
TTTTCTATGCAGCTTGTTATGATTATCTGATGTTTGGTTAACGAGCACTGGACTTGTCTTCAAATGATTTTGACTCTTCTTCGTGCCTCTGGTCATTTGGAAGATTTAAAAAAACATCTAGCTTGTCTATGCTGTTTGTTAGGATTTTTTTTGAAAGGTTGTTTGTTATGATTATTTGGTGTCTAATTACTGAGTTCTGTACTTATATGCCTACTGATTTTAGTCCTTTTTCCTTTTTAACAGTCTCCCTTATCACCACATAAGATTTTGGTTAAAGTTGTGTCATGTTTCATTTGTTTTGCCTAGAATGTGGTGGATTGGGTTGACCCTCCCACCACACAAACACACACCCACCTCAAAACCAATGACCATTGTGTTTTCATCTGGTCTTGAAAGATGTTGCATGTTGACATTGGGCTCAAAGCTACAAGCTGGATAACATTTTCGTAATTTCCATTTATCGTCTACTGAATGTTTGAATAAGGAAACAACGGTTCTACCATAGTTTTCAAACTAGGTCTGGATTAGGATCAAGGCTTGGTCAATTTCTGGGATGAGTAGGAGACTTAGTGGGTCAACCAGGTGAGTCAGATCAATTTTTTGTATTACATATACTTTTATATTTGACTGGGACTCTATCAATCATCTAGTTTGCCTCAACCTGGCAGACTGACAAGAATTTACCTTGTTAGTTCAGAATTAGTGCACTTAGTTTGTCCCTTCTTAGGGATTAGGTTAATGACAATGCCGTGTTTACTTGGTGAGTTCACTATGTACTTGTCCTAGTCATAGAACTATGGTTTTCACCAATTGTAAATTCACTTTTGGACAAGGGTACACAGAAATCCATCAATGGTCATTTGGAGGAAAAGTATATTTCCAGTTGTTTTAGAATTGTGTTTTATTTGCACTATAGATTTTTTACCTTATCCCTTGAATATTTTGTTTGTGAAACGTGGCGTGTCTCGGAGTATTCTTTGTTGAAATTTGTGAGTGAAGAAATAACCTTTGCATGGCTTCCAACTCCCTTATGGTCTTCCCATTCTATTATGCCTGGACATGGCAAGGACACACCATTGATGTGGCAAGGATACAGATTTTACACATAAAAATGAAGTGTCTGACACGTTGCCTACATTGAAGTGTGCATGAAACTTAATTCTCAGTTAATGGGGATATCCAGCCTTTTTAGTTCTCTACCCTACTTAAGGACACACTACCATTTCTAGATTGACTTATTTGTTGAGCCGAGCAATGCAATCTCTCTTGAGTTTATTTTTTAAGCATCCAACCATGTTCGCATCTCAACAAAAGCTCGTACCACAATGTCAATTGCTCACTTTTGGCATTAAGGTTGCATTCTATAGTTGAGTACCTTGTGGAAAATGTGTAGAATGCTCTCCAATTATGACATGGAATCTTGATTAGGCATTGGGTCTGCCATCCTAAAGGTAGGCTTTTAGATCAATGTATAGATTGCTTTGTGCTTGTGATCTAGAATTTATTACCTTTGATCGAGTGGTTTGAAATGTGTCGTTTGTTGATTTGGTCCTCTTTTTGATCTAAAGCATTCCTCATGTTGATATGGAAGTGGCCCTACCAAATCCCATGTGACATAACAAGAGAATGTCTATGTTCCTTGCAAAATCATTGTAACATTTGGATAGCATGGGTTTGCTGAGTCTACATCATGTTGATTGGTGTGGAATTAAAATTTTCTCGAGTCTAGAAATGGAGAATCTTCTCCTAAAGTAATGTGTGATATGTTGGTAGAAAGTTGGTGACGTCTACTACCTTGTCAATGTAAGTGGAGAGTTGTGAACTAAGTAATGTACTGAAAATCAACTTCTCTAATGAGGTAAAGAATCAATTATGGACTATAATTGTTTTCGATAATGATGGGCCACAATTGGTTTCTGTGATTGGATGATTGAAAATATCCATTGGAAAAAATGCTGATTTGCTGCAAGTATTTTGTAAAATCCATGAAGGGCTACACGTTAGAATGCGGAATGTAGAATACAAAGTGCATGAGTAATCATTGAAGGATGTAGATTATTACCTCACGAAAGACTTGCATTTTGATTGTAATCTCATTCTTCATGCAATTGCATTCTACAATATGCATTTTGTATTTTAACATGATAGTGTTTCATTGGAGTTGTGTTGGCATCAAATGTTGGTCCATGGGATCATCTACACATGTTCTCTACAATATTTCCATTCTAGTGGATTTTCTTTATTTTGGATTGTTGGGCAATGCTTTTGAAGAACCTTGGAAAATGTTTTCTAGAGCAACATGTGCTATGTTGGTAGGTTCTATAAACTCACCAACGTAAAGGGAGGGTTGTGGATTGGCCAATGTACCAAAATTTACCCCCTTGAACTTTGCTAGCCATTCTATTTAAGATAGTGATTTTGGCCTTCGAATATTATATTTATTTGTTGTCTACAATTCTTGCTTTAGATGGGATGGTTAGTAATGTTTGGTGGAGCTTATTTTTCTACTTTGGACGATTCACAATTTTCTCTTTATGTTGGATAGTGAGCACCACCAACATGCCACATGTCGCTATAGGAGAATGGTTGATTAGTTAAGGGGTGTGTCAGTTGTGTCTATTGAATAACTAATTTTTTTGTTTCTAATGTTAGTGTTTTGGATGGTTAGAATGGTACTCAATTATGTTGTTGGGATCCACATGTAATTTGGGGTTACATCCATATGACAGATATTAATGGGAATTTTCAATGGTATTGATCTTGTTGCAAGACATTCTAAAAAGATTGGAACTCGAAGGGCTTTGTCAAAAAGATTTTGTAAAGGAATGTGCTTAAGCTGATCCTCTAAGTTATAGCCTTTTATACCTTTTGTTGATGTGCAAGTCATTTGATTAGAACTCACTTTTGAAAAGCCAACAAATTGTGAATTGCTATATGAGCTTGAGGGTATAAAAATGTGTAACTTTTGGGTAATTGTAGCATCTCCCTTTTGTAATTGGTTGAAAGAACATGGATTTTTTTTTAAAATAAGGGGTCCTTCACTGTAGAGGTTGGGCCCACTTAACTAGGTCTGTATGGCCAAATTATTTGCTTATTAAATACCCATCGAAGGCCATTAAATATTGGGATTCAGGTGGAGAAATGGAGGATGGGAAAGAAGAATAGAGAGGAGATTGGAAATTTTTGGCTCACCTCGGCGTCCTCTTGGGTGTTGGTTTATTATTGTTATTGCCTTTGTAGTTTTTATTTCTTTTATTTCTTTTGTATTTTTCTTTTGCAAATTGCAATGAGATAATCTCCATTATAGTTCATCACGTGTACCTCTTTTTTGCCTTCTTTTCTTTTGTGTGTTTATGCTTCGTTGCAACTGAGAAGATTTCACTGCTTTCTGTGTGTGCCTTTGTGCGTTGGGCTTCAGGACTCCTTGGTACCTTGGAATGTTACTAATGCCTGTTAGGGTTGAAGCTTATTTGCTTTTATTAGGCCTGAATGTATTTCGTCAAACTTCAGATATTGCCGTTGAACTTGTATTTTTAATTTTTGCAGGCCACATTCGATTGTCTGCTGAAAACATACGGGTTCCTTACACCTGATTTTTGGAGGGAAACACGCTTCACAAAATCACCATTCCAGGAGTACACAGATTTACTGGCGAAGTCCACAAAAGCAATCATTCTTGAGGATGTGGAGAAGGTAGAAGCTTAGTATACTCATATCTGAGGTTTAGCTGTTTCCTTTTGTGTTTGCATCATAGAACATGGTTCAAGATATTGACATTTTTATTGAGTTTTAATTGTAAGGGTTTTGCGTTTTGGTAATTTACTTTTGTTAAATTTTCCCTCTTTCTGCAAGTGTGTTGGACTATATGGTTACTTCCTGATGGAAATTGACACTATTGGTGTTTTATGGCCCAGATGGGATGTCAATTTTAAGATAAGATGTATTGATGTAACATACTACTATCAACCAAATGGTTAGAATCATAAAAAAATATGATTACCAACTCAACTTTAGGGTAATGATCCTAAAAGGAAAAGACCATTTTACCATTATTGTTCTTATTCTGAATCCCATCTTTCAAAAAAGAGAGTAAAATGGTCTTTTTCTTTTAAAAGGTAGTGTGCCATGATGAAAATTCACGGTGCACGGATCATTGTCTTCCAACTTTATTGTGACAGTAATATTTACTAGCTATTTTCAGAAGTTAAAAGATCAGCTAACGGTGATTTTTGGTTAGTCACATTGAATAAAAGATTATTTTGTAATGAATTAATTGACACTCTATTTGATGGATTTCATGTGTGGGTGTGATATGTAATTGTTGTTTGTGGATGTCATATATTGTTTAATATCGTCTCTGGCATAGTTGTATAGATAACAATTTATTTAAAGACCCTACTGTCGCCTCAAATGTAAGACAATACTAGTATGATTTTGACAATTGTGAGAACCATCTTTATCTTTTGCATCAATTGTGAACATCTGTCTCCAGTATCTTATATTTTCAAAATACCCTACGACATTAAAATATTTTTAGTAATGTAATCTACTTTGATAATTTATAAAAAACATACAAACTTACACAATTGCATTAATTGTGTAGAATTTATGGATAGAAGAGAGTCAATTTTTACTATTGTTGGGTTATTCTATCTTCATAAGATGGGCTATAAAAAAATACGAGTCTTGATAGTGTCAATTTTTGAACAATCAAAGCTTACTTAGGATGATTGAATGCGTATGAAATGTCACCAATTATCGAAGTGTTAGGGCTGGGTTGGGCTGAGTTTTTTAAAATTCAACCCAACCCGACCTGACTTGACCTGAATTTTAACTCGACTTAATTCAAATTCTGAAAATTCTTCAACCCAACCTGATTTGAAATTCATATACTCAACTCGACCCAATCCGCTAACGCAACTCACGTCACCCGATCTGAGTTTCACCGTGTAAGTGAGCATAGAAGGGGCATCTTAAAGCATGTGGTGTTATGATGAAAAGGACTTTTGCTTTATTAAAAGTTAAAGCTCTCACACACATATGATTGCAAGTTTGCAACGACTACAGGCATAAATATGGCCTTTGACACATGCCACGTTAGTAGATTAGCCATATCCTAAAAGATTATTCCGATTGGCTGTCTTATTATGTATTTTGGAAAAGAATTATTGTGGTGTTTGATTGTGATCAATTCTACTTAAAACACAAAAATAAAGAATTATCTCCTTTTAAGAAATTCATTTTCCATGGGGTGATTGGAAAATTAATGTGGAAAGGAGAGGTTTTCTTTACTGAGTGAAACGACATTTAATTTATTTTTAAAAATAATAAAAGTTTTAATGCAAACAATTAAGAATATCGGATTTCCAAAGGTTGACAACTTGACATAACGTCCGATTTTAAGATACCTGTTGGATGACGTGTATTAGACCAAGCATAATTCTTTTTATAAATTTATTTTCCTTGAGGAAATTGATAAATGTAAGGATGTAAATCGACTGCTAATAATTTACAAACTTGTAATCGTAGTACAATTTGGATGTACATGAGTCTTATGTGTATTTTGCAACTTTGAATCTCTAGAGATAAAAGAACTTCTAATCTTCAAAAATCAGATATTTAATTTTTTTTTCATTTAACAGACAATAGCTAAGAAAGAATGTACAGAAAAAAAGAAAAAAGAAGAGAGATTCTAAACTGTGGGTGTCCTTTATCTAACTTGCTTTATGCTTAAGTTGAAACGGCTAAGCTGTGTCTTTGACTTACTACAATTTTATGTTACGAAAGCTCTTCTAAACACGTAATTTGGGCCTACACTGGACCCAGTCTGAGGCCCACTTCAAGATAAAATGCCTGATTTAAATCATGAAGGCCCGCTTGCCTCTAAATCTAATTTATTTTACTACAAGATGGACCATCCAGATTGAAGCACCGGATGCCACGTGTCCTTTTACATTTGGTGCCTCAAAAGTCGAAGTTATGTGACGTACGTTGTTTCCTAACCCCTATTTTATTCAAATAGAAAGAAACCAAGTCCCTCACCCTTGAGAACCACAAAACCCTAATTCACTTGGGGGTAGGTGAATCCTCAAAGGTGAAACCTCATTCTCTTCCTTTTTCACCCATTTCCTTGTGACCCACTATTCTTCTTCCTGTGACAGGCTCACAGCCACAGAACAGAAGAGAGAAAAAAAACCCTAGAGTGGAGTGGCACCATACCCCAAATTTCCTACCAAAGAGATAATTTGATTTATTATTCAATCATTCAATCTCTAAACATAAATAACAAAATTACTAAACATTTATCCATTCAAAGGAAAAATAAAGAAAACCCATAGCCCATAGATACATTAAATGAATAAATAAACCACAAAGCAAATGCCACTCTTTAAACAATGAAGAACAAAGTCACCAAACATTACTTCAAAAGGAAGAAAATCAATAATCAGATTTTAGGGTACAAAAATGCAACATAACAAGGAATAAAAAAGGAGAAAAAGAATTACAAAGATACACACACACCCAATATACGTTCTACATTCACTAATTTTACTTAGCCACAACTAATAGTTAGACTCTTTATTATCTTCTTCACTTCTTTGCTTCAGCTTCCGGCTTTGATTCTTCCGCCGGCGCCGGCGCCGGTGCCGGAATGCCACTATCAATGCAACTTGCACACTTCCTCTCCACCCAACCCTCAATGTCATGGTCCCCATTGCCGGCTAATCGTCGACCGCCACAAATACGTGCAAAGATGCCGGCTATCACACCCACGATGGCGATCACCGCAAGGACAACCACCAACGTCTCAATCGATCTATGTGTGGAGTGAGTTCCTCCGACGGCCAACGGTGGCACTTCTGCGAATGACGGCGGCCCATTCACCAGCAATGCTGGAACTTCTTGAGCTGCCACCACTTTACAGAAAAATATATATATACGAACACACATACATATATAAGTAAACGAATGAATAAGCATATTCTGAGGAAAATTATAGTCTAAGAACAACTTCAGAGGCCAAAGCTGTTTCAATTCTTGGATTGTAGGTTGATAAAAGAAGAGATTGGAGTTCAAATGCAAGTAGCCATGAAGATGATAAAGCAAGAAGTTGCAGTCTTTTAGAAAGTTGGTGGAGAAAAGGTTATCTTGGTTGCTTGCTTTGTCGAAACTTGGTATCCAAAGGAGGGAGTGGAGTCCAAAGAAATTGAGAAATGAGATAAAATGAGAATATAGGGTTGGATTCTCTTGCTAGGGAAAGATGCATCACTTTAATTTAAAATAGTGTCTTACTATTGTTTTTTTCTTGGATCTTTGTCGGGTAGTTTGTCCTTTTCTTTGCCCCTCTCCTTGTTTTTCTTTCGGATATATGATGGATTCACTGTCTGTAAGGATAGTGTGATTCTTTGAATATTTCATTTGAAATTTTTAAAACTTATTTAATCATCTACCTCTTATTTTAATATCTTAAATCTTTAAACTTTTAATATTTTATAATCTTAAATCAATAATGAATATTACTTGGATGTTTTAAATAGTTTTTAAGGGGTTTTTTTTTGAGAAAAAAATAGTTTGAAAGCTATAATTTTGGATGGTAGTGTCTCTAAAAAAATTATTTGGTCAAACTGAAGATTTACTTTTAAGACTTATTTAATCAGATCGGTATTCAGAGTCTTATATAGTCAAATTTGACTTATTACGCATCGTTGTATAGTCCCATATGCAATGTAGTGAATCTCATGTGTTGGTTTATATTTCCAATCCCTAGCGTATATTGTTGTGCTAGTTTCTTAACTTATAAGCTACCACATGTTGATGCACATTTTAGCGCACATTTATATTTAGTGCATAAACTCAATAATCAGTGCATAAAATTGACATTTAGTGCATTAACTCAATCTCCTTGTTTAACTAGTTCAAAAATATTTAAAAATATAAATATCTAATTGTTGTAAAAAAATCATTTTACCCAAGAGTAACTTCTTTTCCTAGTATTTTCACCATCCTTTTTCACTCCAATGCATACAATACGATCTCTTCCCCTTTCCACTTTGCTAATGGATTATTTTCTTCGTTCTCCTCTTTCCTTCTATTGCGAAGGTGAATTATTTTCTTCTTCCTTCTTATGTTTTTCTTCTTCGTAAGGGACTTTAAGTGGATAACTCAATGATCGGTCATATTGACGAAATTATTCTCTACGGTTAAGTCAACCATCTCTCTAAAATGGTTTGGTGGGGAGAGGTACATATATTTTTCCTTTTCCTTTTGTTAAATTGATGAATGATGAGAAACATTCATGTCCTGAGAGTGGCAAACAAATGATGAGCAAATTTTCACTGTGGACCCCAATGTATAACTCGTTCTTAGTAAATACTATTTGGGTGGTACATGCAGATCACGGGATACATTTACTCTGTAACTTGATTTTGTGTTCATTCACAAATGAATCCTTTACTCCTGCTGTAACTCAGAAGCATCTTATTATTATTATTACTTATTTACTAACAAGTTGAATTATTATTTTTTTATTGAGTTGGTGTTGTCATAAAGGTATGGTGGACCAGAGGAGGACAGGCTTTGTGAGCAGAGACCCGAATATCCATGTACTCGACTTGCTTATTTTATTACTTTTTTTATGAATAAAAGCAAACGGTAATTTCCTGTCCCCAGACTTGCATTGCCATGGCCTGTGACTGTGTGACGCTGACTCATCTGGTTTTTACCTTTTCTTTTTATTTTAATTTCTTTATTTTTCAAATGTTTCTAGGTGGTGACATTTGTCACTTAGTGGGTTACTATAATTATGTCCAGTCAATCTGCATATCCACCATCCACATGTGGCAGGTGAAAAGTAAAATCATCAATGGATGAAATTGTAAAAATAAAATGAGGTAAATGAAAAGAGAAAATTTGATTTGATGATTTAATGGTAAATTTTTCATTTTCGGCTCATTAAAAGCTGCTTTTGGATGCCATCACCCTTGATTGAGAGGGAGTGGTGAAAAAATAATTTTTTATTATTCTATTTTTATTTTTGAAAATTCTTTTTAAATAAAAAGTATTTATAATATCTAAGATAACTTCTGCACAAGAGTCACCCTAGATAATTTTTGTAAATTTTTCCTTCATATGGATGCAATTAAAGTAATTGATTCAACTATTAACTAAAATTTAATTATTGTTTTTAACTGGAGGGGTAAAAAAGAGAAAGATATATCAATATTTCCATTTATCAAATTTTGTCTAAAATTTTATTCAAAAGAGGTTCAATATTTTTTTTTTTACTTTTTATTAGAAAATTATTTTAAAATAAATTAAAAGGCTCTTTCAAAAAAAATGCTTTTCTAAATTTGATTTTATTGATTAGTTATGAAGTGAACTCTGACTTTCACGATATGATTAATTCAAAAAAAATTATATTTTTATTTTAAATGATAAAATATAATTATATTATTTAATATTATATGAACCCATATACATCAATATTGACCTGTATCATCAATTAATGTAATGGTGGGTTTGAACCACAACATACTCATGTGGAGTTCAATTTTGCTCTTCAGTTAACTCCGTTTAATATCAACAGACAAATTTAAAATATATAAAAATATTTAGAAATTTGATGGTGAAGATTTATCATATTATTCATTATCATCTATTAAATCTCATCTATCTAAATTAATTATTTTATTTAAGTATTATTTTTCCAATTCACTTTACTGTCATTCACTCTTCTATTATTCTCATCTATCTAATAAAAGATGAAACACTCTTCTCATTTGAAAATTGTGAGATTATTAATCACAAATATAACAAGTAAAGATAGAGAGATATGTTGAACACTAGAGTAATATATAATAAAGTTAAATAAAGAAATATAATTTTAAAAACTAAATCTAAATATATAAGATTCTTAGATTTGATGATGATATTAAATTTTTTATCTTTTTTTTTACTTTACGTGTGAGAAATTATAGAAAATCAGCGTAAAACTCTCACAGATGATATCTACTGCCCTTAAGACACGTAAAGTGACGGGAGATTATTTTTTATCCTTTTATCTCTACATTTTCAAGTATCTCTCTTTTCTCTATATTTACATTTTATATATCCCAATTTATACAATTTTTTTTTTAATCTTCTGTTAAATCTCCGAAACGAACTGTACTTTTTAAAATCTTTCCCTGATAATCCTTGTTATAACTCTATCTTGTTCTTTTGAGAGTTAGATGGTCTAGTTCGGAAATGTCAAATAAACGGACGGTTGGATCCATCCCTTGTTGCTTTTTATGGCAAAGACATTGACTATCTGTGACTCTGTGAGCTCTCAGCAGTAAGAGACAAACCCTCGCATTGGAACCACTTTTGTCAGTCTCGGGAATTACCCGTTGGGATGCTTGGCACGTGCCAAAAATTTCACCACAGTAAAAATGCGGCGTATGATCTTAGCCATCAAAATCATATGTTAACATAACAAAATTTTAAACTTTATGATTAATAAAATTGAATTATACATCCATGTATCAAGTGGGGAGGTATCTCATCTATGTATTTCTCTATCCCTTACATACACACCCAGTCTCAGTATCTCTATGGAACCATATTCTACTTATACATCCAATAACCTATCAAAAAATTAATTAGCCCCAGGCCCAACCCATGTGGGTAATGCACATGGGATGTTAGAATTTAGGTAATTAGATACGGAGTCAAATAAATAAAGAAATTTATAATAAATAAGATGAATTGCAATTTCATACAACTTCATACAATCATTCTATTTTTTCATGTCGGGTGGACATCTGGAGGTGACCCTCCTATTGCCTCGAGATTTAATCATGGCTTTTCTTTGTAATTATAATGCAGCAATTTTAATTCATGCAAGTCTATCTGTCATTCACATTTGACCCCACTTTACTCTGTTCAAGTTAATCCCAACCCACATTCAAGATTCGTCTTCAGTCATGCAAGAGTACTTATTAATCAATCAATGGAGAGTGAGATAAATAGTCAATTTGTAAATAACATTTTACAGAGCCTCGCATCAGTATCTTAATTTCAAATTTCAATTCAAACATGGGTAGAGATGATCTAATTCAAAAATACTCTAATACTATAGTTCAATATAATAAGAGCCACTAAACGTTGTATTATCACCTGTCAAGAATTCAAATTTACTATTATAACTAAATTATCATGTCTTTTCTTAAAAATCCAATCTTTCAAAAAAAATATAACAGAGAGTCCATGGGCTTGTTAGTATTTAGAGTTGTCAAATCAAAAGTTAAAATAATTTAGTAGTCTCTATGGTCAATAGTTCGATAAATTTATCTTTCAAATATTTGAATCATTAGTCTAAAATGATAAACCTCGAGAGAAGAAGTCCTCAATAACAATTGTATTGGCTTTAATTATTTTCTTAGATGAAGATTTTTAATAACAATTACCAAATAAATGCATTTGAATACTAAAAAATGATATCTATTAAAATTTTAAGCGAGTATTTCGGTAAAGGAAATATATTCTAGATTTTTATCTATTTTAGAGATATATTTTTTTTTTATCATAAGGGATAGTTTAGTCTTTTTCATTAGGGGTAGTTAGACTTTTAACCATTACGGTTTCAATATATATTCACACCTTCTAATCCTTTGTTAATCACCATTAAGAGAAATTTAGGTTATATCAAGAGACGCCGGACTTGCATTGCATCTCTCCCCCTCGATAAGATCTCGTATCTCTCTTTCATTCAGATCAGCCGTCTGCTCTCTGACTCTTAGACCTCCTCTTCCCCGGTGCACTTCTGTGTTGCCGTCTTCTCTTCTCTCCCCTTCCACAGATCTATCTCACTGCCTTGTTTCTACCTGTCACAATTCCAGCGACGGATAGCACCTCACATCCTGATCTTGTTCCATTCTCTCGTTCATTGGCTTCCCCAGTTCGCAGATCTTGTTTTGTTACCAGCCCTTCGTCCAAACAGTTGAAGCTCTTCTTCTGGCTGTCAATTGCGAAACATCATCTGTTTTTCGTCACCGACCCTGGATCTTTTGCTACCCTTCTCTGCAAGCCTTACTTTCTCGAGTGTCGCATCTGTTTGTGGATCTGAAAACAAAACTTTTGCCGATGGCATATGTTTATGGATCTGAAAACAAAACTTTTGCAGCCCTCTTTTATGACATCTGTTTATGGATCTGAAAACTTTTGCATCTGTTTGTATGGATATGAAAACACCCTCTCAGAGGACGTGCATACCACCATTATCACCGATCCCTTGTTCCATCATCCTAGATCAGCGTGCATCTGAGATCAGTTTTGCATTCAGATACTTGTATCACAGTTCGGTTTTGCTTGTATTCAGCGGCGGCGGAAGATAGTTTTTGCATTCAGATCCCGGTCTCAGATAAGTTCTCGTATCCTTCTTTCACAGTAAACTTTTTTCAATTACGTTTAAAACAAAAGGCCGGTGAACCGTTATAATTTTACAATTAGTGTAAAATTGAATTAAAGTAACTATATTTATTAGACATATGCAAGAATTACATCTCTGGAGAAGTTGTTGCTCCTACTAACACCAGGAATCCTCCTGTCTCCATCGTCTCTGCCGTTCACCTCTCATTTTTTTCGATTTTCTTATTCTTTTTTTTTTTTTCTTTTGCAGATTAACTCAAAGGTGCTTGACCTGTATAATCTTGCAATCGATCGTTTCATCACCAACCTTTTGGATCACCAAATCCAGGTGCATGATCTCTTGTTTATTTCTTTTATTTAAATTCTTAATTTTATTTGCTTTTGTGTTTTGAAAAACCTGCATAATCTCTCTAATTCATTTATTTTATTAAATTTTTAATTTTATTTGCTTTTGTATTTTGAAAATTCAATAAACAAGTTGGATCGGGTAAGATCAGCAATTCGGATGAGATTACGTAGGATTTATTAAAATTTTATTTTAATTTTTAAAATTCAAGCATTAAAATAAATTGACAAACTCTATTTTTAAATATTTTTGGTACTCTTCATAATGAAAACTTGCCCTGTTACATGTAGCTTACATGGTGAATTATACATATTTGTATAAAGTAATCAATTAATGATGATAATAAGTTCTATGACAAATTTTATATTTAAATAAAAAACCTTTAATGAAACGTTTTTCTACTCAACCTGTTCTTTAAATTGGTCTTACGCATCACATGGTTGTGTATGATATATAAAAGTACAAGTGTAAAAGATATATGAAGTATCATCTTATCCTAATTCATAGTGACTTCAAATGCTAAAATTACATGATTAGGAAGATCATTTTGTGATGAAACATTTTACACTTCATATTTATCTATTTAATGAGAGATCTCAATAACTCATTAGAAACTCTTTACATAAAAATAACGTTAGGTTAGCTCATTTAAATAAAGGATTTTTAAGAATCTGTTGAATTAATTCCATGAAAATTTTAAATATTATAAATTTTTAATCACAATTTCTAAACCTACAAGTGCTATAAAATTATTAATTAAATGATTTAAAAGGGTCGCCATTTAGACACCCTACTTTTATGCTAAGAGACACCTTTTTTTGAAATTTAGAATGAAATTATCATTTTGCTCTTTTATTTGGAAAAATCTTTCATTGTCTGAATGCACATCCGAAGGGCAAATAGTAATTTCACCTTAAATTTTGAAAAATGGTGACTCTTGATAGAAAAGTAGGGTGTCTAAATGGCTACCCAATTTAAAAATGTAACATAAATCTACTATCATCACCCATCATACTATCATATGATTTACAGCTCTCATGCAAGACGCTTGGTATAATGTCCCCACTGGAAATATTGTATATTGCATGCAAATGTAATATCGTTCTTAAGATATTATGAGCTGCGGATAGTATTAAGATATTTTAAAATTTTAGCTTGTTTATCAAATATGTATGAAGATTAGAAAAAAATCTTTTCCCTGATGAGTGAAAAATTCTCTGAGAGGATCAACATTCAACCTGATAACAAAACCAAACAATGATACAAGGATTAACAGGATTTGAAACAGAAGAATGAGGATTACAATTGAAAAGTTACAAAAGAATGATAATAACAAATTGAAAAGTTCCATTACTCCTTGAGTGCAGCTCTGTTGCTGCACTTGCTTTGTAAACACCCGCAGTCTCTACAACCTTGTTCGCCACCTGATCGACATGTGCATCTTATTTTGCATGTCGAGCTTATCGTACATGTGCATGGAGTCTTGACCTGAAATCAAGAACAAAAAACGAAAACATTAATTTTAAAAAAATAATTGTAATCTCAAATAAATTATGGATAATATAAGCAATTTCTACAATTTGTTTCTTTCAACATAACCCCAAAATTATCCCATCTATTTTGAGATTTAGATTACAAAAGGGAGCTCCTATGCTCTTTTAGCTAAGAAACATTTTAAAGATAAGAAAAAACAGAGGTAGATTGAAATAGGGCAAGATCACAAACAGGAATCTACTATGGGATAGGGATAGTTTCAAGAATATTTCCATCGCTGATGTGGACATCTCGGGAGGTGATAGTGGTGAAGAGAATTTTATTTTCTGACGAAGCAAGCAATCTATGAAACCAACATAAGCGACTCGTCTTTAGCGCACGTGGCCACGCATGTGGACCTTGGGGCGACCTGAGAACACAATGGACACACACACACACCACCCCCCCACAACCCACCCACTTGGAGGAGAATTACACATTCAAAACCCTAGAGGAAGGAAGAGAATTCATGGAAGCTTCTTGAGGGGCCACTTGACACAAATCTAGTTAGGCTTGATTGAATCTGATTAGCAAAAACATAGCAGTAACTTGCAAGCAGATTTTGGATATCAAATGACCTCAGATTTCGATGAAATTTGGACTATTGGAATGATTATTCAAGACATTTCCAATGAATCAAAGTTTAGCCAATTCTGAGTGACGTAACCCATGTTATACACCATTTTCGTCAACCAGTGTCAAAAGGACTGAACCGAGCTTCTCTCTAGTGCAAGTTGTTTCTTCGTTTCTGATGGCTCTTTGCAGAAGGGTGTTGAAACGTCGGACGGTTGAATCAATTCATGTTTCTAAATGCTTAGGAAGTTAGAAATTGCCTTTTATTTTATTTTCAAAGTTGGTGTATGGCCGATCATGGCCTCGTTGAAGTGTGTTTAAAGTCGATATATGTATTGTATTGGGGACATCAGAATTTGAGTTATTTCCCCTGTAATTATATTTGATTAAATTACAGTTTCACAACCAAATTGGTTCTCGAAAGGTTCAGCCTTTTCAAGTTGAATAAGTGTCAAATTTAAATTCTCATATATTTTTTATTAATTCATTTATCTTGAAAGACAATTCCACGCTTGATTGATTTGATTGAACACTTAATTTCTTTGGTGAGATTGATTCCGCCAATAGTCTCATTAAAATTGGTGTCATCTTTCTTTTTCTTTGAGTGATCGAGTGAATTGAGAGAAGGCCCCCTTCGAATTTCATTCATTGAGATCTTGATTCGATTTAAAACTCCAAGTATGAATTCTATCCTTTCATAAATCTATAAACCTAAAAAAATATTACAAACTGCAGCTTGACCTGCATCATGAACGTACAACTTTGAAGTTACCACAACGAGCACTTATCAATTGTGGTAAAGGTCTTTAATAAAACTAAATAGTTAAGCTGAAGAAGTCTTAGAAATACAAATGGCATAAATTTTAGATTGATACTTAAGCAAAGTTGTAAAGTCAATGAAATTGAATTTTGTCTTGACGTATATTTAATATCAATCGATATCGTCACCAATATTTGTCCGATATTATTGTGGTGAGAAATTCTGATTTCTTTTATAATTTTTTTTTGATAATATCAATAGTATTTATCAAATATATCGAATATATTGACCGATATTATTATTAATAGTTAAAGACAGTAGATTTGATTTCTCAAGCTGCTCTAGTTATGTAGAGAGGAATACGTGGTTCAACGAAAATCGTGTTGAAGACCTTAACATTGAGTTACGTTTCCAGTGAGATATTTAAAATAGATATTCATTGAAAGTAGGCACAGCAAGAGCAGGGCTGAGAAAATCATGTGATTTCTGAACGGCTGCAGTGTAGGACTGGCAGAGAAGCCTTTCTCGTCCATTGGTGTCTTCTTTTTAGTGTTAAGTGATTTTGCACTCCCACCTTTTTACTAAGGTGCATTCTCTCGGTGTGAAATTTTCATTTGTCAACTTTTCTGGTCACGTGAATTTGATTGAGGATGATAAGACACGAAATTTAAAGTATTGGCCATTTTACTTCTTTTTACTATTGTAGAAAAAGTTCAATTTTACAGAATTTGACCTTAGGTCAGTCCAATATAAAAATGGATAATATTTAACGCTTGGAGAAAACTTATACAACGTCAGCCCGTCCATAGTTTGGGTTATTTCAATTGCGTTTTAGTACTTACGGATTTTTTGGATTTTTCATTTTTCCTTCATCCACAGAAATCGACTCACTTTTTTAGTGAACTGATTTATAGAAAAATGAACTGAATTATGTGTAAAATGATTTGGTCGACGCACTGATTTAGACTTTTAAGAAATAAATGTACTAATTTTCAAGTGATCCAGTCAGTGCACCAGAATCGAATCATGTGTAAAATGGTAAATTCACTAAAATCCGTGCTTCCTAAAAAATAATGCTCGTATTAGAATAAGCACTCTTTCTTTATATTAGTTTACACAGGAAGAGGGTACTCTCTTGCCTAATATCTTTGTCTTTTTTTTTATTATTTTATATTAATAACTTCGATATGATACATCTATCATCAGTATATTTGCAAACGAAAGAATCCTTATGATTTCGTGAACTTATACAAGGGAGCGACTTAGGCCATGTGAGTTCGGTTGATGGCCTAACCCAAATCTGCCTATATTTTTAAAATCCCAATTCATTTTTATTTCACACTAATTAATTTGTGTTAGGGGTGCAAATCTCTGTAAAAACGAGATATCGGCCCATAAAATTCTCACTCCTCTTGTGTGTTTATTTATTTTTTTCTTTTAAATATCAGTATTTTTTATTATTTTATTAATTATAAATTAAAAAATCCAAAAAATAAGTTTTAAAAAAAAAATAGAAATAAAAAATATCAGTATTTTTTATTATATATATTTTAAAAAAATTAATATTATTGATATCGGCCGATATCAGACCGATATATATTACCGATATATCGGCCATATTGACAGAGAAATATCTGGTACAGCCGATACATTTCATATCGTGCACCATGATGGAAAAATTGTGCTGACATGTTTCAACATCGATAAATATGAATCTTCATCATTAAAAAATAGTTATTTAAATAAACAGTCCCAAAAAGTAATCAAACATTTATATATATAATTTGGACATTCAATTATGTAGAACTTGACCTTGGGCCAGACTTGATAAAAATGGATAATGTTTATGGCTTCGAGAAAACACATAGCTAGAGTCAACCCACTCATTTTATGAGTTATTTCTTTTGAATTTCAAAATATGTGCAAATCTTGCTATATCTATATACATCAGAAAAACCATAAAAAGTGTCCATTTTTGTATTTAAAGTGAATTAAACTCTTCACCTCCCACATTTTATTCAAATTTTGAATGTAAGAATTTATATAACATGTGAAATTTCAACTAACGAAAATCTTAATTCATAGGATGTTAACTTCTTAACAAAAAACAAAAAAAAGTTGTGCAGGGTGCAACTTCGCAGGTGAGTTGGGTTGATTGTCTAACCCTAATCTGGCTATATTATTAAATTCAAGTTATTTTTTATCCAACTTTGTTTTGTACCTCTTTTAACTTATTTTTAAAGTCTCAATTCATTTTTAATTCAGACTAATTAATTTAGATCGATATATATATATATATATATATAATTTGGGCGAGTTCAATTATTAGGTCAGTCAAATATAAAAATGGGTAACGTTTATGGCGTGAAGGAAACCCATACAACGACTACAGTCAACCCGTCCATATTTTGGGTTATTTCAAGTGAGTTTTGGAATATGTGCAAATCGCCCTATACACTAGATAAATTATAAAGAATGACCCTTTTTTATATTGAAAGTGAGTTTAACTCAAAACCTCCTGCATTTTAGTCGAGTTCTTCACCGTCAAGTCAGCTCTCACCGTTTGACTATAAGAATTTATATAACCTTTGAAATTTCAACTTTCAACATGATTGACAATCTTAATCCATAGGATCTTAATTTTTAAATATTTAAAATTAAATAATAAAAGATTTTTTACTAAATTTTATGCAACTCCTACTCATATAATCTCTATTTACATTAAATACCAATTATATCAAATTCAAAGTGTGATCTTGATATTATTAAGTCTCGACAGAAAAGTTATCTATTGGCCAGTACATATCATTGATACTCATTTATCAGATTTTATTCTTATAGTAATTTGATTCATATAATATTAGCCGTTTTTAAAATAATAATAGTAGTAATATGCCAAACCTTTGTCAAGCGTTACCTATTTAATTACTGGGCCCATTAAAAGAAGTGACGTGGTCTTGCTAGAGTAGTTGATTAATTTAACTGAATTTTAAATTAAATTAATTTTATAAATACAAGATGCATGAAGATTAGAAAAAAAAATCCTTTCTCCAAATGAGTGAAAAAATCTCTAAGAGTATCAACATTCAACTAATTGGTTAGATTACAACTTTCTAAAGAGGAATGCAAGTCAAATTATTTTTAACTTTCGTATACATAGTGTATAAATTCCTTTATTTCTCTTTTAAGTTGCAGATCTGCTGTTACACTTCTTCAATAAACACTTGCAATGCCTACAACATTACTATAAATATAAGTCAGCATCACAAAGATAAAATCACTTAAATGAGTTATGTCTAAAAAAGTTATCAAACATTTAAGTATAAAATATATTAATAATTTGGATAATTCGGGTGAGTTCAAGTTATGAAAAACTTGACCTTGGGCCAGTCCAATTTAAAAATGGGTAGGGTTTTCGGGTTCGAGAAAACCCAAAAGCTCATATTCGAACCACATTATGCCTGCAATTGAACTCGGGCCCTGCAAATATAACTCATATCGGGCTTAGGTTTGACTGACATGGGTTAATCCGAGCCCTACCTCAAACTTGGGCTCTTTAATTGCAGTCTGGGGCCAGCATCAGGCAGGCCCAAAATTCAGCCCAGCCTGCCCAAGGTGCAGCCGTAGCAGACAATCAGACATAACACCTTTGTATTTTCTTTTTCAATGTGTATGATCAGAGTGGTATCTTGTCACTGTAAAGAAATAAATGAACAAATACACTGTATCGATTTTGTTGAAGATGAGTAGCTAATACGTGGATGTAAAATGTCACAAACCGAAATAGACAAAATTTATTGAAGGACGATCATTTCACAAGTTAATTTCCAGTACGGATGACTAGACAGTTCTTAAATAAAATGTGGATTCTTTGTTCCCTATCCAATAAAAGGGCTCTCTTGTATTTAAGGTTATTGAATTTTGTCTCGTTAGAATTGAGAAAACCCAGACTCAATTCCTCCGTGGATGAATTTTGGGAGATTTTTCTACAAGATCTGACTTACGGAAAAAAAAAAAAATAACCATTGAGAATTTAACTAGACAAAAATCGAGAGAACCAAATATATTCTGATAAAAATATATTAATTCTAACTCATCGGTCGGAATTCACACTCTCATAAAACCACCCTATCACACCTTGAACCTCGAGACCAAGATAATCTAGAGTATCCAACAAATCCTCAAGACATCTACGAACTCCCTACTCATACACATCGGGTAAACAATAACAGTATATTGGATGGCAAAAAACAATCAGAAGTCATTTATCAACATAACCAATCTCCATCCACTTTGCTGTTAAAATTGTCTTTTCCATTTTTCAGTTGGATCCAATACATTCATTAGCAAAGAGATTTACTCATCAGAGACGTGTGAAACCCCTCTAACATAGAAATAATTAGTCAATTTTTAAATAACATTGCGGATGCTAGCATCAACATGTTAATTTCAAATTTCAATTCAAAAATGGGTTAGATTCACATCGTATGTTACTGACAAATATTTACCATCGTAACAAAAGGAAATAGAATGGAGTCTCTTTACAAAGAAATCTGCTGAGAAAGAGCAATACAAAACTATGTAAGCCAAATCAATCCAACTCAATAGGTCCAAAGTGGAATCATCAGGTCTATAGCCTAAACCTCACAATATCTAGAATTACAAGAATACAGTCTCTTCTCTCAGAATCTTAACAACTGATTGGCAAGCTGACCATGGACAAGGGGGGGCAAATAACTTCAAGGTCGGATTGTTGGAAAATTCTAACCCTTGAAAGGAATACACAGTTGGTCCTGGAAGAGAGAATGGACAATACTCATCTCCCAATTTAGCAAGGTTATGGAGCATGGACAATTCACGGTATGGACGAACAGACCACCGCTTCAGACCAATGAAACAAGGGGGCTACACGAATTGGACTTGGGGAACCAGGAAATGGTACACTTGAAATTAAAGAACCTAAATCCTACTCAATGAATGCCATCAGTTTCAAAATCAACAGTAGAATAAACAAGGAGCTCCAGTGAGAAATAACTGACACATTCAAGCAGATACACCAACAACTTGCAAAGATTTTCATACAAGTTCATTTTGCAAGACAATCCTGCATCATCCCACTCAACAAGAATGAACGTTCAATGAGCTTGAACATTTAAGGTTTAGGAGAAAAAGAAAGTACATACCAGAAGGACTTGAATTTGATAAGGAATTAGGTAAAAGTGAACAAGCATATCATGTTTTCCATCATGAGTTTCATCCACAGTAAGCAGGGAACAAATTCAAAAAAAAAAAAAAATCATGTCGACCTTTCTAGTTCACTGGATATTCTGAAGTAGCATCCCTACATTCTCAGATGAAGCTGCAAGATACAATTTTGCATTGCCCACTTCTTTTAAGATTTTCTGTTTATAATCTCATCAAGTATGAGAACCACAGACACAAGGCTAACATTGAGAGCATATATACTGATGAAAGTTCCATTACCAAAGCTTTAATTTAAACCAAAGAAACCTCAGACTCAGAACAGGCAACATATCAAAGGCTTCTCTTACATACTACATAACATAGCCATTCAATACCAACCACTTCTTAGTTCTAAATGAAAACACAAAAGGACATATTTAATGAATCTAAGATAATATATCAGATGAAAGCGTCCAAAGATAATGATGATAGTACCATAGAAAAGCTTACCGTCCTCTCGGAACTGCTTCATCCAACTCTTTAGCTGATGAAGGGAACAACTCTATATAACGACTCCCAAGAGTCATTCTATCCTTTACCATTGCAGCTTTTGAAACTGCTGCACCCGCAAATTCCACAAATGCTTCCCCAGTTGACCTACCATCAGAATTGAGCACAATATGAATCGAGTCTTCTGACAGCTCGAAATCCTTAAAGAATTCAAGCACGTCATCCTTGCCAGCTGAATATGGCAATCCCCTCAACCGCAGCACCCCTGTATGTTCATCTGCATCCTTTCCATTATCATGTGACCTAGCCCTTCGAACATTCCGACGTGGAGAAACATCCCCCGAATCTGAAATATCAGTTGAAACAGCTTGATAATACTCTTGCTTCTTACTCCTAAAAACCTCAATATAACGTCTGCCCATGTTCTGCCGGTTCCTCTGAAGGGCTAGATCTACTTGAAGTGGGTAACCCAGAACGCAAAATGCTTCCCCACTAAACCGACCATTTTTGTGGACAAAGAGGACATCAACAACGTCGAGACCGCGGAGGAACTCTGCTACATCAGACTCTGAGCAATCAAAAGGAAGACCACGCAAACGAACAACTGGGAATGGTGGGGGTTGACCCATATATCCATAAGGAGATGAGTTGTACGTGAAACTTGAACCCACAGAACCATCATAATACGACAAACTGTGATCGATTAACCTCTGCCTTTTTGGACCCATTTCATGACTGCCACCACCAGCTACGTATTTTCTTCAGTCCCCAAAAGCCCAGGAAAAAAAAAGAGAGATGACAACCCACCCGTTAATACTACTTGCAAACTACCCGCCATATAAATGCAGAGTTGTTTTGGGGAGATAATAATTGTTTCGGGGAGATAATAATTGCAGAGATTGTTAGACTTGTGTACTTTCTTGACATTTCAACTTCAGATAGACAAAAAGCCAGCAAAGTGAGAGTACAAGATGCGTTTATACTTCAGATGACGGCAACTTAACTAGTAATCTATTTTTCTTGTTTTAATTGATTTAACCTGTTAAGCTATATCACGATGAACCAACAATTTCACAACCAAAAACAAAGATGAAAAAACATTATGAGAATGAGACTTAATCTAAGACATACATTTCACAGAAATCATAGAGAAAACCATCTACTGACAAACGGAGAGTACCCCTTTCTGAGGAGGATGTACTTTTGGATGAATTCAAAAGAATACTCTTTCCATTCAAATTCATATCACATGGGTAAAATGTACCCAGCCAGGCAAAAGGAATCAATGAAATTCAAATTCTGTCGTAGGATTTTTCAGTTAAGAATCTGAAATGTTTCAAATCCTTTTGAGTCTTTTATTTAGCTGGTTATGTTTCATCGAACCAAACAAATTGCAAAAAGACGAAATTAAGTGAAAACTGAAAGCAAAATCACTAAAAGAGGTTTACAGACCGAAATCTAACTTGCAATGCTGAACTGAACACAGTGGAAATTCATTTTCCAAAGAAGAGAAAATGAGGAAATAATAAAATTAATTTTTGAACTTTCTCTCTTAAAAGCTGACTTGCATCATTTCACTGATCCAAGTTAACTTTCAAAGAAGAGATATTAAAGAGACAAATATAAAGTCTCCAAGGAGGACAGGAATTCATGAAAACCAAGATATCAAAAGCAAGTAAAGACAAAGATTAGAGACAAAATTCAATCTTTCAAAGTAAAAGTAAAAAAAGAGAAAGAAAGAGACCAAAATAAAATCTTTAACTTGGAATAGAAATGGGGAACCCCCGGGAAGTAATAAGGAATAAAAAAATCACAGTTTTGGTAGAAAATGTAAATTCCAAAATCCAGATTTCACATAGATTTCAGGAAAAATTATATATTCCTACTAAAACAGATTAAGTAACACAAGGACTCACACGCCAACTGCTACGAAAGAAAATAATCCAAAAGGTAAAACTCAGAATGAAGTGTTTTTTAGCTGAAATTAAAGCTTTGAATGGAGAATTATTACATCCCCACAAAGAGGAGATTTTCAGGGATAGAACAAATTTCTTGAAACAAAGAGAACCCAGAAAGCAAAATGAAGAAAAGGGGCTTTGGAAAATCAAATAACAATTGCTACTTAAATTATACAGAGACAACTTTTTTCAACAAAGAGCAAGCAATTCTCATTCAGATAAATGAGAAAAGGAAATAAATGAATCAAAGGTGTTTGAAGAAAAGTGATTGAATTGAATGGAAGAAAGAACCAGAAAAAAAGGGGTTTTTTTAGCTGAAATAAAGCTTCAAATGCGGAATTTTTACATCCCCACAAAGAGGAGATTTTTGGGGACAGAACAAATTCCTTGAAACAAAGAGAGTCCAGAAAGAAGAAAGAAGAAAAAGGGACTTTCGTGATTGAAAATCAGATTAATAATTGCATATTAAATTATCCACAGAAAGATTTTTTCAACAAAGAACAAGCAATTCTCATTCAGATGGAAGGAAAAAGGAAAACACATGAATTGAATAAAAGAAGGAAAAAAAAGGGGTTTTTAGCTGAAATTATAACTTCAATGGCAATATTTACATCCCCCAAAAAAGGAGATTTTTTAGATTATAACAAATTCTTTGAAACAAAGAGAGCCCAGAAAGTAGAATGAAGAAAAGGGGCTTAGAAGATTGAAATCAAATTAACAATTGCAGCGTAAATCAAACAATGAAACGACAAACAAATCTCATTCAGATAAAAAGGAAAAAGGAAATAAATATATGAATAAATAAAAGGGAGTTGAGAAAGTGAATGAATTGAATGAAAGAAGGAACCCTCTTACCCTTTGGAGAACATTTTTCCCAAACAGACCCAGGTCCCCTTGTACGTTTTACCCCCCTTATTTTGCTATTTGCACCTCCTTTCTTCTCCTCTCACCCACAAAACCAGAGATGAAAATGAAGAGAATGCAGAAGAAAAAGTCGCGCCTTTACTTTCTAGTTTTTACTCGGTTGTGCTAACGTGCGGTGATGGATATACTGCGCCATCCTAGTAAAAAAAAAAAAAGAAGAAAAAAAGAAGGAAAATAAGTATCCTATTGTTTTTTAATGTAATTAAATTTCAATGAAAAAGACATTTGCACTTTTTGAAAATTAAATTAATTTTTTTAAAAAAAATTATCTTGCCTAAAAAATTATTTGGTAGGTAATCACTCTCTCTCTTGAGATGAGAAAGTTGTTTTTTTTTCTCTTCAAAGTCACATTTGTCGATTTCTTATAAATATGAATACGAATGAAAATATTAAAAAAAAATTATAGTAAAATAATTTATAAGGATGCATTCTCTAATATAAAAATATTTCCGTATTTGTTTGTTACTTACATAAGATCAATTGATATATAAATAAGTTTGAGGAAGACTATCAATTGAGTTGAGATGGGTAAGTACAAGGTTGAGTCTATTATTTAATAAATGAGTCATTGAATTGACTTTTTAAGATTATTTGAATTGGACTAATCCATTTCATAAATGTGTATGATTTTAAGTTGGATCAATCTATTCAAATTTAGTTGATTATTTAAGTTGAGTTAACACATTTAATAAATTATTATCGACTCATTAAATAACTATTTTACAATAGTCAAATAGGAATATGTTTTTAAGAAATGGTTCAATTGGGTCAACCAATTTAAGTTCGATTATCGACTCAAAGTTAGATAAATTGATTTAATAAATGGGTGTGAGTTAATCTATTTAATAAACAAGTTGGATTTGGTCAATTAATTTAACTTTTTAAAAAATTAGACCAAATTTAAAAAAAAAATTGAATATACACATAAACAAGGTGTTTAAATTTTATTTGATTAAATTCTTAAAAAAAATATAGATGGGTCATTTTTACAAGTTTGAGACTAACTTGAATCATAATAGAGAATTAATATATATTTGACCAACAAATTTATCTCAATCTCATTTTTAACCCATTTAATAAGTGGGCAGGTTAGAGCTTTTCAAAAAACAGCCCATTAACCATGTTAAGCTTTTGCACCTATTTACCGAATGATATATATATTGAATTTTTAGAAGGAATAATGCATATAAAATGACTTCTTGATAGTTAATACCAGGGTCGAAATATCGGCCGATACATATCGTATCGGCTGATATGTATCGGTTTTTTATGGCCGAACGATATCGTATCGGCCAGTAAAAAAAGTTATCGGCATCGGTCACCATATAGGCCGATATGCATAAAAATCGGTATTTAAAATTTATTTAATTTTTTTTTAAAAAAAAAAACAAAAACCAATACGATTTTTTCACGTTTTTCACAGTTTGTTACTATTTTTCACGGTTTTGAATATCAGAGGAGAGAGAAATGCAATAAGATGAAAAAACAGATGAGAGAGAAAATTATTAGTTGATATTTACATATTGGCCTAACTATCGGTCGAAGCGTTTTTTTAACCCTGGTTGATACAACCTTTGAAAGGTATTTCCAATCCATGAAATTTGTTGTATGTCTGTATCTAGAGACACATATGACAAAGAATAAGAGATCACACAAATAGGTTAAAAAAAAGTCATATTAATTAGAAGAAAATAGAAGTTTATGGAAACTCACACATCTAATGACACGTGGCAACTTTCTTTACTTGTTGACAATTGTCATTAGTGTATTGATTCAAGGAAGCTACAGTTGATGCTTACTTGTCATTAGCTGGGATAAACTCTTTAAGCAATAGTTCTGTTCTAGAGAAATGTTGAAATTGTAACTTCAATCAACTCAACTAATTATTTTAGATGTTACTGCATGTACTCAAATAACTCGTGAGAATATTTACTGATCGAGCCAATGTATCATTCTGATAAAAGTGGATGAGTTGCTTACATCATAAACTTCTATGCAATTTTCATGAAATCTACTGATGGGGTTAAATTTTAGAGGTCAGGTAAAATCACTCATTTAAAAAGGGTTTTCAAAAGTTATTTTTTATCTCTTTCCTTTAGTTATCAAACACACCATTACCCTATCTAACGCAGCTTTAGAGTGGATTCTCTGAAAATCCTTCTTCTATTCGTATCAAAATGCAAAATTATGATTCACCATATGACTCAAGGAGGTTACCACTTAGCTTGTCATTTGCAAATTATTTTTTAAGGTGAGGTTATGATGAAGGTTTAAATAAATAGAAAGGATTAAGGAATAGCATAACAGATAAATATATATTTTATCGACTAATAGTAGTTAATATGCAATTGGTTTAGAGTTTTAGCGGAAAATATGTACTTTCAGTGAAGATTATATACATATAAAAAAAAAAGTGAGTATCATATTTTATTGGAGAACTGATTTACACATCAATACTTTTTCTGAAGGGAAATCAGATAATGTCATCATGGTTTAATTTTTTTTCTCATTTTACCTCTAATTTTATTTATAGAGGAAAGGGTAAATTTAAAAAAAAAATTAAAATCACAGCATCTCATTTCTTTTGTTAGAAAAAGTATTAGTGCCCAAATCAATTTCTAACGACAAAAAGAAAAGATAATTTTAGTCGATATAATTTTCACCAAAAGTATACATTCTCTGATATTGAAAGATATTGAGCAATAAAAAATGAAAATTAATTGTAGGCATCCAAAAGGATATACATCAATATTTACTTTCATTCTTTGAATTTCAAAAGAAACCTTTCAATAGGCTCTCTAACTTGATAAAGCTCAAAAAAATGTTGAATGATATAATAAGCCATTGTATATGAAACTAGTCTTCGAGTCATATAATTGATGCTAGAGTGCTTGAATTATCTATAATCGTTAAAAAAAAAAATAGAATTTGAAAAATAAATTTAGATAAATGATTTTTTTAAAAATCTATCAAAGTTTACATTTTTCCTGACGATCAGAATTGCAAGCTGACAGAGTTGTATTTTTTATACTATTATCTTAACCAAATTCTTGTTTCTAAACTTCATTTGGTCACACAAAAATTGGGCCCCACATTTGTGTGGAGTCTAACGCCTCATGAATCTAAGATTTGCGAGGCTCAGGATCCTATATTTCTTCTCGTCACTCTTTTCTCTACTGTTCATAGGCATCTTTCTCTCTTCATCTCCTCTTCTTCCTATAAATCTCTCTCTCTCTCTCTCTCTCTCTCTCTCTCTCACCCACATACAGTTTTAGCAGGCTTTCTTCCCGAGAAGTGAGCTTCTTTTTTGTTCAGTTTCTGTCATGCATTTGCATTTCTAGACAAAAAAGGGAGTTGGGTTTGTCATCTGCAGCATTTCAGAGCTATTTCTGATGTTATTTTCCAGATGGTTAATGGGTATGGAGAATTTTGTATTTCAGAAAATTTAGAAAAATAGTACTTTACCACCCACAGAGCTTTTAAAAAGCTGGGATTCTTATCTCTAACTCTCCTCTTGCTGAATTCAGCATAGATTTCAGCACAAACAGCTAAAGAACATTCATTTGCAATTTCAAGTACTCCTTTAGAAGCTCTTCAATCTCTGAAATGGCTCCAGCATACAGAAAAAGGAGAAGGACCCAATACAGAAGGCGTTTCACTCGACCAAAGAAGGCTGAAGAATCAGCAGAAAGCATCCCCTCCACGCCATGGGAAGGTGGCGAAGACGAGTACCCCGTCAGCACTGCTAGCAACGGCTTCTCCACACCTAAAGCTCAAAGGCACCGAATACCAGAGCCGCTTTCGTGTCCTCCGGCACCGAAAAAAAGAGAATAACACTTCACTGCTCTTCAGATAAACCCCCCATTTCCTTCTTCAATCCTCCAGAATTAGAGACTTTCTTCTTCTTCGCCTTTCACAACATCTCAGTATAGTTTTTGCAGAATATCACTGATCAGTTGATAGTTCTCATCTTCAATGCCCTGTTTTGTCAGTAGGGTTTTAACTTTAAATATCGGAATTGTCCCTTAGTAAGGATTAAATTCAAGCTGAGCCCAGATAGGAATCGAATGGAAAGTGACAGAAATTTGATAAAAATGACCGATCGATTCTTCACTGAAATATCGATCGTTCCGATTCGTGTTGGT
Organism: Chimonanthus praecox; assembly: GCA_022113865.1. Lineage (NCBI taxonomy): Eukaryota > Viridiplantae > Streptophyta > Magnoliopsida > Laurales > Calycanthaceae > Chimonanthus > Chimonanthus praecox. The sequence goes on along the minus strand of CM039089.1, from coordinate 68,127,732 downwards.
CGAGTCAACTCGGACATGGCGGAATTTAAGAACCTTGTTTGTGAGGTACTAATCAGCTAGTGTTTGGCTTGATTGCTTCTTTAATTAACTTCTTACGTTTGGATTTTGGACATGGAATATATTATCGATGTTTGAGGTTTGAAGAGTGTGACTGTCTTTCCCCGTCAGTGTTGGAGTCTTGGTTTTTCTCAAGCTTGATTTAGATTGTATTGTGGGGAAATTGATTTTTTTTACATTTGAGGATTGAATGTAATGCTTTAGATTTGTGAGAGTGACTGATCATAGAATGTTGAAGATTAGAAGCACAGAGGCGTTACTTCTTCTTCTTCTTCTTCGAAATGATGTTTGGTCTACTGCTTTTTCCTTTCTCTTGATAGATTGATAGTGATTTGTGATTGGTTTGACATGGATTACATTACATGATAATTTATTACTTTTTTCAGGCTACTTTTTTCCTCTCGGAGAGTGATTGTGGGAGTAGGTTTTAAATTAGGTTTAGTTTCTTCAGCATTAGATTTATTTAACAAAGCAAACAATATAATATTACATTTTGTTCGAGTATGTAATCTGCAAGAACGCAAAAGATATTGTGCTCCTTACTTATGGTTGAAGCTTTAAATGTCCCCTAGTTTAAGTGTTTGTGTCCCGCATCAAGAAGTAAGAGATTTTGGATTCGAACCCTCGTGACCTAATTTTGATATGTCTTAAGGGGTTTTACATTGAGTATCCTGCGGTTTTCCCACACGTAAATTTTAAAAAAAAAAAAAAACTTTAAATGTTTGGACAAAATCAATATTTAATTTTTTTATATTTCAACCCAACATCAATTTCTCATACTCAAAATATTTAGCATTTTTAAATATAGGGAGCTACATAAACATGTCAATGGAAAAAGAATACTATCACTTTCAAAATATTAGATTGAATGACTATCAATGACAATAATGGAGACTTATTGATCCATCACATGATACGTATTTTAACATGTTTCAAATAATATTAATAAGTAGGGAAAGAGTCATCTTCTTGTACGTATTTCATACATACTTTTCTTATTTTCAATTTTTTTTTCCATCAAATGTGGGCTATGAAATAGATTAGATTGTTTTTCAATGAAAAAATACTATGTCAAATCTTTGATGTTTTTCCTTTTCCTCTCTGTTGTATGGACAACGGTTCGATCCATGAATTATCCTTTCTTTTGTGTGAATTGATGGCCTCAACCTTGAGTTTGACTTGGCCTGTTTTTAACTTTGTAACTTAAAAGGATGGGAGCTATAGTTTAAAATTTTGAAAAAACCAGTTGAATTAATTTGAATTGAATTAAATCAATAAAATTTTAAGTCAAGTAAATTAAAAGTTTTTTTTTTTTGAATTTACGTGTAAGAAACCGTAGGATACCCAACGTAAAATTCCCACGGGTGAATCCACTACTCTTAGAACACATCAAAGTTAAGTCATGGAGGCGCGAACCCACAACCTCCCACTTCCTGAAATGAGAGGCAACCAATTGAACTACACATGTATTTTTAATTTCCTTTTTCTCAATTTAATTGTTTCAATTTTATAGACCCACCTTTGACGGTAGGTCCCCAATGAAAGAGATGTATATTCTTAAAGCGCATGATTAATTTCATTAGTCCATGGATTACCCACTTTCTTTCCTTGTCTGGTTTGGTGATTCTTATTTACTTTCAGGTGAGATGATGATGTCGGTGTGTATCTGTAGTTTTCGTTGATGGCAAACAGAAATTGGAGAATCCAATGAAGGAGCTCGTGCGGGTATTGATTCGCCATTCTCTCTAACTCCTAATCAATGTCTCACAATTTTCTCTCTCTTACTCCTAATCAATTCGGGATTCTCTTGTGATGTAGAAAAGTTCATCATATTATCTCGATTCCTAATTTTTATGTATTAGAATTGAACTATTAAATAAGAGAAATGACTATGTGTTAGAAATTTCATCATAAGTTTTAAAATATATAATTTTAAAAGAGTCACATGTATGTGTTGTGTGCGGATTTGGAAATTTATACATGTTTTAAGGATTAGTCAGGTAGAACACTTAAAAATTCATGTGAGATGCTTAGATGTTTTCGTCTTAAAAAAAATTTTAGAATATATAATTTTTTTTCAATAAATGAGATATAAAAGGCCAAAGTATAGTCTCATCATCATTTCTCTTAAATAAATACTATATTTTTTTTATATTACATTGCACTAGTATGAATTACGTGGTTCACTCTAGTAATATTGATTAAAAAATTATAAAGAATATTTTTCTTTAATTTACAAATTTTTATATAGAATTTTCTATTTTTAAATATTGATATGAAATAATATTGGTTGTGTTATTAAAAATCATCAAGTTTAATCATAAAATTCCATTTTCTATTTTTAGTTAATTTTTAACAAATTTTCTCTATTATTAGATAATAATATGATAAAGTTGAATCAAATCCTTCCAATGCTTCAGATTCCATCTTTGAATCTCTTGTCCTATTTTTTAACTATTTTATTAGATAAATTTTGCTTTTTTTTTTTATCAATATAAAAATAAATCGCATTCATTCAATAAGCGAACAACAAAATTTATTTCATGAACATATAAACTATCTCTTTATATATACATAGAGATTAAATTGAATGAAAAGAAGTTAGGTTATATTTGAACATATATACATCTATGGTCACCATGTGTAACTTTTATATCGTGAAAACTTTATTCTTTGACTCACATGGATGTAGCTCAACTGTTGCCTCTCACCTCAAGAGAGATGTTGCAAGTTCGAACCCCCATACTCTAACCTTCATGTGCCCTAAGAGTAGTGAAAAACTTTATTCTTTTTTCTTTTCAAATTCACCCATTATTATGAAGTGAAGTTTTATCCAACTTCATTTCATCCAAATTATACGTAGTGGTGATCTAACTTCATAAAACTTGCATAGTTAAATAAAATTGAATATTTAGTATCTTAAAAGTATAAGTTTAACTATTTATTCAAACTAGTTTTTATAAAGTTTTTCAACCATCACATTTCCATCCAGTGTGATGATGAGATGAGCTCAAATAGAATGGGAGGCTTTCCTTGTTTTAACACTTGTGAAGATTTATTAGGCAGTTGGTGGATACCTTTTTCCTCAAGTGGAGTTTGGCCTTTTGCTTTGTTAGTCTTAGGCAAGAAATCAATCAATTCTCAATCTCTCTCTCTCTCTCTCTCTTTCCATTCCAATACACAAGGCTTTTCTAGAATCCGAGGTTGCAACTTTCTCAAAGCCACCACCTTTCTCTTTTCACTCATTCCCAAATTCTTATCCCATGCATCCATTCTCCACCTCACACCACCATGCAAATGCCCGTCTATTTTGCTCCAACACCCATCAAGAAATTTAGGGTTTCTCTCTCTCCTTGGTCCATGATGGGTTGATGACCCTTGGTTAGATTGCAAGCTTAGAATAGATTTACATTTTAGTAAAGTAAAATAGATATATAAGGATATAAATAAATTTACTTTTCGATAGAGTAAAATAAAAATATAAGAAAAACAATTAAATGCAGGAGACTTGGCCATTAAAAAAAAAAAAAAAAGAGTTTATCATTCAACATCATGATTTGAACTTTTAAAATATTAATAGACAGATGTATAATATGGGATGATTTATGGTGGGGTTAAGCTTGAATTTTTAACTCGAATTGAAAATTACATTGAATTATAGTTAAGAGCTTTAGTTAAATCTTATCTGATCCAACTCAATTTAATTAAGAGGACAGTTGTAGCTCGAGTCGGATTAGACATGATAAGTTTAGTCTAGTTCTATTAATAAGATAGAATATAAGGGCAAAACTAAAAACATTACTTCAAATAAATGAAATTAGTAATTTCGATGATGGTGATAACAATAATAATAATAATTGAATAGTAAAAATGGCATGGGCCCGGCTTATTTTCCCATACATGTGTGCTGCCAAAGAAAAGCCTAGACAAGCTTGACTGGCCTTTAAATAAGAGTGGCCCATTGACAGCCACATCAAAAGGTTACCACCTATCTTTTTTTTTCCTTACCTGCTCTGTCGTTGATTTATCACCAAACATTAGAAGCCCCTCATGGCCCCTGAGAGATGCTTTTGTACTATGAAATTTCATTGATTTTTATGTTGATCGGCCACCTTATATAATTTAGTGTTGTCTATGCCTTGGGTAATGGGTATCTAAATTTATGAGGGCCCCATAAAAACCCTATAAGGTCGGGTCTTCGGACTAGGATTTGACTAGCGTAGTGGTGCTCTCCCCTCTTTTTCTGTCTAAATATTCTCAAATAAATACTCTCATAAATAGGGGGAGAGGGAGGGGCGTTACCGTCTATACCTTGGGTAATGGGTATCCAAATTTATGAGGATCATGGGCCCCATAAACTGGATGAAAAAACAATTTCTCATGAGAGAGACATTATTTATTTATTTATTTATTTTACTCAATTTTAGAGAGGGGGAGATTGTTGACTGAGATTTTTTTTTAAGAGATGTTCTACTTACTTTCAATTATGATTTTTTATATAGATGTTATAATTTTTATATGCCTTTCAAAAAAATGATTTTTTTTTTTATATTTTTAGATTTAATTATATGAATAGTTTAAAATTGTTGTTTTAAATCTCATGGATAATATCGACATATGGGGTAGATATTTTGAATACTGAGTCATCTATTATTTTCATATTATCTAATGAAGATAATTCAACTCTTAATAACTATTACAGGAAAGAAAAAGTATGGTGCTTTGGTTTGAATTGATGCTATACCTGCAAAACTTAGTTCAAATGTACACGTAGCATAATTATGTGGGCCATCAACTACATCCTTCTACATTTGCTTATATGATGATACAAGGTGTCCATCTCTTAGAGCACTCGATTAATCTTCGGTGTATATGTAAGTCTCTATACTTCACATATCAAATAACTCTATGAAAGTGATCTTTTGAGATGAAGTGGGATTCGAGCCTTTTTGGGGCCTTTAAGAAACTTTTATTTAGAAATAGATTGTAACATGTAGGAAGGCCCAGAGCCTTTTTTTCATTCATTGAAGATGGATCAAAGCTTGTTCAACTAAGCCCATGGAAATTAAAGTCAAGCCTGTCTACAGCGGCTCAATTGTGTTGAAATAAGGCCTATTCTTGGGCCTTTAAGAAACTATAAGGGGAGAACCATTAACTAGCACAACGAAGTATTGGTCCCCGTGTTTCAAATTTCATCAGAAACTATTGGACATCCAACTCTCTGAAATGGAAATATAGATTTTTCAGGTTTTTGTTCTCCGAAGTTACCATAGCTGAAATTCATTTAAAAATTAAAAAAATTGAACCCAAAATGGGCTGAATAGTATTGACATTCTCCAATTTTTGAACTCCAGTCGCGCCTGGTTCTAGCCCTGGCCTTAAAATTGAGCCCAAACATACTAGATAGGGCTGCCAGGCCATTTGTAAACCCATATTGGTCCCCAAGTCCATCCACTTTATCCTTGAGTTTAGCTAAAATGAATTCCACATTCTGGGTTTCGTGCTTGAGTTTTCAGACCTATTGGTCTGCTCAAGCCTGGACTATATCCAACTTGAGGCCCAAATCAGTAAGTGTAAAAAAAAGTAGCAGGTCCAAAACTATGGTTTGTAGGATGGGCTGATCTAAGGCCCGACAACAGCAAACCGCTTGACCCAACTTGTGGGTCACCAATTTGATAGTTTCGGTGATTTAAGTAATGTGTCTTTTGATCTGTGAAAACCCTGTGAGGAAAAAAAAGAAAGAAAGATAGAGACTAGGGGAAAGAACTTAGATGAGTTTAGGTTAGAATGTTAGGTGGAATGTCTTACTAAAATTCAATACTACCTCTGTGGGTTAGTTTGGATGGTTACCTCCCGCCTCAGGAAGTAGGAGGTGCTAGGTTCAAACCTCACACACTAACTTTGGTGACATTGTGTCTTAGGTTTTCCACATGTATAAAAAAAGAAAAAGTTGAATACTCTAGCTTTCCAATAATGGGAGTTGGTGAAGACTGGGCCTGGCCCAACATGGAGTTCCATTGAACGGCAAAAATGAAACTTTGGCTCGAAATTTTCAAAGTCCAAATAGTTCAGCCCATAACTAATTGGTCTTGGAAAAATAGGGTTCACTTTGAGGCCCAATTTCAAATTCTAATGAGATGTTTTTGTTTTTAAGGTGGGAATTACATCTTATAGAAGAGGTTTAACAATATAATAATAACACAACATATTAATAATAACGTGTGTAATTATTATATATGAATATATTACTGCTTAAATGGGCTAAAAAGTCCAACGGGCTTTACTTAAAAGCTGAAGCCCGCTGCTTATCTAAATACGATAAAAAGGGAGCTTGAGCCTTACTGCTAATCAAATACTCATGTTCTCCACGTTATAAATAACCTATGAATTCTTATTATTATAAATTCTTAGATGAGGTTGATGTATTTAGAATTACAAGTTCAATTTAAATGGGTTTTTGATCTTAAACACGCTTCCATATATTATGTCTAGCAGTTCTGATATAGGGTCCACTAAATATAGTGGTGATGGGTGTATCCACCAAAAATAATATTAATTAAATCAACAAAGTCATGTTTTTAAAGGCCTTAAACATAAAGTTTAAAGATTAAAAATAATTTAAACTAATCAAATTTTAGAGAGCTTAAAAAATGGTTTCATTGATTCAATGAAGATGAATTTTAGTAGAGTACATATTCAAGAAAAGATATTTCTAATGTGCTCATCATCACTCCATTTGATGGGCTTTAGACCTAAATGTATGGCATAACAAGTTGTACCCGTGTGTGGGTGATCATCTCTTAATTATAATGACCTTCAATAAGATAGAAGCCTTAAACCAACAGCTTGGTTTTGAATTCTATAAATTGAACAAATGACTCATAATTGGGCTTGGATAAAATGTAGCTTAGCCCTGATTTGTATTGTCAGAAAGCCCTCACTTACAGAAAGCTCAAGCCCTGCAACAAAATATCAGCCAAAATATGATATATCAGACATGTTTGTCATGCCTAGACTATATAGTAGGTTAAATTTGGTAATTTTCAAGTTTTATTGAAACAATTGGCTCCTCTTAGTTGAATTCTAATTACAACCCGGACCAGTTTCATTAATAGAGATATAAATAGGTTGGACTCGATTTAAATTTGAATTCGACACGCTCAACACCTTTAGAGACAATTAAAATTTGAATTCAACACGCAACACCTTTAGAGACAATTACTTATCTGGTGTATGTGGGATTAGAAGGCTTGCATACACTTCAAGAAGTAACCAAATTAAATTATCTACTATCCAAATACAGGTGAGATCTCTGTACACTTTGGTAAAAAAAAAAATAATGTTAAATAAGAGACGGACCAGAGAATTTTCCTTGGAAGTCCAATGAGCTAGGAATTCATTAATGGGCTTCGATAGGCCTGGCCCGAACCGACCCGTCTCATTTCTACACCTAAAAGAGTAATGGAGAGCGAAAAGGGGAGGGGAACAGAGGAGAGAAAATGACGAAATCTGGGGCAGAGAAGAAGAGGGTTCGTCGAGCATCAGCTGTTCAAAACGGCACCAGAGATTCCAATGACACCACTCCCAAGCCCAAGGTCTCTCTCTCTCTCTCTCTCTCTCTCTCTCTCTCTCTCTTTTTCTTCTCCTTTCATTGATCCACTTTTTTTTTTCTATTATTTTTAATGTTTACACAACAATCGGTTTTGTTTTTCTGATTTTTACTCAAATAGGTTTCTTTCTTTTTGGGAAGTATTTTTTTTTTGGTATTCATTGATAGAAAAAAAAAAGTTTCTGAAACCAATGAAGGAAAACGGAATTCCTGTATGTAGATGTGATGCTGATTCTAGAATAATTCAAGTAAAAAAAACAGAAACTTAGATTCATTTACCAGATGATAACCAGTATCTTTTCCACCAGTTGTGAAGTAAAAAACTTTTAAAGATTTAAAATTTTGGACGATATGGTTTTTCGTTCCCTCATTTTGGCTTCGACCCAAATATAAAATTTCCGAAATGATATTAACCCAAGTGGACTGAAATTTCCAAAATTTTGGCTCGAATATCAGTCTACAACAGTAAGATACCAACTTTTTCATGTCAAGTGAGCCAAAACCAACAAATTTCGGCAGAAATTTGGGATTTTTTTTCAGTTTTTTCTTTCTTTCTTTATTTTATTTTAGTGTATGCTCCAGATCGGTGAATTGAGATTTTTTTGCCATGATATGTAGCTTGAAATCAAGATATGTGGCGAACTCATTAAAAAAGGCTCTTATTATGCTCAAAACAGATTAACTGAGATTTTTCACTAACAATATGTGATCTGAATCAAAGTTATAATCTTCCCAATTCTAGAACTGGCAAATTTTGCTATTTTGGAATATGGAGAATTCTGTAATGGACTTAGCAGTGTTTTGGTAGGCTTTGAACTGTTAGCTGGAACTTAAGAATTCAATAGTCTATACTCATGTGACTCAGTCTTTGGAATTCCAAAATAACACGTTCATACGGGAATTTGTAAACCCTTGGATCTAAGATACTGTGGGATTTCATAATCCGTACTCCAGAATTCCAGTTTCACTGAAGAGTGAATTCTGCTGGGCATGATTTCCACAAAATTCAATTGCACTTTAGAATTCCTAGCCACCAAATGGGCCATATACAAGTATTGCATTAAATTCCTTGGAACAAATGCTAAGTCAATGCATTAGACTTGATGCTGCATTGCCATGCATGCTCGATTCATTTCAGGAGGAAAGAGGCCTGAAGAAGTTGTTGCCTTTTTCTTCTTTCCGTTTCTAGGGGTAAAATATTTCTTTTGTTTGTAATCATAAATATTCAGATAATTAGATGAAGTGTTAGCATTTATTAATTTGGATAATTAAACATTCTAGTTCTAGAAGCCCACATACTATTTCATTGCACAAGAAACTTGTATTGAGGATTTTTCGTCCTCTCATTCTTTCGTTACATACAGTTGATGTCTTTCCTTGCTAACTAGTTCCTTATTTGTTGATGAACTTCTGAATTCATTTTTTCTAAGTGAGGGTTTCACGGGCCCAAGGGCCAAGGCCCTAACTTTGTGCATAAAATAAAGATTGGATCTTGTAAGTATTTCTATTTTTTTTTAAAGGTAACTTTTCTAAGTATTTCTATTCCTTCATGGAATTGTGTTTGCAGAAGCAATCTACAGGCAAGGATGTCTTTCAGCTATTTGCTGAGAAGGTGAGAGATCATAAGGAACTGGAATCCAGATGGGCTGTTTGCAGGAGACACGTTTTGAGTATTTCAGAGGGAAGGGCTTTGTGAGCTTTTTGAGGAGCCATCCAGAGCTCACAGAAGTTCTTGGATCAGATAAAAGCTTGGATGTAGAAGATATTGGCAATATACTTCTGAGGAAGAACCTTATAGTACGATGTGATCGTGTTGTAAAAACTGTACGGCCTGGGAAGAAGAAGTTATCCACCTGGCCAGCACACTTGGAGATCTTTCCTGTGAGTATATTAGAAAATGGGGATGAACATGTGAACATCACTTTTTTTGTGTGTTGTGTGGTAACAGAGTTATTTCATTGATGAATGAAGGACTGTTATGAAATGGCAACAGAGTGCAAGAGCCATACATGGTTAAGTATGAAGCACATGTCAGTCACTTGCACCAAAGAATAAATAAACACCTAGCATCTCAACACCATCCATTTCTGATATTGATAAAATCTGCCAACCTTTTCTGAATTGGCCTTCTCAGTTGCCACCTTCCGTATGTGTTTGATGGTCACATCCATCAACCAACTTCTACTACTGTATTTTTCAAAACTAGCAAGAAGTACACACTTTGTGCAAGTGACATTTGTCAAAATATCGATGTTAGATCGTTCTTTCTCCACTTCACAAATTTTTTCTATTTTTTGATACATAAAAAAATTAGGTTCAAATCCTTGAGACTCATCAATCTAACCGTGAAATCCCTTTTGTCTATTTTTAGTCATTGTTGCATTTATTCCCCCTATTTTTAGATGACAATAATATTATGACAAGGTTGGATCAAATCCTTTCAATTCACCAAATCCAATTCTTAAAATCTGTTTTCCAATTTTTTTAGTATTTTTTACTCAAATTTCCTATTTTTAATACTGATATGATAATGACTGGTCAAATCTTCCAAATTTACTATTTCAAATCTTAAAATTCATTTTTTCTATTTTTTTGGATGATTTTTCCCTATTCTTTTGCTTGTCAATATGGAAGCAAATCACAACTATTTAATGAATGAATTTTGATGGTCACCTTAAACTGCCTCTTTTATATACAGATAAAGGGATTTAATGCAAACTCCCTGGTATCTGCCTACTTTGTTGGATTCATTTCAAAGTATTTTTTCAGTTCTCTTTCACTATTAGTTTGTGATGAAAGGTAGCGTAAACAACACTATAGCTTGTGTGGTCTCCTATGCACATTTGACTCCGTGATGCCTATCGGGTCTGAGAAAGAAGCTTAACAATTCTTTCATTATATACAGTGTGCAAGGAATACCGGCTGGTTCTGGTTTATTGCTTGTAGCTTCATCACCAGTAATCCTCCAAAACCCAAGTACTGGAGCTTCCTATTTCTCCTTAACCCTTTTAGATACAAAATCCATTCATCAAATGCCTTCCAATTTAAACTTAGCATCTTATACCTTTGGAATTCCATCGTCAGTTGAAGTCATAATGCTAGTCTCAGTTTAGCCAGTTTAAAGAGCTCCTTGAATGTCACCTTTTTGCTATGAAATATTCTTTTGTTGCTTTCTTTCCATAGTAACCAAAGAAACAGTGATCAACTTCCAATCATGTAATGCCTGCATCGTTGGGGGAAAGAGGTCTATCCAAACCAAAGAACAAGTAGGAACCTGCTGTCTGCATGCATCGCAAGGATAACAAAGCATTTGATCTTGAAAATACCAAGAGAAACAAAAAAAACCCCTTCTACCTTGACACCCTGCAAATATGAATTTCATCAATAAAAGAGTTAACAGATCTCATACTTTGACAGACGTCTTTTGGAGACTTGATTACAAACTTGTGAGCATCTAATTTTTGAAATGCCATCGTTGAGTTTTTCTTTCCCAAGAGAAACCAAGTGGTTTGGTATCTTTTCATGGACTATATACATTGTACAAGTTAAAATTGTTGATCTTATAATGGTAGTACTCCACTTACTGGAGCTAGGATCCATTTGATCTATTAGTTTAGATCCAGTGAGTAATGGTAGTACTCCACTTGCTGGAGCTAGGATTCGTTTGATCTTATAATATCACCTGTTTTTTGTGGATCTAGTTTCTTCTGTTATCTTGCACTGCTGCTCTCTGTCTTTGGATATGTACGACTTTCATTTATCTATATGAGTAGATGACTAATTAACATGCCAAAGTAGGGCCATGGTTCAGTTATTCGTACTAAAGATATGAATCATATGACTTGGAGCACCCATTATCTTATACCTCATGTGATTTGGGATTTTAGCTTTAAGGGAAAAGTTTATGAAATTAGCTTTTTAGCTCATTTTGTTGTAAATAATATTTTAGCTGCCTCCTCTGCTAAAGTTATTCTGCTTATTTAGGAATGCTACTCATTGATGAAAGGGGGCACTGGGGTGATTATCTCATAAATATCAGTATTCAATACATGGGGAAGGTACTTTGGTTGTATGAAATGCCAATATATAAGCTTCTTGTGGGAAATTGAAAAAGAGAGCTGTAGTGAGCAAACTTAACGCTCTTTAATCTTGTATACACTTATTTTAAAATTTTCATGGATTTCTGTACCATTTTATGGAGCTTTGGAATCTTGACATTGTTTTTCCATGTTGTGCTAGGATCAAGTTTTCTCAGAAAATGATGCATTCTTTGCATGGACATTTGTGAAACGACGGCCACTGTGGCAGACACTTCTCTCCTTCTTATGGCCCGTGGCAACTCTAGCAATTTGTTTGTTTCCTGTATTCCCCCATCGATGCAAGCTGGTAGTCCTCTATTCATGTGCTGGAATTCTACTACTAATATTGACCTTGCTTTTCTGTAAGTTCAACCTATTTCTTAAATGTACAAACCATGTCCCAAATCCTAAACTGCATCACTTTCCATCTCATCGTGAATGCAGACAAGAGATAAGTAACTCTGTAATAAGGAAAATTGGGCCGTTCCATTATTTTGTTATCTTTCCACTTCTTGAGTAGAACTGTCTTGTCCGTATGTCACGATTTAGAAGCTTTTAAATTCTTTTTACTTCATTTTGCAGTGAGATCTTTAATCTTTGGTGTCCTGTGGATTCTTCTTGGGAAGCGGGTTTGGTTCTTTCCTAATATACTGGCGGAAGAAGCAACATTGTCTGAGCTATTCCAGTTTTGGCCCAAGAAAGATGAAGGAGAGCGGCCTAAATGGACAGCAAGGCTTACATATGCAATTGTTGCTGTGTTGGTTATATTGCTACTGAGGCACCATGCACCTGATGAAGCTGCTAGGGCCAGGTATATAATATATTTTTTTAAACTTGGTAACACATTCTGTTAGCTGTAGCCTGGTAACCCTTCACTGCTTGGATATATTAACAAAGATTTCATGGTTATTAAATCAACTTCTAGACTAGTATATAATACATTTTTTTAAACTTGGTAACACATTCTGTTAGCTGTAGCCCGGTAACCCTTCACTGCTTGGATATATTATCTAACAAAGATTTCATGGTTATTAAATCAACTTCTAGACTAGTATTGATCACTTAAAAAAGAAGAAAGAGAGGAAGAGCTTCTTGACTTGTATTGGGAAATGACTTGCTGAAGAGCACCTGTGCGTGTATGATGGACTGCATCTACAAAGCACCGTCAACTCCTATTATACTTAGCCTATGTTACATGGACTCTAGGATGTGTGATTCACCCGTGTTGGATTCTGCACTCGTGACAGACACTCGCAACTGAGTTAAACACTAGCATTCATTCGTCATGAGTTCATAAACTCTTCTAGTGCTTTTGAACATTATTTTCCATGACTAAAATATTATCACACTTTTCTCCTCTCGAAACCTAATTAAATTTTTTATACTTTTGTAACTTGAGCATTTAGAATAAAGCTAGTACATTATTTTCTACTAGTGTTATTTTTGCACTTCATTTTCATTTAAATGAATTTAATTTTCAATTTATTTAAATAAGTTGGAGTCCCCAAGTCTTTTTTTTTTTTGGTTTGTGGAATCCAACACCTTGCACCTGAACCTGTGTAAGACTACAGCACTCAAACATGTACATGTGCGACTTGGCTTCTAGCCCGGAATTCTAAAATGTAAATATGCTATATTCATGGCACTCTGTTTTTTGGAGAGGCTTGCAGACCTCCATTGAACACTTACTCATTTTTTTAATACAAAATGTGTTTGGAAATGCCACACTTTTACATTCCCCGCTTTTGAAGATGCCCTGCGTGGTGAATTCAGGGTAGAAAACTTGACATTACCTAAGGAGTTGTCTTTCTCATATTTGACTAATAAAACATCACTAAATATATAGTGTGACCTATTTCATTCATTCAATATAATATCTTTCTGCAGGTATCAGAAGCGTGTTTCTAACATCATTGATGATGTTCTTGAGTGGTCCCCGAGATTGGCACTGTCAGGGATGATGGAAAAGCAGCACCCGGTGGTGAACGAGACACAGTCAAACCATTCTGCAGATGGGAGTAAAGCAGCTGAAGATGTTACTGTATCAGATCATATGAATGGAGATATCAATTCAGATGGGCATGTGGATGATGATATTCGAGATGATGGTTCTGATAATCATAAATAATGCATGTAGGAACAGAGTAATACTTACAACCTCTAATCCTTTTTTGTTATCTTTATTTTTATATAAATTTTCTGGGTGTAAAATTATGATCATGCTATCCTTCAAACTTTTGGAGCTCAAATTTGTCCCTTTAGGCCTTAATAAAACTGTTGATTTAGATTTGTACCTGCACTAAGCTGCTGAGTTATTTCATACTCTAGAGTATGCCCGGGCTCTGAACAGTGTATTAAAACACTGCACCTTTGGGATTCAACCCAAACCTTTGCCCGATGTGCTTCTGTGTTTGATCAGGTTTGACCATGGTTGAACCTCTTGAACCTTATTCTTCTCAACTTGATCCATGTGTCGGTTTTAAAAATTGACTAGGAATAATAGTACTACCCACACAAATCAAGTTATTCAAGTTGAAAGTCTTTGGAATCTCACACATTTCAAATACCTTGTGTAGTAACTTGATCTTCTCTCGTAGGACCAGAATTTTGTGGAATTCTAAGGTATAGATTCTATTTAGTTGAGAGATTCCATACAAGTTTCTTGGGATTCTAGACATACCTAGTGTATAAAGTGTAAAATGAGATTAAAGTAAATTCGAGACAATATCGAAACTTCAAATATCAAATTTAAAAGAAATATCAAATTTAAAAGATCCAGGCTAAAAAAAAGCATCTTCAAGGTATTGGTAGGGGTCGAAATCTGAGCCGATATGGTGTGTATCGGTCGAAATATCTCGGGATTTCCACGATCGAGTGCGTATCGGCCAGAGAGAAAAAAATTCAGCTGATTGTTACTTTTTGTTTTAAAAAAAAAAAAAATGGACATGGGCCTGGTATATATCTTGGCCGATATTTATGTTTTTATTTTTTTAAAAAACAGTCTTTTTTATTTTTTAAATGAATTTTTTCAAAAAAAAATCATCGAGATTTTCAGAAAAAGAAAAAAAGGAGGAGAAAAAAATTTCGGCCGAAAATTCGACTCAATCGAATTTTCGACCCCTGGGTATTGGAGATGGTTTGATGGTGCATAGCTTCAAATAAGATGCTTGATGTTAAATTCTATTAAATTCTATTGAGTTGAGTCAATTTAGATAGACTCGTTTGAATGATTTTGAATTTTTAAAGAATGGCATCAATGTAATTTTGAGAAAGCAGAAGGAGAAAGATTTTGAAGAATTTTTAAGAATGTGTCATCTTCACAAACTTGAGAATGCATATATTTATAAGTAGATTGAGATGAAAAATTAAAAACTAATTTAAAATAAATATAAAATTTTAATCAAAATAATTTTCGTGTCAGACTCATGCTATGCGACTTCCAAAAGGCATGTGAATATGTGATCAATTAACCATATCTTGAGGGGAAAGTAATTTACTTGCATTGCACTCGTCTTTGCATTGACAGTCAAACTATTGATTGATCCCAGAAAATTGTTTTCGTTTTCTCGGAATTTATTGGGAATTGGAATTGCTTGTCATTAAAGATAACATTTTTTTCCCCCACAATTGAAGCCTAAAATGGTTTTAGATTTGTGATACATCTCATGTTTGTTAATTGTGATGATAAATCCTAAATGAAATGTTGCTGTAGCCTGTAAAGGTGCATTTGTAAAATTTAAATCATTTATTAAAATATCTTTTAAAATTTAATAAAAAATGTCAAATCAGTTCAAAAAGGGGTACAGTATTTTGTCATATTAGATATTTTAAGGCGCGACTTACAGACACTCAAATTTTCTGTATCTACATACTCGATTTTAGATTTTCGAGTGAATTTACTATTATACCCGCATTTTTACTCATCCGAACGAACTGTTAGTTCATTCGGCATTCGTTCGGATGACTGTAAATTTAGTTCATTCGAATGAATGAGCAGAATATTCGTTTGAATGAACTATAATGATTTATTACAATTGTTCGGACGGTTTGTCGATGCTACAGTAATGTCTATTGCGACTGGAAATTACCATTATACCTTATCCGTGGAGTGATTTAACATGCTTTTTAAAAAAAGAATGAAATTAACCATATATCATTGTCATCCATATTATTTATTGTATTTATGTCTATTTGAAATTAATTATTTTATCAAGAAAATTATCTTTAATAAATAAAGAAAAATTATCAGTTGTAAATCGACTCATAATAAATTAATGTGAATTTTCGATCAAGATCTTTAAGTTGAATTATTGACTGGACTTAACACTTTTTCTTTATCCAAAACTTTATAAAAAATTTACTATCAATTTTTGTAAATTAGTTCACATTGTCAATTATGTCGGCAATTCGTAGACTTGCCTCTATGATTAAGTCATTTTAAAATCCAAGTAGGGCCAACAGTCTGAATGTTGACAGCGACATCCTATCCTTGGCCAATTCTGCAGTCCTAAATAGCATCCGTTGGATGGGAGTAATAATTTATATTGCTTAATGAACGGTAAAGATCTTCAGATGAGGTCCAATCACCAATCCATTTCCCACTTTTGGCCTTAAATCATCCAGACAACTCCGACAATCTACTCCGTAATCAGGGGTCTAAAATTTCGGTGGAGCTAAAATCACGATATCTCATCCGATATTTCTCTCTCTCTCTTGGGCCAAATTTCAGCCGAGATCGAGATGTATCGACCAGATCGCCTGTACGCCAATTCAAGAGATTTGAATCCCTGTCCATGACCTTAAAATGGGCCCGATCCGTATGTTGGGCCCAGTAACCAACATGGATCCTAAAAAGTTTTAATGCGAGGGCTGGGTAAATGGGTTAAAGCTTTGAACATGGGGGTGGGGTGGATTTAAACCATCAAAACAAAACAATATGATTGGCATAAAATTTATGCCATGAGTAATATTCTTATTCTTAGGGGGTTAAAGCTGAGGTTGATTTGCACCAAAATCAAAATGTGATACAATCAGCATCAATTGAAAATTACAGTGAAGTTGAGCATCTTTACAACTCACTAGTCTCAACATTACGATTGTTTAAAAAAAAAGAAAAAAAAAAAAGAAAAAAGGTGGGGCACATCAATCTCAATATATTTTTGGGTCCATTAAATAAGTTTTGATTCCAATAGGGGCAATTAAATGAACTTTGATTCTAAATGTGTGAGAATTAGCTTACAGATCAAGCAAATGCTTCTCAATTTGATAGGTTTGGACAAAAGATATTAAATTACATTACTTGCTACAAAAGATTCATTTTCAAAATTTAAAAAGATTTTATGAATATGAGTTTCACATAGATAAAATTATAATAAAAACCTTTATTTCTCTGCGAAATATTTTTCGAAATCAATTTGTTTACTTCTTATAATGATACTTTACTAAAGCAATAAACTATGATTATAAAAAACCACTGTTCATAATTTTAAAAACCTTTTTGGTAGAAAGAAGTCAATGGAATCAATAGCTGTTTTTTTTTTTTTTTTTTAAAATTATTTATAATTGAGTGGAGCCTATGAGACCCATAAAAGTAAGGTTCAATACATGAGAATGGGTGAGTTGATGCCATAGTTTTTAAGAGTATAAAAATCTAACAGTTAAAATAAAATCAATTTTAAATAGATTTTAATTCAATAATAAGTAGAAATACAACTGATAAAAATAAATAGGTTTGAGAATGAAAGATTGCAATTTCATACCTTAATAGATCTCAAATTTAAATGAAGACTTCTTGTACCTAAAAATTATTCCAAATATCAATTGCTTTAGTCAGCAATTAGTGTTGGTGGCAATTTGGTAAATTGTTACCTAGGATGAGCCCATATTGTTAATGCAATTTGGCAGGTTTATTCTTAAATTTAAAAGAGAAAAACATTTTTAATAGTTTGAAATTATTACAAAATGAACCTCATATGAGACTCGTTTATTCGGCCAGCTTGGCTGGTACATTTAGTCAATTTAAAACCAACACATATTGTATGAATCAGGGTATAATTTTGGTATCGGCTGATATCTCGGTTAAGAAATTTTTCTTTCTTAATTTTTTCTTTTAAAAAATTATTTTTATTGGTTAATATCGACAATATATATAGACAATCTCGATCGATAGATATCGTATCGGCCGAGATTATTATCCTATGAATACTTTTCTAACTATTAAATTTTATAAATATTTAATCAACCATTTTTTTAAATTATAAAATCTGAGTCATAAATATTTATAAAGACTGAAATTAGTCGAGTGGGACCTCTTAACATAGTAGTAGTAGGGGGCTGACCAAGTCTCACCTGCACGAAACTTCTACGTAGAAGCTTTTTAACATGAAAATGATAGGTTTTAATGTATTTTCCAGTGGGCTTTTGTAGGCCCATTAAAACCGAAACAGAAGCTTCCTTCCTCTAATTGGGCCCCACAGATGACGAATTTGGTGGACTCTGTGCATTGCACACTTGCAACATGGACCGTTAACCAATTTTGCTCTCAACCGTCCACCTGAGACACTCACCAACTAACGGTGATGATCTTCCCTTTAGAGAAACCCTATATGAAACTGACCATCTAATCGACGCCCTATCAGATGGACGATCCCGATCATCTGATCTTTTCATCTTTCTTGTGGGCTCCACCAGCGATGAATTTCCTGGCGCTTTTCTGTTTATATATTGCTCTTTCTCGGCCGCTCCTTACCTCTAACATTGTTCTCTTTCTTTTATTCTTTCTTTGGTCTCTGTTTTCTTGCATTCTTCTTTCCAAAATTTTCTACTCTTTTTCTTGTTTTCACATTTCATAGAACCAAATACCCATTTGAAAAAGAAATCTGATTTTTTGGGCAGTCAAAAAAAGAAAGAAAAATATATTTTTGGCAAACTTGCTGAAAAATACCTGGGCACTTGGCTCAGAATCTGACATTTATTTATTCGGATTTTGGGCACTGCTTCTCTATTTCCAGCTCAAAGGCATTATCAGATCCTAAGATCTCAACACAGCTAGGTGGGTTTTTTTATTATATATTTTGGTTTGGTTCCTCTTTTTCCATTGCCCTGCATTTTAAATTTTTTTTCCTCTACCCTTGTTGGTTTTGATGATGGATTTTATTTCTCTGACTGATTTGAGAGATGGGTTTATTCCGTAGTTGAAGAAAGTTGCTTTCTTAATAAAAAGAAGGTAGATTTAGCTGCACTAAGATTTTTTTACCCTTCTTGTAACTCATATTGAATTTTTATTTTAATCAAGTTAAGTCATTATTTCTGGGTAATGGGTTTGATTATTCTTTTTCTTATCTTTATATACATTATAGCTTTCATTCCAGGATTTTTTTAGTAAATTTAAATCTGTTTTTATTTGTATTTTTGCAGGTTACAATCTTGATTTGGAGAAATCTAACATTTCTTGATGGTAGGATTTTATTGATTCTCTCCTGCTTACGTTAAATTCCATTTTGGATATGTAGATACTTGAGTGATCTTGGAAAAAATCAGCAATTTTTTTTTTCTCAATTTGTTATGGTAGATCAGTTTCAGCTTAGGTCATACATTTTTCAATTTGGATTTTTTTTCTTCCAAAAAGTAGATTGATTTGCATTTTGAGTGGTTGATTTTGATGGGTTCTGTTATCAGGGAGAGGCACAATCCTTTTCTGATGGATCGGAAGAGGTGTTCCCTCTTGAGTTCAATTCAGAATCCAATGCCCACCAGACAGCTACTGTCGTCTGTGAAAAAATAGTGAGTGAATACTAAATTCGATAGATAGACGACTCAATTGCCTTTTTCCTTGTTATTTCATTAAGGATTATATGTGATAAATGTGTTTCCATGTTCTTGTGATTTTGCTTAGTATGTTATTGGGGGAGGGTCAGATGATGGAGCAGACTTGTCTATTGGTGTCCACATTTTTGATAAGTCGACTGGCAAATGGTGAGTTTGTTATTCACATGAGATTGCTGCAATTAAATTTGATCTAGGAGTTGGAACTTTTGATTTATATATGGCATTGGCAGGGTGGTTCCAACAGTGCTAGGCACAAAACCTGCCCCATGTAATGGCCACTCAGCTGTGCTTGTAAACAAAGATCGGATTTTGGTTCTTAAGAGGGACCCTATGCCTGATGATTGTATCTGGTTTCTTGAGGTTTGAACTCCATATGCTGCTTTGCTTTTTCATTCTTTCTTTCATGTCTGTGATGCTGAAATCTTAGATACCCATAAATATAATGAGAATGATAGAAAATGTGCTATGAGACACAGCAACTTATACTGTATGGCCACATCCAAGTACAACAATTACTCTCAAGGCTAATACGATCTTGAACACCAACTTGGTTTCCTTGAGTGAACCCTTAGTGCCCCAATACACTACAAGGATCAAACCAAGATTCTCCGAGGACCCCATTCCCAAATTAACTACCCTTCTGTCCATAAAGTATCAATTGAGCTTTTTGGTAAGAATCCCGACTTCCTAAGCACCTAACTTCTGAAGAGCAAGCACCAAAACCTTGTAAAACATATTGACTGAATCCATTTTGTTCAGTAAACTTTGATAGATTGATGAGCCACCACCCAGTGAACATCTGCTAAGGTCACTGGTGACATCTAGCAAGGCTGCTCTGCATTGCTTTGATAGCGACGATTTCCTTATTTCAAACTCAGCAGGCAACTGAGCTTGTCTAACCTCTCAATCAGTTATTTTCATTCATGATCATGTCAACCTTTTGCTTGTCTTACATTTTTGGTTGGTGACGGTTTCATGTAGTTCCCGTGGATCTGTTGACTTTGATGGAAATTAAGAAACATAAAAACAACAGATCTTGCACACAAGAACAAGCTTTTCCATTGTGTTATGAAGAGTGCAAAATGCAAAGATCCGTTATTGAATTATCTACTTTTTAATCTATAGACAATTCACAGATCCAATAGCTTTATGTGATCAGGTCTTTTTGATATGTTTTTTATTTTTTGGGTGGGTTTGGCAGGTTGATACCCAATTTGTTAAAGAACAGAATAAGATATTAGGCACTGAAGTAGTTGCTTGGAGTAAGGGGATGAAAGGGGATGGTCCAAAGCCAGTTGTGATCAGTGGCCCCTCTGGAGTGGGTAAAGGCACTTTAATAAGCAAGCTCATGGACGAATATCCATCAACATTTGGGTTTTCAGTAAGTCACACGACACGAGCTCCAAGGGAAAAGGAGAAGGATGGAGTTCATTACCATTTCACTGAGCGAAGCATAATGGAGAAGGATATAAGAGATAGCAAGTTTCTTGAATTTGCTCATGTTCATGGAAACCTTTATGGCACAAGTCTTGAAGCGGTTGAGGTTGTAACAGATTCAGGGAAGGTAAACATCATACTGACTCTTTTATAAGACATGTAGAAATTGGAAACATATCAACTATCAAGTAACGTCAGCAACAACAATGCATCAACTATATATGTCTGCTCATTTGATGATATTTAGTTGCTTTGTCTCCCTTTTTCTTGTCTCCGATTGTAGAGATGCGTTCTTGACATTGATGTTCAAGGCGCTAGATCTGTGAAGGCTAGCTCTCTTGATGTGGTATCCATCTTCATTTGTCCACCATCATTTGAGGAGCTTGAGAAGCGCCTTCGTGCACGGTCAGTTAAGCTTGAAACCCAAGCATATGAGTCCTTTTACTTTGTTACTATTAATATCCAAGACTAGTTTCTTCCAAATCTTGGTTGAAATAAATGCTGTTTGTTTTTTTTGAAAAGGTTAAAGCACGTGTATTTAAGTTTCTGTTTTCTTTACCCCCAATATCAGACAAGCACATATTTATCCATTTAGTTCTTAACTTCTCCTAAATTTACTAAATGAGTACACTTGATTACTGCCTGAAACTATTTGCTGGTGTCTTCAAACATGCCTAGTCGTTTTCTTCACTTCGGAACATATGATTAAATCTGAATGTCTATGTTACTCTCTTAATAGGGGAACCGAGACGGAGGAACAGGTCCAAAAGCGTCTGAGAAATGCAAGAGAAGAGCTTGAGCAAGGGAAGTCCTCAGGCCTCTTTGACCATATCTTGGTGAATGATGACCTTGAAACATGCTACGCAAAACTCAAAGTACTGAAAGCTTCACATAAAACTGCATTCTGTCACATCCAAGCTGATTGGAGTTCTAAATGTTGGCATGGTTTTATTTGTTTTCATGTAGAAAATATTGGAACTCGATGGGACCACCACCGATGTTGTATCTCAACCTTGTAAGTTCCTAGCCATGGCTCCTTTTGATACCTGGATTTATGTCTATCATAAATCATAGTAAGCTTCAATTTTCATGCAGCTAAATGCATCGAACTCCCAGAAGGCCATTTGGTATCTGAAATGGATAAAAAAGTTTTGATACATTGTGGAACAAATGAACTAGGGAAACCCTCAAATAGCTTGTAAGTGTTGTTTTAACATTTCAATGGCATTTACTTTGTGTTTTGAAATCTTATGTGCTTAGTATTATGAAACATAAAAGCTTGCAATCTTTGTTTTCTTGTTTTTTGGTGAAATCCTTCGGTATCCATTGAATGTTTTACCTTTCCTTTCTCCTGTGTAGATTTGTGCTGGATGTATCTTCACTCAAAGGAGGTGCACCGGGGCGGACAAGAGGTCTGAACATGTATTCCATTGACCCATTCACTGAAGGGTTGAATGGACTGAAGCAAGTGAAGGATCACACATATTGAAAGATTGATTGAAGAGCTGTACACCGTGCGGTACTAACTTATGCCCAAGTTTTGCTTTGACTGGAATGGAATTCAACTGGTTACATTTTACCATTAGCTTTTCCATTGGATTAGAATGAGAGATGATGATGAACAAGAATGAGGAGACCGACTGAAATTTGAGTTTTCCCTAGATTATTTACTTCTTCCAGTGAATTGAAAGAATTCTCTTTTTCAGTTATTTGAGTTGATTTTATGTTTCTTGAGGGTTTCTGATTGTACTGCTACATTCTTCGATTATGAACTTCATATTCTTAGGTTTGACCTTCCTTTTGGCTATCTTTGTGATTTAATTTCCATCTACTAATACGAAAAAAAACTGGTTAAAATCACTAGCTTGATGGTTGTGTTTTATGCATTTTTTTTGCATTGGAAATCCAAACCCATTACTGACGTGACCATCAATAAAAGTCAATTTTCCGTCAGTTTTCTACTTTTCCCTGAGCATTTGCTTTTCACTCCAAATCTGTGGTGTCCTTCTATAATAATGACAGTGCATGGAGCCATCCCATATCTTCCTATAAAAAAAAATTATGGCGGACTCATCATCATCGTCATCATGAGTTACTGTGATCGGCTTCTTCAATTGACTTTATCATACATCATACTATTAGTCACTCTACAATGTAATGCCTTTTTTTTCTATGATCAAGGTGTCTAGCAGTCTCACTTGTATTGGGATAGGGGACATTTTAACCCAACTAGTCCTTGGGGTATTTGCCAACCTTCCAATCCGACATACACTGAGTAAACAACTACGGGGAGTGGCCCAGAGGGGTGTTGAGCGTGAATTGATCCCAAGACCTCTTTTCTTGAGGGGAGTGTTTTGATCGTCAGGCCAACCTCCTTCCTTTCATGTTTTTAAACTCATTCCATCTGTAATCTCTCAATTGGAGCCATGTTTGGTCTTCTACTAACATGATCAAACTATCTCAAAAGAGGTTTTCTCAATTTGTTGTCTATCAAAGTTATCTTTAAGCTATTCCTTATGCGTTTGTTTCTATCTCTATCCTTTAGGGTCAAACGACTCATGTAATGTAGCATATATATCTTCGGTATCCTAACTTTGTTTATGTTTTTTTTTCATTACCCAATATTCTGCTTTGTATAGTGTTACAGATATACCTATTGTTTTATAAAGTCATCATTTTAGGCAAATGGAGACTTTTTATTGCACAAGATCCCATTAACTTATTTGTACTTTTCCCACTCCGTTCTTATCTTATTCATCATATCTAAGTCGAGACCTCCTTGAGATTTTATTGTAGAGCTTAAGTATCTTAACTATCACAATGTGCTTCTATTTTTTATTTGGTTGCCCTCACTATTGTCTAACGACTAAAGTTACATTATGAATATTTTGTTTTAGTTCTGATGGTTCGAACATTCTCTTCCACAATTTTAGTCTTGCATTGAGTTGTTGTTTTGTCTCTATAATTAATACTATATCATATGCAAAAAATATACACCATGGCATTTCATCATAGATTCTTGATATTAAGTCTGTCCATGATTATAAAATAAATATGTATAGGCTTAAAGCAAATCCTTGGAGTCCCATTCGAAGAGGAATTCACAGAAGATTCTAATGTTAGTAGTTATACCCTTGTACATATCTTGAATACTTTCAATGTAGTTTGTTCTCGAAATTAGTTCATTTGGAACTCTATCATCAAGGCCAGCTCTAAGATCCCCCAGGACCGGCCCTGTCTATCATTGATCTTTTCTAAATCAATAGAAGTCACATAAAAGCTCTTCCTCTTCTCTCTAAAATATGGTGAACTAACTTTTTTTTTTTTTTTATCAAGTAACGAATTTTAAAAATGAATCACCTTTTAAAAGTAATATGACAGTGACTCAATAATCATAGCCGGCGAAAAGAGGTGGCCGCCTCTAAATTCAAAACCCAAAAGAGAACGGAGAAGGAATGGGAGTGTGGGACCAGTGTCTTTACTAGTGATTTAAAACTAACAATCAAATTGGTGGAAGCTTTCACAATTGTATCAACTGAATTTTCTATCTTAGGCTAAATGTTTTATTTGCTGAACCCAGTCATGACTCGTGAGTGCCTACTGTAAAGAGACATGCCATTATTTTGTTGATAATGATGATTATTTATATTTTTATTTCTTCCAATATTTTTAAAAGAGATGGTCATGCCACCAATAGATCATTAGACCTCTTGACATTGTGGTGTGACCTGCTTACAGTAAGCTTGACATATTTTTTAGATGCAACCTCTCTAGAAAATGAGACCCAATTTGTAAGATCAACTTCTCAAATCTTAATGTTAGTCGATGATATATAATGGCATTCAATATTCACAATTAGATAAATTGTTCCAGAATTTATTGCAGAGTGAACAAATGGCTGCATTTGGATTGAGAGGACAGAGAAGAAGTATAATTGCCTTTCGATATTCATGTTTAATAATATTTATTGAGAATGAATTGTAATAAATGACATCAATTTTGTACAACTACATCAATACGTTTTCATACTTTCTAAACACTAAATTTACATGTTAATGTGAGAACCCCCAGCTGGAAAATATCTCCTCCTACGATCCCCATTAACTTATTTCTTCGAATTTAATTCTTTTATTGAACCACTATCAGTAACCTCACCACAATCATCTTCATGCATGGTGATTTAATAAAAAACTACAAAGGTAAGATAAACCTGCACAAATAGCTCAATTAGTCTTTAAGTTTCTAAAATTAGATTAGAGATTTGAATTCAACTTCTTTCGGACTCATCTAATACACGAGATTTACCATTGATTTCATGCATCTGCGAAATTAGTCTCACCTCCAATATGAAATAGAGATACCCATGTAATTAAAAAAATGAACTCTTATGTAAAAATAAAGTCAATCTATCATGTTTTTCACAAGTAATATAGAAGGAAGCTGGCTCTACGAGGAATCAGCCACATTACTTGAGAGTTGAGACGCTACTACCCTTGCTATCAAATCTAAACATGGACCACGAGACAGGAAGAGGTCTTTAACTTTTTACATACCTGGATTGGTGATTGGAACTCAAAATACAGATCGGTTTTAGAAATAAAAGTCACTAATTTATATTCATCATCCACACAGCACCAACTCACTACCGGTAACCTATTTACAAGGCGAGAAGAATGGGAATCGGATGTTTGGTTGGACAATGCAGCCAATATGCCGCCTACCTTTCATCCCACTTCCCCTTCCCTCAAAACAAACTAAACGATGAGCCAAGAATGAATTGCCTAAGAAACCCCAGATAACCAGGGTGTCACCAGTTGGGGTTGACGGCATTGCCTACCGTTCCACATTAGATGTTCACTGCATACCGAAGGTCCTGTGTTGGGCCTGGCTTGTCAGCATGTCACCACCCCCTTGCTGCCCTGAGTAGTCCTCTTCCTGCTCACTCTCACTTGAAAGTGAGTGAATGGAGTGCGTCTGCTCATGAACATGAACTTCTTGAGTCATGGGAACTTTTACATCTTGATGAGTGCTAGTGGATGAACCAGACCCAGCCTTCTGCTTGGCGGTAGGGTTACTAGCACTGCTATTGAGCTTCTTTGTATTGATGAAACGGCCTCCATCACCCCTTGCCCTTCTCATTGCATGCTGATGACGAGACTCATGAAGATAGGGCTGGAAAAAAAAACCATAAAAAAGGGGAAAAAATTCTCCTGTCAAATCCTCAAGCTTGGATGACTAAAACATGGGTTTACGTAACAAAATTAACTTCTAAGAAATCCACTACCAAATATAATGATCGTGGGAAAAAAAAAACTCGCCATAGTTTCCTGGTTTTCCTGAGTCACAAGTCACAACCTGAGTTTTGTGTTACCAAGTTTTATATTACAGTGGCTATAAAGAAGATTGAACAAGGAATTAGAGAAAAGGGTGACCAGTAAAAATCATGGGACAAAGTGATCAAATAAGAAATGGATTGCAGAGTGGAAACTGGTTTCTAAAATGGTCCCAATGGAAAAGTAGGACTCAAAAAGGCACACCTGAATAGAATAGTAAAAGGCTTCAATAATGGTGACCATAACACATTCATCATACGTGTGCAAACCACCCCACTCAAAAACCTCAAGGCTGCATTTAGATGGGGGGTAACCCTAAAAGGCTTCAATAATAGTGACCATATCACATTCATCATACATGCGCAAACCACCCCACTCAAAAACCTCAAGGCTGCGTTTAGATGGGGGGTAACCCCCATTTACCCTTGTTTAGTAATGGAGATGAGGGTAAAAATTCTCGCCCCCACTTTTTGAAAATCCTTTGGAGGATGGAGGTTTTCAGAAAACCCTTTGTCCCTCTTTGCACCTATGGAGCAAAAATATTTTAAAATATTTTTTAATTGATGAATATTAGTTAATAATCATGTTTCATAAAATTTTATTTTTATTTTTTATATTATATGAATTTAATAAAAAAATTAATTCTCATAAAATTGTTAATATGTCAGGTTACCCTTTCTTACAATTATCAAACAAGATTTTTTTCTCTCAGGTAAGTTTTAACTTTACCCCTATAGTTACCAAACAAGATAAGGCTAACACTTATATAAGGTAACCCCTGCTCAAGGGTAACCCCTGTAAAATTTACCTCACACTTATATAAGGTAACCCCTGCTCAAGGGTAACCCCTGTAAAATTTACCTCATCCAAACGCAGCCCAAGTACATAAATGTCCCAAATATAGCATCTAATCCTTGCTATTGGTTACAAAAATAAGTAGGATATGCTTAGTCCATAAATACATCCAAAACCTATGCTTGTGAATAACCAAGAGACATTTTCTGACTTGCTGTGAAGTTGGGAAAAAAACAAACTCCAGTTGCATAGGAATTTCCTCAATCTTCAATTTACTGTAATAATCCATGTCTATGCTTCCACTGTGTGAATCCTAGAGAGATTAAGCAATTCGCATAAACTTGGGCTTCATTTGACTTTGATGATATGATGATTGGGTTAGTAGGATCTTACGCCTTCAAATTGCATTTGCAATCCATTGTATCTCCTTTCTTTCTTCTCTTTTTTTTTTGGGGGGGGTTTGTGTCGGGCGTGGACACAAACAATTTGCATAAACTTTAGGATTCATGTTCAGTTGTCGAATGCATGTATGGCAGAGGCAAATGAACTGAAGCTGATAATGCTATTACTTACACAGCAGGCACATTAAGCACCAAACCTTAAACTCTTAAACCATGACACAAATCAAAATAAACTATAGACAGAGACCAGGTGGAGGCATCATTTACCCTCCTAACTTTTATAAGCTTCTTTTCCAATTCAGCCTTTGCACGTGACTGCCTTCTTCTGAGAATACCATGGTATTGCTTGGCATTCACGTAAACAGGTTCCTCTGTCATTTCAAGGGGCAAAGCCATACGATGATGCATTCCAAGTATATGAGGATGTACCTGACACAGATTTGTAGACCATTAAACAAGCAATCTCTCATCTACAAAATGTCACCAATTTGCAACAAATATTATTAACCAAATATGTGACAAACCTACCATAAGCTTGTCTTATGTAGAAAATGACCCAAAAAGTCAAATATGATGGCACTCAATACTACATAACAAAGAAAAAAGACTGCTCATCCACCTATTGCACTTTCCATGGCAGTGAAAAACTCCATTCTCAGCCCAAATATGAAACAAAAGCATAAACCTTTTGTATGTATTCTATAATTTGACAATGGGATAATATCATGCATCTCAAATCAGAAGAAATGACATCTTTTTTGAATTTTCCAGTAGTTTCATAGTCAACATTAAAAATGCAGGGATAACAGCAGAAGCACTTATCAGTCACAGAACATGGAACGTAGTTCTTCACCAACTAGCCAATTGCAATGTGCAATGTGCAAAAAACCTAAAATACAGAACATCTCCTGTAAATGTAACTGACCACCGACAGTAGTACATCTTTTTTTCTTTTTATGAGTGAAAATTTTTCTACATACATCAATAATTGCCATAAAATAAGTCAACCGTGTAAATTCCAAAGTGCAAATTCCCTTTTTGCAACCTTGTATTTCTGGTCTGGAATTTTGGATTCCAACATCATTATCGTTTGGTCGCTAAAATTTCAGATCTATTTTTTTTTTTTTGAAATGCTAAAGTGCACATATGAGTAGGTCCCACCAACTGCATGGTGATTATAAAGGTCTATGTCTGAATATATGGCCGACAAAAAATTGAAAAGATATAGCCCACAAAAATAATCTTAATCAAATCAATCAAGCCACTTTTAAGCTCCCGAAAATTTGATCACTTCAAATTATTTTTTTATTCCACAGACTTGCGTGGCCTTCAAAAACATGTCTTGATCAATCTAATTAAGGTTACTCTTCGTGGGCCTCATTCAAGCATAGAGCATTCTAATGGGCTCATCACAGTCAGAAAGAGTGGGTCCATGCAAGGGGCATGAGATGAATGACAAGTTACAGGAGGAGCAGTAATCATCACTCAACACCTCGATAGTTGGAAGCATTTGAGTCAACTAACAAAGATGATCAAATAGCATGTGAAAGACAAGGGCTCTGTTTGGAAGATGGTGAGTTGAGGTGCAGGAACTCAACTCACCCTAAAAAACTCAATTCAACTTGTTTGGATCTTTAACTTATGATTCCCACATGAAAAAAAGACACCCTGTAATGAAGTGACTTGCATTTCCCACAAGAGGGTGAGGAAGTCACTGCTCAAACTCTCCACTCACTCCATGGTTCCCCTCTCTTCCTCCTCCCAGTTTGCTTACCTTTCCCATTTCCCAGCATCTCCATTTCATGCTCTGTCTTATCCATAATAATCTCTCCCTTCTCAGCAATCTCCCATATTCTCTCTTCTTCATCATCTTCCCCTAAAAAGTTTTTTTTTTCCTTTGCTTTAGTTTTACCAAACAAGTTGTTTTGAATAGTGGGGAAAATAAAAGTAGGGGGTTCTCCACCTGCAAGGGTCCCCTAATTTAACTCATCCCTAATCAAGTCAATGATTAAAAGAGATCACTTGCGAGCAGTTCTCTCAAACATGACTGAAATCCAAATCCTTCAAACATCCATCTAGGGGGTGAGGAGTGGGGTAGGGAAGGTTAAGCATTATCTCACAATACCAAAGTAGAAAAGTTCTCATGCAATAATAACCGAAAGAAATGCCATAATTATAACAGGTATCAGGATATCTGAATTCAAGATTAACATGAAGAAATCTATCAAATAGCAAATGCCAAAATCTCATCAAAGAACTATCAAAGGATTTGCAATTACATATGAAGTATAGAGGAGGTTGAAGGCGTTTTATAAATAAGTTAAGACGTAAACTAAAAAGGAGGCTACATCATTTTTCTATTTGTAAAACAGTGTACATACCATAGCCTGAGTTCCATAAGCAGTCATAATCCCATAAGGATCAGAATATGGATATGACGGAAAAGCCTGTAAAAGGTTTAAAAAGACAACTGAGTGATAATCCCTTAAGTACTAGCACAAGGACATGATGTACAAGTATGCAAAAGTTAGAAAAAATTAAGTATTCCATGGAAGTAATGTTTCTTATTGCAACATGAGAAATATTTGGTCACACAATTCACATTCCTCTCCAAAATAATCAGGAAAAGAAGTAAGAAGTGAGAAATTTAAAAAGTAGAAATAAAAATGATCCTTACAACTGAGTGACCAAGGTCCAGCTGGGTAAATGGTGCAACATATTCAGCCATCTTAGGAGGTGATTTAGAGGTGGCCTGATGAACCTGCTGCTCGTTTCCTACAGATGCTGGAAGAAAAGTCAATGTCGGTATCACAGTTAAGTACGTAGATCAATCCTAGTTGTTTAGGGGTACAACTTGCTCTCAGAATCGGCCTCAAAAGGCTTGAATTCAATTTCCATTCAGGCATGGCTCTCGCTACATCAATCCTAGTAGTAGGGGTGCAGGTGCAGCTCCAGCTCAGGCTTGGCCTCCAATAAACCCAAATTGAATTCATGCCAGGGCCTTCTAAAAGCATAAGACTAGATAATATCTTCCAAAAATAACCTCCCTCCATATTTATATATCATTTCATAAAACATTATACATGTAATATCTATTCCTAACATTTACATTGAGATTATAAAGGATATGTACAAAGGGTCAATAACTACTGTAAACATGGTATATCATGCAACGGTAAAGTTCAACCCATTAGAGTTCTCCATTGGCTTCACCAATGATTTCCTTTGTGCCCAAATGTATCTGCTTTGGTCATGGCCAATATAACCTCAGAAATTCAGGATGAAGTATCATATTTATATTATTTACAAATGTTGTAGTACTAATTAGTGAAACATAAAATTAATTAAATAATCAAATAGAATTGTGGAAGAAAGCTCCATATGAAGTGAAAACTTTAGTTGAATCAGAGAACGAGGAGGATGAAACGATAAGAACTGGTGATGACTTGATATCACATTCTAATAAACTTATATACTTGGATGCAACTGTTGAACCAAACAACGGATCATATTAAGACATAGTGAATAGGACTGGCCATGCACAGACAAGCAAGCAGAGTAGGGTATCATGTAGATTAGAATGGCAGTTTTCTAAAATAGCTATTAGACCAACAGTGCTTTATGGAGCTAAATGTTAGACAATTACAAAAAGACAAGTAGATCGTGTCATGGTAGTAAAAATGTGAATGCAAAGATGGATGAGTGGAGTAACACTAAAAGATAAAATTAGAAATAACTATATTAGAGAAACCTTAGAAGTAGCACCCATAGATAAGAAGAAAAGGGAAAATGTGTAGAAGTAGAAGGTACAAACAAAAGAGCAAGATCTTAAAAATTTTGATTGAGGGGACAAAGGACATGATAGATTGTGCACTGGCGACAATATGGCATTTGGTAGGGTAAAATGAAGAGGTAGAACTCAAAAAGTCAACTCCATGTAGATTGGATTAGTGGCCAGTCATGAAGATGATGACATATCTAATAGTCACTTGTGCTTGCTATCATTCAAAAAAATTATTTTTATATCACATATCTCTCTGGGCTAAGATATTTTCAAGAAGAAGCTAAATTTCCTTAAAAACTGAGACTGCGCTCAACAGGGCCAAGAGATTGGGTGACGTATGTTGAGCCAAGTTGGTCATGGGCATAGGCTCATGTTAGGGCTCACCCATAGTCAGCTGGCCTACTATCGAAGGTGCATTCTTACCTAGTATACATTACAAATTTGTAGCCTAGATAATAATCCCTGCCAAAATGAGGAAAGAATATACTCATTTGAACCATCTAAGGTACTCAAGCATGTAAAGATACAAAATAAACAATGGTGCCAAATGAAGCTTGAAATTTGTTATCAACATAACAAAAAAATCAAATCATTTAAGGAAAATATGAAGTCCTCAACCAAAATATGCACATGCACCTTGAAAAGTGTCTTTTGGGCCTTTTTTTGAAGGAGGAGGAGAGGGTAAGGGGGAGGGGAGGGGGGTGACCAAATAGAAGAGAGACAGAAGGGAACATGCAAGAGGTAAGGAAAAAGTGGTAATCTAGTTAAATGTTTTATTTATATATGAACTTCAATGGAAAGTAAAAACTAAAAGAATCTAAATATTTTTTACAACATGCCTCCAAGAAACAATTGAAAGACATACACAGACACCCCTCTCCCATCCCCACACGCACAGCTTTTCAATCCTTCTCAACTGAAACATAAAATAAATGTACAAAGGATCATAACGACAAATAATAATCCTAGAGTCCTAGTAGATAGTAGGAAAGATTACTTTTACTTGGGGTGAATATCTGTGCCTGTGTGCATAAAGGATAAATAAATATTCAAAATGGGACTCCCTGCTTTGTTCTCAGCATAAACAAGTGTCTATTAACAGATGCTTGTGAAACTTGAAATGTTATAGTCAACAACTTCAATGCGAAATTACAGAGGAACATGAAGGCATAAAAACTTTGTGAGTTTCCTTGGAGCCCTTAAAACAACATTATAACTTCTATAACACATGAACATCGTAAATAGGATATAAGATGAGGGAAAAAAAAACCTGCTTGTGTTTCTTTAGTTTGAGTTTCTTTACTAATGTCAGCTCCCTCATTAACATCAACATCTTGTGATACACCTACTTTGGAACCTGTATCACCCATCAGACATTTCAAGTAAGCAACTTTGATGCATACTAGAGCAACACAGCTGCAAAGAAAATTCTATACCCAGTACCATGCCACCAAGGCTGAGAACAATTTGTTGCTGGTGGAACATTGTGTTTTTCATGTTCTTCCAGATTCACATTTTTGGGTCTAGACGGCATGCTTCCTGTCTTCCCTCAATAAACTGTTGAGAACCCCTACAGCCCTATAGAACTACATTAAGTGAGACACTTTTGAATCACACTAAGCAAAAAAGACAAATGGACCCAAAGAGAAAAGACTTTCACAATGAAAAACAGGGAGGAGAAGATCATTGTAGAAATAAAACCTATGAAACTGACCCAGTTTAGTATCCTAACTTTGCCTGGCCTGGTTTATGGGCTTTCCCTCCTGCTTTTTGTGTTTTTGCTTGGCCCGGGCTGTGGGAATTTTTTCCTGTTTTTGGTGTCATATTTAGCCTGGACTGTGGGTCCTATGTTCCTATTGTTTCATCACACCAGTTTTTGTCCCCTGGTGCTCTAATTCTTTGTTTTGTATTGGGGTATTCCCTTCTTCTTTGAATGATACTTAACCAAATCATTAAAAAAAAAACCTACGAAACTGTGCTAGGAATTAAGATAGAGTTTACATACAAAACCAGTGCAAAACCAGTGAAATGAATAGAAAATAAACAGAGCTTAAGGGGTCATTTGGGTGGGCTGAATTTCAGGGAAATGCAAAAATGAAGAAGGTTGGATCACCTTGAGAAAACGACCATACATTAACTGTTGGATTCATGTCGAGACTCGTTTCCAGAAAATTTGTTGATGTGGATTTCGAAGAAGGGAGGGTTTGAAAACCAGGGAAATAAATGAATTTTCCTACACAGCTCAGACCATGGGAGAGAGGACCGAGTGAGTTTATATTGTTATAGTAAAGTTATGGTAAAGCTATAATAAAATTATACTGTGATTATACTGTGAATATGATATTGATCCCTTCTCTTTGATGACAAGGTGTTCATGCCTCTTAGAGCACCCGACTAATGCTCGGGGCATGTGCAAAATCCCTATGCACATACATCGGGTAACTCTACGGGAGTGGCCCTTTGGGGTGGAGTGGGAATCGAACTCAGAGCTCTCGTTTCATGAGCCATTCTCTTTGAATTTCCATTACCTTATTGTAAGAAATAACCCTTTCAGAGTTGACAAAGAAAACGATGGATGGCCTCTGAATGAATGTTAAATGAGGATGGAAACTACTCTTCATATTTTTGTATTTTATTAAAATAATATTTAAAACGCATGACAAATGGCATGAAATGGGACCAATGGGCTCATGGTATGTACGTTAAAGTGGTGGATACCCAAATACTCAAAACTGGAACAGTGGTTTTAATGATAAACTCTTGATTTAAGAAGATAATTGTGTAATGTTTATTAGAATAAATTAACTATTACTTTATCACCTTAAACCAAAATGCTAATAATTTTAAATGGCATTAGCTTTTTTCTTGAACATCTAAATTCTTTTTTTCCCTAAATGGTCCATCGGACCCAGCATATGCCTTGTCAAAACTTATTAGATTATGATTATGAGATTTACTAATACTAAAATTATATCACTGTGATGCATTAATACTTAAACAAGTTATAATACTATTTTTGTTTAAAAAAGAGAAGAAATTCTAAAGCTTGGGCTTCTCTGAGTTGGTCTCACCTTTTTGTGTATTGACATTGATATACTCGTGTAAAATTACCAGAGAATATAAGATATTTAAGGGGGAGTTTATAAGATTATCTTAAATACACTTTTAATTTAAATGTACAGTATAAGATAAGTCTTTTTTTTTTGAAGACCACGGTATTAAGATAAATCTTTGTATTGTAGATATTTGATTTAATCAACAGAGATGATTAAATAGACATCATCTACCATTGGATTTGAATCGAAGATGTTTAGTAGTGTGTAGAATGGTTAGATTGATCTACAGATGGGCCCACTTATAAACACAAGAAAAAAATATTGATTTTCAGGAAATAACATCCAACTTTTCAACATTTTCAGAGAATGTAACTCGAGCATTCAGATGGCCTTTTAAGATTTCAGGAATGCCCTTTTTCACAGGAATTCATTGTAACTCTATTTCCTTGGAATATCATCAAATACATGTACTATATTTCGACAGAATTTTCTCAAGCCAAATGACTCCTGAGCAACCATTTCGACGTACTGAGGACAGAATCTGTTTGCATAGTGTACTGCATTGTGACAAATACGTTATCGGGATATTAATGGCAATTGGTAATAACGGGATATTTTTAAATTCTAGGATTTTTATCGAAAATTTAATGGAAAAATCTCGCAGAAATTATAATATTTAAAAAATAAAAAAAATAGAATAAATTTTTTTTAATGAAATTATAATATTTAAAAAATAAAAAATAGAATAAATAAAAATTAATGAAATAAAAATGGTATCGGGAATTTACCGGGAATTTATCGCGTTATCGCGTTTTTAACGCAATTTTATCGAGAATTTACCAGAAATTTATGGTCGTTTTGATAAAAAGGCGTTTTAAAAACGGCAATGGTATTTTGCCGATAAAATACCCAGAATTTCACAACACTAAATTAAGTTTTAAAAGTTACAACAAGAATCTGAATTGTAACCCATCAAAATTCACATTAACACAAATCAAAGCCTACAATCTTCTAATTTCGGTTCAAAAAGCAACAAAGTTCGTATTATAATCACATAAAATTATTATCAGAAGTAAAAGCCGACAATCTTCTAATTTCTATTAAAAACACACACAAACACAAAGAAAAGAAAGAAATTTATTTCAAAAGCAAGTGCAAGAAAAATTACTAGACCCAAATCAACACCTAAAATTGCAAAAAAAAAAAAAAAAAGGAAATAAAAATCGACTACCAAAGCGATGAAGGGTGGAATTGGAAAAACTAAAAATGGGAAACTTACTTTCCACGAAATGATCCTCCACTTCAAAAATTCCCGTCAAAGAGAAAGAACAAGAGATCCAATTGAAGTTGACACTCGAACAAGAAGTTAAACCCTTGACCTTAGAAAATAGTAGAGGGGCAAGGAGAGGAGACTTACAGATTTGGCAGTTGTGGAGGTGGTGAATCCCCAGAGATTTCCCTTTTTCTTGTTCTACGGAGAGATTCCTCGACTGAGATTTCTTAGAAAATCCATGGCAGTCTGATGAAATGTGGAAAGTTGATGGAGAAAGAAGAATTAGACGAGTAAAAGGAAAGGAAGAATGTGAGGACTTTGGCTCTTTGTTTTTTGTTTCCTTCTCATGAGATGCCGACACGTGGCATATTTTGTGAGCCAATTGTCCGAGCATGCCAAAATAGAAGTTCATTTCTAAATGTCTTTAGCTAAAGTCCATTTATATTAATTTCTCCATTATAAATAATTCTAATGCATGTTGAGGCTTTATGGAGTTTGGATCAACTAAATTAAAGCGCATACTAAAAGTGAAAAATCCAGTTGATACGTTGTGTATCGATCTCAATGCAATATAGTGATGAGTTATAGCCATTATAAAGGTATTTAAAAAGTATGTCACATTAAAAATATTTTATAAATAAATTATAGAAGAGTTTTTTTTTAGATTAACGTGTGAGAAATTCAAGTCCTACTAAAATTTTCATAGATGAGCCCACTACTCCTAAGACAGATTAAAATTAGCCCTGTATTTATAATTAAGACAAAAGATAAAAATAACTTTTACCATTGTTGAATAATAAGAGTAAGTTTTGTAATTGAGAAAAAAAATAGAGGATTTACAAGTTATCATGCGTATTCTTTATGCCTTGCTTTTGCAATTTTTTTCTTGAGTTGTTAAAAAATCAAACATTTTCATCGTCTACCTCTCTTCACATGTTTGCTAACTTCTTTTCTTTTTTTTTCATTTTCAAAAAATCAAACTCATCTTCAAGATTTTTCTGTAGAAAATTGTATGGTTTTGATATTTTATGCACTTCGTCCGTAGCAAGTCATGAAAACAAGCAAATAAAACCTTAGAGTAAGTAAAATTATGTAAAGCTAAAATCATTAACTTAGAAAAAGTAAGTTACTTACCAATGTTTTCACCCCAAGACTTCTCAAATTCCAACCTTTAAAGGTGAAAGAATTTTTCCTCTCAGCCACATCTGTAGTTGCAGTGATGAAAGAAAAAAGAAAAAGAAAAAGAAAAAGAGAAGCCTTCAAAAGAGGAGAGAAGCTTCCGAACAAAATTTTGTATAGCACGAGTAGGAGATAATTTATTAAATTAAGAAAAATTTGTTTGAAGTAATTTGAACGTGCCCGTCCCAATATATAGAGTTACGAGATTATAAATTACAGCTGAAAGGAGTACCCAATCAATGAAAATGTAGAGAAAAGAAATAAAAAGAATACAATAGATAATAATAGTTTACTAGAGTCAGATATAGAAGTAAAACTGAAAATATTAACTTTAAATAGATAGAATTAACAATTTAACAGTCATGAATATAAACTAATTTAAAAAAACCCTGTAAATTTAAATTACAAAATATTGCACAAAGAAGTACACAAGAAACTCTGTTTCGTTTCATTTATCAGAAATTATTCAACTTCACAACCACTAAAGGATCAGACTGCTGATGTCCAAAATTCATTTCTTTTGTCGACATCGTCGAGTAGTTTCTCTGCCTCAAGCCCTGCATTTGATAAGAGAAACCAGATGAAAGTAAGCAACTCTCCTCCTCTGGTGAGAGCTTGAGCATGGGCACTGCCCGGACAATGCAATGCAGCATAACAGAGCATCTCAATCCAAACCTTACTCATTGTCTCCCATCCATCATTTACCCCCAATTTCATCAGAATTTTAGCAAGCATGCGAGCATCCAAATCGACAACCTTCGCTTTCGATGTGTCGTACGCATCCCATCCCTGCCCGTCTAATTTTCGGCCATTCACATCCAAGTCTGAAAGCAGAATCTTGCAGGCTTCTAGTTGGAACTCTTCCGATGGCAATTCCTTCTTGTCAATTGCCATTCTCTTAAGAATACCCTTGTCCCTGTAATGTTTGCATATGTTGTTATACAAGCTCGGCCAGTTTTGAGACAGTGATGGAACCATATTTGGCCTCATGACCAAAACATACATCATGTAATCCGACAAGAGTTTTGCAATTTTCCGATGCTTTGACGGCGATCTTGTCATCTCGTTGTCGTAGTAGCAGAGATTTGTAGCAATGTGCCACATTAGAATGCTTTTACCATATTCAGTCTCTACAGTATATAACACTTTTTTCAGCTGGTCACTTTGATTTAGAGCCCCATTACCTCTAAGCGATTTATAGTCTTTACTCTCCATATCGAGAATGCAATTTAGAATGAGATCCTTCATCTCCGGAGTAAGGGATTCGAACCTTGTGTTTCGCAACTCTTCGAATCCAATGTCAACACCTATCAATTCAAAGAACCTTCGAATGAAGAGTAGCTCATCCAACTTTCCTAGTAATGTCGGACGATTAGTGATCCTCGTCAAGTAGGATTGGTGCAGGGAGAAGCAAGCTTTTAGCAGATTGAATTGTGCAATCGATTCGGACCACCTGTTTCGAGGGAGAGATTTTACAATCATTCCACTTATGATTGGGTCGAATTTGCAGTTTTCGAGTTTGATGATTGTCCAATTGGAGAGAATGAGCATGACAAAAGCCAATGCATCCAGACAAATGGCTCCACCAAGCAAAACATATGTAATGGCTATATCTTTTTCACTGAATCTGTGCTGCTTCTTCAATGCGAAGAAGAAGCTGATAAATGCACCCACGATCAAACCGGAGCAGATAGCGCGGAGTGCATATCCGGCGCGTGTATGTATCAATGAAGCTTTGGTGAATAGAACATCATACAAGAAGCCCAGCTCGTATTCCATTATCTGAAAGAGCTCTGCAGCACCTTTTGATGTGAAAACCGACACGAAAGTTTGCGAGAAGAAGATGGGAATTCCAACAATGGTGCCCTTGCATTCTTCGAAACATCTATACGACTGTCTGACTTGATAAACATCTGCAGCAACATTGCTTGTAGGGGTGTTCATCTGATTGACAGAGGATGATGGGTCACGCACAGATTGCCGAAAAACATCGAAGCTTGCAAGGTAGAGAGCGTATGTTCGCTCAACATATTTGATGATTCCAGCAACGAAGATGAGAAGTGTGGGGAGCAATAGCTTGTTGTTGGGAATGGATAGTCGGAACACATACATGGCTGTGGCGACCTGTAATAATAATCCAATCAAGTGTCGTGACCAAAGTTCATTGTCTTGGACAGATAAGGCTGTAATGGTATCAGGGCCACCGAGGTGTAACAGTAGAATTGGTGCCCAAAATGCCAGAATATCTTCATTGTAGTTCTTGCTGCCGCCAGAGAGCCGGCCGAGGTTGAAGGTGGCGACCCAGTCGGCGAGCAGATAGACGGACCAGACGAAGAAGCTGAAGGCACGAGATGGATTTCGTTTCCGCCCTGGTGCGAACAAGACAAGGACGATTTGAAGTATGAGACTGACGATAACAAAGACTCGGATATCCCATTTCGCCCAAGCATTCTTCAAACGCTCTGAGACATCAACCATCGCCTCTCTTCTTCCTTCACTCTCTCCCTACAAATGTCTACTCTACGTGAAATGACTGCAACAAGGAAAATAAAACGTTGGAGTTAGGCTAGAAAGAATTTCTAATCGGACTCATGCCAAAAATGCAATCGACTAATTAGTAATTTTTAGTCTTTTAATTAATTTTTAATGAATATACTAATTAATTTTTTAAAATTTGAAATTAACCATAAGATAACAGAATGAGTGAGAAAATTTATACATCTCCTCCTTGTGTGAATATATTTATATTAGAACAGCGCGATAGAAGTTGGTATTAATTTTTTCTATGAATTTAAGGAGATTGCATATTTATCATGGTTTGATCCTACAAAATTGAATGGATTGGATAGAGAATTTTATAGATGATATGATTTACAAAATTCTTTTTCGATATAATTTTGAATATACACCATGAAAAATCAATATCTAATAACAATTACATTCTTAAAATCCAAAATAATAAGTCTAGAATGTTTAGAAGAGTTTAATTTTATCCATCTATTGTCTTTTATCATTTTCTACGAAAAATCTATAACATTAAATATATCAATAGATTTAGCAATGTCTCTTTTAATAAATTATATACTTAAGTGTATAGATTAACACTATATAAATAGTTAAAACTATGGAAATGATCAGTCTCTTTAAAAAAAGGCTTTATATTTCCTGGTCTCCGTTCATTTCTCCTCTTTCAAAATTTATTTTATACAAAATTGTATAGTTTTAACACAAATCTTTTAAGCTCTTCCTCCACAGCAATTCATGTAAATTTTATAAAATAATTACTTAGAATCAAATTACTTTTAGTTCACCCAGGAGTTTCTAGATTCCAATATTGGAGGGCACGTTTGTCTTATTTAAAAGAAAAAAAGTCAGATTTATAGGAAAACGTTTTCTCAAAAATTGAGATACCGAAACTTCTTTTATGAAATTATTTTTTTATAGATTTATTTGCACCTATGAAAAGAATAAAGTAAAATTATTAGTAATTTTTAATAAATAAATTATATTTTATAACAAAATTAAAGTCATTGATTTGGATAAGTACTCATAAAAAAAATTATAAGTGAGTCAAATTGGACCGAATCAAATTATTTATAAGTAATTTTATGTATGGATGTAGATCAATTTATAATCTCCTGCGATCTCACCTAGTATGTACTAAGGACTGTCAAACTTTTACGCTAATTTTCTACGATTTTTCATACTCAAATTCAATAAAAAAGTAATAAAATAATTTACTTGATTTGACACGGCTCATTCAGAATCTAATCCCACAAAAAGAACTCCCGTTGGAGTGATATGGAAAATCACAGAGATATACACGAAACAGGAGTCCACTCCAATGAAGTCCGAGCCCTAACAGAACCCAACTTAGGAAGGTAAAAAAAAAAATCGGCTCTGAGAGCGGCAATGGCTCGAGAGAGTGGAGATGAAGAACTCCTTAAAGAATCTCCAACATTAAAAAAATCCCCCGATTATCAAACTTACAAAATTAAATTAAAATTTGAACCCAATCAAACTCTAATATTAAAACAGTACATTGCAGAGAGAGACTCAACAAGCAGGAATATGAATTTGTAAGAAATTTCAGAGAAATCAATAGATTTCTAAGAAATTTCTAAAACACGAAAATATTTTCATAGGATTTTCTAGAAAAAATGTAGATTGAGAGAGAAGGAGATATACCTGCAAACAATAGAGGACGTGGATGGAGAATTGGAGATGGAGCCAGAGGAAAAATGCCGGCGAAGATCGGCTGCGAACAGAGATGGAGTGCGGCGAAGAATGGTGATGGATTGGAGATGGAAAGATAGAGAAGAACAAACAGAGCAGAACGAGTTCTAAAGCTCAATTTCTCATCCGTTTATAGAGAAAAAGGACTGCAATTTTTTTTGCTGAGAAATGAGAAAAAGAAAAAGAAAAAAAAAAAAAAAAGAAAAGAAAAAAAGAAAGAAAAAGAAATGAAAAAGAAAAGCTTCACAAGTTCCACCTAAACAGCAACATTTTGCTTTGTTCCTTGCAAGAGTACTTAATTAGAACGTCTAACAAAGGCAGTGCCAAATCGAAGAGAAGGGATTTGGTGATTTAATAACTCCTCGACGCGTCATATTTTTTTTACCATCAAACATATCAGGTAATTTTTCTAAATTTATTTAAGCATAAAAGTTTTTTTAAATAATTTTTATTTCCAAGATTATCTAGTCATTGTTACAGATCTAAACATTAGAAATGCTAAAGTAATAGAATGTTGTTACTTTAATAAAATAATAAATATTTTTTACTTTTATTTAAAATATTATGTGGGTGGATCAACAGATATTTGACCTCCAACATATAATGGGTCAAGGGTTTTTATCAAATTAAAAACATATTTGTATAGTATATTTAAGTAGAAGATTGAGATTAAAAATGATTGTTAGCTTTTTAATTTAAATATAATAAAATTAATGTCAATATCACCGTTGATTGATGAGTTTAAATATATTAACTAAAAATATTCTTTTATTTTAAGTTTTAATTTTTGAATACTTTCTAACTGGATCTTCTATATAATAGGGCCCACAAGCCCCCATTCTATACTTTGCTAAAGTAACATGATTCTATTACTTTAGCATTTTACGTTCCCCAGTGGCCTCTATGTCTACGGTATTGAAGAGAGAGTGAATAGTAATAAAATGACACACTTTTCGTCTATTCATTTAAATGAACTGTTGGTTCATTCGAATGAATATTCAGAACGATTTGTTCATTCGAATGATTCATGACTTACAGTATACAGTATATAATTATTTAAATTCTTTTAAAATTTTAAACTTATTTTCTAATCACTGTGTATTTTCAAAAAATTTCAAATTGAATATCTAAACTAATTAAAATAACATATATTTTACAAATAATGGTATCTCTAGGCTGTGTCAAAAATACATTTAGGGGTGTCAAAAGACCTTAAAGTCTTAAAGTATTTTGATCAAGTTATTTTAATTAATTTAGATATTCAATTTGAAATTTTTTGGAAATACACAGTACTTAAAAATAACTGTCTATATTTTAAAACATAGACCATTATTTTTTAAGCACTGTGTATCTTCAAAAATTTTCAAATTGAATATCTAAACTAATTAAAATAACTTGATCAAAATTCTTTAAGACTTAAAGGTCTTTTGACACTCTTAAATATTTAAAATACAGTATTTTACAAATAAGAATATCCCTAGGCTGTGTCAAAAACACATTTAGGAGTGTCAAAAGACCTTAAAGTCTTAAAGTATTTTTATCATATTATCGTAATTAGTTTGGATATTCAATTTGAAAATTTTGAAAATACACAGTGCATAAAAAATAATGGTCTATGTTTTAAAATATAGACAGTTATTTTTAAGCACTGTGTATTTCCAAAAAATTTCAAATTGAATATCTAAACTATTTAAAATAACCTGATCAAAATACTTTAAGACTTTAAGGTCTTTTGACACCCCTAAATGTGTTTTTGATACAGCTTAGGGATACCCTTATTTGTAAAATACTGTGTTTTAAATATTTAGGAGTGTCAAAAGACCTTAAAGTCTTAAAGTATTTTGATCAGGTTATTTTAATTAGTTTAGATATTCAATTTGAAAAAATTTGAAAATACACAGTGCTTAAAAAATAAGTTTAAAATTTTAAAAGAATTTAAATAACTGTATACTGTAAGTCATGAATCATTCGAATGATTCGTCATGAATCATTCGAATGAGAACGTTCATTCGTGTTCATTCGAATGAACGAATGAACGGTCGGTTCATTCGAATGAATGGATGGAAACTGTGTCATTTTATTACTATTCATTCGAATGAATCATCCATTCATTCGAATGAATGGGGCTGAGCAGTATTTCGTGTTACTGTTCAGCCCATTCATACACTTAAGGATTCGTAATGAATGCCAAAATGAACTAGGCATTCATTCGGATGAATGGAAACACGGGAGTAAAATCGTAATTTCACCTGAAAATCCAATTTCGGGTGTGTAGAGGCAGGATTTCCGTGTGTGTGTAAGTGCTCCCTATTGAAGATCTTGACATAGTAGTTAAAATTAAAATTAAGATTTTAATAATATTTTTAGTCATTAAATTTAGATTCATTAAAATCAATAGTAAAATGGATATGGGATACTTATATTTCAATGTGTTTGGATTAAAATAATACATATTAAATTTTTTTATTTGTACATGAGGATTTAAATTGAGTATTATATTACATCTACAGTATTGGAGTATGTAAATCTGAAAAAAAATTATATACCCAA
Source organism: Chimonanthus praecox (assembly GCA_022113865.1). NCBI lineage: Eukaryota > Viridiplantae > Streptophyta > Magnoliopsida > Laurales > Calycanthaceae > Chimonanthus > Chimonanthus praecox. The sequence goes on along the minus strand of CM039089.1, from coordinate 68,084,116 downwards.
TTCAAAATTTTCATACACAATCTAATTTTCTTTACATATATTAATTGTAGAAATAAAAACAAATAGAAATGACACTGACTTCTGTGGGATTTACTGTAAAGTCAATTTGAAATGGGTTCTTTTGAAACTTGAAAAAAATGAAAATTAAACGGATGCAACGATAAACTTGATAATTTTTTTTTGAATGATGGGTAAGTATTCAAGCATATTTCCATCATTAACGAAGAGTGCGTGATGGTGCAGGTTTGGAACATAGCAAATAACAAGGATGATTTGTGGATAAAATAGATTCCTGCAAAATACTGAAAACTTGACACTTGAATGCAAGAGGTATGCAATGAGAAAGGAAGAAGAAGATGAATTTGCAAGGCATAAGTCTATTTTACTTATTTCAGCCGAGTCATAGAATTGAGAGAGAAGAGCTGGAAAAACAAGATCAAACCATAGCCCCAATACCCACAGCAACTTACATCTGCCCCTCTTCAATAGATGCAAATATTTTCCTATTCTTACAAAATGGGCATAAGAAAGTGAAGGATCATATATCCAATTTCCAAAATTCAGCTCTTTTGTCTCTGTCCTCAAATAATGTTTTTACATCAAGGTCCAATATTGATATGGTCAACCAATGGAAGAAAGTAAGAAGCTCTCCTCCTCTGGATAGGGCTTGAGCATGGATAGTGCCCGGACACTCAACTGCAGCATATAATAAATTCTCAATCCAGACCCTACTCATCGTCTCCCACCGTTCACTTACCCCAAATTCATCACCATTTTAGCCAGCCTACGTGAGTCCGAATTGATGAACTCCGGTAAATCTACGTCAAGAGGTCCAACGTAGATTACCTCTTCGTTGCTGGTCACCTCATCAAGGTTTGAGAGTAGGATGTTGCAAGCTTCTCTTTGAAACTCTACCAATGCCACTTCCTTCTTCATATCTTCAAAGACGTACACGTCCTTGTAATGTTGGCAAATGTTTCCGTACAAGTTTTGCCATTTGGGAGCCACTGATGGCACCATGGATGGCCTCATCATCGAAACATACATCATGTGATCTGATATAAGCTTAGCAATTCGGCAATCGTGCTCCGACTCCGTACTTGTCATGTCATCGGTGTAGTAGCAGAGACTCGTCGCTACATGCCACAATACTATGCTTCTACCTGTAAAAAATAGAACAGAATTTTCTATTTATCAAGATATTACATCGTAATAAATATTTATAAGACTACTTGTATCTCTATCTTATGAAACATTACCGTATTCGATCTCTCCAGTATACAACAATTTCTTCAGCCGGTCACTTTCATTTAGAGTCCCACGACCTCGATTTCGTGTGTAGTTGAGATTCTTAGACTTGATGGAATCTAAAAGGAGATTTTTTAGCTCTACAGCCATAGCAACATCTGTACAATTAAAGATCCTTCAAATGAAGAATAGCTCTTCCAACTTTCTGAAAAAGGACGGACGATTAGCGATCCTTGTGAAGTAGGATTGATGATGGGATTAGCAGTCAATTAACATATCGTACTGTGCAATCGATTTGGACCATCCATTGCGAGGGAGGAGTTTTAGAAGCATTCTACTTATTAATGGGTTGAAAATGGAGTTTTGAAGCTTGACAATGGTCCAGTTGGAGAGAACGAGCATAACAAAAGCCAAAGCATCTAAGCAAATGGCTCCACCAAACATAGCATATGTAATGGCCACAGCTTCTTCACTGAATCTGTTCTTCTTCGATAAGAAGAAGAAGCTGATGAATGCAGCCGCGATCAAACAAGAGCAGATAGCACGAAATGCATATCCGGCTCGTGAATGTATCAAAGCAGCCTTAGTGAAGAGCACATCGTAGAGGAAGCGGAACTCGTCTTCTACAATTTGGTTGAACTGTTCATCTGTTGAGGACTCCGACTTGAAGACGGGAACACCGACGATTTTGCCCTTGTATCTTTGGAACCATTTGTATGACCGTCGGACTAGATCCACATCTGTGACATTGTTGGCCTCATCTCTTGTATAGGAGTAGGACGAGTCGGAACAATGTCGGCGAAAAATGTCGAATCTTGCTCGGTAGAGGGCATATGTCCGCTCACAGTATTTGATGATTCCGACCACAAACATGAGAAGCATGGGGATCAAGAGCCTGTTGTTGGGAATCGATAGTAAGAACACATATATAACGGTACCGACATGAAACAGTAACTCAATCAAGTGTCACTGCTAAAGTTCATTGTCTTCAATGGAGAAGGCCATAATAGTAGCGGGGCCAACGTGGTTTCCGTTTTCGTCTATGAATTCAAATAGGCTTCTTCAGAGCTGACCCAGGCTGAAGACGGCGACCCAGTCGGCGAGCAAATACATGATCCAAATAAAGAAGTTGAGGGAAGGGGATGGATTTCGTCTCCGGCAACATGCAAACAAAATGAGGCCAATTTGAAGTAGGAGGCTGAAGAGAACAAAGACTCGTACATTATATTTCTCCCACCCCTTCTTCCAACTCACTTGGAAATCAGCCATTACCTCTCTTCTTCTCTTCCTCTTCCTCTTCCTCTTCCTCTTCCTCTCTTCTTGTCTCACTGCCGTCAGCAAAAAATTTAAAAAAAGAAGAAGAAAAATGTCACAAAGTTGACAAATCAAATGAAAAATGAGGTTGAAAAGAAAATTGACTCATACGTAAAGAACTTTCTTAAAATCATGTTCAAAGTAAAATAGGCCATAACAGCCATGAAGGCCTTGTTGACCATTTTAAAGACCATACCATACCATTTATTAGCCGTTGTACATATTTGGACAATTTTTTACTATGATCTCGACAAATCTTAAAAGTCTCGAATTTTTTCTCCTTGTCCTTTTAATATGTTGAAAAAAAAGAGAGAAAATTCTTTGAGGGCAAAAAAATGAATAAAATCAGTTGTAGTCACTATCCCATTCTATATTATAAAAAAAGGATAAAAAATTAAAAAAATTGACTTCAAAAGAATGAACTACTTACCAGTTCAATGGCTCCTACTAATGTTTCCACCCCCGAGTCTTGCAAATTCCAACCTCAATTACAGATCTTGGCCGACAAAAATATTATAGCCTTCTTTCAGTTGATATTTAAAAATCTTGACATAATAATTAAAATTTACCTATTTTAATTAATATCTATAAAATCTATTAGTTGATATTTTAAAATTTCATCAAAATTTATAACTGAAGTGAAACTCATAATCACTTGTGACCCAATATATTTTTATGCTCCCTCCGTCCCATTTTATTTGTTTCATTTGAAACATTTATATTTTTTAAGAAACTCTCTATATAAGGTTAGTACTTCATATGATCTCATCTATTTTTAACATATTTTATAGTTTATACTACTTCAATATGAATAGGACAATTATTTTGGGATAATTTCAAAATCTATATAAGACAACTAAATTAGGATAGAGGGAATATTGCTTTATATGAAATCAAGACATGGTGCAGATACAAAACTTTTCAAGCTAATTTAGTCTTCAATTGTGATTACCCTTGCGCATTTTTCTCTAAAATATTAATTTTTTATTCTTCACTGCAGCCCATCGAGCATTTTAGACTAAAATCCGACTCTACCATTAAATAGATAAAAAGTCTGAATCCATTTATTAGAGATTAACACAATTTCAACTGAGTTTAAAATTCGAATTTTGAGTTTAATGTGATTTGAGAGAGTTGCATGTATTCGAAGTTTTATCAACATCCTCCTATTGAAAAAGATGTGAAATCTTTGAGTTCTCTGTTATAAAAATAAATAAATTTAAGTAAATTCTATATTAATTTCTAATCTTGAATTCATTGAGAACATTTTATTTCTCAAGGAAAGAAGAGATTATATTCCATATATACAGTCTAATATAATAACATAATTATATAGAAAGCTCAAATCTATTGAACTGAGTAAGAGATGAAAAGTTTGGCCTAATTTGAGCTAACTTAATCTAACTCAAAATAAATTTAACTTGAATTGGATTTAGGGGTTCCGTACGTAAATCTAGCCTGACTCAAATTGAAACATCATTTAAGATCCTTTTATTCGACCATCAAAACTATGTATGCCACCCCAATTTAAAAAAAAATCAGCAAATTGTCTCCATTTCCAATAATCCAATGACCCCACATGAAAGGGAAGTTTTTCTTATCTTTCATTTTCTAATTATTTTTTTTTTTTTCTCAAAATTTGAAGTTAGGACACTCCTGTTAAATTAAAAATATAATTTGATCAGGTAGGATGGTCAGAAAATTTATTCTACCTCTATCCAATCCATCCAAAGTCCAAACCCAAGCCACCTGGACCCCTTCCTAATACAGAAACAATTCAATACAAACATTCCCAGTATCGGCTTGCTCAAGCACTGGCCCGGCCCATAGAAGACCCACTCGGAAATTGCTTCCTTCCTCCCGGCAATGGGAGTTTTGAAAAGTCGTTCCTGCCTTTCTCTTCTTCAGGGGACTCAGATTCATGCGCTGCTTCCGTTTCAAGCTATGGTGGATGACACAGAGGATGGGAACTTGCGGAAAGGAGGTTCCCTTGGAAACCCAGTTCATGCTTATGGAGAGCAAGGACGGAGCCGAGGCCATTGGTGATGATGCAGAAGAAGAGGCACCCACCATCTACACCGTCCTCCTCCCACTGTTGGAAGGCCAGTTCCGAGCTGTTCTCCAAGGCAACGACAACCACCAAATAGAAATTTGCGTGGAAAGTGGTAAGTAAAATAGACACGTCAGGGAGCAAGATTTCAGTTCATCATTGTCTATCAACAAACATTGGTAGCTGGAACTTTGTCTTTTTTCAAATAATGAAATCACAAATCACTCAATTCATTCGTCACACTCAGCTTTGATTTGTTTTTTTCTTCTTGGCTTGTATTCTTCTAAATTTGCAGTTTAGTACTTCTTTTTATTAATGTATGAATTATGTCAAAAAAAAAAAATTATTCGTCACACTCAATGTATCAATTTTTAAGCACCGTATTATATCGGTCGATACGTATTGTATCGGCCGTACACACTATTTCTCAAATAATATGATTAATATCTGTCTTTTAAAAAAAAATCAAAATGGTGGTGGTAGACCCAGGTTGATATCTCGGCTGGTATTTACGTTTTTAATTTTTTTTTTAAATCCAGCTTCCTTTTGGATTATTTATTTATTTTTTAATTCATATAAAATAAAATAATAATATAAAACATTTTTTTTTTGTACAAGAGCATTTGAATTGAGTACTTCAGACCAGTCATAGAATTGAGAGAGAAGAGCTTACAATGATGGTGGAAATACAAGATAGAATCTAATTTTTCCAATACACACAACTTACATCTCTTCACCCTATAATGAGAATTATGTAAACTTGAATAAAAAGGTAAGAATATTATTCACTAGAAGGAAAGAAAAGAAAATACAGGACTCCAATCAAATACACATGAAAATCAAATAAGGGCTGCGCAAGAAACCAAAGGAAAAAGAATCAACCACGTGGGGGCGCAAACATAACAGCCAACAGGAGCAATAGTTTTCCGCAAAGAGGCTAACAAAAAATCAAAAGATATAAATGCTCTCTCTGTTCTAATTTAATTGTCTCATATATATATTTTAGAATTGTCTCAAAATAGTTATCTCATATGCGTTTTGAAAAAATTATAAGATGTTGAAAAGAAGTTCATAAGTCTTTTGAGAGTCTTTATTTAAAAAAATTAAAATTTTAAAATAGAACAACTAAAATAGAAGAGAGGAAGATAATTTACGAAGACAAGGCAGGCAATCGAAAAAGAACTTATACTGTAGTTGGCACATATTTTTCCTTTGTCATATAAAATTGGTCTTTTATTCAACTTCACATGCATGCAGTGAAGGATCATATACCCGATTGCCAAAATATCCTTCTTTTCCTGTGGTCCTCCAATTCTTTTTCTTCGTCAAGGCCCCTATTTGATAAGAACAACCAAACGAAAGTAAGAAACTCTCCGCCTCTGGTGAGGGCTTGAGCATGGGCACTGCCCGGACACCGAGTTGCAGCATGGCATAAAATCTCAAACCAAACCCTCATCATTGTCTCCCATCCTTCACTTACCCCCAAATTCATCACCATTTTAGCCAGCCTGCGTCCGTCTAAATCGATGTTCTCTGCTTTCTCCCTGTCGTACCTTATAAGGTCCAGTGCATTTCCATGGCTGGTCACCTCATCAAAGTTTGACATTAGAATGTGGCAAGCTTCTTTCTGCAACTCTTCCAATGGCATTTCCTTCTTCTCAATTCTCATTTTTTTAAGAACGTCCAGGTCCTTGTAATGTTTGCAAACTTCTCCGTACAAGTTTTGCCATTGGGGAGTCACGGATGGCACCATGGATGGCCTCATCACCGAAATATACATCATGTGATCCGATATGAGCTTTGCAATTCGGCGATGATTCCACGACTTTCTTCCCATCTCATCGGTGCAATCGCGGAGATTTTTCGGAGTTGTGATCTCATCGGTGTAGTAGCAGAGAGTTGTCGCTATATGCCACAGTACAATGCTTTTACCTGTTACAAAGAGAATTTTCTATTCATAAAGTTATAATGAATTTTTATTCAAAATTTTATTCTAAGAGTACTTCTAACTCTATCTTAACATTACCGTATTCAGTCTCTACAGTATATAACAAATTCTTTAGCCGGTCACTTCGATTTAGAGCCCCACGACCTCGAAGTGATATGAAGGTTTTAAGTTGCCCAAGGTTGAAGGAATAAAAAAGGGTATGAGGTAAGTCTGCAGTGAGGGCTTCAAACTCCGTGTTTCTCAACTCTTCAAGTGCATTCAGAGAAAGACCCAGACAATTAAAGATCCTTTGAATGCAGAGCAGCTCATCCAACTTTCCAAAAAAGGACGGACGATTGGCGATCCTTGTGAAGTAGGGTTGATATTGGGATAAGCAGCCCTTTAACATATTGTACTGTGCAATCGATTCGGACCATCCACTGCGAGCGAAGAGTTTTAGAAGTGTTCTACTTATTAATGGGTCGAAAATGGAGTTTTGAAGCTTGACAATGGTCCAGTTGGAGAGAACGAGCATAACAAAAGCCAATGCATCTAAGCAAATGGCTCCACCTAGCAAAGCATATGTAATGGCCACATCTTCTTCACTGAATCTATTCTTCCTCGATATGAAGAAGAAGCTGATAAATACAGCCGCAATCAAAGAAGAGCAGATAGCACGGAGTGCATATCCGAAGCGTGTATGTATCAAAGCAGCCTTGGTGAAAGCACATCGTAGAAGAAGCCTAGCTGGTACCCTACAATCTTGATGAGGTTTTCATCATCTTTTATCAAGCTAATTGACGGAAAAAGCATCAACGCTGCTTTGGGAATTTCGACGATGGCGCCCTCGCATTCTTTGAACAATTTGTATGATTGTCGGACTAGATCCACAGCTGGAGCTTTTTTGGACTGATTACTTACATTGAAGTAGGGCGAGTCGGACGAATGTCGACGGAAAATGTCAAAGCTGGCCCGATAGAGAGCATACGTCCGTTCACTGTATTTGATGATTCCTACCGCGAACATGAGAAGCGTGGGGATCAACAGCCTGTTGTTGGAAATTGATAGATAGAACACATACATAGCAGTGCCCACCTGAAATAGTAACGCAATCAAGTGTCGAGGCCAAAGTTCATTGTCTTCGGTAGAGAAGGCGGTAATGGTGTCGGGGCCACCGAGGTGTAACAAAAGAAAAGGTGCCCAAAATGCAAGAATATCGTTATCGTTCACGTTGCGGGTGGATTCAACTAGATGACCCAGGCTGAAGACGGCGACCCAGTCGGCGAGCAAATAGATGGACCAAATCAAGAAGCTGAGAGCACGGGATGGATTTACTCTCCGGCAAGGTGCAAACAAAATGAGGGCAATTTGAAGTAGAAGGCTGAAGAGAACAAAGACTCGGATGTCATATTTCTCCCACGCATTCTTCAAACTCTCTGGGAAATAAGCCATCACCTCTCTTCTTCCTCCTCTTTTTTCTGTCTCACTGCTATCAGCAAAATACATTGAGGTTGGCTAGTGAGACTTTCCTTAGGACTCGTCTTTTTTTAAGAAATATTAAAAAATACGAAATTCAAAATACACCTTAAAAATTAATTCAGTCAGGACATTTTTATTGTTTTAATGGCGAAGGTGTCGAGAGACTAACCTAGGTAAGCAACTACGGAGAGTAATTTAGAGGGGTGTTGAACGTGAATTAAACTAAGACCTCCCTTCATGAAACTTTTTGAGCGTCAGGCCAACCCCTTCTTAAATTTCACAAAAATCTCAAAATAGAAATTATCTTAAAGAATTTAAAAAAAAAAAATTAAGAAAAACAGCAAAAGATAAATGAGGTTGAAAAGGAAATTGACTCCTCTGTAAAGAATTTTGTTATAAAATTTCTTAAAGTCATACTTAATATAAGATTCGTAGTAAACAATGGTTGTAGCAGCTATTTTTCTTTTAAAAAAAAAATTCATAACAGCCATGACGGCCTTGTTGACAATTTTTTTACTATATTTTGACAAATCTTAAACTGTTTCAATTTAGTTGTCTTATATGGATTTTAGAATTATCTCAAAATAGTTGTCTCATTTATTTTAGAGTAAAATAAAGTGTGTTGAAAATGGATGAGACCACATGGAGTGCTAGCCTTATATAGAGAGTTTGTTAAAAAAATACAAATGTTTCAAATGAGATAACTAAAATAAGACGGAGAAAGTATTAAAATAAGAGAAGATTCATTTAGGACAAAACTTTAATCCCATTCTATATCATATAAAAGTAAAATATTTAAAAATTATTTTGAAAAATTGATAATATTCACTGTGAATAACATAAACAAAAAAAAAACTGAATATATTTTTTTTTAATACACCCAAATTTATTTAATTATGCTCCCATTATGAAGACCTATTTGCATCCCTCGACATGATCCTCTCAAAGATGTTATTGTCAAGTCAAACTTTCGAGTTTCGCACTATGGCTTTGATACAAACCTTTTAAGCTCTCTTATTCACAGCAACACATGAAGACCAATTGAAATTAAGTAATTTAAAAAAAAAAAATTGACTTCAAAAGCATCAATTACTTACCAGTTGAATGGCTCCCAATGTCTCCACCCCAGAGTCTCCAAATTCCAACCTCGAAGGTGATACAACTTTTATTACGTTGAACTCTTAAAGACTCTTCTTGGCGATGAAGGAAGAAGTACAAGATGAAGAAGAAGCATCTTCCAGAGACAATAAAAGAAAGAAAAGGAGTCCCAAATGGAAAGACATTCCATTTTGTTTGCTTCTCCATGATAAATCACTTTTAGTTGGGCCAAGTGGTTACACCTGTGTGATTCGATCCGATCCAAACTCAAATAGTTTAAATTAACATGGACTTAAAATTTTGTGATTCAAACTTGAAACAGAGACTAAGTATTTTAATAAACAAATAAGTAATAGATTGAGAGTTGTTAACCTGAACTCAAAACCAACTAGTTGTTAGCTTTACTTTGAACTAGATCTAACAAAATCTGACACAATTCAATTATCTAAACTGGTTCTGAGCATTTAAATAAATATGAATTTAAAATCTTGTGATCCATACCCAAAATAGACACAAACCAACGAATTTATTTAATAAATAAGTAAGAAACAAGTTGAAGGTTGTTGACCCAAATCCGAATGAGACCCGACGACGTAAAATGGACACGAACCAACTTGTTTCTATAACTTTTATAACGTTGAAATCTTAAAGACTCTCTTCTTGGCGATGAAGGAAGAAGTAGAAGATGAAGAAGAAGCATCTTCCAAAGGCAAAAAGAAAGAAAAGGAGTTCCAAATGGAAAGACATTCCATTTGTTTGCTTCTCCCATGATAAATCACTTTTAATTGGATATGTGATTCGATCCAATTATTCAATCCAAAGTTTTGTGATCCGAACATGAAACATATCTGAACTATATAGACCGGGCAAAATTTGATACAATTCAATTATCTAAATTGGACTCGAGCATTTAATTAAGTATGAATTTGACATTTGGTGACCCAAACCCGAAATAGATACGAACTGATTAATCCATTTAATAAATATGAAATATGTTGAAGGTTATTGACCCAAATTCGAATGAGACTTGACACAAAATCGACACGACCTGATCCATTGCTGAGTCTAGATGTAGTTGATGTGTGATTGTAACGACCCATCCCGCTAGCATGATATTGTCTACTCTGGACTTCACATACGGCCCACATGGCTTTCAATTGGCGAGCCAATCCACTATTGCTCTCAAAAGGCCTCATGTTAAAAGGAGAAAGGCTACCACTTATATACCAGAGAATTTTTGAAGCAATTAGTAATGTGAAACTTTTTCTTCTCTCCATTGTTAGGTATTACAAATTCGATTGAGACCCAACACAAAATTGACACAGCCCGATCCATTGCCAGGTAAAGATGTAGTTGATGTGTGACAGTCGCCCTGACCTTCGCCATGATTTTCATTATATTTAAAAAGATTTGATTTTGAAAGGTCTAAAAATCTACAATTTAAATTGAGCAAGGTCTTTAATAGATTTTTATCAAAATAGTAAAATCAATTTTAAATATATTCAAATTAGATATGAATATAATTTATAAGTATGACATAGACAGAGTAAGATTTTGAGTCAAACCAAAATGAGCCCCAAGTGAGAGATCACTAATGAAAGAGATCCAATGCTTTAATAATTTGAGATATGTTTAATAGGACATAATCCAAAGACATGCTCTTAAATATAAAAGACATCCTCTATAAATATTATAAAAGTCATAGACAAAGTTTACTGATTATTATTTAAAGTTTATAAAAATTGGAAAACTACAACACTAATCTCAAATAAAGTTACTAATACTAAATAACAAATAGTAGAACTTAAATTATTTTTCAGAATTTATGGTTTCAACATTTGATAAAATAAGCTGCAAAAATTAGTTTAAATTATAATATCAATAATATAATATAAATAATACATTAAGTTAATTAACAATCTTCTTGTAACGATGAAGAAAACGAAAAAGAAAAGCTTTGAAATGAAAGACATATTTCACTCTATTCCTTCCTTGGATAATACTTTAAAGAAGGAAGAGCCAGTATAGTAAAGTAAAGAAGTTGACTTTTTATTCTTAGAGGTCAATTTGACAATATTCTTGGAGTGACGAAGAAAAAGAAAAGCTTCCGAGTGAAACGTCACTTTCTTTGTTCCATTCTCAGAATTTAGTTAGATACATGATATAAATGATCCATCTCATGGGTAACGATCCTCCATGAGTATTTTGGGTAATCAAATACAAAATTTAGATTATTTTCTATTTTATCTTTGTACTGTAATATAAATCAAGTCACTAACCGGATTACTGACCTTTCCACTGCGATATAAATCGGCTCATTGACCGGATCACCGGATCACTGAAATTTATCTAAGTGAGATTGTTTTCCATACATAACAACAAATTGGATTACTGAAATTAGAACACTGACCGGATCACTGAATTTTTTTATAAATGCTTTCTTGCGACAGTGAAAGGGTAAAATGGACAATATTATAAAACCCGTGTCTCCTTACACAAAATGTCCATGGGAAGATCGCTACCCATCTCATATATTCTAATTCAACGACAAAATAATTTCATTCTCATTATTTTATATCCAAATAATTATAAATTAACTAGTTAACAAAATGCATATTCATTGATATTTTTATTTTGAAGTACATATGCTAAGAGATTTATATTTTTTGTTGCTGGTACATTCTTTATAAAATAGTGATATTACATGTTTAAATTGACTTATACATTATTGTGTTTTTTGTTTTTCCTAACATGGGAGGTGTAAGAATCCATCATTTGACACATTTCTTGGATTTATAGGTATTTTTATTTTATATTTTTGTGATTTTTAAAAATGAACTAAATGCCTAAATGTGTTTAAATTGATCTGACTCAAATAAACGAGTAATCTAAACGTAATTACACCTCATTTAACTAAATCCAAATTAGATTAAATATGACTAACTATTTAATAAACAAGTAATAGATTGAAAATTGATAACTCAAATCCAAATTAGATATTTAGATCTCACTCAAACCAATCAGACCCATTGCCATGTCTACCTGGCCCGCCAAAAGAAAATTGTCATATTTTCTTTTCTTTTTTGTTTAGAGTCTATGTTAAAATCTAAGGCCAAAATATCGAGTGATATTTATGTATCAGTTGATATATATATATATCGGTTTCTTACGGCTGATATTGCTGAAATATTCAAATATGATTGATATATTGCTAGGGACAATTTTTTCACCCTACGATAAAATATAGGTACATATTGTTTTCATTTTCGTATTCTTGATTCAAAAGATTGATTTGCCTTTATAGATATATATAATAATCGTAGTTAGGTCAAGAACATTGAAATTCATCACAAACTATCTTAATATACACTAATAATAATATCTTGTTGAAAAATCTTGTAAAAATCGATTTATAATTTAATATAAAGTATAGTGTGTGTGCGCAACATTGCATGCATTCGATCATCCCTCTAATGAGTAATGACATGGATTTGGATGTTTAATCCCATTTTTGTGAAGGTGATAAAAATTAAACACAGCTACTATTATTATATAGGTGACGTGTCCGGATGATGTTTATTTTATTTTCTTCGATTTGCATACGCATTTCTAGCTATGAAACAAATCTCAGTTTTTAAAACCTTCAAATCTCGGCAAATATGATATGTATCGACCGAGATTTGAGATATCGGCCGATATCTAATATATATTGCTGATGTCGGCCGATAAAGATGGTTTTAATAAAAAAAAAAAAGAGAGAAAAAATTATCGACCGAGATATCGGTTAATTCCGATATTTAAATCCCTACTTCTAACAGTTTTTCTTTAACAGGTATTGATTAGGACACCGCCATTTTAATCTCATTTTTATTAATTTTCAATCACGGTTGATATTTGATTTAATTGATACAATTCAAACTCAATTTATATTCAGTCCTTATTAAATCAAAGATTTAGTCCAATTTTTAAAACTTCACTTGTAGCTAAAAGTGATAACGGATTGAGTCATTGAGTTGGGTAGAATTTTAGTGGGATTTGTTATACATAATTATTATTTTGCCTATAACTAAATCAAATTTTATCAAAATTCTTTATTTACTGACGCAATTCAACTTAACTCAATTTGATCTAAAAAATAAAATAATTTGAAAAATGAGATAAAAATTTATCTTTCAAGAAAAAAGAAGAAGAGGATAAGTGGGTCTCTCTCACTATAGAATAAAAGTGGATCACACGCTAAAACTACTTGGTCAAAAATAATAGAGAGCTTAAATGCTATTTTTTAATTCAAGTTGGATTGCGTTATGATACGAAACACCTTAGCTCAACCCAACCTACATTTTTTTTTTTTTTTTTTTATTTTAAGTCAGGTTGGATTTATGTCTGGGATTCTATAACCCAAATCATTTTGAATTTATTTCGGGTCAGGCACTGAACCCCTTAATCTAACTTGAATTTATTTTGGAGCTGATTAAATAAATTTATTTATTTTTTAAAAGAAGTAAGACTCAAATTCAAACATTTTCAAGTTGAGCTGAGTTGAATTCGTAGATTAGATTAGAAATTACATACTACATGGTGTTAGTTATTTCAATCTAATTTTTATTTATTTTCAATTAATTCATGTTGTACATTATCAATACAACTTAAATTCAAATTTTCTTTCCAACATTGAAAACCAACTAAATCTATTATTTAAAACCTTAATTGCATCTATATTCATCCCCCACTAAATTGGAGAATAAGAACAAAGAATTTTCATAATCCTAATGAGTAATAACAAACTACAACTATTAAGGCAACTTCCATTGCCCATAATATAGGTGTAGTTTAACTGGTTGCCTCCCATCTCAGAAAGTGGGAAGTTGCAGGTTTGAGTTCCCGTAACTTAACTTTGATGTGCCCTAGAGGTAGTGGGCTCACCTGTGGAAATTTTACTCTCAATATCCTGTGGTTTCCCACACCTGAATTAAAGAAAAAAAAAATCCTTTATTCATCATGCAATAGTTAAAGGGCAATGGAAGTATGAAACTAATGTTAGAAATATTCCAGATTTTTAGCTAGAGAACATGGGAATGGGTCCAAAATTATATGAGTAAGGTGTCGGAGTGTTATAATTGGCAAAATCATGTAATTCCAAAATGTTGAGTGTGGGTGGCTGCCTGATTGATAATCTAAATTGTCCTTCAGTGAAAAAGCCATTTTTGCCTTTTGGACTATGCCAACAAGTATAAATAATTGGGTCAAATAATTGGGTCCTCATGGGTCACAATGCACGTATTCTTACATATTAAAATTTGACCAAAACCCATTAAATGATTGAAAGGTTTTTGGCTTTTCCTTGATAATACTGATTAATAAAATAGCAAGGGAGGATTTATGATACCAATTACAAAGTTCTCGTCAATATATAAAAACAATTTGATGATCCCACTTAATCTCATGTAATGGATATGTTTGGAAGGTGCTTATTTGTATACCGTCTTTATAAATTTTTAGTTTTATCAAATAAATGAAGTCATGTTCTTTAAAAAATAATTTTTTTAAAGGTGAAAAATTATTAAGTTAGATGAATAGACTTTAAAAACTAGAATTTGTTTGAAATTGAATAAGGATGAAATTTCCAGAGTATGAGATGATACATTGCACTTCAATATATGGATAAATCTCTCTTGCTAAAATGCTAAATGATAGATAAATTATTTCATAAAAAAAACTACTAAAAACAAGCTTAGGATGATCGTATCAATATCAGTTGATAAAGGTGATTAAAAAAAAAAAAAAATCAAGAGAGAGAATTTTCTTAGCCGATTTTAAATCCCTGTTTAAAACAGAGTCAAATATTGAATCTATACAAGGCTGAGCACAAACTAACTCAAGATAGTCAAACTCAAACTTAACCCAAGTTGTATTTGTAGAATTGTAGTATCCAAATCTGATTTGTAGCCGAAATGTATACATGTGCTTATTCAGATTCAGACCCGTTAGGGATAAAATGAAAAAAAAAAAAATTATAAATACATATTATATATTATAAATTTAATATTTACACAGTAATTAAGGACAATTATGTTTTTTAAATTATAATTCAAATTTAAATCTTTTGCCAAACATAAACTTTTATATACTAGACCTGAACCGATTCAAATTTCAATTTAGACTTAGATATTGTAGATCCGAAAATAAGCTCAGCCCAAGGACGAGTCTGAGTCCAAATTTTGTAATATTTATTCATACAATTTAAGTTACAGTCAAACAAAATTACACGTTAAATCGTGTTTAACTCACACTTATACAACTCGAGTACTCAACCTTAGACACGTATTTAAAACTTTGATGATTTAAGAGAGGATGTTTATCAGAAATGATGATTGCGTGATTAGATCTGTGTGGCTAATTTTTATCTGACCTTTTATGTACACGTGTCAACTTAGATTCCTATTCCACCGACCCTTAATAGTTTCGCTGCTAGACTCTTTGACTCATTCAAGTTGCGTACCTGGGCCCGCTTGCTTACCAAGCAACCAATCTCAGCCGTCCAAATGTATTGAAGATGGCCACGCAAAATCGAATTCCCGGATAGCGTTCCTCACAAGATACACCTTGGAAACGCTTACGTGTCGCCACATCCATTCCCGGAGGGCCCACAATAGGTGGGCCCAACACCTTGTAACGTCACAAAGGATCTCTGTCCGCATACACTGCACAACCATGACGGTGGTCCCACTTGTTTGACATCATCCAAGTTTTCCACTAGTGACTGGCGGTCCATACACGTGGCAAGGAACAAATAGTTATTCGTGTTTGAAAAGCTTTCCTTTGGAGGAATGTGGAAGAACATTGATCTTTTTTTTTTTTTAATACTCATTATAAAAAACTTTTGGGAGTTTAGATTGATAGATTAAAATTTTGGTCTTCTTTAACAATACTTAAATTAAATTAAATTAAAATTAATTTTTTAATTAAATATTATACATCAATTAAAATAGTTGATAAGAAGTTATTGTAAAATATAAATACTATAGTTTTAAGTCTCATAGCATCTGATACAATCAATTCTTAAAAATAAATTATCAAATTCAAATAAAAAGGAACTAATTTAATTTAATATGTTAAATAATTTATACGTTGACAATAACAATGAAATTAAATGTTCACGTTTTTTTTAAAAAGAATACTTTTATCTAAAAGAAAGTCTATTTTTTATTAGATTATTTTATACAATTCAAAAGAGTAGAATATAATTTTTATTATTTTATACAATTCAAAGGAACTGCGTTTTCCCACGTGGTGGCAAAATAGTAACAGATGGTTCCTTCACCGTCGAAACGCCCGTTAGTCATCTGACGTGGCATATACGTTGAAAATTCGATTCTTTTTTAATCTTTGCTGTTACACGTTGCCAGGAGCATGTGATTAATTAAGTCACAAGATAAAAAGATAAATCAGAAGACGTCAAGAAATTGGACGAGTCGATTTCGCATACCACGTGTCCAAATCTCTCAATATCTGGCGCGGAGAAGTGCTCGACATTTAACCGGTGGGGCAATATATAAGAACGTGGATTCGGTTCCCATTCCCGCAATCTTTCGACGCCAAGCATTTGATTTGAAACCATTTCTGTGGAAAACACTTACCAAGAAAACGTTTTATACGTTTTTCTTTCCGTCGCCTTCGTTCTCACTCTCTTTCTTTTATTTTCCTGCGCTTGTCGGAGCTCGTACGGATTCTTCCCAGCTTCGCGGCAAAGAGAATAACAGGTGAGTTTGGAGCTGAACAACTCTCAAATTCCGTTCTTACGATTCGATTCTTGTGATTCTCGTGAAATTTCAAGCGTCTGCTTTTGATCGGAATTTTGTCTGGAGGAATCCACTGTTGGGGAAAAAATATGCAATCCACATCGGGAGGTATTTTTGTCTTCTTCCTCGAGGCATTGGAGGAAGAGGAGAAGTATCGTATTTTTCTCTGTAAATTGTGTTTTAACTTGTCAATGGCGAGCTGCTTTTGTTAGAAGATTAGCTGATTCGGTGGAGTAGCTGCTTTAGTGTGGTAGTTGCTAATGAGATGTGATTTTTTTTCATAAATATCCGTAGATCTGTTGTTTTCCTATTTGCTTCGATTTGATTCAAGAACAAGATTTTTGTGGAAAAATCATATTTATTGTATCTTTCTGAATATCTGATACATTGCTTATGGAAGTTTACTGATTTTCATTTTCATCTCCCTCTCTCTAGCTCTAGTTGTTGAAGAATTAACTTCAATCAGCGGAAGATTTTGAGTCTCTCTCTCTCTCTTTCTGAAGAATTAACTTCAAACAGAGGTAGATTTTGAGTCTCTGATCTGCTTCTCATCTTTTCTCTTGATGGAGAATTCCGGTGGATTTTTTCTTTTTTTTAAACTCTCTGTGAATATATTATTTTCCTATTTGCTTCAATTTATTTAATTTTTTTTTGGAAAAAAACGTATTTTTTCTTTTTCTGGATATCTGATATATTACTTTGGAAGTTTACTGTTTGGAATTTATTGCTTTCCTTTTTCCTTCCCTGTCCTTAAATTTTTAGAGGAATTTATGAAATTAAAATTGACAGCTTTTTATTGATTTAAAGATTATAATTCAAACTTTACATTGTGAAGCCATTCACCACAGATAACTTCGAGTTCTAGTTGTTGAAAAATTAAGCTCCATCAGCGGATCTTTGGACTAAGCAGGCTGATGATCAAGCTAGAAATGAGTTGGGCCCTACCCAATAACCAAGGCCCTGATGTACGTAATAAGTTAATAAGCTCCGTTCAGGGTATAAATCTCGGTTGATACTGTACGTATTCAGGGTATAAATCTCGGTTGATACTGTACGTATTGTCCGAGATATCTCGGATTTTTGACGCACAGTATCGGCCATACTAGCGAGATATCGGCCGATACACATTTGTACAGCCGATATTTGTCAAAAAAAATTAGGGGAGAGAGAGAGATATCGGCCAAGATCCGAAATACTGAGATATCGGCCGAGACGTCAATATCTCGGTAAAAGTGATTTTTGTACAGTTGGCTCCGTTAGTTGGATAGTGGTTCAGAATGAAGGACCATTACAGATCTTGGCTGAAAAATATTAGTCTTTTTTCAGTTGATATTTAAAAATATGGACATAATAATTAAAATTTAAAATTTACATATTTTAATTAATATTTATAAAATATTTTAGTTGATATTTTAAATTTTCATCAAAATTTATAACAGAGGTAAAACTCGCAGCTACTGTGACCCACTAACCTGGAGGCTATGGATAACTCAATTATAGATCCAATTGAGATTTATATTTTTATATTGCTTTAATGATGTGTAGGCCTGATCTATGTTTTGTAGATCCACGTAAGAAGTGTTTTTAACTTTGGTCAATTTGTTCTCGTTTTATATGAAATCAAGACACGGTGCAAATACAAAACTTTTCAAGCTGATTTAGCCTTAAATTGTGATTACTCTTGCGCATTTTTCTCTGAAATATTAAAAACTATTGATTGTATAGAAAGTAGATTTTTTTTTAATAGATCAGGCTTATAATATGCAACTTGGAACTTTCTGTAGAACAAAAATCACACTGATTGGGCATGACGAGACCCAACCAATTAATTTCTAGAGATGCATGACAATGTTTAAATGCACAAAACGGTATTGAAATCAGATTTTTAAAACCTTGTCTTCCACGTGTCAATTACTTCTTACTCTTCTCCAGATTTTCCAGCTTATAAATGTTTGGTTATCACTTGTTAAAATTTATATTTAAATTAGTCGATGGAAATGCCAATAATCAACATCTACTTCTTTTTTAACAGGAAAGATCGAAGATGACAGTGACTCCGAAGATCTGCGTCAACGATGGGAACCTGGTGGTTCACGGGAAGACCATTGTCACAGGCGTGCCTGATAACATAGTGCTGACACCTGGCTCAGGTGTCGGCCTCGTCGCCGGAGCTTTCATCGGCGCCCATGCATCCGATAGCAAGAGCCTCCATGTCTTCCCCATTGGCACATTGGAGTAAGGATCTCTCTGCTAAAATCTGAGTCTGTTTTTATTCTTCACCGCAGTCTATTGAGCCTTTTAGACTAAATTCCTACTCTACCATTAAATAGATAAAAAGTCTGAATCCGTTTATTAGAGATTAACACACTTTCAACTGAATTTAAATTCTTGTTTAATGTGATTTGAAGAAGTTGCATGTATTCGAAATTTTATCAACATTCTCATATTAAAAAAGAGGTGAGATCTTTAGATTCTCCATTAAAAGAACAAAAAAAATTAGTTAAAATTTAATTTTACATCTAAATTTAATGTCTAATCTTGAATTTATTGAGAACCTTTTATTTCTCCATTTGATCAGGTAGGATGAGTCAGAAAATTTACTATACCCCTATCCAATTCATCCAAAACCAAGCCCCCCTCAACCCAACCAATTGCCACCCCTTCCTAATAGAAGAAACAAATTCAATACAAACATTCCCAATATGGGCTTGGTCAAGCACTGGCCCGGCCCATAGAAGACCCACTCGGAAATTGCTTCCTTCTCCGGGGTCAAAAATTCAGCCGATACTGTGCGTATCGGCCAAATTGTATCAGGTTTTCGAACACCAATACGTATAGTATCGGCAAGAGAGAAAGTTCGGCTGATATGGTCGAATATTGGCCGATTTTTATTTTTTATTTAAAAAAAATAAATATCGGCGTGGGTCCAATCGTTATCTCGGCCGATTTTCATCTTATACGGGCGAATATTGGCCTAGATATTGGCCGATATTTGAAATATAGGCCGATATTTATATTTTTTTAATTTTTTTTTAAAACAGCTTTTTTTATTTTTTTTAAATGAATTTTTTCAAAAAAAAAATGAGGAGAAAAAAATCTCGGCCTAACCGAGATATCGACCCCTGTTCCTTCCTCCCTGCTATGGAAGTTTAGAGAAGTCGTTCCTGTCTTTCTCTGCTGCAGGGGACTCAGATTCATGTGCTGCTTCCGTTTCAAGCTATGGTGGATGACACAGAGGATGGGAACTTGCGGAAAGGAGGTTCCCTTGGAAACCCAGTTCATGCTTATTGAGAGCAAGGACGGAACTGAGGCCATTGGTGATGATGCAGAAGAAGAGGCACCCACCATCTACACCGTCCTCCTCCCACTGTTGGAAGGCCAGTTCCGAGCTGTTCTCCAAGGCAACGATAACAACCAAATAGAAATTTGCGTGGAAAGTGGTAAGTAAAATATACACGTCAGGAGCAAGATTTCAGTTCATTGTTGTCTATCAACAAACATTGGTAGCTGTAACTTTGTCTTTTTTCAAATAATGAAATCACAAATCAGTCAATTTATTCGCCACACTCAATACTATCATACTTATTATCATTAAATTCATTACTGAATTTATTTTTCTCTTCAATAAAATTTTACGTTTCTACTCTGCTGTGGAAAGAAAGTATGTGCCTCGTCACTCTTTTGTTACTAAAATGGCCTCTCCCATGTTTTAATGATATTCCCCCATCTTGTTTTTTTCTCACTAATTGAAGAACCTTTCATTAATAAGACATTTCTAACTTTTACACCATCTGTACTTTTGTAGCTTTATTACTCTCTATTAATTCTACAATATGGGGTTGGAATACCCAACTTAAAAAAAAAATTCTACAAAACCTCGTAATTCCAAAAGATAGCTTCTACAAAATGCCTCTTTAATAGAAGTTTGGCTCTCTTTTTTTTTTAATGTTATGCTTAAATGTCTCTGTTTTTAGTAATTCAATGCGAATTCATTTTCAATTTCATCAATTTATCCAAAATGGCCTCTAGAAGAACTGACTCTGTTTTTGATGGGTTTGTGCTGATGATTTCGTAGGAGACTCTGCTGTCCAAACAAACCAAGGATTGTATCTAGTGTACATGCATGCGGGGACTAACCCCTTCGAAGTCATCAACCAAGCAGTCAAGTAAGGCACATTTATATGTTTTGGCTTTTTTCCGAATCAATCTTCTCTCGACTTGCTAAGTAAAGCTGACGAATGAATTCTCTTTCTTGCGAGACAGAGAGGTTGAAAAACACATGCAAACTTTCCAACACCGAGAGAAGAAGAAGGTATGAATTCTCTATTTCACATTCAAGTCTACATTTCCTAGTTCAAAAATGGGCTAGAAAGCTATAGTGCTTTTGCCTTCCAACTCAAGACCTTGTCCTGTGATCTTGGTGGGTGCAGTTACCTTCTTTCCTTGACTGGTTTGGCTGGTGCACATGGGATGCTTTCTATACGGACGTGACAGCCGAAGGTGTCGAAGAAGGTCTAAGAAGGTACCTTACTAGATTTATTAAAGTGCATTATCATTTTTCCTCTCTCCTTCCTAGTAATGTAGTTGTAGAATCTACAAACAGCTGTACTGAAATTGTTCTAGCACTGCTGGCTTAGTTGGATTTTTGTCGCTGCAGCCTTGCAGAGGGAGGTACTCCACCGCGTTTCTTGATCATCGATGACGGGTGGCAGCAGATTGGTGGCGGTGGTGAAGCCAAGGATTCCAACTACATTGTCCAAGAAGGAGTACAGTAAGAAACAGAAGCCCTTTACTATTCAGTGCTATGATTTCTAATCTGTTCAAGATTTATATTTTTTATGTTTATTCAACAGACAGATTTTGATGGGTGGGTGACATTCGTTTGGTGCATCTTCTTCAGGTTTGCTAGCAGGCTTATTGGGATAAAAGAAAACTCCAAGTTCCAGAAGAATGGAAAGAGTGACCAGGTTCCTGGCCTCAAGCAATTGGTGGAAGACGCCAAGCGACTCCACAATGTGAAGTATGTAGTCTTCTTTCCTCCATTGCTCTTTCAATCTGCTCTTTCAATTTTTCTTTAGAAGCATAAACTAAGCTCGGAACGGACTTGAAATTCAACAAGCAAATGATTTTTTCCCAACTTTTTGGGTGAAACTTGGTAATACTCTGTCATTCATCTAATTCAATGTCCAATCATCTTGAATTGACTCTGCCAAGTCTAGTCCATGTTGGGTGAAGCATTAAAGGGGACCCTAAAGGAAGACATTTCCAAAGTTTGATATTAAAGGGGACTCCTTTCATTTCGGGCCAATACAGGTTTGTGTACGTATGGCATGCTTTAGCTGGTTACTGGGGTGGGGTAAAACCGGCAGCAGCTGGCATGGAGCATTATGACAGCAGACTGGCATACCCAATGCAATCACCAGGTGTGGTCGGTAACCAGCCAGAGATTATCAGGGAGAGCCTCTTCGTCCATGGTCTCGGCCTAGTGCACCCCAAGAAGGTCTTCGACTTTTACAATGAACTCCACTCTTACTTGGCCTCCTGTGGCATTGATGGCGTCAAGGTTGATGTTCAGAATATCATTGAGACACTCGGTAATGGCCATGGCGGTCGTGTCGCCCTCACCCGAAGCTACCACCAGGCACTCGAGGCCTCTGTTGCACGCAACTTCCCTGACAATGGTTGCATTGCTTGCATGTGCCATAATACTGATGGCATATACAGGTAATTGCTGGCTTACTTGCCTTTTTGGTTTCAGTCTTCTAACAAACAACTATGGCCAGATGCCTGTATCTTGGAAAGTCCCTTAAATTTAGAACATATATTTGTGATTTGTGCAGTGCTAAACAAACTGCTGTTGTTCGGGCATCAGATGACTTCTTCCCAAGCAGGGCCGGCCCTGAGATTTCAGGGGCCCTAGGCGAGATTTTTAAGATGGGGCCTTTATATATAC
Source organism: Chimonanthus praecox (assembly GCA_022113865.1). Classification (NCBI taxonomy): domain Eukaryota; kingdom Viridiplantae; phylum Streptophyta; class Magnoliopsida; order Laurales; family Calycanthaceae; genus Chimonanthus; species Chimonanthus praecox. The sequence continues at coordinate 68,061,248 of CM039089.1, read as the reverse complement.
TCGTAAAAAATAAAATTATATAATTTTTTTTTACAATCCGTGAAACTAAATAAAAATATTATAACAAAGTATTATTTAAAATTTATTCTAATTTTGAGAAGTAAAATTACTAATTAAATTACAATATTTAAGTTTTTTTAACATTTATTTTTCAATAGATAAGATAGCTAATTTATTCAATATTTCTTGTGACATTTTAGACCGAAGATAAGATTTTATCAATTTTAATTTTGAAAAACTTATTTCTGCATAGGTAACTGTAATTTGTATAATTAATATTATTTTATAAGCAATTCATGCATTTGGAAAACAACAATTCATTCTTTTGGTAATGCATCTTTTATCATATGGAGTGTGACATTAATGCAAATTCTCATTTGAAACGAATATATTATTATTATTTTAATTTTTCATTTTTTTGTATTTTTTAAAAAATTAAAAATTATCTTAATTATAATGATTTATAATTGTATATTAGTTCTAATAAAATCTACATTGATCACATGAATAAAGTTATGTTTTTTCATCTCTTCAAATTTTAAAAGCTTTAAATTATTTTTAATTCAAAATTATCAACTCAATATAGATTTTTCTTTCTCTTTATTTAGATGATAGATATATTTTAAAAGAGTCTTTATTAATTAAAATTATTTTATTATTATTATTATTATTAAACTCAATAAAATGAGAATTATAATAATTATTATTATGATTGTTAGTATCATTATTTTAATTTTTTAAGAAATCTAAGCTTTTTTCATTATTATTATTAAATAATTTGATAAAAAAAAATTACGAAATTATTATTATTATAACACAGCCGGGATTTGATCCTAGTCCTTTTTCTATAAAGAGAGAATTTTAACCAACCAGACAAGAATGTATATCTGCTTTAAATAGACATTATTAAATATTTAACATATAGTAAAGGAACTTATGGACTTGGGGGCCCTTTTTTATTTGGGGGCCCTAGGCGACCGCCTATTTCGCCTATACCCAGGGCCGGGCCTGTTCCCAAGAGATCCAGCATCACACACCATCCATGTCTCTTCCGTAGCTTACAATTCTCTCTTCCTCGGAGAATTCATGCAGCCCGACTGGGACATGTTCCATGTAAGTAATACATATTCATAGGCTCAATATAGCAAATACACAAGCAATCCTGGTATCGCACTGAAACACAAGCTTCACATGGTTTGGAAAATAGGATCCCAATGTTTTATTCTTCACACCTCACTCAACATAGATGAATCCCATAACCACAGAAATCCCTTTAGAATATATAAAGCATCGTACAAAATTATGGAAACACCTGTAAAGTCTAGTATCTACTATGGCATGGATCAGAGCAGAATATAAGGAATCGACACACCAATGGCTACAGCTAAAGCTCAAAATTTACAGTGCTACCCATTCACACTAACAGACCCCCCGCCCTACCCCACCTCCGAAAAGAAGAAAAAAAGCAGATAACCTTCCATCTAACCTATCATAATTAACGTATATATATGGACTCATGAAAAAGCTTAGAATTTTTCTTACTTTATGATGATAGAGAGTCCCTATCTTTCGCAGAGCCTACACCCAGCTGCAGAATACCATGGTGCAGCTCGAGCTGTTGGCGGGTGCCCAATTTACGTTAGGTAAGCCACTTCTCTTCTTCATCTTACACTTACAAATTGCTTAAATTGGTTAGCTCAGTGTTGCAGAATGCCATAGTATTGCCGGCATTGTGCTTCTTTCCCTGTCTTTCACACTTCATATTAATAATGAATTTACTGTAATTTCTGTCAACAGTGATAAGCCTGGTCACCATAACTTCGATATCTTGAAGAAGCTGGTCCTTCCTGATGGATCGGTGCTACGGGCGCAACTTCTAGGCAGACCAACACGTGACAGCCTGTTTTCCGACCCATCTAGAGATGGAGTCAGGTTTGCATGCACATTCCTTGCTTTTAAATCCTTTATCTTCTCAATAACGAATGCAAAGAATATAAGGAACTATTGTGGAAGTGAATTCGGTCTCTTGATTTGCAGTTTGCTGAAAATCTGGAATATGAACAAGTGCTCCGGCATGGTGGGTGTCTTCAATTGCCAAGGTGCTGGGTGGTGTAAGATTGCCAAGAAGACGCGTATCCACGATGCAACCCCAGGAACACTCACCGGCTCTGTTCGTGCCCGAGATGTTGACTTCATAAACCAACTTGCGGGTGAGGGATGGAATGGTGAAGTTGTCGTCTTTAGCTATAAATCAGGTGAGCTATATATTTCTTTATTTTCATTGATGGTTCAGCTGAAATCGGACTCCACTCATTTGAAAATGTCATCACTGCAGCAAAAATAGTTGTCTAGCGGCCTTCAAATGCAATATCCAAATTGATCTGTTACTTAATAGGATCAAACCTTAATCGTATTAGCCCTCGGACAGGAATCAGCTGAAAATTAATGTGAATGAGGTGAAAATGGTGGAATCCTGGGCAAGACTGCTACAAATGCACCGTATCAATATCAACCGAGTCCCAATCTTATTGGCTGAATCGACTTGGACTGAACCAGTTTTTAAAACCCTGCTGTTAATCAGATGAGACAAATGTAATATGCCTTGGTTTGTGGTGCAGGGGAGGTGGTCCGGCTACCAAAGGGTGCTTCGCTCCCAGTCACACTCAAAGTCCTCGAATATGAAGTCTTTCATATCTGTCCTGTGAAGGTGAGAACATTCTACCATTTGCAACCCGTTTCCGTAGCCAGTTTGCAATGATTTCTTATTCTCTTTTCTCTTTCTTGTGATGCAGGAAATCACCTCCAATGTCTCCTTTGCACCAATTGGTCTGCTCGATATGTTCAACACTGGAGGTGCTGTGGAGAAATTTGATGTCAAGTTAGAACCCACCACCTCGAACAGCCTCACCAATGGTGAGCGATCGACAGTAACAGTCGCCCTTGCAGTACGTGGTTGTGGGAAGTTCGGCATCTACTCATCCCAGTGCCCATTAAAATGCACGGTAGACTCCGTCGAGACAGAATTCAATTACAATTCAGCAAATGGACTTGTTACTCTTAACATCCCAGTCCCAGAGAAGGAAATGTACAGATGGTCTGTAGAAGTTCAACTGTGAAAATTGTCGTCGACTTGCAATAGTGGTAGGCAGATCTTAGGGTCAGTGGAGTCTGGATTTTGAAAGAATGCAAGGTGACGTAGCCGTTGCTAGCACTACTGCTTGCTGCTGCTTTCAACAAAAATTACAAATATTTAGATGTGTTGTTGTAGTTTTTGCTTTGTGACTTTTTAATGCAGCCGCTGAAAATTTAAAGTAGTTATTATTGAATTCATTGGGTCGAGACCATTGGATGCCATACTGCAAGATTCAATCCGTTTGCCTACTCGTTCACGGTGGTATTTAATTAGACACGTACAATTAGGGGTAGAAATTTCGATAACGTTTTTTTAATTGTCCCTTCATATTGATGGAGTTCATTATTATGGGACTTACAATTCAAAGAAATATAGATCCAAGTTGATGCAGAAGTTTTTGTTATAAAATTTAATGGATGAGAAAAAAATTAGAAGAAGATTTAACAATGTATAAGATATGGTATTCTCCGCCGACGTGGGTGTAGTGCAGCTGACATGGGTGTAGCTCAATTTTCATGGTCTCACCTGGTGTGCCCTAAAGACAGTGATATTACTCCACGGGAGTTTTATGTTGGATTTCCTGCAGTTTTCCACACGTAAACTAAAAAAAAAAATGGTTATCATGAATAATCAATTGCATCGATTTGGCAGTATACCAATCTGCCACTGGAAACTGCATTCAGAAGTGCATCTTGCTAAGATTTTTTTCTTTTATTCTTTTAAAGATAACTTTTTAATGAGTAAGGCGTCTACGGCTCTCAAAGCACCCGACTAATTCTCAGAACATGTGCTCCTTCTTGAGATGGATTTCTGACCCTTGGATTTTAAATATAACTATTTTATTAAAAACTAATTCCCAGTAATATCTCATGTCAGCTAAGCAGCACTTCATAGTCGATTTTGAGAACATAATTAATGGCCTGACTCGACTCTGAAACTGAAGGTTAGTAGTAGTCATGAACTTTGTACTGCAAAACCAAATCCAGACCAAGTTATCCAACACCACCAAATCAATACACAAGGTACAAATCACACGGCTTAAACCACCCAAAGTCCACCAGATCTTTATAAAGAAATGTACCATCCAGTGCCAATTGTTCTTCCACATTATAAATTTACAACAGGGTCCAATCCTAGTTTGCTACGATACAAACTGCATCTCAAGGCAGATAGCAGAACAGATGCAGAAAACTCTACATTGACTCAAGGTTCACAACAGAACCTGGAAAAGGAATATCAAAAAAAGCTACACAGAACCAACATTTAGAGGACAAACCAGCGAAGGGGAATTCACTGCTATGACTGTTTCCCAAATGCTCAAAAGTGAGAAACTGGACGAAAGTCAAAACACCTGTAAAAGAAAAAGGCAGAATTAAGTGCAATGACATGATTTAAGTGGATTAAGCATAAAGAATCAATGAGAATAACTGCTGTAAGGTATGGGTTCCACTCTTTCGGTGAACACGATGTGTGTGACTAAGGTTCTTACCATCTAATAAGGTGACGATATGGGTACTTCCCAAAGAAGTGAAGAAAAGCATTCACTGTCACACAAAACACTCTCCTCGTATCAACAACCACAAGAAAAGGGAGCTCATGTTGAGCAGGTTGTACATTGTTCGAGAGCAGTTCTTACTCGATACTGCAACACAAAATACTCTGAATAGGTCAGCCAATGGTACCTGTTAAAGTAATCATTAATTAAAGAAGTCTAGATATTTAGTCAATTGACATTTCATTGAGGATATGACCTTTACATCCAAGCAAGGATCGCCGCTCAAGATTTTTATTTGAGAAATTATCCCGGCATTCCGTAGTCTTGCCACTCGATCAGGTGCACTGGGACTGTCTGGATATGTGAGGTTTACTATACACCAGACGGTGGCCGTGCGAAGTTGACTGTCGGTACTCTGCAGAAATCTAGTTATAAATGACTGGGTGGATCCACCTGTTTGAGGAAGGAGGAGGTGGTGCATCACTGCTTCTTTATGGAACTCATTCCCAGTTGCAATGTTGCTGAGAACATACATTCCCTGGAAGAAAAGAATCGAACATGTTTAGAACCAAATGGTAGTAAGGAGAAATGAACAAACTGTGTTATGTCATCTTAATAGTAACATTCAAACTGTTTAAACCTGCACTGATAGAATTTAGTTGTGTTAGCATGAGAATCCATGTCAATTTGTGTTGTTAAACAATACTCTCTAATAGACTTGGTCCCAGATCATCAGAATAAGTCATTGTCCAAATCTAGATTAATAGAAGCTCACAACCAGTAAATCTCGCAAGAGAATTGGACAGTATCATCTAAGGGTCTGCCGAGACAAATAAAACTGTCAACTGTAACAAATAATACAGGTACTACGTTGGAGGATCTTGCAGTCTGAAACTAAAGCACAAGGATTTGCAGGAGTTTGTGTTGAAATGAAGATCTTCTTCTTTTGACACAGGCCATCACCAAATGACGCTTACAGGAATCTTAAATTATCATTATCATCACTCAGTTTCCCATCTAAGGTCGGATTTATAAATTCTTCTCTAATTAACCCTATAATAAACCATACCAAGAGGGTAAAAAGGAAGAAATAACTCTTCAAAAGATTCGGGAAGTGAAAACACAGACCAGTTGCCTTGCTTGACGTGCCACCCTTACTGGTAATGATAAAATACTATTAAAAATAAGGAAGGCATAAAGAAAAGGGGGTTTCAAAATGATAAGAAACACAGTGGGTTTTAAAAAGAGTTTAAAAATAAAAAGGAAAATATGATTAATAAAAAAAAAGTTAAAAAAGAAAAAATACAAAATAGGAATCTTTAGGCAATTTAAAGAAAGAAGGGGAGAAACAAAAGAATATAAAAATAATAATAAAGAAATGATAGAAATAAACCAACACTGCCAGTGATGGCAGCAGGCAGAAGAGGAAAGAGGGGAAGCAAGAGAAGTGAAAGGGAAGGTGAAAAGCAAGAAGAGAAAAAAGGGGGGAGGAAGAAGAGAAATTTGGTAAAAAAATAAAATAAGATAAAAATGAATAAGGAAACAAGATGAGGAGGAAGAAAGGAAAAGAAGATAAAGGGGGAAAAATGGATATAAGTGGGAGGTGAAAAAAAGGAGGAGAAAGGAAATAGAACGAGACAGAGGGGCAGAAAAGAATAAAGGAAGCAAGGGAGGAAATCCGTAGCTGGATGGTAGAGAGAAGGATGTGGCGCTGCTAAATGCCAGAGACAGACGGTGTCACAGACAGTCAAGAACGATTGTTTCAGTGCTATTGCTCTCATGGAAGAGAACCATTAAAGAGGACCGTTTGATGAGAGAGGCAGTTGAGTGGGTGATAGCTAAAGACTATATTTCCAATAGATGGGTGGGTGATCTAGTCATTATTCTCCAATTCAAAGCCCCAGACTCTTAACTCCCGTTCATTAATTTGTACATAAATGTGAGAAGCATGGGCCCCCGGGGGGTTGGGGGGGGGGGGTGGAATCTTGTACAGTTCTACTGTGTTCCGCGTGCATGCATGCTCTGTGTGCTCTATTGTTCTCTCCCTCTTTTTGTTTTTCCCCCTCTCATCTTGTGAGAGATAATGAAGGTTCTATTCCAGATTTAAGTAGAGAGTTTACAAATCTTAAGGACCTGCTTAAAAAGGGATCATGCAGGTATCACCCACCATTGAAATTACAAAGTGAAGAAGAAAGCAAAAAAAGTACATGAGGAGTTATTTGGGCCCAATTTCCTCTCAGTGACAACCCTCTGGCCTTAGTACAAAAAGTTCCTTCACAGCAGGGTATGAACATAGTGCAGAAATGGTTAAAAAAAATCCAAAACAAAAGAGAACAGAGCTTTCATGAAATCCCGACCTGAATGCAAACTTCTGATGCAGTAGCATTCCACATTTGCCTTGTGACAGCATTCATAATTGCACTATCCTCTTTAAATGCATAATCAACACAATCAGCACCTCCATCTACAAGATTGCGGACCAGCGCTAGGGCTTTCTCTTGGATAAGAGGCTCTGGGTCTGAAGGGATAAAACACAAAGGAAGCTGTTTAGACCCTAAATCATCATACATTGATATCAAGCTTCAACAATGATGAATCAAGCAGAGTTACCACTAATCAGGCTTGCCAATGTTGAAATTGTCAGCTCTAGAAGAATGTGTTCTTTCCCCTTACTATCAGCAAGGAACATCAAGTTCCTCAAAGCCCATACAGCATTTAACCTGAGTGTAGAATCCATTGACTTGGAAAGCTGCACAAGCTGTTTAACAGCCCCACATTGGATGAAGAACAACTTACGATTTGTAAAGTCAACCACAATGTTGCTGATGGCACCAAGAGCGGCAACCTGGAATATAGTATTGTAGTTGTTTTGATGTAGGTCATAGGAAAAAAGAAATAGCAATTAAGTGCTTACAGTGTTCTCCACAAAATATTCAGTTCTGAGCCATGTTTTCAGTGAAGAATGTGTTCTGGTCATACACCATTTTTTTCCCGTTTTGATTCGAGGACCAGATGACACTTCTTCTACTAGACCTTCTAACATGGGTTGCAAATCTCAGAGACTAGAAATTTTGCCTAATGTTGATTTCCTCAATTCTTTGACATGGCACTTGCTGAGGCATATATATTCCTAATTAACTTCTTTTAAGGACCATGATTAACTTCTCAACTTTCACTAGTCAAACATCATGGCACATAAGCACATGCTACCACAGCCAATAAAACAAACAACGTTTGATTGACAAGAAGATAGGGAATATGATCAGCCATCTTCATATCAGACAACTGTTAAGTGAAAACTAACAATCACCATGGTCATCATCATTGTCAAAGCCATTAATCTCACCTACATGGGATTGGCACTCATAATTGAATTTGGTATCTCTTTTTCTAACTAACACTAGGATATCCAAATTGGACAATAATCATTAATGAGAAAGAAAGATGACTCAAACCTGGACTGGAATAAATGGATCATACAAAAGCTGGACCAAAGGAGTGACGATTGCTTCATTTGTAAAACGACCTGCACTCAGGTTCTGAACCAAAGCCTATCAGTAAGAACTCGACAATAAAATTCCTAAACACCACAAAATATGCCTCCCATCACGAACCTTAACTGAACGAGAAATGCTTTTCATACAGTTGCAAGCTGCAGCGCGTACTTCAGCACGATCATGCCTTAGTCCACTGATTACCATGTTCAATACCTATAAACATACCAACAAGAAGAGAAAATAAGAAACTGCACATCCATGAAGCACAAGTAAATGTGGATGGGATGCATTGATGCACTGGACTATACATGTGGGTGTGTGCATGCATGTGTATGAGAATGATCACAAAGAAACTGATTCACACGATGACCCATGTAAGTTAGTCCTAAGGACCCACCTGGGCCTGCTTGAACCACTTCCTCCTCCCACACTCACCACCTACACACCATGAATCTGATCCTTTTACCCACTTTGACCTTTTTACAAAATGATTTCACTGTTTAATAGAAAACCCACCCAAATTGGATTAAAAACTATTTAAAGTGAAACAAGTTTTGGCCCCTAAAAAATATGGCTTCACTCACATTTCACCGAAAAAGAAAAAGAATACGAGACTTCACTCACCCAATTGATGTGATTATTAGTAGTCAGTCTATTCAAGTAAAGACCTTTCCAACCAGCCCATCCATGTGAGCTCAGGTAAGCCCTACAAAAATTTCACATGGTTATACTATTTGCGGTCTAGTTTAGGAGAGCAATATATACAATCTGAGAAACTATAAGCTTCTGAGGTGTAGAAATACAGTTTCACAATTATCTGTTTTCACTAGCAGTGATGGGAAATCTGATTAGCCAAAAGAGGGATAAGTAGATCCTACAAGTGTCAAGATGTTGGGATGCAAACTCCACCACCAAGAGCTTATACTTTTTCTTTTGATGGAAGGAACAGCCTCTGCAGGCCTCATTAGAAAAAAGGAGCAGCACCTTCAGTTTGTCACACTAAATCCCTTCATCCCTTTTAAACAACAGGTGCACTACAAGCTGGATATGTTGCAATTTTTTACTGTCTTGCAGACAAATTGATCAGACAACAGGACAAACATAGCTTTGAGAATTTAGGGTGACAGATAACTGAATGAACAGAATGTAGGCAATTGCCTTATAGAAGGACCTAAAGAAATTTAGTGGCCACAAGAAGCCAGCATATTTTGGTGTTGAAGCACATAACCATGGTCCAATACTTGCCTCAGTTACCAAATATGAGCATCACTCAGCGAGAGAGAGAGTGCCTCTAAGTTACCTAATATGAACATCACTCAGAGACAGTAAATATGAACTAGGACTGAATGTATGCCTTCCAATAAAAAGAAAAAGAGAAAAAAAAAAAGGGGGTAGAAAACAGAGAAAAATTTGGCCTGCATGTGGGATGGAACAGCACCAAGGAGGTTTCTCTATCTATAATATAAATATGTCAAACTAGACAGATAATAGCCTCTCAATTTGAGAAAATGAAGGGCCAGTGACCAACATATAAAATCCATCAGATCACATTTGATGTGAGTACACTGTCAGCATGGATTTCATCATGACAAGACCCTATAAAGGTTGCATGTTCAAGTCGCTTTTACCATTTACAAAAACACACAAAAAGGAAAGAAAGAAAGCAACAAACACACACAGGGCTGGGGGCAGGGGATGCATCATACATGTAATGTGGAACAAAAATGCTAATCTCAGATTTACTAATTTAGTAGGTAGCAGAAAGAACTAGAATACTTTTTTTTTTCTTCTAAAGGTTGACTTGAGCTAAAATCTTGGAAGTTGTAACAATGAGCATTTCCAGCTGCACTGCAAAGGCTCAACAGAAAGAACATATGATCTATGAGAAATAAGATTTGATTTAATAATCACCAACCTGCAGGGAAAGGAATTGAGTTCGGCAGCATTCAAGTTTTGAACAAAGTTCAGCTAACGCAAGCAATACTCCCTCAAACCGTTTCGCCGGAGGAGTTGTTGGAACTTTATGCAAGAAGTTGCAAAGCTTTCCAACAGCTTTAACATCAAATGCCTGCTTCTGCAGTTCCTCCTTGTTGGCAATCAGTTGTGCCAACGTAAATGGAGCTTCATCCCCTGCCCGACCAGGCTCCTCAAGAAGCTCAACCAATATCACTATCAATTTTGTATTGATTTCCATATGTTGCAGATAGCAAGGAGAGGCATTCTCTATAACCATCAGACACACACAGGCAAGTAGTCTTGTTCGAGGATATCTATCCTTTAATAACTCAATTACTATTCTCAAAGCTCTTCCATTGTCGAGACTGACAAACTTTGAGATGACCTCTGGATTGTTCCTCAAAACTGTTGCAATGGAATCTAAACTAGCATCTCTCTGGTTCAAGGATCCCTGGAGTAGGCTAACAAGCCTTGGCAGAACACGGGCATCACAAAGAGCCTTCTGCTCAGTACTCGCCTCACAAGAGTGTGTTATAATGCTTGCAGCAAGCTCAGTCACATTCTCATTCTCACTGTTCAGAAGAGAGAGGAAGAATTCCATATTTTTGTCCTTGAGGACATCGAATTTTGGTGCCAGCTTCGACTGGAAAATCATCTTTAGAGAACGTGCTCCTGCATCTACAACCTGAAATTGCAAATTGAGAGAAACATTTAGGTACATGCATTGGGAGGTTCTAGTTGATTGGAAAATATTAAAAACCTACAAATCCTGCTAACTTCAAAAGAATATTATTGATACAATCTACAATGAAAAATGAATGAGAGTTGCAAATTGTAAGGAAAAACGAGATGCCCCAGCTTTAATAGTGGAAAACTCCAGGAGAATTTATGATTCTCAAAATTCAAGAATTAGTGAAATCCGCTGATTCTGTAATTTGTATATATCTGCTCAAGCATTTTTTGTGTTTGGGTAGACTCCAAATTATCAGCTGGGAACAATCTAAGTAATTTAAATTTCAGAATTCCAAAATGATACTTTCAAATGGGAATTTGCATCCCCTAGAACCAGTACTATGCGGTTTCCATAACTTCCACTACAAAATTCCAAATTTATTAATTCCAATTTCACCAAACACCAAATTCTTTTAGAAATTTATAGTTCCATGTGAATTCTATAAAATTCCAGTTCCACCAAGAGTTCGCCTCTAATAACGATTTCCTATTTTAATTGGAATATTAAAAACCAAAAATCTTCTGGCGTCCAAAAGAAAACTATTGTCATGAATTAAAGTTTCAAACTTGCAATAACTATAAAAAACAAAAGAGAAAAAACAATAATTGAATAAAAGCAATTAGAATCGAACTGAGAGTTGAATTGCCTTGCGGTCCGGATGAGAGAGAAGACGAACAAGGTGAGGAAAGGCGCCAGAGTCAAGAACAGCGTGTACGCCGGCATCAACGCCACACGAGAAGCTGCCAAGGGCAGCTGCAGACTGGATAAGGAGAGAAGAATCGGAATCGGATTCAAATTCGGATTCGGACACGGAGGCAAGGATTCTGACAATAGGAGGGACAGCGCCGAGCTTGAGAAAGGAGAGTTTTTTGGTAGGGTTTCCGATAATCTGATTTTTTAGTTCTCTGAGGGTTTTGAGCTTCGCTCCTCCACTCTCCGCCGGCGATCTCAGCCTCTCTATTAGATCCTCGCCTCTGTTTATCGCCCCCGCCGTCGATGGCATTTTCGCCGGGACCCTCGCCGGAATCTTACGCCGGAGAAAAAAAAATAGAAAGGGTTGAAGACTTTTAGAGAAGACGAAACGGGAAAAAACAAATAGCCAGTAGTGGGGGTGGGGTGGGGATGTTTCTTTTAAACTATTTTGTAAAAAGGACCCTGTATATATTAATAGATATATTAAATAAGAGAAATCTAAAAAACACTAGGACATTTTTAGTGTCAAAAGTATTTTATTTTAAATATAATTTGTCAAATTATTTTTATTTTTAAAATTTAAATCTAACCTTTCTTAATTTTCATTTGATGCATTCGCAATTGTTAGATTAAACATCTCATAATCTTCATCCAATAGTTTTGACACTTGAACTTTTAATAAATATAAATTGTTGATTTTTATATTTTAATTAAAAATAAAATATTTAGATGAAATTAAAATTTTATAAATATTTTTTAATTTAATTCTTTTTATATTACATCTAACTATATAAGATCTAAATCTCATTTAAAAGACAATCTAAATATTAAATTTAATTTAAAGAGACAAAAGTCTTAATGATTTTTTATAATGTTGAGTGGATGGTGCACGGTTGCACACAAGCTTGCAGCACGTTGCATAAAATTTAAACATATCAAAAGGAAATATAAAAAGCCAGAAAGAAATAAAAAACTTGTTCTGGCCCCCACTTTAATATAAAAAGAGATAAAATATGTAGGTTTTTTTTTTTAATTTATGTGTAAAAAATCATGAAATACCCAACGTAAAATATAGTTGTAAACGAGCTCTTGTTTAATTATTATAAATGGACTATTTTAAGTGTTCATTTTAAAATTACAAATATTAATCATTTGTATATTTAGACTTATTTGAAATATATATAATAATTTTCTAGTCTAATAATATTTTCAATTGAATTTGATTTGTGGGATCGATAATGAACTCAATAACAGATTTATTTGCCTCTTACTGCCTTCACACCCATGTACTATTTAAGTTATAGTTGTACCTATCTGAACACAAATTAAACTTTTATAAGTCACTGATCTAATTTAAAGAATTTTTACATTTGAATAAAATTGAAATTGTGAAATCTATGAAATTTTATAAATATTATATATAAGTTAAAAAAATTCAAATTTAAAGGCCTAAATAGAGCCCACCAAATTATACTTTGAAAATCTGTGAGGATGTTTCTTACAAAATTCATACTGAGAGTAAGGAGTTCAAAATTAATACAAGCCTTGTGAGTGGTTTCATGTATTAATGGGATTACTCTCACTTTTAATATAGGTTGGAAATTTCCAAATTATAAAAAAAAAAAATTAATACAACTGAAATTTAGTATTTAAATAATTTAGAGTTAAATTATTTAAAATTATTGAATTTACTAGTGAAGTCCTTGTCTTTGACTTTTTGAGTTTTAAAGATGAAAGCTACTGTGAGATAAGCTTAGAATTTAGATAACACTTAACCTTATCTTTCACGACTGACTTTAGCAACAATCACTTAAACAAAAAGAGACTTTAGAAACAATTAATTACTCTTTTGTTTCCTTAGCTTCCAATAATAATAAAAGCCAATCCTCTTTCCCTTCATATCTTACCCATTACTCTTGAAATTCAAGGAACACTCCTTCAATTATGACCCTTACTGAGAGAAAATATCTTTCTCAAAAAAGAAAAGGATGATTCCCTGTACATTGATCTGCAAAGTATTACATGGACAAGGACCAACCAAATTAGATAGTGAGAGGTTCATCGAAATTGATCGGTTTAAAATTATGTTTAATATTTAAATTTTATGGTCTAAGAAAAATCGGCTTATAAGGAGAGAATGTCCGTACATTTATAAACTCTAAGATCCAAAAGTCTGAAATTTCGTTACTATAAGTATGCACGACTTAGAGGGGGTGAATAGGTCGGTTTTTAATTTTAGTTCTCTTTTAAAAATAAATCAGATTTAACAATATTTGCAGCGGAATAAACGTGTGTGCAAGTGATAAACAAATGAATCAAACCATTAATGCAAACCACACATGCACAACGATATATAGTGGTTCGGTTCACCTGAACCTACATCCACTGTTGGACTCATCCTCTTTAGGGCTATCCCAAATATACTATATATGGGTCTCACATCCAAATAATACAACCTAGTTTTTTATAGAGGTTCAACCCAATCGGTCTAATCTTCTACACCTATTTTTTAAAGTGGTTCGAACACACTGTTCTAATCCACTTTACAATGTTTGAAATAAAACCGAAAAAAAAATACTTGCCTTAGGCCTTAAACGTTTTCCTTTAAGCTTTTTCTTCCTTACTGAATCTGTGTGCTCCTTTCCATCAAATCAGCATCATCAAAGTATTCATCGGCACAGCAGTAGGACTTGGGTATGACTAGTTTTATAGTCATATATGAACACCTTCATTTTCATCAGGATTGGGGTAATGATTATCCAAACATTCACTAAGGAAGATGATGAAAAAGGTGCAAAGAGGGAAGGCTGATTGATCTGACACACTATGATAATTTTCCTGTTTTTCTCTCTGTGTTCAATCCCCCTTACAAAAGGCTTACTGTTATTTTATAAGACAGTTTGCAGTTTTGCAGTAAATCACGCCCGCGAGGCCTTGCCAGCGGTAATTCTGGAAAGACAGTACATATGTGCAATTTAATCTATCAGACAGAATCCAGCCAGATACCAGCCAACTCATATCCACCGTACATGATTTGCAATTCATTTATCTTAGCCATCAATCAAAGATTAGATGAAAGATTTGCAAGATGGATTACAACTCATGGAGGAGCCTTTCCATACTTGTCATGGACAGCTCCCCAAGGGTATTCAAATTCAAATTTAAGTGAGGTGGCAACATCTCACCATGTAGATAAATTTATTTACCATAATAAGCTTCCAATCAATTTAACATAATTACCTATCTCACCATGTGGATAAATTTATTTACCATAATAAGCTTCCAATCAATTTAACATAATTAACTATCTCACTATGTGGATAAATTTTTTTACCATAATAAGCTTCCAATCAATTTACCATAATTACCTCTCAATTAAACAGACACACACAGATTTGAACTTTCTAAATCTATAAGAGACTGAGTCAGCTGGACTCAGCTCAGCTCAGCATAACTGGCTGCGAGGCCTCAGCAGATTGCATGAGGCCTCGAGGCTGAAAGTTACTTATTCACTTTATTTTCCAATTGACTTCTAAGGTATTCGACTTAGCCTAAGGTCTCCTACGGTTCACTTACCTGTGTCCCAATACCGTATTTGGTGTAGATTTTTCAACTTCACAGTAGATCTTCTTATTCATCCAAGGCAAGTCCAACTGAGTCACGTAATTGACAATAAGGGTGACTCGGATGAACCGGAGCACTTACAAAGTCCACCGACAACAACGTTACAGTTGGAGACACTCAGCTCTCTCCCTGCACACAGGCTTGGAGATATGAACGTATGCTCTAATACTATGATAAAACACATGGATAGAACTTATCTCTAAAAACTGATTTTACTCATCTCAAACTTATTTGATATAAGAGGATTAAAGGTGATTTTAAGTATATGAGATTAATCTGACTTTCAATGTGAGATAGAGATATATATGTTAACATTAAAGAAAAAAAAAATTATGATCATCGATGACGATAATACAGTTTCGAAAAAGTTCAAATGATATCAAATTCTCTTCTTAAGTGTTAGGGAAGAAGTAAAACAGCCCCCTCTCTACAAAGAAAAAAACTGTAAAGACGGGTTATCACTAAATTTTACTGTATTATACATGAAATGATGATCCTATGACTACTCTCTCATCGTCTAATTTCACAATTTGATAATAATTTAAATAAAAAAAATTCTAGTTCTCATTCTTCTTCGAGGCCCGCTGAGAAATCGGGCTCCTCGGGCTTAAACAACTTCGGCATTTTCAAGCTGCTAGCAGCAGGAACAGGAACGAGAACTTCCTTGGCCTTCTGATTTACCACTCTCTTTGTATTCTTGGCAAACCTTGAAGCCAGTATTGTGGCTCCAAGATGCTGGAAATTGTTCGAGTTTTCCACCTCAGTAACATCGGCATCATCATCAGCGGGTACTTGACTGTATTCACTCGTCTCGTCCTCTTCCGACATCGGCATGTAGTAGTACAACCTCTCATGTCTTTCCAGCTCCTTTGCCAGCTTCCTCTTCTTGAACCTTCGCCATGCAGCTTCTATGAAGCAAGCTCCCCAAGTCCTCCATTGGTGTGAATAGTATCTAAACATAGCAATGCAAATGTTTTGAATTACTATCAGAGACACAGCCATTAGTAAAGTAAAATTAACCTTAGGAATGCAAATGTATATTAAAACTGTCAAAGGTTGAAGTAAATGAGATAAATTCATTCAAATTCTTTTTATATGGATCAGAATACAAATCTAACGTCCATTTGTTTTCTAACAAAATCCGCCCACTAAATCAAGTGGAAAGTAACATTTATAATATGTCCATTGTTAATAGATTTGTTGTATGCTAAGCAACACGAGGAAGAAACCCTAACATTTACATTCATATCTAAATTATACTATTTATCGAATTAGAATGAAAGGATTACATCACAAGTGAGATATATATAATTGTATTTCATCTTTTGAATTATAGTTTTTATTATCTATTTTGACAAAAAAATAATTAATATGTGGAAATCCGCTGACCCACTTCATGGTAATCATAAGTAAAACCACGGATCCATGACACCACCCACAAGCAATATAGCTCAGGTTAGGCACCTCAAAAGTTTGAGGGCAAAACCTCTCATAAAAGATGAGAATATCCAACTACTTGAACATTTTTAGTGCTTCATTGTACACTGTATTTCTTGAAAAAGTACACTGTATTTCTTGAATAGGCATTTTTCTTCTAATTTTCACTAATTATATGTCTTTTTTAAAGATGTGTATCCCCACTTCATATTGGAGGTGAGACTAATCCTACGAACATGTGTAAACCTCTCAATCCACGTGTAAACCTCTCAATCCACATCCAATGCTTTAGTTGATGGATAGTAGCCCATGGCGAGTGACTAAGAAGAGTTAAAGGTGAATCCAACTCAAAAACCTCACTTCACAAGTCAAGTGTCTTGATTGCCAAGCCAACCCTTCAAAACTTGAATCTTGCACGTGAGAATTGAACATGATCCATATCTGAATTTGAATCTACAGTATGAAGGAAATGTGGGTTTGGATCTTTTACATCCCCATACCTGAATGCATGCTGGAGCTTTTTGCTGTGAAGACGCCTGAATTGACCAGCGACAGTTTTGAGGTCTTCACCACGGAGAGCAAATGCTTCGACTTCTCCAAGGGCCCGAACAGTTCGAGTCGATGATGGAAAGTTCAAGGTCGAGTTTGGCATTAAGGCCCATGTCAATAGCTCTTCACCACAAAAGTCCCCTGGTCTTAGGGTTATAGAATTGAAGAATCCTGTTCTTCCACCATTGGTGGTCGAACTCTCTAGTTGTCCTCTGATGATGAAGAGCATTTCATTCACTGGATCGCCCTCGCAAACGATGTTGGTGTCTTTGGTGCATAAAGTTGTCACTAGACGTTCACAAATCGCGTCGAGGAGTTGAGCATCCATCTGTGAGAAGAATGGGACCTAAAAACAATGAACTAATGAGAATGACCGCCACTTCTTGTACTTCAGAATGAAAACAATCTCTCTTTTTGAAAATCTTTTAAAAAAATACAAAAGTAAGAATCAATATCATTTTAGAAAGGATTTAGAGTGATGGTCAAGAATCCAGAAATTAAGATTTCTGAGTTTGAATCCACTCTGCACGGAAAGAGCCACTTTAGAATGATTGTGACTTCTTGCACTTTAGAATGAAAACAATATCTCCTTTTGAAAAACTTCAAAAAGTACGAAAGCAAGAATCAAAGTCATTTCGGAAAAGATTTAGAGTGATGATTAACATTGTTTTAATGCAGTAGTCTGAAAGGAATTGAACGCAAGATACTATCCATACAAAATATCGCTTTTAAATAAATAATTTGATGTATCGAATAAAAAGTAATAAATTAAAACTTACACGACGAACAAGATTTAAACAAAGATGGCGTTGAATGTCACGATGAAGGCCCAATGGTAAAGAATGCAGGACGGATTCATCATCTACTCCTCTCGTAGCAAGCCACTTATAATGAACAAATCGGCGAACACGTTCTTGTAAACCATCTGGTAGTTGCCGATGCCGCATCCATTCCTCTGTATCTCTTCTCTTTACTCTCCACTCTTCAATTCTCACAGTAATGGATTGCAGATAAGTCTTGAAAAAAAAATAAAAAAATCAAACAATTAATTAAAGAACTCAATACTCGATAATAGAAGAGTAGCAATTTAAGCTGAATTTTCAAAAGAAAAAATTATGAATTTTTTTTTTTTTGAAAATGAAACAAGTAATACAATCCTCAAGAACTATATCTCCAGAGAAATAATATAAATAATTTCATGAGAACTATATAATACACATAAAAGTCAGATAAGTCATAATATTCTTAAAGATTTGTTCTATCATTTTCCCGAAAAGTAAAGAGTATGAAAAATGAGACTCTTATTTGACCATAAGAATTTTGGCATTTTCCTCTCCTTCAAAGGAAAACATATCTCATATGGGGATAAATAGAAATTTATTGAGAAAAAAGGGAGATTTTCTTCACTTGTCAAAATAATGTTCCGTTCTTTTTTAAAGAAAATAAAGATTTTAATGTTAAAAATCAACACATCAAGTCTTCAAATCCGATGCAATGTCAGATTTCATAATACTTGCTGAATAATATGAATAAAACCCTAATATAATTTTTCTATATAATTAACAAAGAAGATGAATATGATAGATAAAAAACAACAAATCCAATCGTCCAAGCCAATAAAAAAAAAACACGAGGTCCACCCATCTCAAAATTAAAGTTATTTTAAAAAGGCATCGAATATTACCTGCATCTTGCCTATTAGATCCGAGAATAGAATAAGACCAAATATGCAGATAAGAATGCAAAATGACGTCTCCCCAATGTAAGTGCTTGTCTCCAAAGTTTGTCCATATGAACTGAACAAAATAAATAAAAGATGCATTAACAATGAATAAAATGAACATTTTTAATACTAAGACTCATTTTACGTATTCAAATGTTCTTTTCAAACTTTTTTTTTTGAATTTACGTGTGGAAAATCGCAGAATACCCAACATAAAACTCCTACGGGTGAGCCCACTACCCCTAGAATAAACCAAAGTTAAGCTATGGGTGCTCAAACCTGCAATCTTTGTGAAACCCCTACCCACCGATGTGGGAAAAAAAGTCCCACATCGGTAGTAGAGGAGGAAAATTTAGAGAACTTAAGTGGGTGGCCTCCCTTGTACTCATGTGACGCGTTTTGGGCCGAGCCAGGTGGGCCCGGGCCCAAATGCAAAACCGTGCGGGCTCGCTTGTGTTTGAGGCCCAGAGCAGACAATATCACACTGAGTCAAGCCCTAAGCCTGTTTTGGGATCGGATCGTTACAATCTTCGCAGGAGACAACCAATTGAATTACACTATATCAAAAAAAAAAAAACAATAAAAATAACAATAACATTATGACTTGGCTCAAATCATCTATATTTCAATATTTTCTGATATATCACAAAAAGTCCATATCATACTCTTTACAAAATTAAATAAATATCAATTGAAATTTTGAAATTTCAAAATTTGACAGATATTTTTAATATATAATTTATAAGAGACGTACCTTAGATTTCTCAAGCCCCACCAAAGGCAATAAAGATATTTATTAGTGAAGTTGGTTGAAACAAGTTCATGAGTCAAAGCATCTGCAAAAATTCCATAATTAAATTTGATATCCAAGTTGGTTGCATCACATTTACGAAGAACTCGAGTCAAATTCAACCACAGCTGACGATTTGGATTATCGAAACTACTGCAATCTAAAAATTCTGGCTTGCATTTTGGGGTGAGGAAGCCTCCATCTTCCTTTGCACACTCGGTTATCCAACAAGTGTGCAGCCTTCCAATGGATAAAAGATACCAACAAGCTCCTAAAACCTGCACTAAAGGTGAAAAACTATTGTTCAACTTTCGATGAAGATTAAATGGACTGAAATGGATTTCACCAATCTAAATAAATAATGATTTTTATTAGAAATTTTGTTTATAAAAGACACCAAATTAGTTTTTTTTTTATATAAAAGTATCATTGTAGACGAGGGGAAAAGGAACACCGATGTCCCATATAATTTCAACATTTAAACAAGTATCCAACCCAAATTTAAACAAGCTCAATCCTATCCAACGTCATAACCCAACTATCATGACTCAATCCAACTCAAAAACTAATCTAGCCAATTAACTTTATTTGACCTAACCTTAACTTAGTAATCTAGCATAGTCTTGTTAAAATATATGAGTGGAACTTATCTTTAAGAACGGGCTATTAAGGAAAGGGAATCTATATGCTTATATACCTCATAACTCAAAGGTCCATTGGCGATGTGGGATTTTATTAATATTGTCCCTCAGTGCCGCGGCTTGAGACACTCGGCGCTCTCCCTCGATGTAGGACTGGAGATACAAACCCAACCCATCCAAATTAAAATGAGTCACCTATACTTTAAATATGTTAGAGCTGTCTCCACTTTGTCAAGTTGAGAATGTCGGTTGAGATTGAACCTAACCCATAATTAGCAACCCAAACAGCTTGCAAGAAAAATTGGAAAATGATGGTCTACATACATGACTTGCTAGCATATAAAGAATTAGATTATAAGCAGCTCCAGCCCAAGCAGTCTTTGTAATTGCACCAGTTGTTTTGACGATTTGTCTATTGAGTGGGTACATGACGAACAATCTTGGAATATATTGGAGAAGAACCATGAGAGCAAGAGTGTTGTTTGCCCGATTAGCTGATGCACTTTTTAGTGCTGGGATTACATACCAGATGACAATCTGCAATCAAAGAAGGAAAAGAAACCAAAATTAAATATAAT
This sequence comes from Chimonanthus praecox, assembly GCA_022113865.1. Classification (NCBI taxonomy): domain Eukaryota; kingdom Viridiplantae; phylum Streptophyta; class Magnoliopsida; order Laurales; family Calycanthaceae; genus Chimonanthus; species Chimonanthus praecox. Next base: position 68,040,399 of record CM039089.1, on the reverse strand, counting down.
TTAGTAAAAGAAAATTTATATTAGTTTTTAAAGATTTAAAGTGTTCAGACATTTAGAGTGTCACTAATTTCAGCATATGTACACAAATGAGTAAAACTACATAGAGTGGATGAGTTGAAATTGAATTAAAGATCTCCCACTTGAAAAGATGGGTTATTGGCCATCATTCCAACAATGTAGGATTAAATTATTATTTAAATTAATTATTTAATTTAAATTTTAAAAACTTGGTGTAGAACATGAAGAGAGGAGGGAGCATGCCTGAGGGAGGGGAAGGGTTGCAGCCAGATCGATGACGAAATCGGACTTCAAGTATCGGATGCCGATCTGGTGGGGGTCCATCACGAGCTCACCGCGGCCGAAGACTCTAGAACTAGGGGCGACGAAGGCAGTCCGGAACTTGAGGATAATGTGGGCAAGGAAGAAGAAGTCGGCGACCGTTCGGAAGAAGGTGACGATGATGCCGAGGTTGGTATCGATGCCGAAGCAAGCGGAGCCGCCGATGGTGGGGGTGAAGAAGTAGAGAGGATCGAGGAAGAGGGCTAAAAGGCATGAGACAATGAAGACTCGGTTCCATTGGAGGACGACCTCGCTGCCAGGGTCAAAGATCCGGTGGGCCCAGCTGTTGATGATATTCGATGATGATCGCCGAAATGGGCGGGATATCAACGGACGAGAGATGAGGTGGCTACTCTTCATCTTCCATGGAAAAGATAAAGAGGAAATTGCAGAAGGAAAAAGTACAGGAGGAGAAGAAAATTGGTAGAAGAAAAATTGCAGAAGAAAAACGAATAATTTAAAGAAGAAAATGAGAAATGCAGAAAAGAAGACAAAGAAAAGAGAGGCGAGAGGAAGGAGAAGAAAAGGAAGGAGGGAGAAACAGAGGCAGAGAAGAAAACGGAGCTAAAAACGCGAGCGAAAAATCAGTGTAGGGATCTGTGCTGCAAGTGCTGCACGAAGCTATTCAAGAAAGAAATTCATATTTTAAATGCTCACAAAATAACATAAACTATAATTTTTATATAAGACAGTAGGCTAAATCATTTGAAATTAGGGTTGACGATCAAAGGCCGTCTTTAGCCAACATTATTTTCACTCTTGAAATAAATAGGATAAATTAAATTTTATTTAATAATTAATTTTTTATTTCAAAAAATAATTAATTTAATTTAATAATTATATTTTTAATCATATTATAATTTATTCATCTATATAATTTTTATATTTATCAAATAAAATTTACCATTCAAAATATTTAATCATTTTCAACCAATGTCTATCATACTTCACTTTCTATTCGATGTTGAAAATGAAACTAATCTCATAAGATAAATAAATCTCTCAAACTACTCACATCAATAATTTGTTAAAATTATATGCAAATCAAACTCAAAATCCGACTACATAAAGTGAATTTATTAACTAAAAAAAATTTAACAAGTGAGTGTGGGCATATTTCTTACATTATCATTATCTTTCTATCATATGTGGCTTGTGCAGCCACTTGTCAATTGCATAAATGGATAGTTGATAAATGGGCCCCACACTAATTATTAATCTCGCCTCATTCCCCAGTCGGAAAACGCGATGGTAGTTTCGTCATTTTAATAAAATGGACCACTCCGTAAAAGGCGGGCAACGTGGAGGGATGAGAATGATCGGTACTTTTCCACGAGCAGCACACCACACACTGAAGTCTAAAACACAAATTGGCAAAAGAAATTTGTTGTCTCAACTCTCACGCACTATTAATAATAAATTTAAATATAAAATGTCTTTAAAATTCATATTAATTAGTTAATTAATTATATTTAAAAATCATTGACAATTTACAATTATAAGGGTTAAAAGTAATCATGTTTATTAAATAATTTAATTAATGAGCTTTTTTATCAATTATAAATATAAATATTTCTAATTTTATTATATATATGGATAGAGATGGCAACTTCACGCCATTGGTTGAATTCAAGTCATGTTGGTTATAAGTATTCATTTTTTATCTATTGATCTAACATGATTCAAATTATTATAAAAAGATTCAAAATTAAAAAATAAAAGAAAAATTATTTTTAATAAAAATTGAAAGAAAAATGAGTTTTTTCGTATGAATCCATTGGCCTAAGAAAATTGAGTCAATAGATTAATATTTTTTTTTTAAATTTAGGTGATGTAAATGACTAAAATTAATAGGTAAGAAATAATAAACTATTAATTTTAATTCAATTTAGATCCAATTCGGGTTTCGGTCCCCTCTACCGAAATCAACCTAAATTTATTTAAGTTAAGTTGGGTCGAGTCAATTTAATTTTTTTTAGAAATACATAACCAAAATCCAATTCTTTTTTTTTAGATTATTTCGTATGTGTAATGACCCGATCCGAATATAAGGCTTAAGGCTCGACTCAGCAAGAAATTGCACGCTCTGAGCCTCGCACACGAGCAAAAGCAAACCTGCACGGTTTTGCTTTTGGGCCCTGGGCCCACATGACCCAAGCCAAAACGTGTCAGCTTGAGTACCAAGGGTGGGCTTCAAATAAACCCCCACCCCTCTTCCTTCATTACCGATGTGGGACTCCCACATCGGTTCTAGGCAGGGTATCACAATCACCCCTCCTAAAGTCTCGAGTCGTCCCCGGCTCAATAACATCATGGCAGGAGGAAGGCCCACAGAGTCCTAGTGTAGAACCTTGGCTCTGATACTAAATTTATAACAAACCAACTTGAATAGAGGGCTTAGGGCTCGACTCATCAAGAAATTGTTCGTTGTGGGCCTCGCACACAAGCGAGCCCTCATGGTTTTGCTTTTGGGCCCTGAGCCCACATGGCCTAGCCCAAAACGCATCCTTCTTGAGTACCAAGGGTGGGCTTCAATTAAACCCCCACCCCTCTTCCTTCATTACTGATGTGGGACTCCCACATCGGTTATGGGCACGGGTCCCCATTTACACACCCGGAAAATCTCTCTTACACACCCGTTTTTTTGTAGAGGTGGCTAATTACCATTTTGCCCTTGCGTTTCCATTCCTTCGAACGAATTCCCAGTTCATTTCGTCATTCGTTCGAACGAATGGACACAACTCATCCCATTTTGATTCGTTCAAACGAATCACTCTATTAAAATAATTCGTTCGAACGAATGAAGCGGGTGAACAGTAATGCAGGTTATTGTTCACCCGTGAAGGTTGGATTCGTTGAAATGAATCAGTCATTCATTCTGATGAATGACTGATTCATTACAATGAATCAATTTTTTAAAAAAAAGTTAAAGTTATTTTTTAAACATTGTATATTTTTAAAATTTCTCAAATTAAATATCCGGACTAATTATGATAATCTAATAAAAATACTTTAAGACTTCAAGGTGTTTTGGCACTCCTAAATATTTAAAACACAGTATTTTACAAATAAGGGTATCCCTAGGGTGTGCCGAAAACACATTTAGGAGCGTCAAAAGACCTTGAAGTTTTAAAGTATATTTATCAGGTTATCGTAATTAGTCCGGATATTCAATTTGAGAAATTTTGAAAATACACAGTGCTTAAAAAATAATTTTAAAGTTTTAAAGGAGATTTTATTATTTAATACACTATGCACATTATTTTTTAAGTACTGTGTATTTCCAAAAATTTCTCAAATTGAATATCCAAACTAATTACGATAATCTGATAAATATACTTTAAGACTTTAAGGTCTTTTGACACTCCTAAATGTGTTTTCGGCACACTCTATGGATACCCTTATTTGTAAAATACTGTATTTTAAATATTTAGGAGTGTCAAAACACCTTGAAGTCTTAAAGTATTTTTATCAGATTATCAAAATTAGTCCGGATATTTAATTTGAGAAATTTTAAAAATATACAATATTTAAAAAATAACTTTAAATTTTTTAAAAAAAATTGATTCATTCGGATGAATCACTGATTCATCCGAATGAATCAATTCATTTGTGATTCATTCGGATGAATCAATTTAGAAATTTTAAAAAAAAATTGATTCATTCGAATGAAACAGTGATTCATTCAATGAATTCGTTCACCCTTCACGAGTGAACAGTGGAGCGGGTGAACAGTAACCCGCGTCATTGTTCACCCGCTTCATTCATTCGAACGAATTGTTGTAGTAGAGTGATTCGTTCGAACGAATCAAAATGGGATGGGTTGTGTCCATTCGTTCGAACGAATGGCGAAATGAACTGGAAATTCGTTCGAACGAATGGAAACGCAGGGGCAAAATGGTAATTAGCCACCTCCAACGGAAAACGGGTGTGTAGAGAGAGATTTTTCGGGTGTGTAAACGGGGACCCATGGGCACGGTATCATAGTATGGGTTCATGGGTTGGGTAAAAAATTGCAAGGTGAAGACTATATCCACTCATTTAAAAAAAATATTAAGTCTGACCTCTCATTTGAGACCATTAAAATAATTAACTACAAGTAGACCAAACATGAGCTGAAAATTTAATTAAAAACTACTTAGTTTTAGTGGTTAAAGTCATCATACATCTTTATCTTGGTGATTTCTAAAGACACTTTATGACAGATTATGATGGAGTGACTAAAAATTGAATTTTTAGTTCAAATTTAATCCACTTATAATTCATCATGTTTGATTTCAATATACACAATTTATCTTCTAAATAATTTTAAGTTGATTTAAAAAAAAGTAAAAATAGATAAAAAGTATATATAAAAATTAAATAGGTCAAAAGCCTTACGGGGACTTATTACAAATTTTCAATAGCTCACAGTCAATGTGTTCATGTAATACCATACCTCAGATTAGGAGAGTTTTAGCTCGTTAATCTTGTTTAACCGGTTGATCTCGAAGTTTTTTGTTAGGGCTTTGAGGAAAGCCCAAGTTTGGCCCGACCTGAGCCCGAAAACTCAGTGATTCAGCTCGTCGAACTAGAGGGGCATTTTGGTAATTTACCATTTGTTGTGTATATTTTTATAAATATTGTTGATATGTGTATATTATTGGTAAATAATGTTCTCCTAAATGAAGGATTTGTATTTCTAATTTTAAAATGAATTTATTTTCAGAAAATGGTGGTATTTAAATCCCGCCCGTCAAAACCCCGAAAGGGAGTATTAATTATTTTAAAGGGTTTTGAAAATGAAATAAATTTTGAAATTAGTATTTTATGGTAGACCATTTTAAGAATGATCTAGTTATTTCATTTCACTTCAAAATAAGATTTACAAATTATTTATTTTTACATTTGTTTAATTAAGTAATTATGGGTAAAATATGAATTTTATTTAAATAAATGATTTTTAATAAGAGATAAAATCTGAAATTTTTATGGTAACCAAGGTTTTCAAAACCCAACCCATCTGTAAAGTTGGATTAAATTTTTTTGAGCTTTTAAAATTATTTTTTTAGTTAAAAATCCAGTTTTTTATCAAAATGGGGCCTTTTTGCAAAAATGAAAAATTTGGAGGGCTGATTTGCAAAAACCAAAAAAAATTCACTGTAGCAGCGTCTCAGCCACCAGGCGCATGCACTCTGCTGCCCGATTTTCAGGCGATTCGCCATCATCCTGTCCCATCGCGCGTGCGCCGGATTTTTCAGCCGAAAAATCTATAAAAATCGGCTCAATTTTCGGTTTTAACTCCCAGCTTCTCTTCTCCCTTCTCTCAGTCTTTCTCAGCCAAAAACCCTGCCGAGATTTTCGTTTTTCAGTAACAGTAGCTTTTAGGAAAAAAAATTCAAAAGACCGGATTTCAGCCCAGAAACTCAATCGAAGGTAACCATTGCATTCCCCTTTCAATTTCGATCGGTTTTGAATCAAATTTTTTTGAATTTGGCTCTGTTTTCAGTGAGAAAAACGATTTCAAAATTTAGGAAAAATTCTAGGGTTCCTCGTATCAGTGAGCTTCCGGTGTTAAGATCGGATGGCTTACTGAGTTTCAAAGCTCCAAACCTCTCCTTATGGAAAGAGGACTCCCGGAGGAACCCATCGGACCGGTTAGATGTAAAAACCGAGTCCAGAAAATAGCCCTTTTCCTATTTTCAGTTTTACTGTTCACGGTCGCCGTTCACTGTCTGTTGCAGACAGTGAACGGGGAAGAAGAAGAGAAAAAAAAAATATTATTATTTTATTAAAAAAAAATTATTTTTATTTGATATTATGGTTGCTCATGTTTTGAAATGTTGGTTTCCATTGAAAAAAAAAATGAATAAATAATTAAATAATTAAATATTATTATTTTATTCAATATATATATAGTTGCTTATGATTTTAAATGTTGGTTCCCATTGAAGAAAAAAAAGAATAAATAATTAAATAATTAAATATTATTATTTTATTCAAAAAAAATTATTATTTTGTTAGATTATGTGATATGATGATTTATACTCCTTGTTAATTAAAAGTGTACTAACCCCCCATTTTCTCTTATTATTTATAGTGTAAATACTATTGTATCCGCTTTCAGTCCGACATTATAGTCGGGAATTGAGTGATTCACTTTCAGGACGACACTATAGTCGGGTACTGAGTGACCTCGAGGCCTACTCAAAATGTCAGCTCTGGTCCTATCCAGAAGACAACCGAGAAGTGACCCAAGGATCTAGACCTCATTCAATAAGTCAATCTGGTCAATGCCCAGAAGATAATATGAGTTTGGACTGAGCCCCTTTTATTATTATATTATTATCTTATGGATGATTTAAAAAAGATAGAAACCAAGTAAGAGACTCATTTCCATTAACCCCGGATATTTTGTGGGAAAATGCATGATTTCGAAATTCTACGTATATGTACGTATTTGTTATGTATATTGATTGTGCACTTGTATGTTGTTTGAACAGAGACCGCGTAAATCACACAGAACGGTGAGGGAACTTAACTCTGCAGATTTTGTAAACAGGTGTTATATTGAGCAATGAGTGGTTTCGGTTTTGATGAATCCACTCATGTGCCTATACATGATGCACTATGGTAAGAGTGCTGTGATGATTTGATATTACGGTGTTGATCGTATGTATGTAAGACTGCTTCCACGTACCTGGGCTATTGAACCAATATCGGCCATATGAGAGATGGTTTATGTCTACTGGACCATGGGCGGACCATGCTGTCGTCAGTTGCTGACTTGAGGGTGTCAGTATCTGCTAAGTCAGAGCCGAAGATGTACTTGAAAGGATGTATTTTGACCGTGTTGGGACTTAATACTGGTCTCAGTGTAGTCGGCAGACGTTACGGTGGATAATGGCAGTGATTGATTATTTAATGATGTTGATATATTACTTGGAATTATGCTTATTTTTATCAAGCATGTGATATTATTGAACTGTTGCTAACCTGTTTTATATTTACTTAATGTGCATTGTTAATTATCCTTCACTGGGCTAGTTAGCTCACACCACTCACCTTTCAGGCGATGAACCCGAAGAGAAGGACCCTCTCTTTCAGGCTTAGGGCGATTAAGCTAAGGCAGTGTCTTGGGATTCCCCCGGAGAGGAATGCCCTGATCTTTTCCGTTGGTTCTTGGAACCGTTGATTTCCATTAAGTACCGGATGTGGTATTTAATTTATGTTGAATTGATGTAATAGGCTATGTTGCCTTTTGAGACAATGTTTTGAATGATGAATCAATGATTAATTTCCGTATGCCTTGTATTAATTAACGTTGGATTTGATTTGAGTATGTTATGTGTAGTGTTGTTATGTCTTGGTTTTTTGGAAGCATATTATACATGTTTGAGTCCACTTAACGGGCTAATGTGTAACTACTGTGCCTAACTGTTGGTCCGGCCCAGTAAGAATGCTTGTGGTTTAGTTTACTTATCTTTTAAAAAAAAAAAATCAGTCGCGTTCCGGGCCCACCAGTAGGGTCGGGGCGTGACAGTTCAGACTTCAAATCAGTTCATTTATGATATATTGGAAAGACTTTCAAGCTCTATTCAAGGGTAGCAATCTTCTCAGAGTTTTATATAATTGGACACATATTTTATTGTATTGCTCATTTTGACTTTCAAATCGGCTCGCTGAACCCTTCAAATTGGTTCGTTAGATCACTGATTGGATCAGTGACCCTTCCACTGTGATATAAATCGGCTCACTAAAATTTATTTAAGTGATACTATTTTTTTATATAGAACAGCAAATCAGATCACTGATCGATTTAGTGGTCAGATCACTGATTTTTTTTTTTAAATACTTTTATACAACAGTAGAAAAAGAATCACTTTAAATTATTTTACTATTAAACTCTACATCATTAAAACGTGATTTAATTTATCTATTTTGAACTGATCTTTTTAAAATCATATTTAAATAAAATATTTCCAACCAACCCATCTCATTCCATTTCTTTGTGTCTCGGAATTCGGATAATCATTTTAAAAAGGCAGCGGTATTGAAGTAAGAAATGCTGAACTATACTGCCAACCGCCGTACACGACGGGGACACTATTGTAATTTCCGTCAGATCGATGGCATTTCTAAAAGAAAGAACACCACGCAAAACGCCACTTCTTCTTGTATGGCCACCGAAGAATCTACGTCGCCTAATCCCATTCCGTTCCGTTGTTTTTTTATATAAAGAGTAAATAGCAGAAGAGAAGAGAGAGAGAGAGAGATGGAGAAGGAGAAGGAGAAGGAGAAGGAGAAGGAGATGGAGGAGAGAGAAAGTGGAGTAAAGAAGGGAGGAGGAGGAGGAGGAGGAGGAGGAATTGTGACCGTTGATCCGAAGCCGAACAAGGGAGTGATGGGAAAGCTGGTGGATATACTGGAAAAGCTGATAGTGCGGGCGATGTACTCTTCCAAACCCAATCACTATCTCTCCGGCAACTTTGCACCGCTCGCCGACGAGACTGCTCCTTGCAAAAATCTCCCTGTCAGAGGATTCCTCCCCGTGAGAACTCTTCACTGATCGATAAAGTTTTTAAAAAAAATAGCAATAACTTGGACATGTTTGAGTTTTTTTTTCCTGTTTGGTGTGAAATTATCTTTCCTTGAATCAGTTTGTCGTGAATTAGATGATTAATTTTTTGAAACATCTTAACTTCTATATAAATTGACAAAAAATCAATTTAAGCAAATGATTCTAAATATAATTTTAGAGCTACGAACTACTAACTGTTAATGTGATTTGATTTTTTATCCAACAATGAATTTATCTCAGCTACGAGCTTCTAAGTTCTAACTGTTGTGAGTTAGGTAATTAATTTTTGGTGGAGTTTTAGTTTATAATATTTTTTCTTAAACACTTAATATTATCGTGTGAATTGAAATTTATATTTAATTTAAACTTATTTAAGTTGCATATTGACATTTTTTATATTGATATAACTATTTTAAAACTTAGTTATCCTTTTCAAAAGAGTGGGTAATTTCTAGTGGTTTGGATATCATGATGAGTGCGTAAATCTGGATGAGAACTTCTGAGCACATCCAAATGCGCCCTTATTAGGACGAGTGGTTTGGAGATTGGACTGCGGTAAAAGTGTTTTTTTCTAATTTTGGAAGAATTTGGATGATTTTTGAGTTTTTGTTGGACTATTTTTAGCGAGAAATTATTTGTTTTGAACCAGTTTATCAGATAACTATTTTTGGTGAAGCTTATATTTATATTTTTTATCATATTCATTATTATCATATAAATAATTAGATACATACTTAATTTAAACTTTTTTTTAAAAATCTCATCATTAAATTAATCTCACTTTTCATGAATAAAGAAAAAAATAATATAGTCTTTAAAGTTATACTTACAATATTTGTTTGAGTTATAAAAGTTAATTGGTTATTTATAATGGTTCAATCGAGATGATTTGTCCCTGTTTAAATGCAGAAATGTGCATAAGAATTTTTTAGATGAATCCAAACACTCCCTTAAGTGGTTTCAGAGGTTGGCGTATTAATTCTCTGACTCAGATGAAAAAAAAGTTTGTGAAGAGTTTTGAGGGTCTATTGGAAAATATTCTTGTCTCCCAAATCAGCTTGTGCACCACTCAAAACCGACCCAAAATGGCGAAGTGCAGTGAATTTCAATTTGGGTAGAGATAAAAAAAACCAAATCATCTGCTTCTCTCTCTGTTTGGTAGCCTGGAGGAGTGTCATGGCTCTGTTTTGTTAGTGGTTTTAAATTTCAGAAAAATTGGGATGATTTTTAAATTTCGTTGGGTGTGTTCCAAGAGAAATTATCCGTTGTGCATCTGTCCATTGTGAATCAGATAACTAATTTTTGGTGATGCTTTCTTTTATTGGTTATCCTATGTATTGAATTTGCACCACATTGGAACTCATTTTTAGGCTTGCAGGTGGTTTCTTGTATTCATAGAATTACTCTCACCCGAGTGGAGTGGGGATACCCATGTTATACTCATTTTTCTGTTTTGTTTGGGGCTTCTCTCCTTTGTTTTTTGTTGTAATCATGTGGGATTGGTCTAACTCTCTTAGACCTCTCTTTGTTGTTGTAATGCTCTTCTTTGTTCTTGGTTTTCTTATTTAATGAAATAAGAAAAAAAAACCATACCACCTGCTATAAAAATTCTTCTAACTTCTGGAGTATAGAATCCTTGCAGTAGCTTTTTTATGTTCGCAGGGCTCAAAATTACTGCCTGGAATATGAGAATTATATAACTGAAATAGTTCAAGTGTTCAAATTTTAAAATACCTATTCATTATGGGAACTTATAAATCCCATGAAACTGGGATTTCCTAAGATTTTATAGTACCCACCTAGAATTCTCAGAATTTGAATTGCACCTGAGAACTCCATCCCAATGAAGAGAGCATAACGTACCTGTTTTGAAACTATTTTGATTTCTCTTTCTGATGTATCATGGTGTGATCTAGAAATTTTCGAGAATAGAATGTTCATTGTTTTGATAGAATCTTCATTGTTTTGCTAGTGAGTCCAATGACATGAAGTTCGTCATTGTGTGTAACAGGAATGCCTGAATGGGGAGTTTGTTAGAGTGGGTCCCAATCCGAAGTTTGCTCCAGTTGCCGGATACCATTGGTAAGCATTTTTTTCTTGGTGTTAACTTTGACAACATTCGCATTGTGCTTTTTGTATATACTTCTTTGTAGATTGTTGCATCTGGTTATTGTGATTGAGGTGCTTCGGCCTGTAATCTGCAGGTGAGCCCAGAATTAGTCAAGCATGAATCCAAGCTACCTGATTAGTTGCAGTAATAGGACAGCCTATGGCTCAGAACTCTTTTTGTTTGATTGTCTTGGCCTTTGAATGGGACTTTTTTGTCTGATCATATTCACATGGAATTGTCTGTTTGCATATTTCACCAATTCATTTACAAACTCTATCATATGGGTTGCATCAGGAGAACCTGAAATTTTCCTTTTGGGAGTATCATATAAATTGCAATTTGTTGTGGGGAGAGTGCAATATACGAAATTCTTATTTCTCGAAGGATCTCTATAAAAACATTCATTGTCATAGGATGACAATTATAATTTTTGACCTCTGGTTAGTATCAGCTGATTGGACCCGTCAGGCTTGTTTTTTTGCAAGAGTATCCAGCTAAATGGTTAAGAATAGTGGGTGCAAGAGTGCTGCAGGGTGGATTGTTCATCTGTCATCATCACCATCATTCTCATCGAAGCCTTATATATCCATCCCTTCTTTGTGAATCTACATCTAGGATTGTTTCTCTACATTGCATGCTAATTATGTATATGTGTAGCGTTTGGGGCATTGTCAGGGTGTATTTACATTATACAGATGCAACTGATAAGAGAAGCTGTTATATGACAACAACATTTATATATGTTGATATCAGCAGCAAATGAAAGAGAATGATACATTCATCCACATTGCTTGAGAATTTGTCATAGAATTTTCATACATTCATGCTTAAATCTGCCTGCACACACCAACATTCCATTTATAAGTTTCCTTACTAACTAGTGAAAATTTGAGTTATCCTTATGTTTTGTGAGATGGGAGGGTTCAAAGATAAAATAATTTTATAAAATGTCCACATTTCCATGGTTAATCATTCGAAAAAGAAGAACGAAAAAGATATACGTATATTCATCTTCTTGGGAGAGGAGTTTGGAAGGACATCTAGGTGAGGGATAAGCCGCTGAAGGACGGCTTTCCTAGATTGTTCAGAATAGCTACGAACAAGTCTGCCCTAGTACATGACTGCTATAAACTAGAAGGTAATCACTTTTCTTGGAATGTGGACTTCAGGCGTCAGTTAAGATCCTTGAGTTGGAGAGTAAAGATGGTTTGTTTGTCCAACTGGGAGAATTTCTGTTGTCTCTAGGGGAGGGGGACGAACTTCTGTGGGCTGGTGATTCGTCGAGTTTATATGCAGTCAAGTCCATGGTGGATTTATTTCTCTAGCAATAAGACACGGGGGCCTCTTTTCCAATTGTTGCTTGGAAAGGTTTGGCTCCACCCAGGGTTCAATCGTTCATGTGGTGCGCCTTGAAAGGAAAGGTTCTAACCAGCATGGATCTTAAAAGGAGAGGACTGATGAGATCGGAGGAAGATCTTAGTTGCCCGCTTTGCGGTACTCGGAGGAGGACGGTGACCATCTTTTCATTAGTTGCCCTTTCTTTAATCATTTATGGAGCAACTTCGTGAAGCTCTTCAACATTCCTTGGGTTGTCGATAGAACATACGATGGGGTAGTGGGATCGTGGTGTTTGTCGGGGCTTAACTCTAAAAGGAAGATGGCTTGGTACACAGTTCCTGCGGTAGTCTTTTGGACCATATGGAAAGAAAGGAACTCAAGAATATTTGAAGGAAAATCCTCTAAGGCTAATGATCTTTTCCAAAGGCGAAATGAAGATTGTGCATGTGATTGTTATCTGGGAAGGAAATTAAGGGGCTCAAACCTATCGATTTTCTAGTTTCATGGGAAGGCAACTTAAGTGGTGGAGCTAGGAAGGTTATACCTATAGTGTTGTGGTGTCGCCCCCAACAAGATGTCATGAAGTTCTCGTGGAGAAAACCAGATCTTGCAGGGATAGGAGGTGTGGCTAGGAACCATTGTGGTCTCTCAATAGTGGTTTTTCATAGAGCCAGTAGGGGTTCAAATGAGGCGAAACTCCTTAGTATTAGGAGAGCATTGACCATTTAAAAAGCCTACTAAAATGGTTCCCTTGTTATTGAAGGAGACTCGGTAAATGCAATTAAGTGGGCTAAGGGCTTAAAGCGACCTCTCTAGAGAATGGTTACCATAGCAAGGGAAGTTAGGGGCCTAGCACCGGAACTAGATTTTTCTTTTGTCCATGTCAGCTGCACAGCTAATGGCTTGACAGATTTCCTTGCCAAAAATGGGATCAGTGATACTGTTTCTGGGGTTTTTTATATTTGAGGAGGGGGTTTTGTTCTTGTATGATGTTTCTGATTTTATGATGCACATTTTTTTCTCAGTCTAATCCTTGTAGACCGCATCTGTTTTGTTTTGTTTTGTTCTTTCCTTTGTACTTTTTCCTCCTTTTTTAATAAAATTTTAATGTTACCTCTCAAAAAAAAAAAAAGTATATTCATCTTCATATTTTGGTGACTGATTACATGTATGGCAGTAAGTTATTAAATGCTTTCCTGATTACATGTTTGACAGTAAGTTATTAAATGCTTTACCTCTAAGGATTGGATGGCAACCTTTTTAATATATTTATGTATTTTGGAATGCAATGGTTCTTTAAACTTACATTTGTGCCGTGTTTTTTTATCTTTTTCTGTCTACTTCTGTGCAGGTTTGATGGTGATGGGTGCGTGTCTTCCATTCCCTTATCCAATGTGAAAATAATCCCTATTATTTCCTTCATTTCTCATGGTTAATGAGGAAGCTTTTAATGGAATATTTTAGTACTTATGCTGCTCAGTAGTAAAGCACGAAACTGTATAATCATGAGATATTTTCTGCTAAGTTTCATTGTTACAGGACTGATTCCAGAACTTATCTGATTGTTATTGATTTTTATAATATTGAGTTTTAAATGAGATTTACTTGATCATAACTTTGATAGAAAATTAAAAGAAAAAAACATTTTAAATTGAACGCAGGAGTCAACAAAATCAAGCATAAGTTTATGTGAATATTTTGATTCATAAATGAGGTCTACTTGTGTTTTTCTTCATTGAAATCAACTATGGAGTCCCTCAAAACGACAAAGCTCTAATCCCCAAGCCACCGAAGAATCACAACAATGATGGAATGGATGAAGAAAGGGTTACAAAAAGCTTGAGTAGAAGACTGCTTCACCCAGGCGTGCCTTGTTACTTGGCAGATAGAACTTTTTAGTTGGACTTTAGTTGTTCATTGCACCCTGTCATCTGTGTTTGTGATTGCTTCAATGCTAAAACCCTGGTTGTCTGTTCCAGGTCATCCATATTTAAATATTACTGATTAGATGTCTTTGGTGCTGAAGCAATCAAGCAATGTTGTTGGAATTAGAGATACATAATTGGATTCCCTTTCACCTGGGTGATGTCGTCCATGGGCAACCATGTGCCCTGGAACCTGTGGGGTCACATGCACAAAGTCCAACATACAAGGATGGATGTGTTTAGAAGGTATTCTCGGGATGATGCTTATCATAAAAAATCAGGTCCACTGGATTTGAAAAGCAATGATTTTCAAGGGTCGAAAAATCAATAATCAAAATGGGGTCAACAATCAATAATCAAAATGGGGTCAACAGTGAGATCGACTCCAAATGGGTTCAGACTGGGTAGGGATCCAATCTATGGGGGTAGATGGGTGTGAGGGTAAGAGAGAGTGATTTCGGGGCCTGGCGGGCCCCACATAGGGGTCCAAGTGGGACATCCCCCATGGGAGTTGTCACCTAAGTGAAGTTTTTTCTACATAATTGAATTAATATCTGCAGCTATTTTTGCAAATTTATCCTGGCTAAACATCTATTTTTGCAAATTTATCCTCGTTAAACTTGACTTGTTCGTGTCATTGTTATGCTTTTATTGATTCTATATTTCGGCAGTAACTTGTGAATTGTTATCTCTACCTGTTAATGTGGTTTGCTGCCTGACACTTTAGAATGGGTGTAATACATGTCTTACCTTTGAGAATATGTGTAAATACCATATTCAACAAGCACCAAATGTTGTAATTGTAGAATAGACCGCAGGAATGAGGATAATAATTTCTTATGTATGCAAATTGTAACTCCAATTTTTTATGTAATGACCTCCTGTTCTTATGACATGTTCAATTCATTTGCATCTGAGGCAAATAGACTGTTAGAAACAAGGCCAGGCCATAGAGTTAGGAACCAACCGAAATATTCATAAATTTCCCTGTTGAGTCATGTCTAGTTTTGAGCAATTGTAACATTTATTGCTTCTAAATAGCTGTGCATTTGAAGCGTTTCTGCACAATTTTTTTTTTCCAGTTGGTTGATTTATGTTATTCATTCTTTTCCTTTTTATGGTCTTTGTGCAAGAGTTTCACCCTGCATGCTGTTTTCAAGGAGGCAATCTAGAGGTTTTGAAGAGGACCTCCACCGGGCTTTGATCACTCTCTTGGGGGACACCAAGTTGTGGATTGAAGAGGAAGACAAGTGGATTTGGTCCAAGGAGCCATCAAGATCCTGTAAAATCAATCCTTGAATCAGCATGTGCCGCAAACTTGAGTCCACCACCCTTGTGCAATCTTGCCTGGAATAACAAATTGCCCCCTAGAATCCAGGTCTTTATGTGGGCGGCCCTAATGAGGAACATCTCAGTAAGGCTCAATTTAAGGAGAAGGGGGGTATCCTCCCTGAAAGTGCTTCAGTTGTGTGCACTCTTTGCGGGGAGGGAGAGGAGACAGTGGACCACTTATTGAGTGATTGTTGATTCACGTGGAGTGTATGGTGTTCCTTTTTTAGTCTATTTGGATGCTCGTGGGCCATAGGGATAGGTGTGGAGGGTGTGGCCACAGGGTGGTCGGGGGGGCGGCGGCTTTCGGGGTAAAGCTAGGACGGCTTGGATGTTGGTACTCTCTGTAATCATGTGGGCTATTTGGAAAGAGCGAAATAGGAGGATCTTTGAGGATAAGAGAGGGTCTATAGGAGAAGTATTCGAGAAGGCGAAATGGAACTTGATAGGTTGGCTTTCTGTTTTTAAGGAGTTCTCTGGATTGGCTCCGGAAGATTTCTACCTGTCATGAGATGGGTGTATGAGGGGAGTAGGAAAAGATAGAAAACCCAGGGTTGATTGGGTAGTGCCACCTCAAAACTGCTTTAAATTTAATGTAGATGGGGCAGCAAGAGTAAACTGGGTCCAACAGGAATAAGTGAAGTATTGCACGATGATGGGGGTAGGATGTTGTTATCTTCTTCTGAGCCTTTAGGCATCATGGAGTTGAATGAGGCGGAATTGAGAGCAATTAGGAGGGCGTTTCAGATTTGGTCTAGGTTTGGGAATGGGAAGCTCATTTTTTAAGGTGACTCGACTAATGCTATCTCTTGGGGTAGTAATAGGAAGTAGGGACATTAGAAGGTTGTGTAGGTCAAGGTCGAGGGATATCACCTTCTCTCACGCTCCTCGGTCGGCGAATAGTATTGTTGATTTTCTAGCAAAAGTGGGAGTACAAAAACATAGACCCGCAATCGCGTTTCTCTAATATAGTGTTTATTTGGGTGTATGGGGTGATGGGGAATTCCATATTGTATCTATACAGTATTCGGTTTTTTTCACATAGTTCTTAGATGTTCTTGTTTGTATTTCTTCTAATTGTCATGTATACCTCTCCTATACGTGGTCTTTCTCTCTTGTATCCTCTTCTTCATTTATTGAAATCATTTGTTACTGTTGCAAAGAAAAAAGGAGGCAATCTAGAGTGGCCAATAAGTTTGAGATTCTAGTAAATATTACCAGAAGATTGAATTAGCTGCATAAATTCTTGATTGTTATATTTGCTACTTCACTGCATGGTTGGCTAGTTTCAGTGTGCTTTGAGTCTCTTTGTACTGTGTTCATGGTTTAATTGGGGTTAGAAAGCTTGGTGATATTTATTGAAATCCATGATTGTATGTAAGATAAATAGGAGCCGTGCTTTCTTCTTGTTTTAGAATGATTCATGGAATGCGTATTAAAGATGGAAAAGCCACCTATGTTTCGCGCTACATAAAGACATCACGCTTTAAGCAAGAAGAGTTTTTTGGAGGAGCAAAATTTATGAAGGTAAACCTTTCAAGCATGTTATCAAGTCATTGTTACCACATGAATTCTGAAGATATCGTTTATGATTTCCTTCCTTTGTTGGATAAGAAAAGTTCTAAATAAGCATCATATCCAGATATATCAATTATCGCCTTTCAAGTTTGTAATTTTAAGCTAGAAGTTGTCTCTGGTCTGGCAGGGTTTGGATTCATTTCATATAAAGCTATCTCTAGAGAATTGTTCAGCAATATTCTACTATCTGAAGCTGATGGTAGTTATTTTCTGAAATTGGCTTTCATTCCTATTTGACTGGATGAAGTGTTCTAAACTTCTAATATCTAATGGGAGGTAATGAATACCCAAATGTCACAACAAAGCATTATAACCCAACTTACAGTACAAATAGAAAAGCAGAACAATAGTGGATTTTTTTATAGGCACTGCGGCTTCTCAGCTTAATGACAGTTGAAAATCCCTATCTTGATATCTCTTGTATAATCTGTTTGTTCTTGATGTTCTTCCCTTGATTTCATGTACTGTTTTTTGGGCCAGCTACTTACTAGGCTCTGCTTTCTTTTGTTTCTCTATAACCTTTATTGCAAACTGGGATCCTTTATTGATTTGAGAACTTCTAAAATCACTCTCCTCTATCCCTACACACGCCAATGCCCTATCCATTCTAATTGTAACGCCCTGCCCTTTTTCATTCTTTTTGATCCATGGCCGACCCACTATTGCATTATGGCTAAGTTGTTTGGATAAAAAAGAATGAATAAGGGCGGGGCGTTACAGTTGGTATCAGAGCGAGTGAAAAAGGGCGGGGCGTTACACTAATTCCATGCTCCAATGTGATACCCAAGGTGGAATTGGTGGTGGGATATAAGAGGGAGCACCCCTCCCTTCTAGCACAAGGCCTTTTGGGCCCAATAGTGATATTTGAGCCCAATGCAAAGCCGTGAGGATTTTTTGAAGCCTAAAGCGGACAATATTGTGCTAGAGGAGCGGGTCGTTACAAATGATATCAGAGAACGGTTCAACTCTTTGTATGTGTGCCCGTTGTTGTGACAGAGCCGAGGACGGCTCTAATTTTAAGGGGAGTAGATTTTGATACCCCAATGTGGAATTGGTGGTGGGATATAAGAGGGAGCACCCCTTCCTTTTGTGCTAGTGGGATGGGTTGTTACATCCAATCTCTCCTTGTAGTCCTCCCTAGCTTCACATGCCCATGTGTTACTTATTTTGAAGATTCCATGCCATGTAAGTGATGACATGGCTTCCACATGGAAGATGATGTGGATGATGACATGTAAATTCGTCCATGTGGATTCCTATCTGCATATGGGCCTTCTAAAGTGGGCTTATTGGGCCCTGTCCATGCCGGCCCCAACCAAGAACTTGGGCTATTTGAGTTGGATTGAAGTGGTTTTGGGCCCGTTGGAACCCTTGGAAAGTCCTCTCTTTGCTTGATCATTTTTTTCAGTAAAATTTGAGTCATTTCCACCACTTCATCATGATCTTGTTCATCTTTTATTGGGCCTTGGATGTCCTCATTAGTTTATCTCGCTATGTCAGCCATTAACGTTCTGATGAACGGAAAATCATTATTTTATCAGTGATGCATCAAGTCAATACTGGAAGTCCTTTTTTTCAAATTAAATACGCTTTGTACCATAGTCACTGAGTTTTTCATATCGTCTGTAGATTGGAGACCTTAAAGGGCTATTTGGTCTTTTTATGGTTAACATGCAAATGCTTCGAGCAAAATTGAAAGTATTGGATATTTCATATGGAACAGGGACAGGTAATTTGGTTACCAAATCAGTTTTTGCTCCAATGCTAAACGTTCTTGAAGAATTTAACTTTCCTGTGGCATTTTCAATAGCTTTCTTAGCTAATAATGTGTGATCCAACACCAGGTAATACAGCTCTCATATACCATCATGGTAAACTTTTGGCCCTCTCAGAAGCTGATAAACCTTGTAAGCCTTCTGACACTTTATCTTTATCCTTTTGGTGGATATTTCCATTAGGCATCCACTTTCTCCTTTTCCTTTCCTATTTTCATGAGGTTACTCTGTAACCTTCTGAAATACATAAGAGCATTGAGTGTTTATTTTTGAAGTGAAAGTTAATGTCAGCAATAACCTCTTCCTTTCTACAACAAGAAAGTGATCAACTCTTTCTTGTGACCAGAAAAATTAGATGATGCTTCTTATGTATAGAAAACATGATAATAGCAATAGTTGCGAACTCTGGAATTTCTGTATTCAATGATGGTTTCTGATTTTTCATGATTGTTTGGGAGATTGTTGAAATGTATTGGAATTTGGAATTCTTGTAGAATATTACCGTCTATAGATTTCATCAGCTATCTGCCATTCTGATACTCTTCATGTTTGTGGTTCAAAATTTTCTCTGCTGTTGTATTTTGCAGATGTCCTTAAGGTTCTAGAAGATGGTGATCTTCAAACCCTTGGGATGTTGGATTATGACAAGAGATTGTCTCATTCATTCACTGCTCATCCAAAGGTTGATCCATTTACAGGTAAGTCATACTCAAAGCACAAGTTCAGTTGCTGACGATTACAAAGGGAAGACTATTTTGATTCACAATAATATTTGATGCAGATGAGATGTTTACCTTTGGTTATTCACATACACATCCTTATGTTACTTACCGAGTCATTACTAAGGATAGTGTCATGCTTGATCCGGTCCCCATAACAATACCAGAACCTGTCATGATGCATGATTTTGCAATCACTGAAAACTATGCAATCTTCATGGATCTTCCTCTGCACTTCCGACCAAAGGTACTGTAATATTACTAAATAGTTAGATTCACGTTTGAATTTTTTTCTCAAATTATCGAATATGCACAACTGAATATTAGTGGAGTACATGAATACTAAAATTCATTGTTTTAAACAGTAAGCTTCTTTTATTTTCAAAATGGCCAAAGTTGTAAGCAGAGTTTTGTAGGTTTTACAAGATGACTGGCTTCCTTTACTGTGAGATTTAGTGGTTTTATTCTTTTGTGACAAGACCCTGTGGTGCTATTCATAAGTGCTCATTTCTGAAACCATGGGGGCTGCAGGTTCAAGTCATATGGACATTAGATTGGCAGTGAGCCCATGGAAAACAATTTTCCAAATCCAGTGATGAGTGCCAATTAGCAGATGGATGAGATAAATATCTTCTTCTTCTTTTTTGATTGGATGAGATAAATATCTTTGACGATGATGATTTCTTTTCGTTTCTTTTTTTCATGCTTATGCCTGTGAAACCATGTTGTGGAAGTAACTTTTTTTATAAGAGCCTCTAGCATAGTTGTTTAGTGCTCATTATTGCAACCATAAAAGGTTGTAGCTTTGAGTCATATGGGCATCAAATAGGTAGTCATCCTTGGAAAACGATTTTCCAATTCAATTTAAGTGTCAAGATTGGATGGGAAAAATGATTTTAACAATGATGATGATCTAAAATTTCCATATTGGATATAGCACTCCCTTCTTGAACTTTGTCATTACCATCATCATATCCGCTAATCCCATCTATCTGGGGTTGATTTTTGAGTTCTTCAACTCTATTCCACAAAAATCATACCTCTGCTACCTTACACTCCCTCATATCTTTTTCACTCCTACCAACGAAGTTCTTAAAGGTTTACCTCTCCTTCTCATTCCTTCTACTTGCATGCTTTCAATTTTTCTTGAATTTTATGAGGCAATGTTTACTTTGTTTGGTTGATCACCCCATATTAATTCTCAGAGAGCAACTGAGATTTAATTTAGTAGTTTCCCATCATTTGTGTGGCCATTTGTGGCCTTTGGAAACAATAGATAGTTCTGTGTGTACTTCCATCACATTTTCAACCTAAAACACCTTTTTATAATATGAACAGGAAATGGTGAAAGGGAAACTCATCTTCTCATTTGATGCAACAAAGAAAGCACACTTTGGTGTACTTCCACGGTATGCAAAGAATGAGGCTCAAATTAGATGGTTTTGAGCTCCCAAATTGTTATATCTTCCATAATGGTGAGTGTTTTCCCTTTTTTTTTTTTTTAAATGTGCCATGTCAATGCTCGTAAACTTTTTCTAGCCCATTGAGGTTGAGTATGCTATTTAGCTTAATAATCTTATGTCATCTTAAGCAAATTTAAACCATCAAATCTATCCATAAGCAAAAAAGGTCACTCTAAACCTAACCAGAAAGAACACTAAGTGGCCAGCCCCAGATATGTGATTTTATTTCCAGTTCCTTTTCCAGTGCCGCCCAGCACCCCCCGGGCTCTCTCCCCCTCCCCCTCCCCCTCTCCCCTCCCCTCCCCTCCCCTCCCCTCTCTCTCTTTCACCATTTTATAATCTTTCATTGGTTAGTAATAATTTATTTCATTGCATAATTAATACATTAAAACTACTAATTATAGAATTGATATCCATAGGTGTTTAGTAGTTTCAAGCTGCTTATGTAGGCTAGAATTGAAACCTAGTGGTATCATATAGTGGAAAATCGCTTGATTATGACATGTTACTTTAAAATGGGTTATGTGGTCTGTATGCCTGTACTTTTTTTTTTGGATAACGAGAGTTTCTCTGAGGTATTAACCTAACAAGAGTAATCCTCGGAGGCCCGCATCACCATTGCCCACACAGCCGGCCCGGGTAAGTCAGGTGATAGCACCAGGAATTGATCTCGGGACATGAGGGAGCAAACCCCACGCCAAGGACCATTGGGCTACACGCTACTTTTGTCTGGCATTTTAAGCGTAATTTTTTACTTCTAATTTAATATGTTTATCATAGTCCAAACCCATAACCTATGCCTCACTCAACAACAATTTATTTATTTTGGATCAACTCAGCAACAAGATTTCATTTGGCCTATGTTACCTCACGCAGAGCAGGGTTTTTTTTTTTTGAAGGAAAAAGAGGAGGCGGGGTTGGGGGTACAAGATTACCATTTACATAGGATTGAGATGTGTACAAATTTCTATTTCTTTTGTCGGGCAATATGTAATTTTCATTTCTAACGTGCATTTGTTCCTCACAAGTTGTAAGCTGGTTCTTGTGCTAAAGGGAAAAATGATTCAAGTTATTTGGGTGCCTTCTCTGAATTCTGATTCTTTCAGTCTCTTGAATGCTTTTTTGTAGCTAATGCTTGGGAGGAAGGTGATGAAATTGTTTTAATTACTTGCCGCCTTGAGAACCCTGATCTAGACATGGTCAGCGGAGCGGCGGAAGGGAAGCTTGAAAATTTCACAAATGAGCTGTATGTGATTCTGACTTATTAGTTAATTATCTTTGAGCACCATTTTTCCCTTTTGAACAAAGTTTCTCTAAATCCCTTTTGTCTCCCGTCAGATATGAAATGAGGTTCAACATGAAAACTGGTGTTGCTTCACAGAAGCAACTGTCTGTATCTGCTGTTGATTTTCCTCGGATCAATGAGTCTTACACTGGCAGGTATTCTCTTCTTCTTTTTCTCCTTCTACTACTGCGCTGCTGTTTTTTTTTATTGTTGTTATTGTTACTATTATTGTGGACTACAAAATAGGAAACAAATTTTGTAACTGTCAGGCATGTGAATGCAGTGACAATTCCTTCTCTGGGTTGTCCATAACAAATTACATGTTTCTATTCCCCATTATTCTCTTCTTGTTCAAATCAACGAATCTTGCTATTGGAGAATGAAGATTGCACTTCTCTCCCAACTAGAAACTCTTTAAAGGTATCCTTTCAATACAGTGTTCTCTCTTTAACATGGTCTGAGATTTCATATTATTATTATTATTATTTTTGGATAACATGGGTATCCCAGCCCACTTGGAGGTGGACTAATCCCACGGATACACGAAACCAACCACAAGCCTCATGTATCAGGTAAGCTCAGGAGGAGTCAAACCCAAGATCTCTAGTCTAATCCTAGAATCTCAAACCCCGTGCGGCAAAAATTACCTTCCACTATTGTGCTTTTAAGTGGCAAATTTTTTCTTTCCAATATTATTTGTTTTATTACAAATGTCCTTTCAATTGTGAAGTTCTTTCTGTTTCTAAGAGTTCCCCACACTCGTATCTTTTGCTGTGACTTTTTTCGCACTTCTTGGGATCTGTTCATAAACTATCAACCTGAAGAGAAGTTTATCTTGAGCAGCATTATTCTCTTTGCTGTTCATAAACTCTCTCTCTCTAATTAGTGAAGACTGTTACCTCTCATCCTCGTTATATAATTGGTCTTAATAAATTGTGTAATTTCAGGAAGCAACGGTTTGTCTATTGTACCATACTTGACAACATTACGAAGGTGATGGGCATTATCAAGTTCGATTTGCATGCGGAACCAGAGAGTGGGAAATCAACACTTGAAGTTGGAGGTAATATACAAGGGATTTTTGAGTTGGGACCTGGAAGATATGGTTCAGAAGCAATATTCGTTCCTCGAAAGCCTGGCATCACTTCAGAAGAAGATGATGGCTACTTGATATTCTTCGTACATGATGAGAACACTGGGTCTCTCTCTCTCTCTCTTTCTCTCTCTCTATTGTTACCAGTGCTACTTCTGTTCTTATCATTATAATTGTCGTTACTGAACTTTGATCCTTGTCATCTCCATTTCTGCGTGAAACATGCACATGGACTTGCATTTCCTAGAACTTTGCAAGGAAAACTATTGGAAAGTTTTGAATGATAAGTGGATAATCTTTTTTGTGGCCATTCAGCCTTAGCCATTTGACATGAATAAGCTACACAGCATAGCTGGGATTGCCAAGCTAAGATAGGTGGAAAATGGCTCTGATGATGATGATGGTGATATGGGGATGAAATTGTCATAGATAAACTTCAAGTGTAATAATCATGCATATCTTTTGCATAAAAATTCATGATGAGAACTCCGTGAATATATATAAGCATTTGGATCTGACTTTTGAAAAGTCCAGGATATTATAGCCGATTGTGGAATCTTTGAAGAATCACATGCATGTACATACAACATGTGCAAGCCGCACACGCACATAGAAAATCACATGCACGGTCACTCTCACTTGCATGAAATACTTTCCAGGTTTGTTATGAAAGAAAGAAATATTTTTTGAGCAGACACCACCACGTATCCCCAAACATTTCCCAAGTTTTTCTTGAAAGAAGAGGTATTGCTTGACGAGACAAGGCAAGAAGACACTATCCCACCCAATGGATGGTCACACAATCCACATCTGATTCACAAATGTTTTTTGGATACATCAAAGAACTGCAGACATATTTTGCAAATTCATTGTTCTGAAAATAAGCATATTATTGCTAGATTTTTAAGAAAAACTCTACCAAGACAAGACACCCAGTAAAAATGGATTTTTTAGGGTGTACTTTGTTTGTTCTAATGTAAAGAAGACTATATGAATAGTTCTTATATGAAGTTTTACCTCCATCTGAATAATCCTGTCCCTTGATTTTAAACTTTTAAAAATCAATGGCCCATACTTATCAAAATTTAAAGGCCGAGATTATATGGCTTGGATCATCAATTAATAGTGGAACTTTATATACTCCATACCCATGTAATCATTTGTGGGACCTACGATTGATCTCATGGCATGTCGCCTAACATGATTTTTAACCGTGAAGAGTCACTTTGCAATGTTAATCTGAAAATAAGAGCTTGAACATCATGATCTGGATCACATCACCAGTGATAGTTTTTTGAATTTTTGTGAATATTATGATTGTTGTGATTGTCATGGTTTTGTAACTATTCATTTTACTTTTGAAAGAATTGACAGGAATATAATTCTAGGTTCATTACTTTGTGCTTTGTTGCTGCAGAAAATCTGAAGTCAATGTCATAGATGCAAAAACAATGTCAGCTGATCCTGTTGCAGTTGTTGAACTGCCCCACAGAGTTCCATATGGATTTCATGCCTTCTTTGTGACAGAGGTCAGTTGAAATTCACTCCATTTGCAAAATCAGCATTGTTTATATTCAGTCATTCATAAATACATCTGGACAGTCGGTTTATAGAAAGAATTTGCCAAATTCATATATGAAAGCCTACTCCAGATTGATGGGATAAATGGCCAGATGATGATTCATGAAATACATCTGATAATAGAGTAATAGCTTCTTCCATTTTAGTATATTTCATAATGATCATCATTTACCAAAATCCCATCGATCTTGGGTCAGTTTTTTGAGTTGTACTTCTACATTTAGTCCTATTTATAAATCATTAATTCAGTCGCTTCACAATCTGTTATGAAATTTTACATGAATCCTCTCCATGGGAAAACATTATGTTGCAGGCCCGACAAATGGCCTTCTTAATGATTCCACATGAAGTCTATTTGCACTTGTTAGGAACATGCCAGGCCATGGTGCCCGAGTACAGTAGAGACACACCATTGATACAGCAAGGACATGAATTTTACACAAAAATATAAAATGTCCAATACAGATACTTGCCTACATTGAAGTGTTTATGCAACATTGTCAGGGTGTGCTTAGCATAAAAGTATATTTAAGTGTATCTAATCATTTCCATATTTTCCCTGCTTTATCCTAATGTTTGCATGCTTGTGTATACCCATCTGTTTCATTTCCTTGGTTTGCTAATGGCGTTTCGCCTAAATTCTTTTTTAATGGATCACAGGAACAACTTGAAAAACAGATAATTGTCTGATTTACCTTTTAACTCGGTAGATATTGCTGATGGGAGTATTCTACGGATGGGAAACAGAATTCCATGGAATCTTATCTTCTGTTCATAGCCTGTTAAGGAAAGGCTTGAGCTTATTTGTATTAAAACATCTCAGATTTGCTTAACCAAAACAGAACTGAGTAATTTTCTGAGTTCTTGCTTTTCCCCGATTTGATTTCATGTATATTTTCTGGTGTGTGTTCTTTACAGTTCTGTTCAGCTTGATTGCTATTCTGGGAGAAGAGAAACCCTTCTATATTGGCTATACCATTAGTCCGGTTTTTCACCTCTAATTTGACAGAGATTAGAATCCTAGAATGTCCAATTTTGAAATGAATGGTGGAGATGTATGGATTGGTGATATTGCCTTGAAGCCTTTTCATCTGACCATGAAGTTCTAAAATTGGTTATCGGTGTGACAGTGTGCTTTGTTTCTTTTTTCTTTTTTATTTGAGGTCATCTTGGGCTTATTTAGGACTACACTTGCCAATCTTGGCTAAGATGAGTCCAACTCAACAGTACAGTTTTTTTTTATCGAGAAATGCTTTCTTATTAAAAAAAAAAAGAGTTAAAAGACAAATGAGGGCAGAGCCAAGTAATGATTGGGCACGGCCTCTCAAATTTTGAAAAAAGGATCCCTCTAAATATAATTTTATACATCGTCTTACTTTGGTATCGACAAAATTATGTATTGGCTCTGAGAGCTTTTTTTAAAGTAATCAAATGAAATAATATTAAAAAGTTATAATAGAACGGTCAAAGAGGAATAGGCTCAAAATAACTGTAATATACTAAAATTTAACTAATATACAAAGACTCATAAAAACCAAG
This sequence comes from Chimonanthus praecox, assembly GCA_022113865.1. Classification (NCBI taxonomy): domain Eukaryota; kingdom Viridiplantae; phylum Streptophyta; class Magnoliopsida; order Laurales; family Calycanthaceae; genus Chimonanthus; species Chimonanthus praecox. The sequence continues at coordinate 68,013,765 of CM039089.1, read as the reverse complement.
AAAGCCTTGAGGAAAATTTATAGGCTATAGCTCTCGTTGGCAAACTACCATTGAGTGTGGCATTTACTCTCAACTTTGTGTAGAATTTTGCTCTCATTGGTTGTTCGACATGTTTAAACCTATACACACGCTCTTAATTTTTTCGTATCACAACCAAAAAGAGCCTACATACTATGGGTGAAACTCGGGTCTGGTTTTGGCTCGAACCTACATGACCCGACCCAAAAGTCATGCAGGTCAAGTAATGAAAGTCGGGTCAATGGGTCGGGTCGGGTTGAGAAGTCAGAAATCCACATTGAATTCGGGTCGGATTGGGTTGAGAGATTTTTAAGTTAACCCGACCCGACTCGATCAAACTCAACCCTACCGAGTAAAAAGTAGGTTAAAGTAAGTTTAAAATGCAGGTTGGGTTGAATTTCGGGTTGAGTTGGGTTCCATATATTAGTAACTCCGGTCGGGTTGGGTTTTAAAAAACCCGACCCAACCCTACCTTATATCAGCCCTACTACATACCCAGTTTCATACTTTTTGCATTCTAAAATCAATTGTCAATTTATCAATCGCAAATTGAACACTTTTTTATGGCCATCCGTTTACACACCCGATTTTTCTGCCTCTATACACTCGTTTCCGGGTGCATGTGGCTAATTACCATTTTGCCCCTGCGTTTCTATTCGTTCGAACGAATTCTCAGTTCATTTCGGCATTTGTTCGAACGAATGGACGCATACCCCCTCCAATTTTGATTCGTTCGAACAATCCCTGTAGAAAATCAATTCATTCGAATGAATCGAGTGAACAGTAACGCGCGTTACTGTTCACCCGTTCATTCGAACGAATTGATAGAATGCATTGAGTGAATAGTAATGTACGTTACTGTTCACTCAATTTACTCAATTCATTCGAATGAATCACTGATTCATTCGTTTGAATTGATTTTCTTTAAAATTTTAAAGTTATTTTTTAAGCACTGTGTATTTCCAAAATTTCTCAAATTGAATATCCGGACTAATTACGATAACTTGATAAAAATACTTTAATACTTTAAGGTCTTTTGACACTCTTAAATATTTAAAACACAGATTTTACAAATAAGGGTATCCCTAGGGTGTGCCGAAAACACATTTAGGAGTGTTAAAAGACCTTAAAGTTTTAAAGTATTTTTATCAGGTTATCGTAATTAGTCTGGATATTTAATTTGAGAAATTTTAAAAATATACGGTGTTTAAAAAATAATGTGTACAATGTATTAAATAATAAAATCTCCTTTAAAACTTTAAAGTTTTTTTTTTAAGCACTGTGTATTTCCAAAATTTCTCAAATTGAATATCCGGACTAATTACGATAACCTAATAAAAATACTTTAACACTTTAAGGTCTTTTGACACTCCTAAATGTGTTTTCGGCACACCCTAGGGATACCCTTATTTGTGAAATACTGTGTTTTAAATATTTAGGAGTGTCAAAAGATCTTTAAGTTTTAAAGTATTTTTATCAGGTTATCGTAATTAGTCTGAATATTCAATTTGAGAAATTTTGGAAATACACAGTGCTTAAAAAATAACTTTAAAATTTTAAAGAAAATCAATTCATTCGAATGAATCAGTCATTCGAATGAATCAGTAAATTGAGTGAATAGTAACGTACCACTTAATGCATTCTATCAATTCTTTCGAATGAACAGGTGAACAGTAACGCGCGTTACTGTTCACTCAATTCATTCGAATGAATTGATTTTCTACGGGGATTCGTTCGAACGAATCAAAATTGGAGGGGGTATGCGTCCATTCGTTTGAACGAATGCCGAAATGAACTAGGAGTTCGAACAAATGGAAATGCAGGGGCAAAATGGTAATTAACTACCCGCATTCGAAAATGAGTGTGTAGAGGCAGAAAAATCGAGTGCTAAATGGATGAACTTTTTTATTTGCTATGAAGTTGAGCATAGGTTGCTTACTATGTGGTTGTCCGCTTTGCATAAAGCTATTGAGCAAATTAAGGCACCTTGTGGTGATACACAGATACCTTGGAAATGAAGGCTAGGGAGGTATCACGCCTTATAAATTTTTTAAACTTTATAAATTTTGATCAATTTAAATAATTTTTATTATTCTCATCTCTAAAAATAAATAATTTTATTAAAAATTATGAAAATAGCCACGTGAGGATTTACTATCACCATCATTATCATAATTATCAGTCACTTATCTTCTACTTCAACTAACTCCAAATCATTTTGGCGCACTTGCAGTAGAAAGACATGCATTTTCAAGAAAATGCCCCGTCTCTATAAACTGGGTGGAATGTGTGGGACAGGAGTGATAATCTCGGCCGATACTTCATGTATCGGTAGGTATTTACAAGTCGATATTTGATATATATCGACAATATATCAGTCGATATTAGTGGTTTTGTTAAAAAAAAAATAGAAGAGAAATTTATCGGAACCGAGATATTCACCCTTGGTGTGAGAAGGTTGCCTAGCTGTGCCAGGAACTATCGTATGTATTCTCACTGACTTTTTATATATTAATATATAAACCATTTCTAAAAAGAACAGTTTGGTGGTGCTAGTTCATTTAAGATAGAAAGGAGTTTCGAGCTCAATTGATATCCAAGAATATTTCTAATTAAAAAGTATTTATTCAATTTCAAGCCTATTTTTTAACTTAAAATCTTGATTATTTTTAATATTAAACTTTACATCATTAAAAATGTTAATTTATCCAATTGAGTATGTATTCTCACCGACTTTTTATATATTAATATATAAACCATTTATAAAAAGAACCGTTTGGTGGTGCTAGTTCATTTATAATAGAAAGGAATTTCGAGCTCAATTGATATCCAAGAATATCTCTAATTAAAAAGTATTTATTCAATTTCAAGCGTATTTTTTTAACTTAAATTCTTGATTATTTTTAATATTAAACTTTACATCATTAAAAATGTTAATTTATCCAATTGAGTATGTATTCTCACCGACTTTTTATATATTAATATATAAACCATTTCTAAAAAGAACCGTTTGGTGGTGCTAGTTCATTTATGATAGAAAGGAGTTTCGAGCTCAATTAATATCCAGGAATATCTCTAATTAAAAAGTATTTATTCAATTTCAAGCCTATTTTTTTAACTTAAAATCTTGATTATTTTTAATATTAAACTTTACATCATTAAAAATGTTAATTTATCCAATTGAGTATGTATTCTCACCAACTTTTATATATTAATATATAAACCATTTCTAAAAAGAACCGTTTGGTGGTGCTAGTTCATTTATGATAGAAAGGAGTTTCGAGCTCAATTGATATCCACGAATATCTCTTATTAAAAGGTATTTATTCAATTTCAAGCCTATTTTTTTAACTTAAAATCTTGATTATTTTTAATATTAAACTTTACATCATTAAAAATGTTAATTTATCCAATTGAGTATGTATTCTCACCAACTTTTATATATTAATATATAAACTATCTCTAAAAAGAATCGTTTGGTGGTGCTAGTTCATTTATGATAGAAAGGAGTTTCGAGCTCAATTGATATCCACGAATATCTCTTATTAAAAGGTATTTATTCAATTTCAAGCCTATTTTTTTAACTTAAAATCTTGATTGTTTTTAATATTAAACTTTACATCATTAAAAATGTTAATTTATCCAATTGAGTATGTATTCTCACCAACTTTTATATATTAATATATAAACCATTTCTAAAAAGAACCGTTTGGTGGTGCTAGTTCATTTATGATAGAAAGGAGTTTCGAGCTCAATTGATATCCAGGAATATCTCTAATTAAAAAGTATTTATTCAATTTCAAGCCTATTTTTTAACTTAAAATCTTGATTATTTTTAATATTAAACTTTACATCATTAAAAATGTTAATTTATCCAATTGAGTATGTATTCTCACCGACTTTTTATATATTAATATATAAACCATTTCTAAAAAGAACCGTTTGGTGGTGCTAGTTCATTTATGATAGAAAGGAGTTTCGAGCTCAATTGATATCCAGGAATATCTCTAATTAAAAAGTATTTATTCAATTTCAAGCCTATTTTTTTAACTTAAAATCTTGATTATTTTTAATATTAACTTTACATCATTAAAAATGTTAATTTATCCAATTGAGTATGTATTCTCACCAACTTTTATATATTAATATATAAACCATTTCTAAAAAGAACCGTTTGGTGGTGCTAGTTCATTTATAATAGAAAGGAGTTTCGAGCTCAATTGATATCTAGAAATATCTCTAATTAAAAAGTATTTATTCAATTTCAAGCCTATTTTTTAACTTAAAATCTTGATTGTTTTTAATATTAAACTTTACATCATTAAAAATGTTAATTTATCCAATTGAGTATGTATTCTCACCAACTTTTATATATTAATATATAAACCATTTCTAAAAAGAACCGTTGGTGGTGCTAGTTCATTTATGATAGAAAGGAGTTTCGAGCTCAATTGATATCCAGGAATATCTCTAATTAAAAAGTATTTATTCAATTTCAAGCCTATTTTTTAACTTAAATCTTGATTATTTTTAATATTAAACTTTACATCATTAAAAATGTTAATTTATCCAATTGAGTATGTATTCTCACCAACTTTTATATATTAATATATAAACCATTTCTAAAAAGAACCGTTTGGTGGTGCTAGTTCATTTATAATAGAAAGGAGTTTCGAGCTCAATTGATATCCAGGAATATCTCTAATTAAAAAGTATTTATTCAATTTCAAGCCTATTTTTTAACTTAAAATCTTGATTGTTTTTAATATTAAACTTTACATCATTAAAAATGTTAATTTATCCAATTGAGTATGTATTCTCACCAACTTTTATATTAATATATAAACCATTTCTAAAAAGAACCGTTTGGTGGTGCTAGTTCATTTATGATAGAAAGGAGTTTCGAGCTCAATTGATATCCAGGAATATCTCTAATTAAAAAGTATTTATTCAATTTCAAGCCTATTTTTTAACTTAAAATCTTGATTATTTTTAATATTAAACTTTACATCATTAAAAATGTTAATTTATCCAATTGAGTATGTATTCTCACCGACTTTTTATATATTAATATATAAACCATTTCTAAAAAGAACCGTTTGGTGGTGCTAGTTCATTTATGATAGAAAGGAGTTTCGAGCTCAATTGATATCCAGGAATATCTCTAATTAAAAAGTATTTATTCAATTTCAAGCCTATTTTTTTAACTTAAAATCTTGATTATTTTTAATATTAAACTTTACATCATTAAAAATGTTAATTTATCCAATTGAGTATGTATTCTCACCAACTTTTATATATTAATATATAAACCATTTCTAAAAAGAACCGTTTGGTGGTGCTAGTTCATTTATAATAGAAAGGAGTTTCGAGCTCAATTGATATCCAGGAATATCTCTAATTAAAAAGTATTTATTCAATTTCAAGCCTATTTTTTTAACTTAAAATCTTGATTATTTTTAATATTAAACTTTACATCATTAAAAATGTTAATTTATCCAATTGAGTATGTATTCTCACCAACTTTTATATATTAATATATAAACCATTTCTAAAAAGAACCGTTTGGTGGTGCTAGTTCATTTATGATAGAAAGGAGTTTCGAGCTCAATTGATATCTAGGAATATCTCTAATTAAAAAGTATTTATTCAATTTCAAGCCTATTTTTTAACTTAAAATCTTGATTATTTTTAATATTAAACTTTACATCATTAAAAATGTTAATTTATCCAATTGAGTATGTATTCTCACCGACTTTTTATATATTAATATATAAACCATTTCTAAAAAGAACCGTTTGGTGGTGCTAGTTCATTTATGATAGAAAGGAGTTTCGAGTTCAATTGATATCTAGGAATATCTCTAATTAAAAAGTATTTATTCAATTTCAAGCCTATTTTTTTAACTTAAAATCTTGATTATTTTTAATATTAAACTTTACATCATTAAAAATGTTAATTTATCCAATTGAGTATGTATTCTCACCAACTTTTGATATATTAATATATAAACTATTTCTAAAAAGAACCGTTTGGTGGTGCTAGTTCATTTATGATAGAAAGGAGTTTCGAGTTCAATTGATATCCAAGAATATCTCTAATTAAAAAGTATTTATTCAATTTCAAGCCTATTTTTTTAACTTAAAATCTTGATTATTTTTAATCTTAAACTTTACATCATTAAAAATGTTAATTTATCCAATTGAAATGGGACGAACTCATCTCATTTCTACGTGTTTCGGGATTGGATAATCATTTTAAAAACGTATATCTTTGGTAGTATTGAAGTAAGAAATGGTAACCTATGCCTGCCAAGCTTTTGCATCTCGTTGGCATTTATAGCATCTCGCAAAACGCCAAGCTGCTTCTTGTTTGACCACTGGCGAATCTACGTCTCCGAATCCCGTTCAGTTCCGTTCCGTTGCCTCTGATATATATACAGGGACTCTCTTCAGAAAGAGAAGAGAAGAGAAGAGAAGAGAGAGAGAGATGGAGAAGGAGATGAAAGAGAGCGAGGAGAGAGAAAGTGGAATGAAGAAGGGAGGGGAGGAGGAGGAGGAGGAGGAGGAATCGTGACTGTTGATCCGAAGCCGAACAAGGGAGTGATAGGAAAGCTGGTGGATTTACTGGAAAAGCTGGTAGTGTGGGCCATGTACGACTCTTCCAAAGCCAATTACTTCCTCTCCGGCAACTATGCACCGCTCGCCGACGAGACTGCTCCTTGCAAGAATCTCCCTGTCAGAGGATTCCTCCCTGTGAGAACTCTTCACTGATCGATACATTTCTTAAAAAAAAAAAAAAAAGCAATAACATGGACATGTTTGAGTTTTTTTTTTTTTTTCCTGTTTGTTGTGAAATTAACTTTTTTGAATCAGTTTGTCGTGAATTAGATGATTAATTTTTTGAAACATCTGAACTTCTATACAAATTGACAAAAAATCAATTTAAACAAATGATTCTAAATATAATTTTAGAGCTACGAACGACTAACTGTTAATGTGATTTTATTTTATTTATCCGACAATGAATTTATCTCAGCTGCGAACTTCTCACTGTTCACTGTTGTGAGCTGAGTAATTAAATTTTGGTGAAGTTTTAGTTCATAATATTTTTTTCCCAAAACACTTAATATTATCACGTGAATTGAATTTATATTTAATTTAATTTTAGTTGAATATTGACAATTTTTATATTGATATAACTATTCTAAAAGTTAGTTATCCTTTTCAAAACAGTGGATAATTTATAGTGGTTTGGATATCATGATGAGTGCTTAAAAGTGTTTTTACAGTTTTTTTTTTTAATAATTTTGGAGGAATTTCGATGATTTGTGAGTTTTTGTTAGACTATGTTTAGTGAGAAATTATTCATTTTGAACCGGTTTATCGGATAACTATTTTTGGTGGACCTTATATTTATATTTTTATCATATTTATTATCATATAAATAATTAGATACATACTTAATTTAAACTCATTTTAAAATACTCATCATTATATTAGTCTCACATTTCATGAATAAATAAAAATTTAATATAGCCTTTAAAATTATCCTTTAAAATATTTTGTTTGAGTTAGAATAGTTAATTGCATTATTTATAATGATCCAGTTGAGATAATTTCTCCGTGTTTAGAAGTCAGAAATGTGGATAAATTTTTTTTAGATGTATTCAAATCAATGTTGTAAAAATTGATCATGTGGTAAAATCATTATACATTCTGAGTCGTAAATCGTGTATCATAAATCATAAAATCGTAAGATTCACAAGTATTTAAAAAAATTAATATATAAAATATATTTAAAATATCATAATATGAAGAATTTTCTAATTTTTTTAATATTAAGTAAATATTATATATATAATTTATTAAAACTTCAATTTCAATATTTCAATTTCAAAAATATAAAATCAATATATAATTTAAGTATACGGTAGAAAATCAACTAAAAAATTCTCGAAAATCGAAAGATTAAAATAAAATATTTCGTGCTTTCGCACCCAACTAACGCTATAATTTTATTATGTGTGTCCAAAACCGACCCAAAATGGCGAAGTGCAATGAATTTCAATTTGGGTAGAGAGCTTCTCTCTCTTGAGACGTTCAAATGGAAGCTAAGTAGGCTCTGTTTGGTAGCATGGAGGAATGTCATGGTTCTGTTTGGTTAGTGGTTTTAAATTTCAGAAGAATTGGGATGATTTTTAATTTCGTTCTTGTGCATCCCTTCACTGTGATTCAGATAACTAATTTTTGCTGATGCTTCCATTTATTGTTATCCCATGTATTGAATTTGTACCACACTCATTTTGTGGCTTGCAGGTGACTTCTTATATTCGTCGGATTAGAATGTAATGATAATAATAATAACCAAACCATCTGCTTCTCTCTCTCGAGACGTCCAAATGGAAGCTAAGTAGGCTCTGTTTGGTAGCCCCATGGAATGTCATGGCTCTGTTTGGTTACTCGTTTTAACTTTCAGAAGAATTGGGATGATTTTTGAGTTTTCGTTGGGTGTGTTTGAAGAGAATTATCTGTTGCACATCCGTTCATTGTGAATCAAATAACTAATTTTCGCTGACGCTTCCATTTATTATTGTTATCCTATGTATTGAATTTGCACCACATTTAAACTCATTTTGAGATACACTTGCCATTGGTTTAAGCTCAAATACATGGACAGTCAAAAGTTGTTGTCTTAAAATCACTCCATGGAATTTTGTTCAAGCTGATTTCTAGCACTGTTGATTTAAGTGCATCTTTTGGAGTATATCTTATAGAAAGTCAGTTATTTGTTTGCAGCAAACTGATTCACAGCGATTTTTTTTTAGTGGTTACTATGTTAATAGAAAAAGAGCACCAAAGGTGCAAATACAAACATGAAATGAAACAGGAAGAAAGAACTCCACAACCCCACCTAGAATTAACAGAATTCGAATTGCACCTGAGAACTCCATCATAACAAACAGACCATAATGCACCTGTTTCGAAACTATTTTGATTATCGTTTTGATGTATCATGATTTGGTCTAGAAATTTTTGAGAATAGAATGTTCTTTGTTTTGCTAGTGAGTCCAATGACATAAAGTTCGTCATTTTGTGTAACAGGAATGCCTGAATGGGGAGTTTGTTAGAGTCGGTTCCAATCCGAAGTTTGCTCCAGTTGCCGGATACCATTGGTAAGCATTTTTACTTGGTGTTAATTTTGATAATATTTGCAAGGTGCTTGTTGTATATACTTCTTTGTAGACTGTTGCATGTGGTTATTGTGATTGAGGTGCTTCGGCCTGTAATCTGATGGTGAGCCCAGAATTAGTCAAGCATGAATCCAAGCTACCTGATTAGTTGCAGTAATAGGACAGCCTGTGGCGCAGAACTCTTTTTGGTTGATTGTCTTGGCCTCTGAATGGGATTTTTTTTTTTTTCTGATCAAATTCACATGAAATTATTGGTTTGCATATTTCACCAATTCATTTATAAACTCTATCAAATGGATTGCATCAGAACCTGAAATTTTCCTTTTGGGAGCATCATATAAATTGCAATTTGTTGTGGGGAGAGTGTGCAATATACAAAATTCTTATTTCTCAAAGGAGTTCTATAGGAACATTCTTGTCATAGGGGGGCAATTATAATTTTTGATCTCTGGTTAGTATCAGCTAATTGGACTGGTCAGGCTTGTTTGTTTGCAAGAGTATCCAGCTAAATGGTCAAGAATAGTAGGTGCAAGATGCTGCAGAGTGGATTATTCATTCTTATACATGTATTGAAATGGACATGCGTGTTTAAATTTGCCTGCACACACCAGCCTACCTAGCTAGTGGCCATTGCAAATTATTTTGGTCCAGCTAGCAAAACATTCCTTACTAACTAGTGAAAATTTGAGTTACCATTTTGTTTTCTGAGCTGGGAGGGTTCAGAGATAAAATAATTTTATAAAATTTCCATATTTCCTTGGTTAATCATTCAAAAAAGAACAAAAAAGATATACATCTATTCATCTTCATATTTTGGTGACTGATTACAGGTTTGACAGAAAGTTATTAAATGCTTTACCTCTAAGGATTGGGTGGCAACCTTTTAAATATCTTTATGCATTTTGGAATGCAATGCTTCTTTAGACTTGCATTTGTGCCATTTTTTACTTTTTTGTCTACTTCTGTGCAGGTTTGATGGTGATGGGTGCGTGGTCTTCTATTCCCTTATCCAATGTGAAAATAATCCCTATTATTTCCTTCATTTCTCATGGTTAATGAGGAAGCTTTTAATGGAATGATTTAGTTCTTACGCTGCTCAGTAGTAAAGCACAAAACTGTATAACCACGAGATATTTTCTGCTAAGTTTCATGGTTACAGGACTTTTTGAAAATGGAGACATAAGTATAATATTATTAAAAGTCAGTTACAAGGAGTCGGGGGAAGTTTACAAGAGGAGTGTACAACCTCACCCACCAAAGAAGAAAAACAGAAAATAAGAATACAGAAAGGTTATGCCCCAATCCTGGGTGAGAGTAACGGGAAAAGCTCAACCCAAACTCATATGAACTCCTCCGCCCAAGAGACTGTAGACTAAGCAAATGCAAAGCTACCAATGATTCCATAACTTATCTGATTGTTATTAATTTTTATAATATTGAATTTTAAACGAGATTACTTGATCATAACTTTGATAGGAAACTAAAAGAAAAGAACTTTTTAAATTGAGCGCAGGAGTCAACAAAATCAAGCATAAATTTATGTGAATATTTTGATTCATAAGAGTTCTGCTTGTGTTTTTCTTCACTGGAATCAACTATGGAGTCCCTCAAAATGACAAAGCTCTCATCCCCAAGCCACGCAAGAATTTCAACAATGATGGAATGGATGAAGAAAGGGTTACAAAAAGCTTGAGTAGAAGACTGCTTCACCCAGGCATGCCTTGCTACATTAGCTGTTCATTGCACCCTGTCATCTGTGTTTGTGAATGCTTCAATGTTAAAACCCTGGTTGCTTGTTCCGGGTCATCCATATTTCAATATTACTGATGAGATGTCTTTGGTGCTGAAGCAATCAAGCAATGTTGTTGGAATTAGAGATACGTAATTGGAATCCCTACACCTGGGTGATGTCGCCCGTGGGCAACCGTGTGCCCTGGGCCCTGTGGGGCCCACATGCATAGGGTCCAGCATACAAGGATGGTCAGGATGATGCTTATCATAAAAAATCAGGTCCATTGGATTTGATAAGCAATAATTTTCGAGGGTCCAAAAATCAATAATCAAAATGGGGCCAGTTTTGGATGGATTTTTAATCCAACAGTGAGATCAACTCCAAATGCGTTCAAATTGGGTGGGAATCTAATCTATGGGGGGTAGATGGGTGTGAGGGTAAGAGTGTGATTTCGGGGCCTGGTGGGCTCCACATAGGGGTCCAAGTGGGACATCCCCCATGGATGATGTCACCCAAATGAAGTTTTTTCTACATAATTGAATTCATATCTGCAGCTTTTTTTGCAAATTTATCCTGGCTAAACTTGTTCTATTTTTGCAAATTTATCCTTGTTAAACTTGACTTGTTCTTGTCATTGCTGTGCTTTTATTGATTCTATATATCAGCAGTAACTTGTGAATTGTTATCTCTACCTGTTAATGTGGTTTGCTGCCTGGACACTTTAGAATGGGTGTAATACATGTCTTACCTTTGTGCATATGTGTAAATACCGTATTCAACAAGCACCAAATGTTGTAATTGTAGAATAGACTGCAGGAATGAGGATAATCATTTCTATGTATGCAAATTATAACTCCAATTTTTTATGTAATGACCTGATGTTCTTATGACATGTTCAATTCATTTGCATATGAGGCAAATAGAGTGTTAGAAACAAGGCCAGACCATAGAGTTAGGAACCAACCGAAAGATTCATAAATTTCCCTGTTGAGTCGTGTCTAGTTATGAGCAATTGTAACATTTATTGCTTCTAAATATCTGTGCATTTGAAGCATTGTTGCACAATTTTTTCCAGTTGGTTGATTTATGTTATTCATTATTTTCCTTTTTATGGTCTTTGTGCAAGAGTTTCACTCTGCATGTGGTTTTTAAGGAGGCAACTTAGAGTGGCCAATAAGTTTGAGATTCTAGTAAATATTACCAGAAAAATTGAATTAACTGCATGGATTCTTGATTATGTATATTTGCTGCTTCACTGCATGGTTGGCTAGTTTCAGTGTGCTTTGAGCCTCTTTGTACTATCTTCATAGTTTAATTGGGGTTAGAAAGTCATATGATTGTATGCAAGATGAATAGGAACCGTGCTTTTTTCTTGTGTTAGAATGGTTCATGGAATGCGTATTAAAGATGGAAAAGCCACCTATGTTTCACGCTACATAAAGACATCACGCTTTAAGCAAGAAGAGTTTTTTGGAGGAGCAAAGTTTATGAAGGTAATCCTTTCAATCATGTTATCAAGTCATTGTTACCACATGAATTCAGAAGGTATTGTTTATTATTTCCTTCTTTTGTGGGATAAGAAAAGTTTTAAATCAGCATCATATCCAGATATATCAATTATTGCCTTTCAAGTTTGTAATTTTAAGCTAGAAGTTGTCTCTGGCTGTCTCTGGTCTGGCAGGGTTTGGATTCATTTCATATAGCTATTTCTAGAGAATTGTTCAGTAATATTCTACCATCTGAAGCTGATGGTAGTAGTTTTCTGAAATTGGCTTTCATTCCTATTTGACCGGATGAACTGTTCTAATATCTAATGTGAGGTAATGAATACCCAAATGTCACAGAAAGCTTTATAACCCAAGTTACGGTACAAATAGAAAAGCAGAAGAATAGTGGATTTTTTTAAAGGCATTGCGGCTTCTCAGCTTAATGACTGTTGAAAATCCCTATCTTGATCTCTCTTGTATAATCTGTTTTTCTTGATGTTCTTCCCTTGATTTCATGCACTGTTTTTTGGGCCAGCCACTCACTAGGCTCTGCTTTCTTTTGTTTCTCTCAAACCATTATTGCAAACTGGGAGTATCAAGTATGTATTTCTTGACAAACTTGCCCACTGGACTCCTTTGCCTCTTACAGCAATATTGCCATGGGGCATCCATATACCCATTTTGGTAAGTCTGCATTCTCACTAGGTTCCTTAGGCATGTGCAAATCCTGCTTTTTGGTTGGTGGCGAACTTGCTTGCTGTGCCACCACAAAACCTTGGCCTCTTACACACATGCCTGCAAGGCTTCCTCGAGTTGCACAAATAGAATCACTATTTTGAGTTGCTTGCTGTTGTAATCATCTGGCCTGGAACTGTTTGCACTTTTATTACAAAATATTCTTCTTTTTTTCTTTTTCCTGCATAGCTTCATCCTTTTATTAGGCTATTTAACCTCCAAATTTTGGTTTATCCAGGAGTAATTGTAACCTAACAACTATGGTGATCATGATTTTAATTCCCGTAACACTTTTCTGGTTTATAATGTAGACCTAGGGTCGTAACTGCAAGAAAACTGCACACTTCCAAAGATCTTTAGCGGAACACCCAAATTCTACAATCCAGATCTAGGATTCCAAAACTTAAAAACCCTTAAAACAACTTTCCTTCTGCTCGGATTAGGAGAAAACCCGAAGTTAGGATGGATAACAAAATTTAAATTCACTTCATGGAAAAATAAATTTGGCTCAAATCTCACTAGGTAGATCGACATCATGCAATCACACACTAATGAAATTAAAATTCAATTGAATCGAACTTGAAAGATGGAACTAATTCCAAGTATGCAATTAAATGAAACCAATTTGAAATTCAAATAAGAACATTAATTCAATTCCATATGCATGCTAGAAAATAATTCAACATTCAATCAATTAAATTTAAAACAACCAAAACTCACCAAGACTTGGTGAGAACTCATGCTTCACTTGCTTGAAGAAATTTAATTACTCAATTAGAGTGGGGTGCTTTGGAAAAGGGCCAAGCGCATGTATTTATAGTGTTCCAAGCAACAAAATTGTAGGAAAAAATAAAAAATAAAATAAAACCTTGCTAATCCAATGGATCCGCACGCCCAAGGATCTCTAAAGAGATAACCATGCTATCTTAAGATCCACCAATGATAAAATGCCATGTGGAATTATTACATTATGCTTGAAATAAAAAACGAAAAAATACATCATATTCCCAATTGGGTTTGGGTGAATTTGGAGAGTCTTGAGAGCATGCAATCCTAGCCATTCATCTTCGATCCTTGCTTGATTTGAGAGCTTCTAAAAGCATTCTCCTCTATCCCTTCATATGCCAATGCCCTGTCCACTCTAATTCCATGCTCCAAAAACACTCTCCTTGTAGTCCTTCCTAGCTTCACATGCCCATGGGTTACTTATTTTGAAGATTCCATGCCATGTAGGCGATAACATGGCTGCCACATGGACAATATTGTGGATGATGACATGTAAATTCGTCCATGTGGATTCCTAGCTGCATATGGGCCTTCTAAAGTGGGCTTATTGGGCCCTAAACACTGCCATGCAGGCCCCAACACATAACTTGGGCTATTTGACTTGGATTGAAGTGGTTTTGGGCCCGTTGGAACCCTTGGAAAGTCCTCTCTTTGCTTGATCAATTTTTTAGTAAAATTGGGGAGCCGTTTCCACCACTTCATCAAGATCTTGTTCATCTTCTATTAGGCCTTGGATGTCCTCATCATTTTATCTTGCTATGTCAGCCATTAACATTCTGATGAATGGAAAATCATTATTTTATCAGTGGTGCATCAAGTCAATACTTGAAGTCCTTTTTTAAAAAAAATTAAATATGCTCTGTACCACATCTATGTTTTTTTCATATTGTGTGTAGATTGGAGACCTTAAAGGGCTATTAGGTCTTTTTATGGTTAACATGCAAATGCTTCGAGCAAAATTGAAAGTACTTGATATTTCATATGGAGCAGGAACAGGTAATTTGTTGACAAAATCAGTTTTTGCGCTCCAATGCTAATCATTCTCGAAGAATTCTAACTTTCCTGTGGCATTTTGAATAGCTTTCTTAGCTAATAATTTGTGATCCAACACCAGGTAATACAGCTCTCATATACCATCATGGTAAACTTTTGGCCCTCTCAGAAGCTGATAAACCTTGTAAGCCTTCTGACACTTTTACCTTTATCCTTTTGGTGGATATTTCCATAAGACATCCAATTTCTCCTTTTCCATTCCTATTTTTATGAGGTTCTGAAATACATAAGAGCATCGAGTGTTTATTTTTGAAGTGAAAGTTAATGTCTGAAATAGCCTCTTCCTTTCTACAACAAGAAAGTGATCAACTCTTTCTTGTGATATTGTATAGAAAACGTGATAATAGCAATACTTGCGAACTCTGGAATTTCTGTATTCAATGATGGTTTCTGGTTTTTCATAATTATTGAAATGTATTGGAATTTGGATTCTTGTAGAATATTACCGTCTGTAGATTTCATCAGCTATCGACCATTCTGATTCTCTTCATGTTTGTGGTTCAAAATTATCTGCTGTTGTACTTTGCAGATGTCCTCAAGGTTCTAGAAGATGGTGATCTTCAAACCCTTGGGATGTTGGATTATGACAAGAGATTGTCTCATTCATTCACTGCTCATCCAAAGGTTGATCCATTTACAGGTAAGTCATACTCAAAGTACAAGTTCAGTTGCTGAACAATACAAAAAGGAAGACTATTTTGATTCACAATAACATTGGATGCAGACGAGATGTTTACCTTTGGTTATTCACATACGCATCCTTATGTTACTTACCGAGTCATTACCAAGGATAGTGCCATGCTTGATCCAGTCCCCATAACAATACCAGAACCTGTCATGATGCATGATTTTGCAATCACAGAAAACTATGCAATCTTCATGGATCTTCCTCTGTACTTCCGACCAAAGGTACTTTAATATTACTAAATAGTAAGATTCAAGTTATGAATATTTTCTCAAATTATAGAATATGCACAACTGAATATTAATCGATTACATGAATACTAAGATTCATAGTTTTAAACAGTAAACTTCTTTTATTTTCAAAATGGCCAAAGTAGTTAGCAGAGTTTTGTAAGGTTTTACAAGATGACTGGCTGCCTTTACTGAGCAATTTAGTGGTTTTATTCTTAGGTGACAAGACCTTGTGGCGCCATTCTTAAGTGCTCATTGCTTTCTTTCTTTTTTGAACAGTAACAAAGAGAATGAATTGTATTAATAAAAGTAAGGTACATAAAGCGTCATCGATGGGTTTAAAAGGCATAAACCCATAGAATGTTAAAAGGAACAAGAAAGTTACAATAGTTCAAGACATGTCACACTAACATTCACGAGTAAAAACAATGTGGCTTCTCCCCTTAAAGAACTCTCAAAGGTAGAACACGCCAGTAGTAGTGGAATCCACCCCATTCCTGACAAAGAATTCAGCGACCCCATTTGTTGTTCTCAATGCCACGACGAAGGAGATCTCTCTTCTTGAACATAGCGCCCTAATTTCCCTTACTATTGTGATCAATTTCCATGGAGGTTTTTTTACCCCCGACACCCACTTAATCGCATTTGTAGAGTCCCCTTCAACAATTAATTTCCCCTTCCCATAGAAGACCAAATGGGCAAGGATTTCCTGATACTTGTAAGTTCTGCCTTATTTGAATCCCTTTGGCTTATTGGTTCGGAAAAAAACTATGGAAGTCCTACCGTTGCCATCATGTAACACTCCTCATATACCATGGAGGCTGCAGGTTCAAGTCATATGGACATTAGACTGGCAGTGAGTCCATGGAAAACAATTTTCCAAATCCATTGATGAGTGCCGACAGTAGATGGATGAGATAAATATCTTTGACGATAGTGATTTATTTTTTCGTGCTTAAGCCTGTGAAACCATGTTGTGGAAGTTACTTTTTTGACAAGAGCCTCTAGCATAGTTGTCAAGTACTCATTATTGCAACTATATAAGGTTGTAGCTTTGAGTCATATGAGCATAAAATAGGTAGTCATCGTTGGAAAACAATTTGCCAATTCAATTATAAGTGCCAACATAGATGGTATAAATGATTTTGACAATGATGAGGATCTAAAATTTCCATATTGGATATAGTATTCCTTTCTTGAATTTTATGTCATCATAGCCGCTAATCCCATCTATCCGGGGTTGGTTTTTGAGTGTTTCCACTCAATTTTATGAAAACCATACCTCTGCTATCTTACACTCCTATCTTTTTCACTCTTTCCAATGAAGTTTTTTAAGGTCTACGTCTCCTTCTCATTCCTTCTACTTGCATGCTTTCAATTTTTCTTGAATTTTATGTGGCAATGTTTATAGGGAGGGAGGGAGGGAGGGAGGGATCCCATATAAATAATCATTGCATAGTGGGCCCTCACAGCTTATTTCTTGGAGCATTATCCCATACTAGCGCCCAAAAGCCTTGTACTAGACGGAGGGAGGCATCCCATATAAATAATCATTGCATTATCTCCACACTAGGGGATGTGGGACTTTTAGCACCCCATACTGACGCTTCTCTCCATTCCCATATCGCCCCTCAAACACTTGGATATCACAATCCACCCCCTTAGAACTAGAGCCGTCCTCGGCTTTGTCACACAACACACTCATGGCCAAGAGTTGAACCGTGCTCTGATATCATTTATAACGCTCCGTTTCCCTAGCACAATATTGTCCGCCTATATTGGGCCTTCATGGCTTTGTTCTTGGAGCACAATCCCATACTAGTGCCCAAAAGGCCTTGTACTAGAGGGAGGGAGGCATTCTCATTGCACACTCTCCACACTAGGCGATGTGGAACTTTTAGGGCCCCATACTGGTGCTTTTCTCTCCATTCCCATATCGCCCCTCAAACACAGGGGTATCACATCAACTGAGATTTCATTTAGTAGTTTGCCATCATTTGTGTGGGCATGTTGTGGCCTTCTGAAACAATAGATAGTTCTGCATGTACTTAATCACATTTTCAACCTAAAACTCTTTTTTATAATATGAACAGGATATGGTGAAAGGGAAACTCATCTACTCATTTGATGCAACAAAGAAAGCTCGTTTTGGTGTACTGCCACGATATGCAAAGAATGAGGCTCAAATTAGATGGTTTGAGCTCCCAAATTGTTTTATCTTCCATAATGGTGAGCATTTTTCCCTTTTTTTTAATGCACCAATGTCGATGCTCGTAAACTTTTTTAGCCCACTAAGCTTGAGTATGCTTTTTAGCTTAATAATCTTATGTCATCTCAAGCAAACCTAAAGAGCACTAAGAGGCCAGCCCCAGATATGTGGTTTTATTTCCAGTTCCTTTGCCCTCCCCCCCTTCACCATTTTATAATCTTTCATTGGTTAGTAATAATTTATTTCACTGCATAATTACACATTAAAACTACTAATTATAGAATTGATATCCATAGATTTTTAGGTGTTTAATAGTTGCAAGCTGCTTATCTATGCTAGAATTGAGATCTAGAGGTATCATGCAGTGGAAAATCGCTTGATTATGACATGTAACTCTGAAATGGGTTCTGTGGTCTTTATGCCTGTACTTTTGTCTGGAATTTTGGCTTAATTGTTTACTGCTAATTTAATATGTTAATCATACTCCAAACCCATAACCTATGCCTCGCTCAGTAACAAGTTTTTTTTTTCGGATCAACTCGGTAACAAGATTTCAGTTGGCCTATGTTACCTTGCTTCAGATGCGCAACCGGTCATACAGAGCAGGGTTTTTTTTTTTTTTTTTTTTGAGGAGGAAAATGGAGGGGGCTACAAGATAACCATTTAAATAGGATTGAGATGTGTACAAATTTCTATTCCTTTTGTCCGGCAATATGTGGTTTTCATTTCCAACATGCATTTGTTCCTAACAACTTATAAGTTGGTTCTTGTGCTAAAGGGAAAAATGATTCAAGTTATTTGGGTGACTTCTCTGAATTCTGATTCTTTCAGTCTCTTGAATGCCTTTTTGTAGCTAATGCTTGGGAGGAAGGTGATGAAATTGTTTTAATTACTTGCCGCCTTGAGAACCCTGATCTAGACATGGCCAGTGGAACAGTGGAAGGGAAGCTTGAAAATTTAAAAAATGAGCTGTATGTGATTCTGACTTATCAGTTAATTATCTTTGAGCACCATTTTCCCTTTGAACAAAGTTTCTCTAAATCCCTTTTCTTTTCCTGTCAGATACGAAATGAGGTTCAACATGAAAACTGGTATTGCTTCACAGAAGCAACTGTCTGTATCTGCTGTTGATTTTCCTCAGATCAATGAGTCTTACACTGGCAGGTACTCTCTTCTTCTTTTTCTCCTTCTACTACTGCTGCGGCTGTTTTATTTATTATTATTGTTATTGTTACTATTATTATGGGACAACAAAATAGGAAACAAATTTTGTAACTGTCAGGCATGTGAATGCAGTGACAATTCCTTCTCTGGGTTGGCCATAACAAATTACATACTTCTATCCCCATTTTACCCTTATTCAAATCAACAAATCTTGCTATTGGAGAACACTTGTCTCCCAACTAGAAACTCTTTAAAGGTATCCTTTCAATAACGTGTCTCTCTTTTAACATGATGTGTCTGAGATTTCATATTAAAAATTACCTTTCAATATTGTGCTTTTCAGTGGCAAAAAGTTTCCTTCCAATATTATTTGTTTTATTACAAATGTCCTTTCAATTGTGAAGTTCTTTCTGTTTCTAAGAGTGTTCCCCATACTCGTATCCTTTGCTGTGACTTTTTTCTCACCACTTGGGAGCTGTTCATAAACTATCATCTTGAGGAGAAGTTTATCTTGAGCTGCATTTTTCTCTTTTCTGTTCATAAACTGGTCTTAATAAATTGTGTAAATTCAGGAAGCAACGGTTTGTCTATTGTACCATACTTGACAACATTACGAACAACATTACAAAGATGATGGGCATTATCAAGTTCGACTTACATGCAGAACCAGAGAGTGGGAAATCAAAACTTGAAGTTGGAGGTAATATCCAAGGGATTTTTGAGTTGGGACCTGGAAGGTATGGTTCAGAAGCAATATTCGTTCCTCGTAAGCCTGGCATCACTTCAGAAGAAGATGATGGCTACTTGATATTCTTCGTACATGATGAGAACACTGGGTCTCTCTCTCTCTCTCTCTCAAAAGATTGTTACTGCTACTGCTGTTCTTATCATTGTAATTGTCATTATTGATCTTTGATCCTTGTCATCTCCATTTCTGTGTGAAACATGCACATGAACTTGCATTTCCTAAAACTTTGCAAGGACAATTATTGGAAACTTTTCAATTATAAGTAGATTTCTTTTTTTGTGGCCATTCATCTTTAGCCATTTGTTAGGAAAGAACGAGATATTGACTGACCACCACGTATCCCCAAACATCTCCCAAGTTTTTTTCTTGAAAGAAGAGGTATTGCTTGACAAGACAAGGCAAGAAGGCAGTATCCCAGCCAATGGATGGTCATACAATC